>OY728121.1:1033112197-1035612197 GCA_963277665.1 Viscum album | reverse complement strand
GAATGATATCTATTGTTTCTTGGTGATTAATTGGTGAACTTCATTAGTATGTGTTTTGAATTTTAATTGATTTGATTTTGATGCTCACTTGTCCAGGAGTCCAAGAGATAAGTATAGGGGAATTGATAGAGTTAATATTTACATTGTTTTTATGTCTATTTCAATGATTTAAATACACAAAAATAACAAATCCAGCTTAATTGCATTGTTTTTTATTTTTGGGATGTTTTAAGCTTTTAATTGAAAATTACATAATTCTTGAATTTTATCTATTATCAATAGATTCTATGTTTTGGGTATATCTTTTTCACTATATATCCCAACCGACTTATTATTTTTTATAGACTTCATTTATTTATTGGATACAAATTTTTCAACTGGGCCATGTGTTGATTCGGTCTTCTATAGGCCCCAAAAAATCATTATTTGTAGAATGTTTTTCTGACTCACAGAATGGGTCCCACCTCATTGAATAAGGTATAACTTTTTCTAAAGGTTTCCAAATACGTTGATTCCAATTGGAGGTGAAATAGGACTCAATGGAACAAATTAATGTTAAACATAAAGGAAAAATTCTCTATATAGTTCAGCCTTTGAGTGAGTCAAATATATGGATGATGAAGTGTTTCTTCAAGAATAAGCAATTCCATTTAGTAATTAATTCATATCTGCTTGAAAAAATGTATTTTTTTTTATTAAATTTGGATTCTAAACATATTAATTAATTTTTAACAACTCTTTATAAGACTCTATAGAGAAATTAAGCATGGAAGGTAGAGAAAATAGGGATAACTTCAAATAAATAGAATCTAGACAACAAAATTTCCAGACCTCCTTGTCCTTAAATTTCCATCTCTTCATTATTATAAAAGGGGGTTTTTGTTGGAGATAGAAAATGTGTTGCTGATATAGAGATATTGAAAAATATTATGTGAAAACTTTATATAATGGAGATGTTTTGGGTTTCTCAAGTGATTCGAGGCTAAGAACTAAGTGGTTGTGGACGACAACAACCGACATAAACTCTCTTCTGAGTTTTGATATTAATGTGTAATCTCTATTGAATCTATATTGAACATATATTTCATGAATGAAAACAATTGTTTTAATTATTGAATATATTTTACACTTTTTTTGATGGTTTCCCAATCTATGAAGTAAAATAATTGATTTAAGTATTTAAATTTCTTTGGTGGGGTCTTACCATTGAGTATAGTGATTTTAATTAGGTTTGATTTCTTGGAGGCATTAAAGTAATTGAATCACTTCTACAGGAGTGGAAACAATAATATTAAGGCATTGATATGATATCATTTCAAAATTATGTGTTTATCCAGAGGTATTTTGGTAGGAATTGAGATATTTTTTTGGGAAATCATTTTAAACAAGGAAGAGGGGAGTGTTCATGAGGTTTAAGCTTGTCTACAAACACTATTTTAATTATGATTTCAAACTCATTTTATTTACAATAATTTTTTTTGTATTTTTATTGAATTTTATTTCATTTTAGTTTATATTTGTTTTATGTATTATAAATTTTAATCAAATCCACATATTTTTCTTCCAAAAACAAATAAAACAAATGTGACAGTTTCACAACTCAAATTGCAACCTCCTCAAGAGACTATACTGGGACTACTATATTGAATATATCCTTGGGATAAAATTATTGATTGATGTTTTCATGAAAAAAACCCTACATTAATATTTTAATTAATTAAATTAGAGAAACATTATGCACTTTAAAATAGTTTTATGAAAAAAGCCTTTTTTAAACCCAAAAATAAACTTATACTAAAATCCAATATAAAGTTGATAGAAAAGTAATTAAGTGGATTAAATATTACCAATGAATAATTATGTCACTTTAAAACATAATTGGGAATTAAAAATACTTAATTTGTTGGAATGAAATGATAATTTTACAAAAAATGACATTTTCACTATTCACTGAAAAATAAATATTTTCCAAAAAATATAAAAATTACACAATATGTTAATTTCAATATGATTATTTCAAAAATGTTTTTTGTTTTTTCAAATAATATTTATAAAATATCTATAATTTTTTCTTGTAAAATGAAATAAAAATCATTTTTAAAGAAAACATATTTTTAATGAATATAATCACTTTACTAAAAATTAATTAATTAATTACTAAGTATTATAAATAAATTTATATTAATTAGGAAATTTATATTTATATTTCTTGAAGTAGTTAATACTATTCAAACCATCCTATTTAATAACTAGGTTATAATGGTTATATTTATAACAATATTATTTCATGTTTCACTGAAACTCGGTGTCGTGTGTCATGAATGATATCTAAGAAACTCATTGTCACATGTAACAAAAAATATAAAAATTTAAATTAATTTTAAAAAATATTACATAAAATATCAGGATGTTATATTCTACCACCCTTAAAATGAATTTATCCCTTGAAAATTGTCTCAGTCATCAGAGGTTTAACATTTGAAAATTCATTCATAGAAACACACATCATAAAAAGGGTTAATAAAGCATCCTAATGAAAGAGAGAAAGGGATGTGTGGAAGTCATCTTGAATAACACATACTAGGTTTCCAAATGGGATAACATATGTGAGAAATGAAAACATAAACTTAGAAAAGAAAATTAACATTCAAATACTAATGGAGAGTGATAGAGAATGTCGATCACAAGAAAGTAGGTGATCCAAATAAGGTTTATGACCACAAATACATAAACCAAATGGGCATGAAAAAGGTCATTGCCATAATAAAAAATGAGTATAATAATTTTTTTTATTTCAATACCTTTTCCTAATACTAGGGAATTTTTTTCCATCTAGATTGAGAATATATGAAAATGTAGTTACATGATATATTTGAATTTCATAGGCATAATTTCATCCTTTGGGTGCACCTTAATCAATTAACACTTCATCTCTTACTTTTAGATATGTTTTTTGTTGATGTTTTAAGAACTATATAAAATCCATAAAATAATGATAAGCCATTCCATCAATATCTAGTTAAAAAAATTTAACACTGGTCATCCAATATGGATAAATTTTCATAGGGTGAAGTAATACGTTAATATCTAAAACCTCATAAAACATGTGAATACCTCCACCATGTATTATCTTGAAACATGGTAATAAAACGAAATACCAAATAACCTCAATGAAAACATGTATACTTATTAATTGAATACAACCACATATTATTGAATATATTCGATAGATCCAATAATTTTGTAAACTCTATCAATGATAACTTTAGCACTTTATCTACAAATCATTAATTAGTTCCATGGTCACCCATACCATCTAATTTAATTTATCCAAATAAATCATCTCATTATCCAAACATCATTATCTCAATATAAGGAACATATTAAGGGTTATATTTCCCTTAGTTAAGTTTTTTCCATGAATATCACCTTGTTATTAAATGAATTTTTTAGATCATCAACATATTTTAACAAATTATTTCAAATCCATAATGAAAATATTATGCTGAACTATCCTTATATATTTCAAAATTCATATAACATAATTATTGAATCAATATACATAAATACATAAATAATTCAAACTTTACACTTTAATGATTAGCATGGAATAGTTCCTTCCTTGGTCTAGAAGTTAATTATTAGGTTAGGGAATTTAGTGGGGTAATTCCCATTTCCCCCACACATAAGGAAATGAAATACTTGAAATTTTTTCACACTATGACATTCTATTCCACACAAAAAACATCTTACACTCCATTTGAGATAATCCCCCAGGTTCTTTTCCCTCCTTATTAACATATAAGAAGAAAAATCTTCTTTACTTTATGTTCATTACCACATAAAGTTTCATAAAATTCCATATTCCTATTATTCAATGTGTTAAGATTATCATTGAAGTTCACGTTGTTAATAATATATCATGAGAGATGATTAAGAATAATCAAAATATCATTTTTTCTATTCATCACCTATTTTTTCTTAGAGTCACTGCATTTTCCATCATATTCAATGATAACATGATTCCTTCTGGTTCCATCCATTCCCTAAAACCAAAATTCATAGTGTGAAAAACAATAATCCTAGTGGGGAACCACATAATCCAAAAAAATCACTTATAGTTTGTCTACATTATGAAACCTTGATTTCAATCTATGAAACCTCAGGCTTATCCAAGGTCATTCATAGTCATTATTTTTTTAAATCCTTTAGTATGGTTTTGTAACGTGTTTGTGAATTTCCAAAGTATATCCCTCGGGAGTGTCAAATTAGGTGTGTATCAAAGACTATTTTCATGAAACAGGAGATGATCGAGTACATATCCATGCACCCTTTTTAGAGTTTTTACCCCTAAGAACCTCTATTCTAGAGCCACATCCACTTATAGTATCCAGACATGTATGTAATTTCTTAGAAATCAATTTCTCTATTCATTACCGAACTTTCAAGATATTTTTCTATTCTTTGAATCAACCTTAGACTTATCCTCAAAGACATACCTAGACATATATATATAAATATCCCTCGGGATCTCACAAAAATTTTCTCATCCTCCTTATGAACATAAACTAAACATATCCTCTAATACCAACTATATAAACCCATGATTATCATACATAGATATTGTATATTTTTAGATTAATATTGAATACATTACACAAACACACATATGTGGACCATAATAGTTTAGTGTATTTGGATACTAGGAACACAATATTATAATTTGGTGAAAGATCTTCAATATCTACCATAAATATCTTCCCATTATATACTCTTTAATGACATACCCAACTTAAAACCTCTTTTCGTAACCTGTGTAAAGGAAACATAAGAAAGGGTGAGATCAGATGCTCAGTAAGGGTAAATAAGAGAGCTACATAAGCATAGAAAGAACATTATGTAATGAGAACATGAGAATAAAAATTGAAAATCATACCCTGGATATCAAATATCATAATCGTCAGTCATGTAATAAATATTGGTATTTCATAATATATAAATCATAAGGAAATCAAAGAGCATAATCCATGAGAGAAAAATTCATAAGACATAAAATTTTGGTATGCACATAATAATAGAAAATCAATTCCATAGTAGTGAAGTCTAATTTACAAGGATATCGAAGTGGAATGAGTTCACTCAGAAAACCATTATAGTAGTCAAGGTTTACTCCCAAGGCTATCATAGTAGACAAAGACCCTTACTGAATCGGGTTCACACCCCCATAAAGTCCTATCCATCTCATGAGATATAAATCACTACCCAATTAATTGGAGGGAAATATACATCCAACCCTTCTCATAATCAAAACCATATCTATGTATGGAACAATATCATTAAAAATTAATCATATCACAACCCATGAAATGAAATTGGTTTCTTAAACATTTCATAAAATCTTAATCTATATAAAAGAGACAGTTTTCATAATCATTTCATCATCTCATAATATCATAACCCATGAAAAGAAGCAGGTATCATAAGAATTTTATCATGTATAATCTATGGAAGTGAAATGGGTTTTATAAAAAAAATTAATTATTAACATAAACCATTCAGATAAAGAATAATAATGTTATCCTTGGACCATATCCCTAGTAAATAATAAGTATCCTAAAAGGATTTCATCTTAGATAGAGAATTATTTTGAAAGAATAATCACTTGGAACATTTATTAGTAAAATAACCTTTATTTTAAATTCAATTTTTTAAAATAAATTTTATAAAATATTTTTGAAATAATTTTCTTGGAAAATAACTTTCAAAACATATAAAGGAATATTTATAAATAATTTAAAAAATTTCTTTAGGAAAATATCCTTTCTACATTAAAAATTTATTTTTAAGACATAAAATATTTCAAAAATACTTTTATTTTAAAATAAACATTAAAATTTATAAATGAATATTTAAAAAAATTTTAAGGTCATTAAGGTAGAAAATTTCATACATGTCTTACATGTTAAAACAAATATTTTTTCATATTTTTATTAAAATACAAATAGACATTGTTTGAGAAAATTAAATGAATATTCCTTTAAATAAACATTTTAAAACATTCAAACATGGGTCAAAACGTCTTTAATAAATAAATTTTATAATTTTAAAAACCTTTTTGAAAAAATATTTTATAAAATATGGTTTTGGATTAAAATGGGTTTTTGACTGAAGTGATAAATAAATTCAGATTTTATTTAAAACATTTTCTTAATTATTTTAAGTATAAAAGAGTGGAAAAAGGGTACTATTACTTGGAAATATCATGAATAACCAGAGAATAATAAAATTTATGAGTTTATTGAGAGATGGATCCTATGATTTTATCATTAGAAACACAATTATAAACAATCCTGATAAACTGTGAGATTGTACCATAACATCATTACCACTTTGGTAAATTTGAATTGTATGTACCACAAAGGAATAATATAAATTGGAACTTAAAATATCATGGGTATAAATAAATTCATGATATTACATTTTAATGGTGCAGTATATACGCCTCGTGAAAGAATATAGGTGCACAACATAACTTACAGACCAAAGAAAGAAAATTGAGACAAAAATCTATTATTGATTTGTTAACTTTTGAACCATAAACCCCATGAGAGATATTTCCTAAAATAGGTATGAAATAAAAAATATTTTTCATGATAATAATAATAATATACATCCATGGGAAGTATATACCCCACATAAAAGAAATAGGTGGTGAATATGATATGTGTCACATGGATATAAAAAGTGAGACAAATATCCCTTACCACTTTTGTAATATTTTGAATCATAAGTCCCAATAAAGAATAATTTTTTTGAAACTTTTAATATCATGAAAATTAGAATATTAATGATATAAAATGTCAAATGGGAAGCATAAACATCACAAAAAGAAATGAGTTATGAATTTTCATATGTCTCCCATAAATAAAAGAGAGACTAGTAATCTCTTACCTTAAGTCTCAAATTCTTTCGTACATGTTAAAAAATCCTATATAATAAATATATTTTTATTATAAATATATATATCAAAGATTATTTTATTTAATTATGAAATTTTATTACCCTTTTATTAACAATTCCTTGTCAAAATCACATTCAGGTAATAACCGCTTTGTTTTTCATATATGTTTTGATTTTTTATTTTCTTTATTGTTACATTGATCATGGTTCCATCATCTATTGAATAATAAAAATGAAATAATTATCATATTTATACATCAATAATACTTTTAATACCAGTAATTAATTATGATTTTGATAAATTAAGTATGTTTTAAACACGGATATGGTAGGCCGTGCATACGAATGAGTAACATTTCCAGTTTTCAACGATCATTATAAAAAGGAGATAAGTAATATATTATCTTTCCAGAATGATAAAAATATAAAAAATAAATTATTATTTCTTTAAATATAATTTTACATATCATACATATAGTGTGTTGATGAAAATAGAGTTCCACATAGCTTCGTGAAGGCCGTAGTCAACAGGTACACGAATAACATTATCATTTTTCAATGAGTGAGAATGTAAGAAAGAAGATGATATATTATATTTTAAGAATGATAAATATTTCTTTAATATCATAATATTTTTTATTTTTATAATATATATTAATTAAATTTATACTTATTATTTTCAATGTAAATCATTAGGGAAAATAAATCAATCGATTCGCGAGGTGGTAGTCTTCCAAACTCACGAGAAACATCATCGTTTCCCCTTTGGAATTGAAAGTAAAAAAATGAATATATGATATAATGAATCAAGAGGTATAATTATTTTATAAATATCATATATATTTAATTTATATTCATCATAATACCAAACCATGTGATTTGGTAGTGAAAAAATGAATGACATCGGTTCGTGTGGCGGTTGTCTACTGTACAAACGAACAATGATTTTGCAACCCATTTGATTGAAGTGGAGATGGTTTTAGGTCATGTACTTAACAGAACAAAATATAATTATATTTAAGATAATGATATTAATATATAATCATGGTTAAATAAGAATTTAATTAGGTGGAGGAATAAATAAAATAAAAACAGTCATTGATGAACGTTACCTCTTCTTTGAGTGTCCTCCTTAGGTTTGCATCAAAATTCTTAATAGGTTTGATATCTATCCAAAATAAGGATGAAAATATTAGATTAGGTGTGTTGTTAAGTTATTTAGGAAGATAATGGATTAACCAAAAGTGTTTTAATGTATCAATAGGATAGAATAAGGGGAGTCATTTTATAAGTGAGGTGAGTGGCACATTTGTATGTTTTTTAAGGAAAGAATTCCACCAAGGTTTTTTTCAAGTCAAAAGGATCAAAAAATGGAAAATTATCTATAATAGTTGGAATAAGGTCAAAATATAACTATAAAATGTGTTTTTTAGAAATTTTGGGTTATTTTTAATCCTTATCATTTTAGTTTACCCCCTGAAAAACCCATTTTTACCATAATCGTAGTAAATATGATTTTACTATTTTTACTATTAATTTTGGTAAAAAATTAATTTGACTATATTAGGTAATATAAATTATTATTATTCCAAATATGGAGTCCATTATTCAAAATTTAATTCAAATAAGTTTCAAAAATTATTTTTAAATTAATCCCGCAGACGCGATGAGAAATATGGATTTTAAAGAGAAAATGTTCAAAAATTTACAAAGTTTTTATATCAAAATTAATCATGAAATTGATTAAAATAGCCTAAATGGGATTATTTTATTTTTTATTGAACCATTTTTACTTTAAAACTAATTTAATATATAATTAAACTTTATAAATAAATTAAATGAAGTGGTAGTTTTCAATTAAAATTCAGTAATTTTCACAATTTATAAAACAATTAACCATCTCAGAAAATTCTCAAAAAATCATCCTAATATTATTTTTACATGATGATTTAAAAAATTAATTTTATTTTTTAAAATAAATTCTATAAAATTGTTAAAAATTAAATTTAAAACAAAACCAATAGACCTGATGAAAAAGCAGTTTTTCAAGAAGTGTATTTTGATTCAAGCACATGATGATTTATATTAACTATATGTCTAATAATAGTCATTAAATGAATAAAAATTTAAATTTTATGATATATAATATATAAATTTCATTTAAAACATTCCTCATTATGGATTATTTTAATTACTTTAAAAATAGAAACATTATGCACTTTGAAACAGTTTTCGAAAACCCCCTTTTTAAACCAAAAAATAAACTTATTCTAAAATCAAATATAATGTTGATTTAAAAGTAATTAAATATATTAAATATTATTAAATAATAATTATTTTACTTTAATATATAATTTATAATTTAAATTACTTAATTTATTGGGATGAAATGATAGTTTTACAAAAATCGATAATTTTCACTATTCACTGAAAAATCAATATTTTCCAAAAAAATACAAAAATCTCACCATATGTTAATTTAAATATTTTTATTTCAAAATTTAATCTCATTTTATAAAATTAATTTTCTAAAATCCATGTAATATTTCATCATAAAATTCAATAAGAATTATTTTACTAAAAATTGATTGACTATTTACTAAGTATTTATAAATAAATTTATATTGAGTAAGAAATTTATATGTATATTTAATAAAGTAGTTATTACTATTAATAACTATTTATTTAATGGCTAGGTTATATTTTTCATATTTTTAAAAATATTATTTCATTGTTTTTTAAAATTTGGGGTCCTGTGTCATGCACGCTATCGAAGAAACTAATTGCTGCGTGTAACAAAACTATCTAAAAATTTAATTTAATTAGAAAAAAAATAAAATAAAAAATTCATAAAATATCAGGATGTTATAGAACCAAAGTAATAATGCAGTGACATATGTGTAGGAATAAATAATATTGAAAAATACCAACACATCTATTACCATAGTGGCCTATGTCTTCCCATACCAACACATCTATTACTATCGAATCATAAAACATGCTGAAAAATACAAAAAAATATAATAAACTACATTAAATAGAACCCACACCTTCAATTAACCAATATTCCATCATCAAATACCTATAGCCAGCTTCACACATTCAATCATAGACCTTGTTCAGCTGTCCAGTGCCTACATGATTCCAAATGAAAAAATTGTAGTTCCCAATTTCTCAAACAAAAAGGAAGATGAAAAAATAATAATACATAGTAAAAAAAATTAAAAGTGAAATAGTTTTAAAGAAAGGAGTAATTGTATTATAAAACACATAGTAAGAAAATAAAGAAATATTTCAGGGAAAAAATATCCACTAAATACCAAACATCTCAGAAAACCATCTCTACCCACACCCTCTCTTTCAACCAAGGGCCCTTGAAAATCACATGTAGATCTAGTCCTGAGATTATAGAAGAAAGGAAACCTAGAGCTACACCAACTCTACACTAAGGGATACTAGATTGACCCATAAAACCTTTTTACTATCATAACTAGGGTATACCAAATTTTTCTAGGACATACTATCCCAATACACATCCTTAGAGAAGTATCTCTTAATATGACCATTTTTTCACATTTATAGAACTTAATATTCTTAAAACAACTACCATCATTAATTTCATTTATTTTAATTTTTGGTCTACCCGTCACTCATAGAAACTTAGGCCCATACCTCACCCCCCTTCCCTCAATCTTCAAAACATGAATTTCAAGATCCCTAGAATTTTTTTTGACTTGACTCTCTTTAAAGTGATGTAATCCCTACCATAAATCTTGTAATATCCCACTGGATCAAATGATTCATCTAATGAATTTAGATACAAACAACCTTGGTCCTCAAACTTAATTTACACATCTATATTTTCTCTATCTAACATCATATTATTAAAGCTATATAAATGAGTCCTCATAGAGGTGCAATAGACCATTTTGAAATTATAATGATGCATTTTTTAATTATCCTAAAGGGACCCAGTCATGTAAAGATTCTCAAGCTTCAGCCAGATTTTGATGGTAGAATTTTCATGGAAGAATTCTAACAAAACCTTTTCACCGAGGGTAAAAAAACAATAGGTAATGAGCCTTTTTAAGAATAATAGGGTCAAAATCCACAAAATTATTTGAGGCCTCTTTTGTACCAGAGATGGTGGTGATCTTCCTCTTAGATCCTTTCAGAGATTCATCAAGTCCATTATGGACAATAAAAGATATTTTTTTAACACTCTACTGATTCAAATTATTATCTCCATGAAACTTATTAATCTCTAACTTAGTAAAAAATATATCTAGGTTTGTTAACAATCCTCTTATACCAATTTGTTATTGGAGGAAAACCCCGATGACACACAAAAACCCCTAGGTAGGAGGTATTATTTTCCAACCCACCCACAAAAAATATAAAAATAGGATAAACCTTAGATGAATAACTGAAAACAAATACTATATGATATAATAGAAGAAAAACAATGGAAAAAATATCAAGAAAAATACACAGTGAGAATGATATGAATACAAGAAATATAAATAACAAATAAATTAACCTTGTTTGGACCTCTTTGGTCCTACTCCATGGAAATAACACCTCCCGGAACCATTTTATTAAGAAAATAAAACAAGAAGGATTATAAAAAGGCATATGAGAAAGGGAAAAAATAAAAATAAAACCATCCAAACCATAAGAACAATGCAATAAAACTTTTATAAGATTAAAGAATAAGGATCAATGAACCAAGGTAAAAAATTCATCAAGAAATAAAAAACCATATTGTAATACCCTTATCAAGGATAGACCTCAATTATCAAATCTACCCACCCCAAAAAACCATTTCAGCCACATTAATCCTCAGAACACACACAATCATGAACTCCCCACTAGAACAAAATCACTAGAGTGAACTGTGAGAATCATCTCCAATAGGGCCACTGATGACCCCTCTTAAATATGTCTCGTCTCCTTCCCTTTTCTCTATCTATATCAACATCACCTCTCCACTATTTTAATATACCGCTTATTTTAAAAATAGGGACCACAAAAACTAAAATTCCAAGAAAAAAACCCTTTGAAAAACCTTAAAAAAATCATAATAGATTGATACCGGTGTTCGGATGGGAAGCATGTTGAAGAATTCGTTGCAAAAAACACTCCAATGGTCAACACTACATAAGGATCACTCTACCTCTGTATAAGGGTCAATCGACCATTACACAGGGGAACTAGGAATCGTTGTATAAAGTTACTATGAACTACTATGTGAGGTCCCTTCTACACTTTGTAAGGGTAGTGAAACCCATGAACCCACTACGTAAGGGTAGCTCACCTAAAGCCTTACCCTTGTAAGGGTAAATATGTAGTAGCTTAAAGGTACCACGAATCCCACATCAGGGAAATGAAATTCTATATAATTATTATAAGGGTCAGCCCATAGATACATAACTGTAGAAACATTGCTACAAAAGGTTAAGTTGATCCCCATGAAAGGGTAACCACCATCCCATGTAATTGTATTGAACACATTATCATAGCTATATAAGGGTAACCTGATCCCTTTGTAAAGGTAATGGCCAAACCACATAAGGGTAATCCTTACAATACAAAGTGCATGTAAGGGTAACATACCCCTCACGTAAGGGTAAAAAGAAACCAAAATTATAGCTAACCTAATTACATGAAAAAAAACTAAAAAAGACATGTAATAATAATAAACAATTAATTATTCATGAAATCAATCAAATAAAAATCAAATACAAGTTAATTTGTTACATTTATATCCAATTTTTACAAATCTCTACCTTAAAAAATAACCTATAGTAACAAAGGGATAATGTTCTTGTAGGACTACACTAGACTAACTTATCAGCTGGTTCATACAATATTCATTAATAAGAAAACTATATAATTTTTTTTTCATCCTAGTATGACCAAAAATTAGCATGTACCATAGTAGTGTTTTTCTATCCATACCAACACATCTACTACTATAAATGCTAAAAAATACCAAAAATAAAATAAATCTATGAAAATGTATAAAAAAATCTTACCTTCACTTACCCAAGATTCCATCGTCACATAATTAAAAAAAGCTGCACACATGCTATCAGAGGTTTTATTCATCTCTCCCATGCCTACAGGACAACCAATAAAACTAGAGAAGTACCCAATTCCACAAAAAAGAATCATTTCAAAATAGAAATATAGAGTTCAAACAAGATCAAAAGTGAAATAGTTCTAATGAAAGTGGTAAACATAACAAAAAACAAACATCAATGAAATACATCAAGATGACAGGAGACATGTCTCCACTTAAGCTTAAATAGCTCAGATAAATAGACCTTAAGACACCCTCTCTTTCAATAGGGCCCTTAAAAAATCACACGATAATCTAGTATTAGGATTTCAGATTAAAGAAAATATATATCTACACCTACTTTGTACTAAGGAATTCTAGACATACTCAAAGAACCTCATTAATATCATAATCGAGGTATACCACATTGTTTTGGGCTATAGTATCCCTAGACATACCCTTAGGGAAGTATATCGTAATGTGGATAGTTTTTCCACCCTGATAGAACATAATCTTCTTAAACTAACTACCATCCATATTTTCATTAACATTATTTTTAGGTTAACTCTTCACACTAAGAAACTTAGGCCCAAACCTCACCCCACTTTCCTCTATCTTCAAATCTTGAATTTGAAGATCCATTAAAAAAAAGTTAACTTCACTTCCTATAGAGTGATGTAATTCCAACAATACATCATGGTATCTCCAAATGGATTTAATGATTCATCCAAGTAAATCAAAAATAGATAAGACTGGTCCTCATCCTTAGATTATGCTTCAACATTTGATATGTCTAGCACAATCATATTAGAACTATCTAAATGATTCAACACATAGCTTCAAAGGACTATTTTTAAATTATAAAGAATAATTTTATTTTTTAGTCTTCCAAAAAGGGACCCAATCATGTAAATATTATAAAGATTCAACCATACTTCACTGGTAGATGTTTCATGTACCAATTCTTGAAAAACCATGTCACCTAAGGTCAATAATACTTATAAGAAGTCGATGTATCTCCTTTTTTAGAGACAATGGTGATATTCCTCATAGATCATATCAAAGCTTCATAAAGTCCATTGTGGACTAGAAGAGAATGTATTTTAACTCTCCATAGATTGAAATTATCCTCTTCATAATAACATCTTAATCTTTAGCTTAGTTGAAGACATGTCTAAGCTTGATAACAACCCTCTGATACCAGTCTATTATGGGAGGAAAACCCTAATGTCACATGATAACCCCATGTAAGAGGAAATATCACACAAAAAACATACATAAGAGATGAAAATAGGATCATGGATAAGATTAACTATCAACAAGAAAGAGTATAAAACATAACAAAAGTAAAAAATGATGCTCATAGTAGAATGAAAAATCTATAGTGAGAATGATACAAATACATGAAATATGAAGGACATAGGAAATAACATGGTTTAGTCCACATTTGTTTTACTCCAAATCAAAAACACCACCCTAAATTATTTTATTAGGATAAGAAAAAATAGAATCATGAAAAGAGAGATATGATAAAGGGAAAACACAAAAAAAAAAGACATAACTAAAGGAACAATTCAATAACACTTGAATAAGAATAAATAATAAGAAAAAATAAAACAATGTAAAACAATCAACAAGAAAGAAAAAATATGGATGAAACCCACTTACCAGGGATCAACCTCACCTGTCAAAGCCCCTCAAAAGTATTATATCCACATTATTCCTCACAATTCCTAAAACTTCAATTTATGTAGAAGAATATAATCCTCAGAGTCAACTGTGAGAATTGTTTCCAATAGGGCCTCGAATGATACCTCCTCACTTAGGATCATATTATTCACTTATCTTGATATATCTTATCTTTAACTCTTTGAGATTTCAATTTTAATCTGGTTTTACAAGAATATTCTAGAAGAAAATTAATTCCATGAAATCATCCCTTTAAATGACCTCGAACAAACTCTTAATAGCTTGATATAGATGTTTTGATAAGAATCATGCTGATGAAGTTATTGCAACAAAAATTTGAATGGTTAGAGCCACATAAGGGTCGTTAGACCGCTATGTAAGGGTCACTTGACCATTGCATAATAGTACTATGAACCATTGCATAAAGGTTCCAAAAACCACTATGTATGGGTTCTTCTACATTACATAAGGGTAGCATGAACCATGAACCTAATTTTAAGGGTCACTCACCAAAGTCTAGAGCCATTTAAATGTCAATCTTACATTACATAAAGGTATGAAAAATACCATGTAAGGATAATGTATCTACTTCATAGTTTACATAAGGGTCATCTCGTAGATACATAAAGGTAGAACAACCACTACATATGGGTAAGATGATCCCCACAAAAGGGTAATAAAAACCCCACATAAAGTTAGAATACATAATACCATAGCTATATAAGGGTAACTCGATCCCTATGTAATGGTAATGGACAACCCAGGGAATGTTAATCCCAGAAAAACAAAGAAAACATAAGGGTAACATACCCGTCACATAAGGGTAAAACAAAACATTCCAAAATACAACCAAACCAATTGTAAGAAAAACAAAACTTTAAAAACTTGAAATAACAAGAAAAAAGAAATTATTTATGGCATTAAGAAAATAAAAAACAAATAAATTTTAATTTGTAAAATTAATTTTCAAAATTTAACAAATCTAAACCTTATAAAATAAAATGTAAAAACATAGGGATGATGTTCTTTCAGGCCTACACTAGCCAAACCTATCAGCTGGTTTAGAGAGTCTTCACTAACAAAAAAAACCTAAGAACTAAACATGATCAACCCAATATGACCATCACATATCATGTACCATAGTGGAACATGTCATCCTATACCAACACAAATACTTATAGAATCTGATAAATAGTCCACATAAACACAAAAAATTAATAAATCAATATTAAATATAACTCCTACCTTTACATACTCGATTTTTCATCATCAAATACTTACAAATCGCTGCACACATTTCATTAGAGATCTTTTCCAGATCCCCCATTTCTATAGGGAACCTAAATAAACCAGATCTGTAGGCAATTCCTCAATAAAAATAAACATGTCAATATAGTAATGAATTATATAGAGTTATAATGTAGGTAGTAAATGATGTAGAAAAAATATACAAATAAAATACAAAAATATGATAGGAGATAAATATCCACCTGATCCCAAACAGCATAGAAAACAATCCCTACCCACACCCTCTCTTACAACTTGGGGAACGTCAAATAACATACAGAAACATTCCAAGGATCTCATAAGAAAGACAACCTAAAGATACTCCTAATCTATACTAATGGATTCTATATAGGCTCATAGAACCTCAGTTCAATCATAAACGGGGTATACCATAGTGTTATGGGACATATAATTCCTAGAAATATCTTTAGGGTAGTATCACATAATGTGGATGATTTTATCACACTGGTTTCACTTAAAAATTGTAAATTGATAACCATACTTATTTTCTTAGATTTCATTTTTAGGTTTATAGTTCACACGAAGAAACTTTGGCCCATGCCTTAACCCACTTCCCTTGCTCTTTAAACCATCAATTTGAAGATCCCAAGAAAAAAAAGATGAATTCACTTCCTCTAAAGCAATGTAACCCCTGCAATACACTGTGGAATATCAAACCAAAATGAAGGATTCATCCATATAATTTATCAAAAAATAATATTGGTCCTCATACATAATTTCAGTTTCTAAATTTTCTTAGTCTAACACTATATAATTAAAATGTTCTAAAGGATTCCATAAAAATATTCCAAGGAACATTTTGAAATTATAAAGATTCATTTTCATGTGTAATGTTTCTAAAGGGGACCTTCTCATGTAAAGATGCTTAACATTCAGCCATATTTTAATGGAACATGTTTTATGGACCCCTTATCACAAAACCATGTTACCTAGGGCTAACAACAATAGGGAATGAGACTTACAGAAAAATTGGGCCAACATCCTCATAAGAGGATGAGATCTCTCCTGTAGCAGATATAGTGGTGATCTTCCCCTTAAATCCTTCCAATTTTTCATCATTCCCATTTTGGATAGGAATAAAATTCGTTTTAACTCTCTAAAAATTAATATTTTTCTCTCCATCAAACATCTAAATCTCTAGATTATTCAAAATGATCATTAGGCTCTATAAAAACCCTTTGATTCCAATATTTTATGGGAGGATAACCATGGAGACACAAATAATAGCCCAGGTAGGCTGCACTATTGCCCAACCCACCCAAAATATTGATTCAAACAGGATTGAACCTATGATGAATAAAAAAATAAATAGTATAAAACATAATAAAAGAAAAAATTATGGGCACTCTAGCATGAAAAATACACAAAAAGAATGATATGAATACATAAAATATAAAGAACACATGAATTAATTTGGTTCATACCACTTTGGTCATACTCTATGGAAATAAACCGACCCAAAATGATTTTATTAAGAAAAGAAAACATGGAAGCTTACATACATGGATATGATAAAGGGAAAATACAAAAATAAAATAGGATGAACCTGTGAAAAAAATACAATAACACTATATATGAATAATGAATCAAGAATAAATAACCAAAGTAAAACAATCACCAAAAAAGAAAAAATCATTTCGAAACTCCCTTAAAAGAGATAAAAATCACATGTCTAAGGCCCTTTAAACCATTATAGTTTTTTTCTCCTCAAAACACACATAACTGCAATCTCTCCACTGGAAAAAAATCCCTAGATTCAACTATGAGAAACGTCTCCAATAGGTCCTTGAATGCACCCTAATAAATATGGATTATCTCAATCCCTTATATCAATCTCTCTTAGATTCACCTCTCTGAGTGTTCAATATTTCTTCTATTTTACATGTATGGACCTTAGAAAATTAAATTCCATGCATCCATCCCTAAAAACAACATCGAAAAACTCTCAATAGACTAAATAGGTGTTAGAATGATAAGCTCATTGAATAAGTATTCACAAAAAAACCTAGACAACCTATTCTATATATGGGTTTTTCTAATTCTACATAAGGGTTTCTCGACCATTATGTAAGGGTAACACAAACTGCTGTGTACAATTACTGTGAATCACTATATAAGGATCATTCTACTCTGTGTAAGGGTAGCATGAAGAATGATCCAATTATTTAAGGGAATCTTATTGAGATCCTTAGAAAATTAAGGATCAATAAAGGTACCATATATTTCATGTATGGGTAATGTGTCTTCCACACACATAACATATGGGTCATCTCATAACTTTATAATGGAAGAACAACCACTATGTTAGGGTAATATGATCCCTACACAAGGGTAACAACCAACCCACATAAAGGTACCGTACACATTACCGTAGCTACGTATGGGTAACTCGATAGCCATGTAAATGTAATAACCAACCCATGTAAGGGTAAACCCTATAAAACAAGGAATGTGTAAGGGTAACATACCCCTAACGTAAGGGAAAACAAAATAAATGAGAATACTTACAAAACAACTCTATGTAAAATAAAACATAAAAAACATGGAATAACATGAAACATGGGATTATTCTTGACATCAATTAAATAAATTAAAACTATATTTTAATTCATAACATTAATACTCCAAATTTAAAAAATCCCCACCTTAAAGAATAAAACATAAAATAATAGGCCCTATGTCCTTGTAGACCTATACTAGCCTAACCTATCAGTTGTGTCAGATAGTGTTCACTAACAAGAAGTCCCTAAGAACTATACATGATCATACCAACATGGATATCAATTTTCATGTACCACATTGGAACATGTTTTCCCATATCAACACATATACTAATGTCAACTACTAAAACATGCTCACAAATACAAAACAGTCTAAGAAACTGCATTAAACTGAACTCATAACTTCACTTACCAGAGCTTCCACCATCACATACTTGTAACCAATATCACACATGTCATCAACATACATGTTCATCTCTCCCATACCTATAGGAATCTCAATGAAAATAGATAAGTACCTAATTCACCAAACCAAAAGAGACATGAAAAATAGAAACATATAGTATAAAAAATTTCAAAAATAAAAAATTTACAATGAATGTAATAAACATAGAAAAAAATAAAGTAATTAAATAATCCATGTTTCTAGGAAATAAGTCTCCACATGATCCTAAACAGATCAGAAAACCAGCCCTACCCACACCCTCTCTTCCAACCTAGGGCCCCATAAAATGACATGTAGAGCCAGTCCAAGGATCGTAGAAGAAATAAAACCTAGAGATATACCTACACTATACTAAAGGATTATAAATAGAATCAAAGAAACATGATACTATCATAATAAGGATATACCACATTATTTTTTTCCATACTATCCGTTGATGTATCCTTAGGGTAGTATATCTAATTGTTGTTGAATTTTCCACATTGATAGAACTTAAAATTCTTAAAACAACTACCATCATTCTTTTCTTTGATTATATTTTTAGTTTGACCCTTCCAAATGACGAAATTAGGAATAGAACTCAACCCACCTCCCTCCATCATCAAACCACGAAGTTGAATTTCCCACATTTAATCTATAACCACATTGAATTATTCATATAAAGAATTTAAAAATAAGAAATCATGGTCCTCATTGCTAATTTCAGAATCTAAATTAGAAATGTTTAACACTATGTTACTAAAAAAATATAAATGAGTCTGCATAGAGGTTCCAAGAAACATTTTTAAATTTTAAATATTTGATTTAAATTTTTAATATTTATAAAAGTGTAGTTAGGAAAAAATTATCAAAATTCAACCAGATTTCACTAAAATAAGTTTCATTGACCAATTCCCAATATAGCTTGTCACCGAGGGTCAACAACAATAGGGAATGAAAATTATTCATTATAGTAGGGTCAATATACTCATAATAGATCAAGGTCTCTCTTATATTATAGATAATATTGATCTTACTATTAGATCCAACCAAATCTATATCATGTCTATTATGGATAAAAAGAGAACCTTTGTTAACTCTCTAAAAATTTAAATCGTTCTCTCAATCAATCTTCTCAATATATATCTTAGCTGAAGGAATCTCTAGGGTTATTAATAACCCTCTTATTCCAATATTCTATGTGAGGACAACCTTGGCAACATAGAAAAAAACTAGCTAGGAGAACGTATCAAGAAACCCTCATAGAAAAGAGTTGTAACAAGAATTGATCCTAAGTTGAAAAATCAATAAGAAAGAGAATACAACATAACATAAGAAAAATTATAGATACAATAGCATGAAAAATACACAATGTTATTGATGTGAACACACAAAAGATAAATAAAATAGGAATTAATGTGGTTCAGACCACTTTAGTCCTACTCCATGGAAATAACACCACTAAAAACTGTTTTATTGAGAAAATAAAACATGGAATCTTACAAAGAGGGACACTATAAGGGGAAAACATAAAAAAATATACCAAACCAAAATAAAAATGTAATAACATTTGTGTTGTAATAACAAAGTAGGAAGAATAAACTAGTATAAAAAACATACTAGAAATAGAAAAAAAGGCTAAAAACCCAATACCAGGGATCAAAATCACCTATTGAAGCCCCTCCAAACCATTGAAGATTATTTACACCTCCTTATAATTCAAAAAACTATAAGTAATCCACTATAGAAAAATTCCCTGAGTCAACTATGAGCGTCCCCGACCACAGGGCCTTGAATGAGTCCTCCTTACTCTTGATCGCCCCCTTCCATTCTCTCTATCTCACTTAGATTCACATCTTTTGTCCTTCAATATATCACTCAGTTTACTAATAGTAACCTCATAGACTTAAATTCCAAGAAACTACCCCTTTGATAAACCTTGAACAAAATATTAACATCTCAAGATAGGTGTTCAGATGAGAATCATGCTGAAGAAGTCATTTCCAAAGAAATCCCACACAACCAATCATATGTAAGGGTTAGTAAAATACAAGGATGAATAACTATATAATTGCATTAGGGTATTGTAAAATGATGTGTAAAGGTACCATGAACCATTGTATAAGGGTCCTTCTATGCTCTGTAAGCGTAGCGTGAACTATAAACCCTCTACGTAATGGTAACTCCCTGAAATCCTAAGCCACATAAGGCTGAATATTCCATTGCATAATCGTACAACATATCCCACACAAGTGTCATATGGATAAAAAACACTTCACATATGGGTCATCCTATAGCTATATAAATTTAGTAAAAATTATATGTAAGGGTAAGTTGACCCATACACATGGGTAAAATACAACCCACATAAAGGTAGAACACACATTATTATAGCTATGTAAGTGTAACATGATCCCTACATAAAGGTAAAAAAACCCACTTAAGGGTAATCCCGACAAAACTAATTGGATATAAGGGTGACATACACCTTATGTAAGGGTAAAACAAAACAATACAAATTATTGAAAAACCAATTTTGAGAAAAATAGACCATAATAAACCATGAAATAACATGTAACAAGAGATTATTTATGAAATCATTCAAATAAATAACAAATACATTTTAATTTTTAACATTAAAATTCAAAATTTAAAAAATATAATACTTAAAAAATAAAATGAAAAACACAGGGCTGATTTTCTTACAGGCCTACACTAGCCTAACATATTAGTCGGTTCAGATAGTATTCACCAACTTGAAAACACTAGAAACTAAACATGATCATGCTAGTATGAACACTACTTAACATATTCCAAAATGGAATATATCTTCTCATACTAGCACATAAACTATGATAAACTATTAAAACATGATTAAAAATACAAAAAAACATATGAAACTACATTAAATGAAACTCATAACTTCACTTACATGAGCTTCTATCATAACATAACTACAACCAGCTATACAAATGTAATTAGAGGTCTTGGTTAGCTCTTACAAGCTAGTAGGGAACCCAAAGAAACCATAGAAGTATCCAATTCCACAAATAAAATGAATCATGGGAAAAAAGTAATTCAGAGTATAAAAAACTCAAAACTGAAATAGTTATAATGATAAAAGTAAACATAATAAAAAATATACATCATGAAAATATAGTAAGATGATAGTAGAAAAGTATCCACATTACCCCAAACAGCTCACAAAACCAACCCTACCCACACCATATCTTCAATGCCAAGGATTCTATAAATCACATTCTGATCTAGTCTTAGGATCACAGAAGAAAGACAACCAAGATCTACACATACTCTACACTAAGGTTTTCAAGACATACTCAGAGAACCTTGGTGATATCATAACAAGGGTATAACACATTGTTATAGTACATAATATATATATATGTATATTTATGGAAGTATCTCTTAATGTGGTCAATTTACCCACACTGATAATACTTAATCTTCTAAAACTGTCTACCATCATTAGTTTAATTACTTTTATTTTTTAGGTTGACCATTCACACCGAGAAACTCAAACCCAAACCTCACCCATTCCTTCCATCTTCAAACCATGAATTTAAATTTACCTAGACAAAATATCTAACTTAACTTCCAATTAAATCAACTAAATCCTTATTATACATCATATAATCTATAATCTGATTGAATGATTCATGTAAGGAATTTAGTAACAAATGTTCCTGGCTCTTATCCTTGATTTTAGAATCTATATTGGTTTAGGATAACACCATCTTATTAAATATATATATATAAAACCACATATAGGTTCCAAGGACCATTTTAAAATTATAAATATTCATTATATTTTTTAATCTTTCTAAAAGGGATCCACTCATGTAAAGATTCACAAGCTTAAACCATATTACACTGGAATAAGTTTCATGGACCACTTCTCACAAAACTGTATCACCTAGGGAAAAAAATAATATGGAATGGGCCCTTTTCAAAATATTAGGGTCAACATCCTCATAATAGTTCAAGGTCTCTCATGTATAAGAGTTAGTGATTTTATTCCTCTTAGATCCTACGAAAGCTTCCTCAAGTCCATTTTTGGAAAAGAGGATCCTTAATTTTATCTCTCCAAAAATTGAAGTCATTATCCCCATAAAACATTCTATTCTATATATTAGTAAAAGACATAACTTGGATTAATAAAACCCATATGATACCAATATTCTATGAGGGTATAACCCTAAAGAAACCCAAAAACCCAAAATATGATGTTATATTGTATAACCCATCCACAATAGAGATGAAAACCCGAGAGTTCCTAAGATGAACAACTAAATAGAAAGAAAATAAAATAAAAATAAAGTAGAAAAAATGGAAAAAATAGAATGAAAAGGCTAAAAAGTGGATAATATGAATGAAGGATAGATAAAGAAAGCATGAATTAACATGGTTCAGACCACTTTGGTCCTACTCCATGTCATTAATACCACATGAGAACATTTTGTTAATCATAAAAACATGGATTCTTACACATAGGGATATGAGAAAGTGGGAAAAAAGAAAAAATATTGAACAAGAGGAGCAATGAAATAACATTTTCATAGGAATAAATATGTAGGAAAAACAAACCAATGTAAAAAAAATTGATAAGAAAGAAAAAATATGGCTGAAACCCCCCTACTAGGGATCAACCTCACCTATCAAAGACCCTCCAAACCATTTCAACTTATTTCCTCCTACTTAGAACTTTCATAACTTCATTCTCTCCAGTGAACCAAAAATCCCCAGTGTTAACCCTGATAATTAAAAAAATATGACCTTGAATAAACCCTCCTCACTCTTGATCCTCTCCTTCCCTTCTCTCAATATCTCTCAAATTCATATCTCTAATATTTCAATATGTGTCTCATTTTATAAGAAGGGATACGAGACACTCAAACTCCAAACAATCATCCATTCAAACAACCTCAAACAAACACTAAACACCTCGACACATGTGATCAAGTGAGAAGAAAACTAAAGAAGTCATTGCAACAAAACCCCAAATGATCATCACTATATATGTTTCGTTTGACCACTACATAAGGGTTTCACAACCATTGTATAAGGGTACCACCAACTGCTACATCAATGTATCATGAACTGCTATGCAAGGATCCTTTTAAAATGTGTATGGGTAGTGTGAACCATGTATCTACTTTGTAGTGGAATCTTTAAAAGATACTTAACTGTGTAAGGGTTGATATCTCACTGTGTAAATGTACAAAATATCCCACATATGGTTAATGGGAATGTTACACATATCATGTAACGGTCAACCTCTATCTACATAAATGTTTCAAAACTACAATGTAAGGGTATGTGGATCCCCAACTGACCCACATAAAGGTAGATCACACATTACCATAGCTATGTAAGGGTAACATGATCCCTACATAAGGGTAACTTTAGACCCACATTAGAGTAAGCTTTGTAAAACAAAGTGCATGTAATAGTAATGAACCCCTCATGTACTGTTAAAACAAAACAAGACTCATTATGATAAAACCAAATCTAAGATAAATAAAACATAGAAAAACATGAAATAAAATGAAATAAGTTATTATTCATGAAATCAATCAAATTAATTTCTTTTTAAATTTATAATGTTTAAATTCCCAACTTAATAAATCTCAACCTTAAAAAATAAAATTTAAAAACACAGGGCCAATGTTGTTTTAGGCCTACACTAGCCTAACCTTTCAGTTGGTTCAAACAGTCTTCACTAATAGGAAAACCCTATGCGATAACATTATCATCATAGTATGACCTTCACTTAGAAAGTACCATAGTTTCATATGAATTCCCATACCAACATATCTACTACTATAAACTACTAAAACATTCATATAAATACCTAAAAATATAAGAAACTACATTAAATGGAACAAATACCTTCACTTACATGAGCATCAATCATCAAATAACTTTTACCAGTTGTATACAGGCTATCAAATTTCTTAGTCAGCTCTCCCATGCTTCCATGACACCCAAAGAAACCTAAGGGGTACCCAATTCCTCCGACAAAAAGCAACATAGAAAAATAGAAATGGAGAGTATAAATAAAATAAAGAGTGAAAAATTTATAATTAAAGTATTAAACCCAATAGAAATTAAACAATAAGAAAATACAACATGTTGATCAGATACATGTCTCTACTTAATCCCAAACAGCTTATAAAACTAGCCCTGCCAACACCCTCTCTTCCAGCTAGGGTTCCTTTCAAATCACATTCAATGCCAGTCCTAAGACCATAGAGGACATAAAAACTAGAGCTATACTTACTATATACTACTAGGATACTATATAGACTCTAATAACCTTGATACTATCATAACCAAGGTATAACACATTTTGTTCCATACTATCTCTAGATATATCCTCAGGGTTGTATCTCTTACTGTGTCTGATTATCCAACTCTGATAGCACTTAATCTTCTTAAACATACAATTGCCCTTATTTTCTTTTCCTTTATTTTTAGGTTAAAACTTTATACAAAGAAATACATGGCCATATCGCACCCTACTTCCCTTAATTATCTTACCATTGTTTTGAAGATCACTTGATAAAATAACTAACTTCATTTCCTATAAGGTGATGGAATACATAGCATATGTAATGTAATATCAAATTGGATTGAATGATTCATCCATGGAATTGAGAAACAAAAAATATTGGTCCTCATCCTTAATTTTTACATCTACATTGGCTACATCACACACCAAATTATTAAAACTATCTAATTGAATCCACATAGAGGTGTGAAGGACCATTTTGAAATTATAAAGATGAATTTTATTTTGTAATCTTCCTAAAATGGACCCACTCATGTAATGAGGCTCATGAATAAATTGGATTTCACTGGAGGAAGTTTCATGGAAAACTTCTCCAATACCTTGTCACCTAGGTCCAAAAACATCAAGGAGTGGGACTTTTTTAAAAAAGTAGGGTAAAAAACACCATAAGAGGTTAGGGTCTCTCCTATGGCAGATCCAATGGTTATATTACTCTTATTATTTGTTTTAGGTTAAAATTTCATATGTTTGATTAAAAAAATAAAAATAATTTATGATACGAATTATTAATATATTGTGTACATGTTGTGTTTTGTATTTATCCTGTTAAATGTTATGGTTTTTATTGTATGTTCTTGATGATTTCAGTGGGAAGAAGGTTGACCGTTATAATCCACAACACACTTTTGAAGGTAGTTGTGATGGATCATAGTTTTTATGGCATGGTTAAATATTATCATTTATTAGATTGTAATTATTACATATTATATCCAGTTCTTATTTCCATCATTTTTTTCATATTGATGACATAATGTGGTCAGTTTGGCATATGATGATCGTAGCTATAAGGGTAGTTTGATGCAATGGAGGTGGTGGGATGGATGTATTTCCCCTATTTTTATAGTGCATATTGGAAATATTTTACTTGTAAATATATTATTACTTAGATCATGGTTGACTGATGGCTATGTATTTAAGACTATGGATGTATGATTGGGGATGTATGATGGTTCCATATTTTTGGTTTAGTTTATTGTATGATTGAGTTTGTTGTATGTATATTATTTTTTACTAATTTTTTTAAAAAAAAAATATTATATTCACTATGTTTAGTTGAAATTTTAAGAAACAGATGCTAAACATGACAACCGCTATTTTTTAGTAGTGGGTTACACCATTTTTTTAATTCCTCCCCTGTATAAATGTAAATTGACACTATATAATTTAGCAACAGTTATGTTAATTAACACATTTTTTAAAACTACTTCTAAGTACAAGGAAATAACAAATATAAAAACTAATACTAAACTATAAAAACCAAAACTAAAATATTAGAGGCTATGAAATATGTGACAGTTTAGAGAACCGCTGCTAAATAATATAGTGGTAGTTTAAACTCCCACAAGATGTAATAACAATTTCCACGGAGAAATATTTTTTTATTATAGTGTCTACCCTAGTAAATTGACTATAAGGACATAGGGATTTATCCAGGTTTCATGTATGGGTTTTTCTTATTCTCACCATGTCACATCAAATATCAAGGAACACCCCTTAATTATACAAGATGAACCCACTAGGTCTTTATTGGTTGGAGGTTCTGCTGAGGCTTCCTTCCCTTTGGAACCTCCTCCTTTAAAAGCTCTTCTCAGAATTTTCTTACTATTTTTAGTGAGTTTGATTAATATAATATGTTCTTTTAGGATGATCCAAACATTTTTATTTCTACTTCCAAGAATATCTCTCCCTTTCCAGCTTCTTTGATAGGTTTTGAGAAAATCAATGTCTGGTACTAGATTCTTCTAATCCTTAGGTGACTCTTGTACACGAGACAAATGATGGGTTCATCTTATCCCTGATATCTTTTACTCCATTTATTATAGCTGATGTTTTATATCCTGGGGATTCCCATTTAGTAAATTAGATAATGAAGAAGGACTTTTCATATTGACATTCTATGAGCATGGAAACAATATCCAGGTCCATATCTATTCCTAAAACTCTTATTTCCTAATCCTAACATAAAAGGTTTATTGATCACATGACACATTCATTTTATTTCCCATTATCAACTCTATCATCTAGAATGTCCTAGGAATTGGGTCTCTAGATATATGTGATTTTATCCCTAATGAATTACATAACATAAAAATTTCCTTGGTTATTATCCTTGAACCAAAACATGAAGTATTTGTTTAACAAAAGTTTTTATCCAAGATTTACATGTGAAAATTCATGAGCAATAGTCTCAATAATAAATATATTTGGATCTTATGATAGTAACATGTGCATGTGTAATAGATAGAAATCTTATTAAGATATATGGATCCTAATTTTTCACCACTAATAAATATTTAAGGCTACTAAGCACTACACATTATCATCACTAAAAAAAGAATGGATAAAATCCACTTATATTAGTACTAAAAATGTATTAATAAAATTCACCCTTTTATAAATTATTTTTACCCCCACTTATCATTATTATGCAAAACTATAAGAACCCTAAATTTTTAGAGATTACTCATACTATTTTTTAGGTATTCTGTTATACTTTTTTTATCATACTTTGGTTGGGTATTTCTTTGGGGGGTTTTCGAGTGAATTTGGAGAAATTTGGAAGCCCGTGGAGATATGCACGGTTGGATCACAGATAGGGAAAACTGTGTGGTTTCCCCCGGAAACTGTACACCAGTTTTTGGATCCATAAAAGGCAGTACATAGTTTGACTAAACCATGCAGCCTACATCCCCATACTGTGCACCCTCAAATAGTGAGGGTTTCACGATTGGTGCATGGTTTGGAAAACCATGTTCACACATAGGTGTAACCGTGCACCCCATGTGTAGGGGAACATAGTTAAGTTGCATTGTTTGGAAAACTATGGTCCATACCCAAGAAACTGTGTGTGTGCGATTTTAAACACCCAAATTATTATTTAAAAATTATTGAACCCCTGATTATTATCAATATTCACACCTAATCAACCTAAAACAAATTCTCTATCTTTTGAAGGCTCTTGAGAGGATTGTAAGTCTCCTCAAACCTCTTCTGGTAAAACTATAAGATCCAATGGAAGGAATCGACCTCTATTCTGATATGTGAGCACTTTTTTTAGGTTTATTTCACTCCTATATTTCTACCCCCTTTTAAATGGATGTTTTCCTCAGATGTTGATGGTTTATATCTAGGATTTTATGGATCTAGGTTTTTATGGATCTTGTTTTGTTAGATCTTTGTCTTATATTTTGATCCTAGATCTCCTCCACCATTGTTATTTTGACCATTATTTATCAAACTAAGGGTTAAAGTTTGGTGAGTGTTCATCAATGATCTTGAGATTGGAGGTTAAATTTCTAAATCCCATAGTCCTGATTAAAATTATGTGTATGTAATTTTTCAATTTCATTTCCATGTTTAATAATTTAATTTTAAATTGAATTAAAAAATTGATCACCATGTGATATAAAACCCTTTACATATCCCATTGGACCCATTAGAGATTATGATACCAGATTTTGATGAAAACCCATGGGGTGCGTGAATACACTAAAAATGATTATTTATGAATTGTAAAAAGGGGAATAATGGGTTAATGGAATCGAAGTAAATCCTTGATGCATGTTTGATAATGGTATTTAATGTTTTTTTGTCTTAACCTTAAAGGGTTAATGATATGTGAAATAAATGATG
This sequence comes from Viscum album, assembly GCA_963277665.1. Taxonomy (NCBI): domain Eukaryota; kingdom Viridiplantae; phylum Streptophyta; class Magnoliopsida; order Santalales; family Viscaceae; genus Viscum; species Viscum album. Next base: position 1,035,583,026 of record OY728121.1, on the reverse strand, counting down.
AAAATGGATGGTAAATGAGTTATGAATGTGGAACCATGATATGATATTTTTTGTATGATTGATAAATGAGTTTTGGGTCATGGATTTATTCTTAAAATACCAATGGGGTGTGAGACTAATTCTCTAGGACCATGTTGTTTGCATGTTAATTTGTGATATATGTGATTGATCAATGAGTTTTGGGTCAAGGAGTACTGCTCCAAATACCCATGGGGTGCCAAACTATTTCTCTAAGACCCCAATGTATGAATGTAAAATTGGAAATTAAAATGAATAACAAAATACCAAGGGAGATTTAATTACGGTATCCCTTTGTTGTATGGTTTAGATTTTGGCATGTGCCGAAGAAGGTATGATTGGTTCAGGTGTCACTTTGAACATATGGGCATATGTGGTTGATTAAAGAATAATTAATTGTGAAACAGATTCAACTTTGATCTTGTTCTTTATTCTTTATGCAATTTCATACATTTATATAGATATGATACTAATTTAAATGGCGTTGGTGGTGGACTAATGAGTTTTACTCACACACTACATGGTGTTCCAGATTGGTACCCAAATAGAATTTTTTTATTGAACATGATAAGGGAAAGATCCCTATCTTAGATGGATGAGTTGGGATTCAGGATGGAGCATGGATGAGGGAACTTGACATGATGTTGAGAAATGCTTGGTATATTTTAGTGTGTCTTTATTTTGGGTTTTCATTAAAAACTTTACACATGTATGGCATAACATATTTATAGGTTGGTTTGTGGTAATTTTTCCTATTATGGATTTATACATGAGATGTTAATCTTTATTGGGTATTGTTTATTATCATTTGGATATTTAATATTGATTCATACTCTTTTTCCACTTTGATAAAGAGGGTATATTTTCCCCACATTACATATTAGACCCTCGTTGTAAGTTAGAAGCCTCTCACGTATTGGTAAGAAAACTTGAGGTCACATTAAGAACTAGCTCAGGGCACCGTCATGTGAATCCTGGGATAGGATGTTACAATGTGGTATCAGATGAGTTTTATTTTCTTGTTATTTATATTATTATTTAGGAATGGTAGAAAGGAGACTAGGATGAGTAGGGCCATGGACAAGAGCTCATATATGGTGGGAGTATCTAATCTATGCGTAGGTTAAAACCCAAGTATCCTTGGTGGGAACGTTTTACTTGATTTTTTCTGTTATAGTTGGATGTTATTTCACCTTGGGTGATGCACTAGTTGTGTGATTTTATTATTTTATGATATTTTCCTCATGGCCTGGTAATGTAAGAAAGTTGAGTAGATATGAATCATTATAGAAAGTCATAATTTCATGTGACACGAATCATATTAGGCATGCATGGAGAAGTAGGTTTCGGGTGAGTTTTTGATAATAAAATGATTTTCATGATTTGAGTATTTAATTAAAAAAATGAAATGGTTACTAATAAGGAATTGATAATTTTAAATGACGAAAGTGGTAAATTGAAATGGTTAAAATGGGTTTCTAATAAGAAACATTGAATTATGAAAGTGTTTCACCCAATTTTACCATGATCCAGGTGAGGGATAATTGAGGGTAGTGATGGTGCCTTGGTTTTGACAGTGTGACAGAGTATGAAGGATAACTTGTTATAGTATTATGAGAATCCGTATTATTTAAATATTTTAATGATGTGTTTTGTATCCTAAGATGTGTGTTTGTAATTGTAAGGACCTACCTCTCAGGAGACATTTTCTGGTAGGATGAAAGGAGGAGATTTCTAGAAATGATCCTCAATAAGTGGAAACAGAGGCCCGGAAAGTTCCAGGTGAAGGGTTCAAATAGTAGTTCCGTGAAAAATTTCCTCTCTTTATTCAGTTTATGGAGAGAGAACTAGTATGGGCTATACAAAATATGTCTGATCTGACATGGGAGTTCCAATTCCTGCACCCCAACCTTTAGTAGAGAGGGTGTAACAGAGGAAGCTATATTCTTTATTGAATCAATCCAGAAAATTCATGAACATTTATAGTCTCCTACAGAGAAAAGAGTTAAGTTAGATGCTGGTGGTATATTTAGGCTCAAGATGAGAAGCTGTAGGGAATGTTATGGAATGAATTCCAGGATATTTTCTTGGATAACTTTTACAATGAAAAGATGAGGTAGGAGAGGGAAGAATATTTTATGTATTTTAAATAGGGTAGAATGTCCATGATATACGTTGCTTGTCACTTTACTAAAGTGTAGTTCTTTGTTACAACATTGGAAGGAGATGAGTTAACTGTGGCGTGATGTTTTTAGGATGAACTTAAATGTGAGAATAAGTCATAGGTTAATATCTTTCGGCTAAAGAATTATGTTGAGGTAGTAAATCAGGCCCTTATTTATAAGGGGAATCTAAAGGAGGATTCTAGTGGAGGATAAGTTTTTTTGTACTAGACGAACAGGTGGTACATCCTTCATTGGTAGGAAGCGTCTTTACGATAATGTTAACCAGAGAAGTGGGAAGGAGAGTGATCAGGGAAAAGGATCAGTTATCCATAGCAGTAATTGAGTGTACTTCCATCAGTGTGGCAGGTCAGATCACATTCGTAACTAGTGTCCCCAACCACTGATAGAGTGTCGATATTATGGAAAGATAGGGAATCTACAACGGTTCTATAGTAACCCATGATATATGGGTAGTGATGGGAGGGATAGGCTAAATCAAAGTACTGAAAGGGGATATTCTACCCCATACTAGCTTGGAAATTAGAGTTCTACTAGCCATGGTGGTCAAGGTAGCAAATGTGGTACTTTAGTTCAAGAGTTCCCTTATTAGAAGAGCAGTGTAGTATATGAGACTTAGACTGTAGCACAAGGCAGAGGTATATGGAAGTTTTATGCAGTTTAGCCTACACTTGTGGACAGTGAGGCTAAACCATCGATAGTTAAAGGTATTATTCATATAACTTATGTTATTTATAGTGATTTATATGATATAAGAGCCTAAAATTCTTTTATATATCCACAACTTGTGAATGGTTTGAGTCTGATGGTGGAGTTTGTGAGTAGGGTTATGATGATCAACACACAAATGGGTGTACAGTCAGGGGACATTTGTTTATATAAGTGATGTGCTCTGAAGTTTGGTGATTATATTTTCCTTTGGTATTTTTAAACACGTGGAATGTCTATTTTTGACTTGATTTTTGGTATGGAATAGCTGGTATCGTACAAATCCCACATCAATTGTTACCATAAGAGATTGACCTTTACATCTCCTGAGGGTAATAGTTATGTTCATCTGGGAGAATGAGATATCCATGCTACCCATGTAGTGACTGGTCATCAGCAACTGGGGGAGATCACCACCTTGGTTGAAATTATTCTTTTGTATTAAGTGGGTGTAAAATATTGTGTCTTCTCACCCATAGTATACAATTTTTATGAGATGTTTCTGGAAGAATTATCAGGGATGCCACTTTAGAGAGATGTTGAGTTCAAAATTGAACCATTTCTTGGAGATGAACCTATTTACATTCCAATATATAAAATGTAAAAAATTTAATCAAATAGGACTCATATGGAAGAGTTGGTGGATAATGGGTTTATACATCCAAGTACGTTTCCATGGAGTTCTTGAGTATTTTTCTAGGAAAATAGATAGGATGTTGAGTTTGTGTTTTGATTACTTGATGTTGGACTGGATGAAAACGAAGAAAAAATATCCTCTTATTTGTATCAAATATTTCCTCAACCAGTTGAGAGGAACATGTGCATTCTCCAAGATTAAATTGAGGTAGAGGTTTCATTAGTAGAGAGTTAGGCCATCTTATAACAAGCCTGCATTTTATTACACACTTAAACATGATTTATTACATAAAATATTAACTTGATACAAAATAGAATATCGATAGGTCTAGTTTCTTTAGGTATTATGAACATTACATAGTGACTTAAAACATGAATCACAACATCTTTATTGAAAACTTCCTTTACATAACCACTACATTCACTCGTACTTAGCATTTCATGGGATAACCTGAGGACATGCACAAGAAAAGAGTGAGCTATAAATCCCATTAAGGGAGTAAAAAGGCATAAAATGAATATTAAAATACATTTTAGTAAATGGTAATATCAATGTATCACAAGATAAACATGAACATAAAGGCATGATATTACATGATTATCATAACATGGAAATGTGGAAACAACACTTAACATGGTATTAGCATGAGCCAAGGATCATTGCACATGGAGCATGAGTAAACACTAATTTAACTTGAATTATCATTAGTAATCCATCATTTCACTTGACGTTTCATGACACTAATATTTACCCAATGCATTGGAGCGCTATCAGGGTGCACCCTTCTTAAACATTTAATTTCATGCAAAGTGTGCCACATGGATCATACAACCTGGAATCATTAAATATCATAATTTATTCCACGATAAAGGAATTTGGAATACATACATTAAACTCTTTAAACAATAAGTAAATGTTTATAAAAGTGAATACCCTTGATATAGAAATGGGCACGGTATTCACTACACAATGACTTTGGCTTTGAAAACCACGATGCAATTTTCGGCAGCATAACGGTGTGACATAAGAATTCATAAAAATGGTTGATGAGAGAGAATGGGGTGTCTCATAATATGTACATTAAGTGTAAAGTAAGGGGGTCATATAGATACATGTCCCAACCTAAGTAATGGAATTATAGATTCATAATACAAAATAATTTCTTGAATGTAAAAGGGGAGAGAGAAATTCCTTCTGGAATTTCGACATGGTAACAGGTGTACATGGGAGGAATTAATGAGATATAAAGGGGTATATCATCATTAAAAAATAAATAGGTCAGTATGGGGGATGTGAGAAATCATCCCCCGACATTTATAATTGAAAATAAAAGGACATAACAATATTAATAAACTTGGATAAAATGGGAAAGGAAGGAATCCCTTACTTAGAAGTGTGATCCCAAAGGCTTGGGAGGGGCTTGAGAGAGGATTATTGGGATATTGGGGAGAATTGGGAGGATTATAGAGAGAGGAGGTTAGAGATTGGACGAACTATAAAGGATTTTAGTGAAGAGGAAGTGGGAGCTTGTGTGGGTTTATATAGGAAATGATAGGTAATTCTTTATTATTTAGGTTTGGGACACCAAACATTAAAATAATCAAAACCCAAAACCATCCCATGGTTTTTGCCCATGTATTTTTTCCAAATGGGAGTGGAAAACAATATTTTATAAGGACAATGTCTGAAATTATTAAAATAGTAGGGTTGCTTATGTGGAGGTGAGTCACACTCTTAAGGAAATCAATTTAAAAAGCTAAAATGTTTAATAAGTCTTGGAGGGTCCACTAAGGCTTTTAAAAATAAATAAAACAAACCTAAAATAAAATTATTTTAATGTTAAAACATATATTTTCCTAACATAATGTTTATAGTATTTTATTAAATCACTATTGGGTCATTATGATGTCATAAAACACATTATATATTTAAACGGTACTTAATTTTTACCCAAAAATTTGACTGTCTTAGAAAATTATGAAAAATTCACCGTTGGATAATTATTATGTCCTCATTCAAAAAATAATATTCATTTTATCTAAATAATTTTCTAAATATGTGAATTTTTACCTTTAAAATAAAAACTGACATTTATAAAAAATCCCTAGGTTTGGACAAAAATATCATTCAAAACATAATAAAAATCCCAATTATATTCATAATAATTATATGGTAATTTATATTATATAAAAATTAATTTAGTAATAATATTTATTAAAAATATTATTTAATTCAAAAATCCAATAATTCATTAAAATAGATTTCTTAATTAACTAAAAATGCAATTTTTTCTTTAAAAATTACTTACAAAGTGACAATAATAAAATGAATGTATATTCTCTATAAAAAATAATTTACATAATCATAGTACTAGGGTCTCATTAAATAACCCCTTATAACACCTACATAATACCAAAGGGTAAGGTGTGCGATGGTGACAAACTCTTGGGGATGGCTCAGATAACATCACTTAGGTGGTAATCTCTATCAACTTACACTTCTACCATTGGCAGTTCTACTCAAGATTAACGTATTCAAGCTTAGCTTGGGCTTGGTCAAGAGAGAATACCAAAGACACCACCTTGTTTCCAAGCTCTGAAAAATGGGCTTCGTACAAAGAAATTATACTGGATGAGGCCATCACTTCCTTTTTCTGAGTAAATTGGATTTGTTAAAGCCCTATATTTATACTAATCATGTGATCACTGTTCAAAAAATATATTAGCAACGGTCACAATTCTTAACGGTATTTTAAAATCCAAAACATAAAACCAAATAAGTGCATATGTTATATAACCATAATACATTTAATTAGATCAAGAAGAATTTCCATTAATAAAATTTTGGGTTGTTACATCTTCCCCCCTTAAGAAATTTCACCCTTAGAATTTCCTTTTCCCATAATAAAACAGATGTGGGTAACTCTACTTCATCACTTACTCCAATTTCCACGTTGCTTATTCAAACATGTGGTTTCTCCATAATACCTTGATGAGGGGAATTGTCTTATTTCATAGAACTTTTTCCCAAAAATATAAGATCTTCACCGGCTTCTCTTCATAGGAGAGGTCATTCTCCAATGGTACCACCTCTGGATTGAGTACATGCAATGGGTTAGGTATGTACTCCCTCAAGAGTGATACATAGAATACATCATGTACTTGATATAGGTTCGGTGGGAGTTCTAGTCGATAGGCCACTACTCCAATGTGATCAAGGATCTCAAAAGGGCCGATTTACTTTGGACTAAGCTTTCCCTTATTCCCAAATCTCATAACTCTCTTCCACGGTGATATGAAAAGGAATACCATGTCTCCAACATCAAAATCTAGGTCTCATTGACGATTATCAACATAGCTTTTTTTTACTATGAGCATCTTTAATGTGCTACTGGATGGTCTTAACCTTCTCCACCATTTCCTCGACCATTTCCGGACCTAGGAATTTCTCTTCCCAACTTCATCCCAACATTCCGGTGTTCTTCACCTATTCACATAAATGGCTTCATAAGGAACCATTTTGATGCTTTATTGGAAACTGTTATTGTAAGAGAACTCAACTAGATAAATATGTTGATCCCATCCTCCTTTGAAGTCCATTGAGCATGCTCTAAACATTTCCTCTAGTGTTTGGATAGTCCACTCAGATAGGACATCAGTTTGAGAATGATAACTTGTATTGAAGTTTAGATCAGTATCCAAATAATGTTGAAGAATCTTCCAAAAATTTAGAGGTGAATCTTGGATCCCAATTGGATACAATAGATAGTGGTACTCCATCCAGCCTTACCACATCTCTGATGTATATCCCTTCCATTTTATCTAATGGTAAATACTCCTAAATCACAATGAAGTGTCCAGTCTTTGTAAGACGATCCACAACAACCTAGATAGCATTGTTTCCTTTGGATGTATTTGGAAGTCTAGTAACAAATCCCATGGAGATGTTCTCTCATTTCCATTCTGGTATGGGTAATTGTTTCGTCATCCCCTTATACTTCTATCTCTCATTCTTCACTTACTGACACACCAGACACTTTTATGTATATTCATCAATCTAATTTTCATGTTATCCCACCAATAATGATCTTGGAGATCTTGATACATATTTGTGTTTCCTGGGTGGATGGAGAAATTTGAACTATTTTCATCATCCAAAAGCTCCTTCTTCAGCTTCGTACTTGATGGGACACATAGTGTTTTCCCAAATCTCACAGTTCCTTCTTCATTGACATTGAAATCTAATGATTTTACTTTTTGAATAGTTTCCACCTTCTTCTGAATTCCCACATCATCCTTTTGATCATCCTTTAACCTTTCCAAAATAGATGTTTGAGCAATCATTTGCGAAAGGATTGATGATGTTACCTTCTTTATGATTCCCATGCCCATCTTCATAAAATCCAAGAAGATTGGATCCTTTTCAATTCTCATTAATGATAGAATTACTGTATCCTTTCTACTTAGAGTATCTACCACCTTGTTTGCTTTCCTAGGGTTGTAATATATTGAGAATTCATAGTCTTTGATCAGATATAACCGTCTTTGTTGGTGCATATTCAACTCTTTCTGTGTGAATATATACTTAAGGATTTTGTGATCCGCGTATATTTCACACTTCTCCCCAAAGAGGTAATGCCGCCAAATTTTCAAAGAGAAGATCACTGAAGCCAAATCCAGGTCATGTGTTGGATAGTTTTTCTCATGAAAATTCAATTTCCTTAAATCATAGACAATGACCTTGTCATTTTTCATCAACACACAACCCATTTCTTTCTTCAAATCATCACTGAATACTACAAAAATTTCTCCACTTGTGGGTAAAGTGAGCACAAGCATAGTGATAAACATCCTTTTAAACTCCTTAAAGCTCTCTTCACATTCATCACACCAAGAAAACATGACTCCCTTCCAAGTTATCTTGGTAAGAGGGTTTGACAGTCAAGAGAAATTTATCACAAATCAACGATAATATCAATCTAACCCCAAGAATCTACAAAAATCCGTTACCGATGTTGGCCTCGACCATACCTCTATTATAGCCGTCTTCGAGGGATCCATAGATATCCCATTTCTTGTGATGATATGAACCAAGAATGATACCTCCTTCAACCAAAACTCACACTTTCTGTACTTTTCATAGAGCTTCTCCTTTAGCAAGGTCTTTAGTACAGTTTTTAGATGCTCCTCATGATCCTCCTTGGTTTTGGAGTATATTAGAATATCATCTATAAAGACTACCAAAAATTTGTCGAGGTAATCTTTAAAGACTCTATTCATCAAGTCCATGAATATTGATGGAGCATTAGTGTTTCTGAAAGGCATTACTATGAATTCATAGTGCTCGTATCTTGTACGAAAAGCAGTCATGAGGATATCTTCCTTCTTCACCCTTACTTGATAATATCCCGACCGAAAATCCACCTTGGAGAAGTATTGTGCTCCACGCAGCTGATTAAACAAGTCATCAATTCATGGAAGAGGATACTTGTTCTTTATCATGATTTTTTTAAGCTCATGATAATCGATGAAAAGGTGCATTGACCCATCCTTCTTCTTGATGAGGAGGACTAGTGCACCCCATGGTGAAGCACTTGGGCGTATAAACCCTTTATCCAGATTCTCCTGTAGTTGTTTATTCATCTCCTCAAGCTCCAAAACATCCATTATATACAGAGTATTGGATATTGGAAACACACCAAGTATAAGATAAATTGATAATTCAACATCTATTCTAGGAGGAAGACCAGCCAATTTCTCAGGAAACACTTCAGCGAATTCCCTCACAATAGGCATGCCTTCAAGGATGGTTTCATCCTTAGACTGAATCATATGAGCTAGATACACGTGCTCATAGGTAAGTAATACCCACACTTGAGATGATGGTGCTAAAGAAGATTCATCTTCCTCCTTGCACTTGTGTAGAATCGGGTGTCAATTCTCCGTATGGAGAGTGATTTCCCAATCATGACAATTTATGTTGGCTCTATATAAGGAAAACTAATCCAAGATGATAATTGCGTAAAATTACACTAGAGGGAGTATGAAGAGGTTCACCAGGTAGTTAAATCCAGAAATTATGACATTGGAGGAGTTATATTCATGGGATGCAATGGTTTCCCCATTTTTTGTAATCACCAACATCTTTACTTCCATTATTTGTGGTGGTATTGGGATTGTTCTACTAAACTTTCGAGATACAAAAGAATACATATAACCATGGAAGATAAGCCAACCTTTCACTTTTTTATTCTCATTCTACTCAATCCAATTTATACATAGAGATGAGTATCTTAAAGTATTAACACATAAAGGGAAATCCAATGACAAAAAGGGATAACTTATAAATTACTTTTATTTCCTTAACTTATGAATTTATAGGCTTAGATCTATGTTATCCCTGATTTACCTCCCAAAATATATTCTTATGGGCATTTTTTTATTCCCTTAACAATGGTTCATACTAATCTTGTGAATTTTAAAGAATATCCCTCAGGAGTGTCGTAACCAAGAGTGCAGCAAGGCCCATTTTCGTGTACCAGGATACCCCGGGTCATGCCCAAAACTCCTTGTTGGAGTTTTCAATCCTAGGTACATCTGTGCTAGAGCCACCTCTACCTGCTCGTATCCAGATAGAGATTTATTTTCCTGATAAACCACTTACTCAATACTCACCAAAATTTATGGATGTTTTTTTATTATGCCTAGTCTTATACCTAAGGATTTCACTAGGGTTTTCTAATCCTAATCCCAAAAATATCTAAATGTATCCTCTGATACCAACTAAAACAACCCTGCTTTTTATTACACACTTAAACATGATTTATTACATAAAATCTTCACTTGAAACAAAATAAAAGATCGATAGGTCTAATGTATTTGGGGATTAGGAACATTATATAATGACTTAAAACATGAATCACAACATCTTTATTGAAAACTTTCTTTACATGACTACTACATTCCTTCGTACTTAGCATTGCATGGGATAACCTGCGAACATGCATAAGAAAAGGGTGAGATATAAATACTAGTAAGGGAGTAAAAAGGCATAACATGAAGATTACAATACATTTTAGGTGATAGGAATATCAATGGAATGAAATAGAAACATGAACGTAAAGGCATGATATAGTATGATTATCATAACATGGAAAGGTGGCAACAACACTTAACATGGTATTAGCATGAGACAAGGCTCATTGCACATGGAACATGAGTAAACCATAATTTCACTTGAATTATAATGAGTAAAACCTCATTTCACTAGACATATCATGATACTAATCTTTACCCATTGCATTGGAGTGCTATCAGGGCACACCCTTCTTAAACATTTCATTTCATTCATAAGTGTGCCACATGGATCATACAACATGGAATCATTAAACATAATAATTTATTCCAAGATAAAGGAATTTGGAATAAATAAATGAAACTATTTAAACAATAAGTAAATGTTCATAAAGGTGAATACCATTGATAGAGAAATGGGCATGGTATTCACTACACAATGACTTTGGCTTGGAAAATCACAGTGCAATTTCGACAGCATAACAGCGTAGCATAAGAATTCATAAAAATGGTTGATGAGAGAGAATGTGGTGTCTCGTAATATTTACATGAAATGGACATTAATGGGGTATTATAGATACATTTCCCAACATGAGTAATTTAATTTTAGATTCATAATAAATATAATTGCTTGAATGTAAAAGAGGAGAGAGAAATTCCTTACGGAATTTTGACATGGTAATGGGTGTACATGGGAGGAATTAATGAGAGAGAAAGGGGTCTATAATCATTAAAAAATAAATAAGGAAGTATGGGTGAGGATATAAATCATACCCAAACATTTATAATTGAAAATAAAAGGACATAACAATATTAATAAACTTGGCTAAAATGAGAAAGGAATGAATCCCTTACTTGGAAGTGTGATCCCAACAGCTTGAGAGGGGATTGAGAGAGGATTATTGGGATATTTGGAAACCTTGGGAGGATTCTAGAGAGAGGCGGGAATAGTTTGGATGAACTCAAAAGGCTTTGAGTGAAGATTAAGTGGGAGCTTGGGTGGTTTTATATAGGAAAGGAGAGAGAATTATTTATTATTTAGGTTTGGGACACCACACATTAAACTAATCAAAACCACGACCAGAACATGGGTTTTTCCAACGGTTTTTTCAAAAGGGGAGTGTAAAACAATATTTTATAAGGAAAATTTCATAAATTATTAAAATAATAAGGTTGCTTATGTGTAGGTGAGTCACACTCTCAAGGAAATCAATTTAAAAAGTTAAAATGTTTTATAAGTCTTGGAGGGTCCACTAAGGCTTTTAAAAATAAATAAAACAAACCTAAAATAACATTATATTAATGTTAAAACATATATTGTCCTAACATAATGTTTATAGTATTTTATTACATCACTATTGGGTCATTATGATGTCATAAAACACATTATATATTTAAACGCTATTTAATTTTTACCCAAAAAATTTTAATATCTTAGAAAATTATGAAAAATTCACCATTAGATAATTTTGATGTCCAAATTAAAAAAATAATATTCTTTTTATCCAAATAAATTTCTAAATATTTTAATTTTTACTTTTAAAATAAAAACCGACATTTATAAAAAATTCCTGGTTTTTGACAAAAAATAGCTTTCAAACTCTAATAAAAATCACAATTGTATTCATAACAATTATATGGTCATTTATATTATATAAAAAGTAATTTAGTAATAATATTTAATTAAAATATTATTTAATTCAAAAATCCAATAATTCATCAAAATAGATTTCTTAATTAACTAAAAATGATATTTTTTCTTTAAAAACCATTTACAAAGTAATAATATTAAAATGAATGTATATTCTCTATACAAAAATAATGTACATAATCATAGTACTAGGGCCTCATTACATAAACCCTTATAACACCCACATAACACCGAAGGGTAAGGTGTGCGATGGTGACAGACTCTTGGGGCTGGCTCGGATAACAATGCTCAAGTGGTAATCTCTATCAACTTCCACTTCTCCTGTAGGCGGTTCTTCTCAAGCTTAAAGTATTGAATCTCAATATGGGCTTAGTCAAGAGAGACGACCAAAGATGCCACCTCCTTTACGAGATCCAAAAAATGGGCTTCGTATAGAGAAATTCAATTGGATGAGGCAATCACTTCCTTTTTCTGAGTAAATTGGATTTGTTAAATCCCTATATTTATACTAATCATGTGATCACTTCTCAACGACTATATTAGCAATGGTCACAATTCTTAATGGAATTTTAATATACAAAACATAAAACCAAATAATTTTATATGTTAAATAACCATAAGAAATTTAATTAGATCAAGAGGAATTTCCATTAATAAAATTTTGGTTCATTACACATCTAATATATCGTGGAATTATTTCAGAAGTAGGTATGGATTATAAAAAATCATCATGATGCTGTTTAGGATGAAGAACACCCCAATTGTGCTTATGGACTTGATGAGACAAATATTTCACCCATACCTTGATCATTTTGTGATAATTTTTGTGGATGAAATCTTATTGTACTCTATTACTCATGAAGATCATGCCAAACATCTTGACATCAGCCTGAGTATACTGAGAGATCATATTCTATACACCAAGCTATCTAAGTGTCAATTCTATATTGATAGTGTATATTTCATGGTTCACATCATCTCTGATTATGGTGTGTTAGTGGACCTAAAGAAATTTTAGGCAGTGGTTTCTTGGGATCCTCCCAATAATGTTTTTGATATTCGATGCATTATGGGTTTGGTGGGTTATTATCAGAGTTTTATCTAGGAATTTTACTATTTGGAAGCACCACTTTGAGGATTAAACAATAATTGGATCAAGTTTGAATGGTCTATATTATTTGAAAATTAATTCCAGTTGTTCAATAAGAATTTTAATACTTCATAGACTTTGATACTACCCGAGCAGGGTGAGGAGTATACTGTGTTTTGTGATGAATTCAGAGTCAGGATTGGATTAGTGTTGATGCATGTGGATTGAGTTGTGGAATATGGATCATGATAGTCGAGAACACATGAATGGAATTATCCTACACATTATCTTGAGTTAGCCCTGCTATTTTATGGTTTAATGTGTGGGCATTGTTACCTATTGGGTGAAATGTTTACTATGTATACTGATTAGAAAGGTTTGAAATACATATTTTCCCAATGAGACTTGAATCTTTGGAAATTGATGCATTTTTAGTATATAAAGTCTTTTTTTAATTTGATATATCCTATACACCCAGGAAAGGAAATATTTTTTATGATTCTTTGACCAGGAATACATAGACTCAGACAGTTCATGAGTCCAGTTCTAAGTAGAAGATGATGAACTTGCTGGATGAGATACATATTAAGGTTCAAGAGGGCTAGGAGAAGATTACTGTAGTATCCTTATCAGTTGATTCCACACTGTTGAGTAGGGTTATGGAGAGGTAGTATGATGTTATGGAATGTTTTCCATGAGGGAAATCCTTGAAGGTGTGGAATCAATTTCTTATTGGACTGTAGATGATGATAAGATCATCTATGTCTGAAACCATGTTTTTGTTCCTACATGTATAAGAGAAGAGCTAATGATTGAGTTTCATTCCTCTAAGTGGGCGGTGCATCCTGGTTTGACAAAAATTTACCATGCCCTACCTTGAAAATATTGGTGGTCAGTCATGAAAAATGAGATTGTACATTTTGTGACATGATGCTACACCTGTCAGTAAGTGAATGTCAAGAATCGATGACCTGGAAGTTTATTACAGTCATTTCGCATTCATAAATGGAAGTGTGATGACATTACCATGGACTTTTTGGTTGGTATTCCAAGATTACCTTGTAATAATGATACTATTTGGGTGATTATGGACCAGTTGATGAATTTATCCCATTTATTTATAATATAAGATACTTTTCCCATGGATGAGTTTGGTGAATTTTATGTTTGTGAGATAGTCCCATTTCACATTGTTCTCTGGATAATAGTTTCATATCATGACTCTGGTTTTTATATACTCTTATAAAATGTATTATAAATGGAGTTGGGTACCAAAGTATTTATGATTATGACTATCCACCCATAGATATATAGGAAATTAGAGCATAAAATTTAGGTTATGGAGGACATGCTGATGGCATGAATCCTTGATTTTGGTGGGTCTTGGGAGAAACACTTAGAACTGGTTGAATTAACCTATAAAAATAGTTATCAGGTGACTATATATATGAAAAAATATGAGGAACATTATAGTAGGCCTTTCATATCACCTCTATGTTGGATGGAGGTAGGTGAGATAGATCTATTGGGACCGAGTCTCATATAAGAGGCATCAAATAAGGTTTAGTTGATTCAGAAATGTATGGAAATATCATAGAGTTTAGATATTACTTATATTGATAGAAATTATCACACTCATGAGATTTTACTGGTATAATATGTATTCCTTTTTTTGTTGTTGAGATTGGGTCACCATATGGTTCAAAGGCAGGTCAAGTTGGCACCCAGGTTTGTTTGACCATTGATATTGCGGAGAGGATCAGACCAGTGGCATATTGATTGGATCTTTTACAGAGGTATAGTGCTTTGATTGATGTTTTTAATATGTCACATATTAAAAAATATCACCCAAACCTTCTCATGTGATCAATATTGATGATGTAGAGATTGATGCAGAAGCTTCCTTCAAGGAGAATTTGTTTCGTGTTGTAGATCGCAATGAGAAAGTGTTGTGGAGCAATATTGTTCCATCAGTCTAAGTACTGTGAAAACATATACATGTTCAAGATAAAATATTGGAGAGGGATGAAGATATGTCGACCCGGTGGACCAAAATTTTTACATCATAGGTTTAGTGATGCTTGGTGGTGCATCTTGAGGACAAGCCGTGATAAGGTAGAGAGATTGTAAGAACCCACCCTTTTAGGAGATTTATCATACTCATTTTCAGGTATTTTTTACCCTTTTTTTATCATACATTGATAGGGTCATTCTTTGAGGATATTTCAGGTGAATTTGGAGGAATTTTGAAGCCAATGGAGCTATTAATAGTTGGTGCATGGTTAGAGAAAACCATGCGGTTTGCCCTAGGAAACCGTGCGCCCCTTTTTGGACCCATAGGAGGTGGCACACAGTTTGACCAAACCACAATGACTCCCTCCATAAACTATAAACCATAGTAAATAGGGGGTTTTAATGGTTAGAACATGGTTTGGATTTTTTTTCCTCACCTAGGAGTTACCTTACACCCCATGAGTAAGGGTTCATGGTTAACATGCATAGTTTGGAAAACTATACGCCCTGCTTAGGAATCCATGCATAAATGATTTTAAACCCCGAAATTTTTATTTTAAAATTCAAAAACCCACTATTACCATCCTTATTCACCCTAACTAGACATAGAATGAATTCTCTTGATATTTGAGGCTCTTGAAAGGATTCCAAGGCTCCTCGAACCTCTTTTGGTGTGAATAAAAGATCCAGTTGAAGTAATCAACCTCTCTTCTAGTACATGATCTTTTTTTGTTTAGATTTATCTCACTCCCATATCTCACTCCCCTTTTAAAGGGTTATTATCCTCCATTATTGATGGTTTAGATCTAGGTTTTTATGGATATTATTTAATTGGATCTTGGTCTTAGGTTTTGATTTTATATATCCTCCTTCGTTGTGATTTTGACCATTCTACAACAAATTGAGTGTTATGGGTTGGTGAGCGTTCATCAATGATCCTTAGGTAGGTGGTCAAATTAATAAATAACAAAATAATTATTAAAATTGTGTGTTTTTAATTATGAAATTTCATTGCCGTGTTTGAAAATTTCATTTCAAATTGAATTAATGAATTAATCCCCGTGTGATTGTGAAATCCTTCACAGATATTATTGGACTCATTGGGGATTATGAGACCAAATTTGATGGAAACCCATGGGGTGTTCCAATGCACTATATGATGATTTATGAAGTTTAAAAATGGGAATAATGGTTAAATGGAATTGAACTAAATACTTGATGCATGTATGATAATGGGATTTAAAGGGTTGATTGGATTAACCTTGAAGGGTTAATGTGATGTGAAATAAATGATGAAAATGGATGGTAAATGAGTTGTGAATGTGAAACCATGATTTTTGAATTTGTGTATAATGGATCAATGAGTCGAGGGTTAGGGGATTCTTCTACAAATACCAATGGGGTGATAGACTTCTATTCTAGTCCCCCATTGTGTGAATGTGAATGTGTGATATATGTGATTGATTAATGGGTTGTGGGTCAGGGACTATTGCTCCAAATACCCATGGGGTGTGAGAATGCTTATCTAGTCCCCCAATGTATGAATGTGAAATTGTTAATTAAAATGAATAATGAAATCCCCTGAAATATTGAATTTTGATATCCCTTTAATGTATGGTTTAAACTCCAGCACGGGCTGAAGCAGGTGTGATTGGTTCGGGTTTCACCATGAACCGAGGGGCCTATGTGGTTGATTAAATAATAATTAAATGTGAACCATATTCACCTTGACTTTTTTTAATTATTATTTATACAATTTCAAATACTATTATAGACTGGATATTTCATTAAACATCATTGATGGTGGCCTATTGATTTGTATACACACCCTACTCGGGCTACCTGATCGGTACCTGAATAGACTTCATGTTTATAGGTAAGGATAAGGGAAATATACCTATGTTAGATGGATCAGTTGGGATTTAATATGGATCATAGATGAGGGAATCAAGTATGATATCAGGACTCTCTTGGGAGAAGTCTGTGTGTCTTTATTTTGAATTTTCATTAAACAATTGACACTTGTATTCCATGACAAATTTACAGCTTGGTTTATGGCCATTTTCCCTATTTTGGATTCATACATGAGATTTTGGGCTTTATTGGGAATTGTTTATTATCATTTGGTTATTTTAATTGATTTACTCTATTTTTTCACTTTAATAAAGAGGGTATAGTCTCCCCACGTCACATATTGGACCCTAGATACTAGACAACAACCTTTGGTGTATGGGGAGGTGAAATTTAGGTCATGTAATGAACCATCTCAGGGAACCTTCATGTGACACCCGGGTCATGATATTATAACTACACTCACCCAACTCCAATAGGAAGGATTCAAATTCTAGACCTCCTTATCCATATTGACCTCCCATACCATGAAACCATTATTTTTTTCTTTTATATTTTACAATATATTTATTTATTTATATATATTTACGCACATCTTGTTTATATATGTATTAATTTATATAATTATATACAATTAAATATATATTTTTTAAATGTATTTATAAAATATGTTTATATATTTGTATATATGTACATATAATTGTGTATCTACATGTAAATTTTTTATAATGTATTTATGAAATTAATATTCATTGTAAATAATTTTATATAATATATTTCTATAATATTTTTAAAAACATTAATTTCATGTTTATGAATATACATTTATATATATTTATATTACATATTTAATTATATATTAATATAAATTAATTTATATAATGTATTTATGTAATATTGGAACACATACACACACATATTAATATATCTATCTATATATATAATTATCAATAATTATGAAAGAATAAATAAAAATACATATGATTATATCTATATATATAATGTATTTATATAAACATATATTTTTTTTATATAAAAATTTAAATATATATATATTAATAAAATGGATAAAAAATGGTTTTACCATATGTTTTATATATTTAAAAATATACTTTTCATTTAAATATAAATAAATATTTATTTATACAATTAAATTTTTATATGTAATTCTGTGAAATGTGTAAATATATTTTTATTTTAAGTTATAAATAGTACTAAAATATAAAAATTATAAATTCTAAAAACTATAATATTCATATGAGTGTAAGAATTGAAAATAAATTTAGTCTCCACTGAAAAGGATAAGAACACCCCCTTAATTGAGGCTTAAATTCAATCAAATGTTCAAAAATTAAGGTAACATGACAAGAAAATCGGTTTTAGAGGACTTATGGGGATTTTTTGACCTCAAAGAAAAAAAATTGATCTGGGATCCCTCTAATATATATTGCATTTATGTTTTGACAATCTTTGATTTTCTATCTTATGAATCCCAACAAGTCACTTAGATCAAAATCTATGGTCATTTTTAGTTCAATCCATGTTTTCAACATAGTTTAAACCATTCATAAATTTATCAAATTTATCTATCATTAAATTTTTATTAAATGTATTTTACACAATAATAATTAGAAAATAAAAAATTAATATGAATTTATTATTATATTATAAAACATTTTTCACTAAATTTATTATATATTATATGTAAATACATATTTAGTATTTTATAAATAATATTTAATAAAATATGTTATATTTATTACATTATAAATATATAAATATATAAATATATAATTTTTAATGATAAAATTTATATAATAAAATATACATTCTAGAAGTGATAAAAACAATGGTTTTAGAACTGATATAATACACACTTTTATCATCGCTAAAAAAATACATGGATAAAAGTGGTACTTTTATCAGTTATTTTTTAAGAAATGATAAATATCCCCCTTTTCATCACCTTTTTTAGAGTAGATAAAGTTAAGAAATTCCTTATATCTTTTTTTAGAATTGATAAAAAGTAATTCTTAATGAACATTAATTTTTTAGTAGTGTTTTCTAATATTATCAAGGATAAAAAGGCACTGATAAGTGTCCCATTTTTAAATGTTAAAAAAGAACTGATAAAGGTTAATTTTATAAAATCTTAAAAGAACTAATAAAGGAACTCTTTATCAATATTTTTTAGTGATGAAAAATGATTATTTTTTAGCTCCTTTTGAGTACTGATAAAATATATCCACTTTTATTAGCGTTCAGAACATTAGATGTTTTTTAGCAGTAAAAAAATCCCATTTTGAGTGCTTAATAAGTGGAATTCTGTAGTTGTTCATGCATTTGTTTACAGTTTTCAACATGTGGTTTACTCTAAATTTTATTTGACTAAAATTGATATTCATTGGAAGAAGCTCTCTTCATTCGATCATGGAACACTAGATTGGTTCATCTAGGGTATTTTAACACCATCATATATCAGAATGAGAAGAGAAGAGAAAGACTATTCTTGAGGAAATATATAATGGATTTTAAATGTTTTATATCACACAATGGCCTCTTTTACCTCAGGAACACATGTTATAATTTCACTTGTTGTAATAATATAATAAGAAATACACATACCTGGAGTTATCTTGATAGATGTTCAACTAACCTGTAAGGGATTACCGACTCCATCACACCCCTCTAAACTATTACACACATGTCGTGATCTCTTTATAACTATTATCCACTTTTGAAGTTGGTATGATAACATGATATTTTATTGAGAATTTTATTTTCATTTCACTATTTATCTTACTCTTATTAAATTAAATACATGAATTTAATTACATGAATTTAATTACATTCTTCTGATTTGATGATTATTTCTAAATAAATTATCTTTCTAGCATGAGTTATGGAATTTAGTGGTTTAAACATATTTTGAATTTAAATTTGATTAATTCATTGGATTGAAACTATTTTTTTAATAATTTTTCTTGTTTTGGTTACTTTAATTATTCCATTTTAGGCCAATCATCAAGCACCTGAGTAGCCCCAACTGACCCCCACACAAAGACTCAAAAGCATACATACTCTAGTGGCTCACTAGTGTCTCAAAAAAGAAAGATCCAAATGATCATGGACCATCAAATCCTCATGACCAACTACATGAATCCTCAACCAACTGTAAGGGTAGATGATCAACCATGACAATAAGAAGAGTCTACGGTAGAAAGTGTGATGATCAATAGGAGGAGAATAAAATAAAAGCATGTAAACCACATACATAACAAGAGGAGAATAAAAAAACTTTGTTCAAGAAAACATGAGCATATAATTCCCCCAAAGTATCTCTGAACATAGAAAATCCCAAAATAAAAGGAGATCATATCATAAAACCCCTACCACTTTGGTATCATTTGAATCATAACCCCCATGAAATAAATAACTTAAAATAAAACATTAAATATAATGAATATAAGGATATTCATGATATAAAATATCATAGTTGTAGTATATAAACCTCATAAAATAAAATATGTTCAGATATAACATATGTCCCATAGAAGGAAAATTTGATGTGAATAACCCTTACCATATGTTGGACATCCTTCATAAACTCTCTAACCTCATGTATAATAAATTTAGATTTATTATAATAATATTTGAAAACCACACACATATATATAATATCATATATGGTACACTTATAATATTACAACACCCATTGATTAATAATTCTATATTAAAATCATCTTTTCTAGGTGTTAACTGTTTGGTTTTTTAGGTATTTTTTAGTTCGACAGTTTTTGTCCTTAAATCTTGGTGATAGTTTTATCATATCAAAAATGATAATAATAATATTTTAAATATCATATATATTCATTATAAAAATATTTATCACCATCCATAAAATCTATAGATAGAAAAACTAATTAAATTTTTCAAGGAGATGATATTTCATACGTACACATGAACGTTATTTCCATTTTCAATGAAAAGATGAAATGATATATATATGGTATCTTATCATTCTAGAATCATATGTATGTCATAGATAACATACAAAAAAAACACACACATACACATACATTCACACACACACACACACACTAAGTCCATCATTATGTCCATCCATGTGAGGCGGTAATGGAAAATGAACCAAATCGTTACTTGGAGGTGGTAGTTTGTGCATATGTATGAGTGATAATTTTCATTTTATATAAGAGATATGCCTTTGATTCACATTTGATGGAAAATGAGATGTATAAAAATCATAAAATAAATATAATAATACCTAATTATATGTGAGATACTAATGTTATTATATTGGAATTATTAGGGCATAATTGAAATAATTAGAAGGAGAAGTAAAATTAAAAAACTATGTTAAAATGATTAAATCCCCTTTGAGAAACCACCTTTGGATATCTCCTTAGGGACCCTAGGGATGGTATTTTGAGGAGTGAAAAACCTATATATATTGGATAAGGATGTTTATAAGAGGTTTTAGTAGGGTTTGGTTGGCCAAAATGGATCAAGAGGTGTTGGGAGAAGAGGAGAGTCACTATGTACATATAATTGAGGGGTGGGGAATCGATGGAAATAAATGAAATATTATAATATAATATGTTTTTAACTCTTTTAAAATGTCTCCAAAATGATATTTCATAGAATATAATGAGGATATAGTCTTAATATAATTATCCAATAGAATTTATATTGTTTTAGATATCATTGTAAAAGTTTTCTTACAGATTAACCCCCTTTTTGACCATTATTAACCATGGTAAAAAATTTATCAATCATAAAGGGTTAAAAATGTACCTATATGGTTAAAATTGGATAAAAAAATAGTAAATGGATGAAATTATCTACCATATCACTTCTCCCATTTCCTCATTATTTTTTTTAAATAATGTAATTAAATATTTGTTAACATAAAATACTATTAAAGTCATTTTAAGAACTAGTCACATAATTTGACATTAAATATAGAAAAAAAGAAATGGACTTAGAGTATAAAATATTGATAAATAAATTAAAAACTAATATAAAAATAATTTGACTCCATAAATACTCCATATAATATTACTTTTGATGTTTTTAAAATAATTTACTTTAAATTTTCTACTACTTTTAAAAGCACTATTTCAGCATTGTTTAAGAATTTAATGTAATTACACCATCACTAAGAAATAAAAAAATTATCTTAATAAAAATAAATTATCTATGTTCAAAATAATCTTTTATATTTGTTTATAACATATTCTTATCCCTACGTGAACATATAAGTGAAATTAAATGCAAGAGAGTGACATTTTTTACTAATCTTTTATATAAAATAATATAAAGTTCATAATCAAAGGAATATCCCATTAAATTTACAAAATATTTTAATGGAATATAATTAATGTTTATATAAACCTATAAAATAAAATAAACGAATTTATTTTTATTTTTTATAGGCCTTAACCCATAATTTTTACTATGTTTTACCCATTTTACCCTTACTATGGTGAAAAATATATATTGTGGTTAATATTCATAATGAAAAAAATAAAAAGGTACTATTTAAAAAATGTGAAAATGTTGATTCCAAATATTTAATTAATTTTTAAATATTAAATTTCTATAAGTGGTGGGAATTAATTTACAAACAAGTGTACAAAATTCAATAAAAACCGTTTTTAGAGTAATGAATTTTTTAGATTAAAACACTATTCAATTTCCTTAATTTCCTAACAAACACCGATAAATTATTTTTAAGATGTAAGATTCTATACAATATATATACATTTAATTAATTTTTTTGTCCATAATTAATTATTTATGTTATTAGGATAATATCACATTGTGCAAACTAAACTGTTTTCTTACAAATAACAATTTTTAACTTTAAACGATTTTATCCTTATTTATAAACATTTTATTAATAATGAATCAATTTTTATAAATAAAATATCCATAAATTTAATTAAAACCATTTTTAAAAAGGGATAAACAATTTTTTTATCGAAACACATAATATGTAAAAATAATATTCATTGGAAAATAGGTCTTTTGAATTAATAAATAGTTTTATTTAAAATTTAGTTTTTATTTCTTATGTATCAATACATTATCTTAAATAATTTTTTCATATATTTGATAATTTAATTAATATTTATTAAGACTTATAATCTAAAGAGTATTTTATAATGGTAAAAATATATCATGATTCATTTATAGTTGATGTTTCCTATAAAACAAGCAATCAAAAACTTAAACATTATTTTATATAAAAGAATATATACAAAATCTAAGAAACTTACATTATACCCCCTTAAAATTAATTTATTCCTTGAAATTTCATCACTCTGTTATAAAAAAATAAGGATTATTTTTCCTCTTCACTTCCTCTACTTCCCATATTGCTTCTTAAAATTTATGATTCCCCCAAATAAATTTAACCAAATGATTAGACTTATTATGTTGGAATTGATCTCTATGATCAAATATTTCTATTGGTTTATCCTCATAGGAATGATAATGCACTAGTGATATTACCTTAGAGTTTAGTACATGTAAAGGGTGAGGTATGTACTTCCTCATGAGAGATATGTGGAATACATCATGAACTTGAGAGAGGTTATGAGAAAGTGTTAGACAATAAGACACCATCCCTACTCGATCAAGAATCTAGAAGGGACTAATATATTGAGTTCCCAATTTCCCCCTCTTTCCAAATCTCATATAATTTTTTGAAGGATAT
This sequence comes from Viscum album, assembly GCA_963277665.1. Lineage (NCBI taxonomy): Eukaryota > Viridiplantae > Streptophyta > Magnoliopsida > Santalales > Viscaceae > Viscum > Viscum album. The sequence goes on along the minus strand of OY728121.1, from coordinate 1,035,559,060 downwards.
ATTTCTAAAAATTCCTTATCTTCCACATCAAACATATGATCTCATCAACCATTGTTAATATAACTTTTATGTTGACTCTAAACTAATTTGATGTTATTCTAAATGGCTCAAACCGTATATACCATTTCCTCAGCTAGCTCAGGTCCTAATAGATTTCATTCTCCAACTTAATGATAGAAAGTTAGAGTTTTATACTTCTTTCCATATAAATCTTCATAGGGTTCCATCTAAATGATCGTGTGAAAGTTATTTCTATAAGAAATATGAACTACGGTAAGTTGTTGATCCAAAAAAACTTTTAAATTGAAATAATAAGATCTCACCATATCCTAATGGGTTAGAATGGTCCTCTTGGACTAACCATCAGTCTAAGGATGTTAATTGGTACTAAATCAAAACTCAATATATATAGATTTTTGATTTCCTATAGAAAACATTATGGTTAACGTATGATCTTTATTAGATACAATAGAATGTGGTACTTCATGTAATATAACCACCTAATTAATCTATATCTAAATAAACTGATAAAGATAGAAATATTATTATATGAAAATAAAATTTTCTAACTTCTTAAGGCGATCTACTATAACCCAAATAATATTATAGAATTTAAATGTCTTGAGGAGTTCAACAATAAAATTCTAGGTAATGTTTTCCCATTTCCATACATGTATGGGTATTGGTTTCAAAATCCCCTTAATCTCCAGTCATTCATCCTTAACTACTTATCATACTAAGCACCACGATACATTATCTATAATATCTATCTTTGTTTCTTCCCACCATAAATGATATTTAAAATATCTATATATCTATGTACTTACATGATGAATTGAGAACAATGATCTATGATATTTACCCAATAACTCATTCCTTAATTCTTGTATTGTTGGAACACATGTTGAAGTTCTAAATATAATCCTGATATCATGATAAAAATTTAACTCTAGAATATGCCTCATGAATTTTAATTAATACCAATATAATTGATTTAATTTCCTCTGGAAGTTCATTTTCACTTTCAAACTAATAATTGATCATGGGTTGATTCGGCATGTCGAATGTGGTTCCCTGATTTTAGAAATTTTTACGAGTTCTATGATGATAGATTTTACCAATACTATAAATCACATAATATTTAACTATAGTAAAAACAATATGATTCCCATAGGGAAAATTATTACAAACATTATCTTGATATTCCTAATTTTGGAGTAGAGGATAAGTGAAATCTAATTATCACTATCTTCTTCATCGGTAGTAATTCAATATGTTTTCCCTTGTTCCCATGGTCTAGGAGGTTGATTATTAATAATATCATCATTAGTACTTGTATTAGTTCACTAGAATATATATTGGTCGAGTTCTCTAAACATAAGATATCTAATTATTAGTGGTTCCCTAGAATAAACTCTATCTTCATTCATCAAGTTAACTGATCTCTTAATTTTCTCTCAATAGATTGATGCTTGATGGCCTCTATTACTACTAGTAAATCGTATTCTCATTCTATTGAAATAATCCCCATTAGTGCTTCTTCTAATAGTTTTGACACATAGGAAATTAAAACATCTTTTCTCCAAGGTCTCCACTACTCAAGTTCTTTGGAAAATCCATCATTTTCTTCATTGGTGTGTCTAAGAGTTGGATAAGGTTCATGTTGTTAATCATATATCATGATAACTAATTAGGCACAATCAAAATATTTTTCACTCTAGTTATCATGCCATATGGTTTCTCATTGATATGATCATGACATTGTCAATCACATTCAGTGTTAATGTTATTCCTATTGGTTCTAGCCATCGATTAAAACACAAAATCATTGTATGGGAAATAATTATCATAGTTATTTATTATATAATCATGAAAAATCCATCATAGTATTTCTAAATCATGAAACCTTCCTTTAAATATATGGCACATAGGTTTAACCTAGGTTATCCATGATCATCATTAAATATAAATACCTCATAAGAAAATCCTTTATGATGGTTCATAAATATTACATGAATTAACCCGATCATATCCCTGATAGTGTTATTTAAGGTGTATAGTCTTCACCCCAATCATTATGCACTAATAAAGAAATAATTACTACACAATATTCTCTATTTTGTGTAATTACCCCTCTGTGTATTTGTGTCATAGCCATATCAACTTTCCATTGTCTAGATAAGGATGAAATTTCTAGGAAAATAAAAAAAAATATTTACAATAACTTAGGATATTTTACTATACTTAAGCTTATCTGAATGGTTCAAAATAACATTTTCTCATCATAGTCACCAAAAAAACAAAACCCTTCTGTGATACAAACTAAGGAATCCCAAATGGAATATACATACATTAAACATCATTATAGATGTAAAAACATTACATATGACAATATATACACCTGATAAATGAAAAGTTTTAGTGTGTTTGGATACTGGATATATAAACATATTATCTTCAATATATCCCATAATATACTTCTCATTTAGTAACCTTCTAGAACTGGAACACTTTATACCTTTCCGCATAACCTAGGGAAAGGAAACCTAAGAAAGAGAGAGCTCTAATTCTTAGAAAGGGTGAAAATGAGAGACAATAATCAGTGATCAAATGTGACCATAATATGTTCATAATTTTATGAGATTATAATCATCATTCATGAGCTGAAAAACATACCCAACGATTTATGGATCATAACACATAATTCATGAAATAATTCATGAAATTACATAATAATGATTTATCAAAGAATTGAAAATAAAAATCCATGAGATAATAACATTGGACTAAAATTGTGGCACAATCATAACCATATAAAATCATTTCATTAGTAAATTATCACTACCAAAACTATCATCACCTAGTGGAAAAATTCCCTTTACTGGACTGGGTTCACTCCTCATTCCAACACATATTACTAGACTGGAATAATACCTTACTCTAGTATATATTATCTTATGATGAATCAATATTTACCCAATTCATTAGAGATATATAATAGTCCCACCCATCACATAAAAAAAATATTATATATATGTTCTATAAGATCATAAACATTCACTATCTCATCATATAATAACATGATAATAGAAACATGTTTTATAAATATTTATTTATTGTATAATTATAACACATCCATAGAATATATAAATATGGTATAATAATAATATATCCACAGTGGATTATAATAATCATCAAAATATACTGAAAAACACAAAAATTACTTTAAAGGATCATTGGATCATTTATTGAAAAAATAACGTTTTCATTTTGAAACCAATTATATAAAATCTAAAATTTATTAAATAGCTGGAAAAATAGTATATTTGAAAATAAAAAAGGAAAATTTTAAATTTTATATTCAATTAAATTAATGGTCATGATTTCAGAATAAGTAATCCAAGAAATATATGTTAAAAATAAAATTATTTTATCACCCTTGAAAAAAATCCAAAATGAGTCATACAGTAAATGATAAAAATATTCTATTTTAAAGCTTCAAAAATAATGTTAAAGATATTTAAAAATCACCTTAACAAATAATTTAATTTTAAATAACAATATTATTGAAATCATTTCACTGAATATGGGTATGGAGTAGAATGATTTTGAACTTTAATAGATGAATAATGTTGGTTTTTTTCAAAAAAAAATATTTTTTTACAATTTTGAGTATCAAAAGGTAAAAAATGAACATTAAACATGTAAAAAACATAAATAAAAATATAAAAATAAACAATATGTGGTTTAAGAAAATATGATCATATAATTCCCCCAAAGGAACTTTAAATATAGACAATCCTGAAATAAATGGACATTGTATAATAAAACCCTTACCACTTTGGTAACCACTAAATCATAACCCCTGTGAAAGAAGAAAAAAATAAAAATAAAACATTAAATACCTTTATTTAAAATATATTATTAATATAAAATATCATAGGGGTATTATATACATCTTATAAATAATGATATGTGCATAACGGAACATATGTCCCAAAAAATGAAATTTTGAGTCGAATAACCCTTAGTATAAGTCTAACATCCTATGTAAGATCTCTAACATACCTTGTGAAAAATTTAAATATATATTATAATTTAATCCCAAAATAAATTAAAACTTATAATATCATATATGATCAATTTATAACTTTTCAAAACTCGTTTATTAATAATTCTATATGAAAATCAACGTTTTCAACTATTAAGAGTTCCATTTTCATGTATGTTTTGGTTCTAAAGTTTCCATACTTGTATAATAGTCATGGTTTTAATCATCCCCAGAATAAAAATCATGTTATAAATTTCATATATATTCATTATATATATTTTTATATCCATCAATAGAATACTGAGATAGAAAAATGAATTACACCGTTCAGGGAGATGGTAGTCCGTATATATTCTTTAAAAATGTTTCCATTTTTTAATGAAAATGAAAAGATATATATTATATATCTTAATTATATATCTTAATAATATCATAAATATCATATATATATATATATTAAATGCATCATTACGTACAAAAATGTGAGAAACTAATGGAAAATGAATCATATCAATACGTGAATCCAGTATTCTGTGCGTACACATGAGCAATACATATCATTTTTTATTAGATGGAAAAGAAATAATTTGGATAATTTATTATCATTAAATAATAATATTTATTTAGTTAAAAATATTTATAAACATTTACTCCATCATAATAACTATCCATGAAAGTAGGTGATGAAAAATGAAATATATCGCTACTTTGATGCGGTAGTCTACACTTACACATTAGCAATGATTTTATTTCACATTTTATGGAAGAAGGTCAGGAAATAAAAATAATAAAATCTTATTATATGTTAGATATTGATGTTTTTATATTTTAATGGTTAGGAAAGAATTTATTGAAGAATAATAATAAGATGTAAAATCAAAATTCTTGGTTAAAACAATTACCTCCTCTTTGAGAAACCGCCTTTGGATCTTTCCATATGAACCATAGGGATGATATTTTGAGGATATAAGAGCCTATAAAACATAGAATATGATTTTTAGAAGAGGTTTTTTTAGGGTTTGGTTTATCTAAGTGGATCATGATGTGTAAGGAGAAGAAAAGATTATATGTCCTTATATAAGTGTGGGGAGGGGATCCTTTGGAAATACATGAAATATTATTATATAATATGTCTAAAAATATTTTCAAATGGTTACAAAATTAAATTAAATCAATGATAAAAAGTATATGTTCTTAATATATCAATCCAATCAAATTTAGAGATGTTTATATATCATTTTAAACCTTATCATTTGTATTAACCCATTTGTTAACCACTGTTATCCATGGTAACAAATTTGTCAATATTAATTGGATATAAATTTACCTATATTGTAATAGTTTGATAAAAAATTGCCATGAGATGAAATTTTAGACTATATAGAATCCCCCTTTTCCTATTTCAAATTTTTTATGTTTTTTAAATCATTTAATAAAACCTTTTTTATTATAAAATACCATTAATGTCATTTTAAGAACTATTTAAATATTTTGACATTAAAGAAACCACAATAGAAATGTATTTTGAATATAACATCTTCAACCATAAATGATAAATTATTATAAAATTCATGTTACACCATAATTTATCCAAATATTAATACTTTTTATGTTTCTCAAATCATTTATTTTGATTTTTATAATGTTTGAAAAAGCACTCTACCAACATTGTGTAAGAATTTAGGGTAATTATACCATCACTAAAAATTAATAATAAATTATAATAAAAAATATTTATGTAAAAAATAATATTATAGATTCATTGATAACACTTTCTTATCCCTATGTGAATGTATTAGAGAAAGTAAGATCGAGACAACGAAAATTTGTACTTATCTTTTATTTAAAATAACATAAAAATCACAATCCAAGGTTTGTTGAATAAAATATCCAATTAATTGAATAGAATATTATTATGGTAAAAAGAACCCATAAAATAAAATTATTCCATGATTTTTCATGATTTCTAAGCCTTATCTCACAGTTTTAAACCACTTTTAGCCTTTTTACCATTACTGGGATGACAAATATTTATTATGTCACTATTCATGAGGAAAAAAATATAAGGGACCTTTTTAAAAAATTTGAACATGATGTTTAAATATATGAAATAAATTATTTAATATTAAATTCCAAAAGTGTCATATATTAATTTAAAATTAAGTGCATAAAATGAAACAAAAAATGTTCTCTAGAGAAATGAAATTTTATGCTTAAACCTCAATTCACATTCATTACATGCCTAATAAAAACAAGTAAAATATTATTAAATAATTTTATTAAATATAAAATATATAAATTTCATTAAAATAATTTATCAATAATTACTCATTTGAGTTATTAAGATAAAATCACATTTCACAAAAAAATAGTTTTATGAAAAATAATAGTTTTTACCCTTAAATGATTTTAGCCTTCTTTATAACAATTTTTTAACCGATGAATAAATTTTTGACAATAAATTATCCTTAAATTTAATTAACACCATTTTCAAAAAGTGATGAACATATTTTTTTTTATTTAAACACATAACATGTAAAAATAAAATTCTATGAAAAATATGACTTTTAAATCACTAAAAAATTTAATTAAAAAATATAATTTTTTCCAGAAGTATGAATAAATCATATAAAGTAATTTTTCAAATATTTATTATTATAGTTATTCATATTCATACCCTCAAATCTAATAGAGGGTATATAATGGTCATTATATATCACGTTTCATTTGGAGTTGAGGTTGTGTGTAAAACAAGATATCATGTCACGACCCGATCCATCGGGGTCCGACCTATGACTACCCTAAGAACACCTCAAATATGACAAGGGTTTGCGACCAATGACAAGTAGGCATATCCCACAAATGGTAGGTGTTATCATAATGTAGTTGTACACATTTACACATCACCAATCACACACGATTCCAAAATGTAAAAACAATTGAAACCAATGCATGCATACATCTATAATCCCACAAAAGAGAATGAAAGTAAAGTACTGAAAGAAGAAAAGGGGCCAAGTACAATCCCAACAAAAAATTGAAAAGATTCCTACCTAATACAAGAGAAAGGATTACAATCAAATGAAAGCTCTCATAAAATACCTCGGTTTGAAAATATCAAGATACTCTCTACCAGCTTTGCGTCCTCTATGGACACCATCAATAGGTCCATTGTATGCATAAGATATGCCACATGTGGGAAGATCCCAAAATGTGGTGAGTATAAAAATTCACATTAGGACACCCTAAAATAACTAAACCTGAAACACCAATTTTTTTTATCTCAATACAAGGATATAACAATCAATGTATAACAGAAACACTAAGATAACTCAGGAAATACACCACACCATTGGGCAGTCATAACCAACTTCCAGCCAACAAATTATTCTCAAATAAATGATCATTATGGGACAATCCACTCCATGATCCATTCTTACACTAGATACTCTCAATGAAGAGGTATAAGTAATTGGTCCCCACCCAAGAAAGGCTACTAGTATAAGAAGATCCTAACACCCATAAAGGGGGTTACGCCCAGAACCATTGGGGGACACCATGAACCCAATATAGATCAAATATATTTGTAGGGAATTGTAATAAAATTATACCACAAACCCTAATGATATGAACTTCTATATGGAGGATAACTTCCTACTCTAGTAATTCACACCAATTCCACAAACCCCAACTAGGGTTCAAAAATGATATAGGATCATACTACAGTCTCATAGAGGGACACCACAAACTCTATCTGAAACTCATCCTCTAGAGGGGATCATAATCCAATTATGTGGATGAAATGAAACATTTTACCCTCAATGGAATATACCAAGGGAACACACTCAACCAATACTATTCCAAACTAAATAAATAAAGATAAAAAACACTCTTTAAGGGGGGTACATGACATTTTCAAGGGGAAAACTACATTTCAAGCTATATGAACATCTTTCCATGTGGTAAATCCTCACACAACATGTAAATCTCTAAATACACAACATGTTGGTAAGTTTCATGGAATTTAGAGATCACCTAGAACCTGACCGTGTGCCACTGGCCATGTCCATGTACCACTGTCCATGTCCATGTACCGACCAATGTATAGGTGGTCATATCAATGTCCAAGTACACAATGTATCACTGGCCATGTACTTCTGGTTGTATCTATGTACTTTCTGAAGTATATGTCGAGCCAACCGGAAAGGTTCACATGCCATATGATCCTTAACTTCATCCCAAAATCCTAGACTCCATTGAGACATCCCCACATGGTGTGTAATCCCGAAGTACGTGCCATGTTGATCAGGATTTTCCAGATTCCCATGTTCCTTATCTGTTATTCCTCACTTGACTTCACCACCTCATTTTCAACTTGAAATCACTCCCTAGATCTCAGATCTTGGTCGTTCGAGTTCCGCTGCCACTTACTCTCTGAAATATGACCTTCAAAATGGATCTGGAACACACCTTCAATGTATGTATCATTGTTCGCTAATCAGGAGGATGAAGAACCCTTGATTCAGTCTCATTATCCTTTTGTTCTATCCACCTTCAATGTTTATTCTCATATCACAATCACCATCACATGCCGTACCTACAATTTCATCCATTACACTGAAGAACATATACACAAAAACTGGATACCAGGTAATGGTCAAACCATTGGATAAAGAAAATACCAACGATGATCAAATTCAGAAACAAGGTAGAAATACATAAGCCATAAAATTTGAGGAATTAACCTTGACCATTTTTCATTCAACATCGATTTTTTTTCATTTAAGAAGATGAAATAATATGAATACAACAAAATGAACATATGAAATTCAATCAGTTTAATTCTACTAATGATATGCATCTGAATTATATTCCTTGAATTGATTAGGGTTCATTCGGGATTAATAAATAGGATGAAAAATGAAAAAACATCCACCTACCTAGAGTTTGGATTGGCTGTTGTTGAAGAATGGTGGTGTGTTTCTGTCATTGATGATATTAATGAACTCTATTGGTGAAATGATCCATGATCCGCTCCAGATCTGTCATTGTTCCTGAAGAACTGTGTCGTCCAATATCTCTCCAATGATTCTATGGTTCTATAGGTTCTAGAGGATAAACCTAATGATCCAACATAACCATATAATTATAAAATATTTTAGGTCGTTATGTCAAATAATGAAATAAAAAAAATTAATTTACCAATTTGTTTTATTCATTTATGTCTGCAATGATTTTTTCACAAATTCCCCACACAGAAAAATGTTATAATGCACCTAGTGTAAAAACTACATTCTAAACTCTGTGGTTCCTTAAAATTTATGATCTGATCCCCTATTTGGGAGTTATACTAATTTTTTAGGAAAACTATACACTCATTTTATTTAATATATTTAATATATTTCAAAGATTTTTTCTGGGAACACTAGGCCTCACTATCACACACTTTCTTACTGCATGGTCTTGAAAATAATCGATATAATATCCAAAAATAATAATGGAAAATATGATTATTTACATTCTCCCCACATTGGGGATTTTCATCTTGAAAAGAGAAAAACCTACTTAAAAAGGTGAGGGTACTGAGCTCACATATTGGTCTCCTACTCCCAGGTGCTCTCCTGAAGATTCGTGTGTTTCCACCAGACACACACGAGGGAAATCGATCTCTTATGAATGATCCTATAATGCCGATCCTTGATCTCTAATAGACACTCAACAAAGTTAGCTTCATCCTCAATTTCTAGATCACCCCATTTGATAAAATTTAATGGTTCATGCATGTATCTCATCTGCTATGATGCATGTAAGATGTCGTGTACCTAGTATAACTATGTCGGTAGAGACAAGAGGTGTGCCAACTTTCCATCTCTATGTAGTATATATAAAAGTACCAATGAATCTTGATACACCATCCAAATCTCCATAATCCATGTCTATGTAAGACCCTCAAGAACACATGGTCTCCCTCCTTGAACCCCATAGGTATCCATCATTGGTTCACATAATACTTATGACAGCTTTGTGTAGTCCTCATTCTCTCCTGGATGATCTTCACCTTCTCTGTAGTAGCTCCCACAAATTTTGATCCCATGAGTGCTGAGTTTCCTAGATCAGTCTAATAAAGTGGTGACCTATAGGGTCACCCGCAAAAAGCCTCTAATGGTTCCATACCAATGGTAGAATGATAGATGTTTTGGTACTAAAACTCCACAAAGGGTAGATTGTCCTCCTAACTATAACCAAATTCTAACATGAAATCCCGCAACATGTCCTCCAAGAATTGAATTGTCTGCTCTGTCTGGACATCAGTATAGGGGTGAAACAATATGTTTAATCATAATCGAGTCCAAAAATCCTCCTAGAATCCTCTCTATAATCAAGAACTAAAGTGAGAATCACAATATGAAATGATCATCGAGGGAACTCCACGGGGTCAGACTATATCCTGAACATAGTGCATAATAATCTCTCTAATGGACTATGCTATCAAATAACTAGAATTGGGATGAAATTTTATTGTCCTAGAAATTCTGTATATTTTTTTAATTATATGAAATTATTTTTAGACCGCGAAATCGGACGGTGCACAATTCCGAGGTCCGGAGTGCCCGAAATGACCCGTCGAAGTTTGGTTGAGTTTTAATTCGCGCACTTAAGTAGTTTTCCTGAAAAAGTGGAATAACACTTAAAATGTAACTCAGATCATAAATCCAAGGGCACCATTGCGTTTAGGATGGTGGGTTACCCTAGGCACGACTTCAGTTTAATTAGCGTGGGCCTCCTGTGAGAAAAACCGAAAATGGAATAACCGAAAATAAAATAATTAAATAAAGTTATTTTATTTTTTAGATGCTTATAACTCATGAATGGTAACTCAGATTGAGAATCTGAGACCACCGATAAACTCATGATAGTATTCTTTCTTTTGGAAGCTACTAACATTGGTCGGCGTGGGCCACCAATGAAAGTTAGTTTTTGGATGTAAATAAAATAATTAAGTGACAAATATTTTATTGTAAAATCCATAAATTTTAAACTGTAACTCAGATTGGAAATTTGAGAGTACTGTTGGATTTTTTGGGGCGTTTTTCACTTAGGCAGAGCCTAACCTCGACCGACGTGGGTCAATAGTGACTGTTATTAACTTTCTGAACTTTTTTTCGAGTACATTCAGTAAACGCGCGAGCGGAATTTTGTAACTTTTTAACCGGTGTTTGAAATTGAAATCTAAGGACACCGTTGAACTCACAGCGCCAGTATTCACTTAAGAATATCTTCACCTTGACCATAGTAGGTCGAGATTGAAAGTTAGCTTTCGTGTATTATGTGGAAATAAATATAAAATAAAGAAAAAGTTTTATTTTATTTTTATTGATACCTCTCTACATGGGTTATGGTGGTGGGGACCACCCAAACCCTCTTTAATGGGAGAAAACCTTTCAAATTCCCATTTAATTAGTTGAGCCAATGAGAATTTATTAAATGTGTCAACATTTAATCGTACCAACGTAAATTAATTGTTTAAACCTATCAAATACTAAGTAACAACATCGTTGGAATTTAGGGAGGTTCCTATTAAATGAACCTTCATAAATTCCATGATCGTTACTTACCCTCCCCCTCTCCTATTTATATAGAGCTTGGGGGGAAGGTTTTGGCACGGCTTCACCAAGCGACGAAGCTCTGATAAAGTGCCACGATGCCCGACACTTGGAGGACGGAGCCGGTTCCGGTGGGTGGTGACGAGTGACCCCAAACCGAAGAACTCCATCGAAGGATCTCCAACGAAGAACGAACCAACGATTGAGGAAACAATGATGTCACTGACCTCATCTTTTCCTCTCCACACCAATGTCAACGATAAATCAAGGTAGGGGTGCGTTTTTGATTGATCATCTTTAGTTTTTCTCTCACGTTGAATCACCTCCCTTGAGATGCATGCTACCACTCTAACGCGGAGGGTATGAGCCAAAAGAACATGGCCTAACCTCACTGCAAAATTCATGTGGTTCATTGTGTGTACTTCGCGATGGAGGAGGACGGCAACCGACACCGGTGGGGATCGGGAACAGTGGCTAGAACCACGACCGGCCGTGAAGACGGTGGCAGTGCAACCACACAGATGGAGAAGGGCCATGGCCTGATGTCCGTGGAGGAGCATGGGTGGAGACTGGCAGAGGCCAACTGCACGACGGTGGCGGCGGTGGGCATCCAGGCCGGCCGGTGAGAAGGGTCGCAACGCACGTCCGCGCCGCCCGACGAGAAGGGTCGTGGCTTGTGCCGTGACGACGAAGGGAGGGCGGCTAGTGTTCGGCCGACCACGGAGGGGCAGCGCATGACGCGCCTCTAGGAGGAGAAGGGGCCGACCGTTTCAGCCGGCTGAGTTGGACCGAGCGGGACCAGTGGGCCTCACGTGCATGCTGCATGGCGACCGAACGACCAAGCCATTCGATGTTTGGAAGCAGGGATCGCGCGACTCCCCCCCACATGTGGCCAAGCCGGGCCGCCCAGAACTGGCCGGGCCACCCAGAATGGGCCGGGCCAGACCCAGTGGGCCGGGTCGACCCAAACCTGGTCGGGTCAGCCCGGGCTGAGTCGGGTCGAGTCAGTCCGACTGGACCCAGACCAGTTTCGACCCTATACGTTCTTTCAGCCATATCTTGAACTACGGGCATCCGTTTGACGAACCGTCTGCGGTGCCAGAAACCTTGGAGAGACACTGTCCTATTAGTATAACTAACTTGATATTTGGATAAAGTTGGGGTATGGTTGGGTTGGATCAATAAAAAATCCAACTGGGCCCTCGGGACTAAATGGTTAATAACTTATAGACCGGGCGTCTGTTTGACTTACCGTCTGTTGCATTGAGACCCCTATGACATGGCGGTACTTTGGGATACTTATTCATTGGACTTAGTGGAAATTTTAGTATCGAACAGTGTCTTGAGGAGCAAACCCTCCTAGAGATAAGTGAGCTTAGTGCGGGAACCCTGTAGCTGGCTGTAACATGATAAAGGGATCCTATGTGGGTCTGTGCTTTGGGATCCTATGTGGTTTTGTGTTTGAGGGCCCCACATGGACCCTCTCTAGGAATCCATGCGGGATTACTCTAGGATCCTGTGTGGGTATGATGATGTATTATAATCCTATGTGGGTCTCATGATATACTAGGATCCTGTGTGGGTATGATGATGTACTAGAATCCTGTGTGGGTCTGATCATGTACTAGGATCCTGTGTGGGTCTGATGATGATTTAGGATCCTATGTGGGTCAGCCTCTTAATAGAGTAAGATGATTTAGTTGTTACATCTGATCATCTCTACTATTGTACCAAAGTTATACCTGGTGTGAGATGATACCTTACCTTCATGGTGATACCTTTGTGGTATTATTCTGTGTGGCATACATGTGTGGTACTTCTATCTTCGTGGTGTTACATGCGTGGAACTTCTACCAGTGTGGTACTTACCTTCGTGGTGTTACCTATGTGGTACTTCTACCTACGCGGTACTTCTAGCATCGTGGTGTTACCTGTGTGGTACTTCTTCCTGTGTGGTACTTCTAGCTCCGTGGTGTTACCTGTGTGGTTCTTCTAGCTTCGTGGTGTTACCTGTGTGGTTTTATCTTCATGGTTTTACCTATGTGGTACTTATACCTTTGTGGTACTCCTAGCTTTGTGGTGTCATCTGTGTGGTACTTCTACCTGTGTGGTACTTCTAGTTGAGTGGTGTTACCAGTGTGATACTTCTACCTGTGTGGTACTTCTTGCTTCATGGTGTTACCTGTGTGGTACTTCTACCTATGTGGTACTTACGTACATGGTGTTACCTTCGTGGTATTCCTTCCTTTATGGAATAGTTGAGCTTTGGGATTTTGAGTTGGACCTTGTGTTTCCTCATGAATGAGATGGGTATACTTGATAACTTGGGTATGTGTATGGGCATATACCTAGGTAGGGTTGTCATATGTTTACATGATTTTTGGTTTATCCTTTTTGGATTTTGTGAAACCCTTGATGGTCTCAGGGCCCCTACTGAGTATCGTTATACACACCCCTGCACGGGATACACCCGCACCTTATTGTGTTTGGTACAGACGACGGACAACGCTGACTGAGGATGAGGGTAACTGGACTAGAGGTAGCTCAGGGTGGACCTTAGATGAGGTGTACCTTAGAGACGACCATTCGGGAGCTGTACCTACCCTTCAGGTAGGATCCTTGGCGGGTGTTCCTAGGATCTGTTCTTTTTACTTGTACTTTCCTGCTTTCTTGTACTTTCCAGTTGGGCTTGTATTCTGGGCCCTTTTTCTTACTGTACACACTCCTTTTTATATATTGTCTTCTAGTGTTCATATCTTTTTGTGTGCTTGGATGTGTGTGTTTACAGGTTATAAAGGCAATGCCTTCTCGATTTAGGGAATACGCCTTTCGGTGCTAGTCGCCAGCCCCTGGCCTATGGAAGGCGGACTTGGGGTAGTCACGGTGTGGGCCCCGGGGGACAAGTCATGAAAAATTGGTATCAGAGGAGTCGGTTCTATTATAGAACATAAAACTCTGATCTTTTTAAGGGAAATCGTGTTAAGTGTAGTGAGTGTGGTTATCAGTTTAGGGAATCCAGTGTTGGTGCGGCGGCCGACGTATCCGTACACCAGGACCCTGACTTCTGATTTCTAACTCAGTGCATGAAAACACTGATTGCATGTGTGTTTTGAAAAGTTTTCTTGTGTTTTATTGTGTCAGGTCACCAGGTATAACTTAATGACCATGGCACACCTATTCCTTATCAGGATGCTGCTACGTAGACAACCATCTATGATTCCCGAGAGAGTGCACGATGATGGTCCACCGTGTGACGAGGCTCCGGTACAGGGCCCTCTTACTATGTTGGCACCTTCGGGAGGTGTACCAGCAGAACCACCACCCATTGGGAAGTAGATACCACCAGCCGCACTAGAAGACGGTGCACGCCAACTGAGCGCGTTGCACGAGTTCCAGTAGCAGAGGCCTCCAAGGTTTTGAGGTGATACATTTTCCCATGAAACTGAGGGATTTCTGGAGGCGGTTTCTAGAGTTTTCTTCCTAGTTAAGACACCAGTAGAGCAGATAGTGATCTTAGCTACTAGTATTTTTCAGTGAGTGACCATAAGGATGGTCCGTATAGTGATGAGGCTTCGGTATGTGGACCATTTCACGAGATAGTACCTTCGGGTAGTGTGTTAGCTATATCACTGACTGTTGGTCAGCAGTTACAACCAGAGGTACCGTTAGAGGGCACATGTAGGCTTAGTGCCTTGCACGTGTTTCAGCATCAGATACCCCTCAGGTTCCGAGGCAAGCCCAACTCACAGGCAGCTGAGGACTGTCTTGTAGAGGTGGATGGGAGTTCTCTAGATCTTATACAACTTCGACAGGATGACATATCGGTAGTTGAGTATTCATCGAGGCGTACCAACCATTCCTTGTGCTCGATGAATATGATAAAATCAGTGCTTCAGGGCTCAGACTTTCGAGTGCAGTGTGTTTAAAGATGTCTGAACCAACACTATTCCTCTTTTCATTCCTACTTATGTTGGGGTGCTAGAGAGTACCTTTGTGGTTGAATGTTCTTTGGATTAGTGGATAAAGCCAATGAATGTTAGTAGTGGGAAAACAGGAAACTGGTGCCAGTCTCAGAGACCTGGGTGTGCAAAATTGTTTGGGAAGAATAAGTGTTAGGGATAGATGAATCTGCAGGGCTATAGAAGTGGAAGCAGATCTAGGGGAGAAACATGATGTGGTGTAAATTTAGACATATTACAACCACCCACTTTGTGTTCCTCACCAGTCTTAGGGAGCTGGGGGACAGGGGAAGAGATTAGTTGCATGTGGTCAAGGAGTGTGACCCAAGGACTGTAGGAATGATTCAAGGTACGGTCTGTTTCTACTACTAGCTGTCGTATCAATAGACATAGGTATCAATCATTCCTTCCTTCCACGAATCTTTTACAAGACCTATAGTTTCCAGTTAAACCATTGACTTGACCCACACGTCTGGAGATACCTTTGTGAGGAGACCCGATAATCACACTTACGCTGACGGTGTGATCTAACCCTTGAGGCGAGAGTTTTGGTTGGAACATCTTGGTGGCAGTGTCAAGGCCTTATGACTTTAGTTTGGGTATGACTAGACATCAAAAATTCATACTCAGATAGAATGTATTAGTAAAAAAGGTTTTGGTTTGTCTACAACGTCGGGATGAGGTTTTCCTTAGTCAGCCAAAAAAAGGAAACCCAGGAAGCATAGATTAAACTCATTCATAGGAGGGAGCAGTCGATCACTCTTGAGTCGGACAACCTTACCCTCGTGGCAGTAGGAGTTTTGAGTTTTCAGTTCCCAATGGGAGTGGCTAGATTTACTCTAGGACTATGAATTTTAGATAGTTTATACTTCTGGGAAGGGGAACGTGGTAGCAGATGCATTCAGCAGGAGGTCTGGCCTGCAGCTACTGTGTGAGGCGACAGAGCAGCTAGTTGCTTTACGGATATCATACATGGATCGAGATGGGGTAACTTATATTCAGTCTCCTATAGTCACTCCCCCACTTCTTCAGTGAGTTAGGTAGGCACAACATGGGAACATTGACTATGAGGCACAATGTTCTTAGATATCCACAGGACTGGCACCTGATGGATTTTCTGAAGGTGGGGAGCATGTCATCCTCTTTAAAGGACGTACTATGGTACGAGCTACCACAGAGAGGGTGCATATCATCCAGGAGCGGATGAAGACTGCATAGAGTAGGCATAAGTCTTATTCCGAAAGAAGATGAAGACCTCTGGAGTTCGAGGATGGTGACCACGTCTTCCTATGAGTCTCACCCCGACAAGGTTTGTAGAGATTTGGCTGGGGCAAAAAGTTATCTCCGAGGTTCATTGGACCCTTCCATGTCCACAGTAGAGTTGGCGAGGTGGCTTACCACCTAGAACTTCCCCCTTAGATGCACCGGGTGCACTACGTCTTCCACATATCCTAGTTGAGGAGATACGTGCATGGCCCTTCTCACATCATCGACCACTGCGAGCTAGACATCGATGATGGGGAAACGTTTACGGAGGTTCCAGTGGAGATTGATGATCGACATGAGAGAGTCCTTCGGGGGAGATCGATACCTTTGGTGCGTGTATGTTGGCAGCATGGGAAGATCCAGGAGAGCACATGGGAGCGGGAGACTCAGATTCGTGCTCAGTACCCTCTTTTGGTTGTTTTGTCTTTGTTGTGGCTTTCAGGGACGTAAAGCCCTAAGGTGGGGAGAATGTAATGTCCCGGAAATTACGTTTTTTTTAATTATATGGAATAATTTTGAGATCGTGAAATTTTATGGTGCATGATCCGAGGCCCGGAGTGCCCAGAATGACCCGTCGAAGTTTAGTTGAGTTTTAATTAGCACGCGTAAGCAGTTTTCCTGAAAAATTGGAATAAATCATAAACAGTAACTTAGATCAGAAATCCAAGGGAACTTTTGCGTTCAAGATGGCGGGTTTACCCTAGGCACGACTTAAGTCTAGTCAGCGTGGGGATCCTATGAGAAAACCCAAAAATGGAATAACCGTAAATAAAATAATTAAATAAAGTTATTTTATTTTTCAAATTCTTATAACTCACGAACAGTAACTCGGTTTGAGAATCTGAGACTACCACTCAACTCATGATGGTATGCTTTCTTTAGTAAGATACTAACATTGGCCAGATCGGGCCACCAATGAAAGTTATTTTTTGGCCGTAAATAAAATAATTAAGTGACAATTATTTTGTTGTAAAATATATAAATTTTAAATGGTAACTCAAATTAGAAATCCGAGAGTACCATTGGGTTATTTGGGGTGTGTTTCACTTAGGAAGAGCCTAACCTCGACCGATGCGGGTCAATGGTTACTGTTATTAATTTTCTGAACTTTTTAGGTACGTTTAGTAAACGTGCGAGCGGCGTTTTGTAAATTTTGAACAGATGCACAAAATTGAAATCCAAAGACACCATTGAACTCACAGTACCAGTATTCACTTAAGGAGATCTTCACCTCAACTGCAGTAGGTCGATGGTGGAAGTTAATTTTTTTTGTATTAAATGGAAATAAAAATAAAATAAAGAACAAGTTTTATTTTATTTTTATTGAAAACTCTCTACATGGGTTATGGTGGTGGGAACCACCGGAACCCTCTTTAATGGGAGAAAACCATTCAACTCCCCATTTAATTAGTTTATCCAATGATAATTTATTAAATGTGTCAAAATTTAATCATTCCCTCGTAAATTAATTGTTTAAACCTATCAAATACTAAATAACATCGTCGTTGGAAGTTAGGAAGGTTCCTATTAAATGAACCTTCATAAATTCCATGATCGTTACTTACCCTCCCCCTCTCCTATTTATATGGATTTTGGGGGGAAGGTTTTGGCATGGATTCACCAAGATATGAAGCTCTGATAAAGTGCCGCAACGCCTGATACTTGGAGGACGGAGCTGATTCCGACGGGCGGTGACGAGCGACCCCGAACTGAAGAACTCCGTCGAAGGATCTCCAATGACGAATTAACCGATGATCGAGGAAACTCTGATGTCACCAACTTCATATTTTCCTCTCCTCACCATCGTCAATGAGCAATCGAGGTAGGGTTGTGTTTTCGATTTATCATGGTTAGTGTTTCTCCAATATTGAATCACCTCCCTTGAGCCGCATGCTACCGCTCTAACGTGGAGGGTATGAGCAAAATGAACATGGATAGACCTCACTGCAAAATCCATGTGGTTCTTGGTGTGTTCTTCACAATGGAGGAGGACAACAACCGATGATGTACTAGGATCTTGTGTGGGTATGATGATGTACTAGGATCCTGTGTGGGTCTGATGATTTACTAGGATCCTGTGTGGGTCTGATTATGTACTAGGATCCTGTGTGGGTCTAATCATGTACTAGGATCCTGTGTGGGTATGATGATGATTTAGGATCCTACGTGGGTCTTCATCTTAACAGAGTAAGATGATTCAGTAGTTACATCTGATCATCTCTACTACTGTACCAAAGTTATGCCTATTGTTAGATAAGACCTTACCTTCATGGTGATACCTTTTTGGTATTCTTCTACATGGTATACCTGTGTGGTACTTACCTTCATGGGGATACCTTTGTTGTATTCTTCTGTGTGGCATACCTATATGGTACTTCTATCTTCGTGGTGTTACCTGTGTGGTACTTCTACCTATGTGGTACTTCTAGATTCGTGGTGTTACCTGTATGTTACTTCTACCTGTGTGGTACTTACCTTCGCGGTGTTACCTATGTTGTACTTCTACCTACGTTGTACTTCTAGACTCGTGGTGTTACCTGTGTGGTACTTCTATTTGTGTGGTATTTATAACTTCATGGTGTTACCTGTGTGGTACTTCTACCTGTGTGGTACTTCTAGCTTCGCAGTGTTACCTGTGTGGTGCTATATTCGTGGTGTTACATGTGTGGTACTTCTACCTGTGTGTTACTCCTAGATTTGTGGTGTAACCTGTGTGGTAATTCTACCTGTGTGGTACTTCTAGCTTCATGGTGTTACATGTGTGATACTTCTACCTGTGTGGTACTTCTAGCTTCGTGGTGTTACCTGTGTGGTACTTCTTCTTGTGTGGTACTTACCTATGTGGTGTTACCTTCATGGTATTCCTTCCTTTGTGGAACAGTTGAGCTTTGGTCTTTTGACTTGGACCTTGTGTTTCCTCATGAATGAGATGGGTAAACTTTATAACTTGGGTATGTGTATGGGTATATACCTAAGTAGGGTTGTCAAATGTTTACATGATTTGTAGTTTATCCTTTGTGGATTTTGTGAGACCCTTGAGGGTCTCGGGGTCCCTACTGAGTATCGTTATACTCACCCCTGCACGGGATATGCCCGAACCTTATTGTGTTTGGTGTAGACAACGACCAGAGCTGACTGAGGATGAGGGTACCGGGACTGGAGGTAGCTCAGGGTGGACCTTAGACGAGGTGTACTATAGAGATGACCATTTGGGAGCTGTACCTACCCTTCAGGTAGGATCCTTGGAGGGTGTTCAGAGGAGCTGTTCAGTTTACTTGTACTTTCCATCTTTCTTGTACATTCCAATTGGGCTTGTATTCTAGCCCCTTTTTCTTACTGTATGCACTCCTTTTTCTATATAGTCTGATAGTGTTTGTATCTTGTTGTGTGATTGGCTGTGTGTATTTACAGTTTATAAAGGAAATGCCTTCTCGGTTTAGGGAATACGCCTTTCGGTGCTAGTCACCAGCCTCTGGCCTATGGAAGGCGGGCTTTGGGTAGTCACAACATGGGCCCCGGGGAACGAGTCATGACAGACATAGTGAGTCAATCAACGATGACACAGTTAGAATCATGTCCCCTAGACATATGTGGTAACCCCATCATGAATTCCATGTATATCCCTTCCCACATACACTCTAACACCTCAAGGGGTTGGGGTAAACCAACAGGAACCTAGTGCTCAGCCTTCATCTGCTGACAAGTGAGGCATCAAGAGACAAACTCTACAACTCCCTTCTTCATTCCTAGCCACTAAAACTAATATCACAGGTCATGTTTTATCTTTTCCACACTTGGATGTATGTCTAAAGGGGATGTATGAAACTCCCTCATCACATCCTCTCATAATGTAAAAGGTACCATCGTGCATCCTATGAAAAGGATAACATGATCCCCACCTTCAGAACATCCATTACGAACTTTTCTATTGGATATTTGAGTATTTAAGGTCTCAAATTTAGTATCACCATGCTGAGAATCCCTAACATGCTATAAAATCTATGGGGTAACAACTACAGACTTAAGATATGAAGGACCATCTTTGTCAACTAAGTACAACTGTAATGAGGCTAACTACTCTGATGCCTTATACAGAAACTAAAAACAAGACCTCCTACTGAGAGAGTATGTTACCACATTCCATTTCCTAGTAGTATAGAATTTTTTGAATTTATAATCATTGAGGAACTCTATCCATCACCTATATCTCAAGTTATGATCCTTCTGATAGAAGATATACTTGAGAGTCTTGTGGTCAGAGTAGACAATAAACCACTCAACCATCAGGCAGTGTCTCTACATCTTCAGTGTGAAGACTACCACTATTAACTCAAGATCATGGGTCATGTAATTATGCTCATGTGGTCTAAACTCATTTTTTCCATAGGTAATCACCACCCACCTCTACATCAAAAAACAACCAAGTCACATCCCTGATGCACTATTGGCACCTTTCCATCTACATGAGAGTCTACCCTATTCAAGTAAAAGCTATCAAGGGTACTTCCACTCTATAGAAATCATGAAAAAAACTATGATAGTAAACATCCAACCCAATAAAACTCCACACCTCAGTAACACTATTGGGTGGATCCCAAGTAAGAACTACCTTCACCTTCATCAGATCCACTAATACTCCCACCTCTGAGATAATTTGTCCTGGAAAGTGGAACTCTTGAATCTAGATATAACACTTTGATAGATTCCCATAATGATGGTTCTCTCTATGTTTTTACAGGACCATCCTCAAGTGTCTCACATTCTCTTCCTTGGATGCTGATTACACTAGGTTTTCATTGATTAATACCACCATGACCCAGTCTAAAAAGGTATGGAATATCTGGTTCTCAAGTCCCATGAAGACTTCTGGGGTGTTTTTCATGATGGATGGAATCTCCATGTACTAAAAGTGACTATAGAGACATATGAATTTCATCTTCAGTATATCCTCATCTCGTACTCACAACTACTGATAGCCTACTCTGAGGTCAATATTTGAGAACCACCATGCCCCTCTCAACTGATCAAATAGGTCATAGATCCTCTATAGTGGATAATTATTCTTCACAGTCACCTAGTTCAAGCACTGGTAATACACACATAACCTCAAGATCCTGTCATCCTTATTGGAGAACAACATTGGCGCTGCCCATTGGGAAACACTGGGTCTCACAAATCCCTTCTTCTGAAATTCCTATGATTGCACCCTCAGTTCACGAAGCTCTGCGGGATCCATCCAATTTGATAGTGAAGATACCATGGATATCTTAGGATTCATGTCAATGTTGAAGTCTATCTCTCAATGGGGATTCAATCATGGAACGTCCTTAGGAAAGATGTCCTCATACTTCTCCACCACTACAGAAAACTGAATGATCATAGTATCCACTACTCCAAGAGTAATGCAAGCCAAATAGTGAGTAATCGACTACAATCTCCTACACCTGAGATCATCCTACATTTATAAGGTTTCCTTTTCAACCAAAATGGAAAAACTAGTCCCATGACCATTGAAATATGACATCCTATTCATAAAATAGTCAATATAGGCATAAAATTTGGATAGCTAGTCCATAAATAAGAATACATCATAAATCCCCATTGATGCTACAAAGAGATCCCATACAAAACTCTTGCCTCCAAGCATTAGTTCACACTGTCGGTATAAGTGTGCAATCACTGAGTTGCCGCCTGTCGAAGTCTGTAACCATAAGGGTCAATCCAAAATCTCAAAAAAAAAATCTATATGTATCGAACCTGATAAGTAGAAAGAAAGGAATGAATTTCAATAGTGTATATCAATATTGTAGATAAATTAAAAAAAATAGATAGTTCCTCGTATCGTCACTAGAGACTTGGGGTCATAGGACTCCATAGACTATAGTTGGCCTCATCCCTGACCACCAGCACCCTGAGCTTAGTGTGGACACCCTTGAGGTGGTGGTGGTAATAGTTCAAACATCTAACCACCTCCCGATTCCCTTTCGGATCCTCTTTTATTTACACCAACCTTCAAAACAACCTTATCCTAATTCTGTCTCCGCCTTTGTGGTCCCTTGACTGTCTCTCAATCAGCTATAAGATGGGTCAGACAATCTTGTTCCAAATGTCCCTAATCATCGTAGGAGATACACTGCCTCTGCCTCGATTGATTCGATCTATTATGATAGCCCCACACAAATGATCATATTTCCTAAGATCGTCTCTAGAAGATTCTAACATGCTTTGATCCCTATGAATATTTTCGGCTACCTGCTTCCATGGTCTTAACTCATGGGATTCCACTACCATCACTTACTCTCAGTGTCTAATCTTCTAGGATGCTCTCCACCACTAATTCTCACTCCAACACTTTTGCAGAGGTCGGAATATAGAGGGATATCACGAATTCCCTGATATATTAGTGTAATCCATCCCCAAAGGTCTATGATCTAAAGAACTAACCCCGAACCATATCCATGGAGTATCACAAGAGATCAGTAAACCTTTCTAAATACTACACCATGGACAAAATACCCAACTATAGATGTAGAGGCTCCTGTATGCGTACTGATCAAAATGTGGATGCATAGAACTACTCCCTGAAGAGATGATAAATGTTTGATTAGGAGAGAGTTATCTCATCTTGGGACTATGTCACTAAGATACACCATAACCTAGAAGAGCCCGGAAGAAGACTCACAATGAGGACCGCCATATGATATGCATGTGTCCTCACAAGGAAGAAAACATGAGTGACTGACTCTATACAATCCTCATCCACTTTGGGGTCTAGATCACCCAAAAACCTGGGAGGTCACTGCCTCTAGAACTCATACAACACACTTAGTCTATGTACATCCTTTTCTATAACTGACAGTGCTATCTGCTTCTCAACGGGTGCTAGTATATCTAGTAAACCACCCGGAGGTGATATCTCTGGTACATGCCCCTGTATTTGAAGCCTCATCACTCAATGGCTCATCCTCATGATCATGTAGTGGATCTTGATTGGTTCTCTATATGGAGGAATCCTGAAATTCAACAAGATGTACAATAGTCGAAATAATATATCTAGGGTGGTGACTCAAGAAGGACATGTAAACCACAACCCATTCCTATATGATTCATGTACCATTTTTTTCCTTGTAACCAGTGTTCTCATATACCTAGTTGAAAAAAAGGTAATCAGAGTAATGGTGTATGGATACATCAGCCGCTGCACCAACACTAGGGTCCCTAGATTGAAATCCAAACTCAAAACACATAACACTATTTCCCCAAACCAACCTCACATACTCCGATCCCAAGGTAGAACTGAATCCTCTGATACCACTCTATCAAGACTTGACCCAATGGGTTCCGACCTGTGACTACCCCATACCTGCCTCCAATAGTCCAGGGGATAATTACTATCACCAAGTAGGCATATAACACAAGTGGGAGGAACTATCATAATGTACCTATATACATGCACACATATCCAAGCCTAGACAATGATGAAATAAAAAAATGAAACCAATGCATGCATATATATATAATTCCACAACTGAGTATGAAAGTAAAGTATTAAAAGCTAAAAAGGGTCCAAATACAAATAATTGAAAAAAGTTTTATCTTCTCCAACGACAAGGACTACGATAAAATACAAGATCCAGAAAACACCTTGTTTTGAAAAGATCAAGCTATGCTCCATCATCTCCATATCCTCCAAGGACACTGTCAATAGGGCCATCATCTACATAAGATAAGGCATGTATGGGAAGATCCCATACAGGGGTGAGTATAAAAATACCCAATAAGACACCTTGAAAACACTAAACATAAAGAACCAAGTATATTCATCTTAATACAAGTATATAACAATCTATGTACAATAGAAACAACCATATATACTAATGAAAGACACCACATAACCAATTTGTAATAACCAAATGCTAGCCACATGATTCTGCTCGAACCAACCATAATTCTGTGAGAACCCACTCCATGATCCAATATATCACCAGATACTCTCAATGAAGAGGTCTAGGTCATTGGGACCCACCTAATTAAGCTCAATGGTCTAAGAAGGCCCTCATACAAAGAAAGGGTGTCACGCCCAGAACCAATGTGGGACACCACAAACCCAATCTGGATCAACCAGCTACATAGAGGACCATATACCAATGATACCACAAACCCTACCAATACAACATACTAGATGGATGATCAATGCCATACTCAAGGAGGTCTCACCAATTCCAGAAACCCCACCTAGGGTATACTAATGATAGGGGATCACACTCCAGTCTTATGGAGGGACACCATAAACTCTATATGAGACTCTGTCTCAAGACGGAATCACAATACTGTGATGAGGATGAAATGACACAATATACCCTAAAGTGAATGAACCAAAGGAAAAAAATCAACCAAGAATGCTCTAGACTAAAGAAACGAAGAGATTCATACACTCTTTAAGGTGGTACATAAAATGTACTAGGGGGTACACAACATGTCCAACTATCCCAAAGTTTTTTAGTTTGGTAAATCCTCACACGACATGTAAATATATAAATAAACGACATGTAGGTAACTTAATTGACATATAGAGATCACCTGACACCAGACCGTTTTCCAATGTCTGTGTCGGTATACTGCTGGCCATGTCCGTGTACCAGACCGTGTATAGGTTGTCGTGTCCATGTCCAAGTACACAACATGTCAATGGATGTGTACTTCTGTTCGTGTCTATGTACTTTCCTAAGTACATTCTGAGCCAACCGGAAAGGGTCACATGTTGTGTGACAGAGGTCACATGTTGTGTGACCCTTAACTTCATCATAAATGTGACGACCGACCCAGAGGTGCCCATGTCGCGACTCCCCAAGCCTGCCTCCAATAGGTTAGGGGATGAAGACTTTCACCGTGAATGCATATCATTGACATGGGAGGCCTTAGTATTAGTAACTATACACATACACACATATACAAGCCTATACAATGCTGAAATTTAAAAACAACAAAACAACAATGCATGCATTGTAATTACCCGAACTTTTTAAATGATAAAATTTTCCTGAAAATGTGTGTTATATTATTTTTGTACACAAAAAAACTATATCCCTTTAATAATGATACGAGTATAATTGAAAAGTGACATTTGGGTTTTGAATGTTATATGAACGTTGGTCAATTATTAATGTTTTCCAATATGACCATTGGAAATAATACTCTTAATAATAATTTTAAAGTTATAATTAGTATTATAAATAGAAATGATAGTGGTTAATTAATGCAGAAAGAAGAGTCGATGACCTACTCCAATAGAGTCATTCCATATGAATACAATTTTTCAGTACTTGGGAGAGAGGTTGAATCTTTGATCTTCACTCTGGAACAATCCCAAGTCAATCTTCAACATGATAATCTTGAACGAAATCACCTATAGGAGAATTTCAAGTTAGTGGGAATTACCACTCAGGCAATGTTATCTAAGCCGCCCTAAGAATCTATCACCATAACTCACCTTAAACTTATGTCATATACATGTGTTATAAGGTTTTATGTTTCAAGGCCTTAGTTAATTAATGTATAATCCCTTTTTATAAATAAAACTGTTATTTCATCTTTACCATTTTAAGAATAGTTTTGCTTAAAAATTGAGATGGAATTTAATAAATTGATTTTTTCAGGTAAAAATTGTACTTTTTATAAAGATATAAATTATTATATTAAACTAAGGTTTTATTAATAATGTTTATTATAATTAAATAGTGTTATAAAAACATTCATTTTTATTATTAAATGATAAAATAAATTTAGTTTTTCAAGTGTCGAAAATTTTACTATGCATTTTACTATGTATTCTCTATCCCCTATTATTTTCAATAAATAAGTTTTTTATAGTTAAAAGTTAAATTTATCTCATTTAGAGAATTATTATAATAAAATAAATTTCATTTTTAAAATCATAACATTGATTTTAGGTTAGGGTGAATTTATGAGAATTTTATAAAATATTTCATTTTTTTCGTTAGTAGTAAAATTACAGATTGAGTTTTTCAGTATGTTTAATGGAATAATAAGGATGTAATAATTAATATAAAATTATGGTAGAATATTTTGGATTAAAAATATAATAATAGGTTTCCCAAGTGGAAAACACCATGGAAAAATACCTTTGGAAATCCCATGGTTTTGCAAATACCACTACTGAGTGAAATTAATAAAACTCTCTCTCACTTTTTCTATAAATACCCACCCATTTATTCATTTAATTTCACTAAAAATTAATCCTCCTAGAATATATGGTATTTTTAACTTCAAAGGATTCCTCCCAAGGTGTCCCCAATCCCCCAAGGTCCCAATATTTATGTTTTAGGAGTCACTCTTCAAGGTAAGGTAAATCACAACTTCTCTTTTCCTTTCAAGTTCCCTTATTATGTGGTATGTCTTTAAAGTTTAAAAAATATGTTATTATGTACATTTCATTATATCCCTTTACTATATTAATATTATTTTATTATTGGGTTACCCTTCTCCCCTCTATTTTTAATATTTTCTAAAACCACGTTTTATACCTGTTATGCTGCCGATTTTACTTCTCAAAATCTCTCATTTTTTGCAAGAAATTATTTTATTTTAATTTTTGAATACCAAAAAATCTTTATTATATAGGATTATTCACATATATTTTAAAATTATATATTTAATTTTGGTATTAACATACATGAAACCCTACTTCATTTTTCGTGGGTTTAAAATGACAAAAAGTTCTTGTTTTTAAGCACTGTCTA
Source organism: Viscum album (assembly GCA_963277665.1). Taxonomy (NCBI): domain Eukaryota; kingdom Viridiplantae; phylum Streptophyta; class Magnoliopsida; order Santalales; family Viscaceae; genus Viscum; species Viscum album. The sequence goes on along the minus strand of OY728121.1, from coordinate 1,035,531,420 downwards.
AAACACCATGATTTTGATATGAAACATGTTTATTTTATTATCCATAGGTTATTTATGAAATGTTTATTATTATATATGTGGCTCAAATTAATTATTAAATATTAATAGTTCTCCCTTATAGTTCTCCAATGCATTGGGTAAAGAATTTAATATCTTGAGATGATAGGTTTTACGATACCTTTGTGAATAACCTTGGTAATGTTTATGACACCTCGTTTAAAAACCTTGGTGTATAATTATTAATGACCCAATTAAAAAATTTATCCACTTTTATATATTATGAGTCGTGTTATTTTCATTATTATATGCCTCTTTTACCATTTCTAATGCCTTTACAATATTCCTTAAGTTCTTATCGATAATTCTCATGATCACATGTAAACTATATACCTTTATTTCCATTACTAGGCCTTATGATCACCCTTCCCTTTTATGTATGTCCCTAGGTTATGAGATGTATTAATTTTACTTTATAATGAACCTATGATGAATCCTTTCAAGTGGATTATAATAATGGTTTCATGTTTACATGTATTATGTACCTTTTCTCCAAGACATTAAACTTTAAAAGATCCTCTATTTGTAAAATTTTATGTAAAGTTATGTTATAAAAATATGGGATGTCATAGTTGGTATTAAAGGAAAATTTAGTTAAATTTGGAAATTAGGATTCTAAAATTTTAGAAATAACCTTAGGGACAAGTTAAATATAGGAAAACTTCTTGGTATTTTGGTGAAATATTAAGTAAGTGGTTTCTGAGCAAAGAAATCCACATCAGGATATGAAAAAGTGGATGTGGCTCTAACACATATGTATCTAGGGGTAAAACCCAAAAACACCACTTTGACATAGACTCAAACATGAATTGGTTCCTGACAACTGGTCTTTTTTTCACTCACGGTTTGACACTCCTGGGGGATATGTTTGGTTAATCAAAAGATTTTTAAGATCCATTACGAAGGATTTATAGAAAATTTAATAGTTTTTAATGAATAACATGTTTAAGAATGATGTTATATGACATAAATGTTCCATTGGAATTATAATATTATTAAATGAAACATGTTTCTCACTAAGGTTTTCTTATTTTATAAAATGGTGAAAAATAGGAGAAACCACATTAATAGCGAGCATAATGGACCTGGAACTGATGACCTTTTGATAGAATTCGGAATAGAAAAATTCATGAGAATGATGAATCAACTTACTCGAGTTTTTATAAATAACTTGAATCAAGCTAGGAGACTAGATTCACCTCAAAGGGAAAAACTTTCCATTGAGTAGTTTATGCATCAATGACCACCTTCATTCAGTGGATCTACTGGCCCATTGATTTATAAACAATGGATAATCACTATAGAAAATATCTTTTCTATACATCGTTGTTTAGAACAAGAGAAAGTCACACTGGCTATGTACTGCTTAGAGGGGGACGATAATAAATAATGGAAAATTATTAAAAACATGTGGTCAATAGGGGAGATTGAATCTATGGAGTGGGAAGAGTTAATGGGAATATTATTTAATAAATATTTCCCTCATTTGATGAGAAGAAAAATGAAAAAGTAATTCCTAGATCTAAAGTAGAAGGAAAATTAATCCATAGGAAGCTATGAGATGAACTTCACAATACATTCTCATTAAAAATCTAGCTTTTTCATGGATCCTAATGAAAAGGTTGATAGATTATTCGGTGGACTAAGACCCCATTTATGGAAGAATCTTGCCAATCGAGACTATGAAAACTATGAGGAGATAGTGAGAAGTGCTATGAATGTTGAACTAGAGTTCAGTGAGATGCAGTGGTTTCACAAATCAAATGGAAAGAAGATATCCTTAGATCCAATATTAGGGATGATCTTTTATCAAGGAAGGGGAGGAAAGAAAGTGAAAATTTCTACATGTAATAAGTGCTAGAAGAAGAATTCAGGTAACTAATTTCTTGGGAGTGAAAAATGTTACAAGTGTGGAAGAGATTGCCATATCACTCAGAACTATCATAGTGAGGTGAAGCCTCAACTTCTCAACCCAATTGACAAAGGGAAGATAGTGAAGGCCCTACCTGATGTCCAATGCTTCATGTGTGGACATCTCAGGCACTTTTCCAATCACTATCCAAATCTGAAGTTAATAGAGGAGAATCAGCATCAACCCCAACATAGGATAAGGGATCAAGGCCATTCTTTTTCTATGACGATGGATGAAGTTGAAGCTCCAAATGATGTGGTTGCTGGTACTCTCATTTTTCTCTAAAATCTAACAAGTACTTTGTTTGATTCTGGTTCTATGAATTCCTTTATTTCTTCCTAGTTTACAAAGAATATATAATCAATCCCAGACATTATAGAATTAGAACTATCAGTCAAGACTCTAGGAGGGATTTTAGAAGCATCGACGGTGTATAGAAACTTTAGTATTTACTTTGGTGAGCATAATATCATAAAAAATATAGTATCCATTCCCATGTTGGAATTAGAAATTATATTAGGGATGGACTGGATCTCAAAGTATAATACAAAATCAACTGAAAAAGCAAGGAAATATCAGTAGTCTTGAATGGAAAACCTATAGTTGTTTTAAAAGGATATATTTCTTGACCCAAGCTTTTTCTAGAACCACCACCCATATCCTTCTTTATGAAATTTATTGGTGGAGATGAAGAAGGAAATGAAAGTATATGAATAGAAAATGTACCCATAATTCATGAATACATTGATGTGTTTTCTCTAACTCCCCTAGAAAGAGAGGATTATTTACCAAAGAACTCATATCTAGATCCAATACTATATCAAAGACCCCATATAGAATAGAAAATATAGATATGGAGGAATTAAAGAAACTGCTCCAAGATCTTTTGGTGAAGGGGTTTATCTGAAAAAGTGTGTCTCCTTGGGGAGAACCTTTTCCATTTGTGAAGAATAAGGATGTATCAATGAAACTATGAATTGATTATAGATAACTTAATGGGATCATAGTGAATAAAAAGAACCTCTTCCAAGAATTTATGATTTATTTGACCATCTTCGTGGGGCTCAATTCTTCTATAAGACTGATCTTTGATCTAGTTATCATCAATCAAGGTGAAGAAATAAGATATTCTAAAGACTTATTTCTGATCAAGATATAATAATTACGAGGTTGTTTTTATTTCCTTTATATTGACTAATTCTACTACAATATTTATGTGTTTGATGGATAGAGTCTTTATGTACTACCTTGATAACTTTGTGGTAGTTTTTATTGATGATATTTTTATATATTCCAAAGGTTATGAGGAACATGGGGATTTTATCAGTGTTATATTGAAAACTCTTAGGAATGACAGGTAAATTTTAATGTTCATAAATTGTGAATTTTGGTTAAAAAAAGTTGATTTCTGGGGGAACATTGTAACCAATGAAGGAATCTCAGTTGACCTTGAAAAGTCAGAGGTAGTGGAGGAGTGGGATCATCCTATAATAGTATTTGAGATTCATAGATTCCTTGGTTTAGTGGGATATTATAGGAGGTTTGTGAAAAAAATCATGAATTTATAATCCACTACCCATGTTTACTCGAAAATGGGTCAAGTTCATCTGGACAAAGGAGTGTGAGGAAAATTTCCAAGAGATGAAAAAGAGACTGTTTACTACACCTGTGTTAACTCTACCCTCTATCGAAGAAGGATTCATTATTTTCAGCGATGCATCTATGAAAGGGATTTTGTGTATCTTGATTAAAAATGAAAAGGTAATTTCTTATGCATCTCGATAGTTAAAGCCTTATGAGAAGAAATATCCTACACATGACTTGGATATGTCTATGATTTTTTTTCTCTAAAGATATGGAGGCACTATCTTTATGGGGAGAAATGTGATATATACACAGACCATCAATGTTTTAAGTATATTTTCATGAAAAAGGAACTAAAAATGAGACGTAGGATATGGTTGTAACTTATTAAAGAATATGATTATTCAATTCATTATCATACTAGAAGAGGAAAAAAAGTTGTTGATTCATTAAGTAGGAAAGAACCTGTTGTGCTGGAAATGATAAGGATTAAAATAGATCCTTTTATCAAAGACCTAGTAAAACTGGACATGGGAATCGTAAGGGAAGGGGCATCATCAACCCTATCCCAAATGAATTCTCAACCATAATTATTATAGAAGATCAAGAAATCTCAAAGGGAAGATCCTCTGTGGAAAAATAAGATAGAGGCTATGAAGAATGAGAAGTTTCCTGAGTTCAATTTTTATCAAGGAGTACTAAAATTTCATACAAGGATATGTGTTCCATCTATTCCGTAAATAAAGAAGGAGCTATTGGATAAAGCTAATATCTTTTCAAAATCTATACATCCTGGAAGTATGAAAATTTATAGCAATATTCATGATCACTAATGGTTAGATAACATGAAAAGGGAGACTAAACTACAAGGTTCCAGGTGTGTCAACAAGTTAAAAAGAAATGAAAACATCCTAAAGGGGTATTATAACAACTTCCCATACTAGCATAGAAGTGGGAAAATATCACTATGGACACTTTTACTGGTCTTCTGAAAACATACAAGGGAAATAATGTGATATGGGTTATAGTGGACCATCTCACTAAAACTACCCATTTTATCTCTATTTTGTAAGACTTGTATCTTGATAAAATTCCCCAAATTTTCATAAAAGAAGTGGTGAGGGTTCATGAAGTGCCACTTTCTATCATATCGATGATCCTGATCCAAGGTTCACATTAAAATTATGGATAAGTCTTCAATATGTTCTGAGTACCAAATTGAATTTCAGTATGTCCTATCACCCTCAAACTAATGTACAATATGAAAGGACTATTTAGACACTCAAGTCCATGTTGAGAACATGCTTAATGAAATTTAAAGGTTAATGGGATCAATATCTCCCATTAGTTGAGTTTTCATATAATAAGAGCTTCTATTAGAGTATTCAAATGACACCCTATGAAGCTATATATGGGAAGCGATGTAGAACTCCAACTTGTCATGAGAAATATATTGAGATAAATATTCTGGGGATTTATCTTTTACAAGATATAACAAAAAAGGTTCATGCCATCCAACCACACATAAAAGATATCCAGAGTCATAATAAGATCTATGTTTAAAACCATAAAAGGGACTTGATTTTGATGTTGGTGAAAAAGTATTCCTTCTAATTTCACCTTGGAAAAGAGTCAAGTGGTTTGGGAAGAAATGGAAGCTCAACCCCAAGTACATTGGCCCCTATGAAGTCCTTGATAGCAGAAGAGTAGTTGAATATTGACTTGAACTTCCTCCACATATAGATCAAGTTCATTATGTTTTCCACATATCTTTCTTGAGTAATTACATACCTGACCATTCACATGTACAAAATCTAAAGTGGAACAACTGGAACATGACCTCTCTTATGAGGAGTAGCTGGTGGAGATATTGGACCATAAAGACAAGGTTCTACACAACAAGACTACCCACCCTGTCAAAGTATTATGGAGGAACCAAAAATATGAAGAATCCACATGGGAAATAGAGGGCACAATGAGGAAAAAGTAACCAAACCTCTTCTCAACCGAGGAAATGAGATGAAATTTTGGGGTGAAATTTATTAAGGGGGGAAGAATGTAATGACCTGAAATTTTTGAATGAAAAATGTTTCTTGAAAATGTGTGTTATATTATTTTGTACACAAAAAAAAGTATATATATTTAATAATGAAGTGAGTATATTTGAAATGTGACCTTTGGGTTTCCACCGTTATATGACCATTAGTCAATTATTACCGTTGGTCAATATGACCATTGGAAACAATACTCTCAATTATAATTTTAACATTATAATTAGTATTAATGCAGAAAGAAGAGTCAATGGCCTCCTCCAGTAGAGTCGTGTCTTATGATTACCATTTTATCATTACTTGATAGGAAGGTAGCGTCTTTGGGATTCTTTCCTGACTAATCCCAAGACGAGATTCAACATGTTAATCTTGAACAAAATCACTTATGAGAGAAGTTAAAGTTAGTGGAGATTACCACTCGGATGATGTTATCCGAGATACCCCAAGAATCTTTCACCATCTCTAAAATTACCCTTATGTTGTATGTAGGTGTTATAAGGGGTTATGTGTCAAGTAATTAGTTACTTAATGTATAATCCCATTGTATAAATGAAATTTTTATTTCATCTTTTCCGTTTTAAGAATATTTTTTAAAAAATTGAGTTGGAATTTGATAAATTGATTTTTCAGGTAAAAATTGAACTTTTAAAAAAGAAGTATATTACTATATTAAAATAATGATGTCTTAATAATGTTTATTATAATTAAATAGTGTTATAAAAACACTCATTTTTAATATTAAATGATAAAATAAATTTATTTTTTTCAAGTGTCGAAAATTTACCATTCATTTTCTGTCTGCTATTATTTTAATAGATAAGTATTTTTATAGTTAAAATTTAAATTTATCATATTTATAGAATTATTAGGAGAAAATAAATTTCATTTTTTAAATCAAAATATCTATATTAGGTTAGGGTGGATTTATGATAATTTTATAAATTACTTCATTTTATTCATGAATATAAAAAATACAGTTTTAGTTTTTCTGTATGTTTAATGACATCATAATGATGTAATAATTAATATAAAATTCTGGTTGACTATTGTGGATTAAAATATTATAATAGGTGTCCCAAGTGGAAAATACCATTGGCGAGCCCATGGTTTTTCAAATACCACTGTTGAGGTGTCCAAGGAATACTAATAAAAAACTACCTCACTTTTGATATAAATACCCAACCATTTATTGATTTCATTTCATTCCAAATTCATCCTCCATGAATATTTGGTACTTTCACCTTACAAGTATTCTTCACAAGGTTTCATCAAGCCCCCAAGGTCCCGATCTTTGAGTTTTAGGAGTCACTATTCAAGGTAATGGAAATCTCAACTTCTCTTTTCCTTTCAAGTTCCCTTTTTATGTGGTATGTATTTAAAGTTTCCAAAATATGTTCTTATGTAAATTTAATTCTATAACTTTAATTTATTAATAGTGTTTTATAGGTGGGATACCCTTTTACCCTATATTTTTAATGTTTTCTAAAACTACATTTTATACCCGTTATGTTGCCAATTTTACTTATGAAAATTTCTCTCTTTTTCGAAATAAAATTTTTATTTCATTTTGTGAAAAACGAAACCTGCTTAATCTATAGGGGTATTAAAATATATTTCAAAATTATCTATTTAATTCTAGGGTTGATATACATGAAATCCTCCTTCCTTTTCCATGGGTTTAAAATGACAAAAGGATCTTATTTTTAAGCACTGCCTAAAACACCATGATTTTGATATAAAACCCATTTATTTTATTATCCATGGATTATTTATGAAATTATTATTATGATATATGTGGATCACATTAATTAATACATATGATGGGTTCACCCTGATAGTTCTCTAGTTAATTGGGTAAATAATTTAATCTCTAGAGATGACAAGTTTTACAATACCTTGGTGAATAAACTTGGTAATGTTTGTGACACCTCAGTGAAAAACCTTGGTGATATGCTTATGAATGACTCAATTAAATGTTTTATACACATTTATATTTATTTAATCATGTTATTTTGATTATTAAATTCCTCTTTTACCATTTCTCATGACTTTACGAAATTCCTTAATTTCTTATCAATAATTATCATGATCACATGTAAACTATTTCCCTTACTTTCACTTACTAGGCCTTATGCTCACCCTTTCCTTTGATGTATGTCTCTAGGTTATGAGATGAATTAATTATATATTAGGATGAACTTATGATTAATCCTTTAAAGTGGATAAGAATAATGCTTTCATTTTTACATGTATTATGTGACTTTTTTCTAAGACACTAAACATTAAAAGATCCTCTATTTGTAAAATGATATGTAAAGTTATGTAATAAAAAGGCAGGATGTCATATGCATACATCTAAATCTCATAAAAAGGTATGAAAGAAAGTAAAGGAATGTAAATAGGGACAAGTACAATCCCACCACAAATAATCTGAAACAAAATTCCAACATGAAAGTAAGTACTGGGACTGCTGTCAGAAAGCTGTAGGAACACACCTTGGTCTGTTTGGTCTCATTAAGCACCATCTAGTCTTGGTCTGCTAGGAACCTATGAAAAGGTTTATCGTCTACATAGAACATGACATTTATAGGAAAAACCTGTGTAGGGGTGAGTATAAAAGTACTCATTAGAACACCCTAAAACCACAAATCATTCAATAAAGGAAATATAGTCAGCTCTACACAGATATATGTCTAAAAAAATATAACAAGAATATCCAGATATACTCAACAACAACACATATTATAAAGGTAAATCAAAACTGTATTATAATAGCCTATGATTCCATATCTAGGATTCCATAGAGAACTCATCCAGTATAACACAATCTTCGGTATGATAGCACTAATGAAGTTCATCTGAGAGGTACTACTCATCAAGTACCATCATGAGAAATAACACACTGATAGTTTGAAGAGATATGATAAACATATGAGGATAAATGTCAAGGACATGGGTTGATACCAACAACTAAATCTAGATTAAATCAATATGTAGAGGATCGATGCATACGTAGTGTTCGTCATGATGATATCATGAACTCCACATAGGGCACAAAAATAAATATAGGATCTCAATCCAGACCTCTCGAAGGGATTCCAACGACTCTATCTAGGAATTCCTGCTGAAGGGATCACAGTTATAGGAGTATGATATTATTCTATTCCAACCCTTAGGGAAAGTATTAGGGGAACATACCCTAACAATACTTGTCCATGATATATAGGACAAGGGATCTAATCCTTGAATGAAAAAGTACATGGCGTGTAAGATGGGTGACAGAGCAAATTTACGTGCATATTTTTAATCAAATAATGATGATTTTTTAATGTTTTTAAATTATAAAACCCATGTATTTCATTTTTTTATTAAAATATTGAGAAATTTGGATTATAGAATGAAAATGCGCAAAATTGTGAAAAGTGCTTAATTCTGGATTTTTTGACAGATTTTTACCACAAGAGTATTTTTGTCATTTATTAAAAAATGTAATTCAAAATTCATTGAATATAATTTTTTTATAATCCTGATTTTATTTACTTAATATTTCTCTTCTGAACTAGGAGCTGATTCGGCCATCTATTGGCTCTAAAAATTCATTGAAGTTGAAAACTTTTCCAGGCGGACATCGTGGACCCAACCACCATAACAGAACCACAACTCGGATTTCATACACCCAATGAGGTGTTTCCACCTGGGATAGAATGATTATGGATATTGTAGGATCTAAAACAAATTTGAGAGAATTTTTAAGTCATTAATGTTGCGATGGAATGTTATTCTTTTGGAGGAACCTTCCTGGAAGCTTCATCCAGAAAAATTAAGCTCCAATGAAAAATTCATAACTACTTCATCCGGGGTCCAAATTTACTAAAATTTGTAGGGTGAATAGAAAACACATTTATAAAAATAATTGAATAAGGGGTCCATGGGTGAATCGTCCATTTAATGGTCCAAAAACGCACAATCTTTCAGAATACAGAATGCTTCCTTTAAAAGGAGGCCCTCATCTCCTTCTCAAATCATCAGCTCAACACCCACGGCCAAGGAGGGATCCCACCGGGGCATGAGATGCTATTGATCCTCTCTTCCCCCATAATTTCTTCTTTTTATTTATTTTTATTTTATTTTTGTTTTATTTTCAATTTCAATTTTAATTAAAATTTTAGTTTTAATCTATGCATTTGTGTTCTCCATCCACTTTTCTTCATTTCTTTCTCTATCTCTCTCTACTCTTACACCCACTCCACCAAGTAATATCTTACTCTCATAAATGAGAGGATAACCCCGAGACTTGTCCTGGGGGGAGGTGAAGGTGATCGTGAATTTTATTTAATGTTCAATTTTAAGTTTTTAGATATAATTGAGTAGAATGCACGGGTAATGAGAATGTCCCCGATTGGGTGACTGCCTCCGATGACATGCCACTCAACCTATCTCTATTATTTTATTTAATCTTTTTTACCTCTCTCCATTGGTTAGTTCTTCATATGTTGGATTTGATCTAATCAATGGTTGAAACTGATTCGATTGAACCGAGTCTTGGAAGATGACACATTCTAGACAAAGGTGTGTCATCAACTTGGATTAATAGAGGAGGTGGAATTGAGAGTGCTCAATCATTCAATGATATTCCAAAATTTATAAATAAACAATATTAGTCCAAACATGAGATTTCATGTTTGGATTATCAAACTGAAATAAAACATATAAAGGAGAATAATGATTGAACATTAAACCAACCCCCAAAACCAAGATCATTCTTATTAACTCATTCTATTTAGATTTTCAAGATAGTTTAAATTAACATTTTACATGTGATTGTAATTAATTATCAAAAACCCAAAAAAAAGATTTTAATTTCATTCATTAAATAATAAAATTTTAAAAAGAGATATATTAGGTGAAATAGAATAAATTAAGTGGACTAAATTAAGAAGTATCCTCAAGAGAGATGACCTTGGTCAGCCACTGTGCTACACTAGGAAAAAAATACAATTGTTTTTGTCCACACCCCGCGATAGGCCTGCGTCAAAACTAGCTCCATTGCCGGGGATCCAATCATTAGTTCATTTATTTTTTCTATTATCACTTCTTAAGTAGATTTCATTTCTTAAAAAAAATTAAAAAAATATTTCCATGATGAATTCAAATGATTATTATTCTACATGGACTGAAAATTACTCAAAGGTGCAAGAACAAGAATACACTAAGGAGGCCCTCTAATGAAGAGCTGATGCACTGATGATAATGGTCAATTAGGTGAAAAGAGGAATTGAAACATGGATCTCACCAGAAGATTTGATGGCCATGGTCGATGAAATCCATGCTGACTTAACAAGATTCGAGTCCAAGAAGGAAGTGCCACTGGTCTTCCCAGATTTCACTGAAGACATCCAAGAAGTTTAGGCCAAACTCGGAATGGAGGATCCTGACTACCTACCTCCATCCTACGATGATCAACTCCATGAGGAACATTCCATTGAAGAATAGATTCATGCTAAACCAACTCAGGGAGATGGTACATTCTTGAACTCAAATTCTTTTAATTTTGTTGAAATGAATTTGAGTATAACTCCCAATTGTTTTGAATTTTCAGAATGAGATGACTCCTATTATTCCCTAGAGGATGAAGAGACAAATGAAAATGCACCTATTGGGGAACACATAGAGATCCCTGATTTCAATGAACATGCATTAGAGGAGCCCCATCAAGAGATCCAGGAAGCCGAGCCTAAGAAAATCAGACAAGTGGCTTATCTTCATGCAGCCCCCACAAAGCCAGCACTGGAAGATAAGAAGGTTTCAAAAGTAGCAACCAAGGAAGAGGATGGTCCATACTTCATCCTACTCCCACCATGCAAGATATACCTCATTGTGAAGGGGGAGGATACCGTGTACTCTATACATGGATTATTCCTCAAGAACAAGGATAAAGAATAAGTTGGGAAAAGCCACATGTGGTGGTTCAAATCAAAAAATATTCATCCACCATCTGACTTTGGATAATAGCTGGTACTTCCCTATGAAGGCAGTAAAAATTCAGGGCCCACTTGGGGGATCGTACCAAGATTTATCTTTCTATGCTTTCAAGGAATTTAGATTTCTATTTCTTTTCATAGGAAGTAGCCTAGCATGCATCCCCCTCCCTCCTATCTTTTAAAGATTTAAAGACATGATCCTTGAGCTTAATTGAGTTGTATTCTTTTATAGGTTCATAATGGTAGAAAGAATCCCCAAATAGTGAAGGGGATGGAACAAATTTCAATGAAAAAGGGAGTTCAATTTTAGTGTTTTATATTTTAAAGTCTCCACATTTTAGTCCACAACATGTTTTGAGCTTTAAAGATAAAATTTCATGGCCACACTTGAATTCATGTTTTACACGACTTATCTAGGAGACATGAGTTTATTAGGAATCCTATGATTACATGTTTTAGATTTCAATTTTGACATGATTAAATGATTGAAATGAAGAATTGAATTTTTAAAATGAAGAATTGATATTGAAATAATGACTCATGATTTGGAGGAATTAATTGATTCATGTAAATGAAATTTCCCTACCATCTTTCATGCTTTGAATTTCTAAAATTTATGTGAATTGATTTGTTATTATTAGTCATGCCATGAGTGATTGTCCAATTTTATATTTCTCATTCTCGAGAGGATTTCTAGACCAAGTACTTCCTATTTATTCTTGAGAATATTTCATGAGTGATCTTGGGACATGTAACTGACCAGAACTTGTAATGGAACTTGTCAAAGCTATGACTGTGAAAAAACACATTTAAAATGATTGAGGCATCCTTTGAAAATCTAATTTTACTGAAAATACCACCTTTATATCAATCCTTCTTTTAGCCCATAGATACCATGAATTACCTTTATAGGGATGAGCCATGTTTCAAGCCATTTTTATCCATTCCTACCCTACTCTTGGTATTTTCATGATATTTTAAAGTTGAAGTGTGGGGGTAAAGGGAATCATGGTGGATGAGATGATATACATTATAAGGAAGAAGTTTGGGGGTGTTACTGTGGGAATTGTAAAATGTTGTGGAATCATTCATTATACTCTATTGTTTTCCACTCTTGAATAAAAAAAATTAAAAAATGACAAAAATATCCAAAAAAAGGGTTGAAATTTGGGAGAACCAAAAATCACCATTTTCCAGATTTACGTTCTTATGATCGTATGTGGTTAGGTGATGGATGTGAGGTTTTATCTAATCATAACTTTCGAAAAATGAAAAAAAGTAGAAAGTATAAAAAATATATATTCAAGAGGGTGCACAAATCATTTATTATGCATAATTTTATCATAACCTTATTTTGAGTTTTGTGAAGTGGGTATTGCTACATTAAAGGGGAGAATTTCATTACACTTATACTTTTAATATCATGCATTGTACTTTAGAGATTATCCTCCTCCTTGATCCTTAATTTTTAAAGAATCAAATCCTACCAACCTTAAGCCTTAGAGTAATTTGAACCTATTTTCAAGTCCTCATGATTTTATGTGTCTTTGTCTTTACAAAGTGGAGAAAGTAGTTCATTTACAAGACTATGGATAAGAAGCATGTTTTAATGATATGAGAATAACTCTACTTGAATTGTATCATGATTGATGAGAGAAAATAATCACAAGTGAGGTAAATCATAACTGGTCATGTTTAATAATAATGAATCAAGGAGCTTGAATTAATGAAAGGATAAGTTCCATCAATTTTGAAAGGGGGAAAGTAAAATATGTGAATTATTTGTTTCTTTGAAAAATGGGAAATTGAATTGATAATTTATGAAGATTTTTGAATGTTTTATTTCACATTTAAAATTTCTTGATTTTATTGCATTGAAATTTTAATATTGGTAACATTGGTGTCCTCTGATTTCCATGTTGAGAATTTATGCTTGAGGACAAGCATGGTTTAAGTGTGGGGGTATTTGACAGAGCAAATTTACATGCATATTTTTAATCAAATAATGATGATTTTTTAATTTTTTTAAATGATAAAACCCATGTATTTCATTTTTTTATTAAAATATTTGGCAATTTGGATTATAGAATGAAAATGAGAAAAATTGTGAAAAATGCTTAATTATGGATTTTTTGATAGATTTTTACCACAAGGGTAATTTTGTCGTTTTTTAAAAAATATAATTCCAAATTTATTTAATATAATTTTTTTAGAATCCTGATATTATTTCCTTAATCTTTTTCTACTAGACCAGGATCTGATTCGGCCATCTAGTGGCTCTAAAAATTCATTGAAGTTGGAAACTTTTCCAGGCGGATAGCATGGACCCCACCACAGTAACAGAACCACAACTCGGCCTTAATACATAAAATTGAGGTTATTCAACCTGTAATATCACGAGGACATACAGGGTCGGCTCTAAAACAAATTTGGGAGAGTTTTAAAGTCATTAAGGCTGATATTGAATGTTATACTTTTGGAGGAACCTTCCTGGAAGCTTCGTCCATAAAAATAAACCTCCAATGAAAAATTAATAACTCCTTCAGAAGGGGTCCAAATGAAATGAAATTTTGAGGGTGAATGGAAAACAGATATATGAACAACATTTAAGAAGGTGTCCATGCCATAATCGTCCATTTAATGGTCCAAAAACGTGAAATCTTTAGGAATACAGAATGCTGCCTATAAAAGGAGGCCCTCACCTCCTTCTCAAATCATCAGCTCGACACCCAAAGACAAGGAAGGATCCCACCGGGGCACGGGATGCTGCTGCTCCTATCTTCCCCCCTGATTTCTTCTTTTTATTTTATTTTTATTTTAGTTTTTTTAGTTTAAATTTCAATTGTAATTAAAATTTTAGTTTTAATCCGTGCTTTTGTGTTCTCCATCCACTTTTCTTCATTTCTTTCTTTATCTCTCTCTCCACTTACACCCACTCCACCAAGTAATATCTTACTCTCGGAAATGAGAGGCTAACCCCGATACTTGGCCTGGGGGGAGGTGAAGGTGATCAGTAATTTTCTTTAATGTTCAATTTTAATTTTGTAGATATAATTGTGTAGCATGCACGGGTAAGGCGAATGTCCCCGATTGGGTGACTGCCTCCGATGACATGAAACTCAACCTATATCTATTCTTTGATTTAATAAATTTTCCCTCTCTAAATTGGTTTGTTCTTCATATGTTGGATTTGAGCTATTCAATGGTTGAAACAGATTCGATTGAACCGAGTCTTGGAAGATGACACATTCTAGAAAAAGGTGTGTCATCAACTTGGATTAATGGAGGAGTTGGAATTGAGAGTGCTCAATCATTCAATGATTTTCCACACTTTATAAATAAATAATAGTAGTCCAAGCATGAGATTTCATGTTTGTATTATCAAACTGAAATAAAACATATACAAGAGAATAATTATTGAACATTAAACCAACCCCCAAAACCAAGTTCATTCTTATTAACTCATTCTATTTAGATTTTCAAGATAGTTCAAATTATCATTTTACATGTGATTTTAATTAATTATCAAAAAACAAAAAAAAAAGATTGTAATTTAATTCATTAAATAATAAAATAACAAAAAGATATAGATTATGTGAAATAGAATAAATTAAGTGTACTAAATTGAGAAGGCTCCTCAAGAGAGATGACCCTGGTCAGCCACTGTGCTGCACTAGAAAAAAAATATAATTGCTTTTGTCCACGCCTTGTGACAGGCATGCGTCAATGGGTCACACGCTGTATCACTTGACCTCGGGTCCTTACCATGTAAATGACCTATGTCATCAAGATATGTCCATGTAGAAGTACATGGCATGTAGAAGGGTTACATGCCACGTCCCTGTACCCTGGGTCCCACCCATGTACTCTTCCCATGTGGAAGTACACAACTTCATCCTGTGTTCCCATGCCTATGTACCAATACACATCTTATCCCATGTACTTTTTCTAGGATATGTTTTTAGGGGTGTAAATGGACTATATACTACCATTGTACTATTCCCCATGTTCGTATACCCTCCATGATACATGCTCAGTCTCCAGGGAGGGGTCACACACCGTATGATAGGGTCACATGCCTTATGATCTTTAACTCCTACCAGAAACCCTAACCACCGCTCAAGGGCCGCCACATGATGTGTAATCCTAGATTACATGCTGTGTTGATCGAGTTTTTCTAGAAACCCTCATTCTTCCTTCCACACATGCCTGCACTATCGTCGCCTTGAAATATGGATCCAATATCACTGAAAACATGGATATACCCGGACTGAAACCTACCACAACCGTTTTCTAGAGATAACCTTCAAATCATTTGGAAAATAGATTTTTTTTCCTGGACATCATTTGTACATCCCCATCAAAATTTGGGGATTCCAAACTAATCCTATCAATTAATTTCTACCACAATTACACCCATGTTGCATTATGATGAGTCCAGATCTACATTATCAGATCATTTCACCAATAAAAGAGTGTGAAACAATCGATTCATCGGTAAAACATTGAACCACATGGAAAATGAATAACTCTCATGATGAATAGAGAAATATGGGAGAAAACCACAAAACCAATAGAATAAGAATTAACCTTGGATGTGTTCAGTTGTAATTGATTAATTTATGTTATAATAATTAATGAAGAACCACATAAATAAAAAACTCCCAAATTAAAATACATGAAAAATAAACCCATCCCGCATATCAATCAAACTAAAGATCAATATATTTTTTGATTGGTCCAAATTCTTCATAGAAATAAAGAATGTGGATGAAATAAAATTTCAAAATACTTTCCCTAAATCGATTTGGATCAATCAATGATGAAGAATGAAGCTACATCACATTAATTGGTGATATCCTTTGAATTCGATGTGTGTCGATCATCGATCCATCATCTCATCACCGATTTCCTAAGAGAAATCCTCCAAATCTATCTCTAACATATCTCCAAGGGTTATAGGTTTATGCGGATAACCATGGGGTTTCTCTATAATAGTATTTTTAATGACTAAAAAGTCACTGCCTCAAGAATTAGAAATAGAATAATTTTGTTAAATAATTTTATTAATTTTCATGCCCATGAAAAGTTTTCTTCAAATGAACCATGTCAACTAATGTTAAGTCATCCCTAGGGTAATCCTCACATTATGAACTCAATGATTCCCTTATATTTATGATTTGGGAACATATTTAGAAGTTATTCCACTTTTTTAGGAAAACTATGAATGCATGTTATTAAATATATTAAATATATTTCAAACATCTATTCAGGGAACATAGGGCCTCAGAATCACATACCGTCTCAGTGCCTGGTCTTGAAAATAATGCATATAATATAAAAAATAATAAATGGAAAAATTTGAGACATTACATTCTCCCCACATTGGGAATTTACATCCCCAAAAATCCAAAACAAGGAATACTAAAAAAGACGTGGGTACTGAGCATAAATCTGAGCCTCATACTACCATTTTCTCACCTAATGATTCCCGTGATGGAACTTGACACAAAATAAAGAAACTATTAGACATGGAGGATACTCTGCTGCTGATCCTCGATCTCTATTAGGTACACAACAAAGGTCACTCCATCTTCGATGTCCAGCTCACCTCAGTCGATAACGTGCAATGTTTTAGGCACATAAATCCTCAGCCACGACACATGGAAAACATCATGTACCCGATATAACTGTGGAGGTAGAGTTAAGTGGTATTCCACATCACAAACTCTATGAAATATCTGGAAAGGTCCATTGAACCTCAGATATAACTTTCCACCCCAGCCAAATCTCCATAATCCACATTCAGGAGAAACTCGTAGGAAGACATTGTCTCCTTCCTTGAACTCCAAAGGCCTCCACTGCCTATCATCATAAGACATATGATGGATATGTGTGTTTTCATCCATTCCTAGATGACATGTACCTTCTCTTTTGTAGTTCACACCAAATTTTGGACCATGAGTGCTGAATTTCCTAGGTTCGTCCTGTAAAGTGGTGACCTGTAGGGTCACCCATACAAAGACTCTAATGGTTCCATACTGATGGTGGAATGGCATCTATTATTGCACACAAAATGAACCAATGGTAGGTGATCCTCCAAACCATGGAAAAAGTATAACATGCTAGTTCACAACATGTCCTTAAGAACCGAATGGTATGCTTGGTTTGGTCATCAGTTTGGGGGTGAAACATTGTGCTCAAGTGTAACGGAGTCCCAAAGCCTCCTGTAATACCTTCCACAACTGGAATTTAAAGTGAGTATCATGATTAGAAACAATCATTAATGGGACTCCATGGAGTCAGCCTATCTTCTACGCATAAAGGCGTCCTAATATCTCTACTAAACTCTTCTCTCATATAGTTAGGAAGTGGGACAACTTGGTGAGTTGGTCTATGATCACCCAGATGGAATCATGTCCCCTAGACATAAGTGGTAAGACAATCATTAAGTCCATATATATCCCATCCTACTTCCATTCTGGCACCTCAAGGGGTTGAGCTAAACCTACTGGAACATGGTGTTCAACCTTTACTTATTGACAAGTAAGTCATTGAGAGACAAACTCTACAACCCCGTTCTTCATCCCTAGCCACCAAAAATGATGTTAGAGGTCTTGGTATATATTTTCCACACATTTATATACCAACAAAGGAGATGTATGAAACTCTCTCAGAACCTCATCCCTCAATTTAACTGGTACCATCTTGCATCATTTGAAAATAATGAATTTCTCCCCACCATTAAAATATTCATGAGGATCATTACCTCTAGATATATGAGTATGTAGGGTCTCACAATCGGTATCCCAAAATTGCACCTCTATGACTCGCTGCAAGAGTGAATGGGTAACAACCATTGACAGGTGGTAAGTTGCTCCATCTCCATCCATAAAGGATAACTGCAACAAGGACAACTTCTCTGATGCCTCATTCAGTAACAATAGACATGATTTTTTGCTGAGAGAATTTACAACCATATTCCCCTTCTGAGGATTATAGAAAATTTTGAATTCATAATCCTTTAGGAACTCTAGCCATCACCTATGTCTCAATTTGATATCCTTCTGAGAGAATATATACTCAAGACTCTTTTGATCATAGTAGATGATAAACCTCTCTCCCATCAAGTAGTGTCACCACATCTTCAAAGTGAAGACTACCAATTCTAGATCAAGATCATGGGTCACGTATTTCTAATAATTTGTTCTCAAGTGACATGAACCATAGGTAATCACCACTTACCTCTACATCATAATACAACCAAGTTTGGTTCCTGATACATCAAATTAAACTACATACTCAACACCCTCCCTTGGAAATCTCAAGATGGGAGAACTTGTCAAACTATACCTTAATTGATGAAAAGAATACAGGAACCACTGTATCCACACAAAAGGCTTCCCCTTTCGTATCAATACTATCAGGGGTATTGATACTTAGGAGAAATAAGGTATGAATATCCAGTAATAGCCTACTTACCCAAGGAAGCTCTACACCTCTTCTACACTCTTAGGTGGATCCCAAACTAACACTACCTTGAACATGGATGGGTCCACTCCCAATCCATATACTAAGATAACATGTCCTAGAATGTGGATTTCCTGAATCCCAAACTGACACTTTGATAGCTTTCCTTAAATACGGTTCCCTCAGAGTATGTCTATAACTATCCTCAAGTGTATCATGTGCTTCTCCTCGGATTCTGAGTACACAAAGTTATCATCGATGAAGATTACCATGAACTAGTATAAGTAGGTCTAGAATATATTGTTCATGAGTCCTATGAACACTACTGGAGCATTAATTATGCCAAAGGGAATCACCAAGTACTTATAGTGACCGTAGAGACATCTGAATGCTATATTCGATATATCCTCATCCCGTACATGAAACTAGTGATAACCCTACCCAAGGTCAGCCTTCTAGAACCATCATGCCCCTATCATCTAATCAAAGAAGTAATTTATCCTTAATAGTAGAGACATGTTCTTCATGTTCACCTTGTTCAAGCACCGGTAGTCCACACAAAAACTCAAGATCCCATCTGCCTTATTGGAAAACAAAACTGGGGTGTCACAGAGAAAAAAACTAGGTCTAACAAATCCCTTAATCCGCAAGTCCTCCAACTACACCCTCATCTCACAAAGCTCTGCGGGATCCATCCAATATGATGAAATTGATATCGGTTCTGTCCTGAGGTCTAGATCAATGCAGAAGTCAATCTCTCGATGGGGAGGTAAATCTGGAACATCCTCAGGGAAGACGTCCTCATACTCTCCACCATTGTAAGAAACTAGGAACTCATAACATCCACTGAACCAAGGGTTAGGATATCTAACTGATGAGTAATTGGATTCACCCTCCTCTAAATGATTCCATCCTATACTTATTAGGTTTCCTTTTCCCTGAAAAATGAGAACTTGGTTCCATTACTATGGAAATACGACATCCTTTTCCTAAAATAGACAATATGTGCCTGAAATATAGATAACCAATCCATACCAAGAATGATGTTTTAAGACCTCAATGCTGCTACCAAGAGATTATAATAGGATCTCTCACCTCCAAGTGTCAGGTAACACTATCATCACAAGTGTGTGATCATTGAATCTTCTTCAGTAGGAGTCTCCAAGCATAAGGGTCAAGACAAATGTTTGACTAGATCTCTAAGTCTCGTACAAGGTATGTGGAAATAAAGGAATGACTAGAACATGTGTCTATCAGAACTGCTACTAAGGTATAAAAGACATAGATCATGACTTGAATCATTCCTAAAGCCTCTAGGTCAAAATCTTGAACCGCCTACAACAGTCTCCTCCCTTGTTCTCCAGCTCCTTGAGCCTGGCACAAACCACCAGGGGGTGGTGGTGGTAACAAGTCAAAATGGATAGCAGCTCCTACTACTCCCCTAGATTATCTGCCATGTCCACCACCCAGCTAACCTGACAGATCCGACAAATATCTCTTCCTTGGTGTCCCATTCACAATCTCTCTATCAGCTGTATGGTAGTTTTGACAATCTCAGGCAAGATGTCCCTTACCGTTACACGAGAATCACTGCCTCTCTCTAGGATGACCGGGCCCACCCTATGAGCCCAAAACAATAGATTCTCTATCCCAGGGCCTCCTCTTAGAATGTCTCAGTAAGAACCCAGATCTTCTTTTTAGGTATGTTTTCCATTTTCTGGTCTTTTTGAGGAAAAGAGGAGTTTCTAGAAATTTCTTGAGTACACGCCGTGTACTTATAAGTACACATCGTGTATTAGTTTTCACACATAGCCTTGTGCTGACCATGTAACGGTCGAGAACACATATGTGTGTGGTGACCTAGAGGCTGCCTAAAGCGGGGCCCGGTAAGGGCATGTACACATAGTGAACTTATAAAGTACACACCATGTACATTTTTTTCATTAAACGGACCGAGGTCACGTCTAATTTGAAGAAGTGTCTTCTTCTTTGCATTCTTCGACTGTGAGTGTCCGTACAATGCCGATCCTTCACCAAGCCCCTGATCGAGCATCTATTTTCCAATTCGACTACTATTGATTACATTGGTATCGCCACGATAATCTCTTCCTTCTCCTAGAGCTTCGTTTCCTGATTCCTCCTCTTTCAAGAGTTATCATTGGTTGAACGTTTTATACGTTTTTGTAGATCTACCGTGTTCTAGGTCGATCCAAGGGCTGACGCTAGAGTATATCGATCATACAACATTGAGGTAGGTGGTTTGTGTCTTTCTGTAGATAGTATTTCAGTATTATGTGCAAAAGTGCCCAATAACCTTGAACGGGGTATTGTGTGTTTACGGTTTTAACCCTGTTATTTCCTTATATGATTCATATGCTTGAGTATAGGTCAATTGAATGTGAATATTTTTAATTTATATGCTATGGAAGTTTTTTTCCATGCCTGTATTGTTTATGTCCGTTTGGTCTTGCTTAGCCTGTTAGGCTTCTTTCTTTCCATTCCTATTATTGTAGGATGGAGTGATTATTTATCTGACATGCTATGATATATTGTAGATTGTTTAGCCAAGTAGTTCTTGAGGTTTAATTTGGATGCTATGAATTTATATGCTCGATTGACTTACACAGGGCTGTGAGAACCTGGTGTAGTAGACCATAGGGATAATGGACGTTGAGGGCTTCTCCAAAGTGTCTGTTTTACTGTTACGATACGAGACCATAGGGGGAAATGATGTAAGTGCTTCCTCAGAGTGTCTGTAGTTCCTCGACGTAGACCACAGGGGGAATGAGATGTTGAGTACTTCCCCAGATTTCCTTTTAGTTACTGATATGATACTATTGGGGGAATTGATGGTGAGTACTTCCTCAGAGAGTCTTTGGTAAAGTTGAACCAGAGGGGTTAGACTGTGTGTACTTACGATAGGGTTGCTTGTCTTGTTTGATTGAACCAGAGGGGTTAGGCTATGAGTACTCCCAAAGTTTTACCTTCTTTTATTAGATACTTACTTGATATATGAAATTGAATGCAACTGAACTATAAGAATGTTCACTACTGAGTACTTCCTTGTTTACTGCTTCTTTTACTTATTGCCTTCCATATATATTCACTGACTGTTAGACAGAAATCTTTGGATTTTTTCCTACTGGGATTAGTCTCACACCCTATTTGGCTCATTATTTTGGTCCCAAATAGATTATATTGATGCAGGTATAGATAAGGGAAAACACCCTTCTACTTCAGGTACTTGACTGCTTGGAGCTGGAGAGTAGTGGATCAAGTTGAGGCTTGTGATATTGAGGAGGTTTTTCTTTTTTTTTCTTTTTTACTTTGGTTTAGTACTATATTCCAGCATTGTGACTTATTTAGATTCTTTCCTAGACACATGTATCATGCATCATTTATATATGTGCTCCAACTATTGATTTCTTTAGTCTTCTGTTTTTTTCTGTTGTATGAAATTATTACTACATCCGCTATTTCTATATATTTTACTTATACTGTGTTACTCTTCCAATGAAGGAATAGTTTCCCCACTATTACTCCCAAGACCCTCACTGGTAGTCAGCAACCTCTGGCATTCATAGAAATTCTCTTGAGGCCATGTGACCAACTGGGTATGGGGCGCCTCTCGACGACTCCCAGAACCGAGACATTACAAATTGGTATCTGAGGATTCTTTTCTTCTTGACTTACTATTTGGAGCCTATAGTCAGGGATATGATGGAATAGGTACTTAGTAATAAGCTGTTCCCAGGAGTAGCTAACCCGTGTATAGGAAAAATCCAATCTACCTCGTATATTGTGATTCTTATGGTTTTTATATTTTACAGTTGATTTGATTTCACCGTTGGGTGATTCACATGCTTTATGCCGTTATTTTTGATCTTATTGAGGTTCTATTTCTGTTGTAACCCAATGAGATGAGGGTATTCCATATCATGCATCATATAGGAACTTTCTAGAAATCACATGTCATGCTTTCTTTCCATGCCATTTAGGGTTCATTAGTGATTGCATGTAGTTGTGATAGATGTGGTTTTAGATATGCATACTGTTGTGATAGATTCCTTGATATAATACCTTCTTTTGATAGGGTATTGGTTTTCATAATGTTTTGTTTGAATGAACACCAAACTTTGGTTCTTGAGGTGTTATGGGCCCGCATGGACCAAATTTTGGGGGACCATTGAACTTTTATCCTTGTATATGACATTTATAAGATGCCAAGCTTTGATTTGCGGGAATTATAGGCCCTCACGGATCATAATTTGTAACTTTAATGTTCATTTATGTGTTTTATGGGATTCTAGAGTAGTTTCCGAGGCTTACTGTCTGGAAAAACCTAGAATAAATGGCGTGTACCAATGAATACATGCCATGTGTTCTTCTGTTCAGGAAGAAACTATTTTTCTTAAGTACATGTTGTGTACTGTGTGTACATACCAAGTAGTCTCTAACCATGTCACAGGATGTGTGGGTAGAGACACGGGGTTAGGAAACCTTTGGTAGGACATGCCATGTACCTGATGTACACACCGTGTTGTAGGGCCGTGTAACCGGC
Organism: Viscum album; assembly: GCA_963277665.1. Classification (NCBI taxonomy): domain Eukaryota; kingdom Viridiplantae; phylum Streptophyta; class Magnoliopsida; order Santalales; family Viscaceae; genus Viscum; species Viscum album. Next base: position 1,035,507,804 of record OY728121.1, on the reverse strand, counting down.
CGTGTGACGAACAATACTGGTCGGTGAAATCTTCCTAGTACACACCGTGTCTAGAAAAAACACACCATGTAGAGTCACCCATGTAACCATCTGTGTCACTAACAACATGGGTTGGTGGAGCCTCTTCAAGTACACTCGGTTTCCATCTGAAACACGCCGTATAGAGTGATTCATGTAACCAAACGTGTGACTAACAACACGGTTCGGTGAAGCTCATTTAGTACACTCCGTTTCTGGAACGAACATGCCGTGTATTATTGTTCAAGGAGAACTGTGTGGGTTAGCTGTGTAGAATAACTCGGGCAGGGGAATAGAATTAAAGTAAACACAGTGTGTTAGGACAACATGTCGTGCATTTGGGGTGTTACACGACCTAGGTTGGAAGGAGTACAAACCCATGTGAAGGCTTAAGGGAACACACCGTGTAGGGATTATACGTGCCGTGTAGTCATGTTTTGAAAAACTTGAATTATTTCTTTCTCCTATTACCTTCTTACACTTAGAGATTTCAGTCCTTGATAATCTTGATCTAAGGCGTCCGCTTGACCTTGCAGATTCATGCCACCGAGACTTCGTTCAGTTTTCCACCAGTTGAAAAGAAGTGATCAGACACCGGATATGGCTGATCAGGGACTACTAGAAGATCCTCTAGTTGTGCCAGTCTTGGCACCGACCGTCATTCCAGACATAGGTGCTGACGCACATCTCTGAGAGGGATTTATGAGGTTCATGCAGAACTTCCAGGGAGCACCGCATCCCGCCCCTTCTATGGATGAGTTGAGGCGGGTCTTCCAGCAGCAGCATCCTCCAACCTCCATAAGGGAAGGAGGACCTTAGGCTTTATGGTCGTGGTTAAAAGCCGTTCTATCTTTCTTCGAGCATCTGGAGATGCCTCTAGAGAGGAGGGTGAATCTCTCTACGTATATGCTAGGGGATTCCGCCAAGAGATGGTGGGATGTGATCTCATAGGCCGGACGCCATCATGGTATGGCTTGGGATGAGTTTCAGCATACCTTCTATGACTAATTATACCCGGATACTCTTAGGGCCGATTGATCCCAAGAGTTAATGAGTTTGGAGAAGTGTACTCTTTCTGTTATGGAGTATTCTTCTCACTTCATAGAGCTGTAGCGCTTTACACCCTTTCAAGGGAGATATGAGTTATTCATAGAAAGGAAGTTTGAGGATGGTATCAGGAAAGACATTTAGGCTTAGTTGAACATCTTCAGGTTGACTTAAATATCTTCTATAGTCAATCAAGCATTTATCACATAGCGTAATCTGAGGGATTCTGGAACTATAGGCCAGGGTGGTTAAACATCCAGAGTTAGTGCTTCCTCGGATGATAGATAGAAAGAAGCACTATAGAGAGACTACACGTGGGGATCCTAGTAGGAAGGATGCACCTTCAGGTAGCCAGGTGGTATGCTACTGGTGTGGAAAGGTCAAGCATTCGGGGCCACATTTCCCGAGGGACCCAGTGGAGTGCCGATCTTGCGGCAAGATGGGTCATCTTCAGTTCATCTATCAGATCTTCTCACCAGCAGGTAGTGATAGGGGTTCTTCTATGACTCCTCATTCAGAAGAAGCACCACCAGTTTCTCACCAATCTGGGAACTGGAGTTCTTTCGGCTGTTCAGGCTGAGGTGGAGGTCATGGCCGTGGTAGTCATTCTCCAGGATTTTAGCGATAGCAAGGTGGGTCAGCTTAGAGTGGTCTGGAAGGGTCTCATGGATGTGTTAAAGGCCATGCTTTTGCAGTGGAGAAGAACCAACTAGAGCAGGATCCCAGACCCTCTACAGTTCGAGGTAAGATCCTAGTTGGCTTAGTTTTATCTTCTACTCTTTTTGATATAGGGGCTTCCCATATCTTTATATCTTTTGTTGCTGTGGAGATCCTCATGCTCTGTATCTTTTCTTCTGCCGATATATTGACGTTACACACTCTCTTGGGGACTAGAATAACTATTGTATGGCATTGAAAGAAGTTCCCTCTAGAGGTTGGTGGGTGTCACTTCTTATGGGACCTCTATGTCTTAGAGATGATAGGCTATGATGCTATTCTCGGAATACAATTGTTAGTTCCCTTCTAGGATGTTGTCGATTTCTATTATCGTAGGGTGAGTTTCACATCTCCAGAGGGCGGGACGTTTTGTCATAAGGGAGAATGGGATGTCCAGGAGAGCAGAGCGGGACCCGAGCATCATGGGTTGGGAGGAGTTACAGCCCAGATTGCTAGTCTATATCTGGATGAAAAGGGGACTTCACATATAGACTTTCTTCCAGTAGTGGATATTTTTAGGGATGTTTTTTCAAAGGACTTTTTAGGTTTTCCTCTAGAGAAAGAGGTGGACTTCTTTATTGAGCTTGTTCCAGGAGCAGAACCAGTGTCCATTGCTCCTTATAGGATGGCTACACCAAAGTTACAGGAGATCAAGAACCAAATGGAGGAGTTGCCGGCAAAGGGTTTCATCCGACCCAGTACTTCTCCTTGGGGTTAACCTGTCCGATTTTCAAAGAAGGTGGATGTTACCCTCAGACTTTGTGTGTATTATCGGATGTTGAACCAGTTTACAGTCAAGAACTGATATCCCTTACCGAGGATTAATGATCTCTTTGATCAACTTCGAGGAGCCCTAGTGTTCTCGAATATTTACTTGAGATCTGGTTACCATCAGTTTCATATTAGACCATATTATATACCTATTATATCCTTCCAGAGTAGGTATAGTCTATATGAGTATGTGTTTCTTCCGTTCGGTCTCACGAACGTGCCTGCAGTCTTCATGGCACTGATGAACCGAGTGTTCCATCCATACTTGGATTCCTTCATAGTGGTCTTTTTGGATGATATCTTGGTGTACTCTCACACTCAACATGACCATGCCACACATATTTAGATCGTTTTGAGTACACTAAGAGAATCAGTTATATGCTAAGCTCTCAAAATTCCACTTTTGGATAGATCAAATTCACTTCTTGGATCATGTTATCTCAGAGACAAGAGTATCAGTAGACCCATAGAAAGTGAGAGAAGTAGTTTCCTAGGAGAATTCAATGAACATATTTGAGGTATGTAGTTTTTAGGGCTTTATGGATACTACATATGTTTCATATAGGACTTATCCTGCATAGCAGCACCACTGACGGACCTGATTAAGAAGGGTGTAAAGTTCTTATGGTCAGATTCTTACGAGTCAGCCTTTTAGGAGAAGAAAGGGAGGTTTACTTCAGCACCGATACTAGTATTTATAGATCCAGGCAGGATCTATACTGTTTACTGTGATGATTCCGGTATCGGGCTGAGAGCTATTTTTATGCAGGGAGAAGGAGTTGTTGCATACGGGTCTCGGTAGTTGAGGCCAAATGAGAGAAATTACCCAACACATGATCTCGAGTTGGCTGTAGTTGGTCATGCTTTACGCTATTGGAGACATTATCTTCTGGGAGAGAATTTTGTGGTGTTCACCGACCACAAACGTGTTAGATATATATCTTCACTCAGTGTGACCTAAATTTGAGGCAGCGAAGATGGGTTGAGTACCTTCATTCCTTTGACTTTGAGTTTTCCTATACGACTGGGAAATGAAAAGAAGTGGCTGATGCACTGACCAGGAGGACTTAGATATAGGCAGTTCAGGAGGACAATAGTGAGTGGAAGCTTATGGATCTGTTCTCTGAGATTCATTTGGAGGTGCATGATAGACAAGGGCATACACTTATTTCTTTTGTAGCTGTTACCTCTACTCTTCTTGATCAAGTGAGAATGAGGAAGCTATCGGATTCTGAATGCCTAGTCCTATGAGAGAGTGTGTCAGGAGAGGACCCTATTCCTGGATGGACCATAAGTGAGGATGGGATCTTGCGATTTCATGGAAGTGTATGGGTGCCAGAAGACATACGCAAGGAGCTAATGCAGGACTTTCATTCCTCAGTTTGGGAAGTTCATCCGGGTGTCAACAAGATGTATCGTGATCTATACCATTAGTATTGGTGTCCAGGTATAAAGAAAGATGTTGCTGGTTTTGTCATGAGGTGTTCCACCTGTCAGCAGGTGAAGGCGGAACATCAGCGAACAACAGATCTTTTGCTATAGTTACCCATTCCAAAGTGGAATTGAAATGATGTCTCAATGGATTTCATGACCGGGTTTCCGAGGTCGCCTTGAGAGAATGATGCAGTTTGGGTTATCATCGACAGACTCACGAAGGTTGCTCCCTTCTTTCCGATCAAAGATACCTTCTGCGTTGATGATCTAGGAAGGTTGTACATCCAAGAGATTGTACATTTACATGGGGTTCTACACTCCATTATTTCAGTCAGGGATGCACGTTTTACTTCTCGGGTCTGGCAGGAGGTTCAGAGGGCTCTGGGTATACATGTACTTTTGAGTACAACTTACCACCCTTAGACCGATGGCCAGTCTGAGCCTACGATTCAGGTGCTTGAGGAAATACTCCGGGCATTCATCCTGGATTTTGGAGGTTCTTGGGAGAAGCACATACCTCTTGTGGAGTTTTCCTACAATAATAGTTTTCAAGCAACTATTCATATGGAACCTTTCGAGGCTTTGTACGGTAGGCCATTCCCATCACCCCTATGTTGGCTGGAGGCAGGAGAGGCAGCTATGCTGGGACCTCGTCTTGTCCAGGAGACCACAGAGAAGATAGGGTTGATTCGGAATAGGATGTATACTGCACAGTCTTGACAAAAATCTTATGTTGATCGACGGAGACGACATCTGGAGTTCGAGGTTAGAGATTAGGTTTTTCTATGTGTCACACCGAGGTTGGGACATAGAAGGATTAGTTGACAGGGTAAGCTTTTTCCGAGGTACATCGGGCCATTTGATATTTTAGAGAGAGTCAGGCCGATTGTCGATCGGTTGAAGTTACCTTAGAGGTATCAGGCTATGCATGATGTATTCCACATTTCTCAGCTTCTACAATACTTCTCAGACCCATCTCATGTTTTCCAACCCGAACAGATTGAATTAGAGGTGGACACCTCATTCGAGGAGAATCCTATCTGGATTGTTGATCGCATTGAGAAGGTTCTCCATGGCCAGTCTGTTCCTATGGTATGAGTTCTATGGAAACACAGACAAGTACAGGACGAGACTTAGGAGAGGGAGACTGATGTACAATCGTAGTGGCCAGAGATTTTGGAGGATTTTTATTCTATGCCTTGCTAGGGAAATTTGAGGAAGAATTTATTTAAGGGGAGATGTTTATAAGAACCCAGATCTTTTTTTTAGGTATGTTTTCCTTTTTCTGGTGTTTTTTAGGAATACAAAAGTTTCTGGAAATTTCTTCAGTACACGCCGTGTACTTATAAGTACACACCGTGTACTCAGTTTCCGCACGTAGCCGTGTGCTGTTCGTGTAATGATCGATCATACAACCATGTGTGGTGACCTAGAGGCCACCTAAAGAGGGGCACGGTATGGGAAAGTACACATCATGTACTTTTTTTCATTAAACGGACCGAGGTCACGTCTAATTGGCATAAGTGTCATCTTCTTTACCTTTTTTGACTGAGAGCGTTCATACGGTGCTGATACTTCCTCAAGCCCTAGATCAAGAATCTGTTCTCCGATTCGACCACTGTCGATTGCGTTGGGATCACCACAGTAAGATCTTCTTTCTCCTAGAGCTTCATTTCCTAATTCCTCCTATTTCAAGAGTTATTGTTGGTTAAAAATTTTAGACGTTTTTGTAGATCTACTGTGTTCTAGGTCGATCCAAGGGCCGATGCCGGAGTATATAGATCATAAAACATCGAGGTAGGTGGTTTGTTCCTTTCCATAGATAGTCTTTGAGTATTATGTGCAAAAGTTCCTAATACCCTTGAACGGGGTATTGCGTGTTTACGGTTTTAACCTTGTTATTGCCTGCTATGCTTCATATGCTTGAGGAGAGGTCAATTGAATGTTAATAGGGTTAATTGTTATGCTATGGAAGTGTTTTCCCATGCTTTTATTGTTTATGGCCATTTGGTCTTGCTTAGCCTGTTAGGTTGCTTTATTTATATTCCTAGTAATGTAGGATGGAGTGATTATTTATCTAACATGATATGATATGATATAGATTATTTAGCCAAGTAGTTCTTGAGGTTTAATTTGGCCACTATGCATTTCTATGCTCGATTGACTTACACAGGGCGATGAGAACCCGACGTAGTAGACCATTGGGAGAATGAATGTTGAGGGATTCTCCAGAGTGTATGTTTTACTGTTACGATGTGAGACCATAAGGGGAATTTATGTAATTGATTTCTTAGAGTGTTTTAAGTTCCTAGACGTGGGCCATAGGGGGAATGGGACGTTGAGTGCTTCCCCAAAGCGCCTTTTAGTTACCGATACGAGAATATAGGGGAAATTGATGGTGGGTGCTTCCTTAGAGAGTCTGTGCTAAAGCTGATCCAGAGGGGTTAGACAGTGTGTACTTCCCATAGGGTTTCTTGTCTTGTTTGGTTGAACTAGAGGGGTTAGGCTGTGAGTTCTCCCAGAGCGTTACCTTCTTTGATTAGCTGCTTACTTGATATATGAAATTGAATGCAACTGAACTATAGAAATATTCACTGCTGAGTACTTCCTTGTTTACTGCTTCTTTTACTTATTTCCTGCCATATATATTCACTGACTATTAGGAATAGATATTTGGATGGTTTCCTACTGGGATTTGTCTCACACCCTATTCGGGTCATGATTTTGGGCCCAAACAGATTATATTGCTATAGGTATAGATAAGGGCAAGTGCCCTTCTACTTTAGGTACTTGACTACTTGGAGATAGAGAGAAGGGGAGCAAGCTCAGGCTTGCGATGCTGAGGAGTTGTTTCTTGTTTTTATTTTCTAATTTGGTTTAGTATTGTATTTACACATTGTGACTTGTTTGAATTCTTTCCTAGACATATGTATCATTCATCATTTATATATGTGCTCCAGTTATTGATTTCTTCAGTCTTCTATTGTTTACTGTTGTATGAAATTGTTACTGCTTCCGCTATGGATATCTATTTTACTTCAACTGTGTTACTCTTCCAATGAGGGCATAGTTTCCTCACTATCGCTCTTAAGGCCCTCACTAATAGTCGGCAGTCTTTGGCATTCGGGAAAATGCGCTTGAGGCCATGTGACCAACCGGGTACGGGGCACGTCTGGGCAGCTCCCAGAACCGGGACGTTATAGTATCACACATCTAGATCCGTAAGAATGACATTGGATCCCTACTACCATGTTATTGGTTCCTGCTTTACCACTATTGACAACCACCAATTGTATCTTCTTAGAAAAGAAACATTCAACCAACAAAGCCCACTCTAGCACCCCATGATAGGTAGGAATGCACTGAGGGATAAAACTGGCTTGGATGTCTCTACACAGACCTCTCTTGAAGGTCCAATCCCTAATGAAATAATCTATAAACACATCCATAGAGTACCTGGAGATATTATTAAATCTCGATGAATATTCAACTACTATCATTCTGCCCTTCTGGAGCTACAAAAGAACCAAAATACATACAACCATCATCGTAGCTGGTCAGAATTCCACTATTAAGAGGTGCTCAGAATCTATCCATGAAAGAGTCACCTCATCTAATGACTGGGTCAATAAACCTCACCATATCCCTATTGATCTATGAAGAAGGCTTTCCGCCAGGACCACCATCTGATCTACTGGTTTTTTGACTAGACATAAAACTCAGGTAACCACCTCAATCCAGTCCTCAGACACATGTGGGTTAGGATTTCCTTGAAACATGAGGGTCTCTATCATTGAAACTCATGAAACAAGCTCAACCTTCTCACCTCATCCACTAGTACTACATGTAAGATGTGTTTCTCTATAGGTGTTGGTATGGCTGGTGCACCTCCTAGAGGTAACATCTCAAGAACTGGTCCCCATATCGATGCCTCCTCATTGAGGGGGTCATCCTTGTGATCATTCTACTAAAACCTAGCTGGAATATTCCATAGAGGCATCTTAAAACAAACAACATGTACCGTGAACATCGATTATATATAGAGAGATGACTCAAGAATGATATGGAAACCAAACTCATTACTATATGATACATGAAAAATTATTTCCATGCAATCAATTTTCTCATGTACTAAGTCAAAAAGACGGTGATCAGAGTTCGGGTGTATGGATACATCGACCGTCACACCAACACTAGAGTCCTGAGCTTGAAATATGAACCCAAAAAACTTAACACAATTTCCCCAAACCAATATCATAGACTCATCATCCTAAAGTATAACCAATAACTCTGATACCACTCTTTCACAACCTGACCTAGAGGGACCCATGCTACGACTCCCCATGCCTGCCTCCAATAGGCCAAGGGATGGTGACTAGCACTGAGAAGTCATATCACTGATATAAGAGGCCTTAACCTAAGTACCTACACACACACACACATATTAAAGATTATAAAATTTTGAAATGTAAAAAAAACAAACAACCATTCATGCATACATCTAAATTCTATAACTAGAGTATTACATGAAGTAAAGGAAAGTAAACATGGACAAATACAATCCCATGAAAAAGAGTCTAAAACAGAAGTCCAACATGAAAGTAAGTACTGGGACTTCTTTAATAAAGACATAGGAACGCACCATAGTTTTTATGATCTCACTAAGCATTGTTTGGTCCTAGTCTACCGTGGACTCTGTCAAAAGGTCAATCGCCTGCACAAAACATGGCACGTACAGGAAAATCCAGTGCCTGGGTGAGTATAATAATACTTAGTAGGACACCCTGAAACCAAAAAGAATACAAAAAAGTAAATACAGTCAGCTCTACATAGGTATATGTTTACAAGACATATAACAAGAATGTCTAGATATAACAAATAGAGGCACATAGTCTAAAGGTAAATCACAACCATAGTATGCCGACCAAGGATTCTAGCTAAAAGATTCCACAAAGCACTTATCTAGAAGAACACACTACTTATTCTAATAGCATTAATGAAGTGTGTTCAAGAGGTACTGCTCGTCGAGTCTCATCATGAGAAAGAACACACTGATAGTCCAAAGAGATATGATACATAGAAGAGTATCACTACCAAGGCCATGAGTTGATATCAAAAACTCAATCTAGATTAACCTGCTAAGTGGAGGATTGAAGCCCGCATAATGTTAGTCATGATGATACCAATAACTCCAACTAGGGCATGAAGATGAATATATGATCTCACTATGGGCCTCTTAAAGGGATTCCAATGACTATATCCAGGAAGAACTACTAAAGGGATCATAGTCCCAGGAGTAGAATATGATTATATACCATCTCTCAGGGAAAGGATAAGGGGAATGTACCCTAATTAAACTTTTCCATTATTTAGAGGATACGGGGTTTAAGACTTGTATGAAAAAGTATACATCGTGTAAGAGGGGTGACATGCCGTGTCCCTTGACACCGGGTACTTACCCATGTAAATGGACCATGTCATCAAGCTGTGTTCGTGTAGAAGTAAACAACATGTAGAAGGGTTACACACCATGTCATGGTACTTCGGCTACCACCCATGCACTTTGCCCATGTGGCAGTACATGGCTTCAACTAGTGTTCTCATGCCCATGTACCGGTACATCACTTAGCCCGTGTACCAATACACGGATTTTCCAAAGTACTTGGTTCAGGCCATGTCATGTAGTGGAGTACACAGTGTGTAGACTTTCCGTGTACTCCACCCCATGTCCATGTACCCTCTGAGATACACATTAAGCCTATGGGGAGGGGTCACATGCCCTGTGATAGGGTCACATGCTGTGTAATCCTTAACTCATACCTGAAACCCTAGACACCACTCCAGGGGACCCACACATCGTGTAATATTGGAGTACACGCTCTTTTGATCGGGGTTTTCTAGAAACCCTTGTTCTTCTATCCGTGTGTGCCCACACTGCTGTCAACTTGAAATCTAGATCCAATCTCACTGAAAAACATGGATCTACCCTAAAAAAATGATTCCACGACTATTTTCTAGATTACGATCTTTGAATCCCTTTTGAAAACAGATTTTTTTCATCCCAATCATCAATTTTATGTCCATCTCAAAATTTTGGGTTTCCAAACCAGTCTGATCCATTCATCTCTACCATCGTGGAACATCTATTTCATTGTGTTGTGTTTGGATCTTCAATATCGGATTATGACACCATGATACTGGGGTGCAACGATCAATTCATCAGTAAAACTTCAAACCATAGACCAATCAAAGAATACCCATGATGAATGAAGAAATATGTGAGAAAACCATGAAACACAAAAAATAGGAATGAACCTTGTACATATTCGGTTGGCCTCAATTCATTTCCATTAAAATGACGAATGAATGAACACATAAATAAAGAACTCTCAAATTAAAATCCCTGAAAAATAAACCCATCCTGCATATCAATCAAACCAAGGATCAATCTATTCGTTGATTGGTTTGAATTCATCATGGAAATCAAGAACAGGGAAGAAATCTAAATCAAAACACACACCCTACCTCGATTTAGATCATCTACTAATGAATAATGAAGCTATGCAACATTCGTTGGTGATATCCTTTGAATCCAATGCATTTCGATCATCGATCCATGATCTCATCACTAATTTCCTGAGATAAATTCTCTGAATCTCTCTCCAATGGATCTCCAGGGGTTCTAGGGTTATATGGATAACCCTAGGATTTATCCATAACAGTCTCTTTAAATAGTAACCAGTCTCTTCATTAAGAATTAGAAGTAAAATAATTTTATTAAATAATTTTATTCATTTCTGTTCCCATGATGACTTTTCTACAAAGGACCCACGTAGACTAATGTTAAGTTGATATTAAGGAAAAACTTATGTTATGAACTCAATTATTCCATTAGATTTCTGATGCGGGCACCCTTGTAGAAGTTATTACACTTTTTCAGGAAAATTGTGCATGCATGATATTAAATATATTAATTATATTTCAAGCATTTACTTTGGGTACACATGGTCTCAAAATCACACATTTTTTCAGTTCCTGGTCTAAAAAATAATCTATATAATATCCCAATATAATAAACAGAAAATCTGAGACACTACACTCAAACCCTAGACACTGCTAAGATGACCCCACATGGAATGCAATCCTAAAGTACATGTCGTATTGATTGGGATTTTATAGATTCACAGGCACCTTATCCATTCTTCATCACATGCCATCGCCTCCTCATTTCTCACAAAAAATAACTCCCTAGATCTTAAATCTGGGTCGGTTGATCCCCTCTACCACTTTATCATTGGAATCCGACATTCTAAATGGATTAGAAACACACCTCCAACGTTCTTATTGTCGTACGCCACTTGAGAGGATGAGAAACACTCAATTAAATTTCATTCTACCTTAATTATATCCACTATCCTCATTTATTCTTGAATAAAATCCACCATCACATTTTGTACCCATAGTTTTGATCCATTACACTGAATAATGGTCACACAATGATCAAATACCGGGTAAAGCTCGAACTGTTGGCCAAATAAAATACCAAATATGATCAGACGAAGATACATGGGAGAAACCCATAAGCCAAAAAATATTATTAATCGGCCTTGAACTTTGTTTGTTTGTTCTTGATTCATTTTCATATAAGAAGATGAAAAAAGAAGAATAAAACACAACAAAAATATAAAATTACATCAATTTAAATATACTGATGACACACATATCAATTTTATTCATTTAATTGACTTGTGTTCATATGGGATTAATAAATGGGATGGAAAACACAAAAAATCATCATAACTAGAGTTTGGATAGATTGTTAAAAAATAATTGTTGTGCATTTTCTTTGTTGATGAGATCCATGAACTTCATTGGCACAATGATCCAGAATCTGATCTAGATTTTTTGTCATTTTCCAAGAACTATCTCCTCCAATGGATCTTAAATGATTTTATGGATTTCTAGTTTTTAGTTAATAAACCTAAGGATCCACCAGAACTGTATACTTGTAGGAGAGGTTAGGTCTCTACATCAACAATCAGAATAAAAAAATCAATTAATTAATTAATTATACTCATTTACGCTCGTGATGACTATTTTAAAAACACCCCACACCAAAAACGGTTATGTCACTCATAGGGCTAATTATTTTGATATAAGATATCATTTTATAACAAATTATGTCCATTAAGGGGTTATATATTTAATTTTTTTAACATTGAATATACTCTTGATGATATTTTCACTAAACCACTTCCCATTATATGTTTTGATTTTATTAAGGGGAAGTTAGGTCTATTTAATTTTAATTAAAGGTTTTAATTTCTTCTAATTAATATAAGTTTAATATTTTTTCATTTTTATTAATTAAATTCATTTGAAGATTTATTTTTATATATTGTTCTTTTTAAAAAATGTGTTTGTTTAAAATATCATTTTCATATTTGTTTTCCCAAAATTTTCTTTTCAATTTTAAAACCTCCAAATGATTACTTTTTCATGTTGTTTTAAGAAAATGAAACATAGTTAGAAACCATCAGACTTAATCTCTCACACCTTAAATATTTTTCCCTTAAGTCCTCTTTTTATCCTAATCTCCCTCAAACCTTAATTTATGAATCATAATCCATATGAATCTTAAAATAGGTAAGATTGAGAGAAAAAATTAAGTTAGAAATATTGGAATGAAGTGACAAAGAATCTCTATTTTAGAATGAAAATTTCTTCAAGGGAAAGTCGTTAATTTTTGAGTGGATCTTCTAGAAGAATATACTATTTAAAAAAGACATTACCTTTAAATTCATGGAGATAATTTATTATTATGGGAATACATAGTATGTCTTTTAGAAGGTATTAAATAATTTTTATGAGCATGCATAAGTTAGTTTTGGTGAATCAAAAGATATCATTTCTTTAAAGGTAAATAATAAAGAATTTTCAATCTATTTCATAAAAAATGTTCATACTTTTCACTTACCCATGAAGGTGTTTTTAACTCTAATTTAACATCAATAGGGTATGAAGTCCGAAAATATGATGATGTAATGCCATTTTCATTTGGAACCCACCAAATCAGAATGTTGTTAGTAAAGGATTTAGTGGATGACTAGAAGGTACTTGTCATGTTCATCTAAATGGAAGTTGTCAAAAGGATAATTGACCTAGAAAAATTCTTTTCACTAATTTTTATCTTGTTTCTTTATGTCGAGAAACATAAAACTAAATTTTTGTAGGTTTATATTGAGGTATATTCATCACCACATTCAGAAGGATACATGGATGTCCTTCAACCCATATAGAAGTGTAGTGGCCCTTTTTCACTATAAGAAGTGAATGGTTTGTGACATTCAAATATACCTGAGATGTAAGCATTGTAATATTTGATATTATGGAATTCCCATAGTGTTTGTACCTTTCTAGAGAACAACTAGGGTTAAGATGAGGGCCATCAATGTTGAAGATGATGAAAAATATGGATCTAATTATTATGAGGATAAAATAAGTTCAGATTCATCTAGTTGAATAATATTTTTTTATATAATCTTATAGAGAATAAGGAGTAGGAGAAACAGGTATAGCACATGCCAATAGAGGTCAGGTATGTGTGTTTTTTGGTGAAACCAAAATTACAATCCATGTTATCATATGGAAGATTTTAGAAAAGAATATCACTTCTAGTATAAGGGGAGTTCTCCAGTTTCCAAGAACCATTTATAAACCTTTAGAAGAGGATAGTGGTGCAATTCTAGTTCTCAGACTGAGAAAGAGATAGGAGACTATGGAGTAAGCTATAACTACTGAGATTGAAGAAGTAAACCAATATTTTTTTGGTCAGGAAAGGGTTTAGGGAAAAGTTAATCCATTTTATTTGAATGAAGTGTTGAGGATGTTTCTCTAGGATAAGATGAGCAGGTGGCTCATGGTGAGGAATAATTTTTTGAGAAATATTATTTTGAGGAGTATGTGAGAACTCCTTTAACTAAAACAACTGAGATTATTTAAGATTAGAAAACTTGTTTATAGTTGTTTATCCTTTTAATATATAGTTAAATATTTGGTTGGAGAAAATATATTTTCTCTTAAATAATTATCATCTTAAAATGTTGTAGATATAGAAGTTAAATCACTTCAGTTTGTTTTAGTTAGTGAACCATCAAGATGACCTAAAGAAATGATATTCATTTGGTGATTTTTATAAGGAGTGGGGCCACTGTTTTAGCTTGGGAATTATTTCTATGTTCAATGAGTTGAAAGATGAAGGCATTAGATTAATTGTTGAATATTAGAGTTCTCTATAGGTTTTTCACGTTTTAAGATGTTATTTTATTACTAAAACAATGTTTGAATCTCTCTAGGTCTAGTTGAAAAGTTTGAATGAAAGTTGACTCTCAAGAAGATATTTGTATGATTTTAAAGGGAAATGGATTACTAGATAAGATATACCAAAGGAGAATTAGTTTATAAGTATGATTTTTGAGATTTTAAGATGTTTTTGGAAAATAAATTTGAATATGTAAGATCTATTATAATCCATCGAAGTTCTTCCTATTCCATTCTAATAGCATCTCCATATTTGATAAGGAGATTTGAATGACTTACTACTATTTTATCTATAATGAATGGTTGAACTCAATGATTATAGTTTGATAGTATTCCACTACACACTATATTAGGAAATAATATATATATATATATATATATCACACCATATATGATTTACTTATTACCCTTTATTACTAGTTTATTAACAATTCCATGTTAACGCAACGTTTCAGATAATAACCTCTTGGTTTTTTGTATATGTTTCGATTTTTTATTTTTGGTCCTATTACTTTGAACATGGTTCCATCATCTCAAAAATAACAATAATTAAATTGTTATCATATTTATATATCAATAATATTTTGAAGACCAATCATAAAAGATGGTTTTGAGAAATGAAGTATGTTATGATCATTAAGAGGGTAGGACATATGTATGCACGAGCAACGTATCCATTTTACAATGATAATTATTGAGTTAAGGTAAGTAATATTTCATCATTATATTATAATCATAATATAATAAATAAAATATTATTTCTTTAAATATACTTATACATATCATCCATGCAGTGTGGTGATGAAAATAGAGAGTCACATCGCTTCATGAAGGCTGTAGTCCAAACGTACATGAACGACATTATCATCATTCTATGTGTAAAAAGGTAAGAAATAGAATGATATATTATCTTTTCAGAATTATAAATATTTCATTAATATCATAATGAAGAAATTTATATTGCATATATTAATTATCTTTATCCTTATTTTATTCCATGTAAATAGTTAGTGAAAAACGAATCACATCACTTCATGAGGTGGTAGTCTACTGTACACACAGGAAATGATATATCATACTCTATGGAATGGAAATTAAAAATGTATATATATTATATGATGTATTTATAGGTATAATAATGTTATAAATATCCTATACATACTTTAGATCCTTCATCATACCCAACCGTGAGAGGTGGTAATGGAAAAAAGGCACATTTGTTCGTGATGCGGTAGTCCTCCGTACACAAAAATGACTTTTTCATTAAAAATTTTATGGAAGTGGAGATAGTTGTAATTAATTCCATTAATATAAAAACATATCACTATATGAAATATACTAAGGTTATTATATTTATAACATCCTGAGATTTTGTGAAATATATTCTTTCAAATTTATTTAAATTATTTGATAGATTGAGTTACACATAATGAATAGTTTGGATAGCATTATAGGCATACAAAATTTTATCTTTCATTTCATGTAACATCAAGTTTATTTGATAACTTGTGTTACACAAAAGACTGAGTCTTGCTGGACAATAATAAACTATTGATATTATTATTTAATATGAAATTTATCTCATGGCTATTATATTGGAGGGTGTGAATAAGACTAACTATATTATTTTTAAAGAATTTTAATTTTTTTTACATTCATCCAATATATTTTATAGACATAAGATAAGAATAAATCCAGTTTTACCCTTAGAAACTGTATTTTTCAAAAAACTAGTTTTACCACCTTTTAATTGAAGACTTATTTTAAAAATAAATTTTGGAATTCTTATAAATTTTATTTTTAAAAATAAATTTATTTTATGAATTAAAAATATAAAAATTTACTTGGGGTGAATTTTTGGTATTTTTCTGAGAAGTTTTAATTTTTGATGAATAATGAAAAATATTGCATTTTAATTGAAATTTTCTTTTTTGTCTAATTTATTTATATTGTTGAATTATATTTTAAATTTGGTTTAAAGTATAATTAGTAAAATTATACATAAATAATCCCAATTTAGGTCAATGGTTTCTATTTTACATTTAAATTGGATTTAAAAACATTTCAAACTTTTGAACATTTCTCTTTAAAAACACATTGTCTCGTAGTGTCTGTGGGATTAATTTTAAATTATCTTTAGCTTATTCTATGAATTGAATTTGGAAAAATGGATATAAATATTTTTAATTAGTATGAATTTTTTGTTCTAATAATATCATATTAATTTTTTGAACGAAATTATTAGTGAAAAGAGTTAAAATTAATTATAGTGATTAAGGTAAGAACATGCTTAATGATTAATCTTAGAATATAAGGTGTATAAAGGACCCAAAAATTTTACATCACACATTGTATAGACATATTTATACCCTCAATAACTTATGATATAATTTTATGAGTTATTTGGATACTTTTTTATAAAAGTGACCTATATTATAAGTTAAGGAAAAAAGGCAAAAAAGGAACCTTCCTTGAATTTATCACTTATAAAGCTTTGGAGTAGGGAATAAGATACATATTTTTTGTTATAAATATTATTTTTTAATACAAATTATTTATTATTATCGAAATAAATTATATTTAATTTTTAGAAATGATATAATTTCATTAAATGACTAAGTAACGCCAACACAAGGATTATTTAGTTAATAATTAAATAAAATAAATGATATTTTATTAAATGATTAAAAATTACTAAAAATATTACGTTATTCTAAGTGATTTTTAGGTGCTAATAAATATAAAATACGGTCCTTTAATTTTTTAATTTATATTTTATAATGAATATACTGACCCATAAATAGTAAAAACTTTGTTAGCACAGTTATGGTTAAATTAATGCTTTTGTATGTTACATGTATTTCGATTAAAATTAATTTCCAACACATATAAGATTTTTATTTTATAAATTATATTTAATATGTTATAATAATTGGGTATAAATCTTCTAATAATTCTCAGTTTAATTTAATCTTAATGGGAGAGTTACATAGGTTAGAAAACTAGGTACCAAAATGAAAAAACCAAAATAAATAAAATAAAGAAACTTATAGACTAAGGGAAAAATGATATATATATATATATTTGTGATTTTTAATAAACCATAATTCCAATTTAATTCATTACTTGTCATTTATTAAGCACATGATGTAAGGGAGACCTCCCAATAGTGTTGATCTTTTTATATTAACAAGAATGCCACTCCCCCTCCACTATTAAAAGGTACTCACCCTATTAACTTATAAACACCTCTAAATATGTTAACCTTCCCAAATAATCTAAAAAAATCCCTCCTATACTCCTAGAAGAATTAAATTATGAAAAAATTAATCTAAGGAAGTTATTTACTATAAACTAAAAGGAGTTACCCAAAAAAGAGGTAACATTCTTCAACGATCACTTTTGTTATATTTCATTCTAAAACCACTTAAATACTTATTATTAAATGATTATATAATAAACTAAGTATAATAAATATAATTATATTTTTTTATTTTAAGGGTTTTAACAACACCATCACACACTTCCATCAAATGGGATACACAATCATCATTCGTGTGTACGATGGACTACCGCCTCATGAACTGATGTCGTTCATTCTTCCATTACCACCACTCAAGGTTTGGAATAATGATGTAATTACATTATATATATATATAATATTTATGATGTATTAATACTTATATAATTTTTATATAACAAATAACTTCATTCTTTCCACTGTGTGGGAATACGATAACATCGTTCGTGGATGTGTTGACTATCGCCTCCTCAAAGCGATGTGATACGTTCACAGATTAAATAGAATGTATTAAGGATGATTTTAATTAAATATATATTTCATAAATGACATATATATTATATTAATGACATAATTAAATTTTTGGAAATGTAATATATCATTTTCTTTAACACCTTTTCACACACTAAAAAATTGATAATGTTGTTCATGGATGTGTGGACTACCACCTCCTCAAAGATTTATGATTCATTTTACATCACCATAATTATATATAAATATATATGATTAAATAATATGATATATATGATATAATTATCATTATATACAGATAAATTTTACATAACTTCTTTCTATAACGATCATTGAAAAATGGGAAAGTTACTCATGTGTACGTACGACCTACCGTCTCCATGATTGTAACATTGGTTCATTTTTCATAACCATCTATCATGATTGATTTTAAAAGTATAATTGATTTATAAATATGATAATTATTTCATTATTATTATTCTATATATGTTTTAAATAATGACCCCTTTGACCTTAGTTGACCTACCAAAGTCATTTTTGACACACAAACTGGAATATGGTAAAAACTACTGATGTTAAATTAATTGTTTAAGTAGTTGTACAATAAACTATAATAAGTGAAATAAAATTAATGAGAAACTTTAAAAGGTGTCTAAACCAAGTAAAAAATCAACATAATTTTATTATTTATCAATATAAAGACAGATGTGTCAAGTCAGACTCAAGGTAAGAGATTTCGTCTCAATCTCCTTTCATTGAGGAATATTTTAATTTCATACACCCTCCTTATTTTATGAGTTGTATATATATAACCTTTAAAATATAATATCATGAATTTATTTATTTTCATGTTATTTAATTCTCAGTTAATTTTTTTTCTTTCTTGGGCCTTCTGATTCAAATATTTGAATGTCATATGGGGTGTCTTAATTTAAAATTCTATTTTTAAATGTTTAAAGATTTAATTTAAAAATATTTTCCTACATGATATTATTTTGTATGTTTATTTATATTAATGGATTATAAGGGAAATATTATGATTATTTTTAATTTCATCTGATGTTTTTTCAAAAAATAAATATTTTTTCAAGTTTTATATAGAATGTTTTGACAAATGACAAAAGGAATGTTCTATTCTTAAAATACACATTGAAAATGACTCTTCCACCTCCATGGACATTATTTTATTTTTGTCTTACTTTACAAGATTTAATTTTCATTAAATGAAAAACCTCTTTATCTTTTTATGTATTTTGGTAGTTAAAATGGGTTTCAAAAGAAAAAGTGTATTTTGATATGAAAATGGGTTTTTAAAATAAAAATAGTATTTTTATCTAAAAGTGTTTCTATATGAGTTTAAAATAGTTTTTAAAAGGGTTTTATGAGGAAAGTGTTTTATTCATGAAGTGATACTTGAGAATTACTTGATGGGGTGACAAAGATCGTGTCGAGAAATCTCATTACATATTAACATAGGGTGGACCAGATAGTATCGGGAAAACCCATTACAACATAACATGGGGTGGCCTAGATAGCATACGGTGAGCCCATTATATCTCTCTAATTCATTGGGTTTGGAAGTATACCGTATGTTTATTCCATTTATACGAGTCAATTTTTTGGAAGGAGGCCATACAACTATTCCAATTAAAAGGGTTTCAAAAGGGTTTATGTATATGATTCTCTAAGTCACCTAACATAGTTTTCATTACTTTCCATAGGTTTTAATGATTTTATTTGAGAAGGATGTGTGTGTTTTTTCATGTGAAATGTGTTATCTAATTTTCTCAAAGAACTTTGATGATAAAGGAAAGCGTTATATGAGTTTTCATATTTTTATTGAACTAAGGGTTTCCTTTATTTTTATATCCCTTACTGAGATTTTGTGATCAACCCTAGTTTTAAAATGTTTTTATAGGATCTAAGGATGGGTAAGGGAATGGAAGAAGTCATGTTGAAATTCTAGGATATTTTCCATGAAAAGAATTTAGGATTTATTTTAATAGTTTTAAATTATGAAAAAATGGATACTGATCGAAAGTGTCAACTTTGTATTTTTTTTATTATGTATGAGTTATGGTATAATTCTCTAATAATCTTAACAAGAAAAGATCTTGAAAGTGAAAGAAAGTAAATTGTTGACTAAAACTCAAGATATTGTAATTTTTTGAGTTCGGGGTCTTATATTTGGTATCAAAATAAAGTTTTAATGAAATTTATAAGTTAGGATAGCATTAATAGCATGGAATTAGATGATTTCACATTATGTTCAAGTTAAAATGATATTGAAATTTATGATTTCCATGTTTTTTCATCTAAAGTATGTTTTCTCAGAATGATTTTCTATAGATGAAAAAATAAAGATATAGTGAGATGGCATCGAGAGGGAAATATCCTTCCAAATCAGCATCCTGATATGGTTGGAATTGGAACAAAACAGTTTTTTTGCAGTGCTGGATCAATTGACCCAAGATATAAATGGTGGTGGTATTCATACTAGAGAGGAACCCAATATACCACAAAGAAACATTTCTATAGTAGATTCCTTCATGAGGCAACATCCCCTATAATTATATAGATCATCTGACCCTATGGTATCTAAAGGATGGATTGATGCCTTGGATAAGATATTTGAAATCATGGGATGTTTGGAAGATCAAAAGGTAACCCTTTACATTTATCTTTTTGAAGGTGAAACTGATCAATAATGGTCATTGGTTAAGAATACTAGATAGAAAGATGATATTGATTAAATATAATGAGAAACATTTTAAAGTATCTTATTTTATAAATATTTACCCAATATTGTTTGAATTTGGATGGAGAAACAATTATTAGAATTCATGAAAAAGGATGATGATTCAGTTGCTATGTATGAATAATACTTCAGAATATTGGCCAAGTATGTTCTAGATTTTATGTGAGATGTTGATAGTAAAATTAATAGTTTTTACTCAGGGTTGAAACCCAGTCTATGAAGAGATTTGGCCTCTATAGAATTTAAAGGTTATGAAAAAGTGGTTAGTTGTGTTGAGAAAGTTGAGATGGATTTTTTGAAAATTATGTTCCATGAGATAAAAGGAGTAAAAAATGGTCAAGGTGGACGGAAATGGAGAATCCACAAACTATGAATTATGGATGTAAGACGAAAACTTGTTCCAAGTGTGTAAAATATTTTTTTGAATGTATGTTAGGATATAGAATGTGTTACTAGTGTGGTATGTCTGGTTACAAAGTTTGAGACTACAAAGTGAATAGTTCTAAATAATCCATGAATGAGATAATAAATATCCAGTCAGTAGTGATATGTTTTAGCTACAATGAGTTGGGACATTATGATAATGTGTGTCTGAAGTTACTTAATTAGAGTGGAAATCATCATGATCAGAAATAGAAAGGTATTGAAAAATATTTTATTACTACTGTAGTCGATGTTGGACCATTTGTTGAACTGATGAAATCTCAAGGGAGATTTTTATTTTTCAAAGGTTAAACATACGTTCAATGTTTTAGACACTCTTTCTGAGGTTTTAAGTGATATGATTGTAAAGTTATTAAAGAATTTTTGGGAGATTTTTAGTAGGTATTATGTTTATGTAAGGATTTATTTTAATGAGAAGCATGACTATACTTCTGTTCATGAGTTTTAAGGTATTGATAACCTTTAGATTTTATATGACTACTGATAATTAAGGTCTTTTTTAGGGGTGTTCATCATATTTCTAAGAATGTTATAAGGATGAAAATTTTCTTATTTTAATATATCAAGTAAGTATAGTTTCTTTTATTCCTATATAAGAAAGTAATTAATAATCTTTAGGAATAAGATCTTTTCAATAATGTTAATTTCAAAGGTAAAAACATTTTTTAATGAGATAAAGTTCAAATTGAGAGGGAACAATTTTTAGGGGGGGGGGAGATGTAACATCTATAGATTTTATGAAATATTTTTTTAAAATTTATTTAAATTAATTTATATATTTATTTAAGAATAATGTTTACATTGGATTTTCTTATAAACAACACTATGTCTATCTTTTGTTGCACGTAACATTGAGTTTCTTCGATAACTTGTGTTATACGCAAGGCTGAGTCATACCAGACAATAATATACTATTGATATTGTTAATTAATATGAAAGTTTTATATTGGATTTTTTATTTGAGGGTGTGAATAAATAAATATATATTATTTTTACACGAGTTGATATTTTTTTCATTCATCCAATAAATTTGATAGGTATAAGATAAGAATAAATCCAATTTTATACTTAAATACTGTATTTTTTTAAATGTCATTCTAACGCCATTTAATGGAAGATTTGTTTTAAAACTAAATATTGAAACTTTTATAAATTTTATTAGAAAATATACTAATTTTTTTAAATAACAATATCAAAATTTACTTTTGGTTATTTTTTTATATATTTCTGAAAAGTTTCATTTTTTGATGAACAGTGGAAAACCTTGCATTTTAATTGAAAACATCATTTTCATATAATTTATTTATATAGTAAAATTACATTTTAAATTTGTTTTAAAGTATATTTATTTAAATTATACATCAATGAAACCAATTTAGGTCAATGGAATCAATTTCACATTGAAATTGGATATAAAAACATTTTAGACTTTTAAACCTTATCTACAAAAACCCGCTGTCTTGCAGCATGTACGAGATTAATTTTAAATTAATTTTATCCACTTATATGAATTGAATTTTAAAAAATGGATATATAAATTTTTAATAAGTATGAAATTTATTTTCTAATAATATCAACTTATTTTCTAGACTGAAATGTTTAGTGAAAACAATTAAAATTAATTACTGTGATTAAGGTAAGAATAAGATTACATAATGGTTGACTTTGAAAATAAGGTGTATATATAAGACCCCATCCTTGAACATTAATTAATCTTGAGATAATTAAATAATTTGACTTTAATTCACATCGAGGATCTTTTCAGGTTTATAGATTTAGATAATTATCTCCTAAATTATACACAACAACTTGATTATTACAAGTAGACACGTCTACTCTCTATCCATTTTGTCATAAAACAAAAACTCTTTAAAAAGAAACGTATTTCATTTCATGTTTTAAACAGAATGAAGTTTTATTGATCCCATCCTTCACTCTATTATTCTTTAGTCTTGTGAAAAAAAATTCAAAACTTGGGCTGAACATAAAAAGCTCAGTAAGGGATACACAAAGAAGGAAAACTGTTAGTCTTGGGATAACGTGAAAACCATGAATACTTTATCATAAAGTAATAATTTTCACCTCTAAGAATTAGTAAATACACTTCACTGAAAATAATCTCATTGATTACCCTTTTTGTAATCAAATGTTTACCTTAAATCCCACATAAAGAAACATATAACATATAAAGGTAACTTGAGACATAAATATACTTAAATGGAATAACTATATGGTCGACTTACACACATGTCACTTAATGGAATAACCATATGGATGACTTCCATACCCAAAAAATATAAGGTTGTAACATAACCACATGTTATTGGTTTATCACAGAATGACCCGTCATTTGGTTTATCTAGGACCACCTGTCACTGGTTTATCACGTAACCACCCATAAAATTTCTAAGTACCATTATATAATCATAACACATAGAATATTACAAATATCAACATTTCACTAATAACATTTCATTTGAAATCACAAGAAATAATTTAATGATATTGAAACATTCAATCCATTTCAAAAACCATTTTCAATACAAAAACACACAAAAAGGGAATAAGGGATTTGTTTTCCTTTTAAAAACAATAGGGCTTATAGAGGAATCCAAATATCAAATGAAGATTATGGCAGTAGAGAGGTCATTGTCCCTGCATATGTTAAAAACATTCCTTTTGTTGTTTAGTAAAAAGTTTCATAGAGAAAATGATCCCTTTGAATGAAATTAAAAGACAATGGGGTTTATTAAACACTGTATTAAATAAGGAGGTGTATATTATCAAAATAAGCCTCAATGAAAGGAGATTGAGACAAAATCCCTTACCTTGAGTCCGACTTGTCACATATGTTCCTTGTTATTCCTGAATAATAAACATAAGTTAATTTATACTTGATTTAGAACCTTTTTAAAGTTTATTATTCCTTTTATATCACTTATTACCATTTTATAAAAATTACATAATTATTTAAGTTAATATCGATCGTTTTGTCGATATTCTGTACTTGAGTCAAAAATGAACTTGTTTGGATATAAATTGTACATGTAGTCAAAAGTACATCATCTATAGAATTATATTCATGATTTAAATATCATATATATCCAGTATATATGTATTTATAATAATCCATAACATTTGGATATAATAAATGAAATGCACAGTTCATGGAGACGGTAGGCCGTACGTACGCATAAACACTACTTTCATTTATTATTCATATAAAAGGAATGAAAACTAAATGATAAATAGGTATATTATAATTATATTATAATATCATATTTTATATATGTTACATAATTTAATTAATTCCATCCTTTATATATTCCATGTATGGCATGGATGAATCATATCACTTTGAGGGGGTGGTAGTCTGCACTTCCTCTAATGAAATTATTGTATTTACACATCATTAAAAGCATAAAGGTATGTTGAAATTAAAAATTAAAGATGAATAGAGACAATAGAAATATAATATATATCATATATAAATATAGTTCCATCATAATGGTCATTATGAGAGGTGGTAGGAGAAAATCGAACAATCATCATTTCGTGAGGCAGTAGTTCATCGTACACAGAAACTGTATGTTTGTATCCATTAGATGGAGGTGTGTGTAAGTGTAGTTATAATACTTATTATAAAAACATACTAGTATATTAAGGATACTGGTTTTTTTATTTAATCAAAGAATAAGAATATCATAGGTAGTGGAGAAGGAAAATAAAGGAAAGGAACTTGAGAGAAGACGTTTCCTCTAAATCGGGTAACTTCTTTTGATTCGAGCCAAATGGCTTACTTGAATTGACTTATATCCAATGTAAGTCTTCTAGGAGGAATTGAGGGATGTTGGGAGATTATTTTATTAGAATTTTGATGATAGAAGGGGATTTATATGTGTGAGTAATTGGGTAGACATGGTGGCTTTTTATAAGAGGGAGGATAGGCACTTTAAGAAAGCCTTGAACTATTAATTTATTATAAATTCCATTTTGATTAAAAATAAATCAAAATTAATTTAGCTCTAAGATAATATGAATATAAGTCTAAATAAAATCATAAAATAATAATTAGACAGGATTTGGATATTTTTTTAATCCTTATCTTTTTTATTTAACCCTTTTTTACTCTTACCCTTTTATCAAGCATTTGACACTTTGAGAACCAAAATAGTTACAAAAACATGAAAAATGTACAATTAAAGAGTAATTAATAAACTTTGAGTCTTATAATAACCATTTGGATGAATATTATTGTTTTTTTCTAATTTTATAATATTTAATAAAATATTTTATATTTTAAAATATGATTTATGTCATTTTTGACACTATTCATATAATGACTTTTTTAAAAACCCATAACAACTTATTCCTTTGAAAAAACTTAATTAATAAAAATATAAAAAGTCATATTCATCCATAAAATTATTTTATGGCATAAAAATAATCAAATTACATATATTTTAATGTTTATAATATAATTTATTTGAATCCTTTATTAATGAAGCGATCACTGCATCATCATTATGTCATAATTAAATTTATTTATTTAATGTCTAAAAAATATAAATAAAATAAATGATGTAGGAAATATTTGTAGCTTTCTAATGATTATTTATAGTAGAATATATCACTTATATAACCCCATATAATAATTGATTTATTAAAAGATACATGTTTATGTTATATTTCCCTTTTCTTTAAATTAAAAATCATAAAATTTCATTTTCACACCCAAGTGGCTCCCAAATTCCAAAAATTCGGCCTAAGGATTCTCATGGTTGGACATAACTCATAAAATAGTATTGAAATTCATTTTCATGTACTCTTATATTGTTATAATATTATTTTTTACCCTTATTTAACTGACTTACCCTTTAAACATGGTAAATAAAATAATTACTGAAGGTACTATTCATAATGTCCAAAAATAAACGGTACCTATTTACAAAATTTGAACCTTATGATTCAATATATGTAATAAAATTTTCCAATTTCAAAACATATAAATTTTAGTAATTAATTTAAAATTAATTTCTCGTTGTCAAAACCAAAAAGCGTGTTTTTAAAAACTAGAAACTACTAGAAGATTGACATGTGTTTATGTCCAATTAAAATGTAAAATTACTTCCAATGACCATAATTGGATTAAATAAAAAAAATACAATTACACTTTAAAACCAATTAAAAGTACAATCTAACTATATAAATAAATTAGATGAAAATGAAGCTTTGAATTAAACTGCAGTATTTTTCACTATTCATTAAAATATGAATTTCATCAAACAAATTACAAATTTTTTTCCAAAGTAAATTCTGATGTACTATTTATAAAGAATAAGTTTTTTTCCAATAGAACATATAAAAATGAAAAAACTATATTTAAAAAGGATTCTCCATCAAAAGACGGTAAATGAGCTTTTAAAAATATTAGAGTATTTTATGCTTAAAATTGGATTCATTCTCATTTTAAGCATTTAATATTTATTGGATAAATGTAAAAACATTTAACAAACATGTATAATCATATTTTAGTTAGTTCTATTCATTCCCGACAATACAACGGCTAAGAATTAACTACCATTTAAAATAATAATAATAATAATAATATTGTATTATTTTCAATATAACTCAATGTTGGGTGAAACGTAAGATTTAAAGGAAGTCTGTTGTTGTGTGTTGAGTATGCTATCGGAAAAATTGTTCTCTTTAACGTAAAGTTAATATCTTATAAATATTAATAGATATGAAAAAGTATGATTCTATAAATACTTGGGATACTACATCATTCCCCCCTTTTGGAAATTGTGTCACCACAATTTTATTTACTTATCAAATAAGTAAGGGTATTTCTCCCACATAGAATTTTTAGATTCCCACATTGCCTCTTCAACCATATGGTTTTCCAAAAAAACCTTTACCTATAGAATCACCTTATTCTGCAACACTTTCTCTCTGCGGTCAAGAATATATACTGAATGTTCCTCAAAAGAAAGATTCTCTTCCAACTGAACTACCTCTGGACTCAAAACATGAGATGGATTTGGCATATACTTTCTCAGCATTGAAACATGAAAAACTTGTGTACCTGTGATAAACATGGAGGTAAATCTACCATGTAGGCAACTAATCCCACTTTCTCTAGGATTTCATTGGGTCCAATGGACCTCGTACTCAGCTTTCCCTTTTTACCAAAACATATCACACTTTTCCATGGAGAAACTTTGAGAAAGACATGATCATCTACCTTGAAAAAAATATTCTTCCTTCAGTTATCCACATACATTTTCTACCTGCTCTGAGATGTACTCATGTGCTTCTAACTCAACTGAACATTTTCTGCAATCTCTTCTGTCAATTTTGGTCCCATCAACTTCCTTCCTACTACTTCATCCCAAAAAGTTAGAGTTCGACACCGCTTTCCATATAATACCTCAAATGGTTCCATATATATACTGGAATGAAAAATTTTATTACACTACTACAAATACGCCTTTTGTTAGTGATTAAAATGGCCTTTAACAGCACTAGAAAAGTGCTGTTAAATCTGGTGAAGATTAAGGGGAGGGGGGTCCCTTTATCAGCGCTCCAAAAGCACTGATAAAGGCCCCTTTTATCAGTGCCAAAAAAAGCACTGATAAAAGGGGTCTTTTATCAGCACTGATAAAAGGGTCCTTTATCAGAGCATTCTTTTGAGGACTGATAAAATACCCCTTTTATCAGCGCTTTCTTTAGCACTGATAAAAGTTAATAAAAATTTAAAAAAATTTAAAACAATTAAATTTTTTAAAACAATCCTGCCAATCGGGGGGGCTTTTATAGCGCTTGATCCCCCATTTTAACAGTGTTTTCCATCCCCTCCAGTGCCCGCACGCACCCCCTACACCCTTTATTAGTGCTACCCCCCCCAAATCCACCCCCATGTGCGCTCCCCTGCCTCCACCAGGTTTTGAACTCGAGACCTCCCCCCTGCGCGCCTAAGCCCTTACCACACCTCTATTTTGATTTTTTTTCCATTTCATGATATCTATATATATATATATATAGTTATATTTATTCGTATAGTAATATATATTTATATTAATATATATATAGTTATATTAATATATATATAGTTATATTAATATAAATATTCATAGTGATATTAACATATATATTTATAGTTCTATCAATATATATATGTAGTTATATTAATACATATATAGTTAGATTAATATATAGGTATATATATATATTGATATATTGGTATTTTAAATAAAATGGATATTAGTTATTATTTAGATAAATCTAATATATTTTATATGTAAATATGTTTAATTATTTATTCAAAAAATTAATTTTTATGTGTGAATATATAAAAAAATATGTATATATTGTTATATATTTGATTATAAATAGAAGTGAATTATAAAAAATGATAAAATTTCAAAGACATAATATCAATATGAATGTAATACCTTGGAATAAATTCAGTCCCCACCAAAAAAATCCAACAATACCCCCTTAAACGAGGCTGAAAATCCACAAAATGTTAAAAAATCGGGGTATCCAGACTAAAAACTCAATTTTGGAGGCCTTTTGGGCCTTTTTACCTCAAAAAATGTGACAGAGGCTTTTCCTTGGTCACCAGCGTGTAGAGATCATCGCATGCTTCGATTTGATAAGCTGTAGAGCTCAAACGGACACTCGGATCAAAAGTTATGGCCGTTTGAAGTTTGAGTTACATTTTCCACTTATTTTAGATCTTTTATTAATTTTTTTGATTTTTTGTATCTTAAAATTGTTATTAAATGATTTTTAATCGATAATAATTAGAAAATTATTAATTAAAAATATTTTTTGAATTTTTTGATATGTCAGTTTCACAAAATATCTTATATATTAAGTGTAACTGTATATTTATACTTATCTAAAATATATTTAAAATTATATTTAAAATATATATATTATATTTATATCAATATAACTATATCTATATATTTAAATAATAATATATTTTTGTAATGATTTTTTTGGAAGTAGACCCCTTATCAGCTCTTTTAAAAAAAGAGCTGATAAAGACCCCCCTTTATCAGCACTACTAAAAGAAGCACTGATAAAGGGGGGTACCTTTATCAGCTCTAAGAAAAACACTGATAAAGGTGTACCTTTATTAGCGCTAAAAAAAGCGCTGATAAAGAGGTACATTTATCAGCACTTTTTTTAGAGCTGATAAAGGTACCCCCCCCTTTATCTGCGGTTTTTCGTTAGTGATGATAAAGGCTGGCGCTGGCCTTGCTCAGTTTTTTGGTAGTGTTATATGAAAACTCAACTAAAGAAATATGTTGATCCCAAATTTCCTAGTAATCCATTGAACAAGAAAGTATCATATCCTCCTAGGTCTGAATTGTTCATTCTAACTGCCCATCTAATTGAGGATAAAAAGATGTACTAAAAATTAGTTCAGTTCCCAATGACTTCTGAAGGCCTTTCCAAAAGTTATAAGTGAACTTGAGATCACAATTAGATATAATGGATAGGGTAACTCCATGCAACCTGGATATTTATTTAATATTTAATTGATAAAGTTGATCTTGGGACATAATTTCTCGAGTAGAAAGAAAATGGGAAGATTTAGTCAATCGATAAAGAATAACTCATATTACATTGTTAACTCGAGATGTTTTTGTTAATCCCACTATGAAATCCATGGACACATTTTCCCATTTACACTTGGGCCCTGTAAAGTATGAAGCATCCCTTTTGGTAACTACTGATCTACTTTAGCTTTTTGAGAAATCAAACACTTCACCGTAAAGTCAGTAATATCTCTTTTCATTCCATCCCACCAGAAATACTCCCAAAAATCTCTTTACATCTTAGTACTACTAGGATGAACTGAAAATAGAGAACTATGAGATTTACCTAACAACACTTTATTCAATTGTGAATCACAAGGCACACATAATATATTTCAAAACCTTAAAAAACAATCTTTATCAATGTTAAATTCAGGTAACTTACCCTTCTAAATCAATTCTACCTTTCTCTGCAACTCACTATCTTCTTTCTGTGCTTTCATAATTCTTTCTGATAGAGATGGTTTCACTGGCACCTAAAACAAAATAGATGAATTACCTGCACCAACAAATTCCAATCCAAAATTCATCAAATCAAAAACCAAGGTATTTCTTTCCAAACGTAGCATGGTAAATGTAGCATTAATATTTCGAATCAAAGCATCTAACACTTTATTTGCCTTTACCAGATGGTAATGGATCATGAAATCGTAATCCTTTATTAATTCTAGGAATCTAATTTGTCTCATTTTTAATTCTTTCTGAGCAAATATATACTTCAAACTATTGTGATGAATATATATTTCAAACTTTACGCCATACAAATGATGGATCCAAATTTTTAGTTCAAAAAAACAACAACACCTAATTCCAAATTATTTTTAGGGTAATTTATCTCATGAGGTTTCAACTAAAGTGAAACATAAGAAATTACCTGATCATTATTCATTAGGACACAAGCAAGTCATTTTAATGATGCATTATTATTGATAATAAATTAACCATTACAAGATGGTAAGGAAAAAACAAGAGCATTTACCAATCTTCATTTAAGTTACTGAAAACAATCATCACATTATTTTGTCTAGATGAACTTAACTCCCTTATGCGTTAGCTTAGTTAGTGGGATTGATAACTGAGAAAATTTTTCAACAAACCTTCGGTAATTACCCATTAATCCAAGAAAACTATGAATCTCTGTGATATTGGTAGGTCTTGGCCACTCTTCAACAACTTTTTTTTAGACGCATCAAAATTTATGCCATCTTTAGAAACAATATGACCAAGGAAAGAAATTTGTTGCAACAAAAATTCACTCTTACTATACTTTCCATATAGTTTATTTTCTTTTAAGGTTTTCAAAACAATCCTTAAGTGACTTTCATATTCCTTTTGGATTTTAGAATAAACCAAAATTTCATCTATAAACACAACAAGAAACTGATCAAAAAACTGATGAAAGACTCCCTTTATACCTTCTCAGCACATTGTACAAGTTTCTCATAGCTTTTGAATTCGTGAGAAACTAAATCCCTTCAATATTTTGGATTCAATCCTAAGTAAAACGGATTTATCTTACTATAAATATCCCAAATAAAATTTGGGATGCACCTTGACAAACATGTGAAATTTTATTCCTATGCAACCATAGAGTCTTCCTCCATTTGTCTCAATTACAGGAATTTCTTTTCCATCCTATGTCAAATAGCCTTAGGAAAATATTTCTCAAGGAAGATATTCTTAAATTCATCTCATTCCATGGTGTCAATCTCTTCACTTCCTTAGATATTTTTAATCATTGAACACCATTAATACGATTCAACTTCAAAATGATAAACAGAAAGACTAAAATTTTGATTATATGAACAGCCCATTACATCAAAAATATTTTCCAATGATTTAATCCACCATTCAGCTTGCACAGAATCAGATGATCCTCTCAATGATGGGGGATGTTGCCTCATGAAATGCTCCACCACCGACATGTTCCTTTGTGATTGATTTGGCTGATCTCATTCATGGATAACACCACCATTTATAGCCCAAGTCAACTAATCCATTACTGCAACAAACTGTTCAGTTCTGATTCTAACCATATTAGGATATTGATTTGGAAGGTTATTTCACTATATATTCCCTCCCTGCACAGCTTCCCTATTTCCTCTACAGAAAACCATTACTAAGAAACATTTCTTAGGTGAAGAAATGTGATAATATTCAAATACTATATCATTTAAATTTGACCATAAAGTAAAAATATTTTATGGATATTCTATTAGCAATATTCTATCTTTTAAAGTTATCTAAACCAACCTCTGATAACAACTATAAGGCCCCAGCCTTAGACATTACTTAATCTTGAGATAAGTCATTAATTTGACTTTAATTCATATTGAGGATCTTTTAAAGTATACCGATTTATATAATTAGGTCATAACTTATACACAACAACTTGAATATTGCGAGTAGACACTTCTACTCTCTATCCATTTTTTCATAAAACAAACTCTCTTTAAAAAGAAACATGTTTCGTTTCATGTTTTAAACAACATGACTTTTCCTTGACCCTATCCATGACTCTATTATTCTTTATGTCCTATAAAAGCAGTTTAAAATTTGGGATGAGTATAAAAGGCTCAGTAAGGGATACATAAAGAAGGAAAACTATTATCCTTGGGATTATATGGAAACCATGAATACTTTATTATAAAGTAACACTTTTCACCTTTAAGAAGTATTAAACATAATTCACAGAAAATATGCTCATTTATTACCCTTTTTGTAACCAAAATATTACCTTAAATCCCATAGAAATAAAAATATAATATATAAAGTTAACTTGGGACATAAAGATACTTAAATGGAATAATCATATGGTAGAATTCCACACATATCACTAAATGAAATAGCCATACGGCCGACTTCCATATCCAATGCATTAGAGGTTATAACGTAACCACCTATCCTTGGTTTATCATGGAACTACCCGTCATTTGGTTTATCACGTAATCACCCATCATTGGTTTATCACGTAACCACCCATCAAATGTCCATGTACCATTATATAATCACAACACATAGAATATTTCAAATATCAACATTTAACTAATAACATTTCATTTAAAATCACAAGAAATCATTTCAAGATATTGAAATATTCAATCCATTTCAAAAACCATTTTCAATACCAAAACACCCAAAAATGTAATAATGGATTTCTTTTCCTTTTAAAAACATCAAGGAGCATGTAGGGAATCCAAATATCAAATAACGACTACGGTGGCAGAGAGGTCTTTGTCACCACATATGTTAAAAACATTCCTTTTGTCATTTAGTAAAATGATTCATAGAAAAATGATTCCCTTTTAATTAAATTAAAAGTCAAAGGGGTTTATTATACAACATATAATAAAAGGAGGTTTATATTATCAAAATATTCCTCAACGAAAGGAGATTGAGATGAAGTCTCTTGCCTTGAGTTCGGCTCATCACGTATGTTCCTTTTTCATCCTGAATAATAAACATAAGGAAATTTATACTTACTTTAGAACATTTGTAAAGTTTATTATTAATTTTATATCACTTACTACCAATTTATTAAAATTACATAATTATTTAAGTTAATATCAGTTGTTTTGTTAATATTCGGTACTTGAGTCAAAAATGAACTTGTTTTGATATAAATTGTACATTTAGTCAAAATTAAATCATATAAAAAATGATATTAATGAGTTAAATATCATATATATCCAGTATATATGTATTTATAATAGTCCATAACATTTGGAGATAAGAAATGAAATGCACTGTTCATGGAGACGGTAGGTTGTACGTATGCATGAACGCTACTTTCATTTATTTTTCATATTAAAGGAATGAAAACTAAATGATACATAGGTAAATTATAATTACCGAATAATATAATAATTTATATATATTACATAAGTTCATTAATTCCATCCTTTATATGTTCCATGTATGGAATTATTGAATCATATCACTTTGAGGGGGCAGTAGTTCGCACTTCCTCAAATAAAATTATCGTATTTACACATTATGAAAAGAATAAAGTTATGTTACAAATAAAAATTATATATGAATAGAGACAATATAAATATAATATATATCATATATAAATATAGTGCCATCATAATGGCCACCATGAGAGATTTTAGGAGAAAATCAAAGAATCATCGTTTCGTGAGGCAGTATTTCACCGTACATAGAATCTATATGTCTGTATCCATTAGATCGGGGGGGGGGGGGTGTAAGTGTATTTAAAATAATTATCATAAAAATATCCTAGTATATTTAGGATAATGGTGTTGTTATATAATCAAAAAATAATAAGATCATAGGGAGTGGAGACGGAAAATAAAGGAAAGGAAGTTGAGAGAAGACATTACCTCTAAATCAGGTAACTTATTTTGATTTGAGATAAAAGGATTTCATGAATTTCTTTATGCCCAAAGTAAGGATTCTAGGAGGACTTAAGAGATTTTGGGATATTATTTGAGTAGAATTTGGATGATCCAAGGGGCTTTAGAGGTGTGAGTAATTGGGTAGAGGTGGTGTATTTTTATAAAAGGGAGGATGGGTACTTTAGGAAAATCTTGAAATATTAATTTATTATAAATTATATTTCGATTAAAAATGAGTAAAAA
Organism: Viscum album; assembly: GCA_963277665.1. Lineage (NCBI taxonomy): Eukaryota > Viridiplantae > Streptophyta > Magnoliopsida > Santalales > Viscaceae > Viscum > Viscum album. The sequence goes on along the minus strand of OY728121.1, from coordinate 1,035,473,301 downwards.
TTTAGTTAGTTAGAATATAATATGAATATAAGTCGAAATAAAACCATTAAATAATAATTATTCAGGTTTTGGATATTTTTTTAATCTTTATCTTTTTTATTTAACCCTTTTTTACTCTTACCATTTTATCAAGCATTTAACACTCTGAGAACCAAAATAGTTACCAAAACATGAAAAATGTCCAATTAAAGAGAAATTAATAAAATTTTATAATTCTAATAACCATTTGGGTGAATCTTATAATTTTTTTTCAATTTTATAATATTTAATAAAATATTTTATATTTTAAAATATTAATTATGTCAATTTTGACACTATTTATATCTTGACTTTTTTAAAAATCCATAAAAACTTTATTACTTCAAAAAAACTTCATTAATAAAAATATAACATGTCTTATTAATCTAGAAAATTCTTGTATGGCATCAAAATAATAAAATTTATTTTATTTTAATATTTATAACATCATTTATTTGAATCCTTTATTAATGAAGAAATCATTGTATCATCATTGTGTCATAATTAAATTTATATATATAATATCTAAAAATAATAAATAAATTAAAATTATGTAGTAAATATTTTTATATTTATAATTAATATTTAAAATAGCATATATCACTTATATAACCCCCTATAAAAATTGTTTTATTAAAAGATACATGTTTATGGTATATTTCCCTTTTCTTTAAATTAAAAACCATAAAATGTCATTTTCACACCCAAGTGGCTCCCAAATACCAAAAATTATACCTAAGGATGCTCATGGTCAGAAATAACTCATCCAATAAGATTTTGAGACGTTTTAGTGTAGTTTTATATTATTATAATGTTATTTTTATCCTTATTTATCTGATTTAACCTTTAACCATGGTAAATAAAATAATTACTAAAGTTACTATTCATAATGTCAAAAAATAAAAGGTAACTATTTAAAAAATTAGAACCTTATGATTCCAAATATGGAATCCATTTTTCCTAATTCAAATCATATAAATTTTAGTAATTAATTTAAAATTAATTCCCATTGTTAAAAACAGAAAGCGTGTTTTTAAGAAGTAAAAACTACCAAAAGATTGACATGTGTTTATGTCCAATTAAAATATGAAATTACTTATAATGACTGAAATTGGATTAAATGATGCAAACATAATCCAATTACACTTTAAAACAAATTAATATGAAAATATAACTATATAAGTAAATCAGATGAAAAGGCAGTTTTGAATTAAAATGCCGTATTTTCACTGTTAATTAAAATATGAATTTAATCATAAAAATACCAAAATTTCAACCAAAGTAAATTTTGATGTCCCACTTCTAAATAATAAGTTTAGTTTTTCAAATAGAACATATAAAAGTGACAAAAACTATATTTAAAAAGGGTTCTCTATCCAAAGGAGGTAAACGAGATTTTAAAAATATTGGAGTATTTTATGCTTAAAATTGGATTCATTATCATTTTAAGCCTTTAATATTTAATTGATAAATGTAAAAATATTTTTAAAAAATGTATAATCATATTTTAGTTAGTTTTATTTATTCCTTCCAATAAAAAGGATAGGCGTTAACTACCATTTAAAATAAATATAATATTATTGTATTATTTTTTAGTATAACTCAATGTTGTGTGAAACATAAGATTTAAGAGAAACTCGTTGTTGCGTGTCGAGTATGATATCGGATAAAGTGTCCTATTTAATTTAAATTTTTAATCTTATAAGTATTAATATATATAAAAAATTATGATCCTATAAATACATGGGATGCTACATCATTCCCTGATTTTTAAAATTGTGTCCTCGCAATTTTATTTACTTATCAAGTAAGTGAGGGTATTTCTCCCTCATAGAATTTTCAGATTCCCACATTGCCTCTTCAACCATATGGTTTTCCCAAAAAATATTTACCTAAAGAATCACCTTATTCCGCAACACTTGCTATCAGCGGTCAAGAATATGTACTGGCCGTTCCTCATAAGAAATATTCTCTTCCAACTAAACTACCTCTGGAATAAAAACATGATATGGATCCATAATATACATTCTCAACATTGAAACATGAAAAAAAATGTGTACCTGGGATAAACTTGGAGGTAAATCCTCCCTCTAGTAAACTGATCAAAATTTCTCAATGATTTCATAGGGTCCAATAAACCTCGGTCTCAACTATCCCTTTTTACCAAAACACATCACACGTTTCCATGGAAAAAATTTGAGAAAGGCATGATCTACTACATCAAAAGAAATATCCTTCCTCTGGTTATCCGCATAACTTTTCTACCTGCTCTGAGTTATCCTCTTGTGCTTCTAAATCAAATTTTTTTTTCTGGCATCTCTTCTACCAATTCTGGTCCCATTAACTTCCTTTCACCTACTTCATCCCAAAAAGCTGGAGTTCGACACAACTTTTCATATAATGACTCAAATGGTGCCATCCTTATATTGGAATAAAAACAGTTATTATAAGAAAAATCAACCAAAGAATGATGTTGATCCCAACTTCCCTGGTAATCTATTGAACAAGAACGTAGCATATCATCCAAGGTCTGAATTGTTCATTCTAAATGCCTATCTGTTTGAGGATAAAAATATGTATTAAAATTTAGTTCAGTCCCCAATGACTTATAAAGGACTTTACAAAAGTTATAAGTGAACCTGTGATCACAAATAGATATAATGTAGAAGAGAAATACATGTAACCTGACTATTTATTTAATATAAAATCAAGAAAGTTGATCTAGAGATAGAATATCTTGAATAGGAAGAAAATGATAATATTAAGTTAATCGATCAACAATAACCCAAATTTCATTATTAACTCAAGAACTTTTTGGAAATCCCACTATTAAATCCATGGAAACATTTTCCCATTTCCACTATGGCACTGGTAAAAGATGAATAATCCCTTTCGGTAACTACCACTCTACTTTAACCTGTTGACAAATCAAACACTTCACAGTAAAGTCAGCAAAATCTCTTTTCATTCAATCCCACCAAAAATACTCCTGAAGATATTTGTACATATTAGTACTACCAGGATGAACTAAAAACAGAGAACTATGAGCTTCACATAACAAATTTTTATGAAACTATGAATAACAAGGCATGAATAATCTCATTCCAAACCACAAAACACAATCTTTATCAATGTCAAATTTAGGTAAGTTACCCTTCTGAACCAATTCTACCTTTTTCTACAACTCGCTATCTTCTTTCTGTGCTTTTTTATTTCTGTCTGATAGAGATGATTTCACTTCCACCTGAAACAAAATAGAAGAATTCCCTACACCAACAACTTCCAATCCAAAATTCATCACATCAGAAACCAAGGGACTTCAGTCTGAATGTAGCATGGTTAATGTAGCATTACTGTTTCGAATCAAATTTGAAGCCACTTTATTTTCCTTTCTCAGATGGTAATGGATCGTGAAATCATAATCCTTGATTAATTCTAGCCATATCTTCTATCTCATGTTTAATTATTTCTGAGTGAATATATACTTAAAAATTTTATGATCAGTATATATTTTACACTTTACACCATACAAATGATGCCTATAATTTTTTTTATGAAAAAACAACAGTAGCTAATTCAAAATCATGTGTAGGGTAGTTTATCTCATGAGGCTTCAACTAACATGAAGCATAAGCAATTACTTGATCATTCTGCATTAGGACACTACCAATTCCTTTCAATGATGCATCACTATAGATAACAAATTCACCATTCTTGGAAGTCAAAGCTGAAACTGGAGAATTTACCAATCTTATTTTCAGTTCTTGAAAACAATCATCACATTATTTTTTATAGATGAACTTAACTCCCTTATGTTTTATCTTAGTTAGTGGGATAGAAAACCTAGAAAAGTTTTCAACAAACCTTCAGTAATAACCCGATAATCCAAGAAAACTAAAAATATCTGTGATATTGGTAGGTCATGGACACTCTTCAACGATTTTTGTTTTAAAAGCGTCAATAGTTATTCCATCTTTAAAAATAATATGACCAAGGAAAAAAAATTATTGAAACCAAAATTCACTCTTACTAAAAATTCCATGCAGTTTATTTTTTTTATGGTTTGTAAAACAATACTTAAGTGACTTTCATGTTCCTCTCATATTTTAGAATATACCAAAATTTCATCTATAAACACAACCAAAAAATGATCTAAAAACTGATGAAAGACTCCCTTTATACCTTCTCAGCACATCAGACAAGTTTCTCAAAGCTTTTGAACACATGAGAAGCTAACACCCTTCGATATTTTTGCTTTAATCATGAGTAAAACTGATTTATCTTACTATCAATATCCCAAATAAAATTTAGGATGTACCTTGAAAAACATGTGAAATTTTCTTCATATGAAACCACATAATCTTCCTCCTTTTGTCTCAATTCCAAGAATTTATTTTCAATCCTAAGTTGAACAGCCTTAAAAAAAATATTTCCCAAGGAATATATTCTTAAATTCATCCCATTTTATGGCGTCAATATCTTCACTTCCTCTGATATTTTTAATCATTAACCACCATTGATCAGCTTCACCTTCAAAATGATAAACAACAAGACTAACATTTTGATTGTATAAATAACCCATTACACAAAAATTATTTTCCAATGCTTTAATCCACCATTCAGCTTGCACAGGGTCATATGATCCTCTCAATGATTGGGGATGTTGCCTTATGAAATGCTCCACTAACGACATGTTCTTTTATGGTTGATCTGGATGATCTCGTGCATGGATACCACCACCATTTATATCCTGAGTCAATTGAGCCATTACTACAACAAACTATTCAATTATAATTCTGAACATCTTAGGATGTTGATTTAGAAGGTTATTTCCCTTTGTATTCCCTCCCAGCACTGCTACCCTATTTCCTCTGTGGAAAACCATTCTGACCAAACATATCTTAGATGAAGAAACATGGTAATCTTCAAATGATATATCATTTCAATTTTACCATAAATTAAAAATATTTTATGGATATTCTATTAATAATATTCTAACTCCTAATGTTATCTAAACTGAACTCTGATACCAACAATAAGGCTCCAACATTAAACATTACTTAATCAATAGATAAGTCAATAATTTGGATTTAATTCACATAGAAGATATTTTAAAGTTTATATATTTATATAATTAGGTCATAACTTATACAAAACAACTTTAATATTACAATTATTCACTTTTACTCTCTATATGTTTTTCATAAAACAAAAACTCTTTAAAAAGAAACATATTTAGTTTCATGTTTTAAAAAACATGACTTTTCCTTGATCCTGTCCTTGACTCCATTATTCTTTATGTCCTGTGAAAAACATTTCAAAACATGGGACGAGAATAAAAATCTCAGTAAGGGATATGCAATGAAAGAAAACTATCAGTCTTGGGATAACATGAAAACCATGAATACTTTATCATAAAGTAATAATTTTCACCATTAAGAAGTAGTAAACTTACTTCACTAAAAATAACCTCATTTATTAAATTTTTTGTAACCAAAATATTACCTTAAATCACATAGAAAGGAACATATAACATATAAAGTTAACTTGGGACATAAACATACTCAAATAGAATAACCATACAGTTTACTTCAACACATATCACTTAATGGAATAGACATATGGCCGACTTCCATACCCAATGCATTGGAGGTTATAATGTAACCACCCGTCATTAGTTTATCACTTAACCACCCATTTAATATCCAAGTACCATTATATAATCATAACACATAGAATATTGCAAATATCAACATTTCACTAATAACATTTCATTTCAAATCAAAAGAAATCATTTCAAGATATAGAAATATTAAATCCATTTCAAAAACCAATTTCAATACCAAAACACCCAAAAAGGGAATAAAGGATTTCTTTTCCATTTAAAAATATTAAGGTTAATAGGGGAAGCAAAATATGAAATAACGATTACGATGACAGAGAGGTCATTGTCACTGTATACGTTAAAAACATTACTTTTTTTATTTAGTAAAATGCTTTGTAGTAAAAAGATTCCATTTAAATGAAATTAAAAGTAAAATGGCTTTATTATTCTCCGTATAAAAGAAGAATGTTTATATTATCAAAATATCCCTCAATGAAAGAAAATTGAGATGAAGTCCCTTACCTTGAGTCTGAATCGTTACGCATCTTCCTTGTTATTTCTGAATAATAAAATCAAGTTAATTTATACTTGATTTAGAGCCTTTTTCAATTTTATTATTAATTTTATATCACTTATTACCACTTTATAAATTTTTTATAATTATTTATGTTAATATCGGTCGTTTTGTAGATATTTTGTACCTGAGTAAAAAATGAACTTATTTTGATATAAATTGTACATATAGTCAAAAGTAAATCATTTAAAGAATGATATTAATGATTTAAATATCATATATATCCAGTATATATGTATTTATAATAGTCCATAACAATCAGAGATAAGAAATGAAATGCATCGTTCATGGAGACGGTAGGTTGTACGTACGCATGAATGCTACTTTCATTTATTTTTCATATTAAAGAATGAAAAATAAATGATACATAGGTATATTATAATTATAGTATAATATAATATTTTATATATTTTAAATAAGTTCGTTAACTCAATCCTTTATATGTTCTATGTATGACATAAACAAATCATATCACTTTAGGGGGCGGTAGTCTGCACTTCCTCAAATGAAATTATCATATTTACACATCATGAAAAGTATAAAGGTATGTTAAAAATAAAAATTATAAAAGCATAGAGATAATATAAATATAATATATATCATATATAAATATAGTTCCATCATAATGGCCACCATGAGAGGTGGTAGGAGAAAATCAAACAATCATCGTTTTGTGAGGCAGTGGTTCTCCGTACACAGAAACAGTATGTTCGTATCTATTAGATGGAGGTGTGTGTAAGTTTAGTTTGAATAATTGTCATAAAAACATCCTATTAAATTTATGATACTTGTATCTTTATGTAATAAAAGAATAATAAGAGCATAGTTAGTGGAGAAGGAAAATTGAGGAAAGGAACTTGAGAGAAGACATTACCTCTAAATCAGGTAACTTATTTTGATTTGAGCCAAAAGGCTTTCTTGGATTGCCTTATACCCAAGGTAAGTCTTCTAGGAGTAAATGAGGGATGCCGGGAGATTATTTATCCTAATTTGGATAATACATGGGGCTATATATGTGTGATTAATTGGGTAGAGGTGGTGGATTTTTATAAGAGGGAGGAGGAGGACTTTAGGAAAGTCTTGAAATATTAATTTATTATAAATTATATTTAGATTAAAAATGAGTCCAAATTTAGTTAGTTAGAATATAATATGAATATAAGTATAAATAAAATCATACAATAAAAATTATATAGTTTTTGGATATTTTTTTAGTCCTTATCTTTTTTATTTAACCATTTTTTACTCTTACCGTTTTATCAAGCATGTAACACTTTGAGAACGAAAATAGTTACCAAAAAATAATTAATGTCCAATGAAAGAGTCATTAATAAAATTTTAGACTTATAATAACCATTTGGACAAATATTATAGTTTTTTGGAATTTTATAATATTTAATAAAATATTTTATATTTTAAAATATGAATTATGTCAATTCTGATACTATTCATATCATGACTTTTTTAAAATATATAACTTGATTCCTTCAAAAAACCTTCATTAATACAAAGATAACATGTAATATTAATCTATTAAATTCATGTATGGCATAAAAATAATCAAATTACATTTATTTTTATATTTATAATATCATTTATTAATATCATTTATTAATGAAGCAATCATTGCATCATCATTGTGTCATAATTAAATTTATTTATTTAATGTCTAAAAATTATAAATAAAATATAATGATGTAAGAAATAATTTTATCTTTCTAATTAATATTTATAGTCGAATATATCACTTATATAACCACATATTAAAATTTATTTATTAAAAGATACATGTTTATGTTATATTTCCCTTTTCTTTAAATAAAAGATCATAAAAAATCATTTTCACACCCAAGTGGCTATCAAATGCCAAAAGTTCAACATAAGGAATATCATGGTCTTAAATAACTCATAAAATTGTATTGGGACAGGTTTTAGGGTTGTTTTATGTTATTATAATATTATTTTTTACCCTTATTTACCCGATTTACCCTTTAACCATGGTAAATAAAATAATTACTAAAGTTACTATTCATAATGTACAAAAATAAAAGGTAACTATTTACACAATTTAAATATTCTGATTCCAAATATGGAATCAATTTTTCCAAATTCAAATAACAAAAATTATAATAATTAATTTAAAATTAATTCTCGTTGTTAAAACCAGAAATCGTGTTTTTAAGAAGTAAAAACTACCAAAAGATTGACATGATTTTATGTCCAATTAAAATGTGAAATTACTTATAATTACCAAAATTGGATTAAATGATGAAAAAATAAATTATTTACAATTTATAACTAATTAAAAGGACAATATAACTATATAAATAAATTAGATGAAAATATAGTTTTGAATTAAAATGCAGTATTTTTCACTATTCATTAAAATATGAATTTTATCAAAAAATACCAAACTTTCAACCAAAGTAAATTTTGATTTCTTTATTCTAAAGAAGAAGTTTATTTTTTCAAATAGAAAATATAAAAGTGAAAAACTATATTTTAAAAAGAGTTCTCCATCAAAAGGTGGTAAAACGAGCTTTTAAAAATATTATAGTACTTTTTGCTTAAAATTGGATTTATTATCATTTTAAGCCTTTAATATTTATTGCATAAATTTAAAATAATTATAAATTATTTATAATAATATTTTAGTCAGTTCTGTTCATTCTCTCCAATACAATAGCTAGGAGTTAACTACCATTTAAAATAATAATAATATTATTGTATTATTTTTTATTATAACTCAATTTTGTGTGAAACGTAAGATTTTGGAGAAAACCATTGTTGTGTGTCAAGTAAGATATCGGAAAAGTGTCCTATTTAACTCAAGGTTAATATCTTATAAATATTAATAGATATGAAAAAGTATGATTCTATAAATACGTGGGATGCTACAATATAGTTGAAAAGACTTGTAAAAAACCCGCTGGATGGAAATATTTATACATTCACCATAATATAATTTATTTATATGAGTTATTGGGAGACTATTCCATGAAAGTGACTTATATAATAAGTTATGTAAGGAAAAAGACAAAAAAAGAACAGTCCTTTCCTTTAACACTTATAAAGATTTGGAGTAGGGAAGAAACTAAATAGGTTTGGTTATAAATATTATTTTGGAAGGTAAATGAGTTATTTTTATGAAAATAATTTATATTTAATTTTTAGATATGATATAATTACATTAAATTCTTAATAAACGCCAACACATTGATTATTTGATTAATAATTAAATAAAATAAATGATATTTTATTATATGATTTAAAATTACTATAAATATTATCCTCTTAAAATTTATTTTTAAGTATTAATAAATATAAAATATGTTCTATTAATTTTTATAATCAACATATTGACTCATAAATAGTAAAAACATTGTAAGATTAGTTAGGGTTAAATTAGTGTTTTTGCACGTTACATGAATTTCTGTTAAATTTAATTTCCAACACATGTGCGTTTTTTATTTTCTAAATTAGATTTCATATTTTAAAATTATTGGGTTTATATTTTATGATAAGTAACACTTTAATTTATTCTTAATGGATGAGTTACATGGGTTAGAAAACTAACTACCTAAATGAATACCAAAATTTTAAAAAATGAAACATAAAGACTAGGGAACAAATGATAAAAAATGATTTTATTTTTGTGTGGTGTGAGTGTGGAGCGACTGTAATTACCCTTTAATCCATTAGTATTCAGTTTTTAAGAACATGATGTAAGGGTGTCCTCCTAATAGTGTTTACCTTTTTATATTTACAAGAATTCCACTCCCCCTCCACTATAAAAAGGCACTTAACCTCTCCAATTATACACTCATCTAAATCACTTTGTATCATTCACAAACTACCCAAATAAGCTCCCAACACTCATCTCATCTTAAAATACTCACATTGTGTAGAAAGTAATCCAAGTATGTCCTTTGGTGAAAACCAAAAGGAGTTACCCAAAAAGAGGTAACATTCGTCAATGATCACTTTTGTTTTATTTCTTTATCAAACCACTTAAATCCTTATTATTACACGATTATATAAAAACCTACGTATCCTAAATATACTTATATTTTTTAATGTTATGGGTTTTACATACACATTTACACACATCCATCAAATTGGATATGCAATCATGGTTTGTGTGTATGATAGGATACCGCCTCGCAAATCGATGACCTTCGTTCTTCCATTACCATATCTAAAGGTTGAGAATAATTATAGACATAATGTTTTTGTATGTTATACATAATATTTACTATATATTAATACTTATATTATTGTTATGTAACACATACCATCATGATTTCCATTTTATGGGAATACGATAACATTGTTTTAGATGTGTGGGCTACCGCCTCCTAAAAGTAATGAGATACGTTCACACTTTACATGGAATGTATTAGGGATGCGTTAATTAAAAAATGTTACATAAACTAAAAATATATTATATTAATTATATAATTACCATTCTAAAATATTATATATCATTTTCAATCACACCTTTTGACACATTGAAAAAGTTAAAACGTCGTTCATGGATGTGTGGACTTCCGCCTCCTTGAAGCAATGTGATTCCTTTTACATCACCATAATTCAATATATATGTATATATGATTATTTAATATGGTATTTATGATATAATTACCATTCTAGATAGATAAATAATACTTAACTTCTTTCTATAATGACCATTGAAAAATGGGAATGTTACTCATGCGTATGTAAGACCTATTGTCTCCATGATTGTAACATTGGTTAGTTTTTCATAACCTTATTTTAGGATTTGTTTTATAAGAATAATTGATGTAAAAATATGATATTTATTTCATGATTATTATTTTGTATTTTTTTAAATAATCACCCCTTTGACCTTAGTTGACCTTCCAAAGTCATTTTTGACACATAAACCAAATATGGTAAAAACACCCAACATAAACTCAATTGTTAAATTGGTTGTACACAACATTGTTATAATTGAAACAAAATTAATGATAAAGATAAAAAAAGGATTCTATTAAATTAAATAATTATCATATGTTTGTTATTCTAGAAGATAAAGACACATGTGACAAGTCATACTCGGGGTAAGGGGTTTTGTCTCAATCTCATTTCCTTGAGGTATATTTTGATGTTATACACCCACCTTATTTTATAAGGTGTATATACATCCCCTTAGACATATAATATCATTAATTTATTCATTATCAAGTTATTTATTTTTTTTAAATTTTATTCTTTTATTTGGATTTTTAATCAAATATTTTAATGTGGTATGGGACACTTCAATTTAAAAATCACATTTTAAATGTTTAAAGATTTAATTTAAATATATTTTCCTACATGATATTATTTTTTATGTTTATTTATATTAAAGGATTATAAGAGAAATATTGTTTCTAATTTTAATTTAACTCAATGTTTTTTTCAAAAGGAATTTTTAAGGGTTTTATAAGAATATTTTTTCAAATGAAAAAAAGAATGTTCTATTCTTAAAATACACGGAAACAATGAATTTTCTACCACCATGGACAATATTTTAATTTTGGATTCATTTAAAAGATTTCAATGTCCTTAAATGAAAAAAAGTTTATATTTTTTAGTATTTTGTAATTGAAAATGGTTTTTAAAAGAAAAAGGGTATTTTGTTTATAAAATGGGGTTTTAAAAGAAAAATGGTATTTTTTTCCAAAAGTGTTTTCATATGAGTTTGAAATATTTTTTGAAAGGGTTTTATGAGGAATGTTTTTTATTCATGATGTTTTACTTGAGAATTACATTATGGGTGGCCTAGATAGCATCTATAATTCCCATTATAGCTTAACATGGGGTGGCCCAGATAACACTGGGAAATCCTATTATAGATTAATATGGGGAGGCCCAAATAGAACAATGAATTCCCATTATAACTTAACATGTGGTGGCCTAGATAGTTCCGAGTGAGTCACATTATAGCTCCCCAATGCATTGGGTATAGAATTAAACCATATGGTTATTCCATTTTTAAGAGTGAAATGTTTGGAAGTCAGCTGTACGACTATTATAATTAAATATGTTTGGATAGGGTTTACATATATGATTCTCTAAGTCACATAAAGGAGTTTTAATTACTTTCCATGGGTTTTAGTGATTTTATTTGAGAAAAATGTGTGTTTGTTTTTCATGTGAATTTTTTTATTTCATATTCTCAAATAAAATTGAAGATAAAGTTACATGTTATAGGAGTTTTCATGTTTATACTAAACTAATGGTTTCCTTTATATTTATATCCCTTACAAAACTTTTATTCTAAACCTAAGTTTTTAAAATGTTTTCATAGGGTTTAAGGATGAGTAAGGGAAAGGAATAAGTCATGTTGAAATTCATGGATATTTTACAAGAAAATAATTCATTATTTGTTTTAATAGTTATATATTATAAAAAATTAATGATGATTAGAAATTTCCACTTTTTGTTTTTTTTTGTTTTTTTGTATGAGTCATGGCCTATTTCTCTAAAACTCTAAACCTGAAAAGATCCTAAAAGTTAAAGAATGTAAATTTTTGAATAAAACTCAAGAAAATTTAATTTTTATGTTTGGGTTATTATAATATCATTATGGTTTAATAATATTTGAAGGATTTTGAATAAGAAATAAAATAAAAACACTCATTGAAGAATATTACCTCTTCTTCAGAAACCTACTTTTGTTTGCAACAAAAGACTTAATAGGAAGGATTTCATACAAAAAAAGAATATAGTATGAAATGATAGATTTTAGGTAGGGATTTTATTAGTAATTGGATGAAAAAAGATGATTTTAAGGTGTGAAGTGGAGAGGAGAGGGTGTGGCCTTTTAAAAATGAGGTGAGTGATGGACTTGCAATTTTTAAAAAAAATAAAAAAGTGTAGCCACATTATTTACATTAATAAATTCCACAAAATAGATTATTATGGAGCCCCAAACAATATTGGGTTAAAATAGGGCTAGAAAAGGGATTCAATATGCGTTTTTAGGTCATCATAAACATTAGACATTTAGTTTAACCCCTCATTAAACCCATTTTTACCTTAACCTTCATAATTAATTTTTATGATTTCCATTAACCATCTTTATAAAAAGCTACGTAACCTTATTAGATAATATAATTTATTATGATTCCAAATTTGGAATTCAATTTTCCAAAATCTATTCACCAAATTGGAAAATTATGATTTAAAATTAATCCTGCAAACACGATGAGAAAGTTGTTTTCAAAGAGAAAATGTTCAAAATGTTTACAAAATATTTGTATCATATTTCAAACTAAAATTGATTAAAATGACATAAATTGGATTATTATAATTATTACTTAAATAATGTTAATTTAAAACTAAATTAAAATATAATTTATCTCTATAAATAGTTTAAATGAAATGAAGTTTTTAATTAAAATTTGGTATTTTTAACTATTCATCAAAAAATTAATCTTTGATAACTTTATAAAAAGTTCAACCTAATATAATTTTTACATGATTATTTAAAAAATTTTGTTTATTTTTTGAAATAAATTTTCTAAAATTTTAAATAATTTAATTTTAAAGAACACTTGCAGACTCAACGAAGAAGTGGGTTTTTGAGAAGTGTATTTTTTTCAAGCACAAGATGATTAATATTAACTATATGTATAAAAATAATAATTGTATGAATATAAATTAAAATTTATTAATAAATTATATATATTTTCAATTTAAAAATTTCTTATTAAGGGTTATTTTAATTAGTTTAATTAGAGAAAAATTTGGCACTTTAAAATAGTTTTATGAAAACTCCATTTTTAAACCAAAAAATAAACTTATACTAAAATTAATTATAAAGTTGCTTAAAATGTATTTAAGTGGAATATATATTAATAAATAATAATTATGTTACATTAAAAATTAATTGAGAATTTAAATTACTTAATTTAATGAAAATAAATGGTAGTTTTGCAAAAATCGGTAATTTTAACTATTCATTGAAAAATCAATGTTTTCCAAAAAATCCCAAAATCCCACCACAAGTTAATATTGATATGATAATTTTAGAACTGAATTTAATTTTTTAAATTAAAGTTTATAAATTTTCTTAATCTAGTTTATACTATTCATACCTTTCTTTTTACTGGCTAGGTTATAACAGATATATTTATAATAATATTATTTCATGGTTCACTGAAACTTGGCATGCTATGGAATACACGCTATTAAAGAAAATCATTTTTGTGTGTAACACAAAATATCTAAAAATTTAAATTAATTTAAAAAAAATAAAAAATTCATACAATTTGAGGATGTTATATTCTCCCCCCTTTAAAATGAATTTATCTTTATAAATTTGTCTCGGCGATCTAATGTTTAACATTTGAAAATTCCTTTATTGAAACCCACATCATAAAAAGGGTTAATAAAACATTTTCTTGATAAGGATAAATGAATGTGTGAATGTCATCTGAAATAACACATACTAGGTTTCAAAATAAAAGAACATAAGTGGGAAGTTATTATTTGGATATGGAAGAAATGGGTAAATAATTATAGAGTGATAGATATCATTTATCACAAGAAATTAGGTGATCTAGAGAAGTTTAAAGACCAAAAAACCATAAACCAAAGAGTTGTGAAAAAGGTCACTAATATCACAAAAAATGATGATAACAAGAATTTTTTTATTTAAATACCCTTTTCCTGATGATGTTGAATTTTCATGAAAAAATATACTTATTTGATTTCACTCCATTTCATAAGAACAATATCAACCTTCGGTTGTGCCTTGATCAATTTACAAATAATATCTTTCTTCAAGAAATAAAGGAGAATTTGTTAAGCCAAAAGCACGAACAGATCATAATATCCATAAATATAATGATAATTCATTCTATTGATCATTAATTATAATAACAAAAAATTGTTATTACATGTTATCCAATACGACCAAATATTCATATGGTGAAGAGATAAATTAATATCTAAAACCTCAAAAAAAAATTCAACATAAACCATTCCATAAATGTTTAACCTTACAACCCTTACAAAATTCAAAATTTATAAATAACATCACTAAATTTCTCAAAAAATATTAACATTAATCCCCAAACAATATTAATCAGCTATCAATTGTCACCTACCAAACATGTGAGTACATTCATCATTTAATCTCTTAAAACATGGTATTAACCAAAATTACCTTAAAATATTATTAGAAAACATACATGATTAATTATCCATTGAATAAAACCACATATTAGGGAATATATTCTAAAAATCCAAAAATAATGTAAAATGTATCAATGATAACAAAAAAAAAACTTTGTCCAAAAATCATTAATAACTTCCAAGGTAATCAAGACTATCCAATTTAATTTATTAATATCAATCATCTCTTCATCCAAATTAAATATGCTTTTTTCAACATTAAGAAGTTATTAAGTGTTATCTTACCTTAATAAAAATATATCCTTTCCATTTAAATCAATTTTCTAGGTCATCAGCATCATTAAATATATTATTTCAAATCCATAATAAAAAACATACACTGAAAAATCCTTATACATTTTATAATTATTGAATTACAATAGATAAATAATTAAATCATCTCACTTCCTTCTCAAACCATTAACTAGGTTTCAAAATCTAATTCCCTAATACTTATTTCCTACAATATGAAATATGAATATTGTATATCATCAAACTCAATTAATTCACGTGTCTCACATTTAACATAAAAAATACTATTAGAACAACCCATACCATTAATATTTTATTTGTAGTCTCCTCGTCATCATCAATATAATCGTTACTTATACAACCTTGATGATCTACATTACAAGATTTCCCCTTAGGAAAATTGATTTTTGATAATTCCCATATTTTCCACATTTGAAACATTCAACTGTAGATGATATCTTAGGGAGACATTTATTCTCATCCATTTTGTTAACCAAACTTTTCATTTTTCCTCTAAAATTACATACTGTGTGTCCTTTTCCACACTCAACGCATCTTACTATCCCTATATGACATTCCCCTGAGTGCTTCTTACCACATTCTTGACATATATGAAACTGAATCTTCTTTCCTCCATGGAATCCATTATAGGAACTCTTAGAAAACTCTATCCTTATCTTATTTGGTGAGTCCAAGAGTTGGTTAAGATGCATGTTGTGAATCATATATCCTGGTAACTAATTTGGAATAATAACAACATCCTTTACTCCAGTCATCATCCGATTTAGATTCTCATCTTAAAATAGTTCATAACTTTCAATGTTAAGTCGATTCCTTTTGGTTCCCGCCATTGACTAAAATAAAAAATTGTAGTGTGAGAGAATCCAATCCTAATGGAAATCTAAATAATAAAGAAAATAATATATAGTATATCTCAATCATGAATTCTTATTTTTAATATAGCACACATTAGGTTTATCCTATTTCATTCAAAGTCGTCATCTATTTAAATTCTTCATTATGGTTTGTAAGCATTTTGTGAATTTCTAATGAATTTCCCCCAGGAGTGTCAAACCAAGTGTGAAACAAGGACCATTGTCTTGCACTACGTGATGATAAATTCCATCTTAATGCACCATTTTTGAAGTAATTACCCCTAAGGAACTCTATTCTAGATCCCTAGTATCTATACATGGACATAATTTCATTTAAACCACATTCTATTCCCTTTACCAAAATTCTAGGAAATCTTCATAAACATTTAATCAAACTTAGAATTATCCTTGGAGACATCCCAATACATATACTTAGAAATATCCCTAGGTATCTCACTAAAATTTTATCATCCAAGTTTTAAAAGGTTAAGTAATACTATCCTATGATACCAACTATTGATATTTAGGATTCTCATACATAGATAATAAATATTTTATATGAATATTCTTTACATTACAAAAAACACAAGCCTAAGGACTATAATAGTTTAGTCTATTTGGAGACTAGGTACACAATCTTCTAATTTGGTGATAGATACTCAACATATCACATACCGATCTTATCCTTTAGTACTCTTCATAAACATACCCTACTTAAAACCTTTCTTCATAACCTAGGGAATGGAAACATTAGAAAGGGTGAGCTTAGATCTTCAGTAAGGGTAAACAAGGTAGATATATGAGCCCAACATGAGAGTAAGTGTATTGTAACCTGAGGATAACATTTTAAAACTATATCCTGCATATAAAAGATCATAACATTTCATCATGGCATAAATATTTTTATTTCATAAGACATGAATCATAAGGTAATCAAATAAAATGATCCATGAGAGGCTAACATTGGTATAAGACATAGTGTTATGGAATAAACATACATATAGAAAATCATTTCTTTAGTAGTTAAGGATCATTGAAAGGGATATAATAGTGGAATGAGTTCACTCCCTAAACCATAATAGTAGCCATGGTTCACTCCCAAGACTATCATAGAAGACAAAGTCCCATACTGAACTAGGTTCACTTCTCATTCCAGTCCAATCTATCTAATGAGATATAAATCATTACCTAATGGATTGGAGAGAGATACAGGTCCGACCTATCACATAATGAAAATCATACATATGTATTAAACATGATCATAAAAAATTAATCATATCATAACCCATGAAATGTAATGCATTTTATAAATATTTCATCAAATTATAACCTATTGAAAGAGACAGTTTACATAACCATTTCATAATTTCATCATAACATTATCGGTAAAAAAAGAGGGTTTCATTAGAATTTTACCATCTTGTAACCCATGGAAGAGAAATGGGTATCATAAAAATTTCATCATCATAGACATAAAACAATCAATGAAATAAAAATAATAGTTTCCTTGGATCATATCCCTAGAAAATCATAATTAACATCCAAAGATTTCGTCTTAGATTGAGGATGATTTTGAAAGATTACACGGAATCTTTCTTGTAGAAGATGACCTTACTTTGGAAATAAAATATTAAAACAAAACAATATAAAATATATTGGATATTATTTTCATGGAAAATTAACATTGAAAACTAATAAATAAAGCATTAAAAATCATTTTAAACATTTCATGAAGAAAATAACCTTTCCACTTTGAAAAACACTCTTTAAAATATAAAACATTTTCAAAATCCTTTTTTATTTTGAAATAATATATTTAAAGTCTAAAATTTTCCTAAATATTAAGGGAAATATTTTCTTTGAAACATACTTTGAAAAATTCTATGGGAATCTTGAAATCATTGACCGGTCATGACAACATGAAATACTATCCATTCCATGGATTTAAAAAACAAATATTATTTTCATATTTTCGGTGCCACTTTAGTGGTGGCGTAGTGGTGTAGGGTCGAGGGCCAAAAGAAATGGTGTTCGGTGAGGCCTGGGGTTTGATTCATGGGAGCTTGATCTTGGGGGAATTTCCACCTCTCATGTAGCACTCGTCTTTTCGGGTTTCTCGGTGTCTCATCGGGTGGGAAGAATTGGCTCACTTCACCTGGCTGACAGATTTATGTGTCAAACCATCACTGATCGAGGTGTTAACCCATGGGATGCTCTTTCATCTCATCTTGAAAAAACTCCCTCCCAGCTGGGGCATTATGACCTCTTTGCAGGGATGGTGGTTTCTTGGAGTGGAGGGTTCAAAAAGGCCACTCTTGAGGATTCCATTTTAAAAGAGGTCAGGTTCAATTACTTAATAAAAATATTTTCAAAAACGTATTTCACATAATCACACATCCTCTTTATAAACGCAAAATCCCTCAAAACATTTATAAATCCAATTTCATAATCAAACACCTTCCATGTTTTCAAATAAAATAAAATGTTTTCTTAAACTTTCAAAAATATTTAGTAAAAAATAATTAATTTTTCAAAATATTTTCTTATAAAATTACTCAAAACTACTTTGAAGAGCAAAATTTTATGAAATACCCCTTCTTCCAACCCAAACAAGTTTCAGATGTGCACAAAAAGGAAGAAACACCACAATAAAAAAACATCAATATATCACAAAGATCACTTGATTCGATTCTAGTAAGTATGAATCCCTCAATATTTGATTAAGAAAAAAGACAATGGGTTGTGAAACCATGATTGATAGGACCACATGGTTTGAGGGACCACGGTCCAACCATACAAGAATTACTAATATGTCACATGATTGAGTATTTGGTCTCTTTTGGTTCCTCAATCTATGTAATCCAACCTCATGCTACCGACCCATATTCCGTTTTCATCCCAAAATCAAAACAACCCCCCAAGGAAACTCACCATGATAATGAGGATAAACACATCAACAATTATAATCAAAATAAATTATCAAAATCCAAAATAAAATCTGACTTCACATGGAAACGTGAGGATCAGGGTAGTAAATAGCTATCTATAATATCCCCACACCTACCTCCCATGTTCCAATGAAAAATTATGACTCAATATTACCATAAAATAACCAATATAACTGAAGGTATACAAATGAACTAAGTCTCCCACGATATAATGTAGGTTATGATACCATTTGTGATCGATCTTCCAAGGAATCCATCTAAATTGACACCCAAATTAGCCCACTATGGACCTAGAGTCACAACTGCCTCCCTACAAAGGTACCCCACTTGGGCCAATAATTAAGGAAGAGATATAATTCCTCATAAATTTTACCTCCAATAGTCCATCAGATATCTTCTATCTCTGAGTTCATATGAATCTCACACATGAGAGGCACTAGTATCTATATAGTTTAAAGAGTAAGAGATAAGAAGGATAAAATACCAGCTAACACCTTGAATACACCCAAAGAAATAAAAATACTTGTAATGGCATACATAGACCAGAAGGGAAATTTCAAGTACCAAAAGTAATAATAGGTTGAGAAAACAGACTCCAATAACTCCTGATAGCTTCTCAATAACTCGTCTAATATAGTAATATACAACCCAATCACCAAACGTTTCCTAATAACCCAAAAAGAAATTTATATATATATATATAAGGTGAACATAACATGTAAATTCAGTAGGATCCTCCCTGAAACCTGTCATTAAAATGTAAAAAATTCAAGAAAAATCCTAGTGAATAATTAAATAAAACTAACTCATCATCTAAATTGGTAATACTAATTTCCTACATGGATCAGTCACCAAATAAAGCATAGAAGTAAATCAGTTTATATAAAAAACACACGCACACACACACACAAATATATATATATATATATATATATATATATGACAGTACCCTATTTCCAATACTTCACTGGGTTATCACTCTCATGCCCCAATTGCACACATAATTTTCTCATCCATTCCATAAGTAAGTTATCCTTGATGTGAGTTGGTCCATGACCCTACCCACCTCAGTCCCATGCAGGGCCCAAAATCTCATGTATGAATTAGTCTATATATCCATCTCACCATCATCAACATAGAATTAGTAACCTAGTGTAAGTTCATAATCCACTATTACATGTGTAAATTCATCATAACTTAAGCGATCACAACCCATACATTTACACCATTGGGAAGCCGGTACCACTACGACTGAATAATTGTATCTTCTATACATCAAGCCATTATATCCAGTGTATAAAAGTATAGAAATCTAAGATAAATCACATTATGGTAGGGAATGAACCCTATAACATAATCCATTATATTCATTAATACACTTACTCATATCTACATCCAATGAGAGAGTTTGGGAGAAGGAGAATTCATCCATCCATTTCCTCACCATTCTGGATGTTAGAGAAAACACCCTCTAAAACATTTGGTTGTAGTTTGACCTACCTAAGTGGGTGGGGTAACATATGAAATCAGAAAATATAAATAATATAATACACAACCACACTAAGGGAAACTATATAGCCTTAGAATCATCTTTTTATAGCATCACACTATACCCCAAACTGCTACGAAAAAAATCTTGGTATCAAGTAATCATATAAGCATAAAGTTTTGTATTATTTAATTTTTATTCATTAATCAATATTATTCTATATTCTATTTTGATGATTACAAATTGATGTTTAAGTCATGTTTTGAAGACACTATTAATTATTTACCTATATTCTCAAGTATGTCATCATCATTTGAGATTACCATGAACCAACATCGTTCATTTATTAGTTCAATATATCATTTCATTAATCATCCAAGTACTCTAGGACTTAGCCTAAGATACATCTTAATGGATGCACTCACAATGTATAGAACCAAATTTCTTCAAGTAGTTTGAAATAGATTAAATAAATATAATCTGAAAATCAGGAAAATATAAAATCATCAAGAAATATATAAATTACATCAACAATCAATCCCCACTATAAACTCATCCTAACCACCCGATGTCCCTCACCATTGATTATAATTTCATATATCCCTCTATCACTTACATCAACCATCATTGTAGCCTGAGCTTGCAATTAATCCCTTATTAATCGAACCAATCATTAATCAGCATAACCCCATGCCTCTACCCCATTGCTTGTCAATGTTTTCCAACCACAGTAAAGTTTTCCCTAATCACAATCATGGATCTAAATTCCAAGAGCACACATACATTTAAAATATTGAAATATTTACAAATGTAGAAGGTACTAAGGACCTATAATCAATGATGTTATGCCTCCCACTCAATAAAATAGACTCTCTCATCCCCAAACATTTATTCTTAAACAAATAACCATTAAAATTCTATCTTGAATGAGCCAGTTTTATTATGTAAATTATTTCCACACAAAGAAATATTGAGGAATTGTTAATTATACCTAACATCAATCTTAAAAATTTCCAAGCATTAATTACATTGTTAGTCAATTACAAAGTGGGAAGTTTTAATTCTATTTGTGCCTCTTCATTTTTAATCAATATTCATCTAGATTCACACTATTCAGAATTTCTGTTATTTTACTATACTAATGAAACACCAAAGAAATATTACAAAACATATATCACACTAACCAAAAATAACAAGAGGAAGCATCGATGACATCAAACATTATTTTTGATCACAAACCCTATCACTTATGGTTAAAATATCTAGAATTATATAAATAATTCTTATCTTAATTTAAAAATAAGTTTGATGCTAAGGCATGTGATAAAAGATTATTATTTCCTAATCAATATTTTAAATTACGAATCTCAACAATTTATGATTCAATATATGGTTTCATTATATCCCTCATTGAAATTTTCATCAATGATATTAAATATAAAACCTAAATATGACATCTAGAATATTAAGATAAAAATATTTATCTATGGCATGTGATACACCTATTTTAGTTTTTGGAATAGTCATAAAGAATATGTTGACAATATTATACAACATGTGATTTCATCTTTTATTCTTCATGTATAAATTATAGATTATTATATAATCATATTTCATGTGATTTAAATATATTGTTATATTTTTAAGTTTAATCACATAAAATGTAAAAAATGAAACTATAGCATGATACGATCAAAATTTTCAAAAAAAAGGAGAAGTAAAATATTCCCTTCTTGGAAGAAGGAATCTCTCTCAATTCTTCATAAAGAATAGAGGATGCACACATAAGATGTAAACTCAATTGATAAATTAAAATAAAACTAAGAGGGTTACAATACACCTAGGTGAAAGGTTTTGGTTCACCCGAGCTAAAGGAATGAAAAATAGAAAAGTATAAAGGATATATATTCATTTTATAATAAAAGATATTAGACTATAATAATTTCTAGATTTCAGTTCAAGACGACCTTTAATTCATTTCCAATTATATTCATGTGGGAAGACCCAATTAAATTCTCCAGACTTTTAATAATGAAAGGATATAAATATACTATTTGAAATGGCCTTTAAATTTCCATATTTTATGGTTTAAAACCATATTGTTGTTAAAAAAGAACATTTATGATAAAGAGGTATTTAGGGAACACTAGAATTTTTTTCATAAGTACCCAACCTACTGCATAAAGGGGTTCACTACATGAATAGTCAAAGTGATCGTGCTAATTGAATACAGGAATAGACAAACCGATCACATGAATAGACTAATTTACTGCATGAAAAAACCAAACAAACTCATCAAACAAACCAACTGACCACATGAAAAAACCAACTAATAGCATGAAAAAACCAACCGACCACCTGAAAAACCAACCGATCATATGTTTTCTTCTTGAAAAAACTAATTAACTACATGAAAAACGAACCAACTACCTGAAAAAACCAACCAAACACATGTCCAGTCATATAACAATGAGAAAAAACTCGAAATTTCAAAGAGGAAAGGACTCCAAGACTAATATAGTCACCTTAAATCCTTAGGAAACATAAAGGACAGGGTTTATAAATCTCACACCTCACATAAAATACCACTCAAATAATTATCTTCATCTATAATTTAATACAAACATAGAATAAAGAAATGGTGTATAAAAAACCACATGCAAGTTACCTCTCACAGATTTCACTAAAATATGAATAAAACCATCCTAATAGAGGATGAAAAAAATAAAAACCTGAAATGTCATCATCCAACATCAGGACACACCCAACATGATATACCTCTCATAGTCAATACCTAAACAAGAATGCCACTAGGGAAG
Organism: Viscum album; assembly: GCA_963277665.1. Classification (NCBI taxonomy): domain Eukaryota; kingdom Viridiplantae; phylum Streptophyta; class Magnoliopsida; order Santalales; family Viscaceae; genus Viscum; species Viscum album. Next base: position 1,035,449,532 of record OY728121.1, on the reverse strand, counting down.
AGAAATGATCTCATATAACAACAAAGGGTTTATAAAGAATCTGACGAAGGATTAAACAAAGTATTAATGAAAATAATTTTCAAGAATCAGAAAACTCAGGATATTGGGGGAACATCTATAAAATATACTCCCAAGTACTCTCCTATAAGAAATTGTGGCACCACATGACATGAACCAAAGGAATAACACACCCATGAAATACCTTCTATAGATGGTCTTGATTCTCAACAGGCATATCTTTGATGGATTCAAATTCTTCAACATGTAGCTCACCCAAATAGATAACATGGGAATATCCATGAAGTTATCTAAGATGTTGTGACACATGGAAGATATCATGAATCTGATTCATCTACGAAGGTTGTGCTAATTGATATGCCACAGTTCCAACCCTATATAACACCTCCAAGGACAAAATATCTTAGTGAAAGATTACTCCCATGACTAAACATTCTCGTCCCATGACAATGATACACATTCAAGAACACAATACTTATGACGTTGAAATCCATAGGCATCCTCCTATGACATGCATTGGACTTATAATGATCCTATTCAACCTTCATTCGCTCACTGATAACTAGAACCTTCTCTATCATACTTTTCACCAATTATAGTCCCATAATAGATAAATTTGTGACCTTAGTCCTACACTAAAAATAATGACATGGTAATCCATATAGTGATTCAAAATTATCAATGTTAATAGTGGAGTGATATCTATTTTGTAATGAAACTACAATAAGGGTAGAGGAATAACCTGTGAACCTCTAAAATCCAAAAATGCATGCACACAACATATCTTCTAATGTATGGATTCTCCACTCTGTCTGACTATCCATTTATTGATGAAAAGAAGTGTTAAGTCATAACTAAGATCCAAAAGCATGTTGTAGAACCCTCCACAACCTTGAGGTAAATTTAGGATCACAATTATATATGATCATATTTGGAATCCCATGAATTTAACAACCAATAAATTATAAACGTAGTTTTATTATTAAAATATCTTATTAAATGGATTAAAACCAAATAATAATATTTTTAAGGATATTTTATTTAAAAATAATAATTGAAATTAAGTGTTTTAATTAATTTAATTATAATACTTGTAATTCAATATACTTATTATTTATAATTTTGAAATTTTTTTTTTCTTTCTTTAAAAGAATACCATATTTTATATTATAAGTATTTTGATAAACACTAAATTATGACATGGATATATTCACTATTAATATTTTAATATAAGCTAATAATTATTTCATCCAACGTAATGAATAATATGATTAATCTAGATTTATAAATTTTGGAATTAAGTTAATATAAATAAATATAATACCAGAATATAATTTTAAATTAAATATAAAATTTAAAATAATAAATAAAAAGAAATACATTTTTTATGAAGAGAATTTTTTATTAATTTTAATGTAACTTATTTTATGATTTCTTGTGAAATTATATTTTATGTTAATTTAACCCAAAATATAAATTCCAGATTCTTATTAAAGAAAATAAATTAAAAGAAAAAATATAGTAAATGTTTTTAAAAAATAAACGATAAAACTAATTAAAAAATCGGGTCTTGAAGAGGGGTCACTGCTTTGATCTGAGATGATTGCTGTATTGGAGGCCGAACAGTTGGGTATCTAGGGCAGACTCTAGGGCATCATCACAGGAGTTTGGGAAGCCGAATGTTGGTGATGATTTAAGGCCGAGAGTCACTTATTTGAGTCAGTATGAGCACCAGTGAGTGCAATGGGCTTCAATTTGACAGATCTTAATACAAATGAGTGGTTTGAGCCTGGGTTAGGGTTTCGTTCTATAGTTATGATGATGTGTTGATCTTCTCAAGGTGACTGTCATCCGAGATGTTTGAATCCATTTTGAATATCCTCTAAAGATTAGTTATTTGTTTTATTTTGGATAGATTTGATGTAAATCAGATGTAGGTTACTGATTTGAAACCCTATGTCTAAGAATTATATTGTTTTATCTATTCATCACTTTTGTTATGTTGATCCGGTTCTGTGTTTAATTATTATTATTTTTTATTGAAAACAGATTTCGGTCCACATATAGGTTTGGTTATCAACATTTATAATGTTTATGTCTTTGTTTTGTGGTCTGCCTTTGGAAAAATAACAAGAGTTTGATTTATTTTTGTTCGAAAATTGAGTTTTGATATAATTGGGAAACTCTGTTGTGGTTTTTCTAATTGTTGTTATTATGAAATCTTGTGATGGTTGGAATTAGTTCATTTTGGATTTCTATATCTTGTAATTAATCTTTCCCTACAAGATGTATGTGTGGTTGTACACAGAGTAGGAAAAATGGCTATAAAGGCCTTCATTGTGCATTTGAAATGGGGAAGAGCAATTTTTGTCAGTCTGGGAGTAGGGATATGTGAAAATATGTAGTAGTAGATGAATCTATTTTACTTTTGTTGCAAATTAATTAAGGTAAATATTTTGATTTTATTTTTTTTAGATTTTAGTTCTCAGTTTTTAATTTAATCAGTAATGGATATGTATACAAATTTGACATCATTTAAGTCCTTCAAGGATTTGATCATTTTTTTTATTTCAAGATCTTTTAATTTATTTTTTTATTGTGAATATATAATTTTTCAATGTTTATTTTTATAATTCATATCCTTATTTTGAAAATTATTTTTTGTTAGAGTTTTAATTTAGTAAGAGAAAGTTCTATAATGAAAATTAATATGAATGAATCTTTTTAAATATAAGTTCTTATAAGAGTTTATATATTTTATATATGATGTGATCATTAATAAATATTCGAATTATAAATGAAATAATTTTTAAATTTATGAAGTATAATATTAGTTTTTCAAGCATGTGTGCATATATTATGTTCAAGTTTTTCAGGTATTACTATACTTGTATTTATTTCAAGCATATGATTATTTATATTTTAAGACTTCAAATTTCATGTTTTTATATATAAATGTCTTTTCCATCATTATATAATTTGAAATGAATAGTTAATTTATTTCAAATCATGATATCACCAAAATTAATGTTAATCAAGGAAGAAATATTTTCTTTATGATTCAATTATAATTTTATGTGTGACAAGCGATCTTACATTCAAAATTATATGTTGAGTTTATATTATCTCATTCCTAAAATTGTTAAATGAAATTAAAATAATGTATAGATACACACACACACACACACACATATATATATATATATATATGTATATATAAATATATCAACATATTTATCAAATAATGCATGATTTGAATGCGCATGCAAATCATGTATAAATATGGACTATGGTTCATAATAAGATCTTGTACATGACTTTATTTTCAATTTAATCATGGACATAATTTTTGATTCAAAATGTTTCTTTTATAATTTTATATGCATGTTTATGATTTCTACCTTTTAATCCATGAGATTATACACAAATACAGACCTTGCATTTCGTAATCAATATTTCAAATTAAATTATAATCTATACTTTTGAGATTATTAAGCACATGAATTTCTTCAAAGAATTGAATTTTTTTATTTAATATGTTTATTTATAATTTTATGTGAGAAATATAATTATTAATTATGATGAACCAATTGTATATATATCAAAGGTATTACATGAATTAATGTCTGAATGCATGGACAGTTCATGTAAAGGCTTATGGCCTGGGTTTTGGTTGTAACCAAACTCACAAGTTCTATGCAATGAAAGTTCATATGTTTATGTATGTACCTACTTATATATAAATATAAGTGTGAATGTATATTTTAATGTAGTTACATGTTTTCAAAATTTAAAACAACAGTGAAAATATATATATGTAAAGAAAGCTTAATTTTTTTCCAAAAAATCCGGTATTTGAACATTGTAAATATGGAAAGGATTTGGGGAGTGAACCCATCCTTCACTAAATGGGTATGCCCAAGACAGCCTTCACAGATTCAAGTGACCTCATAATAGTTTTTTTTAAATTTTTTCATTTTTTTTAGAAAAACACAAGATTATGTTTAAGAAAATTTGAAATGTAAGTATTTTTTTTAAATTATCTAGTATCATTAAGTTGTAAGTAATTTCAAATAATATTTTAAAAAGGGTATTTCTAAATGTATTTTTTTTAAATAATATTTCATAAGGATTTATCAAAGGTATTTAAACCCTTCACTGGGCAATTTAACACTCATCCCATGTTTTAAAATTATTTTCACAAGTCCCTTTGAAGTCCAAAGTTGGACGTCATCATTTTTGCGTGAGCAGAAGTGAAGTTGGATTTTGTTTATTTAATTTCATTGCAACTCTCATAAATTTTAATCTTGTATCTTACTCTCCAGAACCTCGACCAGTAAAATTTCCTCTAGTGTGTATTGTTTAAGGATGGGTCTTTATAGTTGGTATCAGAGGAACAATATAGACAACTTTGGAGATTAGATTTTTTCGAGTCTAGAAGTTTATATGTCCTAGTGTTTCTTAATTCTGAAGAAGGAAATTCAGAATTATTTTTAGTTTGAAGTAAAATATTGTGAGGATGCAATTATTTTGAGGAGGAATAATGTTACATCACATAAATTATTAACATTGTTTTTTTATAAAAATATCTTATTAAATGGATTATAATCAACTAATAATATTTTTAAGGAGATTTTATTTAAAAATAATAACCGGAATTAAGTGTTTTAATTAATTTAATTATAATAATTTTAATTAAATATACTTTTTATTTATTTATTTTTGAAATTTATTGTTATACCTTTTTTAAAAAAATACCATATTTTATATTTTAAGTATTTTTATAAACACAAAATTTTGACATGGATATATTCACTGTTAAGATTTTAATATATTCTAATAATTATTTCATCTAACATAATGAATAATATGATTAATCTGGTTTTATAAAGTTTGGAATTAAGTCAATCTAAATAAATATAATATGAGAATATAATTTTTAATTAAATATAATATTTATAATTATAAATAAAAATAAAAAATTTTTTTCTTAAGAAAAAATAGTATTATTTTCAATGTAACATCTTTTATGATTTTGTTGTGAAATTATAATTTATGTTAATTTAACCTGAAATACACAATCAAAATTCTTATTAAATAAAATAAATTAAAATGAAAATAATAATAATTGTTTTAAAAAATAAATGATAAAAAAAAAATAAAAAAATCAGGTCTTGAAGAGGGGATGCTGCTTCGAGTCGAGTCGATCGTGGTAGGGGAGGGAAAACCAGTGGGTGTCCAAGTTTCACACCAAGGCATTGTCATGGGAGTCTGGGAAGCTGAACATTGGTGTTGAGTTGAGGCTGAGAGACACTTCTTCGAGTCATTCTGAGCACCGGTGAGCGTGAAAGGATTTGATTCAAGGGATATCGACATAGATGAGTGGTTTTAGCTCGGGTTAGGGTTTTGACCGACGATGAGGATGTCCTATTAATATTATCAAGGTAGGTGTTGTTCGAGCTATTCGAATACCTATCAAATATCCTATGAAGATTAGTTATTTGTTTTCTGTTGGAATGATTTTTTTTTAAATTAGATGTAGGTGCCTGATTTGAAAACCTATATCTAAGACGTATCATGGTTTATCTGTTTGTCACTTATATTATATCGATCTGGTTCTGTGTTGATTTATTTTCATTTTCTAATGAGAATAATTGTTGGTCTGCATGTAGGTTTGAATATCAACATTTTATAATGTTTATGTCTTTGTTATGTTGTCTGCCATTGGACTAAGAACATGAGTTCGATTTATTTTGGTCCGTAAAATTGAGTTTTGATCGAATAAAGATACTCTTTTTTGGTTTTTTAATTGCTATTATTCTAATGTCTTGTTATGGCTGTAATCGGTTCTTTTCATCAGTATGTATCTAATAAATTAGCTTTCTCTTCATGTTTTTTGTGTGGTTGTACACATAGAAGTAAAAATGGATATAAAATCCTTCATTGTGCATTTGCAATAAGGCAAAACAATTTTTGTCAGTCTGGGAGTTGGTATATGTGAAAAATTCAAGAGTAGAATAATTTCTTTTTATTGCGTTTCAAATTAAGTAAGGGATATATTTTTATTTTATTTTTTTAGATCTTGGTTATCAATTTTTAATTAAATATATTATGGATATGTATATGAATTGAACTTCATTTTAGTTTTGCTTCAAATATTTGATTATTATTTTTATTTCAATATCATTTAATCCATTTTTAGTGTAAAAGTATAATTTTTTAATACTTATTTTATAAATAATATCCTTATTTTTAATATTATTTAATGTTAGAGTTTTTATTTTGTAATAGGACTTTCTATAATTAAATTTTATATGCATGAATCTTTTAAAATATAAGTTCATATAAGCATTTATATATTTTATATATGATGATGTCATTCATAAATAATATAATTATAAATGAATGAATTTTTAAATTTATGAAGGTTAATATTATATTTTGAAGCATATGTTCATATTTTATGTTCAAGTTATTCAAGTATTATTATAAATGTATTTATTTCATTCTTATGATTATTCATATTTTAAGATATAAAATTTCAAGTTTATATATATAAATTTGATTTTCCATCATTGTATAATTTGAAATGAGTAGGTAATTTATTTCAAAAAATGATATCACCCAAATTAATATTAATCAAGGAAGAATTTTTAATTTTTCATGATTCTCTTATAATTTCATGCGTGACATGCGATCATACATTCAAAATAATATGTTGAGGTAATATTCTCTTTTTCTTGAAACTGCTCAATGAAAGTAAAATCATGTATATATACATATATATATATATGTATATATTTATATATAAATATATTTATATATTTATTTATTAATTCATTATTTGAATGTGCAAGAAAATCATGTATAAATTTGGACTGAGGTTCATAATAAGATCTTGTAAATCAATTTATTTGCAATTTACTCATGGATGAAATGTTTGATTCAAAATGTTTCTTTTATACTTTTATGTGATTGTTTATGATTTCTACCTATTAATCCATGAAATTATTCATTACTTCATAAATTTCATTTCATAATCATGATTTTAAATTAAATTATATGCTATACTTATGAGTTTATTTAGCACATGAATTTCCTCAAAGAATTGAAATGTTTTATTTAATATGTTCATTTATAATTTTATGTGAAAAATATAATTATTAATTATGATCAACTATTTTTATGTATATCAAAGGTATTACATGAAAGAAAGTAAGAATGCATGTAAAATTCATCCAAAGGCTTATGGCGTGGGTTTTGGTTGTAACACAACTCGCAAGTGATATGAAATGAAAGTTCATATATTCATGTATGTAAATAATTTTATATAAATTTATGTGTGAATGTTTATTTTAATGCAGTGACATGTTTTCAAAATTAAAAACTCAAATTAAAATATATATAAGTAACGAAATATTAAAAAAAAATTCTAAACTTCGGTATTTGAACATTGTAAATGTGGATGGAAATTGTGGAGTCAACCCATCCTTCACTAAGTGGGTAGGCCTAATACAGTATTAAATAGTTCAATTGACCTCATAATAGTGTTTTGTATTTAGAATCATGCATATTGTTTTCCGAAAACACTTGATTATGTTTAAGAAAATTTTGAACGTAAGTATTTTCTCAAATGATCTACTATCTTTAAGTTATAAATAATTTCAAATAACATTTTAAAAATGGTATTTCTAAATTTATTTACAAAATTATCTTGAAAATAATATTTTATAAGGATTTATTGAAGGGTTTTAATCTCCTTACAAGGCAATTTAATCCTCATCCATTATTTTAAAATTATTTTCAAAGTTCACTTTGAAGTCCAAAGATGGACTGCATGCGTGGATGCGATGTTGGATTTTGTTTGTTTAATTTTATTTTAAATATGATAAATTGTAAGCTTGTATCTAACTCTCCAGAACCTAGATCGGTAAAAGGTCCTCTATTTTTTAGCGTTTATGGCTAGGTCATTACAATGGAGCATGACTATCACCTCCAGATACTACCTTGACAACACCTCCTCTAAGATCGAATCCTTAATCATTATTAAGTGAGTTGAATTCTTTAAATGGTACCGATTCACCCATATAGAATCTTAACCACCTTAAGATATGGGTAAACCGATGATATAGTCTATCAAAATTTCATCTCACTTCCACTAGGGAACATCAAGTAGATGAAATAAACCATTGAGAACATGATTCTTATTCTTCACCTTCTAGAAGAACAATCATTATGAGTTAAACTCTTCAACTAAATGATTCAACCTAGATGACCAAAATTTATTTCTCAAAGCATGATACATATTTTTCACGCCAGGATATATCTCTATCTAAGAACTATGGAACTCAAAGAGAACCACCTCATGTATCACTAAAGGAACTGAAATAATTCTCTAGAACATCACTCAGTGTTATCCATTATTTGGCCATCCCTCAGGGAATCAACACAAACAGCTCGATCATTCCAAACCTCCACCTGAAAATACCCTATCTAGGAATCCTACAATTTCTATGCTAAGGATTAATGATCTATAATATTGTAAAAAAAATCTACCACTGTTTTCTCCCATATTATGGTGAAATGCTAATATCACTTCCATTACTCTCCAAGAAGCTATAGACTCACACACAACACCACCACATGCTTTCCTTGTCATAGAATCCTCCAAAAAATTCCTCTTACCAAGTGTGAAGTAAATCATGAAGTTATATTCTTATATAAAATACACACTAAGATATAAAATGTCCTAATAAATAGACCACATGATCCGAAAACTCACACTTCAATAGCTTCTTGAAAATTTGATGATGCCAAATAACACCCAACATGACCCGTAGATACTCTATGTACTGCTCCTCTGATACTACAAACACAAGGATTTCATTGATAAATATGACTACGAACTAGTATATAAAATCATGGAATATAGTTTTCATAAATCCTATGAACATTATGGGAGAGTTAATTATAAAAAATGACATCACTATGAACTCATAATTCCCATAATGACATCAGAAAATATTCTTAAGGATATACTATTACTTTAGAAAAAACTGATGATATCTAGGCCAAAATTTAACCTTTGATAACTATCTTTCTCTCTTTAATTGATCAAATAAATCATTAATCCTTGGTGTAGGATAGCATTTATTCACTGTCACCTGATTTAAATGGTGATAATCAATGAAAAACCACAGAATTACATCTACCTTCTTCACAAATAGAACTAGAGCTCCCTATGGTGAAACACTATGTTGAACCAATAATCTATTTAATATATCATCAAACCAAATCTAGAGTTACCATAACTCAAGAAGGACTATTCGGTATGTTGAAATCGATATGATAGAAACACCAAATTGCAGCTTCATCCCAAACCGGATCTTTCATCTAGGGGTAATTCTAGAACCAAATTAGGCAATACATTAGGGTAATATTAAAAAACTCTAGGAAACACTACCATATTAACCTATAATGTACTAAACATCAACTCATCCATCAATAAATATATATATTTAACATGATAGATATTTAACATGATTTTGTTCCATTTGTGGACCTCAATCCCTAATGAAAAGTACATGGTCTTCATAAAAAACGTAGGAGATGATGTTCATATTGAAAAAAATCCAAAATATGCTAAACTGAATATATCCAATCCATGTTGAGGATGATATCGTATAACAATATCCATAAATATAGGAAGTATCCACAAGGGTGGTTCTTCCCTAGAACCAAATCATTGTCTTTGTACCCATCAAATAGGCTAGATCGACCTCCAACTGACATAGTCAATTCCAAGGGAATTGGAAGATTCTCTACCTCAAGTCCAAAGGCTTGGAAATGGGATAATGAGATAAATGAGTTCCTAGATCCTAAATTAAATAAGGCATAAAACTATGTATAAAATATACAAATAATTCCTTGAATGATATTTGGATCATCCAATGGTGTCAAAAAAAAACATATATCTAATCATGCTTAGATCCACTATCTATCCTTCCATTATGGACACCAAATCCATTACCATACTCCTCTCACTATTCCCAAGGAAAAGGGATATCAGGGGTAAATCCTTTGCCTTCCTTAGCTGATGAACAAAAGTCAGAATGTTTTCCTACTTCCATTGCCTCAACTGAAACTGCTATAAATTTTAGGAATGATATAGGTCAAAAGCCACACCCTAAATAATAAGGATAGTCATAAACTATATCTTATGATGGCCATGACATTCATAAGAAAATAAAACCATGTTCAACGAATTATAAAGTGCCTAAGTAATACTATCTTTAGTGAAACAAGTTAAAGAGGGTTGAAACCTACTCCCTTAGAACTAAAAAATCTTTACACCAGAAAACTAAGAATTACCAATCATAGCTCCACTCTAAGGAGACTCATGAAAAATCCCCTCCCAAGATGATATTTTACTAGACAACATTCTCCCCATGATATCTTCCTTTTCATGTACTTCAGTTTATGAATTCCACAGAAATTGAGTGATCTCAAGGTGGATCTCTAAATGCAAAACCTCCTTGAAATGCTTCCCCCTAGCCTCATCATCAGGAAGAAGGTCCAAATAATAACATAAAGGTTCATATAGTTGAAAATGAACTCTAAAACAATGTAAATTCCCTATAGAATGGTGTGGATCTCCTAAAGGAAAGCTGACTTAGTGGTTTAAGAAAAAAATTATCCTGAAACTAAACCCTAAACTTGTCTGAAGAAACAATTGACTCCTCACAACCACTTTGGAAAAAAACTACCACTTTTGATTTAACCCATGCATAATTGTAATAGCTAAAGAAACCCAGTTCATTTTCCATGTACTTATCGAACTAAAGGTTGTTTCTACCTCCTCCAGCCAATCCTCTATCTCCTAATATGAAATGAACCCTTTTAAACCTCTATATATCATATTGTTGGAACTATTGGAGTGTCTGTCATGACCCGACCCGTACCGGGGCCCGAGCCGCAACTGCCCCAAGCTTGCCTCCATAGGCCAGGGGATGGAAACTAGTGCCAAAGGAACAACAAACTAGGAGAGGACATTACCTAAGAATCTATACACACACTCACAGCTAACTCAATGCAAAAGTGAATAGAAAGGGAAAACAAGATACAACACAGCTACAAAGGGGAACCAACATACAACACTGCTACAAAGGGGAACCAACATACATGCATCAACCACTAAACAGTACAAGAAAAGTATTGAAAAGTACTGACAAGTAAACTTAATAGTAAAAGGGGAAAAACACGCGCCCAACCAGAAAGGTGCCACAACCCAGCAATAGTTAAAACAAAGGTAAACCATTGGTAAGTATCACACCCATAAAGTCATGATATGGACACTGATCGTAGCCCAAGATCTTGTGTCCACTACGCTCCTCCATAGTCTTGACTGACCTGTCCATCGTCTGCAAGGGCACACCAAGTGCGGGAAAAGCCCAAGAAGGGGTGAGTATAAAAATACTCAGTAGGATGCCCTGAAAGCTCGAGGGAGCAACAAGAGATCTACTAAAATGGTGAGAATTAGAGAGAGCAAAGAAAAGTGTAAGAGTGAAAGAGAGAGAGAGAGTGAAGCTCAACCCAACAAGAGAAAGGAAGTAGACTCATCCAGATGCAAGGAGATAGAGATGGTGAGAAGATGAACTTCTCGTCGAGTCTTCACTACTTATAGCAGGAGAGTAGACTCGTCCATCCAAGATGAGCTAGACACAGAAAGCACGTGGCATAACCTGCGCATCTTTGACCCTCCTAGAAGGAGAGTAACCGAACCCAAGGAGTGGGAAAAACAATAGGATGTGTATATATATTCTCAACGAGAAACCCAAATGAGTGTGTAAGGGGATCTCTATCTCCAAGCTCAGCCCAAGAAGAGTCGTCAATAGTTCAAAGGATATCCACCATTGATCACAAACGTCCCGCACATCAGCCTAGGAGGTACAAGTCAAGGGGCTCAATCACCGCACCTTGATATTATCCTCTTTGGGCGGCACTGTCTCGCCCGCATGACTTTTAGGTCGCGTCGCAAGGATGCGTCTCGGTGGGAAAAGCACCCCTCATCCTCATATGTCTTAAAGTCACGTAAAAGATATAACGTCACTGACCCGTACAACCCAGGGTCCCGCTCTAGTAGTCACGGAGAAAAAGTCACTTAATCACCTCATAAGAAGGCCTGAGTCTGAAATGCCAATGGGTGACCCACTGCCCAGCCCTGCTGGAGGGTAAAACCTAATACATCATCAAGCGACCCACTGCCCAGCCCTGCTGGAGGGTAATCCCAGAACAAGTCAACATGCAACCCACTACCCAGTCTCTACTAGTGGGTAGACCTGGAACACATCATCAAGAGACCCACTACCCAGTATCTTCTAGAGGGTAGACCCAGAACACGTCGACAGGCGACCCACTGCCCAGTCTCTATTGGAGGGTAGACCTGAAAGAAGTCGACAGGCGACACACAGCCCAGCCCTGCTGGAGGGTAGACCCTAAGAAGTCGACAGGCGACCCACTGCCCAGTCCCTACTGGAGGGTAGACCCTAGGAAGTAGACAGGAGACCCACTGCCCAGTCTCTGCTAGAGGGTAGACCCAGAATAAGTCATCAAGAGACCCACTTCCCAGTCTCTGCTAGAGGGTAGACTTGGAAATGTGTTCGATAACTCAGCACTACAACTGACATCACCGGGTGTTACCAACATCGCTACTGTGCATTGGTTTGAAGTGCATCAAAGGGACCTCCATACAACACCCTTTCATGTTTCCACATTTAATATGATCCCAAGAAAGGCTCCACATGCCCGAACGGATCACACCATTGCAAACTTCATGGAAAAACATGCGAGATAGACCATTTACTCGCCCGAAACGGACAACCGGTGAATATGGTAATATTAACCGAAGCCATACCATGTGGGGCCCACACCAAGATCTCAAAACTAAACAAACAGATTACACCACTATGATCCCCTCAAAAAACACACGAGATTGACTACTTAATCGCCCAAAATGGACACCTGGTAAAAGGGTACTATTCACCGTAACCAGCCTGGGTGGGACCCACACCACGATCCCGAAAAAGGTCGGGCAAACCACGCCATCGTGAAGCTCTAGAAAAAACACATCGAATCAACTATTCATACGCCCCAAACGGACCCCTAATGAAAAAGTCACAGTACGCTGCACACAGCTCAAAAGACGGCTCGTGGGGCCCACGCCTCAACTCCGTCTTCATCGCCTAAAGCCACCCTAGACTACATCGTCTTGATGCCAGGGTCACAACGCCGCTGACGGCGCCTAAAACGGACTCCGTATGCAGAAGCTGCGATTGCCCGCGTTTTATGCAAATGGGGCCCCCTGGGGCCCACACCTCGGGCCCGAACTTAGGCGGGCAGATTGCACCGTTGCAATCCCCACGGAAAAACATTCCGAAACGAGTACTCAAACTCCCCAAACGGATGCCAGGTGAAAAAGTGGCGTTTCACCGTAAAACGTGCGAACTAGGCCATGTGGGTCCCGCACCTTGTCTCCAACCCAAACGCTTTGAAAAGCATCTCAAAAAGTCCGAGCGAGGACTGGGGTCACGAGACCGCTGATGGTGTGCCAATCAGACATCCTAAGAAGGAGTGAGGTCCGACGCAACAATTAATTAATTACTCACATTGAATTTTGTGCTGCCGAGAAACGAAACCATCCCGCAAAAGTTTCGAACCAACCTTGGAAGGATCGTCTCAGCTCCGGGGCCATCGCGCCTCTGACGACGTGTCAAACGGGCATCCGGCTCGCGAGCCACGTCCATCAAAACTTTAATAATAATTTATTATTATTAAATTAAAACTCCTCGGGTCACCCGAGTTCGAGTGCAGAACCCCAAAACTCCAAAGCCTATCTTGAAAAGTCCGTCTCAAAGATACGGTCCCACAACCACAGACGGCGCGTCAAACAGACGCGCCGTTTAGAAAATATGGCCCCCTGAACACATGGGGGCCAACCGGACCGGTTCACCTCGGCCGGCCTGGTCCGAACTGCCGTGGCCTGCTGGCCGCCGACCACCCAGCAGCCTTGGACCCGCTCCTCGGGTCCGGTTTTTACAAACGGACCGGCCTTTTGGCCGGTCCCAGCGTCGTCGCCCAACAGGACCCGCATTAGGCAGGTCCTCGTCTCCCACTGCATGCCCGAGGCGCTGACCGCCTCGGGTTCCGCCTGCCGACCGCGACAGGCCACGGTCGGTTGCCTGCTCCGCTGAAGCCCCCTCCCCGCCTGGCTCCGCCGGTCACCACTGCGCCCCGCCGCATGCCCGGACTCGCCGAACGCCTCTCCAGCCTGCTCTGCCACTCGACGCCGCGAGGCACGGCCGCCTCCGCCCTGACGTCGCCCGCTGCACCCCCGAAATCTGGTCCCTACATGCTCGACCACACCGCGGCCGCCCGCTCGCCGCTCTTCTGACCGAGCACACCACCCGGCCTAGTCCCCTGCTCCGCTGAAGCTACTCCGGTCAAAAACCACCACACACCGGCTGCAAGCCTCCTCTCCGCCCGAGCCCCTCCGGCTCGACCGCTGCCCAACGCCCAACCTTCGGCCACCACCCTTGCCGGAGCTGGGACTTTCGACGGACGCCGCCACCAATCCGGTGGCCCGATTTCAGAACTGAACGTAGGTTTGGGATCCTCGGGACGAGCCCTTCGCATCCCCTTCCCCCGATCATTGATTCGTCGAGAATTGATGCGTCCGAAATTTGGGACGACGAACGCCCAAGAACGATAAATAAAATGGGGCTCGGATGATGGTCCTGTTCGTTCGGCCATCGTCCCAATTTCAAAAATTTAGAAATTAAATGAAAAAATTGACAAAGGTGTGGAAATTTAATCAAGAATCCAACCTCGTTGGATCCATTCGTCGTTGGCAACGCGTCCGCTCGATCCTACTTCGATCCGCCGGAGTCCGCTCCTCAATCCGGTGAAGAACAGTGAAGAACACCAAAGAACGGTGAAGAACGCTAGAGAGAGAGAGGGAGAGGTAGAGAGAGAGAGGGAGGAAGAAATGATTCTCCCATCAACACTGAGTGAATTTATAAAAAATTCACTTAAAACTCTCCCAACGGGCGCGGATTCTGAAACCTCCGCGCCCACTTATTTTATATCATGCCTAGGAAAACGCCCCATTTCAAACTCAACAGAATTCTCAGATTTCAATTATGAGACTTCATGCGACAGATATTCAAAAAGAATGTCAGTGATAAAAATCACTAAGTGAACATTCTGAAATGACCATTTTTCCCCTGGGTGACATTTCTCACAACAGGCCCGTGCCTGCAAATTTTACACCCCGCTTAGGGTAAACGACATGCTCCGGACTCAACGGTTACCTCAGTTTTCCCATCCGAGAAACCGTTTAGGAGTTTCTCGGGTTTGATCTATTAAATGAATAATTTAATTCAATTTATCCATTTAACACTTCGCTAACTAGCGAGGGGTCCGAACGTCCCGCGCTGACTTCTTTTATGTCACGCTTAGGGTAAACACCGCGTTCCGGACCCAACCGTGGTCTCGGATTTCTGATCTGATCAAGCGTCTAAGATATATCACATTTTCTTTAGTTAACCATGCATGCATAATATCAAAAACACTTAACATTTTTATATAATTAATTTTGGGCACACCGAGCCTCAGAATTGCACGCCGTTTGAACGCCCTGCTCTGGAATGATATCAAGAAATTTTTCAAAGTCTCAGATTCCCAATACCTGGGTTCTTACATTATTCCCTCCTTCAAGATTTTTGTCTCCGAAAAGAAAAAATAGGAAAATAAACTCGGGATGCAGAGCTCACACCTAGCTCTCCCGCGCCCAAGAAAACTTGCACAATACCATGTTGGCACAACATGCAAACCACGGAAATGGTTCATACTTATAAGGCCTGATACTCTCGAGGTCATGTGTAGGAATACACACGCACCACATCAGCTGCGACACGTGAAAGACATCGTGAACCCACCGCTACTATTAGGAGGATATGGTAAGATGGTAGGCAACCTCACCATCTCTCACACGATTCCCGAACGGCACAAAGAAACTCGGGGGACTTCCCCGGTCGAACCTCTACTTTCCACATCATGACCAAAATCATGGTTTGTTCCTGGATAATGGTTTCATGATTCCCTCCTTCAGAATAACCATCTGGTGAAACACCCAAGGATATTCAATCACACAAGTTTTCACAGTCGGTGTATCATGACCGAGACACTCTTACACACTCAACCAGTGAAGGAGTCGGCTTCATCAACTGCATACAAGCCGTACCCTCCTGCAAAAACTACAGCCAGAACCGTCGTCTCAGGTTCAAGTCTCTCTATGTGGGGACACACCTAAGAAACTGGTGGTCTGAGCATACCACAAAGCGTTCTCCCCTAAGATAGTGTCTCCACATTCTCAGGAAAAAACTACCACCCCCAACACCAACAAAGGGTTATACCGACACCCCGCGTCACCCTCAGTAACCCCTCGAGAAAGGAGTTAGATGAAAGAGTACCTCACGCAGTGTCTAACAAGTTCTACTGAGAGAATTAGAAAAAGACTTAGAGCGTACCTCTTATCATTTCTTGCGCTGCAGGATTGTAAACATCCACAACACACAGCCACCCACGACCCCGTCCATCAGCTCCCTGAACCTGACATGGGACACCTGGTGGTGGTGGAAGGACCTCGAAACATTGTCCGCCAACCATAGTTATTCTTTCTTTCTACCAACACCGCCTCCCTGGGGACAACCCTATCCTCACCTGGGAGTTCTCTTATTATGACACTTCCTCTTTCGTGGTGTTGCATCTACCAACTATCTGGAATACTCAGCACATTTTTTCTAGTAGTCTCACGCCATGTGATCTTTCACATAAAAAACATAACACTAGTCCTCCCTGTTCTATCTTGGTGCTCTATGCTATCCCCGACCATGTGCCTGAGTCTCATCAAGGGGAAACCTCCGGCATCGAGGCCCCACCAATCGACGTCCCTCTGCCAGAAATTTCTCTATCACTAGTGACTCATCCAGCACCCTGAGATGGGTGAGGATGCACAAGGGCACTATGCTGGTACGAATCTCCTCTACAGAGATCTCGTTCATACTTCTGTGCTCAGAAGTTTTCGTCATGGACCACATCCAAAGAGTGTCGTGTGTCTTCTGCGAACCCTATTGCATACCCATCCACTACCATCGTTACCCGCTGAAGCTCCAACAGCTCCCAAAACTGCAATAAAAGCTTAAGTAGGATGGGTAGCACTCCTCACGAAACAACTGCTAGAGGTTATAGCATGAGAGTATAAACTCATCGTGCATCTGAGTAACCCTGGCTCTACTACACCGAACTATGGGGTGGAAAAAGACTGGCTGTCAAAGCCACCATATAACCTCTCAGTGTCTGAACAAGCCTGAAGAGGCGGACCACCGACTCTAGCCAACTCTTCGCTATCTGAGGGTATGGCTCGCCACAGAAACTCAACGGTCTCTGATGCTGGAACTCACGTAGCGCACCCAGCCTGCGCTCGACATCTTCCCTCGCTGCCCGTACTATCCGCTACTCCACAAGTGGAGGTGCGACTTCATGTACTCCTAGAGAAAGGGTAATCGTATGATGGATCTTGAACGGAGGCCTCTTCGCTCATGGAATCGTCGTCACGAACCAAAGCTAGTATCCTGGCTGGATATCATCGCGGAGACATCCTGAACCCATTCAAGGAGCACCGCGGTCAAATGAGCATATATATATCAACATCGATGGGGAGCTGACTCAAGAAGGACAATCAAAGACTCAATCCTATATGATGCATGAACCAAATTCACTGCAACAAGTGTCTCAGTGTGACGAGTCGACAAGCAGGTTATCCGGGTCCTCATGAATGAATACGTTGATCACTGCACCATCACTGGACTCCCTGTCCTGAGAGCCGATCTCGAGACAAGTTGACACTATTTCCCCAAAACTCAACCGATTCCTTTTTAGGGACGTCCGAACATCACCCAAAGGGACGAACCACCTCTGATACCACTTTGTCACGACCCGAACCGTACTGGGGCTCAAGCCGCAAATACCCCAAGCCCGCCTCCATAGGCCAGGGAATGGAAACTAGCACCAATGGCACAACAAACTAGGAGAGGCCTTTTCTTAAGAAACTGTACACACACACGCAGCCAACTCAATGCAAAAGTGCAGAGAAAGGGAAAGCAAGATACAACACTGCTACAAAGGGGAACCAACATACAACAATACTAAAAAGGGGAACCAACATACATGCATCGACCTCTAACTAGTACAAGAAAAGTACTGAAAAGTACTGACAAGTAAACTGAATAGTAAAAGGGAAAAAACACGCGCCCAACCAGAAAGGTGCCACAACCCAACAATAGGTAAAACAAAGGTAAACCACTGGTATGTCTCACACCAGAAAGTCCTTCTATGGCAACTGAATGCCGCCCATGCTCCTGTGTCCTCTACACTACTCCATAGTCTCGACCAACCTGTCCGTCGTCTACAAGGGCACACCAAGTGTGGGAAAAGCCCAAGCAGGGGTGAGTATAAAAATACTCGGTAGGATGCCTCGAAAGCTCGAGGGAGAAACAAGGGAGGTAATAAAATGGTGAGTAGTAGACAAAGAAAAGAACAGTGTAAGAGTGAAAAAGAGAGAGAGTGCAGCTCAACCCAACAAGAGAAAGGATGCAGACTCATCCAGACGCAAGGAGCTAGAGATGTTGAGAAGAAGAACTTCTTGTCGAGTCTTTGCTGCATATATCAGGAGAGTAAACTCGTCTAACCAAGAGGAGCTAGACATGGAAAGCATGTGGCATACCCCATACGTCTTCTCCCCTCCTAGAAGAAGAGTAACCAAACCCAATGAGTGGGAACAACAATAGGATGTGTATATATATGCACAACGAGAAACCCAAATGAGTGTGTAAGGGGATCTCTATCTCCATGCTCAGCCCAAGAAGTGTCCCCGACAGTTCAAAGGATATCCACCACTGATCCCAAATTTCGCGCACGTCAACCTAGGAGGTACAAGTCAAGGGGCTCAATCACCGCACCTCGATACTATATGCTTTGGGCGGCACTATCTCAACCGCACGACTTTTAGGTCGCGTCGCAAGGATGCGTCTCAGTGGGAAAAGCGCCCCTCATTCTCGTATGTCCAAAGGTCACGTCAAATCTATCACATCACTGACCCGTACAACCCATGGTCCGGCTCCGGGAGTCACGGAGAAAAATTCACCGACTCACGTCATACGAAGTCTTGAGTCTGAAATGCCAATGGGTGACCCACTGCCCAACCCTGCTGGAGGGAAAACCCTAATACATCATCAAGCGACCCACTGCCCAGCCGCGCTGCAGGGTAAACTCGGAACATGTCGACAGGCGACCCACTGCGCAGTCTCTACTGGAAGGTAGACCCGGAACATGTCGTCAAACGACCCACTGCCCAGTCTCTACTGGATGGTAGACCCAGAACACGTTGACAAGCGACCCACTGCCCAGTCTCTACTAAAGGGTAGACCTTAAAGAAGTCGACATACGACCCACTACCCAGCCCTGCTGGAGGGTAGACCCTAAGAAGTCGACAGGCGACCCACTTCCCAGTCCCTGGTGGAGGGTAGACCCTATGTATTCGAAAGGCGACCCACTGCCCAGTCCCTGCTGGAGGGTAGACCCTAAGAAGTCGACAGGCGACCCACTGCCCAGTCTCTTCTGGAGGGTAGACCTGGAATAAGTCGTCAAGTGACCCACTGCCTAGTCTCTACTGTAGGGTAGACCAGGAAATGGGTCCGATAACTCAGCACTATAACTTACATCACCGGGTGTTACCAACATCGCTATCGTGCGTTAGTTTGAAGTGCGTCAAAGGGAACTCCATCCAACACCCTTTCATTTTTCCACATTTAATAAGATCTCAAATGAGGCTCCACATGCCCGAACGGATCACACCGTTGCAAACCTCACGGAAAAAAACGCGAGATAGACCATTTACTCACCCAAAACGAACTGGTGAATATGGTACTATTCTCCATAGCCAGCCTATTTGGGGCCCACACCAAGATCTCAAAACTGAACAAATGAATTACACCACTGTGATCCCCTCAGAAAAATAAACGGGATTTACTACTCAATCGGCCAAAACAGACACCCGATAAAAAGGGTACTATTTACCATAGCCAGCCCGGGTGGGAACCACACCACAATCCCGAAAAAAGTCGGGCGAACAGTGCCATCGTGAAGCTCTCGGAAAAACACATCAAATCGACTATTCATATGCCCCAAATGGACCCCTAATGAAAAAGTCGTAGTACGCTGCACATAGCTCAAAAGGCGGCCCGTGGGGCCCACACATCAACTCCGGCTTCATCACCTGAAGCCACTCTGGACTACATCGTCTCAATTCCAGGGTCACAATGCCACTGACGGTGTCTAAAACGGACTCCGGATGCAGAAGCTGCGATTGCCTGTGTTATACGCAACTGGAGCCCTATGGGGCCCACACCTCGGGCCCGAACTTAGGCGGGCAGATTGCACTATTGCAATCCCCTCAGAAAAACATTCAGAAATGAGTACTCAAACTCCCCAAATGGATGCTGGGTGAAAAAGTGGTGTTTCACTGTAAAACGTGCGTACTAGGCCCTGTGGGGCCTGCACCTTGTCTCCAACCCGAGTGCTTTGAAAAGCATCTCAAAATTTCCGCACGAGGACTGGGGTCATGCTGCCGCGGACGGTGCGCCAATCAGACATCCCAAGCAGGAGTTAGGTCTGACGCAATAATTAATTAATTAATTAAGTAATTAATTAATTACTCACATTGCGTTTCGTGCTTCCGAGCAACGAAACCAACCCGCAAAGGTTCTGAACCAACCTTGGATGGATCGTCTCAGCTCCGGGGCCATCGCGCCTCTGACGGCGCATCAAACAGACGTCCGGATCGCGAGCCACATCCGTCACAACTTTAATAATAATTTATTATTATTAAATTAAAACTCCTCGGGTCACCCGCCTTCGTGCGCAGAACCCCAAAAACTCTGAATCCTATCTTGAAAAGTCCGTCTCGAAGAGACGGTCTCACAGCCGTAGACGACGCGTCAAACATACGCACCGTTTAGAAAATTTGGCCCCCCGAACACAAGGGGGCAAACCAGGTCGGTTCACCCCGACCGGCCCGGTCCGAACCACCGCGGCCCGCTGGCCGCGGACCGCCCAACAGCCCCAGACCCGCTCCTTGGGTCCGGTTTTTACAAACGGACTGGCCTTTTGGCCGGTTCCCACGTCGTCGCCCAACAGGACCCACATTAGGCGCGTCCTCGTCTCCCACCGCACGCACGAGGTGTTGACAGCCTCGGGTTCCGCCTATCGACGGCGACAGGCCGCGGTCAGCCACCTTCTCCGCTGAAGCCCCCTCTCCGCCTGGCTCCGCTGGTCGATGCCACACCCTGCCGCAAGCCTAGAATCGCCGAACGCCCCTCTAGCCTGCTTTGCCGCTCGACGCTGCGAGCCACGGCTGCCTCTGCCCTGCCGACGCCCGCTGCACCCCCGAACTCCGGTCCATGCATGCTCGACCACACCACGGCCACCCGCTCGCCGCTCCTCTGACCGAGCACACAACCCGACCTAATCCCCTGCTACGCCAAAGATTCCCCGGTCGAAAACCACCACACACCGGCCGTAAGCCTCCTCTCCGCCCGAGCCCCTCCGGCTCGACCGCTGCCCAACGCCCGACCTCTGGCCACCGCCCTTGACGAAGCCGGGACTTCCGATGGCTGCCACCACTAATCTGGTGGCCCGATTTTAGAACCAAACGCAGGTTCGGGATCCTTGGGACGAGGCCTTCGCAGCGCCTGCCCCCGATCGTTGATCCATCGAGAATTGTTGCGTCCAAAAATTTGGACGAAGAACGCCCAAGAATGATAAATACAACGGTGCTCAGACGATGGTCGTGTTTGTTCGACCATCGTCCCAATTTCAAAAATTTAGAAATTAAATGACAAAATTGACAAAGGTGCCAAAATTTAATCAAGAATCCTACTTCGTTGGATCCGTTCGTCGTTGGCGACGCGTCCGGTCGATCCAGCTTCGATCCGCCGGAGTCCGCTCCTCAATCCGGTGAAGAATAGTGAAGAACGCCGAAGAACGGTGTAGAACGCTAGAGAGAGAGAGAGGGAGAGGGAGAGAGAGAGAGAGGGAGAGGGAGAGAGAGAGAGAGGGAGGAAGAAATGACTCTCCCCTCAATAGTGAGTGAATTTATAAAAAATTCACTTAAAACTCTCCCAACGGGCGCGGATTCTGAAACCTCCGCGCCTGCTTATTTTTATCTCACACCTAGGAAAAATGCCCCATTTCGAACTCAACGGAAGTATCAGATTTCAATTCCGAGACATCATTCGACAGCTATTCAAAAAGAATGTCAGTGATAAAAATCACTAAGTGAACATTCTGAAATGACCATTTTGCCCATGGATGACATTTCTCACAATAGGCTCGCACCCGCAAATTTTACACCCTGCCTAGGGTAAACGGCATCCTTCGGACTCAACGGTGCCCTCGGTTTTCCCATCCGAGCAACCGTTTAAGAGTTACTCGGGTTTGAGCTATTAAATGAATAATTTAATTCAATTTATCCATTTAACACTCCGCTAACGAGCGAGGGGTCCGAACGTCCCGCACTGACTTCTTTTATGTCGCTCTTAGGTTAAACACCGCGTTCCAGACCCAACCGTGGTCTCAGATTTCCGATCCGATCAAGCGCCTAAGAGATATCACATTTTCTTTAGTTAACCACTCATGCGTAATATCAAAAACACTTAACATTTTTATATAATTAATTCCGGGCACACCGGGCCTCGGAATTGCACGCTGTCTGAACGCACTGCTCTGGAATGATATCAATAAATTTCTCAAAGTCTTAGAGTCCCAAAACCTGGGTTCTTACGGTGTCCTCCTCTGAGTTTCACTGTCATCGACCTCCAATCTATGGTAATCCACTGGAATATCTCATTCAACATCTTCTGCATGAACCTGATAGGGATATTGACTTGGGTTCCATATCTACAAAATAACAAACATCAGTACTCCTAAACCGAGGATAAAAGTTCACTTTAAGGTTGATTATTTATTTCATTAATTCATTTTAAGATATTTATAATTTTATATCCAATTCAAAGACAAAAAGAAAGAATCAGGATGCATGATCCTTTCTTAAATCACTACCCCTACAAATAATACTACTTCACTTAGCATGTACAGTAAAATTGAAGGTCCTTATGTCAGATCACATGTTTTCATAAATACTACACTATGAGAAAAATAGCTTTTTGCGACATGATTTATTCCTGACACAAATAGTTCGTCCAAGTGGTTATTTGTGATGGGGGAATCGGCTCCTCACAAATAATTGGTTATTTGCAAAGGGATTTGGGGTCCCGTCGCAAAAAAGTAAGGCACGACTTGACGCGGTTTGCGCGCCAAACCCTAGGAAGGTTATTTGCGACGAGGGAATTCCCCCGTCCCAAATAATGCGTCAGTCGGAGGGTATTTGCGATGGGACCCGTCACAAATACCCGGCGACGGTAAATATGTTTTTGCGACGGGATGTTGTCCCGTCGCAAAATGTGTGTCAGCAGGCAATTATTTGCGACGGGACCCGTCACAAATACCCTTTTAACCGCTGACAGTAATTAATGCGGGCGAAGGTATTTGCGACGGGTCTCGTCGCAAATAGTATCGTCGCAACTAATCTAACCTATATATATATATTCCCCCATCCGTTTTTTATTCTTCCCCTCAATTCTCACTCACTCTCTCTCTCTCTTAACTCTATTTTTAGAGTGAAAATTTCATTGAGTTATTTTTTTTCCAAATAAGTTGTGAAGCCGTCTACATCAATAGGAGTTCAAGTTTAAAGGTATTTATATTTTATTTAATTTAGTATTTATTTCATTTTTTTTGTTAATTTTAATTATTTTTTATTAATTGTAATTAAATTAGATTTAAATTGTTTTGTCATCAGTATTTATTTGTAATAATAAATTGAAATTATTAATACTAATTCTTAATAATTACTAATAATTAATAAGTATTAACGATAATTAGTATTGTATATAAATAATTAGCGGTAATTAGTAATTAGTACATGTAATTTGTAGTTATTAATAGTAATTAACCCTAATTAGTAATAATTAGGGGTAATTAGTAATAAATTGGGGAATTAGTAATAATTAGGACTAATTAGAAATAATTAGGGAAAAATAGTAAAAATTTGGAAAAAATAGTAATAATTAGTAATAATTAGTAATAATTAGTAATAATTAGTAATAATTAGTAATAATTAGTAATAATTAGTAATAAATATGAATAAACAGGAATAATTAGAAATAAATAGGAATAATTAGTAATAAATAGGAATAATTAGTAATAAACAGGAATAATTAGTAACAAATAGGAATAATTATAAATAAATAGTAATAAGTAGGAATAAATAGTAATAAGTAGGAATAATTAGTAACAATTAGTAGTAATTAGTAACAATTAGTAATAAATAGTAATGAATAGTAGTAAATAGTAATAAATACTAATAAATAGTGATAAATAGTAATAATTAAAAGAAAATAGTAATAATTAAGAGTAAATAGTAATAAGTAGGAATAAATAGTAATAAATAGGAATAATTAGGAATGAACAGTAACAAATAGTAATAAATAGTAATAAATAGTAATAAATAGTAATAAATAGTAAGAAATAGTAAGAAATAGTAATAAATAGTAATAATTAGTAATAATCCGTAATAAATAGTAATAAATAGGAATAAATAGTAATAAATAGGAATAAATAGTAATAATTAGTAATAAATAGAAATAAATAGTAATAAATAGTAATAAATAGTAATAAATAGTAATAAATAGTAATAAATAGTAATAAATAGTAATAATTAGTAATAATTAGTAATAATTACTAATAAATAGTAATAAATAGTAATAAATAGAAATAAATAGTAATAAATAGTAATAAATAGTAATAAATAGTAATAAATAGTAATAAATAGTAATAAATAGTAATAATTAGTAATAATTATTAATAATTAGTAATAATTAGTAATCAATGGTAATAAATAGTAATAAATAGTAGTAAATAGTAATAAATAGTAATAAAAGTAATAAACAGTAATAAACAGTAATAATTAGTAATAATTAGTAATAATTATTAATAATTAGTAATAAGTAGTAACAAATAGTAATAAATAGTAATAATTAGTAATAAATAGTAATAATTAGTAATAATTAGTAATAAATAGTAATAAATAGTTATAATTAGTAATAATTAGTAATAAATAGTAATAATTAGTAATAAATAGTAATAATTATTAATAAATAGTAACAAATAGTAATAAATAGTAATAAATAGTAATAAATAGTAATAAATAGTAATAAATAGTAATAAATAGGAATAAATAGGAATAAATAGGAATAATTAGGAATAAATAGTAATAAATAGTAATAATTAGTAATAATTAGGAATAAATAGGTATAAATAGGAATAAATTGGAATAAATAGTAATAAATAACCATAAGTAGGAATAAATAGTAATAAATATTAATAATTTGTAATAATTCGTAATAATTCGTAATAATTATTAATAATTAGTTATAATTAGTTATAATTAGTAATAATTAGTAATAATTAGTAATAAATAGTAATAAATAGTAATAAATAGTAATAAATAGTAACAAATAGTAATAAATAGTAATAAATAGTAATAATTTTAAATAAATAGAAATAAATAGAAATAAATAGGAATAAATAGGAATAAATAGGAATAAATAGGAATAAATAGGAATAAATAGGAATAAATAGGAATAAATAGGAATAAATAGGAATAAATAAGAATAAATAGGAATAAATAGGCATAAATAGGCATAAATAGGAATAAATATGAATAATTCGTAATAATTAGTAATAATTAGGAATAAATAGTAATAAATTGGAATTAATAGAAATAAATAGGAATAAATAGGAATAAATAGGAATAATTAGCAATAATTAGTAATAATTAGTAATAGTTAGTAATAATTAGTAATAATTAGTAATAATTAGTAATAATTAGTAATAATTAGTAATAAATAGTAATAAATAGTAATAAATAGTAATAAATAGTAATAAATAGTAATAAATAGTAATAATTACTAATAAATAGTACTAAATAGTAGTAATTAGTAATAAATAGTAATAAATAGTAATAAATAGTAATAAGTAATAATAAATAGTAATAAATGGTAATAATTAGTAATAATTAGTAATAATTATTAATAATTAGGAATAAGTAGCAATAATTAGCAATAATTAGTAATAATAAGTAATAATTAGCAATAAGTAGTAATAATTAGTAATAATTTGTAACAATTATTAAAAATTACTAATAATTAGTAATAAATAGTAATAATTAGGAATAATTAGTAATAATTAGTAATAATTAGTAATAATTAGTAATAATTAGTAATAATTAGTAATAATTAGTAATAATTAGTAATAATTAGTAATAATTAGTAATAAATAGTAATAAATATTACTAATTAAGAATAATTAGGAATAATTAGGAATAATTAAGAATAATTAGTTATAATTTGGAATAATTAGTAATAATTTGGAATAATTAGGTGTAATTAGGAATAATTAGGAATAATTAGGAATAATTAGGAATAATTAGGAATAATTAGGGATAATTAGGAATAATTAGGGATAATTAGGAATAATTAGGAATAATTAGTCATAAATAGGAATAATTAGTAATAATTAGGAATAATTAGAAATAATTATTAATAATTTGGAATAATTAGGAATAATTAGGAATAATTAGGAATAATTAGTAATGATTAGGAATAATTAGTAATAATTAGGAATAATTAGGAATAATTAGGAATAATCAGGAATAATTTGGAATAATTATGAATAATTATGAATTTTTTTTCATAAATTTTAATATGTTTTAAGAACTCGGCACAATTTCCTATGGATTGACGGCACTCCTATGGCTCAATGACTGTTCTCCTATCAACTCTCACCGACTCAAAACAATATAAAAAATGTGCTCCTACATATGCATATCCAATCTCGTATGCATGAGATTTGATATTCATTCGTAGGACCATATTTTTGATAATGTTTTCAAGTGGTGACAGTTGGAAGAAGATGATTTATCGACGAAAATGAGGCTCTTTTGTCTAAAGAATCATTTACTTATGCCTTTCTCACACTGAAATCACAATAAAGAATTTGGTCAGAGGTATGCTTATGCATTCTCGTATGCATGATAATGGATATGCGTACCTCTGAACAGATTCTTCATTGTGATTTCAGTGTGAGAAAGTTGCAAGTAAATGAGCCGTCAGACAAAAAAGTAGTCGTCAATCCACTGGAAATTGTGTCTCCCTTAATTAATGGTAATTATTAAGAAGTAGTTGTAATTATTTATCATCTTTTGTTGGATAGTGTTTTTCTAATTTCAAATTATTCAAAAATAGTAATGATTTTATATTTTGTAGAAAAATATGGAACAAGGAAGTCGACAATAGTCATTATTAGATGATCGCGGTTGGATAAATCATCTTAGAAATCCAAATAGTTTTGGTTTAAATACTGTATAAATTGAGGGTGTTGAAGCTTTATTATCATTTTCAAAATCAAAACTAGACTTTTCTTCAAAAGTCACAATTAAGTGTCCTTGTAAAAAATGTGCTCTAAGAACCTTTGACACTTTTGACAATGTTGGGGGACATCTCTTGCATTTTGGTTTTCAATCAGATTATGTTTTTTAGTATCAACATGGTGAATGCAGTTCTAGAGAAGATACTAATAATTTGATTCTTGATCCATCACGGTTTCAAAATTTAGTAAATGATGTTGCAGGTCTATCTATTCAACAAACTGAAACTCAGGATGATATTGATTTAACTCCAGAGTTAGCACCATCCAAATTTTATGAGTTATTGATATCTGTTGAAGATGCATTATATCCTGGTTGTAAGATAAGAAAATTAGAAGCGATTGAAATGTTTATGGATATTAAATCAGATAATGAAATGTTAAACAATTGTTTTGATCGGATATTTTCTTTTGTTAAAACATTGTTACCTAAAGGAAATGTGTTTCCTGCAAATTACTATGAGAGAAAGAGGCTGGTTCATAATCTGGACCTTAGTTATCAGAAAATTCATGCATGTGCAAATGACTGCATCATATATTCTGGTGAAAATGAGTTGTTGGATAGTTATCCCACATGTGAACAATCTACGTATAAAGAAGCTTAACCAAAGAAGTCTGGATCAATTCCTGTAAAATAGTTGAGATATTTCCCCATTACATACAGGTTGCAGATTTTATATATGTTTAAGAACACAACGTCAATGATGTCATGGAATAGAACCAATATTTCAACCAGTAAAAGCTTGAATCGTCCATATGATGGTGATTCATGGAAACATTTTGACTGAATACATCCATATTTTTCTTTGGAAGCTCGAAATGTGCGATTGGGTCTTTATACTGATGGTTTCTGTCCGTTTGGTTCTTATGGTAGTCAGTATTCATGTTGGCCTGACTTTATAACTCCGTACAATTTACCTCCATGGATGCTAATGAAGGAGCATTATATCTTTTTGGCCTCATTAATCCCAGAACATCCGAAAAAGAATATTGATGTTTATTTGAAACCATTGATTGATAAATTCATTGTGGAGTAATGGTGTTAGTACATATGATGTTGCTGCGATACAAAATTTCATATTAAAAGCTGCATTGATGTGGATGATTAGTGACTTACCAGCATATAAAATGTTATCTGGTTAGAGTACACATGGTCCAAAATCTTGTCATTACTGTATGAAAGATAACAAAGCATTTATACTTGTTAATAGAAAAAAACCTTTCGATTTTGACTGTCCTCATGGATTTCTTCCAACCTATCATCCTTTTCAGAGGAACAAATCTCACTTTAGAAAAGGCACAATTGAAAGGGATGAACCTCCAAAAACAATCTTAGGTACAAAGTTAAAATTAGTTCTATTTTCATTACCTCCAATAACTTTTGAACCAAAAATAAACCAACATAAAATTCATGGCTTTGGGAAAAACACAATTGGACAAAACAGAGCATTTTTTGGGATATTCTATTTTAGTCTGATTTTTTGGTCCGTCACATGTTGTATGTCATGCATATTGAGAGGAGTAAGTGATAATAAGGATAAATATCCAACTAAAACCATGCATAAACCAAAATAATTCCTAATATGTGTAATGTAATACATAAACTCAAAAGAAAACCGAAAGTACTAAAAGTAATACATGGAAAAGTAATAAACTCTAGAAACTTCTGAAAACTACTAAAAAACTCATCTAAGCTAGTAATTCCCAACCTGATCACAAAAATATTCCTTCTATTTTGAAAATTGTTTATATATGTAGGGTTAGAATGACATGTATACTTAGTAGGATTATCCCTAGAACCTCTCATGAAAAATGTTAAAAAATCATACTAATGACAAAGGGATAAACAAATGAAACTAACTATTCACCTAAGTAGGTAATTATATATTAATCATCCTCACCATGGATCACTCACCAAATAAAACATATAAGTAAATGTTTCTATATCAAAAGAATATATATAAATTAAGGTACCCTATTTCCACTTCTCAATTGTTTTCTCTCTCTCATTAACCAATGAAACACATCTTTTTCTCATCCCTTCCATAAGTAAGTCATCCCTGATGTGGCTTGGGATTCAACCCTACCTACCTCAGTCCAACATAGTTAAATACATCCTACATTTGAATCAGTACACCTTTCCATATAATTATCATAACCACCCACTCTTTAACCAAGTTTATGTCTCTAATACACTATGGTCTATGTACCATAATCCATCACTACCCATGCACGTACACCCATGGGATGCCAAAACCACCATAAATGAATAAAATAATATTCTATACCTCAATCCATTATAGACAACACATAAATGTAATGTAACAAGAGATCTATCAAAACCCTGTTAGGAATAAACCCTATACCATTTTCTATTATAGCCCTGGATACAACTACTCATATCTACATCCAAAGATAGAGGTAGTAGGGGGAGGGATAAGTCATCAATCCATTCTTTAACCATCCTAGAATTTGGAGAAATCACCCTCCCAAAATATTTGGGTGTCAGTTTCCCTACCGACATAGGTGGGGTATAATAGGAAATCAGAAAATATAAATAATATAATACACATCCACACTATGGGTAACTACCTAACCTTAGAATTGTATTCTAATATCATCCTAGAGAACCCAATTCTTCCACTACTAAGTTATAGGCATTAAATAAGCATAAAATATTTAAGTTAAACATCAATTTTTATTATCCATTAATTAATATCATTCCATATTAAATTTCTATGATTAAAAAGAGTCATTTAAGTCAAGTATTGATGATATTAATAATTATTTATATATATTCTAAAGTATATCATTATTGTATGAGATTACCATGAACCAACCCCATTCATTTATTTCTTCATTATATTATTTCACTAATCATCTATCTACTCTAGAACTTGGCCTAATCTACCACTTAAAGGATGCACTAATAGTGAAAAACACTAAATTACCTCTAAAAGTTGGAATCTAATTCAATAAATATCAAACAACCATCCAGAAAATAAGAAAGAATAACGAAAGAGATGAATTAAATCAATGATAAAGACTCTCCAAAATTGTTCAAAATACGAAGTGTCTCACACCATAAGACATAATATCATCTATCCCACCATCACCAACATTGACCATTACTGCATCGCATCTCTCATCAATAAAACCAGTTATAAATCAATAAAACCATGGGACTCTAACCCATTTCTCCTGAGAGGTTCCCAAACAAAAAATGTAATAAATAATCATAATCGAGGAACTGAATTCCTAGAGAAAACATATATTTCAAATTTATAATTTCACAAAAAGTAAAAAGGCACTAAGGCCATAACATTATGGAATTTATGACTCCCATTCCATAAAAGAGAATCTCTCAGCACAAAACATTTCTTCTTTAACAAACATCCATTTAAATTCTATCTTGAAATAACCAATTCATTATGAAAAGATTTTATGTACAAGTAAAACTAGGTTAATAGTTAATTGTAGATAACAACATTCATAAACATGATTCCAAGGATTAATTACATGGTTATTCAATTCAAAAATGAGTAGTATAAATTTTTATCATGTATCTTCCTTTTTAATTATGCTTCATCTGACTTCATGATGTTCATAGTTTTAATCATTTTATTATGATAAAAAAATAAAGAAATACTTCCAAAAATATATCATACTAAAAAAATTAACAAGAGGTAGAATCAGTAACATCAAGAAGAATATATTCTCACAAACCCCATCATTTCATATTAACATGTATAAAATTATATAAATCATTATTATCTCAATTCAAGAATCATTTTGACACTATATCATGGGATCATAGATTTCTCTTTCCTATTTTTTTCCAGATTACAAAGCTCAAGAGTTTAAGCTTCAACACCCAATTTATTTATATCCTTCACTAAAATTTTCCTCAATAATATTAAATATATAATTAAGATATGATATCCATAATATTATGATAAACATATTATTCTATGACATGTGATAAACCTATTTCAGTTCTTGAAATAGTCCTAAATTATATATTAAGAATATTCTATAGTATATGATTTCATATTTTATTCTACCGGTACTAATTCTAGAATGTTGTATAATATTATTTCATGTAATTTAACTATATAATTATATTTTTTAAGGTTAATCACATTTGATTAAATAATGGAAACTAAATCATGATATGGTCACAATTTTCATAAAAATGATAACTGTTAGATACCCTTCAAAGAATGAAGCTTCCACGATTATGAACCTATAACAGAGGATTAATGCTTAGGTTATAAACTCTTGGGAGAAATATAAAAAAATGTCGAAGGGTTACAAGACTCTGATTGGAATGGGTATGGTTTACTCAAGCTGAAGGAAAGTTAATAAAAAATGAACAAATGAAAAACCTCTATTTTATAATAAAAAATACATGACTATCAAGATTTCTAGATCACTGGTAAAGACCTCATTTACTTTTTCATATTTGATTCCAATTAAATTCATGAATAAAGACCCATCTAAAAGCTTCCATCATTTAATAATGAATGGATATAATTATCCTCACCAAAATAGAATTTAAATTCTCATATTTAAAGCTTTAAAATCATATTTACATTACAAAGGCACAATTATGAAAAATAAGGTATTTTCAAGAAACTATTATTTTTTCCCAAGTAACTAACCTATTTCAATGAGATATTTTCCATATGAGTAGTCCAAGTGACCATAAAAACCTAACTCAAGAATAATCCGACTAACCACTTGAACAAACCAACCAAAAATATGAACAAACTGACTGATTACATGAAACAACAAACTAAACACATGAACAAACCAACTGGCCTCATGAAAAAACCAACTGAACATTTTAGAAAAACAACTTAATTCATGAAAAACCATCCAAATACTTGATTAAACCAATTTAATACATGATAAAAACATCTAACTATTTGAACAACCAACCGAACCTATTAAAAAACCAACCAACCACATGTCTAGTAAAGGGACCATGAGAACAAGCTTGAAATTTCAAATAGGAAAGTACTCTAATATCCCTATAAATACCTATAAATCCTAGGAAAAAAAGGAAGGGTTTAGAAAACATATTCCTTACATATGATAGCTATCAAACAATTCTTATCCTCTTGAATATAAAATAATCCAAGAAGAAAGAAATGTGGTATGAAAACCAACCCATGAGAAACCTCTCAAGAATCTCTCTACAATAGGAATATCACTATCCCATGAGATGAAAAAATCATAAAAAACATGAAAATCATCAAGCCACCTCAAAGAACACTCTTAGGGGAGTTACCTATCAAGTAGAAGGCTAAAACAAGCAATAAACTGAGGATGAGAAACAATATCATATAACAGCCAAGGGTTTACAAATAATCCAAAAAAGGGTCAAACAAAACATTAAAGAATTAATGTTTAAGCATCAATCAACTCATGATAATTTTCACGCATTTGTGACTCCCACTTCCAAGTGCTTCCTCCAAGACATTATTTCACCACTAGACAAAAACCAAAAGAATAAAATGGACTTGTAGTTCCTTCTACCGACAGTCCTGAATCTCAACTATCTTCTCTTCAATGGTTACACTATCTTCAATATCAACCTACCACTAATATATGATGTAGGAATCTTAATAAATATATCAGTGAAGTTTCAGAACAAGGAATATTTTATCAATATTTTTCATCAAAAATGTAGTGATAATATATACACCACAACTCCAATCCAAGCTAAAACCTTGAAACATCCAACCAAAATGGGAGATGGTTTAGTCCCATAAATGAACCTTCACTACCCACGATTAGAATACAAATTCATGAATAATTCACCTCCAATGTAAAACTATATAGGCATGATCCTTTGATTAACATTGGACTTATGAGGATCATGCCCCACCATCATTCACTCATGGATCACCTAAAACTTCTTTTTCATACTCTACACCAATTCTGGTCTATGAATATTTGACTCTCCAACCTCATCCCAATATAAAAGAGAATTTAATTATTTTATATATAGATATTAAAATGGAGCTATGTGAATAGTTGAGTGATAATTATTATTGTGAAAAAACTCCACTAGGGGTATGTTCCTCACCCATGAAACTAAAAAAATCTAGAATTCTTGTGTGTAACATGTCATTTAATTTCTAGGAATTATTCTCTATTTGACTATCTATCTATATATTAAAAAGGTTCTAAGGCATAAATTAGATCCAAAATCATTCTAGATATCCTTCCATTCCCTTAAGGGAAAAAAATTATCATGATAATAGATGATTATATTTAGAACCCCCTGAAGCCTCACTATCTCCTATAGATACTAAAATAATAAATCCTACACTAAGATCAACTCCTTAATCACTAAAAAGTTAGTTGAGATCAATATATAGAACAAAATAATCAATATAACATCATAAACACCATAAGATCTGGGTAAAATGGTGATGAACTCCATCAAAATTTCCTCCTACTTCCAATAGGGAATGTCGAGTGGCTTCTGAAAACCACCAGAAACACGATTTTCATCCTTCACATTCTGGCAGGACAAGAATCAAGAGACAAACTCTATTACTAAACAATTTAACCTAGATAACCAAAACTGTTATCTCAGTGAATAATACATCTTTATCACAATAGGATGTACTGCTAAGGACAAAATGTGGAACTCATGGAGAACTAAAGGAATAAAAATATTTCCCTATAACATCACCTAAAAGTTTCCATCCTTGGACCATCTATCAGGAGAATCACCACATACAACTCCATCTCAATAATCCTCTGCCTAAGAATTCACTACATGGGACTCCACTACTTAATACACCATAGATGGCTACACTATCATCTAGTAAAGACAAATCTTCCCCAAAATGCTATCATATAAAGGTGGAATACTACTAACTCTTCCATAACTCTCCAAGAGTCTTCATAATCACACAAAACATCACCACAAGGCTTACTACTTAATGAATCCACAAAAACCATCAATTTAATAATAATAAATTAAATACCTAATCCATAGACCTAAAATAAACCATTATTACATATGTCATTCCCTAATAAATGAACCTCATGATCCCATAACTGACACTTCTACAGCTTCCAAAATAGCCAATGAAACTAAATAACTCCCTATACATCCCACAGATTATCTATATGATCCTCCTCATATGTCAAAGAAACAAGAATCTCATTTATGAATACCAAATTAAACTAGTCCAAAACTCATAGACTACAATATTTATCAAACCCATGAATATAGATGGAGCATTCATTACACATAATTACATCACAATGAAAAAATAATGACCATAAAAACATAAGAATGAAGAATTTGGGATATCCTCATACTTTACATGCATATGATAATATATAAACCAAAATTTTACATTCAGTAACTAGATTTGTCCCTTAAATAGATCGAATAAATCATCAATCTTTGAGTAGATAGGGGTTCTTCACTATTTCCATATTCAAACTATGATAATCAAAGTACAAACACATACTTCCATCTACCTTCATCAAAAAAATAAAAATATCTACACAAGGTGACTTAATAGGATGAATTAATCCTCTCTATAATATATTATAAACTTGAATCAATAGCTCCCATAACACATAAGTGTGTTGGAACCAAGGATTCTTTTTGCTGAAAAAGGAGAATGGTTTGTGTTTGTTGTCAATACTCTCATGTATGATTAGGGAGATTTCAAGGAAAAGGATTATACAGTTCAAGCCATAAGTAGTTTTTAAGGTTCTACTGTTTCCTAGTGTTTTACAAACTTCTAGGGTCCAAAATTTAGGGAATGGAAAGCATTTCAAAACGTGGGTTTTCTTGAATGTCTCATGAAAATCTGGAAAAGTCATGAGTTTCATAGAGATGGGATTTAGAATGTGTGTTTCACAGTGATATGAATATTTCAATGGTGTGCTCTAAAATTATGAGACTTGATTTTTGAATGGTTCTATGCGGTGGTGCTTTGCGGAGGCGTGAAGGGTTTATATGGAGAGATCTACAGTTACGAAGAGCATTGTGTAGAGAGAGATGCACCATGAAGACATTTTTGGTTGATTTGGATTTCACGACTGAAGAAGTGAAGCTCCACGTTCGACCGTGACTATAAATAAGAGGCCACCCTCTTCATTCTGAATTATTTTTTGAAGAGATAAAATATGGGATCACTTTGACTTTGTGAAGCAAGGGGTGATCTGCGAAGAAATTTTTTCTATGTGAGCTTGAGCTTCACAAATATAATTTTAAAGTCTTTATTGATAATAAAGATTCTATGTCATGTGAGATTTGTGAAGATAAGGTGTTCTGTGTTGGCTCAGTGAGCTTCGCGAAGTAGGTTTCTCTGCAAGGCAGTGAGCTCTGTGAAGGGTGTTGACCTACAAGGCAGTGAGCTCCACGAAGGATTGTGCTCTGCAAAGTAGAGAGCTGTGCGAAGGGATGATCTTTGTAGAGGGGCTTTGCGGAGGGTTGTTTTGAGTATCAATATTTAGTGGTCAGGTATTTTAGTGATAATTTACTTAGGTCATTGATGCGAGTAGTGTCTCATACTGGACAGATACAAACACTTCAATGCCAGTCTATTGAAGTGAACTTCATGTCAATAAACTGAGTTAAAACTCTCTTATAGTAGAGTTCTAGGGGGAATTTAAAAAAGTTTTTTGAGGGAAGCAGTGTTCCATCCCTGAACATTTGTAATGGTAGTGTTCCTATCACATAATGACTTTGACCAAACTCTTGTACCCCAAAACTAGTGAAGATTAGTGGATTTAGGTATGACCAAAACACTGCCGACATATTCTCCTTAGACGTAGCCCTTTGCGGTGAACCAAGTAAAAGTTATTTGTCATCTCCTTACTTTCATTTGAATGAAATATTTAACAAGTTTCTACCAACGTGGGAACAATATCCACAACTTTAAAAAAGATAAATTTGACACCCTGATTCACCCCACCCCTCTCAGGGTGTTCCGAGGTCCTTCAGATGGTATTGGAGGGAGGATGATGGTGTTTTATCAATATTATTCCATACTAGAGAATTTTGACAATGTTAGGGGAGTCCCCCTCTTTGATGGAAGTAATTTTGAAATCTAGAAGAACAGAATGAGATCTCATATAGGATCTCTTGGAATGGAAGTTTTATTTGCTACTATGCAGGGAATACAAGTTACTAATCCAACAGGGATTACTATGACTGATGCATATAGGAAAATTCTTGATGCAGATGCTAAAGCACATAATTCTCTCATTGGAGCCCTTTCCGATCAGATCTATCTAAAGGTGATGAGTTTCACCTCAACAAAGTCTATATGGGATAAACATGAAAGTATTTTTTAAGGGGATATAAAAGTATAAGAGGAAAAACTACAAGTCCTTTACAATAGGTTTAATGATCTAAAGATTCATCATGATGAGAATTCATACTCATTCTTCAATCTAATTACTGAAGTGGTTGGAGAAATTAGAGGTCAAGGAAATGAAATCAAAGACATTGATACTGTAAAGAAAATATTGAGAATACTTACACCCCTGTAAAATGAAATGCTTTCAGCCCTTAAGGAAATAGATCTTTCGAAAAATTCTCTGGATGATCTTTTGAGCAGCCTAGTGGCATATGAAATTAGGGTCAAGACAGAAGATGCTATGAATCGGGTGATCAAGGAAATAGCATTCAAAGCCATTGACAAACTGAAAATTTCAAAAGATAGTAGTGGTGAAGATGATTAATAGAAATAAATTATTTTTCTCATTTCCAATAAGTTCTAGAGTGGAATAGGGAAATTTAAAAGGGAAGTTACCTCTAGCTTTCTTTCATTGTAGCAAAGTTGGGAACATTGCTTCTTAGTGCTCAAGAAAGTTCAATGATTAAGAAAGAGAAGGTTAACACATTGAGAAGCCTTAGAAATGGTTTTTCAAAATGGGAGACTTGAAATATATGAAGAAAGTAAAGAAGAATATTTTTTTCTATGAAGAGGAGGATAATGATAATGAATTTTGTGAAGAAGAAGAACTAGAATTTAAAACAATAAACCATGCATCCATGATGGCTACCATTAAAAAGTCCGAACCATCAACAGATAAATCATGAGATAACTAGTTGAAAACTAATGTCGATACAAATTTACAACTTTAGGAAGATTTTGGTAAGATTGAGAACAAGTGTAAGAGATGCAATAAGTGGAAAGGAATGGTGGAAGAATCATCAGAATAAATTGATCAGATTGAAGATGAAATTGAATGACTGAAAGAACTGGTGAATGTACATTCATCATTTTTTGAAAGGACAGATGATGTAGTGGAACTGCAGCTTAGAATCAAAGAACAGGCAAAGGTCATCAATGACCTTACCTCGAGACTGGAGGAGATGTCCAGAACAGTTGGGGGACTCGAAGAAGATGTTTTTACTCAAAAGAGTATGCTCAAAAGTGAATCAAGTTCAAAATAAGAAAATAAGAAAATAAAATTTGGTAGGTTCTCAGATGCTGAGCTTCTAGAGAGAGAAAAACGAGGGTCTGATGGAGTTGAAAATATTTTGGGTGATAAAATCCCCACACACATGAGAAATAGTGGAATAAGTTGTGATTCAAAAACATAAAATGCTGCAAATAAAGTGGACTAGAATAAAGGAAATCTAAAAGTTGATCATGTTGTGAAATCACCAGAAGTGCTGAAAAAGACTCTTAAATCAAACTGAAAGGAGATCAGAATACTATCCTCAAGCTTCCAGGAATAACAGGTAGTCAAAAAATTTTCCCAAGGAAGAAGGCATGGGGACATATAGAAGTGAGAAGACATTTCCTCTCATGAAGTGTCATTTCTATTGATATCTGGGTCATAATATGTCATATTGAAAAGAGGCAAGGAGATATCTAAATGGGGGAGATCTAGGAGTAAAATAGAGGAGAAAAAAAATCATATCCTACTACTTACAGAAGAAACAATTTCTATGGATATTGTTTTCATTTTTCTAACTTTGTCCATAAATCCATTTATTGTAGGCAAAGGAGTGACATGGACACCTCATACTGAAGTCAAAGACAAGTCAAATCTCATCAACAAGACAATTTTTCTACTTCAAATAGGTTTTCTCCTATGGTAGAATTTGTTGACTATGAATAACCCATGTAGAGGAAAGAAAGAATTGAAATTCCATCAGAGTCCTACACTCAATCCAATGTCTCATGGAAAGAAAAGAAGAAAGTTGAGAAATCCAACCTTGTAGAGGTATCCCTCAAAGATAAAAAAAGAAAAGTAGAAAGATTCTTGATAGAAGTTTTTCATATCATATGACATGTAATGCAGACTTGTTAATGAATTTCATAAGGAGGGTTTTCGTAACCATACAGTTTTGTAATGATGGAGCTCTAAAAATCAA
The DNA here is from genome assembly GCA_963277665.1 of Viscum album. NCBI lineage: Eukaryota > Viridiplantae > Streptophyta > Magnoliopsida > Santalales > Viscaceae > Viscum > Viscum album. Next base: position 1,035,410,411 of record OY728121.1, on the reverse strand, counting down.
AGGCAGTGGAAGTATTGAACTAGCTAATAGAGAGCTAAAGAAAACTAAAGTCATATATGTGGATTGCCTACATCATAATATCCATAGCATGAGTCAACTCTGTGACTAAGGAAATATACATAATTTTAATCATAAAGGATACACTATCAAGGGAAATATAGGAAATTCACTTATGAAAGGATGCATAATAGAAGGAATCCTGTATCAGGATGATAGTAAAGAAAACATTTTCTACAAGACTATTGAAGAATAAAATAACATGTGGCATAGAATATTGGGGAACATCAATCAGCAAGACAAGGAAAAGATATCTAAACTGAATATTATCATAGATATTAGAAACCTAAAGTGTGAACATGAAAATTCTTGTGATGCTTAAATTCAGGGGAAGCTAGTCTGTAGTTCATATCATCCAAATAAGAAAAGGGAATCTAATCTTCTTAATCTCATTCATACAGATGTATGTGGCCTGATAAATGTTGTTGGAACTCATGGAGAAAGGTACTTCATCCTTTTCATATACGATTATAGTATAATAGAAGGTGTAATGGTTATTAATAGGAAACAAAAAGTGCTTGACTGCATGAAAACATATCGTCGAATCGCCTAGAATGATACTGGAGGAACAATCAAAGTTCTATGATCTGAAAATGGTGTGGAATACATATCCATTGAATTTGAAAATTACTTGGATAATCATGGGATAGAACATGGGTTAGATTCTATGAGAATTCCATTGCAAAATGGAGTTGTTGAGTGCAGAAATTGACATGTGAACAACATTGAAAGAAATATACTGATTGAGAGTCATATTCCTCGACATTACTGAAAAGAGGCCGTTCAAGCTGTAGTGTATATTAAAAATCGAACATGGATTTTTATGGGTGATATGAAGACACCATATGAATTTTGGCATAGAAGGAATCCCTCTTTGAAATACTTTTGTGTTTTTGGAAGTAAATGTTTCATTAGAAACAAAGAAGGAAATCAAGGGAAGTATGATGACCAAGCAGATGAAGGAATTTTCCTTGGATACTCAATGAACAACAAATCCTACAAGTGTTTCAACAAGCGCATGGGAAGGATTTTTGAAGGCAATGATGTCAAGATCATTAAGGAGAAAGACTCAAATGATTCATTATATTCATATGATGATGTGATAGAAGATGAGGAAAAAGGTCAACATGGAGCAAATTCAAATACATAAATAGAGGAAGGCGTACAATACTCATAGGATTCACATAATGATGTTGACTTAGAAGAAGAATATGAAGAGGAAACCTTGGATGGAGAGAATTTTGTTGAATCTCAAAGGTCGAATCTAAGAGCATAAAATGTTCAATCTGACATTATTGGGGATTGGACTGCACCCACACAAACTAGGAGAATTAAGCATAATACACAATCTGCATTTCTATCAGTTATGGAACCATCCTCATTTGAAGAAGCTATAAAGGATGAATCATGGGTGAATGACATGAATGAAGAGTTAGATCATATTGATAAGAATAAGACATGGGACCTAATCAAGATACCCAAAGGTCACAATGTTATTGGTACAAAGTGGATCTTTAAGAACAAATTCGATGCTCATGGAAATGTGGTCAGAAACAAGGAGCACTTGGTTTTTAAAGGATACTCACAAATCGAAGGCATTAATATTGAAGATAAATTTTCTCCAGTAGAAATACTGGAGTCAATCAGATAATTTCTTTCCCTGGAAATCCAAATAGGTTATAAAGTTCTTCAAATGGGCATCAAGACAACATTCTTAATTGGAGTTTCGGAAGAAGAACTCTACATCGAACAACTCATGCGGTTCTTGCTTGGAAATGGTGAACTAAAGGTTTTCAAATTAAAGAAAGATCTCTATGGCCTGAAACAGGAACCACGGGTATGGTACTCTCGGTTGGAATCTTATCTAAGAAGGCTTGAGTTTAAAAGAGGAGGATTAGATCACAATATCTATGTGAATAATTATCAAAAGGATTAGTTCATGGTACTGGTATATGTGGATGATATTATTTTTGATGGAAGCAGGTAAGGACCAGTGGATGAATTTTCCAATCACATGAAATCAAAATTTTAAATGACTATGATTGGTGAACTCACATACTTTTTAGAGTTTCAGGTGATTCAGAAGAAGGATTACACTTTCATTTCTCAAGAAAATTATGCAAGAGAGATGTTGATGAAATTAAATATGCAAGATTCCAAACCAATGGCGACTCTAATTTCAGTTGAAAAAAAAACACATAAATCATGGGGATGGGACATCAGTGGATCGCACAATGTATAGGAGAATCATAGGAATCCTACTGTACCTAATAGCGACATGTCCAGATATTGTCTTTGCATCATGCTTAGCATCCCTCTTTCAGAGTAATCAAAAGGATGAACATATGGAATTACTGAAAATAATCTTGAGGTACATTCAAGGTACTCATAGTTATGGGTTATACATTTCTACAGTAAGAGACAATGAACTATCAACATTTTTTTATGCTAAATGGGCTAGAGAAGTAGTGGAATGAAATTCCACCAGTGGTGGATCATTCTATATTGGGAAGAAATGCGTGGGATGGTTAAGAAAGAAACTAGAAAGTACATCACTTAGTAATGCTAAAGCTGAATATATCTCCGCTACCAAGGCACACACTCAGTTACTTTGGATGAAACAACAACTGATATACATAGGTGATGAGGTGAAACAACCAATGGAGATTTACTATGATAACAAGAGCGCAATTGATCTTATGAAGAATATTGTTTAGAATTCTCATAGGAAACATATTGAGATCAGATATCACTTTATCAAGGAAAAATTTGAACAAGATATGATCAAAATGGACCATGTGGGAACCTATGAGCAAGTAGATGACATTATGAACAAGCCACTACTAGCATCTATTTTTGAGAAACATCAGTTGAACCTCAGTGTTTGGCCACCTCCCAGTGCATAATGAGGTTGTGAGATTCCCCTCTCCATGGCTGTTTTAACTATTTTTAATCTATTTTTGGAAATGATGTTGGTTTATTGGGGAGATATGATCTAGGGGGAGCATGTTTTTTACTCTATAAGTAAAGATTCGGTTCATTGGGTTTATTGACAATGGGGGAGAATGGATAAATTCAATGGAGAGTGTTCTGTTTCATTATAATATAGGAAATATGGAGAATAGAAAACGCCATAAACGAAACTATAGGGGATAAAAGAAAATAATGGGAACTTAATTCATGTCCTCTCTCTTATTTTCTACACTGAGCATAGCTCACATAGACATAGAGTGATAGATGATTTTTTTCTTGAAGGTTCATGTTTTAATCGAGGTTGGCGCATCAGTGAATTTATCTGAAGATTTCCAGCAAACCCATATGGGGGATTTTTGAAACCAAGGATGATCTTTACTGAGAAAGGAGCATGGTTTGTGTTTTTTTTCAATACTCTCATGGATTATGATGTATATTTCAAGGAAAAGTATCATATAGTTCAATTTGTAAGCAGTTTTTAAGGTGACGTGATTTCCTAGTTTTTTTCCAAATTTTTGGGGTCCAAAATTTTCTGATGGAAAGCATTGAAAAAAGTGGGGTTTCTTGAAGATATCATGTAAATATGGAAACGGCATGAGTTTCAAAAATATGGGCTTCATGAATTTTGTTTTGTAAAGACATGAAAATTGTGATGGTGCGCTCTACGATTACGTGACTTGCTTTGCGAATGGTGCTTTGCGGTGGTGCTTTGTGGTGGTGCGAAGGGTTTTGATGGAGATCTCTACGGTTAAGACGAGCATTGTGAAGAGAGAGATGCACCGCGAAGATGAGGTGTTCTGTGTTGGCTCAGAGAGCTTCACGAATTAGGATTCTCTACAAGGGAGTGAGCTCCGCGAAGGGTGTTTCTCTATGAGGCAGTGACGTCCATGAAGGGTTGTGCTTTGTGAGGTAGAGATCTATATGAAGGGTTGAGATTTGAAAAGGGGCTTTGAGAAGGGTTTTTTTAGTATCAATGTTGAGTGTTCAAGGATTTTAGTGAGAATCTAATCAAGTATTTGATGCTAGACGTGTCTCGTTCTGGACAAAGACAAACACTTCAATGCCAATCTATTGAAGAGACCTTCAAATCGATAAATTGAGTTAGACCTATTTCATAGTAGAGAGCTAGTGTTATTTTATATAAGTGTTCTGAGGGAAGCGGTGTGCCATCCCTGAACTTTTTCAAGGGAAGTGTACCTATCACAAAGTGACTATGACCAAACTCTTGTACTCCTAAATTGGTAAAGAATAGTGGATTTAGGTATGACCGACACACTGTCGGCGTATTCTCCTTGGACGTATCCCTTTGTAGTGAACCAAGTAAAAGTGTTGTGTCATCTCCTTTATTTCATTTGACTGAAAGATTTATCAAGTTCCTACCAACGTGTGAATAAGATCCACAACTTTAAAAAATAAGATGTTGACACCCCGATTCACCCCTCCCCTCTTATGGTGTTCTGGGGTCCTTCAAAGGGGTAATCTAATATTGAGACCTTATTATCATGGAAACTATTAGTCATATATCTATCAAAAAATTGAACTCTCATTGAGAGGGGTAATGTCACAACCTCTTTAAGGAAGGCCTTAGGGTAATCTCCAATAACCATGGGAAACACTATTGGATAAAACTACGATGAACTCAGCATAAACTAAACCATCAGGAAGGATAGATACTCAACATGAATCCAACTAATTTTAGGGTCTCTTAAACTAATGAACACCAATTTCTATCCATTAGTGTCATTGAATATGATGTGACTGTAGAATAAATCCAAAATTTCCTACACCTAATAATACTAATCTCTGTTGAGGATGATGTCATATGGATATATCCATAAAAATAATAAATATTCCCAACAGTTATGCTTCCCTATAACCAACTCACAATATCCAAACACATCAGACATGGTAGATCGAACATCAAATGCCATAGTCAATGCTATGGAAACTGGAAGTCCCTCCGCCATAAGTATAAAAGCATGGAAAAGGAGGATGAAATAAAGGAGTGAATAGATCCTAAATAAAACAAGGTATTGACCCTTGTAGAATATAGGAAAATAATTCCTTGTGTGATATTTCTCTCATCCAACATTGGAAATGATAAAGCATGCATCCATCCACTCCCAACTCTACAGTCACTCTAGCCTTGATGGTGACCAACTCTATGGATGTGCTCTTCCCACTTTCACCAAGGAAGAGGGATATCATGGGGTTTTTCTCTACTTAATCCACCCCATGTCTACTTACTTGAACCCGGAACACCCTATTACCATTAAAACCACAGTTGAAATTGGTAAAAATTATATACTTGAAATTGGACACCAGATACATGTTGACTGTTATGGAAGGTTGAGTACTCTCACTTATAATGGCCACAACATCTATAAGATAAGAAAAACATGCCTGACCAACTAAAAACATCCTAGGAACTTCTATCTCCAGTGAAGTAGGTTGAATAGAGATGATACCTACTCTTTTATAAATAAAATTTATTTTTACCATGTTATAAATAACTCTTGGTCATAAATTTTCTCTAGGAAGTTTCTTGATAACTCCCGTCCCATGATGATATTGTCATATCTAACATCCTCTCAATGAACTCTTCCCTAATAAGTAATTTTTTATATGACATCCACATAAATAGAGTGAAATAGCACTAGATATATTTATGAAAATCCTTATTTAAATTCCTCTCACAAGCCTCATTGTGTAGAAGAAGGTCTGAAAATAATGTATATGGGTTTTGTATCAGAAACTAAACTATAAAAAACTATAACTCCCTTTCAAAGGGTAAGGATATATTTCTCTCAATCTACTTTATCCTACTATTAATACCCATTAGCAGTCAAATATTAAAACTCCACATGAAAATGATCCCTAACCTTGTCCCCATAAATAGACAAATCCTCATGACCCATAAGGAAACAAATCCACCACTTTCGAGCTAACCCATGAAACATAATCATAAATGAAGAAACCCAGTGTAACTACTCAAAATCGATCAAACTAAAGGATATATCTACTTTCATTATCCAATTAATTGTCACCTAATATGAAGTAGTGTCTTCATACCTCTGTATACCATGTATTTGGAACACTTTCCCTCCTCCAAGAGTCCTCATCATTGACCACCACTCAGTGGTGATCTGTTGGAATATCATGGTAAAAATGTTCTAAATGAACATGATAGGAATGTATACTTGGTTATATATATTCAAAAGAGAAATGTTATTACTCATAAACCCTATATAGTAGATCATTTTATAGTAAATTATTTAATCCATTAATTTATTTTAAACATTTCCCCCTTGTTTACCATGTTAAAATAAAATCACATAAAAATAACGATGAATAATATTTTACTATGTATCTACCCCTTAATTAGCATCAATTTTCTTATAATTTTTAGAAAACATGTTGGTCCTTTCATTAGATCATAGTAGGATATAAAATACCATGTTCTATCTGGCCTCCCTTGTTTACAATGCACACTATGTTTGGCCTAAAATATTTCCCGACTATCCCATGCATCATTACTAGTGAAGAACTAAAAACTCCATCCTATCTCTTGAATATATCCTTTCATACAACTCTATCATGACCCCTCACTCCAAAGGTACCCCACATAGGATGATAATAAAAATGAGAGATAATGACACCTGAAACATTTATCCAATAAGCCTTGGGTTGGTGAAAAGCCCTGAGTGTATTTGAATCACACACATGGAAGGCATTTACATCTATATTTTTTAAGGAGTAAGAGATTCGAAAGATAAACTAACAACTTACACCAAGAATAAACTAAAATAAATTCCAATATATGTAATTTCACATATAAATTGAAATGAAAATTGGAAGTACCAAAAGTAAGCCTAGGTAGTGAAAATGAACTCTAGCAACTCTTAACAGCTGCACAACAACTCCTCTAGGATAGTAATGTGCATCATGATCACCAAACTTTTCCCACTAAATAGGAAATAGATTATTTATATATATGATGTTATTAACATGTATATTTAGTAGGATCCTCTATGAATCCTACTGTAAAAAATGTGAAAATCCATAGTAATTCTTGATGAATAAAAAATTAAACTAACTCATCACCTAAACATGTAATAGTAGTTTCCACCTCATCACTCGAGGATAACCTGTGCATACAAATAATAATTTTTTTTAAAATAAATATAAATTAAGAACAACTATAAATGGTGTACCATACAACAAAGTGAATCCACAACATCTTTAAACACCATCACATGGGTTTGATAAAGGCCATCAAGTGAAACAATACATACCCTACAGATAGTGTATCCAGAGGTAAATTAGAGTCAAATATTTCATGTGTGGGATTATACATCCTCCACAGTATTCTATCACCTCATGCATAAAAGAGTTATATGAAGATATATTTGGGTAGAAAGTGTTTTGACTAAGGAAAAAAATCACATGCAACCACTACCATCACATGGAAATGGTTTATATAGGTAATCATGGAAGCTCCTTAATTTTTGTCTAATTTATTCATACATTAAAACATATGAATAAATTATATAGATAATATATTCATTCATCTTATGAATGCATAAAATCCTATATGTTTCATTTTATAAAATAATTTTTGAATGATTGATAGCTTAGGTGAAAGAAGGATCAGTTATACAACCAATACCACCAACGTAGGTAGTATAGAAAAATATATCCCATTATGTGTTCAACTCACAATTTTCATGCAAGAATCAATATCATATATATATAAATTTATGAGGATTTGGGGAATACATCTCCTTACATCTCCCACACCCACTAAAGCCTAATAGACTATGTTCTGTTTCACCTTTATATTAAATCATATATGATAACTTATGAAACCATATCCAAAAATCATTTTATATATCTTCTAAAACACATTTGGTAATTTATCATTAAATTCACCTTGAATCACATCATATGAAATACCTTGTGAATACCCATCCAAAACACTTATAGATTAACTCTAAATCACATTTAGAGAAACTATCATGAGATAAACTCAATCCCTATCCAATCAATAAAAACGTATGACCCCAAAGTCTTTTATATCAATAAAAACAAATATAAATCTCTAGATGCATATCTATAATAAAAGATAATACTCTAGAAAAGAATCAATTATACTCAACCTATAATGGGATCATGTCTATTATCTATCAATAACATGTATCTATATACATGTGTCCACCAATTTAAATAATATAAAAACATGCATTCCCATATTTTCTCTTTGTACAAGACATATAGTGACCATGGGACATAGAGAATATCAAACTCATATAGATAACTCACTTGTTCACGATTCATAGAGTATACTAATCTAATTAATGAATACATAAAATTGAATTCATTCTTATGTATAAGTACAACATATGTCACTTATCAAGATATTTATACATTATCTAGGTATGACCACACATTCCCATAGTCTATCTTAATCGAGGGAAAATGTGTTATACTCATCATACATGAGGAAAAATACTATATTTGTTAAGATCGAACTGAAAAAATTATCAACAACATACCATACCACCCTTTTATTAGTTATATAAATATGTTGAATTTTGTAAGAAGGGTATAAAAGTATGATGGATCTTATATTTGGTATCTCACCAAGAACATGTAGTGGGGAATCAATTATGATCCATTGAACTATTTTTTACCAATGAAATCTATATTATACTCTATGTGGTATACCTAGTTGGTAATCTTGCATAAAAAAGAATATTTTTCTTTATTTTGTGTCTGATGAGAATATTCTGCATCTATATATAAGAATCCTACTCATGCTAACATTAACATTGTTTTGTAACCTATAATACTCAATGATGAACATTGACTAGGGATAAAATAAAAGTCATAAATTGAGAACTTAATTATCATTACACTTCAAGAAATGTATATATATATATATATACCTTTAGATATCCAACATGAAATAATTATAAGATGGAGGCTTCATTTAATATGATATGTTTTAATATTCTTAAACTCTTTATGAATATTTAACAAAAAAAACATAATAACTCATTTATCATATAATATATAATAAATTTTTAGGTCATCCATTTGGTTTCTATACTTTTTGGGTTTTGATAAATCATAATATCATTTGTAATTCCTTTAACATCTCTATTTTAATATCTAATAAAATCCTCCCACTAAACCTTTAGTGAGAAAAATCTATAAAGTTATAGAGTTTGAATAATGGTGAGACTTAGGAATCAAATTCATAACATATAAACTTCTTGAACATACCAAAAATCTTTAACGTCAAATGTTACGATGTCAAATTTTGTTTTCTACTTAGAAGTATTTCTAAGTTCATCATCATCATTAGAACACTATTCCATCAAGATTTTTTCTTGAAATACTATAACTACTTACGATATTATTCACCAGTACTCCTAAACTCTTTTATAATAAAGTAAAAAACACATTAATATTGTAACCAAATTCACTCTTACATTTCTTTTTTACCATTATATCCTTATCTTTTTTAGGATATCAAGTGTAATCTAATTTTCATTTTGATGGGTCAAATCCTTCAAAAATTAGTTTCTTTTATTTTTCCGTGATAGATAAATGAAACTATTTACATTTTTATTGATCTTAAAATATCATAAACTCTATTAGAATATTGAGTGAAAAATTTTTAATCTTAGAATGGTATTTTCCTTTAAGAAATAGTGATATTCACTTTCTAAATTTCAACTAAATACAAAACTTTAAAATTTTCTATAACATAATATATCCTAAAATTCTTTGGATATTAAAGTGAAATCACATTCAGATTATAGTAATCCATTATTTGTTAACATGGAACATCAATAAGTCCAAGAATACTCCCACTAGACACTCAAAAACTATATTATTTTTATAATATCCTACAAATATACACAAACCGTTTTTTGTTCGGAAATATAATTTATTACATTTTTAATAGAATAATTTTTCAAAAAATAACTATAATTTATAAATTTTTTATTCTATGAATTTATATCATATTTCATTTTATAAGAAAACTTTATTAAAATATAATAGTAAAGGGTGGTAGGAACACATTACCTAATATTTTAAAAAATAACCGGACAAACACTTTTATCATGGATAAAAACTTTCATTCATATAAAAAATATGGGAAGAAGAACCTAAGGTAATGTATTTGAGGAATAATAAAGTGATTAAAATGTAGAAGGATTAGCCATCATCCTCATGATTTTCATGTTGGGGAGTAGAATAATATCAAAGAAATGGTGGTAAAGAATTTCTAATGCCTTAAATTTCTAAAGATTGGAAATTATTAAAAATGTTTCCCTAACCCAATAGCCAATATAGATAATAAAATTTTGATACCTTGTAATCTAAGTAAATAAGGTAAATCCTATAATATCCCTATTTCTAGATGTAGGACATGAATAATAATGGTAAGCTGAAAACTCACCCTCCACTCTAGATTTTTTGATATCCAATTGAAATCTAGTTCTAACAATAACAACCCAAGCCCACTCTTCCAGGATCAGTTCTTAAAAATACTGTGAAATTTTGTTTTAAAAAGAAACTGAATAATTAGACAACATATTAAACAAACAAGGACCTTTTTAGAGGTATACATTCTAGAGGATTACACAACACATTACATTTATCAGATTTGAACAAAAATTAAATAGACGCTTACTACACTTATGCGCGCTAACTCCAAAAGTGAAGTAGTCTGAAATTGAACCTCTAAGATGCCTATGAAAAATCATTTAAAAAAGGTGAGCATTCAATTTCCTAGTAAGGGGTTTTTAAATTATTGAAATAATTTTTAGAAAATCATTCTTTGAAAAAAATAACATCGATGAATTCCTTTGAAAATAATTTTGAGAATACCAGTAATTTGTTTTCCATAAAATACCTTTGAAAATAATATTGAAATTATTTACGTATTGGAAATACTTCTATATTTTGAAAATAATTACACTCAAATTTTTTTAGAAATAATCTAGTGATTTTTTTGAAAAACTATATGCAAGATTTTTGATAACAAAATAATGGGAAAACTTATACCATTGAAGGATATCTTGGTACTACCCACTTAATGAGGGTTTAGGTTCATTCCCCAATTCCTTTCCATATTTACAATGACCAAGTGTCATGTTTTATGAAAATATTTTTAAGTATGATTTATATACATACATACATTTCCACTAGAGTTTCTACTTAATAAACATGAAAAAAACTTTAGTACATGTATATGTTTCAATATATACAACTTTATAATCATAATTGAAATACATAAGATGTTTTTAATTATATAAATAAATCAATCAATACTAATCTTCTTTGGAAATTACATGTTTCACTTGGTTCGACCTGGTTCAACCAAATTTCATAATACATAAACATTGCATATGGAAGATTAATTAGCAATCACGTGCTTAAAATTTCATTATTATTCCCATAAAAATTCATTTTTATAAAGAATTTTCAATGCTCATGAATATACATATATACCTATATATACCAACTCATGTATGAAGTGACCTAAAAAATCATCGATATTTGGCCATAACCTTGATTTGTACATGACATGAATATGACCTGATGAATTTATGATATTAATAAATTATTATTTCATACATAATATTTTGTTGATCATAATTTAATTAAAATGGTTATACTCTTGAAAATTATAAATGTATATATATATATATATCACATAATAACCACAATGAATTCATGTTCAAATAAAACTTTCATAAATGAACTCAAATTAAAAAAACATGAAATTATATATAATGATTATTCAAAAATAAGATAAACTATCATAATAAAGTCAAAATTTTAACATAATTATGTAGATTGTCTAAAAAATTCAAAACATCAGCTTACTTAAAAATTATCAAAATTTTCAAAACTACTAAAAATGTTTTATTTTGATAAATAAATACGTATACACATATATATATTTGAATATTTTTAAAAAGAGTTATTTTTTTTAACAAAAACAAACCCTTAACACCATAAGATTAAAAATAATTTAAGTAAATGAAATGTCTTATGCAAAACCAGAAACCATTGTTTTAAAATAATTAACTGTAATGTTTTATCAGAATAAAATTTGATTTTGAGTACTTGAATGATTAAAAATAAATGTACCTTAGAAATAAACCATAATTAAATCCAAATAAAAACATAAAATAAATAAATACTTAAAAAAATTAAACATCCCCCATAAAAAAATAAAATGGAATATCAAAGATAGTAAAAAAAATCCCATAAAAATTATAAAAACTTATCCTCCATGGTAGATGAATTAATTACTCACACACTTATATAGGGTATGCAAGACATGAAGCACTTGGACAAGGTAGTCATACAACACTTCTTAAAACAAGGCATAGTGATTCTTAAAACACGCAACTTAAACATCTATTTATAGTCCTAAAATCACTTTATATCAACTTGTTAGAATTGATGCAAGCTGATCAATGCAAACAACAAGTGGGAAAAAATGACATATTACAATAGGAAAACCTAAAAAGACATCTAACATGGTAGTATAATGAATGAAATTGAGTTCTTCATTGAATAAATTAATTTCATGAATAAAAATGATAACCAAATGATCACACATGGATAAAACAAAATAGATCGACATACCAATAGGAATCAGGTTATTTCTAGCTTCATTGTGATGCTTGGAAAAAACCAACCATAAATGTTGAAAAAGAATACGCAACATTAAATCAATAGAATATAAACTTTTTTGAACATTAACATTTTAGGAAAATACCAAATCAATGATAAATGGAGTTAGATATTCAATACAACAATAGGACCCTATAATAAAGACAAACACCACAAGTTGAAGAATATCGACAAAGAGTTCACTGGTAAGCAGGTCTTTTAAGATTCGAACTCCAAAGAGGTCAAACCTACCTCATACTAGGAAAAAAAGTATAGGGATGAAGAATTCAATGGTGATTATTGACTCTCAATATCCTTCACAGGTCATTTTCCCCAAAATCGTGTTCAAAACCTTCAATGCAACATAGATCGAGTGTAGTCGAACCCTAATTGAACTTCGAACACGGTGCTCAAAACCCTTCCTTGAACTAGAATCTAGATTTGGACTTCTGATCAGCTTTTAACCTTGACTCCAATATTGATGACTTCTGAAACCATCGACTGAAGCTCAATTCGTCCGCACCCTCTCCTCTTGTGACAAACTCTCCCGACCTCGATCCCCATTCACGCAAAACCCTCAAACGGAAAGTAGAAAAGTTTAAACTTAGACAATTTATCATTTTTTATTTAAATCAGTTATTATTTTGTTATTTTTAATTTTAATAAAACTATTTTATTATTTCATATATAAATCAATATATATATATAACACTTTTAATTCATGAATATAAATTAAATTTATATAAGTTAAACTTTTATTAATATATGTTCTTTAAAATTAATATATATATATTAGTTAAATAAAATTAAAAACATAATTTATCATAAAAAACTAAATTAATAAATACATAATAATAAGTCTTTTTTTAAAATTAAATTTCTTTCTTTTAATTATTATTGTTATTCTTGTTACCTTAATTTCAAAGATTTATTTGTTATAAATATAATTTAGGTTATTTTAATTCAAAACATTACAATAATATGTTACTTTCATTATTAACTTTAATTATATTTATTTTCTTTTGTTTTATTTATTAAAACAATATGTTAGAAAATATAATTAATTTTTTATTATTTTAATATGTCATCATGTATTTTAAAAAGTGATATTTTGAGAATTATTTTCAAAGTAACAATATTTCATTTTGATTAAATGAAATAACATAACATTTTTTATTTAAATTAAAATTCATTTATTAATAACATAATATTTTCTTATATTTTACATCCCCCCCCTTAAATGAATTGTGCCCTCACAATTAGTTTATCAGAATTAAGAAAAATTCTGAATTTTCCAACTTCAGAATTAAAAAAAACTAAAATTTATAAGGGGACATAATTACATAAAAAAATTATTATGTGTACATTTTGTTTTACTCAAAAGGAAACATCTAATATCAAATGTTTTCTAGACTGTTCCTATGATACCAATTATAACAGCCCGAGCCTTCTCGTCTAGACTCAGTGCTTAATATACTGTGTAATTTTATTTTATAAAATGAAACTGAATAATTACATAACATATTACAAAAATTAGGACCTTTTACTGGTCTAGGTTCTGGAGTATTAGACAAAACATTATATTTATCAAATTTTAACAAAAATTAAACATATTCCTACGACACTTTCGATTGCTAACTCAAAAAGTGAAGCAGTTTGAAATTGATCTTCTATGATACCTATGAAAAATAATTTTAAAGTAAAGGGTGATCATTCAATTTACTGGTAAGGGGTTTTGCAATCGTTCATTTTTGTTAGAAAACCATTCTTTGAAAAAAATATCATTGAGAAATTACTTCAAAAATTCTTTTAATAATACCATTAAAAATAATTTTAGAAAATACCATTGAAAATAATATTGAAATTATTTACGTATTGAAAATACTTCTATATTTTCAAAATACATATGGTCAAATTGTTTTATAAATATTCCATTGATATTTCTGAAAAAGTATATGCATGCTTTTTGAAAACAAAATATTAAGGGAACTTTTAACATTGAATTCTATCTTGGGCCTACCCACATACTACGAGATTGGGTTCATTTCCAAATTCCCTACCATATTTACAATGACTAAGTGCCGGGTTTTATGAAAATATTTTTAATCATTATTTATATACATACATTCATTTCCACTAGATTTTCTACATTAAAAAACATGAAAAACATATTTAGTACATCTATATGTTTAAATATATATACAACTATGTAATCATACATGAAATTCATATGATCACTTTTAATTATATAAATAAATACATAAATACTAATCTTCATTGGAAATTAAATGTTTTACTTGATTCGACTTGGTTCGACAAGATCTCACGATACATAAACATTGCATATGGAAGATTAATTAGCAATCATGTACCTAAAATTTCATTCTTAATCCCATAAGAATTATTTTTTATAATGATTATTCAATGCTCCTGAGTATACGTATATACCTATATATGTAAATGCATATACAAAGTTCCATGAAAAATCATCAATATTTGTCCATAATCATGATTTGTGCATGACATTCATATGACATGATGAATTTAGGATATTCCTAATTTATAATTTCATACATAGTATTTGGTTCATAATAATTTACTTAAAATAGTTATATACATGAAAATTATACAAGTATATATATATATATATGATATAATAACCACAATAAATTCATGTTTAAATAAAACATTGACAAATGAAATCAATTTAAAATAACAAGTAATTATATAAGACGATTCATTGGAAATAAGTTAAATTATCAAAATACAAGGGAAATTTTAACATAATTAAATAGTCTGTCTAAGAAATTCAGAACATTTTCTAACTAAACATTTATCAACATTTTCAAAACTACTAAACATGTTTGATTATGATAAACACACACACACACACACATATATGAATCTTTTTAAAACAGAGATAATTTGTTTAAAAAAACCCTTAAGACAATAATATGAAACATAATTTAAGTAAATGGAATTTATTATGCAAAACCAGATCCATTGTTTTAAAATAAAGAACTGTATTGTTTTATCAGAATAAAATATGTTTTTTAGTACTTGAATGATTAAAAATAAATTCCCCTTACAAATAAACCATAATTAAATACAAATAAAAATCTGAAATAAATAAATACATAGAAAAATTAAATGTTCCCTATAAAAAAGAAATAAAATGAAATCAAAAGGATGTTATATGAAAATAAATAATCCCATAAAATTTATTAAAAGTTCTCCTCCCTTCTAGATGAATCAATTAATCACACACTTACATAGGGTGGGAAAGACATGAAGCACATGGACAGGTTAGTCGTACAACACTTCTTAAACCAAGGAATAATGATTCTTAAAACACTAAACATAAACACCTATTTATAGACTTAAAATCACTATATAACGTATTTTCCAGATTGATGCAAGTTAATTTATAAAAACAACGAGTGGGAAAACATTTGACAAATTACAGTGGGACAAACAAAAAATACATCTAGTATGGAAGTATAATGAATGAAATAAAGTTCTTCGTTGAATAATTTAATTGTATAAATAAGGCTGATAACCAAATGATCATGCAATGAGAAAACAAAATAGATCGACAGACCATTAGGAATATATTTATTTCTAGATTCATTGTGAAGCTTGGAAAAATATAACAATAAATGTTGAAAAAATATCAGAAACATTAAATCGACAGAATCTAAAATGTTTTATTTATTGAAGTTTGAGGAAAATACCAAATCGATGATAAATGGAGCCAGATATTCAATACAACAATATGACTAGATAATGAAGACAAACACTGCAAGTTGAAGAATATCGACAAAGAGTTCATTGGTAAATGGATCTCATTAAGATTCAGACTCCAAATAGGTTATTCCTACCTCATTTATGGACAAAAAAATAGGGATGAAGAGATAAAGGGTGATTAATGGCTTTCCATCTCCTTCACGGGTCATTTTCACCAAAATATTGTTCAGAACATTCAACGCAACATAGATCAAGTGTAGACAAACCCTAATCGATCTTGAAACACGGTGCTCGAAACCCTTCCTCGAACTCAATTCCAGATCTGGACTTCTAATCTACTTCGACCATGAATCCATATTCTATGACTACTGAAACCCTCGGTTTAAGCTCTATTTGGCCTTGCCCTCTCCTCTTGTGACGAACTCTACAGACCTCGGTCCCCATTCATGCGAAACCCTCACACAAAAATCCAAAAAATTTAACCATAAACGATTTATCATTTTTATTATTTAAATCGTTCATTATTTTGTTATTATTTATTTAATAAAACAATTGTCTTATTTAAAATATATATCGATATATATGACACTTTTAATTCATAAATATAAATTAAATTCGTAGTTAAAGATTTATTAATATATATTATTTAAAAATAGTATATATATATTTATTAGATAATTAAAATTAAAAATATAATTTATCATCACAAAATAAATTAATAAATACATAATAGTAAGTTTGTTTTTAAATAAAATTTCATTCTTTTAATTATTATTATTATTCATTTTACCATAAATATAATGTAGGCTTTTTTAACTCAAAAAATTATAATAATATGTCACTTTTATTATTACCTTTAATTATATTTATTTTTTTTTGTTTTATTTATTAAAACAATATGTTAGAAAATATAAATAAATTTTCATTATTTTAATATGTCATCAGGAATTTTAAAAAGTGATATTTCTGTCACGACCCGTCCTCGGGGCCCGTGCCGTGACTACCCCAAGCCCACCTTCCATAGGCCAGGGGTTGGCGACTAGCACCAAGGCGTAATTCCCGATAAAAAGGGAAGACATTGCCTTTGTAACGTAAACAAACACCACAGAGTAAGCAAGAAGAAGTAAACACTAAGGAAAACTGGGTACAAAAGTGTGTGCGGAAAAGTAAGTGGGCCAAAATACAAACCCAAACTGAAAGTAAAGTACAACTGTAAAGAAAGTACAACAACTGAAAGTAAAGGCGCAACGTCAATCCGTCCACTGGAAGTCCCACCTGAAGGATGTGTAAAGATATCCTCCTCAGCTGAACGGGTCCAGCCGTCCGCTCCGTGTACGTCCCGACTAGTGGTCCACCTCCAGGTACAGACATTCTCCACAAGCTTCTACCACGATCAGCACTGTCTGTCGTCTGCATCCAACACAATGTAGTGCGAGCATAGCCCGTGCAGGGGTGAGTATAAGCTACTCAGTAGGGACCCCGAGATCCCTGAAGGTCTCCCATAATCCACAAAGGATAATCCACAAAGGAATGATACAAACACAAAGTAACATCCAACACTACTTAGGTATATGCCCATACATATACCTAAGTCATCAATACCAGTTCGGCTCCAGCATCCGAGCCCAAGAACAACCCAGTCCACACAGGAAAACACATCTCAATCCACACAAGAAAGAATAACGTAATCCACACATGATATCAAGTCAATATTATCGAAGATAAGATTGAAAGTCAAGAATCAGCTCACACAGGAATACTTCTTCATAAGACAATAGAGATGATCAGGTGTAGCCACTGATTCGTCTAAGCTGTCGGACCCACACAGGATCGATAGGTACTAACGCCCGCGATGACCCACAAAGGATTGATAGGTACTAACCCCCGCAATGACCCACAGAGGATCGATAGGTACTAACCCCCACAATGACCCACACAGGATCGATAGGTACTAACCCCCGTAATGACCCACACAGGATCGATAGGTACTAACCCCCGCAATGACCCACATGATCTGACCCACACAGGATCGGTATGCACTGGCCCAAATAGGACCACTGAGCGCTGAACCACACAGGATCGTTAGGCACTGATCCACACAATATCGCTGAGTGTTGTAGTCATCGCTATCGAACCCCCGGAGGATTTCTGTACAGTCGTCATCGTCGTCGTAGTCGCAACCAGCTCTAGGGTTCCCACACACAGCAAGCTCATTCGGGGAGGGTCCGCTCCACGAGCCGAGGGGCTGATACATCAACTGAAACTAATTCCGGAGTTGATGTATCCAAAAGTTCCATATCATCAACAGGAACTCAACGTCACAGACGGCGCGTCAATCGGACGCCCGGTCTGAAAGTTATTGGCTTTTTCGTCCCAGGGGCCCGATTGGTTTTTAAGTCCAAACCATCCCGACCGTACTACAACTATGTCCAAACATCGAGCTTAGTAAGCCAAAAGGTTCTTCACACTAATAGGAATCCAAAAAAATCGATGTCACTTCAAACGGATGTCCGGAGCTCAAGTTATAAGCTTTTCCGCTCCGAGGGCCCGGTTGGTTTCGTGTTCGAACCAACCTGGCTGAACCCAAAGTTCTCCGAAACCTTGAGTGTATTATACCGAAACGACCGTCCCGATCCAAGGATCACAGCACAACTAGCAGTGCATTGATCGAAGGTCTGTAGCCCAAGTTATGGGCAAAAGACCGAAAAAGATCCGAAAATAGGGGCTTCAGGCCCGGTCCGACCCGACCCGATATCCCCTGGGTCGGCCCGAACCGGGCGACCCGACCCAAGTCCGGTTCCGGCCCGATTGGGTGCGGCCCAGCACGGCCCCGCCGGCGCGGCCCGACCCGGCCTGGTCGTGGCCCGACCCGGCCTGGGCGCGGCCCGACCCGACCTTGACGGCCCGACTTGGGCGGACCGGCCTGGCGGCCCGGCCTGGCGCGCTCGGGCTGGCCAGCGTAGCCAGGCGGCTCGACCAAAACGACCGAGATGAAGGGCGGGGGGGGGGGGGGGGCGCTACCCCCTGTTGGTGTAACTGCGACCCCCATGTGGGGGGACGCTCCTTTGGCTAGCCGGGGGTTACGACCCCCGACCTTCTCGTTGACCGGCTGGCCCGGTCCGGCCGGCCAGTTGCTGCTGCCGCGGGCCCGCTGCGGTCCCGCCCTCCTGCTCCGGCGCTGGCGGCCGGAAGCCGGCCGCCGCGCCCCTCCGCTGCGGCCCCGCTCTGGCTGTGGCCTCTTTGAGGTTCTCCGGCGCGGTGCGACTGCGCTGCGCTTTTCCGACCATACTTCATTATTTCCGCGGGGTGCAACGGCACCGTGCTACCTTGCTCGTGCCACAACAAAATCAAGTATCAAGGGGGGAGGAGGGTCGGACGTGTTCGTGCGGTCCGACCTCCTCCCATTATTGCGATAACAGGAATCTCAATTAGAGACGATGATCATCGATGAAAGTATTTAAGAATAAAAACAAAACAAATAATCCCCTACCTCGAGGTGTCGTTGAACAAAGGTTCGTCACGGGAAAGAACGTCGCGGAAGAAAGCGCCGCAGAAGGAGGATCGTCGACATCGCATCGTCGATCTATGACGATGGCGTCTCTCACCGGCTGCGGAGAGGGAAGAAGACGGTACGACGAAATCCCCTTTGCGGTGACGGAGTTCTTCGTCGAAGGCTCAGTGTTCTACATCGACAACGATGCGTTCTTCGCGTTCTTCAAGGAGGAAGAACGTTCTTCGGAACTTAGAGATTTCCTCTCCAAATCCTCTCTCACAACGAACTAACCTCTCACGAAATAAGACTTTGTCTTATTTAATTAAAACACGAGCCAACAATTCATTTCAAATTTCAAAATGAATCCAAGAATTAATTATATTGAATAACCTACACAATTAATTAATTAAGAGTTGACTTCATTTAAAGGGGGTGTGGGTGGGTAACATAATTAAGTGGGAGTTAAGGAATATGAAAGGGCGGGGCTCATGTGGGCCCCACCCCACAAATATCCTACCCAGTGGAGTAGGATATAGGGGGTCCCACTCCAACCACTTAGTTTAGGTTAAACAACTTTAAAAAAAATAAAATTGGTTGCACCATTTTATTTTATTCTTTACTTAACCCAAAATTTAATAACCTCACCCGATCAAACACAACTCTGGAAAAGGTGTTCCTAAGCAATTTCCAGCACTGCGGTTTCATCGGTGCCTTCGGATTTCAATTCCGAGAAACAGATCAAAAGTTAGAAAAACCTGCTCATTCGTTCACTGAACGTACCCGAGCTAAACTTCGGAATATTATTCCGGGCTCACCGGGCCTCGGAATCAGGTGCCGTTAGAAACCATGTTCTTGTAAAATCCCAAAGAAAATTAAGAAAAAATTTCCCTTGAATTTTACGGGACATTACATTACTCCCACCTCAGGGCTTTACATCCTCGTAAAGATACATCATAAACTAGGGGAACAAATGTGGGTACTGTGCACACATCTAAGCCTCCCGCTCCCAAGTGCTCTCCTAGATGTTCCAATGCTGCCACCTGATGCACACTAGAGGAATCTACTGTCCACATAGGACCCCCTCCTATCGATCCTCGATCTCCACTGGGACCTCCGCAAAAGTCGCCCCATCGTCAATGATATGCGTCGGGTCGTGCACGTATCTCCTCAGGTGAGATACGTGGAAGACGTCGTGCACCAGGTGCAACTGAGGTGGTAGAGCTAGGCGATAAGCCACCTCGCCTATCCTTTTGAGGACCTAGAATGGTCCGATGAAGCGCAGAGATAACTTGCCACCTCGGCCAAATCTCCGTAAACCACGTTGAGGTGAGACCCGCAAGAAGACGTGGTCGCCATCCTCGAAATCTAGTGGCCTCCGCCTCCTGTCAACATAATACTTATGCCGGCTCTGAGCTATCCTCATCCACTCCTGGATGACCTGGACCTTCTCTATCATGGCCTGGACCATCTCTTGTCCCACAAGTGCTGACTCCCCTGGGTCTGTCCAGCACAGCGGTGATCTGCAAGGTCAGCTATACAACACCTCGTATGGTGCCATCCTGATGGTGGAGTGTTAGATGTTGCTATACGCGAACTCCACCAAGAGTAGGTGGTCCTCCTAGCTGTGACCAAAGTTGAGAACACATGCACGGAGCATGTCCTAGAAAGTATGAATGGTCCTCTCTGTCTGACCATCCGTCTGAGGGTGAAAGGCGGTGCTCAAACGTAGCTGTGTCCTGAATGCCTCCTGGAACCCCTTCGAAAGACGGGAAGTAAAGCGAGCATATCGATAGGAGACGATAGATGAAGGCACACCATGAAGCCGTATAATCTCCTGAACGTAGAGACATCCCAAGCTCCTTACTGAGCCCTGATCTCTGATGGGTAAGAAGTGGGCCGACTTGGTGAGTCGGTCGATAATCACCCAAATAGAGTCATGACCTCTGGAAGCGCGTGTAAGTCCAGTCACGAAGTCCATAGATATCCCATCCCACTTCCACTCCGGGACCTCCAAGGGCTATACCAAGACTGCTGGTACCTGGTGCTCCACCTTCACCTGGTGGCAGGTGAGGCATCAAGAAACGAACCCAGCCACAACCTTCTTCATACCCGGCCACCAGTTCTGTCGTCTGAGATCCTGGTACATCTTCGCCACTCCTGGATGTACCGCTAAAGGGAAAGTGTGAAACTCCCTCAACACCTCCTTCTGTAAAGCAGCTGGTACCTTGGTATGTCCTCTGAAAAGGATGACATGCTCTCCTCCCACAGAGAATCAATCAGGTGCCTGTCCTGAGGATATATGTGAACACCGCGTCCCACAGTCAAAGTCCCCATGCAGTACCTCTCTGACCCGCTGAAGAAGCGGAGGAGTGACTGTGAGTGACTGAAGAAAGGATCCTCCATCACTATCCACGAAGGATATCTGCAAAGCATCTAGCTACTCTGTCACCTCCCCAAGTAGCTGAATGATCGTCCTCCTACTGAGAGAATCGGCTACTACGTTCCCCTTTCCATGAGTATAGACTATCTCAAAGTCATAGTCCTGGAGGAACTCGAGCCATCGCCGCTGTCTCAGGTTCAGGTCCTTCTGCGAGAACATGTACTTGAGACTCTGGTGGTCAGAAAAGACTGTAAAGCGCTCACCCATCAGATAGTGTCGCCACATCTTCAGAGCGAAGACCACTACTGCTAACTCCAGGTCATGGGTAGAGTAGTTCTGCTCATGCTGCCTCAACTGACATGATCCATAGGCGATCACTGCCCGCTCCTACATTAGGACACATCCGAGTCCGGTCCCTGATGCATCAGAGTAAACTATGTACCCTACTCTGGTAGCCTCAAGATAGGTGCGCTGGTCAATCTCTGTCTCAGCTCCTAGAAGCTCTACTGACATCTGTCTGACCACACGAAGGGTCTCCCCTTCCTCCTTAACGTTATGCAAAGCTGCAAAGATTTATCCTTTGCCGAAAAGAGAAATCCGGTCTCATCCCTTAGATGAACCACATTCCTTTCCTAATACATTCAATCCCATCATGATAAGTTAATTCATGCCATGGATGACGTAGTAAGGCCTCGACGCTGCTACCAGGATATCCAACCATTACTCTCACCTCCAAGGGTTGAGTCACACTGTCGGCATCAGTGTGTGGTCACTGGGTCTCCTCTAGTAAGAATCTCATATGTGAGGGTCAAGTCAATAGTTTTTAACCGGTAACTCTTAACATTAACATACAAAATACAAGAAAGAAAACATCACTATTGGAAGTGTCTTTTATTGCTTCAACTCAAAGTACAAGGATACAAGGCAACAAAAACAACGAAGCTAGAGGCATTATGGGAAAATGCCTCTATGCTTGGAGCTAGTCCCACACTTGTCCACCCGCTTCCGGAGATCTATGATCGTAAGCTTCAGCTTCCTGAAGCTGTGCTTTCCCCTGTTGTCAGGGTGGACCTCCTGGTGGTGGTGGTGGTAGAGCCTCAAAACGTCGTCCACCACCTGCTGCTCGACCAACTCCTTGGCCTCGTCCGCCTACTCCGTACGGACCGCCACGGTCAAACCTCTGCCTCTTCCTGGATGGTCCCTCAACCATCTGATGCTCCTCGACACGACGGGTCGGGCAGTCACGAGCCATGTGGCCCTGCCTGCCGTTTGCGTAGCACTGTCTGCCTCTCGTAAGACTGGTTCTGCTGCGTGTGCCCCACACCTCCGAGCTAGTATCCTGTGGTCGTCCGCCTGATGGCCTGGTCCTCTTGGACCTCTGTGACATCTGTCTACTGCCGGCTGCAGAAGACTCCACTACGTGCCGCCCTGCCGTAGGTCTCGCTGCTGATGTAGGCTCAGCAAGAAACTCTCAATGAGAAGGGCTCACTCCAGTACCCCTTCCTATGTCGGAATGCCGAGGGAGATCAGAGATGCCCTGATGTCATTCCTAAATCCTTGCTCGAAGGTACGGGCCCAGAAAAATGGGTCCCATACCATGTCTTTCGAATAGCGCGAGAGATCGGTAAATCTCGCCGAGTACTGGGCGACCGTCATGCTGCTCTGCCGCAGCAGTAGAAGCTTCTGGATGCGCACCGTACGGAGGGTGGCTGGGATGAACTCCGAGTGAAAGAGTTTCTCAAAGTCCTTCCAGAGGAGAGATGCCTCGTCGTGCACCTGGAGCATCATGCTCCACCATCTGCCTGCTTCTGCGTGCAGGAGGCTCGCTGCGATGATCACCATGAGGTCAGCTGGTGTCCTCACTAACCTGAAAACTCGCACAACCGCCTCCATCCAATCCTCGGCTGCCTGAGGGTCTGTCTCCCCATGGAACCTGGGCGGGCGCTGATGCAGAAACTCGTGCAGTGCCCTAAGGCGATGTGCACTATCAGCGGATGGGGCTGGTAGCATCGGTGGCTCGGTGGGTAGTGGTACCGCCGGTGCCTCCGTAGTAATAGGGCCCTGCACTGAGGCCTCATCGCTCGGTGGGCTATCGTCACGTACAAAACTCAGAACCCTACCTGTATGCCGTCATGGGGCCATCCTAAATAGAGTCAGGTGCGCCATGGTCAAAATAGTATACTTGGTGAGCTGACACAAAATAATCACAAAGAAAACATGAAACACACATGCAATCAGTGTGTTCGTGTACTAAGTCGGAAATCAGAAGTCAGGGTCCTAGTGTACGGATACGTCGGCCGCCGCACCAACACTGGACACCCTAGAATGATAACCACACTCAATACTCTTAACACTATTGCTTCACATAGAAAAAGATCAAAGTCTTGAGTTCTGCGGTAGAACCGAACTCCTATGATACCAATTTGTCACGACCCGTCCTCAGGGCCCGTGCCGTAACTACCCCAAGCCCACCTTCCATAGGCCAGGGGCTGGTGACTTGCACCAAGGCGTAATTCCCAATAAAAAGGGAAGGAATTTTTTTGTAATGTAAACAAACACCACATAGTAAGCAAGAATAAGTAAACACTAAGTAAAACTGGGTACAAAAGTGTGTGCGGAAAAGTAAGTGGGCCAGAATACAAACCCAAACTGAAAGTAAAGTACAACTGGAAAGAAAGTACAATAACTAAAAGTAAAGCCGCAACGTCATGACATCTACTAGAAGTCTCACTTGAAGGGTGGGTACAGATAGCCTCCTCAGATCCACGGGTCCAGCCGTCCGCTCCGTGTACGTCCTGCCCAGTGGTCCACCTCCAGGTACCAACTTGCTCCACAAGCCTCTACCACGATCAGTGTTGTCCATCATCTGCATCCAACACAACGTAGTGTGGGCATAGCCCATGTAGGGGTGAGTATAATCTACTCAGTAGGGACCCTGAGACCCCTGAAGGTCTCCCAGAATCCACAAAGGATAATCCACAAAGGAAAGATACAAACATGAAGTAACATCCAACAATACTTAGGTATATGCCCATACATATACCTAAGTCATCAATTCCAGTTCGGCTCCAGCATCCGAGCCCAAGTACAACCCATTCCACACAGAAAAACACAACTCAATCCACACAGGAAATTATAACGTAATCCACACAGGATATCAAGTCAATCTTATCGAAGATAAGATTGAAATTCAAGACTCAGCTCACACATGAATACTTCTTCGTAAGACGATAGAGATGATCGGGTGTAGCCACTGATTCGTCTAAGCCATCAGACCCACACAAGATCGATAGGTACTAACCCCCGCAATGACCCACAAATTATTGATAGGTACTAACCCCTGCAATGACCCACACAGGATCGATAGGTACTAACCCTCGTAATTACCCACACAGGATCGATATGTACTAACCCCCACAATAACCCACACAGGATCTGACCCACACAGGATCGGTATGCGCTGGCCCACACAGGATCGATGAGCGCTGACCCACACAGGATCAGTAGGCACTAATACACACAGGATCACTGAGTGTTGTAGTTGTCGCTGTCGAACCCACGGATGATTTCTGTACAGTCGTCATCGTCTTCACAGTCACAGCCAGCTCTAGGGTTCCCGCACACAGCAAGCTCGTTCGGGGAGGGTCCGCTCCACGAGCCAAGGGGCAGATACATCAACTGACATGAATTACAGAGTTGATGTATCCAAAAGTTCCGTATCGTCAACTGGAACTCAACGTCACAGACGGCGCGTCAGTCGGACGCCCGGTCTGAAAGTTATTGGCTTTTTCGTCCGAGGGGCCCGGTTGGTTTTTAAGTCAAAACCATCCCGAACGTACTCCAACTGTGTCCAAAACTTGAGAAGAGTAATTAAAAAGGTCCCTCTCACTAAGAGGAATCCAATAAAGTCGACGGAACATCAAACAGACGTCCGGAGCTCAAGTAATAAGCGTTTCCGCTCCGAGGGCCCGGTTGGTTTTGGGTTCAAACCAACCCGGCCGAACCCAAATTTCTCCGAAACCTTGAGTGAAATATACCAAGACGACCGTCTCGATCCAAGGATCGCATCTCAACTGACGGTGCGTCGATCAGAGGTCCGTAGCCCATGTTATGGGAAAAAGACCGAAATAGATCCGAAAATAGGGGGTTCGGGCCCGGTCCGACCCAGCTCGATACCCCCTGGGTTGGCCTGAACTGGGTCCGGGTCCAACCCGATTGTCGAGGCCCGGCCCGGTGGGCGCGGCCCAGCCCAGCCCGACCCGGCCTGGGCACGGCCCGACTCGGCCTGGGCACGGCCCGCCCTGGGCGGCCCGGTCTGGCGGCCCGACCTGGCGACCCATCTTGGCGCGCGCGGCCTGGCCTGCGTGGCCAAGCGGCTCGGCCAAAATGGCCGAGCCGAAGGGGGGGGGGGGGGCGCTGCCCCCCTGTTGGTGTAACCGCGGCCCCCATGTGGGGGTCCACTCCTTCGGCCAGCCGGGGGTTACGACCCCCGACCTTCTCGTTGACCGTCCGACCAGTTGCTGCTGTCGCGGTCCCGCCCTCCTGCTCCGGTGCCAGTGGCCGGAAGACGGCCGCGACCTTTGTCCGACCGGCGCGGCGCGACGGCGCTGCGCCCCTCCTCCGCGGCCCTGCTCCGGCCGCGGCCTCTTTGAGGTTCTCCGGCGCGGCGCGACGGCGCCACGACTTTGTTCTACATCAACAGCGCTGCGCTTTTCTGACCATACTTTATTATATCCGCGCGGTGCAACGGCACCACGCTGCCTTGCTCGCGCCGCAACAAAATCGAGCATCAAGGGGGGAGGAGGGTTGGCCGTGTTCGTCCGGTCCGACCTCCTCCTGTTATTGCGATCAATTAGAGATGATGATCGGCGACGAAAGTATTTACGAAAAAAAAAACAAATAATCCCCTACCTCGAGGTGTCGTTGAACAAAGGATCGTCACAGGGAAGAAAGTCGCGGAAGGCAGCATCACAGAAGGAGGATCGTCGGAGTCGCGTCGTCGATCTCCGAGGATGGCATCTCTCACCATCTACGAAGAGGGAAGAAGACGATACGACGAACTCCCCTTTGCGGTGATGGAGTTCTTCGTCGAAGGCTCAATGTTCTATGTTGGCAACGGTGTGTTCTTCACGTTCTTCAAGGAGGAAGAATGTTCTTCGAAACATAGAGCTTTCCTCTCCAAATCCTCTCGCACAACGAACTAACCTCTCACGAAATAAGACTTTGTCTTATTTAATAAACAGACAAGCCAACAATTCATTTCAAATTTCAAAATGAATCTAAGAATTAATTATATTGAATAACCTACTCAATTAATTAATTAAGAGTTGACTTCATTTAAAGGGGGTGCAGGTGGGTTACATAATTAAGTGGGAGTTAAGGAATATGAAAGGGTGCGGCTCGTGTGAGACCCACCCCACAAATATCCTACCTAGTGGAGTAGGATATAGTGGGTCCCACTCCAACCACTTAGTTTAGGTTAAACTACTTTAAACAAAAATCAAATTGGTTGCACCGTTTTATTTTATTATTTACTTAATCGAAAATTTTTATAACCTCACCCGAGCAAACGAAACTCCAGAAAAGGTGTTCCTAATCAATTATCGGTGCTGTGGTTTCATCGGTGCCTTCAGATTTCAATTCCGAGCACTGGATCAAAAGTTAGAAAAATCCGCTCGTTCATTCACTGAACGTACCCGAGCTAAACTTCGAAAAATTATTCCGGGCTCACCGGGCCTCGGAATCAGGTGCCGTCAGAAACCGTGTTCTTGTAAAATCCCAAAGAAAATTATGAAAAAATTTCCCTTGAATTTTACGGGTCTTTACAATTTTGAAAAGTATTTTTAATGTAACAAAATTTCATTTGGATTAAATTAACTCACATAACATTATTTATTTAAAATAAAATTCATTTATCAATTAATTAATCTTTTTTGGATGTTACATTCTCCCCACCTAAATGAATTGTGCCCTCTAAATTTGTTCATCTAACTTAAGAAAAATTCTGAATTTTCCAGCTTCAAAATTTAGAAAAACTAAAATTTCTAAGGGGACTTAATTACCTAAAAAAATTCTTACGTGTGCATTTGTTTCCTCAAAAGAAAATATGTATTCTACAATGTTGTCTAGACCATTCCTCTAATACCAATTATAACAGCCTAAGCCTGCTCTACTAGACTCAGTGCTTAAAAATGATGTGTAATTTTGTTTTATAAAAGGAAAATGAATAACTACACAACATATTACACAAATGAGGACCTTTTACCAGTATAGGTTATTGAGCATTAGAAAAAACCTTAAATTTATCAGATTTAACAAAAATTAAATAGATGCCTACTACGCTTCCGCATTCTATCCCCAAAAGTGAAGCAGTCTAACATTGATCTTCTAAGATACTTGTGAAAATTCATTTTAAAAAAAGGTGAGCATTAAATTTCCATGTAAGGGGTTTTGAAATATTTAAAATACTTTTTATGAAATATTTCATTGAAAAAAATTACAGTGATAAATGCTTTCAAAAATTCTTTTGATAATACTATTAAAAACACTTTTAGAAAGTACCTTTGAAAATAATATTGAAATTATTTACATATTGAAAATACTACTATATTTTGAAAATACTTGCGGTCAAAGTATTTTATAAATAGTCCGATGATATTTTTGAAAAACTATACACTTGTTTTTTGAAAAAAATACTGGGAAAACATTTAACGTTAAAGGCTATCTTGGGACTACCAGCTTAATGTGGGATTTGATTCATTCCCCAATTCCCTAACATATTTACAACGACTAAGTACCAGGTTTTATATAAATATTTTTATTCTTTCTTTATATATATATACATTTCCACTAAAGTTTCTACTTAAACAAACTTGAAAAACATCTTTAGTACATGTATATATTTATATATATATACAACTATATAATCATACATGAAATACATAATCTAAATTTTAATTATATAAATAAATACATAAATACCAATCTTCATGGGAAATTACATGTTTGACTTGGTTCGACTTGGGTCGACCAAATCTCATGATACATAAACATTGAATATGTAAGATTAATTAGTAATCACGTACATAAAATTTCAATCTTAATCCCATAAAAAGTTCTTTTTTATAAAGATTATTTAATGCTCATGAGTATATATATATATACCTATATATGCAAACACATGTTTGAAGTGCCAAGAAAAATCATCGATATATGTCCATAATCATGATTTGTGCATGACATGAATATAACATGATGAATTTATGATATTATTAATTTATAATTTCATACTTAATATTTAGTTGATTATAATTTACTTAAAACGGTTATATACTTTAAAATTATACATATATATATATATATATCACATAATAACCACAATAAATCCATGTTTAAATAAAATTTTTATAAATAAAATAAAATTAAAACAACATGTAATTATATAAAATGATTCCTTTGAAATAAGTTAAATTTCAAAATAAAATCAAAATTTTATCATGATTAAATTGGCTGTCTAACAAATTCAAAACATAAACTTATTAACAATTTATCAAAATTTTCAAAACTACTAAACATGTTTGATTTAGATAAATACATATATATACACATATATATGTGCATATTTGTAAAATAAAGATAATCTTTTAACAAAAAAACCCTTAATACTATAAGATTAAACATAATTTTAGTAAATGAAATGTCTAACACAAAACTAGAAAACATAGTTTTAAAATAAATAATTGTAATGTTTTCTCAAAAGAAAATATGATTTTGAAGTACTTGAATGATTAAAAATAGACATCCCTTTCAAATAATCCATAATTAAATCCAAATAAAAACATAAAATAAATAAATACTTAAAAAATTAAATGTTCCCCATACAAAAAAATAAAATAAAATGTTATCGCAAAGATAGTATATGAAAATAAATAATCCCTTTCAAATCATGAAAATTTGTTCTCCCTAATAGATGAATAAATTACTCACCCACTAAAATAGGGTGTGAAAGACATGCACATGGACATGTGATTTGTACAAAAATTCTTAAACTAAGGCATAATGCTTCTCAAAGAACAAAACATAAACACATATTTATAGTCCTAAACTCACTGTATATCAACTTGTCAGGATTGATGCAAGTTGATTGATGCAAACAACTAGTGGGAAAAACAAATTGATAGATTATAATGGGAAAAATGAAAAAGACATATAGCATGATATTATAATGATTGAGATCAAGTTCATCATTGAATATTTTAATTTTATTAATAAGACTATTAAGAAAATGATCATGCAAGTAGAAAACAAAATAGATCAAAAGACAAATAGGAATCCAATTATTTCTAGCTTCATTGTGAAGCTTGAAAAAATACAACCATAAATGTTAAAAAAAGATACGCTGCATTATATCGATAGAATCTAAATTGTTTTTAAAATTTTCCATTTGTGGAAAATACCAAATCAATGATAAATGTAGTAAGATATTCAATACAATAATAGGACTATATAATGAAGATAAACACCACACGTTGACGAATATTGATAAAGAGTTTACTAGAAAAGTGGATCTCATTAACATTCGGTGTCCGAAGAGGTTATTCCTACCTCATATATATAAAAAACGACCAGGAATGAAGACATCAATGATGATTAATGGATCCCCATCTCATTTATAGGTCATTTTCCCTAAAATCATGTTTGAAACCTTCAACGTAACACTAATCGAGTGTAGTCGAACCCTAATCACGCTTTAAACACATTTCTCAAAACCCTTCCTCAAACTCCATTCCAGATCTAGACTTCTAATCAGAATCGACCTTGACACCATTATTCAAGATTTCTGAAACCCTCAACCAAAGCTCGATTCGGCCTCACCCCCTCTTCTCACGACGAACTCTCACAACCTCTGTCCCCATTCACACAAAACCCTCACACAGAAACATGAAAATTTTAACCTTGAACGATTTACCATTTTTTTATTTAAACCATTTATAATTTTGTTATTATTTATTTAATAAAAAATTGTATTATTTCATATATATATCAATCTATACTACACTTTTAATTCATAAATATAAATTAAAATTGTATAAGTTAAACTATTATTAATATATATTCTTTAATAATAATATATATATATATATATATTTAATTAAATAAAATTACAATCATAATTTATCATCACAAAATAAATTAACAAATATATAATAATTAGTCTGTTTGTAAAAGAAATCTCTTTCTTTTAATAATAATTATTATTCTTTTTACCATAATTTCAAAACTTTATTTGTTATAAATATAATATAAGTTATTTTAATTGAAAATTTTATAATAATATGCTACTTTTATTATTACCTATAATTATATTTGTTTTGTTTTGTTTTATTTATTAAATCAATATGTTAAAAATATAATTATAATTTTTTAATATATCGTCATGTATTTTAGAAAGTGATATTTTGAAATGAATTTTCAAAGTAAAAAAATTTAATATTTATTAAATGAAATAACATAAAATTATTTATTTAAAATAAATTTCATTTATTAATTACTTAATATTTTCTAGGATTTTACACTAACCACCATAGTAGGCATAGGATGTTTTCTAAGAACATAAAACTAACAGCATAATGACTTGATATTATAATCTATTATTTTTGTATCCCAAGTTGAGGTTTATGGAATATTATTAATGATGGTCTTATTGTCCCTATGGATGAATTCATTGTGATTTTCGAAATATATTGACTATTTACAATAGAATCTGTAGTAATAAAAAAAAATAGGAAAATCAAATTTCATTTTTCATATCATCCAATGACATTATTGCAATGAGAAGATGAATGTAGGTTTCATTGAAAAATAATTCGATTATAAGTTCCATGGTTCCTAATCATGAGGCATGTTTAACCTAAATAGTTATCAAGGAACTCCATATTTTGATATGTCTATAATTAAGGAAATGATGAGTTTCCTAGTCATACATAAGTTAATAAGGATGAATCCTTTTTCAAAATTAGTAAATGAGTTATGACTAAAATAAGGACATCTTTAACTATTTTCCTTATTAAGTAGTAATTAAAATTGAGATGATGCAATTTATTTAGGGAGGAGGAGAATATAAAACCATGATAGTTTTATATATAATTTTTTAATTTAATTAAACATTGTGTCAATATATTGCTTCCTAGGAAACATTGAACCAAAATAAAATTTATATAATTTAGAAAAATATATTAATTTTGAAGTTTATAATATATTCATTTAACTAGTAGGTATAAAACGAAGAAACCATATTAATAAATCTATGAAGAAAGTGGATAGAAGTGGAATAAAGTATAAGAAGTCTCTCTTATGAATCTTATTTTTCTGAGCATGTAAAGGAGGTAGATTTTCTAGGTTTTTCCCAAGACCAATACTAAGCTAAACTATAATAATTATGGTATGATAAAAATCATAAGAGAGATAAATTGAAGCTTGTGGAGATTTCTATGAGATCCATGCTTGCAGAATCACCACCCTCGGCTTCCATAAGTGCATAAAAATGTTTAAATATTATGTAAGGATATTAATGGAATATGTTACTACAAATTAATATAATATAATAATGTTACTAAAAATTAATATAATATAATAATGATACTACAAATTAATATAATATAATAATGTTACTACAAATGTAATAATTTATTTATCACAAGTATTTTAGAAGTTTTCATTTTTACTTTTAAATAAAAAGAATGTTTATTTTTCTATAAAAAATAGTTTTCTTTATATTTCATATTTAAAAGATAAATTTATTAATTTATAATTTTAGTTTTATTAAATTAAATTTATTATAAAATTGATGATGAAAATAATATCTCAGGGTTAATTTTTGGCATTTTTCTAAAATAATTGATTTTTAGATAAATAGTAAAAACAAATTTCTGAAATAATTATTTATGTTACATTATTATGAATAATAAAGAACATGATTTTTAGATGATACAAAATTTATTTAATGAATAAAATAATTCAATTTATAGGTAATATTTTTAATTAATAAAAACCATATTTTACCTTATAAAACCAAAGTAATATTTAAGTTCTAAAAAAATTATTTTTCATATTTTATTTTTATTAAGTATTATAATGGTAAAATCTAATTTCAGATTTATTTTAATCTAATATAACATTAATTTATTTTATAATAAATAAATTAATGTCTTAAAAATAAACATTTATAACTTTACACTATATAGAAATTTTAATCTTAAAACACAGTTTTACTAAATACTGTTTTTACACATTATGTGTGTTTATGTTAAATTTAACATTTGATGATGTTAAAAATTTTATTTTATAAAATTATTTTCATATTTTGGATAATAATTTTTATATTAGGTATAAATTGAAATTTTAATTTAGTCACAAAAATTAATTACTGTGGTTAAAAATTAAATGGACTCATAAAAGTGAAAATGTAAAAAATTATTTATTAAGAGAATGTAACACAAAAAATATTAAAAAAATTATTAAAAATGTTTGTTTTATGTGTTTTTTGACCAAAAATAACCTTATATCCATATTTTTCCCTTTTTGATCTTTTTACCCTTGGATAGAATATTTACATTACTGAAAATGTAATTGGTGCTTCCAAAAATTACTCCCCTCATCACTTATAAAGGGTATCCATACATGCCTTCAGGTTACACATTTAACACATATTTTCTTCCTAAAAATATGAAATTTTATTTCTCCTATAACCTTATCCCACTTCCTTAGGCATCTGGTCACCATTAGTTAGCTTATGACCTCCATTTACAAGGACAGTTATGAGAGACAATTGAAGCTCTCGATGCAAGTATTACCACCTTATTCATTTATTATTAATATTCCTCTTACAAAACCTTTGAAAGCACCATAATATATTTAAATAATTAAAATAAATATACTAATATTGTATTATATTAAATGAATAACCCTTTTTTATTCATTTCTATCCATTAAGAAAAATAAAGGAACATCAATAGTGTGTACCTATGGACTACTTCCTTAACGAATCAACGTCTCCCATTTTTTATTAAACACATATCATGGATGGTTATAATTTCTAAAATGATGAAATAATGTTTTACATAAAATATATTTATTATTATTAAATCAAAAATTAATATTTACTTTCAATCCCTTTAATTTGTTCAAAAATGAAAACGTTATCACAAGTTTGTCTAGATTACCCCCTCCATGAAGGACATGTATTATTTTTCTTAACCAAATTAAATTTTTGGTACTAAAAGTGTAATTAAAGAACTAATATTATATTTATAACATGTTTTAGGTTTCAAAATAATAAACCATATTATACATTTCTCCCTCTTTTTAAAAAAAACATCATCCACGTGTTCATGCAGACTACCACCTCCATAGAACAATGCACTATATATTTCCTAACCGCCTTTCAATTATGGTTCTAATATTGAGTATAAGGTATAAATATTACTTTCCTGAAATTATTAAAGTTATGGTTATTAAAATTGGATAACCTGTTAACAAGATGATCAACAAATAACCACTATAAATTCAACTGTAAAAAAAGAGCATGGTAAGAGGGAAGAAATTACTTCTTCTTGTTATATTTTAACTTAGTATAGGTTCTCTTATTCTTATAATTATTTAATATTATGATATTTTACACTAATACATAGTAAATATGATCACTATACTTTGGGAATTATAATATTACAACAAAATCATTTCATAGTCATCCCCTAATTATAGTACATTCTTGTTTGTATGGGTCGAACTACCTACTTGAAAAATGTTGTAAATTTATATTAGGTATTACTATGGGAATTTAATTTTTACTAATATTTTATATAAATAAGTAAATAATGTTTTCTTATTTTTAATGTAAATATAAAAATTTAACTCATTATTTTAGAAAACACCCATAATTCGCAAAGAGTCATCAAAACATGCTCTCCACTCTATAGAATGAAATTATAACATTATAAATTATTATAAATCACCAATTTAAATACCTTTCATGATCTAATAATGACTAAAATTGGGATAATGATGATGAAAAACAACACCATTATGAAACTAGTTCAAAATGATCATGATGACTCACTACCGATTTCAAAAATAGATAATAACTAACAAATATACTTATAGAGAATAATTATAAATGAATTTTATAAAAGTGTTATAGATATGAATAATTTTCTTAAATATGTTATCAGTATAGTTATTTTTTTACACGAGTTTCAAGTTCTTTTGTGGAAGTCAAGAATTAAGGTAAGGGTTTCTTACCTCAAATTTTTACACCTTGAGACATATTTCATGTTATAAAACATGTTTTATTTGAAAAGGTGTGTCTAAAACCTAATTATTGTCTTTTAAAATGTTTAATTAATTCATAGTTTTTGAATATCTTTATCAAGTTCTCTATTAAATGGATTCTGATAGAGAAGATACCAAAGTTGAATGGGTTTTGTTAATTCAACTCCCTTCATTGGGTTATAATGATTCCTCATGAAATTATTTATTTCAATATTGGTTTAATCCAACTTAATTTTTTATTTTATGGTACATTATCTTCCTCTATAGTGTAAAATATATAACATCTCTATAGTGTTTCTAGGTACAACTTTTTCAAGTTATTATTTTCCTCTTCCTTTAGACATTTATGACTTGTTCCTTTAGGTTTTAGTTGGTTTTAGTTTATAAAACGTTTGAGGGTTTGTATCATTATTTTGGTGTAATGTGGGAAAAAAGTTGTAGCCATTGAAGCTATAGGTTTCCTACTAGAGAGCTGGCCAGGGATACTGGAAAGTTGGTGAGCTTGGTAGTGGAAACTACACTCGGCTACAACCACCAGTTAGCCAATGGGCCTATACTGGACCACTAGTAGGAAAGATCTTATATAATTAAGCAATATAGAATCTAATGACCTATTATTGGTATGGGTAGTGGAATCTACCTATCTTTAGAATCAACCGTCTAGCTGGGGTCCTCCATCATCACTTCGATTGGGCCGATCTGGTTTGGGTAAGTCTGGGTAGTGTTGTAATTATTCCACCTAAAACACCTATTTTAATTATAAATCAACCTATTTTGATCCTATTATGAACCATTCAATATATTTTACATATTTGGGACATATTTGGAACTTATAACCCAGTTCCATGGAGGATAAAAGCACCATTCAAAGATATGGTCCTCTCTTGGTATGTTAATCTTTGTTTTGGTCTTGGATCTCCTTCTTCTTTGAATTAACCATACCTCACTCTTTGGAATGACTTCATCAGAAATTGGAATTTTTAGATCAATATTTCTAATCATATTTCTTTATATACATTGTGAAATTGATGGGTTTTGGCTGTATATTCAATACTCATGGCTTGTTGAATGGAAATTGTGGTGGTAGGTATTCCCTTTGGTTTTATTTATTCTATAACGAATCAATTTAGAGATTTATGATTGTGAATTATTGATTTATTATCCTTTATAAATTCATAATACCCTCAGACCATCTTGGATTTTTTTACCTATATCCATTGATATTCCAAGTGTTTCAAGGTATGTGGTTTCATGAATTAGATTTATGATACATACCTTTATTTATTTCTATATAAAATTAATTTCTAATAATTCTTAAAGTAATGAAAAATGTTTTTATAAAGTATTATGGTTCTGATTATGTACTTGAAATGTATTTCTCCCTTTGGCGTTGTTTAAAAAATTTGTTTGAAGCATGAATTGTATGGTTTTTACAATACAATGCCAAAATAATTATTTTGATATGGTAAAACCTATTATGATTCATGATGAGGTAGGGATCCATCCTTAAAGATGAACTCTTTGCCCGCAGAACTATATTTATAGGCTAGTGTGTACACTAGGTAGCTTAATTTTTTGAAGATATCCACTCTTGGGAGTGAACTATTACACCCTTGACCTATCCTGTTAGGGTATTATGCACACTAAATGGCTTACCCATCACATGAAATGAGAATCCTCACTGACGGGGACTAATGTTAACCCAAGGGTATGTTTTATCTATTAGAATCCTTGAGTGGTGTGTTGGAATGTTATGAAGTTATTTGAAAGTCTGTTTATTACTATACATTATTAAATTGTGAAAAGGAAGATTTATCCATTATTTATGTTCAACTGTATCTCCTACCTTGATTTTAAATTACTTGATAATAATTATATTATTTTATAAATTCTACTCATGAAAAATATAGTGGTATCCTATTAGGCTCATTTTCTTACACCCAACATATGCCTTTTGTGTATGAAGATCTTATTTTATCTGATTCATGTAAGGGGAAGGATTCATTGGATGGTGGTAGGTTTGTTAGGTAGCAGGGTGTTGTAGTTTGTAGGTGATGTCATGTCACATGGAGTTAGGAGTTAGTATTTTTTGAGTACTTTTATTGTTTATGGATCTTCACACTTGATTTTCATTATTATTATAACTTTTTGTTATTGTATGGTTTTTGGATGACCAACATTTTATTTATTTATATCACCTTATTTTAGGTTTATCATGGAACAATCATTCCCAATGGTAGTTCTTGATGCCTAGAAACTTATCACCAACCCATTGGGATTGGAAACACCCTTCAAGTCATGTTAGGATTAGCTCAAATTATATTTAGTTGGGTAATTTGGGATTGTTCATGAAAAATTAGTAGCAATTTGTAGTTTTTATTTTTCATTTATCAGTATCCATTTTGGGACATATTGGTAGATACAAGATAGAAATGTCGGGACTTAAGGGGAATTTTGTGAGTGAGTTCCCAACCATATCTCTTCTCGATGATCCTTAATATTACATGGGTGGTCAATAAATGTGTCTATTGTATTTAGAGTGTCTTGATTCCATTAATTTTTCCCATGAATCTTTCTAATCCGTGTTGAATTATGTTAATTTTAAATAAAAATTGATTTTGGGATTTTATGAACTTGTGTTTATTTGATTGTTGATGTGTAGTAACATTCCCCTAGAAGACTTCTAGTGATTCCTTAGGAGGGTGCTGTCGATGAACCATGATAGGGAAATCATATGATTGATTATAATCTTATTTATATTGTGGTGTGTACAGTTTGGACTA
Source organism: Viscum album (assembly GCA_963277665.1). Classification (NCBI taxonomy): domain Eukaryota; kingdom Viridiplantae; phylum Streptophyta; class Magnoliopsida; order Santalales; family Viscaceae; genus Viscum; species Viscum album. Next base: position 1,035,371,944 of record OY728121.1, on the reverse strand, counting down.
TGGACCATGGTGTGGCCCCTTCCCATGTATAGGATAGGGATTCATAAACTTGAATATATGAGGAAAGGAATCAGGACCATGAATTTGTGAAATAGAAATTTCAAACACTCTAATCAATTAATGTCCTATAGGAAGTGTAATTTTGGTTAGAAAATATCGAGATGATTTTTGAATTCCTTGATTCTCCTGATTCAGTCAATGTGAGGTGTTCCATCTTCAAGTTTTAGGGTCCATGTATAAGGTGGCAGGACTCATTTTTCATGTATAAGAAGCATTAAGGATTAGAGGGTAAATACTTCAAGGACATTTTTACCGAGAAATTATACTCAAAATATATTAACATAGTGAAATTGATAGAGTTACTAACCCTTGATCAAGGGAACCGGTCAATGATGGAGTATTCTAATTGTTTCACTCAACTCACTCTATCTTCCCCTAAGGTCATATCTAATGTTAACATGAAGTCTTAAAGGTTTTAGATGGGTCTTCGACCTAATATCGAGTCAAAAGTATTCATATTATTTTTGACTATATTTGATGAGGATATTGATAGGGTTCTAATGTAAGAACATGACCTGGAGAGAAATACATGGCTTACCAGAGTTCCTCATTCCTCTGGTGGTAGCTCTAGTTATTCTTATAATGGAAAGAGGAAGTTGGGTGATTTTCATAGAGGAAAAAATGGTGGTTCTTATTATAAGTCTATTCATAAACAATCATTAGTATTTGGTGGATTAAATTGGTACTAAGGTGGCCAAACATGACACACAAATCATGTTTTCACTATGCCTATAAGGGTATGCAGTTCATGGGGGTGGTATGGACATTTATAGAAGTTTTATTATGATTTATATTTTCATCACTCTTGAAAAACTTCATGGGAACCTATAGGATCTTTAGTGCAGAAAAATTCTTTACAGACTACAGGGTTCTAGCCAATGGACTTAAGAATAAATCCATTGTATGAAGTGAAAGAGTCTCTAATGGAATATTATAGGGGTCCTACGATAGTTAAAGGTACAATTTCTATTGTTTCCACCTTGGTGAATGATTTGTTTGATACATGAGACTCTCACATGTTTGTATCAAATCGTATGGTGAATTTTCTAAAACATACCAATAGAGATCCTGCATTTTGTTATATAATTATAGGAACATATAGGAAAAAAAATAGATAATTGTTTTTGATGTCCCCCATGATCATTATTTATTTGCGATGTACAACTATTTTGTGGTTTTTTGGTTCTTTACTTGGACCTATTTGATGTTATTATCAGCATGGAATGGTTGATTTCTCACAATGTTTAAATCAATTTTTAACATTGGTGGGTGTTCTTCACCACTTCTGATGGGATCTCCCAAGTGTTTTTGTAACACCCCAAGATTTCATAGTGTGTTATTTCTTCAAAATAATTCAATAACTTGCACTACACGCAACACTGAGTTCAATCACACCGTGACTTACAAAAAAAAATCCATTCAAAAGAGGTTATGAATAGTATTATCTAAATTTTAAACTTTATATAATCCTTATAATTTTAGAATCCATATTATGAGTTTCTTAGATATAATGCAAGAACAAATTCATTTTCAGTATTGCACTTTTATCAACTTTTAATAGTGAACCTTTTTTTAAATACAATATTTTAAACTTTTTGAATAAATGGGGACATCAAAAAATTTAAAATGAAACATCCCAAGCTTCCACGGTAGGCTTTCCTTTGAATAATACAGTAGCATGTGTTGTACGCAACGTTGAGTTTTAACACACACCACAACCGATCAAACTAGCCGTTATGAATAGTAATACCTACTTTTTGAAATTATATATATTTTAAATTTCAAAATTGACTTCATTTTTGGATTCTTAGTGTCGAATTTACCCTAAGGTGAAATTTTGGTACTTTTCGGATAACTTTCATATTCTGATGAATAGTGAAAATTACTAAATTTTAATTAAAAACAACTTTTTTAATCAAAATAATTAATAGTGATAAATTATGAATTTGAGTGGTTTTAAAGTATATTTAGAATATATTTTTACCATTTAATATAATGTTGTTCATTGGACATAATTTTACAATTACACCGAACATAAACAAGTGTCAATATTTTGATAGTTATTATCACTTAAAAACACGCTTTTTGTTTTGACAGCGGGAATTAATTTTAAATTAATTTCTGCCACTTCTGTGTTTTGAATTTAGAAAAATGGATTCCATATTTGGAATCAGGATGTCCAAATTGTGTAAATAGGTAACTTTTATTTTTAGACATTTTGAATAATTACTGTGGTAAATATTTTATTTACCATGGTTAAGGGTAAATCTGGTAAATAAGGGTTAAAAAATAATATTATAATAATACTAAATTACCCTAAAACGTGTCCTAGACTTATTGGTTGATACATGGTCGACCATAGGCATCTTTGGGTCGATTTTGGGACCCCATGGTGCCACTTGTAGGTGATAGGGACACTTTATTTTAATTAAGTTAAAATGAATACAAAAATGACACAAGCATATATCTTTTATAAAAACAATTATTACATAGGGTTATATATGTTGGATTTTAGATTATAAATATTCATTAGAAATATAAAATAACTTCCTACATAATTATATTTTATTTATAATTTTTATAAATTAAATAATTTATTTTATTTATGACACAATGATGATGAAGTAATTACTAAAATAGTGAACAATTAAATTAATTGATATTATAAATACCCAAATAAATATAATATTAAACTTTTAATGAATTAAAATAATTTTCTAGGATAATATGATATATTAGGATTCATTTAATGTACTTTTTTAGAAGTAATTAATCTGTTATGAGTTTCAAAAAAATCAACTATTGAATAGTGTCAAAATTGACATAAAAGAGTTCTTAAAACAAATATTATATTATTAATTGATATTAAATTCCTAAAAATCTAAGGTTCGGCCAAGAGACTTATATCATGATAGGTTCATAATTAATGGACCACTTGGGGGTCTATTGGATGTATATAGTAAGTTTATTAACCATATTATATAAAAATACAAAGAGACATTGTAAAAGTGAAACTAATTAACTTAGAGTTAATAATTAAAGATAAGGTTAATATAAGTACCCAAACCTGTCTAAATTCTATTGGTTGAGTGTTTTTCGACCTATCCCCACCTTAACCTTTTAATAATCAACTTTGGAGCCATTCTAAACCGAATATGAATTTATTATTAATTAATATTTCTAGCGTTTCCAAAGGTGCCCCTCACCCCTCTTATAAAAGGGCACTCCTCCTTCTCATTTATTCACACCTTCAAAGCCTTTTGGTTCGGCCAAACTCTGCCCAAATACTCTCCCAAAATCCCTCACTACAACCTAGAGGCCTTAGTTTGATCAGAAATCCAACCTAAGGAGCCCTTTTGATCAAATCAAAAGGAAGAACCCGAAGAAGAGGTAATGTTTTCACCACCCCTTTTCAAGTTCCTTTCTTCTTCCACTTCTTCTTTCTTTGTTCTTACCATTCTAAAATAATAACTCCAGTATCTCACATATAATGTGATGTTATTATAAATATGGTACAACCATATTCAGTATTCTATCCACCCTTTGAATAACATGTCACCATACGTGCGTACATACGGCTTACTGTCTCCACGTCGTGGTGTAATTGTTATTCAATATATTATTATTTGGATGGGTATAATAATGATGTGTAACTCATGTAAATAATAAATATAAAATGTTAATTATTCTGTATATATGATATACCATCCATTTATATATTATTTTAATATCAAAAGAATGATATTGTCACTCGTGCGTACGTACGGACTACCGTCTCCACGAACGCGATGAGATTCATTCTCCATCGTATCCATTCAAGTATAATTATCATTTGATGATTTGAAAAATGATGTTTAAGGACTTGATATCATTCTGGATATGAATAATATACAACCTATCCTTTACAAACATGGCTTACATAACAAAACATATAAAAGAAAACAAGTAAGTTAACACACGAAACAATGATAATACTAAGATATTATTATCAAATCAATATTAAAAGATCATATATGATATCATATTAATATATATGATTCTTGAATAATTTAATAACAATTATTTCACCATTATACAGGAGTTTAACCTACCCCAAACAAGGAAAAGTACAAGGTAATGGGTTTTCATCTCACTCCTTATTCCCGTGAGATTCATGCCATATTGCCACCATTACCTTTTGTGTGGTGTATGTACTTCCCATAATTATATTCTTTGTGTAATACACTCTAATTTATGTGTACTTACATATTCATTGTATGATACCTCTTTCATGGGTTGTATGTTTCATAATTTACCAAATTGGTAAGGGTTATTTCACAATCTCTTCATTATCCGAGGTTGTTTATACGTAATAATCTACTGGGATCTCTTTATCATCCACATCCATGTTTCTTAATAATGTATTTCAAAACATTTTTACTATTTACAAGAATATGGGTTAAAGTCATTTATACCCTTATGTGTTTCGAAAGGAATCATTCCGTCGTTTTCCAAACAAGGCACTTTTAACCTTTTCGACAAATTTAAGGTAAGAATGTTTTTTTTAACTTATACGGCGGGTGCGGCTATTTACCGCCGTAATAAAATCATCAAAGTTTTCCTTACAAACTTATAAGAATATTTTCAAATTGAATGTATTATTTTATAATTATGTTACTTTTAAAATGATTTAAAAAAAGAGATATTTCTCTAAAATAGTTTTGATTTCATCTATGTCAACATTCTTTGATGGCTTTTAAGCTTATTTGAAGTTGATTTATTATGATACAAAATATCCATATTTTATTGAAGGTTTTGTGCTATTTTTGACTATGGATAAGTTATTCTTATGTCACTCATGGTTTTTTTAGAGTATTGACATTTAATAAGTTATTTGTAATCCGAATGTTTATGTTATATTTCAACCTTTCATTCAGATGAATGTGTTAGACAAGTATGTTCCGGGTTGGGGACCGGTAAAAGTAAGCCCTCCGGTTTGGTCTCCGGTTAATAGAGGAACTACGGTTTGGTCTACGGTTATTAGAGGAACTCCGGGTTGGTGTCCAGTTATTAGAGGCACTCCGAGTTGGTGTCCGGTTATTAGAGGCACTCCGGGTTGGTGTCCGGTTATTAGAGGCACTCCAGGTTGGGTTCCAGTTACAGTTAGCCCCAAGGTCTTGGGACGAGGCCTTGACAAAGAAATTAAAGTTCATCATTATGCATTCCAACATTATGAAAGTGGTTATTGATTTTTGCATGTGATTATTCGATTAGTAGAATATCCATGTGAATAAGTAAATGGCATTATTTCATTTTATTTATGCCATACCATGTTGAAAGTTCATGTTTGAAAGGCTTTTGTTTTAGTTATACATTGCCTTAAATGTTTATTCTTATTTATGAAAGTTTCCTCTATATTGTTATCCTTACTGGGCATTTGATCTCACCCCTTCTCTATGTTTTATTTTTCCCAGGAAGTGAAGAAGTAAATTATGAATGACCTGCAGGGATATTATGTGGGGATATGAGTGTGGATTATGGAGACATTATGTTTTTGTAGTAGTTTTTCATTTTATGATGTAATGTAAAACTTATGAATATATCTAGTGTTTCCAAGGCTACTAAACCAATCGGTCTTTCGAGATTTGATCTTTCTTGTGATCATGCCAATGTTATGTAATAATGCACCGACTCTGGGTAACTGGGGTCGGGGCGTTACATTTGGTATCAGAGGAAGTTTAGTACAAACCTTGGAAGCTAGATTTAGATAAACTCTGATTAGAGCACATAGACCTAAGATAAACTTTGAGGATTAGTATAGAAGAACTTCCTAGAATTTTGGTATTGTAGAGATTTTGTGAGTTTTCCGAGCAATACATCCCTGTCTGGATACGAGCAGGTAGAGGCGGCTCTGGCACAGATGTACCTAGGGGTAAAACCCGAAAACACCGCTTTGAGCTAGACTCGAACGGGAACTGGTGCACGACAATGGGCCTTGCTGCACTCTTGGTTACGACACTCCCGGGGGATATGCTCAGGATAACTCTCATTTTCTTTACAAATCATTATGAAGGGTTTATGAGTATATAATTCCTCAAAGGAGGCATTTTTATGATTATGGATTATATCCATAAACTATTTAATTTATGTTATGTGTTTCACAAGTTTGGGATTAGGTATTGTTATTCATAAACTAATCTAGTGTATGCCATTGTTTAGAAATGGCGGCCAGTAGAAGGAATGAGAACTCTAGCAATGCACATGATACAAAGAGAAATGAGGATCATATATTTCATGGTCTTAAGCCAGAATTTATAAGAGAAATAGTCTCGCACGTATTATCATCATATGAAGAAATAATATCATGTGTTGATAAGATAAGTAAAGAGTTTACTGAGTCCTATGGCTTTGAAAGGAAGAAAGAGAAGAAAAGGATGGAAGAGAGAAAGATGGATAAAGGTAAGAGGGAAAAGAAGAATTTTCCCATATGTGGTAACTGTGGAAAGAAACACCCTGGAACTTTCCTGAAAGGAATGGGAGTTTCTTATAAGTGTGGAGGAAAAGGTCACAAAGTACGTGACTGCAAGGGTAAGAAAATGGTTTTAAATGTACAATGATTCATTTGCAAGGAGTTTGGACACTACGCGAACCTATGTCCCAGTCATCAGACTATGCCACAAATGATGCTATTGGATAATAATCAAGTTATGATACTACCACAGATGAAGAGGAATGATTAGAGTTCTTATGTTGATTATGTCAATTGAGTGTTGTATCAACAATGTACTTGTTATAATAATTATGGAGTATATAAGGATTGTACTACTGTACTATTTCATTAAGGACTTGAGATTGTGTGGAACAAAGAAAAGTGACTCAATAGAAGGTTAAATTTTTGGAAAATATATGGTTGAGAGAAAGATAAACCATAATATGGTTCTGATACCGAGGTAGTGATTTTAGAATAATACATGATTGATTTGGATAAATTATATTGGATATTATTGACTATCTTGAAGCTGATTAATGATTTGTCTATTCCATCATTGTTGGGGTTTAAAACATTTTTGGATTGATGAAGTATATCCAGCATTCTATATGGAATAAGGGAGCACGAATGTAATCAATAAAGATTATGGTAAATCAGGATGTTTCAGTGTATTAAAAGAATACATGATGAAGGTATTCATATGCTATTACGGGGTAAAAAGGATCTACATTATGTTTACCTTCCTTATAAATGTTGGATTGTGAGTTTGGAAAAAAGTATTTTGGATAGTTCTAGTTTGGATTATTTTGGATTTCCATAAAAGGACAACCCGGAGGTCGGGCGGCAACCCGTCGCGTCCGGCAAGGCTGTGAGACTTGAACCCGCAACCGAAGGGCGACAAGGGTGTATCACCTACCACTGGCCCACGAGATGTCCTGGATTAAATAATGTAGTTTTTTTTTAAAATATCTGGTAGATGAATTATAAATTCATTTATTTTGGAACCCTGTACGAATATTATAAATAGAAAAAAAAATTACATTCTATTATCTTTTAGAGTGAAAGATGAGTTTGTGGTAGAAATTTATTAATGGATAAAACTCTAATTATAAAGTAAGTATATCTCCTTATGATCTTAGCCAATATCATAAATAAATTCCTCAACATTAATAAAAGGAACTTAGAACAAAAATATTGTTATAGATGGTACCTTAAATCATCACTAATTTATGGCTTTGGGATTTTTGGCCTTTTCATAGCCATGTTCTCTACCACTCTCCATCAGATAATTGATGGTTAGATTTCTCTTCCATATCCATATTTTCCTACATGGAACCCTAGAATGTGTTATTTTCGGTAATCTTCATACTTTCCACTCTTTATTTTAAATAGAGGCCTCGTTAATTCATTTTTCGATGTGGGATTTCAACTAAGATATTTTGAAATGTCAAAAATGTGTTATCCTAATACCCTATGTTTTGTTGAACCGATAGTATTTTAAATCATCATAGATTGATGAGTTTAAGGACATCAATTTCATACTTGTTTGTGATTGATGACCTCAATCACTACCTATAAATATTTACGTTTTTCCTCCAATTATATGTCTCTAATTGCCACCAATGTTCTCCTAATCGAGATCATAATTTGGGGGTGACCCTTTCATTTCTCTTTTCCTCATATTAAGACTAAATTTTAGTAACCCAATTTCCAATGTGGGTTTTCCCACAAATATATTTTCTATTTTCAACCTTTTATTTTCGAAGAACAATTTCAAATTGCGAGGACGCAATTTATTGAAGGAGGGGAGAATGTAACACCCCAAGATTTCATAGTGTGTTATTTCTTCAAAATAATTCAATAACTTGCACTACACGCAACACTGAGTTCAATCACACCATGACTTACAAAAAAAAGCCATTCAAAAGAGGTTATGAATAGTATTATCTAAATTTTAAACGTTATATAATCCTTATAATTTTAGAATCCATATTATGAGTTTCTTAGATATAATGCAAGAACAAATTCATTTTCCGTATTGCACTTTTATCAACTTTTAATAGTGAACCTTTTTTTAAATACAATATTTTTAACTTTTTGACTAAATGGGGACATCAAAAAATTTAAAATGAAACATCCCAAGCTTCCACGGTATGCTTTCCTTTGAATAATACAGTAGCGTGTGTTGTACGCAACTTCGAGTTTTAACACACACCACAACTGATCAAACTAGCCGTTATGAATAGTAATACCTACTTTATGAAATTATATATATTTTATATTTCAAAATTGACTTCATTTTTGGATTCGTAGTGTCGAATTTACCCTAAGGTGAAATTTTGGTACTTTTTGGATAACTTTCATATTTTTGATGAATAGTGAAAATTACTAAATTTTAATTAAAAACAACTTTTTTAATCAAAATAATTAATAGTGATAAATTATGAATTTGAGTGGTTTTAAAGTATATTTAGAATATATTTTTACCATTTAATATAATGTTGGTCATTGGACATAATTTTACAATTAAACCGAACATAAACAAGTGTCAATCTTTTGATAGTTATTATCACTTAAAAACACGCTTTTTGTTTTGACAGCGGGAATTAATTTTAAATTAATTTCTGCCACTTCTGTGTTTTGAATTTAGAAAAATGGATTCCATATTTGGAATCAGGATGTCCAAATTGTGTAAATAGGTAACTTTTATTTTTAGACATTTTGAATAATTACTGTGGTAAATATTTTATTTACCATGCTTAAGGGTAAATCTGGTAAATAAGGGTTAAAAAATAATATTATAATAATACTAAATTACCCTAAAACGTGTCCTAGCCTTATTGGTTGATACATGTTCGACCATAGGCATCTTTGGGTCGATTTTGGGACCCCATGGTGCCACTTGTAGGTGATAGGGACACTTTATTTTAATTAAGTTAAAATGAATACAAAAATGACACAAGCATATATATTTTATAAAAACAATTATTACATAGGGTTATATATGTTGGATTTTAGATTATAAATATTAATTAGAAAGATAAAATAATTTCCTACATAATTATATTTTATTTATAATTTTTAGACATTAAATAATTTATTTTATTTATGACACAATGATGATGCAGTAATTACTAAAATAGTGAACAATTAAATTAATTGATATTATAAATACCCAAATAAATATAATATGAAACTTTTAATGAATTAAAATAATTTTCTAGGATAATATGATATATTAGGATTGATTTAATTTACTTTTTTCGAAGTAATCAATCTGTTAGGAGTTTCAAAAAAATCAACTATTGAATAGTGTCAAAATTGACATAAAAGAGTTCTTAAAACAAATATTATATTATTAATTGATATTAAATTCCTAAAAATCTAAGGTTCGGCCAAGAGACTTATATCAGGATAGGTTCATCATTAATGGAACACTTGGGTGTCTCTTGGATGTATATAGTAAGTTTATTAACCATATTATATAAAAATACAAAGAGACATTGTAAAAGTGAAACTAATTAACTTAGAGTTAATACTTAAAGATAAGGTTAATATAAGTACCCAAACCTGTCTAAATTCTATTGGTTGAGTGGTTTTCGACCTATAACCACCTTAAAATTTGAATAATCAACTTTGGAGCCATTAGAAACCGAATATGAATTTATTATAAATTAATATTTCTAGCTTTTCCAAAGGTGCCCCTCACCCCTCTTATAAAAGGGCACTCCTCCTTCTCATTTCTTCACACCTTCAAAGCCTTTTGGTTCGGCCAAACTCTGCCCATATACTCTCCCAACATCCCTCACTACAACCTAGAGGCCTTAGTTTGATCATAAAGCCAACCTAAGGAGCCCTTTTGATCAAATCAAAAGGAAGAACCCGAAGAAGAGGTAATGTTTTCACCACCCCTTTTCAAGTTCCTTTCTTCTTCCACTTCTTCTTTCTTTGTTATTACCATTCTAAAATAATAACTCCAGTATCTCACATATACTGTGATGTTATTATAAATATGGTACAACCATATTCAGTATTCTATCCACCCTTTGAATAACATGTCACCATACGTGCGTACGTACGGCTTACCGTCTCCACGTCGTGGTGTAATTGTTATTCAATATATTATTATTTGGATGGGTATAATAATGATGTGTAACTCATGTAAATAATAAATATAACATGTTAATGATTCTGTATATATGATATACCATCCATTTATATATTATTTTAATAGCAAAAGAATGATATTGTCGCTCGTGCGTACGTACGGACTACCGTCTCCACGAACGCGATGAGATTCATTATCCATCGTATCCATTCAAGTATAATTATCATTTTATTATTTGAAAAATGATGTTTAAGGACTTCATATCATTCTGGATATGAATAATATACAACCTATCCTTTACAAACATGGCTTACATAACAAAACATATAAAATAAAACAAGTAAGTTAACACCCGAAACAATGATAATACTAAGATATTATTATCAAATCAATATTAAAAGATCATATATGATATCATATTAATATATACGATTCTTGAATAATTTAATAACAATTATTTCACCATTATACAGGAGGTTAACCTACCCCAAACAAGGAAAAGTACAAGGTAAGGGGTTTTCATCTCACTCCTTATTCCCGTGAGATTCATGCCATATTGCCACCGTTACCTTTTGTGTGGTGTATGTACTGCCCATAATTATATTCTTTGTGTAATACACTCTAATTTATGTGTACTTACATATTCATTGTATTATACCTCTTTCATGGGTTGTATGTTTCATAAGTTACCAAATTGGTAAGGGTTATTTCACAATCTCTTCATTATCCGAGGTTGTTTATACGTAATAATCTACTGGGATCTCTTTATCATCCACATCCATGTTTCTTAATAATGTATTTCCAAACATTTTTACTATTTACAAGAATATCAGTTAAAGTCATTTACACCCTTATGTGTTTCGAAAGGAATCATTCTGTCGTTTTCCAAACAAGGCACTTTTAACCTTTTCGACAAATTTAAGGTAAGAATGGTTTTTTAACTTATACGGCGGGTGCGGCTATTTACCGCCGTAATAAAATCATCAAAGTTTTCCTTACAAGCTTATAAGAATATTTTCAAATTGAATGTATTATTTTATAATTATGTTACTTTTAAAATGATTTAAAAAAAAGAGATATTTCTCTAAAATAGTTTTGATTTCATCTATGTCAACATTCTTTGATGGCTTTTAAGCTTATTTGAAGTTGATTTATTATGATACAAAACATCCATATTTTATTGAAGGTTTTGTGCTATTTTTGACTATGGATAAGTTATTATTATGTCACTCATGGTTTTTGTTTAGAGTATTGACATTTCATAAGTTATTTGTAATCCGAATGTTTATGTTATATTTCAACCTTTCATTCAGATGAATGTGTTAGACAAGTATGTTCCGGGTTGGGGACCGGTAAAAGTAAGCCCTCCGGTTTGGTCTCCGGTTATTAGAGGAACTCCGGTTTGGTCTCCGGTTATTAGAGGAACTCCGGGTTGGTGTCCGGTTATTAGAGGCACTCCGAGTTGGTGTCCGGTTATTAGAGGCACTCCGGGTTGGTGTCCGGTTATTAGAGGCACTCCAGGTTGGGTTCCAGTTACAGTTAGCCCCAAGGTCTTGGGACGAGGCCTTGACAAAGAAATTAAAGTTCATCATTATGCATTCCAACATTATGAAAGTGGTTATTGATTTTTGCATGTGATTATTCGATTAGTAGAATATCCATGTGAATAAGTAAATGGCATTATTTCATTTTATTTATGCCATACCATGTTGAAAGTTCATGTTTGAAAGGCTTTTGTTTTAGTTATACATTTCCTTAAATTTTTATTCTTATTTATGAAAGTTTCCGCTATATTTTTATCCTTACTGGGCATTTGAGCTCACCCCTTTTCTATGTTTTATTTTTCCCAGGAAGTGAAGAAGTAAATTATGAATGACCTGCAGGGATATTATGTGGGGATATGAGTGTGGATTATGGAGACATTATGTTGTTGTAGTAGTTTTTCATTTTATGATGTAATGTAAAACTTATGAATATATCTAGTGTTTCCAAGGCTACTAAACCAATCGGTCTTTCAAGATTTGATCTTTCTTGTGATCATGCCAATGTTATGTAATAATGCACCGACTCTGGGTAACTGGGGTTGGGGCGTTACAGTTTTAAGGCGAATAGGATCTAAATTCTAGTCAGGAATGGAATTATATTTCATACCATGGAATGTTGATATTTTTTCTATAGTTATATTGGGGTTGGAATCTACAAGTGATAATCTTCTTTCAGTAGTTATCGAGTTTCCTAATTTTTTTGGGATGACTTATCTAGTTTTCATCCAAAGTGTGAGTTGGTGTTCTCAATTAAAATAGTGTCAGTAACTCATCCAATATCAATCCTATATTACCATAATTCTCAAGATGAGTTGAAAGGGATGACAATTTAGTTGTATGATTATAGATCTAACGTATTTATATGACCATGAATGTTACCATGGGTAACCCCTATGCTCATTTCAAATAAAGATGATGGAATAATTTTCTTTTTCATTGATTATTAGATGATAAATCAAGTAATAGTCCAGAAAATATATCCCTTTCCAGGGATTCATGATTTTTATGACCATTTGAAATTGGAAAAGTGGTTTTCTAAAATTGATATTCAGTATGGTTATCACTATCTTAGAATTAAGTAATTATATATTCTAAAGACTGATTTTAAGAGTAGTTATGGACACATTAAGTACCTCACTATTTTATCGAACTGACACTCATGTTATCTTTATGGAATTGATAAACCTAATTTTTTAACAGCACATTGACACCTTTTTTGTGGTGTTCATGGATGAAATTATGCTATATTCAAAGACTAAATAAGACTTTTTTCTTTACTTGAGACATGTTTTGGGAATCATAAAGGATCACCAATTATATGAAAAACTATAAAAATTACATTTATTGATATAATAAGTTATGTTCATGGGACAAGTGATCTTGAAACAAGGTATCTAAATTGATCCTAAAAAGGAGATGACTGTCATTTCATGGGAGGAACCATTAAATGTATTTGATATTCAAAGATTCCTAGGTTTGGCGGGATATTATCAGTGTTTCATAAAGTATTTTTTAAAATATTTATTATCCTTTGAAAACTCTCACTTGAATTGGGTGATGTTCTTGTGGTATTCAAGGTGTTAATAATAATTTTATATACTAAATTGTAATTTGACACAAACATTGATTCTAATGTTAGTAGATGCTGGACAGGGATATGTGGTTTATTATGATGATTTAGGTTCAGTTTTAGGCTATCTTATTATGCAAGGAGGTTATGTGGTGGCATATGGATCATGTCATATTTGAATACAAAAGTGGAATTATCCCAAAAATGATTTGTAAATTTCAGAAGTTGTTCATGCCATTAAAATTTGGCATAACAATATTTTTGGGGAAAATTTTATCTTTAACATTGACCACAAAAGTTTGGGTTATATATTTTCTCAAAAATATTTAATCCCCTAATAGAGATGATGGTTGGAATACATGAATTCATCTGACATTGAAATTTATTATACATTAGGAAAATGTAATTTAGTTTCTGATGTTCTTAGAAGGAATTTGAATTCTCTAGATTTAAATGAGCAAATAGATGAATGGAACTAGCTGGGGATATTTTCTTAGATGAAAATGGGGGTTAGGGAGGTGGAGTCCAATTTTGTTTTGTCATGTTTTAACATGAATTCCTCTATAATTTATATTATTCAATAATAGGAATAGAAACATGGAGGGTTCTAGAGTATCAATGATTATTTATATGGTGAGGAGACCATCTATGAATGGTCACTTTCAATGAAGATAATTCTTTGCTTCAAAAACTATAATGTTGTTCCTTTGTCTATAGTAAAGGACATGTTGAGATATTTTCATCATTCTACATGGATTATTCTACTAGAAAACATAAAGATTTTTCTTGACATGTAGAATCAGTTTTGGTGTCTTTCTATGGGATGATACATAGCTAAATTTGTGTCTTGATGTTATACATTCTAACATATTAAGGGTATGAAAAAGAAGCCCTCCGGTATTCTTTAGCCACCTCCCATAAAAATTTAAAAGTGGAAATGTATTTCAACTGATTTATAATTGGTTTACCTAAAAGTACCTTATTTTGGAATGCAATTTATGTGGTGATCATTTTATTTACCATGTTGGATCATTTGATACATATCCATGTGAAAAATAAATTGGAAGACCTGGGGAAGTTGTATGTCTAAGAGGTTGTAAGAATGAATGGAAATTGTATATCCATTATCTCAGATAGGGACCCTTTCTTTACCTCTTGATTTTAGAAGGTCCTCTAGATGGAAATGGGTACTCAAATCAGGTTGATAACAATATATTATCCTCCAATGGATGGGATGATAAAAAGGGATAATCAAATTCTAGAGGATATTCTTTATCCCTGTTACTTAAACTTTAGAGGTTCCTGGTATGGCCATGTTGGGATGGTCTAATTTTCATATAATAATAGTTACATGTCATTTAGTAGAATGACACATTTTAAAGATTTTTAAAGAAATCATTTTATCTCTCCTCTATATTGGCTTATGGTTAGAGATGGTTATTTGTTTGGATTGAGTTTTTATATGAGAAAATTGTTAAGATAAATTTTATTAATCAGTGTTTTGTGATGGTTCAAATCCTGTATGAGTCATATGTGGATAAATTTCATCATCCTTTAGAGGTTTCATTTTGTGATCAAGTGTTCTTGAATGTCTCACCCCTATTGGGTCACTGATAGATTAGAAATAAATGGAAGCTCACTCCAAGATATGTGAGACAATTTGTGGTCATTACATGGTGAGGAAAGGTAGCATATTGTTTTTCATGAATCCCTGCCTCCAAAGATGCCACACCCGGACTGACAATGAAAGAAGGGAGATAATGACCCCTCACGTCCCACCTCTAGTATGCCCCAGGGTGGAAACCAACACCAAGGGTATACAAATCTCAAAAAATGGGTGGCATTACCCTTTTATAATAAAAAAGATAATGAGATAAGATTTATCAACCTCAAAACAACTCTAATATGTATATATAAAATAAATAAAGAATTATACCACATGTATGTTTAAAACAAAACCGCTACAAATATAAATAAACTCAAAAGTAAGTACCAAAAGTAAATCTAAGCAGCGACACAACAACTTTCCCAAAGTCTGAGCTAGTTACTCCCAGAATGGTCCCCATATCCCTCCTTGAAACCTGAAGATAGTTGTATAAGGTAGGGTGAGCATATAAGTGTAATCTGTAGGAAAAGGAAAGTCTCTCATGAACAGGTGGGAGAAGCATACAAATTCTCATGTGAGTAAACAATAGAACCAACATCACCTAAAAAGGTATACTAACCATCCCGACCTCGCCAAGGAGCACTCACCATGTAAGGAAAGTCAGGTAAGGTAATATAGTAAGAAAATCGATGATAGCGCACCACTTTCCAACTGACTATACAATCTCACACCCTAACGATAAATGTATGTGTTCTCCCAAATTTTCCAAAAGAACCATGTCACAACCCACCCACACACACCTGGGCCTCACAACCGCATCTCACCCACAGAAAACTAGGCCACATACCACATGACATCCCACTCACACACACATGAGCCTCACAACTATGTCTCACCCAAAGACACCTATTCCACATACCACATCACATCCCAAAGAAACTTGGGAACACAAAACATCTCATATTGAAGACACCTAGACAACAAAACTTTCCCACACACACCTGGGCCTCATGAATCACAACCTTCCCGAAGAATCTTGGGTTATCACAGAATGGATAAGGGACTATGGAGGAGCATATGGCTATCCATCCATCCTCCGATCGGGATATTTGGGAAAGACACCCTCTCTCATGACAATGGGGGTGTTTAGTATATAGTCCTCAACTAGTGTGGGGTGCATATATAAATCAAAAAGAAAAATATATGTATATGGATATAATAAAAAATAATCCTGCCCAACCTATGGGTTCTCAAACAAAATACCAAATCACAAAATCTCCTTTGCTGCTACCTCTAAATGCATTTACTAGTATCAACAACAGTCACTTAGGAAGTTGATAAATTGAAGAGATTTCAAAAGGCTCCTTCACTTAACACACATTCACTTCATTATTTAGCTCAACCAAAATATCATTCTCTATTAAAAATTTATTTGTTCATTCCACTAGTACCTGGGAAACTACTAAACAAAAGTTACAATAGGAAACACAATGAAGGTCATTGCAGAATGAGAATATCCGTATAAAGTAAGTATCACCACATTACTCCCTATTTAAAACCCATCAATATAATTACATACATTTTTCTTAAGACATGGGGTGGATATTTCTGCATGCTACTCATGGAGAAACTCTAGGATAATTACCCATACAAACAACTACCATCATTATTATTCAATGTCATTATGCCCAATCCATCATCTCAACCATAACAAACCCCCAACTCACAGCCACACCCATCAACACTTCTCACCACAACCATTTTCGGCATCCATGTTGCATAACCACACCACACCCATCACATCCATCAACATAAACATATCACAACCTAATGGAAGCCCCACTGCACAAGATTACCCATCCATTTCAAAATCAATCAATCTCTTAACCTGAGATTCCATTACACCACCTGTACCACCCTAAATCACATAGCACATCACCACACAGACCATAGTAAATAATATTCAGACTTAACAAGGAATTCCTCATTCAATTTCCTATTATTAATTAATAGGTTATCACAGAAAATGTTAATCCTAGTGAATACATTTATTATCCAAGTGTGTGTGGTTAATCTACTTCATATACATATATTCGTTCAACATAAGACCAACAACAAGCATTCATGATCCATTCCCAGTGCACAATCAAATACCACCAACGATCATGTTTTTCAGCAGGCATATAGCCCATTAAAATTTACAACATCAACAGTTAACAGAGAAGAACATAGGTCACTTTTCCCAGCCCCACATTATGATTTAAAACTGATTAAATTATCTTTATTTTTTTGGTATTATGCTATATTCTAAAGGAGACACTCATACACCCACTCCACATGATACACAAATAAATTAGAGAAAAAGGAATACATAACTCAAATAACAGACAATTACCACTTATTGTGCCAAAATTGAGGGAGGGGGGGTGCACAGACAATAGGAAAATACTATAGGGAAAACGTGATCCAAAGGATATAGAACAACACATGACTCATCGGGGAAGAAAGGTTCGAGGTGCACCAAGAGAAAATGAGAGTGCACAAGGAAGAGAGGATCTCAGCTTAAGAAATATCAGATCCTATATCTATGAAAGGAATGGTTTTTAATATACATTAATGGAGGATCTTGACCAGGACCAAGATATTTTCAAGTCAAAAGGAAGAATTAGGTTTTTAGAAGATAAATACGATTCAAAATTCCTAAAAACCATTAAATATGGTATTTACCTATTTTCACATCAATGGAAAAATTAAAATGGAGAAACTAAAAAACTAGAGAATTCTTGAATTCTGAATTTTTTTTGAAAATGACTCATTGTTGGGTGAGTCACCATTGTGAGTCACCCGTGTGAGCTATTGGTGCGAGTCACTGGTGTGAACTATCATTGATGAGGTACCGGTGGATGAGTATCCTTTGGGTGACTCATTGTTGGAAGTGCTATTGGTGGATGAGTTGACATTGGGTGACTCATCATTGGTAGATTTACCATTGAACGACTCACCACTGGTGACCTACTGTTGTGACTTACCATCACGACCTATTGTCAGTAACTCACCGTTGTGTGTCATTGGTGTGAGTCACCATTATGACTCACCAGTCTTGAATCACTGGTCTAGACACACCGGTCCTGAATCACTAGTTCTGACTCACCATTGCGACCTACTGTCTCCACCAACTGGTCCTGACTCACTGGTGGAAAAAAATTATTTTTAAAAAACTATTTAAATGAGTCACCATGACCTTCCAGAACACTAAAAAAACTATATTTTCACAATGTAATGTACTGGAGAGGTCCGATCCATTACATCAGATACCTATCAAACTATTCTTTCCCTCAAGAACTCAAAACCAAAATCATAAGGAAAATAGGGTTCTAAAGAACCACCATGTGTGATACCTCTCAAGGATCTCTCTACACTTGACACACTGCTACTGACTTTGAGGTTAAATTAAAAACCACCCTATTTTTTTCGAAATCTGGAGTGAAACATCAATAGCCAAAATAGCCCCTAAAATATATGCTAACCCAACCGACTAGAAGACACACCACTCAAGCATAAAAACAATACTGTATGAAAACACGAAACATAGAATCTCATCCTCCATGTCAAGATACTATTTGTTCTGGGTGTCACTAACTCTACCACATGGGTTTAATCACATCGCAATTAATGCATATTGATTAGGAATCTGGCATCCACCTTTTCAAATATAATTCCATTATCACAAATTATAGAACAAAGAAAAAACTCATACCATAAAAAATAATGTTCAATCATCACATTACAATGTAAAATAGAATATGAAAAAACACAAAACAACTCTAGGTACTGGGCACACATCTTCACTTCTCACTCCCAAGTAATCTCCTCCAGGACACCATGCCTCCACAACACGTGAACAAAGGGAATGGTTCATCCACACAGCACCGACTCCCAATGATCTTGGATCAATACTGGCCACTCCACGTATGTAATATCATAATTGACATCCAAATCTCCCCAGTCGATGACATGGGAGTCATCGTGAAGATACCAACAAAGCTAAAATATGTGAAATACATCGTGGATTCTCTTCAACAGAGGTGGAAATGCCGACTGGTATGCCACATTTCCAACTAATCCCAACACCTAGAAGGGTCCAATGAACCAAGTATAAAGATTTATCCCTTTTCCAAACCTCCACTACCCACTTTGAGAGGAAACCTTCAAGAACTCGTGGTCCCCAACCTCTAATTCCCAGGGCCTCATCCTACGTTCAACATATGACTTCTTTAGGTCTTTCTCTACCTTCAACCTCTCATGAACGATATGAACTTTCTCTATCATGCTCTGCACTACTGTAGGAACAAAAAAAATTGTCTCCCCAACCTCTATCCAGAAAAGGGTGAATGAAATGGTCTTCCACACAAAGATTCAAATGGATCCACACCAATGGATGTGTGATAGATGTTATTATAAGAAAACTCAACCAAGGGTAAGTGTCGTACCCAAGATCCTAAAAATTCCATGATGAATGTTTGAAACATATCTTCTATCATTTGGATAGTCCGTTATGTCTTCCCATATGTTTGATGGTGGAAGGCAGTGAAGAGGTTTAACTTAGTTCCAAAATAATGATGCAATCCCCTCCAGACTGATGATGTAATTCATGTATCCCAATCTATGACAATGAATCTCAGAACTCCACACAATCATACCACCTCATCTAGATACATATTTTCTAAGGAATCCACTATTCCCAAATCCTTAATCTCTAATAAGTGAGCCGATTTCCTCAGTCGATCCACTACTACCCAAATTACATCACAGCCTCCCTGAGCTCTTGGTAACCCCATGAAAAAATCCATTGATATTTGATCCCAATTCCACTCAGGGACATCTAAGGGATACCTAAAACCACTGGAAAAACATGCTGATTTTCCTTCACCTACTAGCATACTAGGAACATTTCCAAAAACTACGCCACTAGCTATTTTATCTTGGGACAACAAAACTACTCCCTAAAGTAGATTTACATCTTAGAAAATCTTAAGTTCACCACTTATGGTGATCTATGAAACTCATAGCAGACTCACTCTCCCATCGCCACTATAAAAAATAACCTTCAATGTAACAAAATCTGATTCTAACCATCCTCTGACCATCCATCTGTGTCATCACCATCACCAACACAATCCTACATCACCTCAACCTCTGAGTCTCCCCACTAAGACTCCTCCACCTACTATATCCGAGAAGACTACACCGTAATCTGAAACAAATAGCCTCTACTGACATCCATTCCAGCATCTAAGTGCATGGCTTGTAACTCATCTATATCTTTCCAAGAATCTAAATATTCCTGAACAACCTCATTATATGACTTTCTACTCAAGGCATCGGCAACTACATTACCCTTTTCTGAGGTGTAGGAGATATCAAAATAATATTCCAAAAGAAACTCCATCCACCTTCATTGTCCATTGTTCAGATCTTTCTATGAAAAGATATACCTCAAGATCTTGTGATCTAGGAAGAACAAAAAGCACTCCCCAATGAGGTAATTTTGACAAAACTTTTGTGAAAACACAACTATTTACAACCCCAGATTATGGGTGGCATAGTTACATTTGTGGGGATGTAACTGCCTAGACCCATAAGAGATCAATCCCCAATGTTGCATCATCATGCATCTGAAACCCAGATGGGAAGAATCAAAAAAATCATTGAACATCACCCCTTCCTCTAGAAACCAAAGAAATGTAGAACTGACCAAATTACCCTTTAGATAGTCTACCACTTCTTGGAACTTCAAACTCCATACAAAATCCTATTCTATCATAGTTAGAGCTATTAACAGAGATGCAACTTGAGTGAAATTGTGTAAAAACCTCCAGTAATAGCCCACAAGACTAAGAAAACTATGAACCTATACCACATTATTCTGTGATTCCCAAGAAAAAACTAATTCAAAATTTGATGGGTCTATTGCTACACCCTACTAGGACAACACATGCCCAAGGAAACTCACCTCTTGTGTCTAGAACTTTCACTTTGAAAACTTTCTATAGAGATGGTGGTGTCGAAGGACCTGCAATATAGTACTGAGATGCTTGGTATGCTCCTCCTCTAACTTAGACTAGATCAAGATTTCATCAATGAATACAATGAGTAACCAGTCTAGGAAATCATAGAACATGTAGTTAATAATCCCCATGAACACAACTGCTGTTTTCGTAACACCGAACGACATGACTATAAACTCAAAGTGACCATACCTGCATCTGAAAGAAATATTTGGGATATCACCCTACTTCACCTCAACTAGTGATATCCAGACCACATATCGATATTAGAAAACGAACCTTACCCTATTGGTTGGTTGAAAAGATCGTATATCATAGGGATATGGAAAAAGTTCTTTATCTTCACCTGATTCAACCTCTGATAGTCTATGCACAACCTCAGACCTCCATCTGCATTCTTTTAAAACAACATCGGAGCACCCCACAATGAAAAATTAGGCCAGATAAAGCCCTTATTCATCGGATCAACTATCTGAATCCATAACTCCCTCAACTCATAAGGTTCCATCCAATAAGGAGTCATCAAAATTGGAGAAGAACTAGGGTGCAGGTCTATCCTAAAATCAACATCACATCGAGGGGGTAGAGTCACAAAATCCTTGGAAAAAACATCCAATAACTCCCCAGCAAAACTAGGGACATCAATTTACACTACTTCAACTAACAGATAAAACAACAAGGAAAGAAGGGGATCTACATGCCAACTTCCCACAAGACAACTCTGCTCACCGACAAAAGCCAATAACTGACCATCCATGTCTGAAAACACGACACTTATCTGGAAGCAGTAGATAACGTCATGCACAGAATACAACCAGTTGATGATGAGAATGACATTTCATGGGTTCAACTATATCATGAACAAATCTCCATAAGACTAAGGCACTCCCTTCATTAGTCTATATTCCTAGCACACATCAAACAAGCTAGTTTGGCCTCCTACGAGCATACTCAACACTAGGGGAATGAGAAGTATCTCCGTGTCAAGTCCCAGAGTATGGGATAGAATTTATGAAAAAAGGTGTGTGAAGATCCTAAATAAAAAAAGTAAAATAAGGGGTACTAAACAAGATGATCCTACCTATGAAGATCTCTGGCCCTACAGGAACTTCTACATCTATGATGTGCAACTGACCACACCCATATCCTATGACCCTTTGCTGATGACCACCTCCTCGATCACACCGGGGTCTAGGTCCATGAGGAACACCTTGATGTCACCTCTACCAGATTCATCTCCCCATGGTGGAGCAAGAGCATGTTGTACCTTCTTGTGAAATAGTATTGCTGGAAACTACTAATAAGGTTGGTGTGGAACCTCTCAAAATCCATCATATTGAGCTCAAATGGATGATGGAAACTTACTCTGTGGATGGTCGCTAACCCCACAAAATAAAAACATCAATCCCAAGACCATAAGAATGGCATGAGGACTAGAAGATTGAAATCAAAAATACTGAGGTAGACTCACCGCCAGTCAAAACCTCAAAGGCCCTAGAGCCTAAGACCTTCTTATGGAACCCCTTCCACTCAAAGAACCCTTCAAGATCTCATCTCATACTATACCTACTCGTGAGTGCATCTGCTCGATCACCTCTACCTTATTCTAAACCACTAAGTATGTTGGACAATTAAAGGGGGTGACCATGTACTAGATAGAAGGAAGAAGTGCCTCCTCTAGGCATCTCACATGAGACTCCTCTTCCTTAAAGAGATACAAGGGCTAAATGAAGGATATCCTTGAACTTTATCCTCAACTCCCATACTGAGATGCTCCATTACTAGAGGTAGATTAACTTCTCCCTATTCTCAGCCTTCATGGTCGATGAAAGGAATTTTTATAAGAAATATTTCTTGAAATTGACTCACAAAATGTCTACCTCTTTTCTACCCCCAGGTAAAACGTCCAACACTGATGCGATACTCACCGTATCTGTCTCACTACTAGAGGAACCCAATAATCCATCAGGATTCAGACCAAACTGAAGGTTATTTCAAGATTCTCGAGTCATCTCTCCGTATACATGTACAAAACATTGACCTGGTACTTTGCCAATCCCTATCGCTGGAAAGCACGTAGCATTCTCTACCACTGGTCATCCTCCTCCACCAGATCAACCCTCAACCGATCAACTGGATCAGAATGCTGAGCCTCAAATGCCTAAGACACACATGGATGATGACCAGTTTCCATATCTGAAAAGGTAAATAAGGAATTCCTAATCCTGGAAGTATGGAATTTTATTTAAGATTCATTTTAATTCCTTTAACTCATTTTTTTATCCATTTCAATCTCCCCAAAACACCCAATTCAGAGAATAAAACATGTCATTATGATGCATGTACCCTTCCTAGGGTCTCTACCTTGAAAAAAATGTAGCCTCATTTTCTTATTTTGTAGGCTCATAGTCCTTGCATTAGATCATGAGGGGGTAGGGGGGATAAATTCCAGTGTCCTAGCATGTATTCCCTAACATATTTATTGCACCTAGATCACCTAACATTGTTTCCCTTCCAACCCTTGTAATCCAAACTATGCCTAAATCCAAACTCCATCCTATCCCACAACCATCATATCTAATACCATTCTGTCACGCCCCACTCCCTCTAAAGATTCCCCTCCTGTATTAGAAATGAAGAAAGGGAGATAATTCCCCCCCAAATCCCACCTCCATTAGGGCCCGAGGTGGTGAGAATCACCTAGGGTATACAAATATCACAAAGTGGGAGGCATTACCCTTTTATAGTAAAAATGATCAGGATATAATATGTATCAACATCAAAATAACTCCAAGAAATATATATAAAATAAAGATAAAACCACCCACCAGAATGTTTAAAACAAAACTTCTAAAAATACAAATAAAATCCAAAGTAAGTAACAAAAGTAAAGATAAGCAGTGACACAAAAACTATCCCAAAGTTTGAGCTTGTAATGCCTAGTTGGGTCCCCATAGTCCTCCTAGAAACCTGAAGGTAGTTTGATAATATAGGGTTATCATACATGTATACTCCAAAGGAAAACAAATACTGTCATGAAAATGTGGGATACGCATACTAATGCTCTCATTATAAAATAGCAGAACCAACATCACTTAACAAGGTATATTATCCCTCCCAACCTTGCCAATGAAAACTCACAAAGTAATGAAAGTCAAGTATGGTAATATAGTAAGAACATCCCTAATAGGGTACCTTGCACCACTTTCCCACAAAATAATCACTCTCACACCCTAACAAAAAACATCTTGTAAGTCCCACCTCTTCTGAAAGAACCACATCACAACCCACCTGCACACACCTGGGCCTCACAAACACATTTCACCCATAAACACATAGGCCACATACCCCATCACATACCACCCACACACACCAAGGCCTCACATCTATGTCTCACCCACTGACTCCTAGGACACATACCACATCACATCCCAAAGAAACTTGGGAACACAACACATCTCATCCTAAGGACGCCTGAGAAACAAAAATTTCCCATACACACCTGGTCCACACGAATCACAAAAAGTCTAAAGAATATTTGGATATTACCACTTGGAAGAGGGAACATGGAAGAAAAAGTGGCTAGACATCCATCATCCCATCAAGATGTTTGGAAAAGACACCCTCCCCCAGGACAATGGGGGTGTTCAGCATATAGTTCTCAACTAGGGTGGGGTGCATATAGAAATCACAAATAAAAATACATATATATAGATATAATACAAAACACTCCATCCCAACCTATGAGTTCTAAAGAAGGCCAAATCACAAAACCTACTTTACTTATACCTCTAAATGCATTTAATAGTATCAAAAATAGTCACTTTTGAAGTTGATAAATTAAAGCAGCTTGACAAGGATCTTTCACATAACACCCATTCACTTTCTTATTTATCTCAACCAAAATCTCATTATCTATTAATAATTTATTTATCCATTCCATCACTACTGGGTAACTAATAAACACAAGCCAAAATAGGCAACAAAACCAAGGTCATATCAGAAGGTAAATATCCATATAAACCATAGTAGCTCCACATTCTTACCCATTTAACACCAATTCATATCATAACATACATTGGTATCAAGATATGGGGTGGATATTTCTACATGCTACTCATGGAGAAACTTCAAGTGAATTAACCATTCCAACTGCTTACATCATCATTATTTAAAATCATTCCACCCTATACATCATCTCAACCATAATAAACCCCCAACTCACAGCCACACCTAGAAACATATCTCACCATAACTATTCTCAGAATTCCTACTGCATAATCACACAACACCCATCACATCTAGCAATATAAACATAGCACAACCCGATGACTGCCCCACCACAAAACACTGCCCATCCATTTCACAATCAATCAATCTCTCAACCTGAGATTAAATTACACCACCCGTACCACCACACATAACATAGAACACCACTGTATAGACAATGGAAAAGAATATTTAGATTTAACAAGAAATTCCTCATTCAATATCCTCTTGTTAATTTTTGGATTATCATAGAAATAATGTGGTCCTTGGTCATCCATTTATTATCCAAGGTCACTTGGTTATTCAATTTCACACACACACACACACACACACACACACATATATATATATATTCATTAAACAGAAGTCCGACAACAAGAATTCACAATCTATTCCAGGTGCAAAAACAAAGACCACAAATGGCTATGATCCTCAGTAAGAATCTAGCCCATAAAAATTCCCAACATCAATAGATAACAATGAATAAAATAATTCACTTTTCTTAGCCCACATAATGATCTTATACTGATTTAATTATCTTTATTTATTTGGTATTCTTCTATCTTCTCAAGGAGACATTAATATAACCACCCCACATGATACAAAAATAAAAAGAGAGGTGAAGGAATCCCTTTTCTGAAGAATAGATGATCAACACTTCCTTATTATTCCAAAATAGGGGGGTGAAAATGTAGTAAGAAAATACTCAAGGGAAAATGAGATCCAAAGGATCCATCAAAACACATGACTCCTCAAGGAAGAAAGTTTCAGGGCACACCTAGAGAAAATATGAGAACACAAGGAAGAGAGAATACCAGCTTTAGAAAGCTCAGATCCTATATCAATATAAGGAATTGTTTTTAAAGGCCATTAAAGGTTGATCTTGAAAGAGACTATGTGGTTTGGAAGTTAAAAGGAAGATTCAGGTTTTTAGAAGATAGTTATGATTTAAAATATCTCCAAAAACCATTAAATATGGTATGTATCTCATTTGACATCAAATGAAATGATAAAGGGGAGAAACTGAAAAAACCAGAGAATTTCGGAATTCAAAAAAACTATCGAAAATGACTCACCATTAGGCGAGTGACCGTAGTGAGTCACCGATGCAAGCTACGGGTGCAATTCACCAGTGGATGAGTCACCGATGCTAGCTACCATTGATGCACTACCGGTGCGAGATACCGATGGATGATTCACCATTGGGTGACTCAACATTTTAAAAGCTACCATTGGATGACTCACCATTGGGTGACTCACCATTGGGTGAGTTAAAATTGGATGAATCACCGATGGCGACCTACTTTTGCATCCTACCATTAGCGACTCACCGTTACGAGTCACCTGAGCGAGTCAACATTCTGAATCACCGGTATTGACTCACTAGTCCTAACTCACCGGACCTGAATCACCATTGAGACCTACCGTCACCACCTACCGGTCCTTACTCACCATTGGAAATATTTTATTTTTTATATACTCTTGAAATGGGTCACTGTGTCCTCCCAGAACACTCCAAACATTGGATTTTCACAAAGTAATAGACCATAGAGGTTCGATCCATTAAATTGTTTTTCTTTACCACTATAGTTGTCTTTGATCTATGAAATTTACATGTGTATCAACTCAAAAAGTTTATGTTGAGCCCATATCATTTTTTGAATTTAGAAGACCTTGACATATAACCTTATATGTCTATGATCGAGCAACCATGTTGAGTTTTTTATTATTAAATGATGTTTCCATATGTGAATTCTATAACTTTTTTTTTCAATTTCTATGGTATCATGGTTCTGATTCTTATGAGACTTATGAGTGGGAGTCTACAATTAATGAGCAATGACCCCACCTATTTGGAGACCATCCTTATTCAAAATATCTTTATAGGGTCATAAAGAAATATAGTTGGGAGAATTGTAACATACAGATTTTGTTTCTAGGTATTAATTTTCTCTTATTATTAGTTTCTTCTTTAGTTATAAATTTACAACTTTTTTACTTTTGGTTTTAGTTGTTTTTATTTTTTAAAATGTATTAAGGGTTCATTTCTAGGTTTTGGTCAGGTGTGGACCAACAATAGATGCTAGTGAAGCTACAGGTGGTCCACTAGAAAGCTAGTGAGGGATACCAGCCATATAATGCGATTAGAAGTTGCTACACCACTTTTATTTAGCCATCGTCCCACTGGTAGGCCGAATAGTATATAATAAAACTCTAAAGTAGCCATTTTACTAGTGGTAAGTCTCCACTGGCACACTGATGGGCTAGGAAAGGGCTTTTTCCTTTCTACTGAACCAACCAACTGGCTAATGGCAATGAGATGGGATTGGTAATTATGGGTAGTATTATAATTATTCCACTCTAAAACGATGTTTTAATTCTTAATCAACCTCTTTAGATCCTAATACCATCCATTTGAACAAGGAGTCTTATTTGGGATATCATTGTATCTCCCAACCCAATTCCTTGGTAGACATAAATTTGAATTGAAGTTGTGGTCCTCTATTGGTATATTTATCTCCACTTTAGTCTTGGATAACATTATTCTTCAAATACCATTGATTATATATATGTATATGATTCATAAATAATTTTAATTTTGGGACATATATTGGTAATCATATTCCTTTTATATTAGTTTTGAAATTAAGGAGTTTTGGATGAATCTTTAGCACTTATAGTGCATTACTCAAGAATTGTTGTGTTAGGTGTTCCATTTGGTTTTCTTTATTTTAGAACATGTTAATCATGGGATTTAGGATTTTGATTTTTTGATTTAGGGCCCTTTATTTATTCTTAAGACCCTCAACTCATCTTGTATTTTCGTTTACCCATGGGCGTTCATATTTCAAGTGTTTCAATGTTGGTGGTTTCATGAATTGGATTTATTATACAAAACACGATTACTTTCTATTTAAGATTGGTTTTTAAAATTGGTTAAAGGAATGATAAATGTTTTTATAAAATATGGTGGTTTTTTATGACCTTGAAATGGATTTCTCCTTTTAGTGTTGTTAGAAAAAATGGTTTTGAAGCATGACTTAAATGGTTGAAAAAACTAAATGAATAAATAATGATTTTGATATGGTAAACTATATTATGATCAATGATGAGGAAGATATCCATCCTTAGGAATGAACTCATACCCCCTAGACCTATTCTTTTGGGATAATGTGTGCACCTTGTGGCCGAATTTGTGGTAGGTATCTACTCTCGAGAGTGAAATATTACCCCCAAGACCAGTTATACCTGGGTAATTCGCAAACCTAGTGGATTACTAATCACATGAAATGAGAATCCTCACTAACTTGGACTAATGTTAACTGAAGGGAATGTTTTATCAATTTTTATCCTTTATGCATGTGTTATAACACTATAAATCTCATGGGAAACCTATTTATTTCTATAATTTACCAAATTATGAAAAATGTGATTTATCCATGCTTCGTGATAAATTTTATCTCATGAATTTGTTTTTAATTACTTGATAATAATTGGTTTATTTTATAAATCATTATTATAGGACTCTTGGTGGGATCCTACTCGGATATTTTCCTCACACCATTCATACACCATTGGGATTATGTTGATCATTTTTTATTTTATGTTGGTAAGGTCAAGGTGACACAAGATGATGACGAGTTTTTTCAGTAGTAGGGTGTGGGATTATGAAGGTAACATCAAGTCACATAGAGTTTGGAATTAGCAATTTTTGAGTACTTTGTTTGTTTATGGATCATGGAACGTTTTTTCCCCATGTTTTTATTTTTTTCCTAATGTATTTTTTTGTAATACCAAATTTATCTCTATTTGTATCTACTTGTTTATGGTTTTTTTGGAAAAACTATTTCCAAAGGTAGTTCTTGATGCCCCGTCTCCTGTCACCAGCCCATAGGGATAGAGAACACCCTCCAGGTAGTGTTAGGACCAGATCAGATTATAAATAGTTGGGTAATATAAGTTGGTTTATAACTAAATTACCTTTTAAATTTAGATATTTTACCTTGAAATTTTGTTCACAAAACATATACCAACAATAAGAATAATTAAAATCATCTTTAATGAATGTTTACCCTATTTTTCCTTATTTTTCTTCCTTATAATGTAATCCTTTATAATTGGAAACCTAATTATGGGTTATCTAATGCGACCTTCATATTTTCATGTTCCCCTTTTAAAAAAAGATGTTTCAATACTCTTTTTATGATGCGGGGTTTCAACAAAATTATTTCAAAATATTAAAAATTTCATCCATTATTTCAATATAAAATGTTTTCTATTCAACTCTATATTTATTTTTAAAACCATTATATCATTTCAAGGATAGATTATTGATGTTTCTTTTTCAGAATTAAATGTCTTATAAAGTTTTAATTTCACCTTATTGAATCCTTTTTGTCCTTTTGAAGTAACCACTATTGAAAGTTCCTTTTAAAATAAAATATTTTTTAAAATTTTCACTTGACCTTTTAAAAAATATCCTTTAAAAGTGACCATAACTTCTTCTTTTAATCCAAATATATAATCCTTTTAATTTTTTAAATGATTTCACTAACATTTTCTCATCATCTATAAACACTTTATATACTTGTATGTTATTTCTCAAGAATCACCTTCTAAATATTTTTTTAAATACCCTTTTTAGGTAATTAAATCTATGGGTGACAACCATTTACAATATTGAGGACTATGTTAATGATACCATATGGAAATGTTGTGAATCACATTTTTCATTCCATGGGATATTTATGATATAATGAAAGATTAATTTCTAGTGGCACACATATGTATGTGTGATTGATGGATGAGATCCTATATCACCCTAAAAATAATTAGTTTTGGTTTTATATCATAGGAGATCAAAGGGGTATATGAGAGGATTTATCCAAAGACAAAGGGTATATATGAGGATTTATCCAAAACCAAAGGGTATATGAGAGGATTTATCCCAATAAAAAGGGTACACATGATTATTTATCCCAATAAACAAGGTTTACAAGAGGATTTATACCATTACTAATGGTACAAGGGAGGAATCATCCCAATCAAAATGGTTACATGAGAGGTTTTATCAAAATCCCTATGGTACATGGGAGGATTTTCCCAAGCCCAAGAGAGTACATGGGTGATTAGCCCTAGTTTACTCTATGATGAATATCTGGGTGGGTAGCCTTGAAATATGTTTTGTATTCTTATAATTATTCCACATCCATATTTCATTGTCTTATGCCAATTTTTATTCTCCTTGAATCATGATTTTGGACTCTTTTTCTATGGTATATGTTTGTTCATTTGAGATTACATGTCCTTCTATCTTGAATTATGGAAAATTCTCATTATTAAACGTTCTTTTTAATAAGAAATTTATTCCCTACCCATGTTTTCACATATAATTATGATCCAAACATTGTTTAGGTATTGATAATATTTCACATACCGAGCATTTGATATCATATCCTTATTATGTTTCCTTTCCCTATTATGAAAATATGTATAATTTATGGGAAGTCTTGAAGGGAATCTATAGGAGTTAAATTATGGAGAAATTTTCACATGTGTTATAAAACAAATTTCTTATTTTTCAATTCCTCAAATATACTAAACAAAAATTTTATATTATTCATGTGATATTTTTGTGAGATGTAATACTAATATGAAATTTATACAAGTTTAGCTTGGATTATCTCAATTGCTATTAAATTTAATTTTTAAAAGTATGTATTTCTAATACCATACATGGGAGTTAGAGTCAGAGTTAGTTCAATTTAAATTCATTCTTGAATTAACCAATGTATTTTCAATGGTTTTCAACCCATGAAAAACTAGTGTAGTAGCTAATTATAATAAAAAACAATGATAAATATACTTCCAAGTATTAATTCTATGGGTAATCAATTTAAAAATGAACAATGTTTATTCTATTCATGCATCTTCCTTTTTTATTACGATTCATTCAGATTCATGTTATTCATAGTTTTAATCATTTTAATTTTCTAAAAAATAACAATGAAATACTACTAAAAAAATATGAGACCAAAAATAAATATTACTAGGTGATATCAATAATATCATACATCACATATGATTGAAAACCCCATCATTTAAAATTGAAATATTCCAAATTATGTAAATAATTATTATATCAAATTAAAAAAAATATTTATACTACTATATGCAATAATATATTTATCTTTACTGAACAATTTTAGAAATATAAGGAGTTGATTTTGATGAAACGTGTACACCAATAGTTTGGCTTGACACCATGAGCATGTTATTTGTAGTGGAATCAAATATGCATTACAAGATTTATCAAATGGATGAGAAATATTCCTTCCTTAATGGTTATATATAATATTAATTATTCATTAAAAAAGTTTAGGGTTTTATCCTTGATAAAAATATAATACTAGTATACTAGCTTAAGAATGATATATATTCATTGAAACAAGCCCTTAGTGCCAAGAATGCCAAGGTGGATGGATTATTAAGTGAAATTAAATTTTAAACAGAAATGTTGATACCAACATTTATGTGAAGGATATAATAATATGAACTATAATAGAAATATTTTGTGTTGAAGAAATTATTTTTTCCAAAGATAAAGAGGATATTTTTTGGTTAATTTTCTAAATAGATGATAATACGTTTTGAGATGTCTATAATGGGTAATATGGCTTATTTTCTAAGATTTTATTTTTTTAAGTACTTGGTTGTATTTTTTATATCCCAAGAAAAGTATACCAAGGAATTATTGATGAAATTTTTTATGGAGTATTGTATGTAAATATATGCAACCATCGATGTTGGAACAAAAATTAACATGGATAAGGTATGAAATAGTTTTAATTAAAAGGAATTAAGGATATTCATTAGAAACCTTATTTGATAGATAGATTTAAGATCAAATATAGTTTTTCTATAACTCTTTGTGAAATATTTCAAAGTAATCCAAAAGTGTCTCGTATTATAGAAGTTAAAAGAATCTTGTGATATGTCAAGATAACCCTATATTTCGGCCTTTTGTATAAAAAAACCTAATTTTATGTTTCCAGGACACACATATGCAAAATGGACTAGAGATTTTACTAATAATGAGTCTTATTCAGGTGAAGAATAATTTATTAGTGATAGATATGTGAGTTGGCATAGTAAGAATAAAAATTCAATAGCATTGATCAAAATTGAGATATATAATATAGTTGAAACACATGCTTGTAAATAGATATAATAGATACAAGTGCAGTTGGAATATTTGATGGTTGATGTTGAGAAGTGACACAAATGGTATTGTGATAATAATACTTCTATTTAACATTCAAAAATATTTATGAAGAACTCAAGATCAATGCATATTGAAATAAAAATTCATTTTATTAAATAAAAAGCGATAAATGGGGATGAAAAACATTAACATCTCTTCACCAAAGATCATACTATAGATATTTTACACATTTCGATTCCAATAAAGAGGGTTAAATAATTGAGGTAGAAAATTCATGTTAATCCCTCCCATATCACCTAATAAATTTTGGAAGGAAACCCCCAGAAGTATTCAAATTAGGTTTTTAATTGGGGAAAACAATGACCCAACTCTTTATCAAAGAGAGAGATAATCCTTGTGAAAATGGAAGCGTATACTACTTGTTCATATGAAGCTATATATATAACTAATTGTAGAAGATATATGGAAGTGATAAATGGAATTATGAATTGAGTGTGAGTTCATTTATTTCACTTGGCCACAATTTCTTCTCATTGAGAGTCAGAATTATCTTAAAACATTAAATAATCTGGTAGTGTGATTTTAGGAAAATTCTGATTTAATAATGGCCATGATTTGAATATTTGCATTTTAATTTTGTATTTTGAAATGAGTTATTTAATTACACTAAAAGAGTTTATTGGACATGAAACCAAATTAAAATGGGGAGATTGAAGTGTTTTATGGAATTGTTGGCGAGCTATGTTTTTTCAACTTTGTTTTCAAATCATTTTAGGTTAATGATATTTGTTTGAACATGTTTTGAATTTGTTTGAGAAGGTTTGACAGGGTTGAGTTGATTTCATGAAGTTATTTCAATATTTTGTTAAAGTTTGGAAATCTAGAATTTTATGGAAGTATTTAACTCTACACACTTCTTAGACTCAAGTTAGACTATGTAGAGTTTATTCATCTATGAAGGGTACATACTGGCGAGTTAAGATATGAGATTTTGATGAAGTTATGAACCTAATGAAATTTCATATGGTTTAAATGTATAACACCATAGAGTTCAACTTCGTAGGTTTTTTGGTGTTTTTGTGGTTCATAAAATCTTCTCATAACATCATAAGGTTTATAAATAATTTTTTAGGTTATGAATAATTCATCATAGCATATATATTCATATATTTCATATGAGTATATTTGTATCCCAACCTATATCGAGTTCAATAATTAACCAAATTTGAGGAAATTTTCTTAATGATTTGTTTTAAAGAATTAAATAATGATGATTCGAAATATGGTCATCATTGATTAAAAATCAGACATAAATTGTAAATAAAGACTAATAAAGTTATTTCTATCATTATATCATAAATAACAACATCACACCATGAGTAAAATTGAAATAGTGATAACTTAAATGAAAGTGTGACAATGATTTGATAATATTAAATTTTTATAATCATAAAAAATCATGAAGTGATTCAAGATGAGTTATCAATATTGAAAAAATCATGTTGTTGAGTAATTTAGTACTTATGTTCCATGAATAACTTATTTTTTCCTTGATAAGGTTAAGGATAATGAGATCTATCATTGATTCAGGGGGAATAAACTATAAAAAAATTCATCACTTCCCCACAAAGAAGTAGGTAAGAACTTCTCTGGAATTATTAATGATACTAAATCTTATACCCAGTCCAATTTTCAAGTTTGATTGCCCATTCCAGAAATATTTTTTATCAAAAATACCACTAAAACAATTTTTAACTACCTCTATCTCAATCCAAAAAATATCAGCCTGACAATCGAGTTTGATATAATAATCATCTAAATACGAACTTCATTCCTCCCCCTCTTCATCTTCTGTTCAGGAAACCTACATAAGAATTCTCAATCCAAAATCTTCTTCCCTCTAAACAATTTCAGTACACCATCTTATCTCTTCACCCGTAAATAGTACAAGTGTCAAAAAGAAAAATGTACTTCCCATTATTTATTTGTTTTCTGCATTTGGTTTATAAGGGATTCTGAAAAAGATTTCATGCTCAACCAAATTTTCCAAATCATAAATTTCATATTCATTTCAGATAGATCTATGACTTATTCAATGATTCTCTACTTTTATTGTTTATTTTCAAAACATCTCGAATCTTCTCATAACTTCAACTCAATTCATAATTTATAAACATTCTTTAGTTAGATTTACATTTTCATTCCAATTTATTCTTTACTATGAAGACATTTGGTCACTGTAATTTCTATGACCCAATTTCTAAAACATTTGACCTAAATACATCTCATTATGATTTCCACTAGAAAGGGAAATGCTTATTCCTATGATCTTTACTAGCTAATAACTATAAAACATTGAAACTATTCTACAAAAACATTGTTGCTACTTCATTAGACGTCAATTACCGTTGTTTTTCCATAAATGTTGTCGAAACATCTAAAGATATCAGCACTTCCTCGTCAACAATTTATCACAAGATTAAAAATTATTTTGAAATTTTTTTCTCTAAACTCTTTAAACATAAATATCCCCTTAACAACACATTTTTTAATTCATTTATCAGTTTTCCTTTGACTATTTTCATTAGATGATGATTCTAGGTCTGATACCCATTTTAGTGCCAGCCCGCATCTAATGGATCAACCTCTATCTTCCTTTGATGAATCGATGTCACATCTAGTATGATTTTAAGCACCACAATTAGTCTGATGTCTATTGACCCATTTGATAAAAAATAAATAGTTCTTATTTTATATTAACCCAATTGAAAACAACCATTAATTCATATTTATGAAAATGGTACACTTCGTTGTTTATGGGTCTCAATGTTTCTTTCTCAAATAACTATTAACTATATCCACTTCTTTTCATCCTCACTAGTCCCAACAACTCCAAATAAAATAGTCTATCCATTGGTTCCCTTCTGTAACCATCACTGCATCTGATCATTGGTGTCAGAATTATTCTAATGGTGGGTGAAACTCCTTGTCTCACGAACCAATATAAGAAAATTATAATTCACCAAATTCATTCATTTTCTAACTATGATTCACATCATATTATTTATCTGAATATTTTTATCTTATGGCATACAGTTCTGACTAAAAACCAACATATTTTTCTTCTCACATTCTGAACAAAACATCTAATCCTTTAATTTTTTTTACATCTTGTGTTCTTCACACTGATGAACTGAGATAAAAAATATTTGGCTTCAAAAATTCTATTCATCAAAAAAATATTTATTGTATCCTGAATTATTCATTACTTTGCGAAATTTTAAGATCATCATTGAATCATCTTCTTTATATTGGAAATTATTGTAAATTACTATCCTTCCTGGAACTTCTTTAATTCTTACCAAGATTCAATCTAATTGGCTGTAATGGTTCTCACCCATTCTTTCATAAGTATTGCATCAAACATTTCCCCAAAAACTTTTGATCTATGAGAACTCCATGATTGTAAAATCATCTTCATATTTATATTAAACTTCTGAAGACTCCACTAATTTCCTCATTACAATTAGAACATTATTTATTAGACCCAATGTGAGTCTACTGAGCCTTTTATTCAAAAAAAAATTCTTCACAAACCATTGAATTACATAAGAATTTTACATATGATCACTAGATTAATATTGTGAGTCCAATCACCAAATTTGACAGAAACAGGTGATTTATTTCTTCTTTAACAACAAAATACAACACTTTTAAAACAAATATCATTCAAATTACAGAAACAACATCAATTCAAATTGGTCCCAACACTATCCCCCTTTTATTTTGTTGTCAACCAAGATTCCTAAATCACTAAACTTTTTAACATCAATCTATGGATTAATTATCAAAAATTATAATCCTTTGTGATCTAGCTCACTGTATTAAATAAGAATTATTGATAGCAAAACCATGCCATCCAATAGAAGTAACTGATGAAACTTCCTTATCATTTCTTCAATTATTTATTTTCTTCTTCAACTTTTCCTATAAACATAAGTTTCCAAAAAATACTCTATAAAATTGTTAGAATAGTTCACACATTTACATTCTGGATTCACAACATACCCACAACCCCCCCACATATATGATTCCTTAAAAGGTTTAACATATATAATTGGATAGATTGATGAAACCATTATCCCCCTTAACATCTCTATCCAAATAATAGATGATATATGGGAAAACACATACCTCAACCTTGATGAGAAAGATGTTGGATTCCCATGTTCAACCTCAATTTATGAAAACCTTCCTTTGGTAAAGGTTTTGTGAAAATGTTAGAAACTTATTCTGATGTAGGAACATACTCCAAATTCAATTCATTACTCTATACATGCTCTTTGATGAAGTAGTATTTGATATCAATATGTTTTGAATGATAATGTAGTACTATATTTATTATAAGGTTTATATCACTTTGATTATCACAACCCAAGAGAAAGGGTAACTTTATTTCAACAAGTAAGTCTTCTAACTGAGTCTTGATCAACATAATTCGGGTTTCTTCTTGAGTGGAAGCAATATAATGAACATCATCCATGCTAAGAGAAACTACATGTTGTTTCATTATATGTCGAATAATAAAAAAATTCAATAAAAGGAAAACCACACTAGATGTGTATCTTATATCATCAACATTTTCATCCCAATAATTATCTAATTACCCAAAC
Source organism: Viscum album (assembly GCA_963277665.1). Lineage (NCBI taxonomy): Eukaryota > Viridiplantae > Streptophyta > Magnoliopsida > Santalales > Viscaceae > Viscum > Viscum album. The sequence goes on along the minus strand of OY728121.1, from coordinate 1,035,334,352 downwards.
TAGTTAGTACTTTATAATATATCATACCTAATTCCAATTTTTTTGTGACTTAGATATATTTGAGAATTATTTTTCAAGCCAATGGATGTGATTATTTTGGGGAAATCTAAAATCTTTCATATAAGGTAACTACATAAACAATGTTGGGTCTAGTGGCAGTCAAATACAAAAAACTCCTAATTAGATTTTGAAACTCTTTAGAGTCAACTTCCTTTCATTATCCATCCTTAGATAACTTGGTTCCCACTTAAATATGTGTGGAAACTGGTTTCTAATTTTCCATGATGAACTTATAAAGAAGTTTCTTACCATAATTTTCTTGGGATATAAATATTTGTTTTTTATTTTATGGGATTTGTAACCTAAGAAAGTATTTCAATTCACCCAGAATGGACATATCAAATAAAATTTTCATCTCTTTATAAAAGTTTTCACAAGTTATCTAATCATTCTCATCAAATATAATTTCATCAATATAAAAAATCACAATGAGGGAAAACTCCTAACTTTCTATGATATACAGATTAATTTCAACCCTTAATTTATTAAAACACATATTTCTTAAGAAGATATCCAATTTATAATACTATGCTCTCGGTTCTTATTTTAGACTATACAAAGATTTCTTCAAATTGTAATCATAACCTTCATCCTTCACAAAAAAATGCACATGGTTGTTCAATATAAACATCCTCATCAACATCACCATTAAGAAATTATGATCTCACATCCATCTAATTTTATTTGTAAATTCATTATGAAATGATAGAAATAAAGATTATAATAGTTTCAAACCTTTCAACTAGAGAAAAATTCTCACCAAAAGCTATACCGTCAATATATGAGTAGCCATTGCACACCAATCATTATTTGTTCTTTATTACTTCACCATATTAATTCATCTTGTTCCCAAGAACCCATTTTTTACCAATAACTTTTTTTCATTTGGTTTAGGTATGAGTTCCTAAGTTTCATTCTTTTCAATCTGATCCAACTCTTCATTCCTATCCTAAAACCATTGTGAATTCTCAAAAGCTTTATTCACATATTTCGACTCATCTTTTGAATATAAAGAAGTATGTGTAATATATTTTGATGTTATTCTTATTTGAAAATTTTTATATTGATCACCAATAATGTTTTGAGCTTCCACTTTCTCCAACAGTCTTAGATGAGATTTTTTTATATCTTCCTCATCACTGGAAATAGCTAAATCTGATTCTTCTTCTTGAGTAGGGTTGTAATTTTTTGTATCCTTATCATAATTGTAAGAAAAAAAATTCTTTCATCCTATTAATCATCCTTATCATCACATGTTTTTTTCATCTTCCTCAGATTTTTCAAAAAAAATAACATCAATAAATTCAACTAATATTACTAAATCTTTATTGAAACATGTATATCCTATTACTTCTAGATTATAACTAAGAAAAATTACATCATAACCTCTCTTCTAAAACATTCAAAGGTTTATTCCCTTCTTCTTTATGATGCATGGAATCCTGAATAATCTTAAGTGTTTCATACTTAGATTTTTTTCAGAAAAAATTTCTTATAGAGTCATATCAAAAAATGGCCTATAGAAATATAGGTTTTTAATATAGACAACAGTTCTCATGGGCTTCCTTCAAAAGAAATGATATATCATGTTAAAGTAACATATTTCTTCCCATTTAAACGAGTATTCTATTATTTCTTTTAGAAATACCATTTTGTTGAGGATTATATGATGTACTAAAATCATTCTGAATTACATGGGTCTCAATATTTCTTTAAAATTAGTCATTTTTATATTCACCAATGTTGTTAGTTCTCAACTTGTTCACTAAATACTCACATTCATTATTAGCTTTCCTCCTAAACCTTTTAAATAATTTCAATGCATATGACTTATGTTTCATATACATAATCAAAGTAATGTGAGTAAATCAATCATTAAAAGTGATGAAGTACTTATCAACATGAGTTTATTTTTTTCTCATTGGCCCTCATATATAAGAATGAATATTTTCTAGGGGTTGTCTTGAACAAATTTCATCATTCTTTTTCACAATGTTTTTTATCTTTACCTTATAAAAAAACTTGTAGCACTAATATATTCGTCTTGAAATATCACAAATACCCCATACTCTATCTCTATTTGATAAATTTTTCATGTTTATCTCACACATATTCCCCAAAAGTTTATGAAAAAACTAATTTTATTCCTCCAGGCCTATGTTACAAGATTTATGAACCTCACCAACATGGAATACATTTCCTTTTTTACATTGGCCTCTTGTAACTATCTTTCCATCTCATTCTCTTTTCACAAAAAAACCCATTTTTTCTAAAAGTAACATTATTACCTTCAGAAAAAAGTTTCGAAACACTTAAAAATTTATGTTTTATCCCCTCAACAAACATAGAATTCTTGGACTTCAACTTTTCTTCCTCAATTATGGCTGATCCAACACCTTTCAGTATGAGAGATTCATAATTTTCAAATTTCAGTTTTCCTTATTTTAATTATTCACATTCTTCAAAAAATGAGAAGAACACCCACTATCCAAGATCCAAGGTTGTTCTCATTTGACATCTTTAAGATTGGTTTCTAAAACCTGATAATTTTATTTCCTTTTATCATTGTTCACATATGGATTTTGATAATTGTTAACAACATATTTCTATGTCAATAAAAAAAACAAGACATCCTTTTGCATGATGTCCAGGTTGTTCACATCATTCAAATATAGTTTCGCAAGGTTGGAACCTATTTTCAATTTTCACACTAACCTTCTGAGGTTTCTTCAAATCATCCTTCTCAAACTTATTACTTTTTGAGGATTGATTCCACCTCAAAATTTGCCATCAATAATTTGTGGAATAGTAGTAATTTTTTTATTAAACCAATATATATTTTACTTAGGTATAAATTCACCACAATACCAGAAGTATCTATAGAAATTAAATTTTCCTATATAACATTCATATTGTATGGATTTGTTATCATGTATATCAGAAACCTTTATATATTTCTTATTATAACTTTTTTGACCACCAAATTTTCTGTTTTCAATCAGAATCTTCATTTTCATATTAGTTTTCTTATTATAATTATTAGAACCATAAGTAATAGAAACTTTTTTCAGATTCAGAATATTTAAAAACTTTCGACTTCTCCCCTTTATTGGTTTTTTCCACATACATAACCTTCCGAGCTTTATTTTTCTAAGAAATAATTTATTCTATCATCTTAGCCTTTAAAGGAAGCTCATGATCCTTCTCAAGTTTACACCTTCCAGTGTTTCACCAACTTCAAAAATAGAGTTATTTATACTTGTAACTCTCAGTTAATATTTATAAATTTTTAATGGAAAAGTTCTAATTGTTATTTTTTTTCATCTTAACTTCTATATGATCATTACAATTATTTTCTTTCTTAAGGGATTTTTTCATATCTTCAATCTATTCCAAAATCATAACTTTCTGATATAGAAAAGGTCTTGACTTTTTTTTGAAGATTTTTCATTTTACAACTTCTTATTTTCTTTCTCAATACTCATGATATTTCCTTCACATTCTTTCAATTATTATTTCAGATGAAATTTTAAACGAGTTTCTTCTTCTTCAAAACTGCTGCTTCTGAACTATTCATTATTAACCGTTTCAATGAAAGTATTCTCTCTAGTATGAACAATAGTTTCTTTGGATTCAGATTAACGTTCTTATTCTTTATCATCTTTAAATAAGAATCTTCTCCTTTTTGGTTTTCATATTTTTATCTCCTTCCATTTGGAAAAATATTTAGTCTAATCACCATGTTTTGTTTTCATGATCTTCTTCTCCTTTTTTCATCTTCATCACTATCCTATTCTTTATTTCCTAAAATAAAATTATCTAAAAAGTTACTAATGACTCCACATTCAAAAACATTTAGATGAAGTTTTCCCTTGTATTTACCTATAATGATTTCTACATTTTTATAATACATGGATAAAAATTCATCAATATTTTTATGTACCTTATTTTTGGAATCATAATCTCCAGCTTCATCTTCGAGAATATTCATGGGATTTTCTTTCTTGATATAATTCAATGATGTTTCTCTATCAATTTTTTTCACCTTTCATAACTTTGTCCCTTATAATATTGTAAGGAGTGAGAGTACTATGTAAATAAACTAGAGATAATGTTTCTAGATCTATATCATCCAACGAGGAAACCATGGAATCAAAATTGTGAGGAAGAATTCCCAAGATCATTTCAACAATAGTATAATCTATTAACTTTTCAACAATGCACCCAATAGTGCTAAAAATTTCATTCAACCTAGTAAATAATTCACCAATAGATTCATAATAACCCATCTTGTGATCTTCATACATTAATCTATTTATATGCAACTTTTCCTTCTTCAACATTGTATTGCCTTCTTAAATGTTCTTTAGCTTTTCCTAAATAACTTTGGTAGTGGAAGAAACCTTCTCTCTTAAAAACTAACATTCATAAAGTGATGATAGTAAAGAATTATTAACTCTTCTATCATTCTCAATATTCTTCTTGCCAACAGATGTGAGAGGAAATTTTACATCAATTAGAGGAAATCCATATATTTCATCTTCAAGAACATCATTACCAAGATATATAAGATACAGAAACATTATCTCTTTCCAGATATAAGAGTTATTACCATATAATACTAAAATACCATTACTGTTCACACAATTAAGATTTTCCATCAGAACTTATCTTCCAAAAACTTCATCAATGATTAAAAAAAATGGAATATGAACTCTTTTACCAATTGAGATTGCTGAGTTAGGATCAATTTATCATTGAGAGGGGGAGGAGGTGAATCAGTGATATATTTTTCTTTTAATTTTCCTTCTTTATGAAGAATCCTTCACCTCCTATTAAAGGGTTATAATTTAATGGAAAACAAAACAATCACACATGCACAGGAACATAAGTATTTACAATTTTCATTACTCAACAATAGTATCTGTGTCCATGGTATGGTTTGGAAACAATCTAATAACACATATCCCACTTGAAGACAATCATTTTTTATGGATATAAATAAGTAAGATATTACCTTACGCTTGTGAAACATTATGTTCCACACAATAGTACATGTTCTTCAAGTAGTAAAAAATGGTGTAATATAATTTTTTTTGTAAAAAGTTAACAAAAATTCACAAGATGCACCAAAACATGTTACTGTGCTGCCTTGTAAACTTTGAAAATTATAAACATCAAAATAATTCGTCAATTTCCTACCTAGTAGTAAGTAATAATATCTATACACTTCTTAATGATATTTAATCTGATACCTAGTCTTATTTTCCAGTTAGATTTCTCAGTCTAGATATATATATCTACTAGAATACTATTGAAACAATTTTGAACTACCACCATATCAGTCTAGAAATCTCAATCTGATTTCCTAGTACAATGATCTAGTTTGATATAAAAATAAGCTGAATACAATTTAACTTAGTTCGACATCTTCTTTTTTTGTCTAAAAATTCTACTAAGGAATGCTCTATCTGTAATCTCCTTCTCTTTAAAAAATTTTAGTGCCCCACCTTCTCTCTTCACCCATGAATGGTACAAGTATCAATTAGAAAAATATACTTCCCACTATTTATAGGTGTTCCAAGTGTGGTTTAGAACAAATTATGAAAATATTCCTAGCTCAACCAAATTTCACAAATCTTCAATTTATCATTCATTTCAGGTATATCTTTTACTTCTTAAAAACTTCTCCACTATTCTCAATTCTTCTAGAAAATTATTGAAACTTCTCACAGCTTCATATCTCATGAGAATTTAAAAAAAATATTTATTCCAATTCTTATTTTAATTTCTATTTTTTCATTAAAATAAAGACATGTGGTCACTCAAATTTCCTTGACCAACTTGGTAAAATAAGGGAACAGAATAATTTTCATTAAGACCCCTTGAATGAAAACTTCTCATTCAAATTCTCCATACCAACTATTAACTATAAAACATTGAAACCATTCTATCAAAACATTGTTGCTACTTCATTAGACTTCTGTTTCCTTTCTTTTTCCCAAAGAATTGTTCAAAAATATAAGGATATCAACACTTACTTGTCAACACATTAGCATCGGCATCAAACTTATTTGAAAATTTTTTCCCCTAAACTCTTAAAGCTTAATGCTCCCCTTGAAAAAAAAAATTTATCTACATTAAGTAGTTCTCCTTTTCTTCCTTTCCTCATATCGATGATTCTGCATCTGATACCCTTATCAGTGTGTTCCCGCATATAATGGATCAACCTATGTACTTATCTAATTAATCATGGTCACCTATAGTATGTTTTTTCACCTTAATTAGTCTAATGAATATTGGATGATTTGATAAAAAATATATTTTTCTTCTTTTCTCTTTACCTGATTCAAAACAACCAACAATTCATCTTGATGAAAATGGTTAACTACATTGTTATCAGTCTTTGAAATTATTCCACACATCAGTCCCAACTATCTCCACTTCTTTCATGTTCAATAGTCCCAAAAATTCCTAATAAAATAGTTATTCCTTCAATTCCATTTTTCAACAATCACAACACCTGATGATCGGTGTCAGAATAATTTCAATGATTGGTGGGACATCAAGTACGATGGACCATTATCAACAGCTTATAATTAAGAAACTTATTTCCTTTTCTGATTAATATTCACATAAACTTCTTTATTTTAATATTTTTATCTTACAACTTATTAGTCTAACTGAAAAACAACATCTTCATATTGTCACATTCTGCACAAAACAAATCATCCTTTAAACAATTTTTCATCTGGTGATATTGACCACAAATCCTACTTGTATCATGGCTTATTCCTGACTTTGAGAAATTTTACGATCATCATATGACCATTTGACTTATACTGTAAATTGTTGTATCTTTCCATATTTCCAGTAACTTATTTCTTTCCTTCCAAGATCCAATCTGATTAGAAGAACTGGTTCTCCCACTTTCATTCATAAGGCCTTCATCACAAGTTCCCAAGATAAAATATGATTTTTTAGAATCTAGGATTAGTAAAGAGTCGTTACATTTATATCAGATCAACACAGACTCTGATTAACTTACTCATTAAGATCAAACCATTTTTTATCAAAACCATGTTGATTTTGATGACCCTTTTCTTCTAGAAAACAACTTCACAAACCTTGTATTTTATTAATCCACTTATATCTGGTAAACCTATTAAAACTATGATTTTGATCAAAATATTTTAAATAGGGTGGTGATTTATTTCTTCTTTGATGAAAAAGGATAACACATAAAAAACAAACATTATTCAATTTCCACATGAAATTATCATCAAACTTGGTCCCAACAAAAAGTATCCATTATAATAACCTATAACCTAGGAGATAATGATGTTATATATTTTAAGTGTGATACCTACCAACCCACTATGTTTTTTTGCTATGATTATAGTGTAATAATATTTTTACCAAGTTAAAAACCATCTACGATAAGGAGTGTTCTCTCACACTAAGGCCGAACAATGTAAAAATACTTATATGCCTTGAGTTCTTTTATATTCTACTTTTATCATCAAAGGATTTGGTTCTATATTATGAAAATCAGATCTAAACCATTCAATATTGTTTTTTTTAAATGAAATTATAAGAGTTTGAGACAACTGATTGTTCCCTTACTCAAGTTTCTCTACCCGATCCACTATGACTCTCAATTTTGAGTGAAGTAAGGGAGGGAAAGGGTGGTGGTTCCTATTTGAATAAAATATAAATAATAATTGGGTAAATAGTGTTCTCATACTAGGAACCATTTGTTTAAGGAAGTGGGGATATAAACATTAGGACTAACTAACAAGGAGCTGTTAGGTTTCTACTGGGTGGCTGGTAGATGTTGGGAATCCAATAGTTATTTATGGTATACATGTTTGGTTGCAACGTTTTTCAGTGTTATGTTTTCTTATAAAATCTAATTCATATATTTCTTATATTTAAGTATATTTCCTCATTCCATAAGACATTATAACAATATTTCTTCCCTCTAATCCATCTCCCTCTATCTTTCTTCCTTTAGTTATTTCTCCATGGAATCTTTTCAGAATTTTAATATATCAATTGAATTTCAGATTCAATGATAAATTAATTATTTTAACTATCATTTGATATGAATGTATATTTTTTTCTTTACCACTATCTTATAATATTATTCTATTTTTAAGAGATTGATAAAGTTATATATTTATTGAATTTGTGATGGAATTAAGACATTTATTTGGTGTTTATCGCTTACTTAACTATGGGTTAGTGACCACTTCCATTTCTTTGTAATTTAGTCACGTGTTTATATATAAGTTATTAACTTCTATAATGAGTTATAAATTTTTTTGATCTTAATTTAATGGTAACTAAGTTCAACATAATGAATATAATTTTTGATGAATTATTATTGGTTGATCACCTATTTTTCTTATGGTTCTTGAATGAAATTATTAATTAACATTGTATAAATGTAAAGTAATTAATAGAATATGCAAATTTAATTTTGATTTTGATTTCATTATTATTATAGGGTATAATAATGAGTTTTGTGTTCTAAAAAATAGCGTTTTAATGATGTATTTTGTTATGAAGTGTTTTTTGTTGTGATATAATTTCACATTATTATTTATTGAGGTTGAGTAAATTATAGAGAATAAATTAAATGGAAAATAATGAGTTGGTTTTAAAATAAGTTCTATAATGTTTATTTCATACATGAAAATAAATGTTATTTCGGGTAAAAACTCATGGATATGAGTTAGAATAATTAGTGTTGGGTTATAGTAAATTTTATTGTTGTATTTATGTTAAAGAATGATGTTTAATTTATTAAAATTATAATTGAATAATTAAAAAGGATAGAAATAATGGAGATACTTTTATTTTTTTTAAAAATAATGGAAATGTGAAATTATGGGATTTTTTAGGAATTTAAGAGGATTTTTGCTTTTTTAGTTTTTCAATTAAATTAAAACTATTGAGTATTTTTTTTAATTTTTATGAGTAATTAAAAAATAATTGAACTATTTGATTGAGATAAATACAGAAAGGATATGAGTTTTATATACTGAAATTGAGACTATGTTTGGGATTATTGTGTAACAAATAATTTCTCTTGTGAAATACATGACTTATATAAACTTAGTGTGATGCTTGGATTAGACGATTACATGAGATGAAAAAATAAGAGACATGGATTTATCTTCGACTTGAGTTAGGCCTCAGGTTATTTTATTTCCCATGTTCTTGATATGGATGTACATTATTCCTTGTGTTTCAAATAACTCTACCAGAACTATATGTTTTGGTAATATACTCTTTTTTATGGGGATCATATATTTTAATAAAATTGGATAATGATGGTAAATGAGTTTTTAGGTGTCTTTGTTAGCATAAAACTCTTACAAATTCTTATTGTATATGATTTGTTTAAATCATTAAAAATATTCACCCCATTTGTATTTGATAACATTAAACTATAGAGGATACAAGGGGTTGCAATAATTTCAATTACTATTATTTCCTAAAACTTTTACATAAACATATAGTGTTCATGAAGATCATTTACATAGTGAAATTGGTAAAAGAAGAGGTCCTTAGTAACATAGAAAAAATGATTGGTGACATCATGAAGTTTATTTATTCTGTTTTTTGGATTCACGTGGGGGGGGGTCATGTATTATTTTTATATGTATTTTAATGGTAATAAACTTGAAATTTACATTTGTTATGGACAATGTAACTTGTTTATATGCATTCTTTTAATTAGAGTTTATGGTAAACATGTAAAATTTTACAATGGATGATAACTTTGATTTTTCATCTTATAATTATTAATTTAATTTTTTATTTTCTTTATCATGATAGAACCTTAGAGGGTAAATTTCTCCCTATGTGATACTTATAGATCCTCGAATATGGTCACTAGCCACTAGTGATTTGGGAGTCCACTTGAGTCAGTGTAGAGATTTTCTGAAAAAACACAATTGTGCTAGCATATGAAATTACCTGAGTAAAAAAATTGGGCTATTGATATTAAAGATGGGGAAAATCATTAAAAAAATTATATAGGATATATATATTTAATTCATTAGTGTAGGAGTGAATTTTTTTATAAATAAAATAAATTAAAATATATCAAATAAGGATAATAAAATATTGGTGATAACATTTAAACATAAAAATTTAAAAACAATAAATTCAGGTAATAAAAATAGACATTAACTACTAACCTAAATTGAATTAAAAAATTTATTTATTACATATTAACCCTAGAATAGTTATAATTAGGATAATATCTACATGGAATGAAACATGTGTGTGCAAGAACCAAGAAAATAAACTCAATGTTGGAAAACATTGTGACAAATGAACAGAAAAAGAAAATAGTGAAAAAAAATTCTATGAATAAAAACATGAGTGAGATGTGATGGGGATATCTGAAAGAAGATGATAAACTAGATGGTAATCATAAATTATGAGTTTTTTAAGTTCATTAGGATTGCGAGAACCATTTTGAAGAGGGGTGACGAATTATCGGTGTTCTTTTTACAATTTTAATTCTTTTAAAAAAATTTCCCCAAAAACTTGTTATAGTTGAATCTTTATGCACATTATAAAAAAAATATCACAATTTTGAAATGATAGGAATGTAATTAAAGTCACACAAGATTTACAAGTTCTTACCCCAGTGTGGCTGACTACATCCTTTCCATGGAAACTCATGTTTGAATATTGAAATTCACTATAATAGAAAAGTGAATACAATGACCCAACTCCTATTAGAATGATTCTATATCTAGATAAGTTTTATTATACTAAATACTAAATGTTATAAATGTTTATCTTATGCTTCTAAGCCAAAAAAAGTTGGAAATATTTTTTTCACTACTCAATAAAAGTTTGTGCATAATTTCTATATTTGATTTGTCTATTGACTATCTCTATCTAATTTGTTTTTTGAATCCATAGGGTATTCTATAAGTGATTCAAATTCTGACCCAGTCCATACTCTCTTTCTGGTGCACAAAAAAAATGATGTCTATTTTAAAATCTCTTTTTATTGGAAAAAAATCCTACACATCTTACCAGTAAACTCTGTTTGATGCCTCTGAGTAGTAAATTCCACCCAATAACTCTGATGACCAGTCCTCTATCTTGTTGCTTCTTCTTCTTCTTCAACCAAGAGATTCCTTTCTTGGAAACTCACCATTCTCAAACATTATGTATTTATATTCTTTTTTGATATCTCTATACGATGTCGTTTATTCAAAAATTTGAGTGTCTGACACATGTGAATAGTACAAACATTTCATACTTTATTGAACCCCTTTTATAGGTTCCATCAATGGAGAATGGACAGGAACCCAAATTCATTTTCCCATATTGAAAAAACTAATTGGATGCTTATGAGGTATTCTAGAGTATTTTAGAAAATTTAATCTAAATTGGAATCCATAAACTTCGTCGAACATTTATAACTTCAATATACATGTACTTATTAAATCATCCTTATCTCAACTATATTATAATCATTGATAGAATAACATAGAATAATCCATGTAATTGGATTTACAAGGTTATATAAAGCTTCTCCAAAACTCTACCAGATGAAATGTTTTTCTGATGATATCTTTAGGAAATCCTTTATCCAATGAACATATACTGATTTTAACTATTTTCTTTTTCTGAATGACTCTATCTAGCTGGCCTATGTTTGTGTAAATTTCATTCATTAACAAAACTTAACTTGATGCATATAACGACCCAGATTTCTATCAATGAAATTGTCCTTCTTATTTCATGTAGTATAAAGAAAATACATCACATAGAGAACCCAATAAATACATTATACTCATAAATTACTAATGATACTTTAGTAATCAAAAAAACTAATATGAATTCAAAATATTACAGTGGGATAATAAATAGAAAATAAGAAAATTTGGATCTTTTAGAATGACCACACTCACAAAAAAAGATGTATACATAAAGAATAATGCTATTATTAAAACATTCACTTAAAATATAAAATTATAAATAATATTTCAGTATCTTATAAATGAAAATATGTTATATGTATATCATGGAACAAGTAAATAAATATAAAAAAAATGATAAATTAAGTGTGGGTATTTTTTGAAATGTAAATGTTCATTTATTATTTTGTAATTAATATAATGATTTAAAAGAGAATTTATTTTAATAAAATAAATTCATAAATTAATATTTTATTATCTTATGATTATTTTAAAATTTTATTAGAACATAATTAATTTTTCAATGTGTTATAAAATCAATTATAATATTAAAATCATTATTTTTTAATAAATGATGGTTTTAATTAAAAATTAAATTTATAATTTTTATAAAATTATTTTCATAAAATAGAGTCCATTTTAAAATATAAATATCATAATATGGCTGGGGTTAATTTTTTAGTTTTTTCTAAAATAGTTGAATTTTTGGTGAATAGTGAAATACAACAATTTTTGGTATTTGACATTTTAAGAAAAATATATGGATTTTTGAGTAATGGATAGTGTTTGTAACCATTAATTAAAACTCAAATTCCCCAATTAATATAATTATTCATATGAATCAACAATATTTCTAGTATTGATCCAAAATAATAAAGAAATGAATAAAATAATCAAGAAGACACCTCTCCTCCCCTTATAAATACCACCCCTCTCCACCGCTTCTCCTCAAACCTTATAAGATTTGTATATTGATAATATTATTCCCATATTACACTCCCAATATTATCCCACACTTTCATGTCATGATCATCTCAAAAAATACCAATACAAAGTTCCCTTAAGAGGTTCTCAATGAGACAATATTCAAGAGGTAAAATCCTCCTTCTTTATCTTTTAATTACTTTTATTTTCTTATCCTCCTCTCACATACCCAATAAGAAACTACATTATAACTAAATTATAATATATATACATTAATTTTATTTTTTTAGTGGAATATACGCCACCAAATATCTTCTAGTCTCCTTTTATTCTAAAAATGAAAACATCGTCCGTGATCTCGATTCACCGCCTTCGTGGACGGCGAGTTTTCATTTTTCATTAATACCTTCAAGGATGGTCATAAAACAATTTTTATGGTTAAATAAGATTATAATTGTAATATTATAAATTATTCAATTTTCTTAAATCAATATAACAACATTATATTAAATAAAATGATACTAGTTCATGATGGTCGTAAAAACTGCAAATAATAAACAAATCATTTTGCATTAACATTTTATCTAATGAATCATTATCATATCTGAAAAATCATATATAAGAAAATTAAAATTTATATAATTATATTAATACCATTTCATTACAAATATCTAGTTTTTCTTCCATTTTGAAAAGAACCCCCATAATTATACTCAAGGAAACCGATCATAAAATTAGGAAACAAATGCTCCCAGAACTATGAATTTAAACATTATAACTCCTTGAAATGGAAATAAATGAAAATAATAAAATCATAATAAATAAAAAATATATATAAGATTTTATTAATTAATTTATTATTGAATATAATTTTATTATCCCAGTCATTAAGTGAAAGGGTATAACACATTTGGAGGTAAGGTAAGAGATCTCTCTGAACCCCCAAATATACTGTTGGGTTCTATTTTCTCTCACATTAAATGAATTTATTTATTAATTATTATTATATAGATCTTATAAATTATTTTTATAAGTTTCAAAATTTTGTATCCAGATCAATTCATCCTTCTTTTATGTGTAAATACATGTTTAAAAAAAATCCTTTCTCAATTCCTCCCAATAAGCAAGCCCGATTAAACAAAACTTCCTATTTTCTTACCCATTTTGAAATACACTAAATTAAATATTTTAATCCAAAAATATTATTCTAAAATAACACTTTCTTATGATAAAAAACTATCTTATTTCATATCTGGTTTTATAATATCAAGTATTCATTTTCCTGTTCAAAGATTCTTTAATATTTCCCCTTAAACCACACTAAAGTGGGTCATTTTTAAGTTTGATAAATACTATTTTTCATGTAATAAATTCAGTTGGACATAATTATTTATGAATTATTATTATTTTTAATTCATTATTTTCCAAAAAAAATATTCCCTTCATTCAGGGACCCCATTTTGATATACCCTTTCGTTATACCTTATGACATAATTATGATACCCATTTCTTTCCAAGGGTTACCCTTATTTGTATTATTTATGTTAGATGTTTTATGTGGAACTCATATGAATGGAAATTCTATGATGGGTGCACCCAGATAGATCTCCAATTAATTGGAAAATGTTTAGTCTCATGATACTTCATGTATGTGATTAGGGAGTAACCCTATTTCATTAGGGGACTTTTTCCACCATGTGATATAGTCTTGGAAGTTAGCCTCGACTATTGTTTATGTCAAGTAATATGTTCCTTAAAAATTCCTATATTACAATGATAATATGATATGATGTTCTCTGTGCTATAATTCCATTTGATTATCCATTTTATATGCCTTTTATGTTATCATGTTATGACTTCGGACTCATGTGTTATGCTTTATTCTCTTGTTTATTCCCTTATTGGGATTTCTAGCTCATACCATTGTTCATGTATCCCTAGGGTAATCCTATGTAGTTATGTGATTTTAAAGGTAGTTAGGATCTCATTTTGGAGATTGAGATAGATATGTTTTATTTTAGTTCCATGTTTTTTATTTTGTGTATGTAATCTTCCAAAGACATTGGACTTTATAATCCTTAGTTTATATTTGATGGATAATTATGCTTAAAATTATGTAATAATATGTTTAAAAATCTAGGGCCACTATAGTTAGTATCACAGGATAGTCAATTTATTTTTGGATATTAGGACTAGAAAACATTAGTAAGAACTATAGGGAAAATTTTATCACCATGGATAATCTGGACTAAAACATAGGGAATCACATGTTAGGATATAAATTTTATTTACAAGTTTATGCTTCTATTTTCAAAGTTTCATTTCTATATTATTATTATCTAAGTATTAAATCCTCATAATTAAACTTTATTTTTATTATTTAATGGATGGAAATAGGACAACTAATTCCAAATATCAGTGTGATATGAAATGTGATGATTTCCCTATTTATATTAAAAATTTGTTGGGAATGAGAGATTAAAACAGCATGATAGTACTAGAACAACTTGCTCAAGACAAGAATAATAACTTGAATAGTGTAAAACATCCTCCCTCTCTTAATAAAGAGAAAGTTTTAGTCAAATAAAGTATACGATAAAGGCCACTTATCTTTAGTAGATCTTCTGATCCCCTCATCATGGGACAATGGATTAACTGAATTTAGAAGATATTCTATGTATTGCAATTATTATAAGAAGTGAATGTTGTGCTGGATGTCGATCATTTTGATGGGGATGTTGATCAGTTATGGACATTGATAAAAAACACGAAGCATGAGGAGGAAATGGATTCCATGGATTGGGAATCATTCAATAAAATATTTTTTTAATAAATATTCTCTACGAACTCTCCATCTTAAGATAGAACGAGATTTTATCAGACTAAAGAGAAAGTAATATGAGTTTATCAGGGCGTATAAAAGAAACATTACAAGGCATGCATGATAAACATCTAGATTTTTCATGGACATTAAAATCAAGGTGGATCGCTTCTTTATTGGACTAAATACGAGTCTATGAAAAGTGTTGGTTTTCCATTAATTTGATATATATGTGTAGGTTTTTCATTGTACCCTTAAGGTTGAGATGGATTTCGGAGACTCTCATATGTCTTGTGGATATAGAGATAAAATGTGGAAAATTGAGTTTAATATGGGAGGAGATATAGATAAATCCCATTATGGAAAGGAAATCCAACATACCACGCATCAAAAGTGTATGAAGTAGCATCTTGGGAACTGTCTAATGGGAACCAAGAGATTATTAAAATGCGGAATATAGGGGAATCATGCTAATTAATTCTGAAGGGATATGAAAGATCCTAATAATGTAGAATGAGAAAGGGAGGTTTAGATCAACACTCATGATGTAGTGTAGTGTTTCAACTGTAAGGAACATGGGCATTATGTGAGATAATTACCTAATCCAAGGGTTCTCAGAGGAAATCCAAAACAAAAACTTCCAAGGAAATAAGGAAGGGCATATGTGATCATTACTACTGAGGTGGATCCCAACAATGATGTTGTTATAGGCATGATGGTTATTCATTCATGAATTGGGAACATGCTATTTGATTATAGTTCGACACATTCTTTTATATATTCAATGTTTATATAACTATTCAAACACTGCCTCAAAATATGGAGGTTGTGTTATTTGTGAGAACAGTAAATGGTGAAATTATTTCATCCAAAGTATATAACTCCTCCCTGATTATTTAATGTGTACTAAACATCCCATAAAATATCATCTTACATCCTTTGGTGGAGTTTGACTCTATATTGGGCATGGATCAAGTATCTTTATGCAAAGACGACATCAACTATTAGGAAAGGGAGATCATTCTTCAAATCCCAATGCACCCTAAAATTATATACAAGTGTAATGATGAGGATGAATATCATTAAGAATCAGCATCTAAATTTTGGATATTATTTTTGTATGAGAAAGTATATCTAGCTCAAATGATTGATAGAAAGGAGAGGATAATACTCAAATACATACCCATTATGGGGGACTACACTGATGTGCTCGTCGAAGAAAATCCTAGTCTTCCTCCAGACCAATAGGTTAAGTTCTCAATTTAATTTTTTCTTAGGTTTATACCAATATCAAATATTCCTAATAGAATGGCCACTATTTAGTTGGAAGAACTGGAGAAGTAGTTACAAGAGAATATAGAAAAGGGTTATATACCCCCAAGTGCTTCGGCTTGGGGTGTTCCAGTCCTCTTTGTCAAGAAGAAGGATGAATAAATGAGCCTCTGCATTGATTATCGAGAGAAAAAATATTGTTTGCACAAGTATCCCCTTCCATGGATATATGGATTGTTCGATCAACTATTAAGGGTCAAGAATTTATCTAAGGTGGACCTTGATTTGGGATATCACCAATTAAAGGCGAGGAATGAAGATATTCCAAAGAACACCTTTTGAATGAGGTATGTACACTATGAGTTCATAGTGATGACCTTAGAACACACTAATTCTCTAGAAATTTTCATGTACTTAATGAGTAGAGTCTTTATATATTACCTGGAAATTTTTTGGTAGTATTTATAAATAATATTCTATTATACTCAAAGAGAAAGGAGAAAAATTTGGATAATTTGAATACTATGATATAAACTTTGCAAAGGGAGAAACTATATATAAAGTACAGTAAATTCGAGTTCTTGATAGTTGACATATCATTATTGTGGAATGTTATAATAATAAAAGGAATATATGTGGATCCTTATAAGACAAAGGAAATTGAGGAGTGTCCCAAACCAATATCTATAAAAGAGATATGTAGTTTCCTTGGTCAATATGGGTAGTACCGATGAATTATGAGGAACTTCTCAAAAATTTTAAAACCACTAACCATGATGACTAGAAAGGGAGTATATTTTTACTAGACCAGTGAATGTGGAGACTACTTCAAAGAGGTAAAAAAGTGTCTCATCACTACACCATTACTCACACTTTTTACAATCAAGGAACTATTTGTGGTATATAGTAATGATTAAATTAAGGGATTAGGATGTGTACTGATTAAAAATGATAAAGTGATAGCCTAGGCATCAAGGAAGTAGAATGTTCAGGCGAAAAATTATCCCATGCATTATCTGGAGTTGGTGGCTGTGATCTTCACATTGAAAATATAGACGAATTATCTCTATGGGTAGAATTGTGAGATATATCCAAATCATAAAAGTGTCAATTATATATTCACATAGAAGTATCTTAACATGTGATAGTGAAGAAGGTTGGACCTCATCAAGGTTTATGACTACTCAATCCCTTTCCATCCTGGTAAAGAAAATAAATCGGATGATTCTATAAGTAGAAAGGATATTGAAAATTTATCAATAATGATATATTAGAAGGATATAATAATCATGGACTTGAAAAGTATGTACAAGGTAATCATAAAGGAAGGTACATCATCATTACTTTCAAAAATGATTTATCAACCATACCCTTTGGAGAGAATAAAGGATGCTCATAAAAATTTATGTTGAAACTCACAAAAATGTGGAAACTAAATGAAATGGGAAACCATCATAGATTAAAATTAATGAGGAAGGAGTCATATTATTTGGGTCATGATTATGTGTACCATTAAATCCAAATATAAATAAATATATTGTGAATGATTCACCTATCTCAACCTTCTCTATCCACCCCAAGAGCAAAAATATGTATTGATATCTTCATAAGCTATTTTTGTGGGACAATATGAATAAGTAGATAACTGAATATACATCAAAATGTCCAGTATTTCATAAAGTGAAGCCTGAAAGGAAAAATAACAATGGGATGATGCAACCATTACCCATTCCAACATAGAGATAGGAAAACATAACCATAGACTTTATCACTGGACTTACAAATACATCTAGATGAACCAATGCTATATGGTTTGTTTTTTATCATCTTACAAAGACATCTCACTCTCTCACAATTCAAGACGACTTCTCAATCAGCCATCTTTCATGGATATACAACAAATAAGTGTAGAGGATTCATGGAGTACCATTATCAATTGTATCTAATTAAGATCCAAGATTTACATCCATGTTTGGGAAAAGTACCCAAGATTATCTAAACAATGAGTTGAACTTCAAAAAGTCTTATCAATATCAAACTTATGGGAAATCAGAGAAGACTATTCAAACATTGGAAGACATGTCGAGATCATGTTCTATGGACTTAAAAGGAAGATGTGACCAATATCTTACTCGGGTTGAGTTCTCTTAAAACAATATTTTCCACTAAAGAATCCAAAATTACCCATATGAATATCTATATGGGAAAATATGCATAACACTAGTTTTATGGGTTGAAGTTGTATAATGTAAGCAGCTGGGACATAAAATTATTAAAGAAATAGTAGAAAAGGTGAAGACCATTCAATAACACATCAAGGAACCCCAAAGTCGATAAATGAACTATGAAGATAATAATCAATGGAACCTGGATTTTAAGGTTGGATACTTGTTATTACTCCACATATTTACATGCAAGAGATTCATAAGATTTGGGATGAAAGGAAAGCTAAATCCAAGGTATATCAACCCCATCGAGATTATTAATCATGTCTGAGTTTTGACCTATCAGTTAGAACTTCCACCAACCATGTCTCAATTACATGATGTATTCCACATATCCCAATTCAGGAAGTAAATAAAAAATCTTCCACATGTACTTAATTCATAGGTGGTACAACTAGAAAATGATCTCTCTTATGAGGATAAACTAGTGACGACCTTCACCCGTAGAGATAAATTTCTACACAAAAGACTACTCACCTAGTCAAATTACAATAGAGGAGACATAAGAATGAAGAGGTGACATGGAAACTAGAGGAATCACTGAAAGATAATTACATTCAATTATTTTCACCATAGTGTGTAAAATGAAATTTTGAGGGTGAAATTTCTTAAGGAGGGAAGAATGTATCGACCCCAAATTTGATTAATGAAATTTTCCCTTCTTATGTCATGTAGTTTAAAGAACATACATCATAGAGATAACCCAATACAAACATTATCCTCATAAATGAATAATGATACAATAGTTAACTAAAAAATGAAGAATAATTCGATATATTATAGTAGGACATCAAATATAAAATAAGAAAATTTAGATCCTTTAGAATGACCACACTCACAAACCACACTATAGATATAAAACATAATTTTAATTAGAAAATATTTATTTAAAATATTAAATTATAAATAATATTTAGGTATCATTTAAATGAAAATATGTTATATTTATATTATGGAATAAGTAAATAAATATTAAAAATATGATAAATTAAGTGAGGATATTCTTGTGAAATGTAAATGTTTATTTGTAAAATCCTGTTATCGATCTAATAGGTACATATTTAACCTTGTAGTGGATTTTCCTTTTCATTGTCTGGGTCGGGTTGAGAATGAATTGGGAGGATACCTATAATGGTGAAGTTATAGATTTTTTGGGTTCTCACCTTAAACTGGTTGTTTCTGGAGCCTACTGAATAAATTCATAGTGTGTAATATAGTCAAACACCGTGTAATTCCTAAAATAAAATTAAATTAATTTTAATAGGGAGGAAATGGGTTTCCCATCATACACAATACTTAACAATTTCGTGACATTTAACTGTGTTACATGTCATGTAATCGTATGATAATTGTTTTTAAATAGGAATCATGGATTATTTCTCCTTTTATCCTCTATAATCCTCATTTGATCTCGACCCAAGAGCCCTTTCTAGGAAATTTAAGAGCCCTCCAAACCTTTCATGCTATTTTTTTAAGCGTTTGATCATCCTTATGGTCATGGTATGATTTACCAGGTTAGAGGTCTCCCTATCTTGTTGTCTATTACTCTATTCCTTCCTTGTATTTTGAATGATCATCTTGGTATTTGACGATCTAAAATCCATGACATCGAATCTCATTTATAGGTTAAGTTTTGATTCTTCTACACTTTTTTTATTATTGATTGGTTTCGTTGGAGGCATTGAGTTTCGAGAAAAAGGTAGGTGGTTCCATTCCAATTATAAAAACCGATTAACCTGAAATTTCTTGATTTATTTTAGATATTAATTTAAATTCAATTTTTTGAATTTTTTTTTCAATTGGTTTTGATTAAAAACTAGTTCTAATGAATTGTGAGGTTTGATTTTTTTTGGAAAGAAATTTGGAAAACCCCCCAATTATGTTGAATTGGGGTGGTGGGTTTGGAAATGGATGGAAACAGTTGGAATTGAATTGATGACTTTAATTATTGAAATTGAACTAATGTAATTTGTTAAATTGTGAAAATGGAATAAAATGTTTTCATACAAACCCAGTGATTTTATCTTATTAAAAGGAATATTTTTTGATTAAAAAATATTATGGTTTTAAATGGAAAATTTGAATTTAGAATGGGGGATTGTGATTTAATTATAGTTTAAGTATTCTTAAAATAAATTTCCAATCATAGATATTGTTAGAGCACATGAAATCCTTAGGTAGATTATGAGTTATTTGGACACACTCTATTATTATACTACATTATAAAACATAAATGCAGCATGTAACATCCGTTAGATGATGCTGATGAGTCCCCTTTGACCATTTCCTAGAGGACATGTGTGTACATATATTGTCATGATCACTTAGAGAGTTCTATGTCCTATATCTTGGAACATTTGTACCTATTTTATAGAAGAACAGGTTTCTCTCTTGTTTATATCTTAGATATAAATGTATTCCAATGTTTTTAAAATATTTTAAATACCCTTTTTAATTTACATAAACCATTTTATATATAATGTTTCTTTGAATCCATTATTTCTAAAAATATTACATCACTTGTAATTCCATTTCATAATGTATTTTCCATCATTTGAACTGTGTAACATGATTTTTTTTAAATATGCTTTGAAATTCCAAATTTTTTTATTTTATAATTGAAATCATTCCTTTGGTTAATTTATTATTGGAATATGTTATGGAATCCTTGGTGAGACTCTACTGGGATTTTTATCTAACACCCTACTTGTGACTTTGGGTGTTTGTAGAATATCTCCTTCCATGTTCGAGTAAGGAGAATGGATCTCTTGGAGGTGGATCCAGTTGTTGAACCTCGTAGATGGTGAGTTGTGTCCTTAGGGACTTAGACTATTTTCCTCTATTTTTGTACATAGGCTGTAGTAACTTGAGGTTTTTTATGACCTGCTAACTTCTTGTACATTACTCCCAGTGGAGTTTCTTTTGATATGCATAATTTATTGTTTCTTTTTCATCCTCATTGTTTGGGGAAAAATAGTTTCCACTTTTATTTTTTATGATTCTAGGTACTATTCGCTGGTCTATGGGGATCAGGAATTCCTTTCGGGCTATGTCAAAACTGTATAGACCCAGAATTTCAATGGAATTTTTTTACTTAAATACATTGGAATTTTACAGGTCCGCAAAAATTGATAGCACGTGATTCCGAGGCCCGGTGTGCCCGGAATCAATTTATGAAGTTTTGATTGGGTATGTTCAGTAAACATACGAGTGAGTTTTTTATAACTTTTAAACCGGTGCTAGGAATTGAAATCTCAGGGCACCGTTGAACTTGCAGCGCCAGTATTCACTTAATAAGACTTTCACTTCAACGGTAGTGAGTCAAGAATAGAAGATAGTTTTTGGGTTTTCTTGGGAAAATAATAAAATAAAGTGAGCTACATTTTATTTTATTTGAGACACCGCGTGAGTGTTGGGTGGTCAAAACCTCCTCATGGAGGTTGGAGTTGGGGACACCACACCTTAACCTCCCATGAGAGGTTATGGTGGTGGGGACCACCCGAACATAACCCCCTATGAGAGTTTATGATGTGGGGACCACACTGGGCAAAACTCCCTATTAATGGGAGGAGAGGAAAACCTCTCAACTCTCTCTCATTAATGAGGGAGAGCCTCTTGAATCCTCTAACTATAATTTTTCCAACGCACCATCTTTAATACGCTAACCTATGTAATTAATTCCCCCAATTTGAATATTGTGCCAAAAATTAAATTGGGGAAATCATATCACCTTTTGGTTGGCATTTGCAATCTGGTGGAAGCTTGGGAAAGGGACGAGCTTAAGAGAAGGCTTCCAATGAAGAACGAAGAACGCGTTCTTCCAACGAAGAACTCCAGCAACAATTTTCCTCGGATATCTTCCCTGAACACCTACCAATGTGGAGAATCTTCCACAGCCGACGCAGCTCGGATTGGGAGTGTGTGGCGGATGCAACAAACGACAAAATCCTTCTTCTCCTTTCTGCGACTCCTTCAATGAATGAAGAAAAAAAATCAAAGGTAGGGGGTTAAATTCTTTTAATTTCCTTGTTCTTCCTTTCCCAAGAATAAAGAAGGTTGTTTAGCTTCATTCTTATGAACCATTTACTATCACCTTAAACGCGGAGGATACGGGCCAACCTAATCTAGCCCGACATCCTCCGTCGATTATCCTTCTTGTGGCGTTCTTCAGCATGGCGATGTAACGGCGACGAGGCGACGAAGGCGGTGACGACAAAGTCCGCTCTACCCGCGACCTCCGCGAACCGCGCTGCCCCCACGGCGCTCTGGT
Organism: Viscum album; assembly: GCA_963277665.1. NCBI lineage: Eukaryota > Viridiplantae > Streptophyta > Magnoliopsida > Santalales > Viscaceae > Viscum > Viscum album. The sequence continues at coordinate 1,035,311,039 of OY728121.1, read as the reverse complement.
GATTTCGACTGAACACCACCAGCTCGGCCATACGGCCTTCCAGCTGCCCGCTTGGCCGCCCGCCTGGCCACCCGCCAGGCCGCCCGCCAGGCCGCCTGTGCTGGCCGCGCCCTACCGAACCGGCCGCCCACCTGGCCGCCCGCTTGGCTGCTCGACTTGCCGCCCAGTTGGTCGCCCACCTGGCCTCCTTCCTGTGGCTAGCTATTCTCCGACTACTATAACTGTATCCTGTGTGGGTCCGAAATTTCTATCAGCTAGTCCTAGATCCCGTGTGGGTCCGACAGCTCGGACTATTGTTCCTAGATCCAGTGTAGGTCCGAAAGTTCTATCAGCTGGTCCTGGATCCTGTGTGGGTCCGACAGCTCCGACTACTGTTCCTGGATCCTGTGTGGGTGCGACATTTCTATCAATTGGTCTTGGATCCTATGTAGGTCCGACAGCTCTGACTACTATTCCTGGATCCTGTGTGGGTCCGACAGTTCTAACCGCCGGTCCTAGATCCTATGTGGGTTCGACAGCTTAGATGATTCAGTGGCTACATCAGATAATCTCTATCTCTCTACAAAAGTTGTATACCTGTGTGAGCTGAGTCAATGACTTCTATGTTTACCTCATGATTGAGATGGGTTTCTTGATAACATAGGTATATTTATGGGAATATACCTAAGTAATGGCTATCCGTTGATTTAATACTCTATGGTTTATCCTTGGTGGATTTTGTGAGACCTTGGTGGTCTCGGGGTCCCTACTAAGTATCGTTATACTCCCCCCTGCACGGGCTATGCCCGTACCTCGTTGTGTTGGATGTAGATGACAGACAATGCTGACGGAGGCTGAGAGTGCCAGGATTGGACGATACCCAGAGGTGGACCTTACGACGAGTTAGTACACTGAGAAGCTTGACGGACGTGGAGTGATGAGGAGGCTATCTGCACCTACCCTTCAGGTAGGAACACCAAAGGATGATCCAGTAGCTGTTTTTATTTTTCTTCAGTTGTATTGATTTTCATATGTACTTGTTATTTCCAGTTGGGCTTGTATTCTGGCCCCTTTTTTACTTTCAGCACTATTTTTTTATTCAGTTTTACTTAGTGTTTTGTTTTCAGTTGTGTGCTCTGTTGTGTATTTCTACAGTTTTAAAGACAATACCTTCCCAGTTTTAGGGATTTACTCCTTTGGTGCTAGTCGCCAACCCCTGGCCTATGGAAGGTGGGTTTGTGGTAGTTACGATACGAGCCCCGGGGGACGGATCGTGACAAATTGGTATAAGAGGAGTCGGTTCTACCACAGAAATTAGGACAATGATATTTATTTTTTGTGAAGAAATAGTCTTTAGAGTACTAAGTGTGGTTTTTAGTCCAGGGAGTCGAGTGTTGGTGTGGTGGCCGATGTATCCATACACGAGGACCCATACTTCGGATTTCTGACTCAGTGCATGAAAACAATGATTAAGTGTGTGTTTTAAGAGTTTTCTTTGTGATCTCTTTGAGTCATCTCACCAGGTATAACTTATTAATCATGGCACACCTATTTCATTTCAAGATGCCTCCATGCAGACAACCATCCAGGGTTCCGAGAGTTGTACGAGATGATATCCCACCAAGCGAGGAGGCCTCTATGGAGGTCCCCATCACAACGGAGGCTTCAGCGATACCACTAATCATTGGGCCACTGATACCACACTCCCCAGTAGCAGAAAATGCACGCCGCCTGAGCACGTTGCATGAGTTACAGCGCCAGAGGCCACCCAGGTCTAGGGGTGAGATGAACCCACAAGCATCTGAGGATTGGCTGGAGGCTATGGTGAGAGTCTTCAGACTGGTAGGGACACCAGCAGACTTCATGGTGATCATTGCTGCGAGTCTCTTTCAGGTAGCAGCATGCAGATGGTAGAGCCTGATGCTCCAGTTGCATGACGAGGTGACACATCTCTAGGTAGACTTCGAGAGCCTGTTTTGGGCGGAGTTCGTCCCATCCACCCTATGTGTGGTGCAGATACAGGAGCTAATTCATCTGTAGCAAGGCAGCATGACGGTAGAATAGTACTCAGTGAGGTTCACTGACCTCTCATGCTACTCCACCGATATGGTGCGGGACCCTTTCTTCAGGGCCCAAACCTTGGATCAGGGCTCTTGCGGGAGATCAGAGCGTCAATGATCTCCCTTAGCATCCCGACACAGGTAGGGGTTTTAGAGAGAGCCCTCCTAGTGGAGAGCTTCCCTACTGAGCATACACCAGTAGTGATACCCATCACTAGTTGACATGTAGTGGAGTCTTTTGTAGCTGGAAGTAGAAAGATTTCACAGAGGTCCAAGAGGACCAGGCCATCCGATGGATGACCTCAGGATACGAGTTCAATTGTGCGGGGAACAAGAGACCGAGCCAATCATGCTAGGAGCGGGCAATGTTACTCATGTGCCAGGCAGGGTCACATGGATCATGACTGTCCGATCCGCCGTACTGACGATCAGCAGAAAATTGAGGGACCCCCCAGGCAGAGACAAAGATTCGATCGAGGTGGACCGTAGGGAGTAGGAGGATGTGGAAGAGGAGCTGGCCATGTAGCTGGTGGTGGACGACGATTCGAGGTGTTACCACCACCACCACCAGGAGGTCCACCCTGACCATAGGGAGCAGGTGAACAGGCGAGAGCTCAACTCCAGGTAGCTGAAGCATACGACCATGGCACTCCAGAGATGATTCGAGGTACAATCTGTGTCTAATCCACCTTAGCTGAAGTTATTATAGACACAAGTTCTAGTTACTCTTTCATTGCCACTGCCCTCATTCAGAGCTCTGAGATTCCGAAGGATCTGTTAGTTCGATCCTTACGGCTAGAGACTCTTACGGGAGATGATTCGATGAATAAGAACAGGTTCCAGTAGTGCGATCTTACTCTAGGAGGTGAGAGCATTGGCTGGGATCTCCTAGTATCAGTGTTGAGGCCTTACGACATCATCATGGGTATTGATTTGTTATCTACAGTCCATGCTCACATTGAATGTATTAGGCGTAATGTTCGGTGTGTCTGCACGGATGAGACCAAGTTCACCTTCATCGATGTGAAGGGAGCCTTTGCAGTGCACGAAAGACTTACTCAGAGGAGGGTGCAGCCGATCACTCATCAGTTGGTCTGACTTACCCTCAGAGCAGTTCATGTGGAGAGTCCGAGCTATTCTATAGTGGTGGACCAGTACCTAGATGTTTTCCCTGACGATGTTCTAGGAATACCTCCTCGTAGAGAGGTGGACTTCTACATTGACCTATACCCTGGGACGACACTGATATCTAACCAGCATATCGGATGGCTCCCGCCAAGATTCGTGAGATACAGTTACAGCTGGAGGACTTGCAGGGGAATGGATTCATCTGACCTAGTGTTTCTGCTTGGGCAGCCCCTATTCTGTTCGCCAAGAAGGAAAACAGGATCTTGAGGATTTGTGTTGACTACCATTTCCTGAACCAGGTGGCTGTGAAGAACAAGTACCCACTTTTAAGGATTGATGACGTCTATGATCAGTTGAAGGGAGCATGGTAGTTCTCGAGTATAGACCTCAGATCAGGCTATCACCAGCTCAGAGTTCGAGACGAGGATGTGCAGAAAACGACCTTCAGGTATCGATACGACCACTATGAGTTATTGGTTATGCCCTTTTGCGTAAACAATGCTCCAGCAGTATTCATGGGTCTCATGAATAGAATCTTACATCCATACCTGTATCGCTTTGTCATAGTCTTCATCGACGACATTCTGATATACTCGACTACTGAGGAGGAGCATGCCTACCATTTGTTGGTAGTACTGGACACACTCTGAGAGCACTATCTTTATTGTAAGCTCTTGAAGTTCCAGTTCTGGATCCAAGAGATTCACTTCATGGGACATTTTAATCTCGGAGGTTGGAGTTGCGGTGGATCCAGCGGAGATTGAAGATGTACTTGCTTGGGAGCCAACCAGGAGTGTGATGGAGGTACAAAGTTTCCTGGGTTTGGCTGGGTATTACCAGAGGTTCATTCCAGACTTCTCCAGAATTGCAGCACCACTTTATTCCTTGGCGAAGAAGGGGAAACCCTTCATGTGGTCGGAGAGATGCCAGCAGATCTTTCAGAAGATGAGGCAGAGGCTGACTAGTTCCCCTATGTTGAGGCTTCCAGAGGAAGGCGTAGGGTACGTAGTCTACTGTGACACATCAGGGACTAGACTCGGGTGTGTCCTGATGTAGGACCGAGAAATGATCGCATATGGTTCTCGGCAGCTGAGACAACATGAGAAGAACTATGATACCCAGGACCTGGAGTTAGCAGTAGTAGTCTTCTCCTTGAAGATGTGGCAGCACTATCTGATGGGAGAACATTTTACCATGTACTATGATCACAAGAGTCTCAGTTATATCTTCTCTCAGAAGGACCTGAACCTAATACAACGGTGATGGATTGAGTTCCTCTAGGAATATGACTTCGAGATAGTCTATACTCCTGGAAAGGGGAACGTTGTAGCAGATGCTCTCAGCAGGAGAACAGGTATTCAACTGCTAGGAGAGGCGACAGAGCAGCTAGCTGATTTACAGATATCCTTTGTGGATAGAGACGAGGCAACTTTTCTTCAGTCTCTCACAGTCACTCCTCCACTTCTTCAGCGAGTCAGGGAGGCACAGCGTGGACACGCTGACCGCGAGACATGACGTGCTCAGATATCCACAGGGCAGGCACCTGATGGATTTTCTGAAGGTGGGGAGCATGTCATCCCCTTCAGAGGACATAGTATGGTACCAGTGTCACTTCAAGAGGAAGTGTTGAGGGAGTCCCACACATCCTCTCTAGAGGTAAATCCAGGTGTGGAGAAGTTGTATTAGGACCTTAGATGACAACACTAGTGGCCAGGTATGAAGAAGGCGATAGAAGAGTTTGTCTCTCAATGCCTCACTTGTCAGTAAGTGAAGGAAGAGCACCAGGTACCAGCAGACTTGGTCCAGCCTTTAGAGGTTCCAGAGTGGAAGTGGGATGAGATATCCATGGATTTCATGATGGGGCTTCCACATACATCTAGGGGACATGATTCGATATGGGTGATCATCGACTGACTCACCATGTCGGCCCACATCCTACCAATCAGAGATCAGGGCTCATTAGAGAGCTTGAGATGCCTCTACGTGAAGGGGATTGTGCGTTTAGAGGGTATAACTTCGACGATTTTCTCTGATCATGATGCACAATTTACTTCTCGGCTATGGAAGGGGTTGCAGGAGGCTTTTGGGACATAGCTTCGCTTGATCATCACCTTTCATCCTCAGACAGATGGTCAGACTGAGTGGACCATTCCGACCCTCAAGGACATGCTCCATGCTTGTTTCCTCAACTTCAGTCACAACTAGGATAATCACTAACCTTTGGTGGAGTTTTCATACAACAAAATATATCACTCGACCATTGGGATGGAACCTTTCGAGGTGTTATCTGGGTGACCTTTCAGATCACCCTTATGCTGGACAGACCGAGGGGAGTCAGCACTGGTGGGACCAGAGATGGTACGGGCTACCATGGAGAATGTGAAAATCATCCAGGAGCGGATGAAGACTGCAAATAGAAGACATAAGTCGTATGATAACAGGATATAGAGACCTCTGGAGTTTGAGGATGGCGACCACGTCTTTCTACGTGTCTCACCCCGATGTGGTTTACAGAGATTTGGCCGAGGTAGCAAGTTATCTCCGTGTTTAATCAGACCTTTCCATGTCCTTAGTAGAGTTGGCGAGGTGGCATACCGCTTAACTCTTCCACCTCAGTTACACCGGGTGCATGACGTCTTCCACGTATTCCAACTGAGGGGATACGTGCATGAACCTTCTCACATCATCGACCATGGAGAGAAGGACATCGACGATGGGGCGACTTTCATAGAGGCTATAGTGGAGATTGAGGATCAATAAGAGAGGGTACTATGTGGATGGTCAATACCTCTGGTGCATGTTTGTTGGGGGCATGGGAACCTTCAGGAGAGAACATGGGAGCAGGAGGCTCAGATGCCTGCTCAGTACCCCCATTTGTTCCCTTAGTTCGATTTTTAGTTTACGGGGACATAGATCCCTGAGGTGGGGAGAATGTACAGAACTGTATTTTATGTGGAATTTTTTTTATTAAATACATGGGAATTTTACGAGTCAGTGGAAATTGACAGTGCGTGATTCTGAGCCCCGTTGTGCCCGGAATCAATTTCTGAAGTTTTGTTCGGGTATGTTCAGTAAACATAAGAGCGGGTTTTTATAACTTTTGAACAGATTCTCAAAATTGAAATACGAGGGAACCTCTGAACTCGCAGTGTCGGTATTCTCTTAATAAAAATTTCACTTCGATGGAAGTGTGTCGAGAATAGAAGATAGTTTTTTTGTTTTCTTGGAAAAATAATAATATAAAGTGAGCTACACTTTATTTTATTTGATCCACTGTGTGAGTGTTGGGTGGTTAAAACCTCCTCATGGAGGTTGGAGGTGGGGCCACCACACCTTAACCTCCCATGAGAGGTTATGGTGGTGGGGCCCACCCGAACATAACCTCTCACAAGAGGTTATGACATGGGGACCACACAGAAAAAAACTCCTTATTAGTGAGAGGAGAGGAAAACCTCTCAACACTCTCTCATTAATGAGGGAGAGGCTCTTGACTCCTCTAACTATAATGTTTCCAACGCACTATCTTTATTACGCCAACCTATGTAATCAATTTCCCCAATTTGAATATTGTGCCAACAATTAAATTGGAGAAATCGTATCACTTTTTTGTTGGTATTTGCAATCTGGGGGAAGCTTGGGAAAGAGGATAGCTTGGGAGAAGGCTTCCAATGAAGAATGATTAACGCATTCTTCCAATGAAGAATTCCATCAACGATCTTCCTCGGACTTCTTCTCCAGACACCTACTGACGTGGAGCCTCTTCCAGAGCCGACACAACTCGGATTGTGAGTGCGTGGCAGACATGACGAATGGAGAACTCCTTCATCTCCTTTCCGTGACTCCATCAACGAACGACGAACGAAAAATCAAAGGTAGGGGGTTAAATTATTTTAATTTCCTTGTTCTTACTTTCTCTAGAATAAAGAAGGATGTTGAGATTTGTTCTTATGAACCATTTTCTATCACCTTAAACGTGGAGGATACAAGCCAAACTAAACTGGCATGACATCCTCCGTTGATTATCCTTCTTGTGGTGTTCTTCGGCATGACGACGTAATGATGACGAGGCGACGAAGGTGGCGACGACAAAGGCTGCACTACCCGTGGCCTCCGTGAAACGCGCCACCCCAGCGGTGCTCCGGTGCTTCCAGCCGAACACCGTCGGCCTGCACCGGCCCAACCTTCTGGCCTTCTGGCTTCCAGGCCGCCCGCCTGGCCACCCACCTGGATGCCCGCCTGGCCGCCTGTGCTGGCCGCGCCCTGCCAAACCGGTCACCCGCCTGGCTGTGCCCGAACCTGCCACTTTCCAGCCTCCACGCGTGCCCTGCATGCCACCCCGAACTAGCTGCTAGCCTCCCTCCTCACACGACCTGCACAACGACTCGAGCTGTCCCCCCTTGTGGCCTCCCAGCCGAGCCGGTGTCCCAACTCCCTCGCGGCCACCCAGCTGAGCCGGTGTCCAAGCGCCCTCGTGGCCTCCCGGCCAAGCCGGAGTCGGCCCCCCATGGTGCCCTGGCCAAACTGGACCCGGTTGTGCCCTCCAGGCCGAGTCGCATCGAGCCACGCTGTCGCGACGCTCCGGGCCAAACTGGCCCTGAGCCCGGGCCGAGCTGCCCTCGCGGCCTACTAGGCTGGGCCCAGTGGTCCGGGTCAAACCTAATAGGCTGTCCCACCCAATGGGTTGGGCCAAACCTAATAGCCCTGACCGGGTTGACCTAGACCAGGTCATCCCAGACTGGGTTGGGCCGAGTCGGTCTGACTAGGTCGGACCGAACCCAGTCCCACTACTAACCCTTTACTTACTTTGGCCTTATCTTTGGCACTAAAAGACCGATTGACGAACCGTCAATGGTGCTGATTTTCTTGGAGTGAGACGTCCCTTTGAGTATACCACACTGAAGTTTGGGGTAAAGTTGAGATTCGGTCAGGTTGGATCGTACACGAATCCAATTGGTCCCCCGGGACTAAAAGGCTAATAATTAACAGACTGGGCGTCCGATTGATTCACCGTTTGTTGCATTGAGACCCCTATTATGTGGAGTACCTTTGGAATAATTCTTAGTGGGTCTTTGTGGAAGTTTATGAATCTACACTTAGCTTGAGGAGTGGACCCTCCTGGAATCAAGCGTGCTCTAGTGGAAACCCTGTGGCTGGCTGCACTCTGACTACTGTTCCGGGATCCTGTGCAGGTCCGATGGTTCTATCAGCTGGTCCTCGATCCTATGTGGGTTCGACAGCTCTAACTAATACTCCTAGTTTCTGTGTGGGTCTGACAGTTCTATCAGCTGGTATTGGATCCTGTGTGGGTCCGACAACTCCAACTACTGTTCCTGGATCCTATGTGGGTCAGACAATTCTATCTACTGGTCCTAGATCCTGTGTTGGTCCGACATCTCCGACTACTGTTCCTGGATCCTGTGTGGGTCGGACAGTTCTAACCGCTGGTCCTGGATCCTATGTGGGTCTGACATCATAGAAGATTCAGTGGCTACATCTGATCATCTCTATCTCTTTACAAAAGTTGTATACCTGTGTGAGCTGAGTCAGTGACTTCTGTGTTTACCTCATGATTGAGATAGGTTACTTGATAACTTAGGTATATGTATGGGCATATACCTAAGTAATGGCTATCCATTGATTTCATACACTGTGGTTTATCCTTGGTGGATTTTGGGAGACCTTGGTGGTCTCGGGGTCCCTACTGAGTATAGTTATACTCACACCTACACGGGCTATGCCCGCACCTCGTTGTGTTGGATGCAGATGACAGACAGCGCTGACGGAGGCTGAGAGTGATAGGACTGGACGGTACCCGGAGGTGGACCTTACGACGAGTCAGTACACGGAGGAGTCTGACAGACATGGAGTGTTGAAGAGGCTATCTGTACCTACCCTTTAGGTAGAAAGAACGGAGGACGATCCAATAACTATTTTTCTTTTTCTTCAGTTGAATTTCTTTTCAGTTGTACTTTTTCTTTCCATTTGGGCTTGTATTCTGGACCCTTTCTACTTTCAGCACTTTTTTTATTCAGCTTTACTTGGTTTTTCGTTTTTAGCTGTGTGCTCTGTTGTGTATGTTTACAGTTATAAAGGAAATTCCTTCCCAGTTTTAGGGATTTACGCCTTTGGTGCTAGTCGCCAGCCCCTAGCCTATGGAAGGAGGGCTTGGGGTAGTTAGGACACGGGCCCCAGGGGACGGGTCGTGCCAAAGACTAGCTCTGTTATCGGGTTACCAGGGTACCCGGGCTGGTTCGTGACATTATTTACAATTTTATAAATAATAAAATGATTTAAAAGAAAATTTGTTTTCCTAAAATAGATTCAAAAATTAATATTTTGTTTCTTATGATTATAACAAAATTTTTGAGACCTTAATTAATTTTTCAAAGTTTCATACAATCAGTTATAATATTAAAATAATTTTTTTTTGATTTAATGATGATTTTAATTAGAAATTAAATGTCTCTTACTTAGAAAATTATTTTCATAAAATAAATTCCATTTTTTAAATATATACATAAGAAAATGGTAGAGGTGAATTCTTGGGATTTTATTAAAATAATTTTTTTTGTGAATAGTAAAATACGACATTTTGTAGTACTAACCATTTTAAGATAAATACATAAATTTTTTAGTCGTGGATTATATAAGAAACCATTATTGTGAAATAAAATTAATTAATTAATGTAATTAGTAATAATAATCAACACTATTTGTAGTCTTTACCAAAAATGATAAAATAATAATAATAAAATAATCCAAAACACCCCTCTCACCCCCTTATAAAGAGCACCCTCACCACCTATTCTCCTTCCAACTTCTACGCTTTGGAATATTCATATAGTTTCTTCAATTCATCTCCTAATACTATTTTCCAAATCCTAGTGTTAATAGTCTCCCAAAAATACCAATCTCATGTTCCCTAAGTAGGCTCTCAAGTATAAAATATTCAAGAGGTAAAATCCTCAATCATTCTATTTTATCCTATTTTCATTTCTTATCATCCTATCACATCCCCTATACAAAATAGTACGATAAATATAGTACCACATATATATTTTAATTAAATTTTTTAATGGAATTTCCATAATCAAATATCATATCTTCTCCTTTTATTTTAAAAATTAAAACACCATCTGACATGTGTCGATTCACCGCCTTCGTGGATGATGAGTTTTAATTTTTTAGTGAGACCATCAAGGATAGTCATAAATACATTTTTATGATTAAATATGATTATAATATGTAGATTATAACTTATATAATATTTTTTAATGAATATATAAACATAATATTAAATAAAATGATACTAGTTCTTCATGGTCATAAAAACCACCAAAATAAACTAATCAAATTTCATTAATGTTTTATCTAATGAATAATTATCATATCTGAAAAAATGATATTTGGGAACATTAAAAATTTTGTAAGTATATTAATACCATTTCATTTCACTTCTATAGTTTTTATTTCATTTGACATGAACTCTGATAATTATACTCACAGGAACCAATCATAAAATCAAGAAATGAATAGTCTCGGAACAACGAAATTAATCATTATAACTCACTGAAATTTACATAAATAAAAAAAATAAAATTTTAATAAAAAAAATATATTTTTAATTTGTCATGAATTAAATTATTAATAAATATAATTTTATTATAGATTATATTATGTGCAAGTTCATATCACATTCATACATAAGGCTAGAGATCTCTCTAAGCCTCCAAATTTACCATTGGGTTACAGTTTCACTCTCTTTAAACCAATGTATTTAATTATTAATATTATATAATTATTCTAAATTTTTTGTACATGTTCCAACATATTTTATGAGGAAATATATTTTTTAAAAAATTATCTTCTCAATTCCTTTCGACAAGGAATCCCAATTAATGGTAACTTCCAAATTTCATATCCATTTTCATGTAAAATCCATAAACAATTTTATTGAACAAATTTTTTATAAAATCACTCTTTTTTATCATGAAAAATTATCTTATTTCATATATGGTTTTATAAAATCAACTATTACTTTTTCCTCATCAATGAATCTTTAATATTTTCCATTAAATCGCACTAAAGTGGCCCATTTCTAAATTTTGTTAAACACCATTTTTAATGTATTAAATTTAGTTAGAAATAATTTTTTATGATATATTTTTATTTTATAAGGTATGATTTTATAGAAATAATTTAATCCCTTATTTCATGGATACAATATTGATACACCCCTCAGTTTTGCGTTGTGACAAGATTATGTTACCCTTTTCTTTCCATTGGTAACCCTTATGTGTATTATTTATGTTTGATTATTTATGTGGTGCACATATTCATGAAAATGTTATGATGGGTGTTCCTAGATACCCCTATAATGTATTGGTCTATTTTTAGTCTCATGAGTTGTCTTGTATGGGATTAGAGAGTAGACCTAATACACTATGGTACTTTTCCCACCATGTGATATAGTATTGGAAGTTACCCTTAACTCTTGTTTATGTAATATATATGTTCCTACCACATTCTTATGTGTCCTTTATCATATTATTCCATGTTCTAAGTTCTATTATTTCATATGATTATTCATTTTCCATGCCTTTTATGTTATCATGTTATTCCTTATAACTCATGTTTCATGCATTATTCCCATGTTTATTCCATTACTGAGTATTTTGGATCTCTCTTTTATTAAGGTGTTCCCCTAGTTATCCTATTAACTTATTGGATCTCAATGGGAGTTGGGAGCTCATTATGGATATTAATAATGTGATCTATTATTATAGTTCTATGTTTTCAATTTTATATCTCTAGTATTAAAAACACACTAGACTTTATGATACTTCGTTTGTATTTGATGGATAATTATTCTTAAAATCATTTAATAAAATGTGTAAAAATCTAGGGGTTATATAGTGCAATATCATGGAGATCTAATTATTTCACTTCCTTGCATCTATTATGATTTCCTCAATCCGATAGATATGAAAATATATCCTCTATACCTTCTTAGTCTGATAGCTCATTGCCTAATGGACACGAATCAATGCCTTAAAAAATATTTTCGCTTAACAACATTGTATCTTCCAACATGTTCAACCTTTAACAAACCCATACAATTTCACTTTAAAAAAATGTTTGTATGGTAGCCCCATCTTCTTATGTCTAGTGTACTCGATCCATTTATTGTTTGGAAATATTTTCTCAACTCTTAAATTCTTCTATTATAATAGACTTTTCCCCATTTGTTTATTTGAAATTCCCCTTACCCTTTTGGTGTAATAGATTAAACTTATTACCACTACTCTAACATCAATATTCTCTTGACATTGTGTGACTTCACCCTTTGGACTTCTTGAACTTTGTATAAACTCATCATTTATGATTTCAAGAATATTTATGATCCGTAAAAACCACTCTAGCCTAACCTATAATAATATTTCTTGTGATCTATGTTTTGTATTCTGGATCTCCCAAGCTCATCTGGTACTCTAGTTTGAGCTTTGCGCAACTATTTGGATATTGAATTGTCTACAAATATATGTCCAATATCATCATATTTTTTCTATTCGATGACATAATGAAGCTTCATGATTGTAAATATTGTCCGTTCAGTTGAATAATTGTACTTATCTCTTTGTATAAACTTGTAAAACATTAGTTTGGATCATACAAATCTTCATTATGTTCAGAACTATGATATAATAATATTATTATTTTACTTAAGGATTTTTTTCCAACTGTAGTTAAGGAAAAAATTCCACCACCTTCTCCTGCAAGTCATCAGGAAAGTGTTCTTAACCTTGTTAAGTAACAATTTCTTAACAAAATCAGTGACTTATTTCTCACCTATTTAATGAAAACATTAATAACATGATATATTGAAAAATAAAATTAAAAACTTATATGAAAACATCACAAAGGATATTATATCTCCCTCTTTGTATTTATTAAAAACATTCATGATAACTTTTATCATTTTTTATCAACTCATTTTCTTTGAAATTTTTCAGCTTTTATCAAACAATAACCTTTCTCAATGAGAATTTATTTACACCACGCTATTGGATAAAGTAATTTTTTTGAAGAAATTCCATCCCTCAGTGACATGTAATTTTGTTTCCATAATAATATTAAACTTCCCCTAAATTTTATCTTCTCCTACATAGTATAATAACAATATATTTAGATTTATTATAAAAAGATTTTAAAATGTTGAAATTTATCACCCCATTTAAAAACATCATCCAAATTATATTAGGGTGATAGTACATCCTTTTAATCTTTATTAAGTACTTGGTGGAGGATTAACATGTTGTTATAGCCTCAATTCCTCAAACCTCTCTCTTGACATATATTTGGTGAAAACCTAAAAAATTTGATACTTTTTTGAAATATAATCAAGAATAAAATATCCATGATAAAAATTCAATTTTTTGAGGTGAGACTTAATATCTTTTTCATTTATCTTTAATATTGTACATGATTTTTAGAATGATAAAGGGAACATTGGTTATCAAAATGAATATTCAATGGTTCACAAGCATTTACTCTTGAATCTTCTAACTAAAAATTCATTCATATCTTCTGTGTATATGAATGGATGGTGGAAACATATTCTTATTCTACTCTACTCAAATTAATTTATTAATTTACAATCTCACACAATATTCTACTAATAAATAAGTTCCTCATAATATCAAATTTATATTATTATAACCTCTAGTCCAATCAACATCACTATATTCAAGAAATTTCATATCTAAATTTCATTTATACAACATTATATAAGAAGATGTTCCTTTCACATACCTAAGAAATATTTCTTCTTCCATAATATGTGATTCATTTAGATCACTATGGAATTTTTTACATAATGTAATAGTATATAGAATGTCGACACATGATGTTATAGGATATGGGAAACATCCTATAAACTTGAAAAATATTTCTGATTCACACTTTTCCCATATTCAGCTTTACTCATATTTATAATAATATAAATGGGAGTATAAAATTATTTAGAATAATCCATGAATTTTTTTAGAAAATTATAGACATGCTATTATAATAATATAATGATATATCTTTCCTTAAATTGAACTTATAATCCTAGAAAGAAAGTTAATTCTCTGAGCATTGAAATTTCGATGTTTTTCATTATATATTCATTAAAATCATAGAATGATTTATATTTTTCAACTCTAAAAATTATATCATCAACTTTAAAAGTGAAAATAATGGTAAATTTTTTCATTTCATTAACATATATGTTTCTATAAAATTTTCCTTCAGAAAAGTTCAACTTCTTCAGGAAACTATCATGTTTAGTGTACTATGCATCAGGAGCCTGTCTCAACCCATATAAATCATTATTCAGCTTACATACCATTGTTATATATTTATCAACTGTTAATCCAATAGGTTTCTCAATATAAACTTATTCTTTAATTTATCTACTTAAAAAAGATGATGCTAAATCCATCTAAGAAACTTTGTAACAATGATGTGGAGAAACTTCTAGGATAATATTTATAGTTTCTAGTCTCAAAATGGGGGAATAATTTCTTCAATATCAACACATTCCACCCATGATTAATATTTTCACATAATTTTATCTTTGTTCTTAAATTTTCTCTATGTTCATTCAGATTCTTTATGAACACTCATTTTTTTCCTATAACATTATTTCCTACTGGAAATGGAAGAAGTTCCTAGGTGTCATTTTTCTTAATCTAATCTAACTATTAATTCATATATTGAACCTATTACATATATTCAATGACCTATAAAACTTATTCTGGTTCAACCTATGCGATAAGTGATTTATGATTCACTAATATGAATTTCCTTATATTCAGAACCAGATCTTTTTTATTTCCAATGATGTTTTTACATTCCACAAATTTTTATAAAGTATGAAACATTATATATTTTATTTGAAACATTTTTACCATTATTATACTAATATGGTTACTTTGTATAGAGGTATGGATGTAGTCGACTTCCCAATTGTCTTCTATGGATGTCTGATTTCTATCTTTGACAATACCTTCCTTATCCTATTCAAAAACTTTTATTAAAGGAATTTAGATGTGATATGCTTTCCAAATACTTTCCCAATCCAATATTTACCAATTTTGTTTCTAATAAATGCATTATTAGAAGGATCAGATGAAATTTTATGTTCAGTGTGTACAGATTTCACTTTATTATTAGGAACATATTTCCTAGAAACTCATGAAGTTTCAAATTTTACCTCTTAATACTTAATGAAATTTTCACTCATCTTCCTTAAGGTATATTCAACCTTAAGAAAATCCTGATTAAAATTTAAAAACCTCATATTTCTTAGCAGTATGTTTCTTAATAAGATCTTAAAATATCATTCATTATTCTGAAACTTTCAATATTTAGATTATTAATTTCCTTAATGTTCACATCTTCCATTTTAGAAATATATTACTTTACCTCATTCTTTTTCACACCTTAAATCTTCAAAAATATTAGTTTTTTCTTGAGTTTTTTCCTCACTACATGCTACCATTTTTGATCTTAGATAATGTTATCTATAGGTTTCCTCACCTTATTATTCTTCACAGTTTCATGAATCTTATTTTTTCTCACCATTTAAAAATAATATTATAGAATTATCTATATTTTCATCTTCTTGATAATTGATGTTAGTAGAGTGATACTCAACATTCTCAGTCAACATACATATTCTATTTCCAGTGAACATTTTCTTATTTCTATTTTATTTCTTATATTCCTTGCAATATTTTCTCTACTTATTCCATTGAGGTTTTTCTTCAGAATTCACATCATATTTTTCTACTTTCAACTTAGTAAAATTCATAAAAAATTCCCAATTCCTCTACACTCAAAACATTTTAGCGGAAATTCCTTTTCATCCAAATCACTAATGTCAATAATCTCAGTATCTTGGTTTTTTAGTTTTCTTATAGCTTCAAAATGAATTTCATCCTTGATATTCTATTTAATTTCTTGATATTTTTCATTCTTATGAAAAAATAATGTTAGGGAATTCATAAAGAGATAAATCATATTTATCTTATAAGGTATAAACATTAGTGTAGAAGGTATCTAGAAAGTCTCAAGATTTTCTTAATAATGTTGGAATATTCCATTAAATATTTTAATATTATAATTTAGGAAAAAGTCCAATAACTCTAGTGAAGTACACATCGATAGTCTCTTCATCATCCATTATGATATATTCAAACTTTTTATTCTATATTTATACCTTTTCTTCCTTTACTTTGATATTTCCATCAAAAATACTTTGGGGGTTGTCCAAAGCTTCCATATCTATTTTGAGACCCATCACATTCATGAAAAAATATTCTAATAAGGATTCCAGAATAATATTTCTAAATTTCAAATTTACCTCAATGATTATTTTGTTAGTAAAAATAATAGGTGAATTTTCCTCAATGAGTGGAATATTCACTGTAGCTATATTAATTACCTCTAGTCCAAGGGAAAAAAGATTTAGTATCATTCTATTTTTACATGTAAGGTAATTTTTTCCATTGAAGGTAGGAATACCTCTACTAGTAACAAAGTTGAGATTTTCCAAGATAAGGATAAAAAAATGGAACCCTAGATCCAATACCAATTGAATATCCTTAGGATCATAAGAACCACTTATAAGTGGGGGGATAAATCTAAATTTGCATTTTTATAATTTCAATTTTTCTTGAAAAAATATATCATGCAAACTAGTTTATTTTTATCCATATAAAATTTATAACATAATCTAAAAATCATGAAATGATGTGAATATAATTCAACAAAAATAATATTTTCAAGATTCAACCCACTGTGAGTGACTACATACTTTCCATGAAAACTCACATTGGTCTGTGAAAATTCACTATTATTGAAAAGTGAATATAATGAGAAAAATACCATTATAATCCTTTTATATCCCAATAGACATGATTATACTAACCCTGTAAGTTACAAAATCTTTTCTTATGTTTCTAATCAAAAAAAATAGAGAATACTTTTATGCACTTCTAAATGAATGTTTACTCAAAATTTCTCAATCTGATATTTCTTCCCTATATCTATGGTGTGTTTTACTTATAAATCCATTCGATGATCCTTCTAACTCCATCCTATATTCTCCATCTGGTGTGGAACACAAAAACGACACCTATTTTCTATGATTTTCATTTAAAAAATCTCATGATCCTTTAGATAGTAAACTCTATCAAATAATTCTAACTAGTAAACTCAATATGGTAACTTTGATGGCTAATCCAATGATTTTTATCTTATTCTTCTTCTTCCAAGAGAATCCTTGTCTGCAAATCCAAACTACTCAAAAATTCAACCTTTATGGCTTTTTTAGGTATATTTGTTTGATACATTTTCTATATCACATCTAATTTATGATACACATGAATAGTACATACTTTTTATACTGAAATTTCACCCATTTTACAGGTGTTCTTGAAGGATAATCAATGGGAATCCCATTTCATTTTCCTACTAAGTGAAAATCCATTAGATGATTCTCAATATTTCTCCAGAATTATAGAATATTCTAGAAAACTCATCATTTTCAACCTTCTTTAAACTTCCTTAACATCACTATTAAAGACCTGCCTCAATATTCGATATCTCATAAAGATAAAAAATTTGATATAAAAATATAACATATTAAATTTAATGGTATTTATATGGATATGTAAAGCTTCTAAAAAACCCTACCTTGTTAAATGTTTTTCTAGAGAATTATTTGGAAACTCCACTTTCTAGTGAACATTTTCAATTTTCCTTCCTAGCTTCATCCAACTAACTCAATCTTTCCAGCCCATCATAGCTAAAATTTAAATTTTTAACAAAACATATCCCATTGTAATTGCATGGAATCATCTGTCCAAAGACATTTTTACCATGTTTTCAATTATCTTCCATATGATGAAACCTTCTCTACCCATTTAACTTCCATATATTTATTCATATTTCATATATTTGATACCTTTGAAAATTTATCCTCCATAACTTCTCATTCCAATGTTTCATCACTCGATATAATTGAAACGATTCCTTCAAAATAGGGAACCTTCATGACATTTTATCTTCAAAAATTGTATAAACCCTAACAAACTTAGAACCTTGAATATTGTATAAAATTTTTGTTCGGTAGCCTTATCTACTTTGGTCCAGTGTAATCTATTTTATGATTGTATTGGAACATTGGTAAAAATTATAAAGGCTTATGTCACAAAATACTTTCCCTTATTTTTTTGTTACAACATCACCTCTCTATCTAGTATGGTAGCTTCAGATTTATACCAACACACAAATATAAATCTTTTGTAAAATTATTAATTATTTTCTCTTTGGACTTCTTGATCTATGTAAAAAATAATTAGTGACAATTTCATTAAAAGAAATGACTAGAAATAACCTCCTGGTCCATCTCATAAAAATCAGTCTAGTGATCTTTCTATGGTAGCCTAGATCTACCTAGCCTGTCTGGTACTCCAATATTTATTTTGTATAGCCTCTTATATTTTCACTTCTCCACACATATGTTTTCGATAACAATATATTTGGTTAGTCTGATGATATTGTGAAACATTATGATTGTAGCTATGGTCTATCTAGAAAAATTGTTGTAGTTATATATTTTTACTAAATTGTTAAACTTTTTCTTGGATCTTGAAAAAATTGATGATCTTAGTAACTTTTATATTGTCTTCGCATCATCTGACTTAAGAAAATGTTTCCTCCTATAGTTAAGGAAAATATTCCTTGACCTCCACTAATATATCATTATGAATGTTTTCCTACATTCATAAGGAAGATATTCATAATATATTCATAAATGTCTTCTCACATTTTTAGGAAAAAACAATCATTACAAGATATTTTAATAATAAATACAAAATATTTTATAAAAATATAAAAAAGGATCTTCATTATTGGACAAATAATAAAAAATTAGGTTGAATTTTGAATGTTTGATAACATTTATGTTTCCTCATTCATGTGAAAGTGTATAGAATAAACATTATAAAAAAAATTACCCACAATTTTTTTATATAATAAGAAAGTGAATGATAAATATTATAGTTTTTCAAATGAATATTTTTATACAGTCACAAAAAATGAGTGTGTTTATAATCCCTAATACTTATTTGATGAACAATCTCAAAGTTATTTAATTTTATTTGATTTAGAAAACTTATTTTCTGAAGATTTTAAAAGAAAATAGTCTTTGTATATTGATAGTGATAGGAAAGATCCACATTAATTAAATATTGAAATATTAAAGAAATTCTATGACCAAGAGAAATGATCAATAAGTAAAATGATCCATTAATAAAGGATACATTAGTAATGAAAAATATAGGATTCAAAGAATTATCATTCCCCCAATAGAAAATTATCCTAAAATAATTTTGTTTTAAATGAAATTCCTGAAATCCATAAAAAAATATGAACCCCACAAATATAGTTTAAAATTAACAAAAAAATATATCTTTCATGAGATGATTGGTATTCCTTGAATCCCCCTTAGACTGTTCTGGTCTCCTTATCAATTCTCCACTATGTGTACCTATTTTCGATAAGATAAATGTGTTAGTCCTAATTATTTCCCTCTATCCAGAATATATTCTATAATATAGTTAAAAACCTCTAAGAATTTATTTACAAAAATTTTAACCATGTGGTACCAACCCCTTTGCATTTCAGATGAATTTATTTTAACAACCACATGACAATACTCTTGCTCTTGTAACCATTGAAAACCTACACATGATTCTAAATGAACATGAATATGGGAAGTTTTAATATCTCCATTTATTATCCTAACTTAATAAAGCATGAATCTCAACATGGTCATTGGAGACATCAACTCCGAACTAATGATTCTTTGAACTATCTTTAATATCCTCCTCATTGTTGACATCCTAGAAGAACTTAATTTTCCTTAAGTTAAAAGATATTAATAGTAAATAAAAACACCCAATTCTTCCACATATACCCACTATCAAAATACAATCCTGATTATTTAATTCATTTGAGTAAATAAAAACATACATCTCTAACCAGTTTTGGTTGGTAATATTCATAGTCACATCGGCTTAGAACCATATTCAATAGCTCTAACTATTCTATTCTTAATTTCCCAAATTAAATATTGATTTACATTAATGTAAAATCATAATAAAATCCAATAGATTTCATTAATAAATCATTCTATGTGGGTGTCATATTTGATCGGCCATACTCAAAATTATCTAAGTGCTTGAATGATTGCAATTTACTTAATTCAAGTGATGTTTCAAACTAATTTATTTTTTGACTTTCATCAGACACCTTTCATGAATCTGGGCCAACCCACAAGGTTTAGACAACCATATTCCTTAAGATAATGGGATGCATGGTTAGTAACAATTGTGCTCCCAGTTCTATCTCTCATGAAACAGATCTTTTGAAGCCCGAGGCTCCCAAAACTCACCCAGGATTCCAAGACACCTATTAGGCCTTAAAAAACTCTAGAAACAACATTTTAAGAAGTAAAAAGTCTCAAATTACATTCCCAAATCTCAGTTCTATATTTTTTCCATACACCAAATGAAAAATTAAAAATCATTAAGAATATTAAAACCATCTAAAATATGAGATATTAAAACGTATGAACTCTGTAAATTATGATCATGATCACATAACCTTATACTTATATCATGTTCATATATGAACTTTGATCGATATATCTTATTTTTACCCTTACAGAGTATCTAAATCACCCATTTTTATGTTCTTCCTTCCACAGGTTAGGATGAATGGTTTTTAGTAGGGTATACATAAGACACATTCTATATGGGAAATATTGAAGATATTTTATGAAATAGTAGGATTATGTTTCTAGTCCCCAAAGAGACTAAAAATTTATGTTTTGGGTGGGGATCATAATGTCATGTATTGAATATTCACATATAAATATGTAATATTTATTTATTTGAATATTGGATTGCCTTAAAATTAGTCTTCTCCTGATATGTTAGGGCTATTTGAATTTTGTTTTTTACAGAATAACCATCCAAAAAATATAATAATTCATTTCTGGAAATCTTCTCAAGAATTTGGTCATATATTGGCAATATAAAATGATCCTTCCCAATAAAATTTCTATTTTTTATATAATATATTCATTTAGTCACTATTCTAGTCAACATTTTTTTCATTTTTTTCATTTATTATAACTAAAACAAATCACTCCATAGGGAAAACTTAGACCATGTTGAAACAAGAACTATCTGATATAAGATAAATAATTTTAGCATCAAATAGTTTGATAAATTCTCCCCTCAAAACACATTTCATTTTAGGATTTAGTTATATTTTTACTCCTACTCTTAGTTTATTATCTAGTTTGATTTTGATGTTATGCATATAGAATGAAGGTATAATACCTTTAATGTTTTTAATGCCCTATACTATAGTAGATTTGAACATTTTCAGGAAAAATAAAATATTTTATTCTTGAATTTTACCTATTACATCTGAAATTATTTCATTCAATCAATAAGTCTCACCAAAAAATAAATATTTACAATGAGAGGGAATCAGTTTGATCTCTTCATATGGTTATTCTTGAAAATAAGGTCAAAACTTCATCCAAGGTGGACCAAGGCCTTTGATGTTTTTCTTCAATTGGATATGAAAACTCAAAAAATTATAGAACTATGTACTAGTGTAAGAATTATAATGGATTTCTAATTAAATAGTTTCAAAGGTGAACAAATCACTATACTATACTTCTATATCTATAATGAGAATAATTTCTTCATAAAAACCATATATGTGTTCCAAAAATACACCATCAATATTATTAAAATTTTCATCCTCTTCACTAGAGAAAATTCAGATACTTATTTTAACAAGTGATGGATTAATTTAAATATCATTAGTCAATCTTCAAAATTATTCCTCCTCCCAATAAATAGGATATTCACATTCTAGCGTCTTATCTCCAGAACATTAATCAATCATAGATTCTTTACTTATCTTTAAAACATTAAACTAATCACTTTTTTCATCTTGGTTAAAATTAAAATTTCCCTTAGAAAAAACTATGAATTTTCCAACATTATCTTAGACTAGTATACCTAGGATGATATAGTCTTCCTTATCACACTCCATATCTATGATGAAAAATAAGTGTGTAATAACAATTGCCTAACACCCACAAGTCGGTTTTGTAGTCTTCATATGGGGTGTGTGATAGAACATCCATTTAACTGAAGGAAAACAATTGTGGGATTTAAATTTCTAATATTAGCTATTGAAACTATGAGAGAGGGATAAAGTTTAAACTCTCACAAAGGCCATATAAGTAGTTGAATTTATCACTATCTCTAAGGAAACATGAGATGAAGAAACTACATAGGTCTTTGAGCATAAAATGAAATATATTCTTAAGTACACCACTACACTCCTCTATTAAACTTTAGGTAGTAAATTATTTAAAATAATTTGTTTATAAAAAAATATTTTTTGATGATTTAAAATATGATCGTATTTTGACTAAATCTTGTAGGAAAGGAATATTTATTTTAATCATTTTAAACAATTAATAGATATTATGAAATTTTGGTTCATGATTGTTTTTATTTCATTTTAGTGGACATGTAAGGGGTGGGAATTTTTTTTCTAAATTTTTTTTCACAACGTCAAGATTTTACAATAATTTCTACTTTACTTATTTTTCATCTTAAATAATTTTTCACATTATTTTTGAGGTTGTAAAATAGGTTCTAACGTTATTTCAGTTTTGATTTATAGATTTGTAGACTCAAAGTTTCCTAGATTATTGTTCGTAGATTCATTAAAATATTTAGGATGTTCTATCCTAACATCATTTTTGACTTATTAATGAGTTTTTTTACCACTCCAACTAGTTAAATAAATTTAATTCTCCAAATAGTTAATTTTAATTATGATAGGGTCTTTCATTTTGTCTCTCATGTTCATTTCCCTAGACAGCCAAACCATTTGAAACACTGAATTTTGAAACCTAGAATATATTTATGTTTTATCAAAATCATTTGTGATTTTTATGAATTAAAATTAGTATTTGTGATTCAAACATCCCTATAAGTTTATGTATCATATGAATTACATAATCTTTAGAATTATAGGTCTCAACCTTATGTTGGTTATGATATTTTAGTTTGGTATGATGCTGGAATCTTAGGAAAGGTTGTCTAATCATCTTTAACTGTCTCCATAAAATATTATGATGATTTATATACACATAGATATAATTTTTAGAGAATTGTTGATATCTAGCCTACATCCTTGGACCATAACAGAAATAATTGGTATTTTAAAAGTTGGTATAGGATGTCAAAATTTGGATAATAGATTTTATAATGAATGAACATACAATACTGATGTCCTTGATCTCTAAGGGAATAATATGGGTTTTGAAAACATTTAAACCCTGATATTTTAATATATTATAACCTCTAAATAAGTCAATAAATTCAATAGCTTTCTCCACACACAACACAAAACTAAAATGAAACTCTGATATATTTTAATAAAAATATAAATATTACGTATAACTATTAAAACCAAGCTATTTAATTAATGGTAATTAATTGGAGTAATATATTTATGAAATATTTATGGAATGAAAATAATTTCTATTACTAATATGAATGGAAACTAATTAGTAACACTAAAAAAACTATAACTAATTAGTAACACTAAAAACTAATTAGTAACACTAAAATTGTTGTTTTACATCAATAAACTAAGTATATTATGATATAATAACAAAAAAAATATATTGGTAATAAGAATAATATTTTTCTAAAAAAATAATTACAAGTTTAGTGGAAATATGAATAAATAATAGTTAACATTTTGAAAAGTTATTTTACAATATGAACTTTTTTTGAGTATATTTTTTGCAATTTTATTTTAATATTGAATTATATAATTTTATAAATTTAAATTTTAATTGTTAACTTCATTTTTGGATTAGTCATAATAATAATATCTTATATTGATTTTTTTGGATTTTTCTAAAATTAATTTTTTTAGGTGAATCATGAAAATATCATTTTTACAAATTGAAATGATTTTATGACATTATTAGTTTATAAATATGAATTAAAAACTAATTTAACATATTTTGAGAAAAAATATGTATTTCATAATTTAATTTATAAATTTTAAAATGTGGGTTTTAATTTATAATCCCATATATTCTATTTTTTAGTATATTTAATATTTTCACAAAAATTATTTTTAATATGTTATAAACTCATATTTTAAAATTGATTTTTATAACTTTTATAAATTTAATAAAATTAAATATACTTAAAATTTATATTGAGTGGGAAAAAATTATGTAATAATTACCAGTTTTTTTTACTAAAAAATATTAATTTACCAAAGGTAAAAACTAGTTTCTATGATCAAAGGTAAAATAGAAAATGTAATAATCCAAGGTGAATGGGGCTTGGAAAATGACAAAAAAAATTATATAATTGATTATATATGGTATAGATCAATTTTATCTTCTCTACCATCAATTATTTCTAAATTTTGGAGTAACATGAAATATTTAGCATGTGCACCCTTATGTTAAGTTGAAATATTTATAAAAATTCCATTCTCACCTCTTATAAAAGTGACCTCTCACCACACATTCAAGGAAATCCTAAAAATTTGATTTAATATAAAAATAATACTAAATTTAAATCCTTTATATTTTTTTAACTCTATTGTTCTTCTTTTCACAATATATTAACTCATGTTATCCATTTCATTGGGATCTTCCAAGGAAATCTAAAAGTTCTTGACCTGAGTAATCATTTTTATTTAGCATATTTATTTCATATTTTTCTTTTCCTATATAAATTTTTAAATCACTATGTAATAAAATAAATATTGGTTGTATTATTAGTTTTTTTATTCTTTTTTAATATTTAATAATCACCTTTTCCCTTTTCTATTAGGAAAAACAACATCGTAATTTGTGTGTTGTGTAGACTACCACCTACAGGATGTAACTTGTTCAGTTTTCCAACAACTTAGTGAAATAATGTTATAAAATAGAATCTATTAAATAATAATTATATTTTAGTCATTAATATTGTTCTTAAATTTTAAATATTATCATTTATTTCTCTAGTTCGACAGAAAATGAAATCTGAAACAATACGTACTTGTGGACTACCGTCTCCATTGAATGATTGAATTACATTTTTTATTTCATCACCATATTAAATGGATGTCAATGAGGATGGGATTAAAGAATAAATATTACATCTACTATATCATTATGTTTTTTTTCTGAAAAAATTTAGAACCTATTAATCATGTGATAAAAAAAATGAATATCGTTAATTAATTCATTTAAAAAGAGAAAACTAAGGAAAAAAATGATATCTTCATTCAATGTAATGGAATTACATAAATTATCATATTCTTACAATTGTTTAAAAATATAATATATCACACTAATAATAATAAAATAATATTTTTATTCATCAATTATAATTAAATTTCTGCTAAACCACCTCATAATCACCCATTAACCTTGGTGGGTTCACGTTTTTGTCGATTTGACCACCTACTTGAACAAAACTATGAATTTATGTCATTGTTGACTATGAGAACTTATTTAATGGTAAAATATGATATAAATACGTAAATAATATTTTTATGGTTCTTATAAGGATCTATTAATATTCAACTCATTAATTAAGAAATCACACTTCATGCATTAAGAAACACCAAAACAAGATCGTCGTCGATTTCAGCATCATGGATCAAACCCAAATAACCACAAAATGATTTTTTTTTTGTATTTATAAAATATATTATAACAACTATTATAGTACCTTTAATTATCTTGTAATGTTTATATTTATTATAAGAATGAATACTGACATCATTTTTATGAAACTAGTTGACAGTGATAAAGATTTTTTACACCCAGTGTTGACAATAGATAATAGCTAACAAATATATATGTATATATATTTATAGAATTAAAATGAGGATTATAAGGGTAATATTCATGAATAATTGAATTTATTAATTATTTTATTCACTTAATTAAATTATTCAGGATCTTTGGTCCAGGATTAGAAAAAATCAAGACCGAGGTAAGGGTTTTAATCTCAAATTCCCCTCTTTGAGGCATGTTTTGTATTATGAAACTAATTTAATTTATGTCGTGTATATAATTACTATTTAATATTTCATATAAAAAATTATTATTTCATAATAGTATTTTATGTTCAATTATATTCCCTCTCTTTGGATAAGTTTGATTAAAACCTTACTCAAACCATAATGGTTTTCTTTGTCTCAATTCTGATTATTTCAGACATGTTACATGTTATGAAAAATGTTTCCTTTATATGGTGTCTGAATGATTTACTGTGTCATTAATATTCAATAATTAATTTCTTTATAATTCATGGGATAAAATAATTCAAACAATTTTCTTTTCTTTATAAGTATTTTGACTCAATTGTTTCTCTCTTCGTAAGAGTATTTGGTAACTCATTTTTTCTTTATTGTGTTATGATCATTCACTATAACTTATTTGACATAGGTTGGGTAAATTTTTCCATTGAATTATATTATGTGATATTATCAAATTTTTAATATTTTTATCACATAAAAACCTTCTAAAATGTTTCATTGTTCATGGAGTATGTAACCCATAAGTGATATTGACAATTAAAAATATCATTTATTTGAGTTATCATCTTGAATATTTATTTTCCATGATTTGATTCTCACACCATAATATTTTATTATATGATATCTTATAAAACTATTTTTTAACATTTAGTTTTAATAAAAATTAATGTTTTTTCACTCTTCTTACAATGTGATTTTTGAGTAAAGGTACTTCCAAAATAATAAATATGATTTTACATACACTTTCATATGTTTTGTCTTCCTATTCTCATTTATACATTATAAAATTTATTTATTTTCATGGATATATTAACCAAGATGATTTTAAAATTAATTGTCTTCAAAATTAATCACATCACCTTTTTAAAATTTACTATTAATGGAGAGATGAAATTTTTAATTTTACGTCAATGTTAACAATTATTTCTAAAAACTCTTTTATGTTTTATATTACATTACCCTTCTTATTGTAAAAATGATATACCATAATGGGGTTTATTATTCATTATTTATCTTATAATATATGATTAATATTTTCAGGATCTAAATCACGATACCAAACAATCCAATTCCTGGTCCCTTCTTGGGTGGAATCATTCAGGTATTCTTTTGCAAGGTTGTTTTTCATCTATATCAACATATTTTATGGTTTCCATTATTACACCAAGGATATTTTCCTTTCAAACCTCCCAAATTATTTATTTATATGGATTATGATCATGTTACTCCATTATTGATTAATCAATATACTCATTTCTATATATGGTGAGAACATCAAATTTTATATAACTTATATTAGACGATTTCACCTAGAAAGAATGTTTTTCTATTGACCTAGGGAAATCTACTGAGATTCCATATATTGATTTTTGATATGGAATATTATTGGAATTATGATTATGTATTTTTTAATCATTCACATTATTCCTCTAGATGGTTCGTGATATTTTTATCACTTTTACTGACATGGGTCAAAGTATTGAAATTTCTTTTATTGTTATTCCAATATGAATGATTATTATAATATTTACTATGTATTTATTGACCATCCACCTTATTTTTCCTAACGAGTTGTGACCATGTTATCCCTTTTATGGACATGGGGAAAAGTACTTCTGTTCTTTATGAGTTTATTCAAATACAATGGGTTATTAGCCATGCTGATTATGTATTGTTTACTCATTATATCACATAATGAATACATTGGACTTAAATAAGTAATGAGTGGGGACCCACATTATATAGCTCCTCGATGAATCAACATGACACATAAGAAAAAATACATTGGGTTTTGGTCTATACCCTTTCCTATAATAGGATAGTGTTGGGGAATAGGGCATTGGCAACATTTGTTTGATGGCCGACATTATGTATCCCATCAATTAGAGATCCATATTATTGATATCCATGTTTTCATTAATTTTCATTGATATAAATTCTCTTATTTTTCATTTATTAGGAATTTATGTTGTTTAATTATTCATTCCATAATATTTATACATGTTTATTCCATGATTACCTTAGTTGTATGTTTTCCATTTTTGGGCATTTTATCTCACCCCCTCTTATATTTCCATTTCCCCAGGTTATGAAGAAAATTATTAAACATGATATGCCTAATAGGACAGCTTGTGCAGAGAGATTTTTGGGAGATATTGAATAATTATTATAAATTAAGTAGTTTCTTATATAGTTTTAAAAAAAATTCATTATTCGAGAATGAAAAATGGTTTATTTGATTATTTTTCCCTATTTATTGAAAACTCTAAACCCAAAAGGTTGTAGAAATGTATGTGATGAAATATTTTATTTATGTCGTGTAATTATGGGATAGTTATTTATGAGAATCTATAGTCGGTATTGAATCCAATATGTATAGTATTTGTTTATAACACTGGATTTGGGAGTGTGGGTTCAGGGCATAACAACAACCAGGCTATTTAACACTTTTCATAGAATTTTGGTTCATTAAAGACTGGATTTATTCTTTTATTTTGGTAATATGAGAATGTAATACCATCCCCAAACTAGTGGTGAAGTAAATTCTATTTCCCTTTCTTCTCCAAGAGTCTTTGTGATGTGAGTTTAGGGCTATACTATTAAAGAGTTTTCATAGATTTTTATATTTTTTATCATTAAAATTACCTCTAGAAGATCGGTTGATGAAGTTCTTCCATAAATGGAGACAAAAAATCAAATAATATATCTATAAGGAGGTGGGTATAAAGCTGGTGGTGGATAAATTACATGAGAAGGTCCCAAAAAACATTCGAAGCTCTATAAAAAGCCTCTTGCTCCTCTTGATAAAAATTAGTCATTTGATCTTTAAGTTCTCCCTTGATTCTCTTTGGATAAAATTTCATAACAAAATACTTGTACACATATTTTTAGATTTGAAATATATTTTATTATAAGGTTAAGATCCAATTTATAGCATTATCTTTTAGGAAAAACTGAAACAATATCATATTAATTTAATCATCATTTATCCCTTACAGAGGTAATTATTACACTATATTGCAGTAATTCATAATGAAGGTTAAGGATTCCTCTTTAGGTAACAAATAAAACAATGGTTTTTATGAAAGATGAGAAAATTTTAGTCCATATTTTTAGGAAATATGTATAATCCTTATTAATGATTGGTTCCCTAAATCTTGAGGATGTTAAAAATCATTTATTACATGCATTTCCATGTTCTGGTGATTGAAGTTAGGTTATATGCTCTGATCATTTTCTACACATACTTTCTCTCCCGATTTTTTTTTATTTTTTTTACTTTTTAACATTAGATTTATTATTAAGAGCTCTAATTTAATTGTGAATTTTGTGAATTTCCAGATCTAATTTCTCTTGTTTAGATATTATATTCTAGTAAGAATCAGTTTTGTCATAGAAAAATTTAGTAAGAACAAAATTATTATTTTTTAAATTGATTTAATTATTGTTTTTTCTCTATTTTGAGATTTTTTTACAATTTTTTTCTTCTTATTTTCAAGTTTATTCCCCAGAAATAGTGCCTTAAACTATCAAACCATCATTTAATTAAAATACTATTTATCACCAACTAGCCCTCATACAGAGTTAATCGGGATTGTATCCACAAGTAAGGAAAAAGTGTGGTCATGAATCAAGAACATAAACTCAATGTATGAAAAAATAGTGAAAAGTGAAAAGTGAACAAACAAAAAAATCAAGAAAATGATAAGAATGAATAAAATAGTGAAAAATGATGAAGATGAATTAAATAAGTAGTTAATGTATAAGGTAAACCAACCTGATAAGTAGGGAGAAAATAATAAAAAATAAAAAGGAATTTCGACCATCTGATAACAATTATATTTCCTCATTCTTGTGAAAGTTTACTGAATTATCATCCACTAAAAAGTTTCCTATAATTTTTTTCAAGGAATGGAAATGTGAATGTTAAATTCAATAGTTTTTAACTAAGGATTTCAATATAATCATAAAAAATGAGCAGGATGAGAATCAGTAAGATTGAACAGACAAATAATCTTATTATACTTTTCTTCAATTTTATTTCAAAATTTACATATATGGTACTTTAAAATAAAATGTTCATAATACTTTTATGTTTATGGAAAATATCAATAATCATCAATTATTAAAACACAAAAGAAAAGACACTTCCTATAGAAATTATATAAAAGAAAAGGGATCTAGCAAATAAAGGTGAAATAAAAAAAGGAAAATACAAGAAGTAGAAAAATATATTTCCTATAAGTCTTTTTTTAAAATAATTAATTTTTATTCAAATTAGTTCATGAGATCCATTAAAAAAGATGAAAATAACAAAGAAATGTTTGAATGTGAAAACAAATCTCTCTCAGATAAGAATATTTCAGTTCCTTGAAGATCCCTTGTGCCACTAATGTATTCTTATTGATTATCTACTATGTATTCCCACTCACTTAAAGAGAAATGAGAATGTCATTGATACTTTATTCTCTCAAGACTATAAACCAGAATTTAGTTCACAACCTCATGAAATTTAATCGTATAAATGTTGGCCATTTGGAACCAATTCCTTTGTCTTTGAACCATCTATCTTTGGAAAACCACACGATAATAGTCTTACCCTTATAAAAAATCAATGAATTTATTCGATTCTAGCTTAGCATGAATTTATAAAATATTGATTTCTCCATTTCTTCTCCTAATTTTATAAAATTTAATCCCACATTGTGGTCTGTGTAGGAAGAAAATCTAAACACATGAGCCTTTAAACCATAATTTATAGCTTCCTTAGTATTGAAATCCCAACAAAACTTAAATTTATTTATTCTTGAAAAAGTTAAAAATTGAAAAAATTTCCCAATTAATTAGCATCATACCACCCTAGAAATTTAACCTAGATTATTCAATTCAATGGAATCAATACAAACTTTAATCTTAAACCAGTTTTGTTCAGTAATATTCACACTAATGTGGGATTTAAACCATCCTCAATATCTCAAACTAAACTCTTACTCAATACCCATATTATATATTTAATTAAATTGATGGAAATTATAGATACAATCTAGTATATTTTATTATGGACTCTAACTATGATGGTGTTGGCATTGATAGGACACACTCTGATTCATCCAAGTGTTTAGGCTACGATGATGACCTTGATTGAAGCAGTGTATCAAACTAATTTCATTATAAAATTTCCTAAAACACATCTCATGCATACAATTTCATCTTCACAACTGACAGACACAAAAATTCCTAATCCAAGTTGTCTTATTTTTCTTAATTAACTAGACTTACATATAAATTTTTACAGCTAATGAAACAATTCTTCAAATCCATGACCATAGATACTTTATTTACATAAAACATCAAATTTTTTTAATCTTTAATAGTATTGGTAAATTTTAATTATAGTTCCAAAATACTAAATTATAACTCTTTTTTTATATAGGTCTATATCAAAAATTGTTTATCTTACTATCAAGCTCCAAAATTCTTCTTAACATTAGGCTCAGATTCAACATTGATTCACTTGGGTGGATCTCCTTTGAATATTTTTTACAAAACTCATTCATAATGTAGTATTTGAATTAGTTATATTGATCCTAAATGGTGATCAAGTCCATTCTTGGAAATCACATGATGGTTTTCAAGTTTAGCTTCATCGTTGTCTAGATGGAGCTCTCAATTTAGTTCAAAATCTATTGAATTTGGTTTGAGGTCGTATGCCTTTATTCAAATACCCCTTTTAATCATACTCAAGAACCCACATCTTCAAATCCATAATGATACACCCATTCTCATCCTCCAATAGTTCATGTTTTGATATCAATTTAACATCAGTTTCTTAAGCTTATATCAATCATCGATCCTGGATTTTTCAAAATCGAGTATAGATATTGTCTTACAGGAGATGGCACACATATATGATTTTTTTAACATATAGTGGAAATGTCTAGAGCTAAGTAATGATAACTAGCTTATGAGGGAATCTCTCTCTTTCTAATAGGTTAAGGGTAAACCCCCCTTTATTAAATAGAAAAAAACCTATTTTGAGGAATGAAAAAATAGGAAACCCATTATAACACGGTGGAAAAAAGACAAAAGAAAGACAAACCCAAAGGTTTCAAAGTGATCCTAAGTTCCCAATGTCAAGAAAATGTCAAGAAAATTTCAAGACAAATCAGGTAGAATGTTTCATTTCCCCCATTGATAGACAACATAGTAGTGAAATCGGTCAAATAAAATGTGTCACGACCCCTGCCAAGAAGTTCCATAGTGTTAGAAGCATAATGAGGCAGAACACCTCTCCCACACACATTGACATGTAGAGGGAGGACTAGATGATGGGTTCCAATAAACCAATATCTCTTTCATGCTTCCCACCTAAAAAAAGCTGTGAGGAAATCACATCAAGTCAACTAGATATAACAAAACCAAAAAACAAAATCACTGTGAAAAATCAAATCAAGGTACCCATCCATCCAATAAGGATGACAGATGGATGGATGATGGGTGTGAGAATATCCATCCCTCAATTAGGGATTCCCACCATATTGTACCTAAAATTTGATGTACTACCATTATAATTCAAAGAAACAAGATCCAAAGTCCATAGAGAAACCTTTGATCCCATCAGATAACCAGTCTGATAAACAAAACCTGATGGTCTCCTCATCAACATTGCGTTGACTGCCAAACCAAAAACAGATCTATCCCACCAAATGCTCGCATGAAACCCAGTCACCAACCAACTATATCCCATTGTCCCATACCAAACCAGGGACAACATCCACCCCAACAAGTCCATTCTAGTGAGGACTGTTCAACACACCCCTTCCCAAAATATTTTGCAATAGAATGCTAGTGAAGTGCCTAGATCTAGAATGAAGCCAGATCTGTGGATAAGGTGTCCGAAAACACTTTTCCGACCAATGTCGTGGCCAGCATCACCACCATGACCACCATGAGATCTAAGAACAAAAACCCCTAAAGAATAGACAACAAGGGTAGAAGGACATGACTGATGATAAAGAGGGGTCTAATGATAAAGGGGTGGAATCAACTGAGGTAGAAGCAAAGAACCAATTAACAAATTCATCTCCAAAATCAGCATCGAAGAATAATGACCAGATAATACTGGCCAAAGAAAACAAATAGATTGGTTTGTTGAAGCTTCCCATCGTCGTAGTGTGCACAAAGAAACCCTAGGGAGTTGCTTCTCTAGGGGAATCCGGGGCCATCACAGAATCATATATACTTTCACTTACAATCCGTTCTATTAGGAGATATTCACTGAGAAATTATATTATAGGGGTTAAATTCTCTTATAGGTCATCCTAAAATTATCTTATAGACAACTAAAATTCTATTACACCATGCTAGAACATTCTCTTGTTCACTAACAAGAAAAAATCATATTGAAATATTTGAAAATAGAAAATAACACATGAAATTTATTACAATGAGATAAAATGTCATTAAAATCAACATGAGAACCCAAAAAAATTAAATAATTATTTTTTATAATTTTATTGAAAAGAATTAAACAATGGTCCCCTCAAAGTATACAAAAAAAATAAAATAAAAGTATAGAATAGTGGAAATTAAAATTCCAACAATCAAAAAACTACATAATTTTATTTTAATGGGGAATTCATTAGAAAAAAAAATGAAATAATACCTTACAAATATATGGAGAATAAAAATAGGGAAATAAAATATTTATGCCCCAAAAATTCTTATTTTCATCCAAAAATTGAAATAATTAAATTCTTCAATCAAAATGATCGAAATTATAAATATTGACTTCAAAAGAATATGTTTCCATAAAAATAACAAATACTATCCTTAAAAACGGGGGAAACATATATGAAATTAAGTACACAACATCATCTATCACAATAAGTCATTTTTATTAGATATTTTTGAAATATTTCCTTTTTTAAATAATCCATCACTTGAAATCACATCAAAAGTAAAATTATTGATGATAGAACATCCTAAATAATGAGAATTATGGTATTATTATTGAAAAAAGTTGAAATTGAAAAATATATCATTAATAATTAATTGTGAATTCATTATCCATCATAAAAATATATAAAAAGGAAATCATATCTTGATATTCATTGCGATTGATTGTTTCCTTGAAAAATAATGTTGGTGATGGATAATTCTATCACACACACACACCCACAAAGATATATATATATATGTAAAATTGAGTGGGTTTTCTTAATTTTTTTAATGTTTGATGCATCAATTGGTATTAATCCATCACAAATGAGAAAAATTATCCAAAATAAAAATTACATAACTAAAAAATCATTAAAATTAAAATTATTAAATTTTAATTTTATAGAACCACTACTAAAAATATGACCTTTATCAGCACTAGAAAAGTGCATTAACAGTGCTAAAAAACCACTGTTAATCATGGAGAAGATAAAGGGGAACCCCTTTATAAGTGCTTAAAAAAGCACTGATAAAAGGGGGCTTTAATCAGCGCTAAAAAAAATCTCTGAAAAAAGGTCTTTTATCATCACTTTTTTTAAGCGCCGATAAAAGTCAAAATAAATTTAAAAAAATTAAAAAGAATATATAATGCGGGGGGGGGGGGGGGAATTTAATAGCGCTTGAACCCCCCCTTTATCAGGGCTAGGTGGACCCCCTCCCACTCTCCTGCACGCTGCCTTTTCCGCGCATCCCCCACATGCCTATGCGCCCCTCCCTACTTCCACCCGAACTCAAACTCGAGACCTCCCCCCTTGCGCGCCTACACCTTTACCACTAAGCTATTTGGTTTTTTTCTCTATTTAATGATATATATATATATATATTTATATTTATTCGTATATTAATATAGATTAATATTAATATTAATATATTTTGTTATATTAATACATATATATTTATTCATATATTAATATATATATATATTCGTATATTAATATAAATTTATATTTATTTATATATATATTTATATTTATTAGTATATTAATATAGATTCATATTAATATAAATATATATATTTATATTAATACATATATATATTACTGATATATTAATATATATATATATATTTTTATTCGTATATTAATATATATTTATATTTTCATATATATATAGTTATATTTATTCGTATATTAATATAGATTCATATTAATATAAATATATTTAGTTATATTAATATATATATATTTATTAATATATTAGTATATATATTTATTCATATACTAATTTATATTTATATTTATTTATATATATATTTTTAGTTCTAATTAATTATCCGTATATTTATTTGTATATTAATATATATATATAAGATTAGTTTTAAAAACATTTATAAAATATCTTTTTTATGTGTGTTTATAAATACATAAATAAATAAATACATACATATATACAACCCACACAGACACACAGCCACACACACACATATTTACAAATAAATACATATATATGCGTATTTGAAAAGCCATAGAATGTTACAACAACCATAAATTCTAATCTAGAAGTCCTTTTCAACTCCACAACCTGTCAAATCGAATTAAATTAAACAATATTTGATATGATATGTGTTACAGGCCAAGCAGACATCTGGATCAAAAGCTATAATTATTTGAATGTTAAAAAATCGGGGTATCCCAACTAAAAAATCAGTTTTGGAGGATTTCTGGGCCTTTTTGGGCGTTGAAAAAAGTTACAAATGGTTTCCTATGGTCATTAACGTGTAGGGATCATTGCAAGATTCGATTTGATATTCTTTAGATCTCAAACGGACACCCAGATCAAAAGTTATGGCCGTTTGAAGTTTGAGATACATTTACAACTTATTTGAGATCTTTTATTATTATTTTTTTGATTTCTTTGTTTCTTCAAATTGTTATTAAATGATTATCAATTGATGATAATTATAAAATTATTAAGTGATAATATTTTTGAAAATATTTTAAATCAATTTTCAGTAAATTTATTATATATTAAATGTAATAGTATATTTATACTTATCTTAAACATATTTAAAAAATATATATATATTATTTATATCAATATAAATATACTTATATAACAATATATTATATTTCGTGATTTTTTTTGAAATATTAACTTTTTCAGCGCTAGGAAAAAGCGTTGAAAAGCCCCCCTTTTATCAGCGCTACTAAAAAAAGCGCTGATAAAGGGGTCTCTTTAACAGCACTAAAAAAAGCTGATAAAGGGGGGACGTTTATCAGTGCTAAAAAAGCACTGATAAAGGGTCACTTTTAACATCATATTTTTTAGCGCTGATAAAGGGTGGCGCTGCAGAAACCCAGTTTTGTGGTAGTGAACATCTATTGACAAATAAATCACTACAGAGTGGGGTGGTGGTGGTAGGGAGGGGGTAATAGTTTCAACATTGTAAGGTAGTGATGGTTGAGGGAACACTATCTCAAACCATATACTAGTTGTCATACATACTCAAATATTTATAATTCTTTTTGTAGCTAAATTTTTTGATTCTATTTATGATCTCTATTAAACCTTTTAATGATATCATCCTATGATTTCAGACTCCCCTCACACTACACAACAAAAATGGTGAATGGACTTGTATGAATTTATTCGGAGGTAGCTTATTATCATATCACTACTATTCCTTAAAAACTAGAATGTTTCAATCATGTACCAATAATACTCATCTAAAATTTCTTATTACAAATCACTCAAAGCCACACCTCATCATCAATGTGTTAATGAACTTAGATATGACTAAAAACATTCATCCCTTGGGTCATATGCTAACTCTTTTACATGCATGTGTCAAATTGATGTCTCCTACTAAATTTTTGTATAAAAAAAATAAAAAAATAAAGGAATATTTTTTTATTCAAACAATAAAAAAATATATGATCCTTAATATTCTTTTGTATCTCACTAATAAAATTTCCATTAGTATGATCAGTGTATGTCCTCTTGTACACATCAAATTTCAAAACAAATGGTTTAGATGCAGAAACCATAAATTCAAAATATACATTTAGTTTTAAAATATATAAAAACTAATGAATAAGTAAAAAATTACATTAATTATCATTGACCAATTATGTAGACCAAAATTACATCTCCCAACACCATGAGTAACATTTTTTCAATCCCAACACTGTCAATCTATAGATAACCTCCTCTTAATATTTTAACCTATCTAATAGGAACCAAAACCTTCCACACCTATAAAGGGATATAGTTGGGTTTATGAGTCATAAAAGGATCATAAAAACAATCTTGTAAGCTCTTTCCACAGCTCTCCTGTGAATATCGTGTGAGGACTAATGGACACAATCATTCTTGCATGCATCCCATGACTCCGAAATGGAGATTCCCTTCTATTCATTAATAGGATATTGTAACCCAACATATAATTGAAAATATTAATTTATAAATTAAACATATTTTAAAGGGAAAAATTTAATTATTTATTAGTTAGCGATTGATTATGAAATAAGGAAAATAAATGCGAACTTAATCTCATGAAATCCAAGGAGTATAAGAATAGTTCCCTAGAATCTTAGTATGCCGAATAATGGCCAAATCAAAGAACTAAGAAAATGTTTTGAAAATGTTGCGTTGAACCAGTGGTTTATGAAATAAATTAATGAATTTTTTTGAAAGTATAAATTTTAAATCACTTCCTCAAATTGGGATTGAAATCAATTAATAGACAATTGTCAAAAAAATGGTAAAAATAATCATTCTATAGGGCCTTTACCCCTGCTATATGGTACAACAGTATCATCCCCAATATGACTAATAAAAGGCTGAATAAGGGGATCATTTTTGGGTAAGGTATCCCTAGTCATGCTATGAATAGTATCATAAAATCCATCTACATGGTTTTAAAATAAAAAAAATATAAATATTATTAACCATGATTAGTTATCATAATATTAATAAAAAAATCAATGTATAAGTGTTATTATAGAAAAAAGATAATATATTTATTATGACTTTATTTTCATGAAATATATCATTTTTTATCTTCACCACCTTCTACATAGTAATCATCTTCTTGACCACTATTTATTTCAATAACATATTTATTTTCATCATTTTCTATTATTTCAAATTGAATAATAGATATGTCATCCATAATTTCAAAACTCTTAGGATTTAATTACAATGTATCATCAATGATATCTATATCTATTTGAGAAACTGTCATATTTGATAATATATAGGAAAAATATCAATAATTTTTAACTCTATAGATCAAAATTCATTTTGAATTAATTAAATTTCATAAGATTATTTATTACACAATATCAGTCTATTTAGTCTCTCATAAAGGCCCAATAATTTCCATAATATTATTGATGTGCTTAATGCGATAAAAATGGTTCATTTTATGCAAATTTAAATTTTAATTTTATTTGAATAAATATATATTATGGATGAATGCATAAATTAAATTTCTTATTTATTAAGCTATATAAGTTTAGCCTTTTAGTCTTTAAAATGAAAATATGATATTATGTTTTCTATAGTCATCCAAAGTGCCTGAGTTAATGTATGGGAAATCTATTCTCATAATATCCTAATATAATCAACAAAAATGTAATCCAATTTATAAAACAATAAAAAATTAAAAATTAAATTAAAGGATAACTTTGAATATGATTCATATAATTTATTATAATTTTATTAGAACATATGTATGAGATCAATATTATTCCACATCTATAATCCAATATTCATGTTTAACACAATAACCATGTATTAGTTTTTTGCAAAATTATAATTTATTTAATGTGTTACCATATATATTTTCTTCCTTATGACACATTCTGTTATGTTTTTGAAGCATATTTACATTAAAAATAACATGAGCAGAGACTTGAAGTTTCCTCCTAAAAATGTACTACTGCAATTAATCCTTAATATTAGTCTTTTTAACATAAATTCTTTATAAATTTTTTCATAAATCTATCAAATGGGAATATCAAAAAAATAATAATATATTATTCAAATTTTGATTTATCTAAAAAATATAATATAAAATGTTCTATTAAATCAAATAAGTTTAGTAGAAATATTTTTCTAATTTTTGTTTGATTATGAAAACCCATTCTTTAAAATTACTTAATAACTCCTTGTATGATGATATAAAACACATTCCATATAAAAACATGAAATTTTAGTAAAAACATTCAAAATTGATGATGGAAATAACCATTTATGTGAATCATGAATTTTTAACCTAGTGATATGAAATTTTTTACATAATTTACTAAATTATAAGCATATCCTTTTGGCCAACCCAAATTTTCAATCAATTAATGAAATATTTAATTATTTTATTTTTATAGTCAATTAGATTATTTGAGATTCAATTTAATTAACGAATTATCATTTTCTAATAATTTATTTTTTGACAGCCTATATATTCATAAGATCTAATTCTACCTTGATGGAATCATTTGTCTTTCTAGGTATCTCTAATATAATATATAATATATTATCAAAATAATTATTCTCAATATATATTACATAAACCAATTGATGAACTAAAAAAATCACACAAATTTGGTAAATTCCAATTGACACTTTACTTTTTCAAATTATTATTTA
The DNA here is from genome assembly GCA_963277665.1 of Viscum album. Taxonomy (NCBI): domain Eukaryota; kingdom Viridiplantae; phylum Streptophyta; class Magnoliopsida; order Santalales; family Viscaceae; genus Viscum; species Viscum album. The sequence continues at coordinate 1,035,271,053 of OY728121.1, read as the reverse complement.
ATAGAATTGGCTATAGTCAAGCCCCTTTTTATCAAAGAAATGAAACCCCATTTCTAATTGGTTTGAGAGGCAACCCATTACATGTTCTATAGGTCCAAAGTATAAAGGCCTATGTGGTACATATCCCAAAGGCCTATAAACTTGCCTAAAGGTCCCTTGATTAGTGGCCCATAAGACCCAAGGCCCAAGCCCTAAATATTGCCAATCTCTGAAGTCACCCAGCCTTCCTGCTGCCTAGTCATATGCCACCCTTCACCTAAACATCAACACACTTCCACCAGGACCACCACCCATTTGATCGCTATCATATTACAACATAGTCTCCTACCTCACCAGAGTGTCACCACACTTATTCATCGCTGTCTGGAAGCACAATAGTACACATCACCATCATCCATCTAGGGCCACCACCACTTTATCATCCCACCACTCAGCAGGCTTCCCGTCGCAGACGTGCACGGAAGAAACATCAGCTACCTAGTGGCATTAGTAGTTGACTCTAGTATAGAGATACAACCTCTGCACCCATTTTAAATGGTAGAAAATGTACTATGAATAGTTTTTTAATCCATGGTACACTTTTTGGAATTATGATCTCTCCCTAAAACAAATTATTTCCCAATGTTTATAGTTTTCCAATACACAAGTATAGTTAATGAGGAAGCATGATTTTTAAAATGATTAATTTAGTGCATTGACGATGTTTTATTTATTTCAATTCTATGTTTTTTTAAAAAAAATCAAGAGGGATGATAAAAAAGAAGAATTCTATGATGAATGTAAAAAACAAGAATTTATTCCATTGACATGCATTAAGGATTTATTGTCACCCATGCAATATTATCATGATTTAAGATAATTTTTACTCTATATCTGTAAATTATAAAATTATATAAATTTAAAAAAATTTAAATTTTTTCCCTCAATGGAAAATATTATTATATAACTAAATTATATGTATTTATACCATCACTCTATAATAAGTTCAACTCAAAAATTAATCGTTTTGAATAAATATGAATATTATTTTTTTGATAGATGAGAATTAATAATGTCCAATATTAATAATGTTACTTTATCGACATATAATGATGTATGATTGATATAATTATAAAAATACACATACAATAATACTAACAACAATGAACACTAACAATACAAAAAACCATATGTTGAAAAACCTAAATGAATAATACAATGTTCCAAATAAAAATATTACTGTAGTAGGTTAAAATGTTTCCTTAATTCACCATCACAAGTATGTTTTAATCAACCAATTTTATAAATATTCAATTGATGTAATTCATGAATTATGTTATGAAACAGAAGAAAGGAAAAAATAAAAATATGAGTGTAATAAAAAAATATTTATTTTTTGAATAGGAATTAGTTTACATTTTTCCATGTTTTAATTCATTACACATTGATTATCCCCATATTGGATAATTAACTAAACATTTAAAATCACAATAATATAAGATGAATTAATTTTACTGTAACGTCCCGGACCCGGGTGCCACGCAACGGGTGACCCGAGCCTAGTTCGCCACGTGACCGCAGACACATTTCCCCAAACGCCAGAGTCTGCCAACTAGCAGCGAGGGCCCAGGTATGATAGTGGGGAAACTATGACCTCATTTGTCAAAGTGTAGCGCAACGGAAAAACAAAATAAACATACACGATAGCATAAGCAGTAAACCATACAACTACTGAAATTAACAAATGCAATGGATATAACCAACATTATATAAAAGATGATGCTACATGTTTCATGTTCTAAGAAAACAGCCAGAACATGTTATACATCAATACAGTATAGCAGAAAACAGAGTACAAAAAAACAAAGCCAACAGCTTGCAGCGGCAATGCGAGCCTAGGGTCGGTCCCATGCCCTCCTACTCCACAACACCAGTCAAGTTCTTGTATAGGGACTCTTTCCACTATCTACACCTGTAGCAACGTAATCCATTTGGGCCGAAAAGCGTGACCCAAACAGGGTGTGAGAAATATATCTCAGTAGGCACCCACCAAAGGCCCGTTCCCAACTACGTGTAAGCATGCAACAATAGTGTGCATTAATAAAATGTAATAAAGTAAGCAGTACTCAAAAGTAACAACTACCAGTTATATTTCCATTTTTAATATTCATTTAATAAATTTAATATAAGAAATCACCACAATGAATTTCTAAGTAAACTGTCCACATCCTCAGACAAACAAAACCTTACCCACAGGTAAGCAAAATCCAACCCGCAGGTATAGCCCTCAGGCATAACAGAAATTTCCCTCAGGCGTAGGAAGTGTCGCCCTCAGGCACAGAAGTCAAGCCCTCAGGCACGAAAGGTTTCCCTCAGGTGAAATAACTACAGCCCTCGGGCTAAATATTGCAGTGCCCTTAGGCTAACTACAACAACCCCCTCAGGCTAAACAGGTAACCGGGCCATGCCCAATAGGTAAAAAAGCAGTAACAAGCAATTAATCTCAAGGAAATTCTACAATTACTACTTTAAAGTCATACCCTCGTGTATCCTCTCCAAATGGATAAACAGTGGAACAGACCCCTGGTGTGGTTCCAGATCCAAGCAACGATCCCAACCAGCATTTTAATATCATAATTTAATCACCTATGCAATTGTAGGCATTAAATATAGCAACATACTTAGCCACACGACTCCCCAACATGGGTTCATGGTACAAAAAATGCACAAAACACGCACGAAAGTTGGAAAATAACACAAAGCCACCTACCTTATACGTCAACGAGCGTCATACCCGAACGCCGAATCCTCAAACGCCCAAGAACGACGTAGATCTATTGAAGAACAAAAACCAAACAAACGTAAATAACATACGTTAGGAGAATAATTGGTAAGAATGGTACCAGGAGAGGAGAGGGCTTACCCGTGTGGTTCCAACGAGATCGTCTGACACCGAATCGGATTCCAGACGAACGCCCGATGGATCTTCAAAGATCTGGCCTCCTCCTTTGGCTCCAAAATGGCTCAAACGCCTCCTCTGCCAAATGAGGAGGATAATGCCTATTTTAATACGAAAAAACAAAGTACACAGCGTGTACTTCTGAGTACACGACGTATACTTATTTCATTTAACTGTTCATTTGGCGGCACCGTCACACTATTCACCCGATGACCTGAGTTCACGGCATGTACTCCTGAGTACACAGCATGTACTGTCGCCCAGCTGGCAGCGACTCCACCTCCTTACTGTTTAAGACTGCTAACTAACTACACGACGTGTAAGGTACCACTACACGGTGTGTAGTCGGTTCCTACACCACTCATCGCCGACAAGGCTACACGCCCTATTACTCTTCCCAACACGGCCAAAAGTACACGGCGTGTAGTTTTGAAATTCAGGATTTTTCCCCATTTTCCATATTTTCTCAAAAACACTTAAGGAAAAGGAAAAAGAAGAAGCCCGTACCTCAAAATTAAGAACCGGGTTCTTACAAACTTCCCCCCTTATAGCAATTCGTCCCCGAATTTCCCTTCCAAGGGTGGTGAAGATAAAGCTCAGAACAGCTCTGGCCACTGAGCATGTACGTCGGGCTCCCGCTCCCAGGTCTCGTCCTGCAATCGGCCATGCTGCCATAGCACCCGTATGAGAGGAACTGACCGGCCTCGGAGAACCTTCGTGCTCCTGTCAACGATACTGATCAGATGCTTCTCAAAGGACGCATCATACTGCAGCTCAACCTCCTCATGCTGAAAGGTGTGAGATGGATCTGAATGGTAGCGATGCAACATAGACACGTGGAAGACATCATTCATGGCTCGGTACCGCTGTGGTAACTGCAACCGATAGGAAACCAGCCTGACTCTCTCCAGAATATCGAATGGCCCCACATACCTCGGTGAAAGCTTACCCTGTCTCCTAATCCGCTTGTGTCCCAGCCTCGGCGAAACACGTAGAAAAACCTGATCCCCAACCACGAACTCCAAAGGTCGTCTACGGAGATTCCCATAAGACATCTGATGATACTGCAAGGTAGCCATCCACTTCCGAATCAGCTGGACCGGCTCAGATGCCTCCTGTATGAGCTGTGGCCCCAGTAAAGCTTCCTCACCTGCCTCTAACCAGCACAAAGGTGATCGGAATGACCTACTATATAAATCCTCGTATGGTGCCATCTCAATAGTCACTTGAAAACTATTGTTATAGGAAAACTTGACTAAAGGTATATGCTTCTACCAAGAGCCCCCAAAGTCTAGGACGCATGCACGCAACATGTCCTCTAGCACCTGTATCGTTCTCTCTGACTGCCATCTGTCTGAGGGTGGTATGTTGTGCTCAGAAGCACCTATGTAGCCAGCACCTTCAGAAAACTCTGCCAGAAACGAGATGTAAAGCGGGCATCCCTATATGAAACGATAGAACGAGGGACCCCATGAATATGTACTATCTCTCGGATATACAGCCTTCCAATCTCGTCCACACCGAAGGTCTCCTTGATCGGCAAGAAGTGAGCTACCTTCGTGAGTCTGTCCACAACAACCCACACGACGTCATTGCCTCTAGGTGACCTCGATAACCCAGTGATGAAATCCATCCCAACACCATCCCATTTCCACTCTGGAATGGGTAACTTCTGTAACAGCCCAGCTGGCCTCTGGTGCTCCGCCTTCACCTGCTGACAGGTGGAACACCTCGTAACAAAACCATCTATCTCTCTCTTCATACCCGGCCACCAGTACTGACGTCACAAGTCTCGGTACATCTTGGTAACCCCGGGATGAACTGCCCAAGCTGAAGCATGAAACTCCCTCATCATCTCCTCGTGTATATCCCCTGGAACCCATACACATCCATGGAAACGCGAAACCTCATCATCGCCTACCGTCTAACCAGGAGGAGGGTTCTCACTTGCCACCGACTCCCATAGAACTAGGCCTTCTAAAACCGATAGCTGCCCCATCCTCACTCTCTCCAGGAGGGTAGAAGTCACAGCTAACGAGGAAAGACTTGTCTGCCCCTAACTATCATGCACCTCTAGATGCATCTCAGAGAACAAATCCATAAGCTGCCACTCACCACTGGACTCTTTCACTGCCTGTATCTGAGTCTTCCTGCTCAGTGCATCAGCTACTGCATTACCTTTACCAGGTGTATAGTAGAGCTCAAAATCGAAGGATTGTAGGTACTCAACCCACCTTCTCTGTCTCAGATTTAGTTCACACTAAGTAAAGATATACTTGAAACTTTTGTGGTCAGTGAAAACCAGAAAATGCTCTCCCAATAGATAATGTCTCCAACAACGCAACACATGAACAACTGCAGCCAACTCGAGATCATGTGTCTGGTAATTCCTCTCATGTTTCCTCAACTGCCAAGACCCGTATGCCACAACTCTATCGCCCTGCATCAACACTGCTCCCAGCCCAATCCCTGATGCATCATAGTAAACTGTATAAATCTTCCCCTGCTCTGGGAGTATCAGGATCAGTGATGATGTCAACCTTCCCTTCAGGTCCTGAAAAGCTATCTCGCAAGCTTCTGACCAAGAAAACTTCACACCCTTCTTAGTTAGGCCTGTCAACGGTGCTGCTAAGCGGGAGAAGTCTTGTATGAAGCGTATGTAGTAACCAGCCAACCCTAAGAAACTCCGTATCTCAAACACGTTCTTAGGCTCCTCCTAGGAAACTACTGCTCTCACATTCTCTCGGTCTACTGAAACTCCTGCCTCTGAGATGATATGACCCAGGAAGTGAATCCGGTCCATCCAAAAGTGGCACTTCGAGAGCTTAGCATATAGCTAATGCTCTCTTAGTGTACTCAATACAATCTCAAGATGGGTGGCATGGCCGTGTCGAGTGTGAGAGTACACCATGATGTAGCCCATGAATACTACCACAAAGGAATAAAAATACAGATGGAACACACGATTTATCAGAGCCATGAAATCTGCTGGCGCGTTCGTGAGTCCGAACGGCATAACCAAGTACTCATATAGACCATATCTGCTCCGAAAAGCTGTAAGTGGTATATCCGATGGTCTCACACGCAACTGATGATATCCGGATCTCAATTCAATCTTTGATAACACTTGTGCTCCATGAAGCTGATCAAACAGATCATCTATCCTTGGAAAGGGATATTGGTTCACAACCATCATTTGGTTCATCTTCTGATAATCCATGAAGAGTCTGAGGGCACCCTCTGCCTTCTTCGCAAAAGGACCGGAGAACCCCAAGGAGAAGTACTGGGTTGGATAAAACCCTTCGCCTGCAGCTCCTCTAACTGCCTCTTGAGCTCCTGCAACTCAGGCGTGGCCATCCTATAAGGAGGAATGGACAATGGTGCTCATCCTGGCCCTAGCTCAATAGAGAAATCCACCTCTCGCACCGAAGGTAGACCTGAAAAGTCGTCCGAGAAGACATCCCTGAAACGATCAACAACAGGAGGGAAATCCGTCTGATAAGTCCCTTGATCATCCAGATATAAACTCACAATCTGGGATGTGACTCCACCTCGCCCATGATTCTCTGGTCCAGCTCGACTCTCCTAAACATCCCATTCACCCTTGTATAGAAACTCCCCACCCTCTGGTGACATGAAACACACCTTGCGATGGTAGCAGTCTACAAAGGCTTGATAGGGAACCAACCAGTCCATTCCGAGAATGACGTCATAGCTCGTCATCTCCAAGACATAGAGGTACCAAAGGAAGTGACACCCACCATCCTCAAGGGGGAACTCCTTACACTGACACACAACAGCCGTCCTAGTCCCCAACGGAGTGTCTAGAATCAAGATATCTGAAGAATTAGAAACACCGAGCCCAAGGCTCTCCACAACGAGTACAGATATGAAACTATGTGTAACCCCCATATCTAAAAGTACTGAAGAAAAGACAGAAGCTACTAGAATAGTACCTCTGACTGTAGAAGGTCCGTGATCCTGCTCCTGCTGGGTCTGTTGGACTACATATGCCTGCCCAGTGCAGCGGCCCTGTGACACAACCTGGCTACCCTGAGCTGTCCCGCCCTGCTACCTCTGCGATCATGGTGTCTGGCTACCAGGACCACGACCACCATCTCTGCCTGCACGCCCTAACATATTCCTATTCCCTGACTGGTAAGAATCCACTGGTCCGGCTCCCGCACATGGAGTCTGCACAAAACCCCTCTCACTAGCCACTGGTAGAAATTCCCTACAAAAGCACTGCAGATGACCCATCATGCTGCAAGCTCAACACTCAACTGGGTCTCATGGACACTACGGTCTCTTGTTCCCCTCTCTGCCACACTGGTAGCACCTGACCAGACCACCTAAAGAAGATGCCTGGCTAGTACTGCCACCCTGAGAGAATTTCATCTGTCTCTTCCTCTTGCCAGTAGAAATAATACCAGTAACTGGTGCTGAACCACCCTGGCCCACACCACTCGATTCCCGTAGGTTCCTCTCTGTAATCAGCACCTGATTCACAATTGCGTGTGTAGTAGGCAACCTGAAAACATTCACCAGTGCTCATATGTCATACCGAATACCATCCTCAAAACGTATGGCTCTCAACATCTCATCACCCACCATCACGGGTGAAAAACGCTGAAGCTAAGTAAAACGAGTAGAGTAGTCCATCACCGACATAGAGCCTTGCTGCAGATTCCTGAACTCTCGAGCCCTATCAGCCCTCAGCATCTCAGGAAAGAAGAAGTCATAGAGGACTGCTTGAAAATATTCCCACGCCATGTCTCTGTGATGCCCTGACTGGGTGGTAACATCCCACCATCTCTTGGCGGAATCACGAAGCATGTAAGTTACGAGCTTGACCCTCCGCCCGGGAGGCATCTCCAAGTGCTCGAAAATAGTATTTATCGATCCTAGACAAGACTCTGAAAGTTTTGGTCCGCCATCCCCAGAAAACGTAGGAGGATGATTCTGTTGAAAGACATGTGTCAGCTCGGCCATAGATGTGACAGCCTGCAGTGCTCCCTGAAAGGTCTTCATGAACCGCAATAAGCCTTCACGGAACTGCGCCTCCACACCTGTGTCCGGTATAACAATTCGCGCCGCATCTGGCTCTGTTGGTGGATCAACTGGTAGCCCATGGCCCCCCATATCTAGAGTATAATCGTCACCGCTCTCCTGGCGAACAGCTCACGGTCATCTCGGCGACATGACACTTCAAGGTAAAAAGCACGCCTCAGATTCAAGATTATTAAGACTGAAAGTGAAGGAACCACAAGGAACAAGAGGAAGAAAGCATGAAAAATTGGCAAAACAAGAATACAAGGTGTGTACAATGACTACACGGCATGTACTTGACTTCCCTTCCCCTGCCCGGGTACTTCTACATAGCTAAGACACACGAATTCCATTCAACAAAACTACACGGCATGTATAATATCTACACGGTGTGTACGGTGTTATTTTCCAACTGCTCGTGTCGTCTGTGACACGGCCGACTACTCAGCTTGACACTACATGGCGTGTTACACCCGTACATGGCGTGTACAACACCCCGTTTCCCCCACCACACGGCTAACTTCACGCGGTCTGTCCTCAGACAAGACTACATGGCGTGTCCCATAGGTACATGGCGTGTCCGGGGAGAGTTGACACCGGCCCGTGTTGTTAACTACACGATCGAGTCCCTTGGTCACACTACACGGCGTGTCTATAATTGACACGACGTGATCTGTCAAGGAGTTCACCAACCCGTGTTGTTAGTTACACAGCCGGACTCCAGGTCACACTACACGTCCTGTCCAAAAACTACACGGCGTGTTTTACCCAAGGCCTTCCCTACCCCGTGTCGCCACCCACACAGTTTGTGACACGGGAAGAGACTACCCGGCGTGTACTCAAGGTACACAGCGTGTACTCAAAAAGTTCATTTTTCTTCCCGAACAGTAGAACAGACACGGTGTGTATAAAAATACTACATGGCGTCTATACTGGGTTTCCAAGCAGTATGCCTCAGAAACTTCCCCGGAACCCAGAAAATACTGAAACTAACACCTAAGTGTCAAATTCCGACCCGTGGGGGCCCATACTCCCCACGAATCAAAGTTTGACATCTTATCTATGTTAAAACTAGTAAACAGTCAATGATCCACCAAATTCCGGTCAATGGGGGCCCATACTCCCCAAAAACCAAAGTATGGCGTCCATTATATAAACAAACTCAAAAAAAATATACCATATCACAAGGCAGGTATTTATCAAGCAACTATCACAATAGCATGATTTATTAGCACAACAACTATCACAACAACATGCAAATTCTAATGCACCTACATGACATGGAGAATATACAAGGCATGTGATATCTAGCATGTGCCTATATGATGCAGAGACGACATACCCTCATCTCATCGGGTTGCAACTAAATAGAACCCACAGATAAAATATAAAATGCACAATCTCAAATTACGTCACCCAACGGTAAAAACATATCAACCGTAAAATTGAAAAATCAAAATAATGAAAAATACGAGGTAGACTAGCTTTTCCCTGTACACGGGTTAGCTACACCCGGGAACAGCTTATTACCAACTACCGTTCTGTCCTATCCCGGACTACGACTCCAAATAGTAAGTCAGAAAAAAAAGAAACCGCCTCTGATACCACTTTGTAACGTCCCAGACCTGGGAGCCACGCAACGGGTGCCCCGAGCCCGGTTCACCACATGACCTCAAGCACATTTCCCCAAATTCCAGATTCTTCCAAAAAGCAGTGAGGGCCTAAGTCTGATAGTGGGGAAGCTATGCTCTTATTTGTCAAAGTGTAGCGTAGCATAAAAACAAAATAAACATACATGACAGTGTAAGCAGTAAACCATAAAACTACTGAAATTAAGAACTGCAATGGATATAACCAACAATATATAAAAGATGATTCTACATGTTTCATGTTCAACGAAAACAACCAGAATATGTTATACATCAATACAGTACAATAGAAAATAGAGTACATCAAAACAATGCAAACAGCTTGTAGCGGTATCGCGAGGCAAGGCTCTGTCCCATTCCCTCCTACTCCACAACACCAGTTAAGTACCTGTATAGGGACTCTTTCACCTATAACACCTGCAGCAACGTAATCTGTTTGGGCCGAAAAGCGTGAACCAAACAGGGTGTGAGAAATATATCTCAGTAGGCACCCACCAAGGGCCCGTGCCCAAATGCGTGTAAGCATGCAACAATAGTGTGTAGTAATAAAATGCAATAAAGTAAGCAGTACTCAAAAGTAACAACTACCAGTTATATTTCCATTTTTAATATTCATTTAATCCATTTAATATAAGAAATCACCATATTGCATTTCTAAGTAAACAATCCACGTCCTTAGACAAACAAAACCTTACCCACTGGTAAGCAGAATCAAACCCGCAGGTATAGCCCTCAGGCATAACAAAAATTTCCCTCAGGTGTAGGAAGTGTCTCCCTCAGGCACAAAAGTTAAGACCTCAGGCATGAAAGGTTTCCCTCAGGAGAAATAACTACAGCCCTCGGTCTAAATAGTGTAGTGCCCTCAGGCTAATCACAACAACGCCCTCAGGCTAAATAGGTAACCGGGCCGTGCCCAACACGTAAACAAGCAGTAACAAGCAATTTCTCTCAAGGAAATTATACAGTTAAAACTTTAAAGGCATACCCTCAGGTATCCTGGCCAAACAGCTAAACAGTGGAACACACCCCTGGGGTGGTTTCGGATCCAAGAAACGATCCCAACCAGCATTTTAATATCAGAAATTAATCACCTATGCAATTCTAGGAATTAAATATAGCAACATCGTCTGCCACACGACACCCCAAAATGGGCTCGTGGTACAAAAACACACAAAACACGCACGACAGTTGGAAAATAACACAAAGCCACCTACCTTATACGTCAACGAGCGTCATACCCGAACGCCGACTCCTGAAACGCCCAAGAACGGAATAGATCTAACAAAGAAAAAAACCAAACAAACGTAAATATCTTACATTAGGAGAAGAATTGGTAAGAACGGTACCAGAAGAGGAGAGGTCTTACCCGTGCGGTTCCAAAGAGATCATCTGACACCGAATTGGATTCCAGACGAACGCCCAATGGATCTTTAAATATCCAACCTCCTCCTTTGGCTCCAAAATGGCTCAAATGCCTCCTCTGCCAAATGAGGAGGCTACTGCCTGTTTTAAGCAGAAAAAACAAAGTACAAGGCGTGTACTTCTAAGTACACAGCATGTACTTATTTCATTTAACTGTTCATTTGGCGGCACCGACACACTGTTCACCCGACGACCTGAGTACATGACATGTACTTCTGAGTACACGGCGTGTACGGTCACCCAACTGGCAGCAACTCCACCGCCTTACTGTTTAAGCCTGCCAACTGACTACACGGCATCTTAGGTACCACTATACGGCGTGTAGTCGGTTCCTACACCCCTCGTTGCCGACAAGGCTACACGCCCCATGTACTTATCCCAACACGGCCAGAAGTACACGACGTGTGGACAAAGTACACGATGTGTAGTTTTGAAATTCATGATTTTTCCCCATTTTCCATATTTTCTCAAAAACACTTAAGGAAAAGGAAAAATAAGAAGGCCATACCTCAAAATTAAGAACCGGGTTCTTACATTTACCATGCATGGATCTTCTAATGTCTAAGACTGATATTATGCACAAGATTATTACCTTTATATATATATATTATGGAAATGAATTTCCCCTAGTAAAAAATATTTAAGAAATCAAAATTCTCAATTAAAATGGATTTTAGACATTAAAAAATGTGATTTAACATCCTCAAATATTATAACTGCTTTTTATTGGTTTATATTTTATGCAGGATACAAGGATTCCTTCATGAATTTCAAAATATCATAAAATATAGTGAATTAAATATGATTTTTTTTACCATTATTCTGTTTTTTTTGTATGTTGAAATGATGTACTAAGATACTTGTCTACTAAATATTGAAATATTGATGGACCAAAAACATACAAAAAAATTTTCTATATGAATTGAGTGTATCATGATGACACTAGAAAATATAGTAGGATTAAAATGAAAAATTTAATAAATAAACTCAAATGGTGTCAAAAGATTCATATCTCTCATGATACATTTTTCTACAAGAACACTTTACCATAAATTTACAAATAAGTGCCATATTTGAAAACATTGAAGAAAACAATGGATTTATTTTGTTTTTTATGTTGTTAATAATAATTTAAATATTTTTTTGGTGAAGTGGAGGAACCTAAGGAATGTAGTCTGATGATGTTTTCCATGGATGTTGAAAAGAATCATAGAAAGTTGGAGATTCATAATTGTATTCTGCCGATGCTAGAAAACATGTTATTGGAGTATTGTAGAAATTAAGGGAAAATTCAAGGGGAATGTGGGGAAAAAGGATTGAAATAGCCATAAGGGACTGGATTCATGAATATATATAGCTTCTTAAAGGGGAAATTATCCTGAAAGTCATTAGAGTGCCATCGAAGTACGCCTTACATGATGATGGTAACTTCCATGTAGTGTATGTCTTCTAATGAAACTCACCAACATCCATGAAGGTTTTTCTTACCTAATGATTATAAATTTCATGAAACGTATATCCCCACCTCTAAAATTCCTATAAATACATATATTCACCCGATGTCTAATGGGACAGAACCTTTGGACTTTCTATAGATGCTCTGAATTCAGGAAACTTCATCCTTTACGAGCCAAGGTGGAGATGGATTCGTACAGGTATCCATATATCATGAATTTAAACCCATTGATTCATTATAATCTAAAACTATAGTGGAGATGTCTTTAAAGAAGGTTCAAAACCTTCACATTAGAAGAAAACCTCTCAAACATCTGGGGGTTTTTTGAGAACCCATCTTTCACAAAACCATCCCCATGAGAACCAAGACTTCATACCAAGGAAGGGTACCCATCCTTCATGCAGGCTTTACCTTCAATATCCCCCTAACATTTGAAAAATACCTAGGCTTCCTAAAACCTTCTTAATAGGCCCTATATGAAGCCTATTTTTATAAGGCCTACCTTTTATAATGTTGAGCACTCAATGTCTATATACCAATTAAAAATTAGTTATTTTTTTCCTTGTTCTTCATCTCAAATAGTATCATCAAAACTCATGTTTTTCCTCTAGGAAACAAGTAGGTATTGGATAGTTGCATCACCCTTTTATCCTATGTATAGACATTGGAATGTTATACCCCCATGTACTGCCTAAAAAAGGTATTTTTTTCACCTCTTTCCAACCAATAGCACCTACATAGTTGTCATATAAGCCCCAATGGTGGAATCTACATGAGGAACCACCCACGTTTCGTGGTATGGAGGCCCAGTGTCATATCCACCTCTCATACTTGGAAATGGTTTCCTTGGGTGTAGGACCCCTCAAATTCAAATATTTATAAATTTAAAGTACATATCCCAAAGTCCTGGTCTTACAACATTAAATTTGATGAAAAAATATTTATTGTATGATATTAAAATTTATCCTTACCCTGTAAAATAAATATAGGATTCCCCAAGTATGAATGTAATGGGATGAGATCCATCCTACACTAGGCATCCCACATGTGTAAGCCCCACACCATCATGGGATAATTCTCCAATAATGGGAAACCCACATGCATAATCCCACACCATCAGGTGATGATCCCACAACACTAGGAATCCCATATATGTAATGACCACACCATCATAGGATATAACTCTTACATTGGGAATCCCACATGCATAATCCACATACCATCATTGGATGATCCCCCTACACCGAGAATCCCATATGTATAATCCACATACCATTCCTTGTTGCTTCTCCTTCAGTGACACAAGCATTCTTACCACATGATGTTTATGTACATTGACTAGTACTATTATACAACCTTAAAATGTGCACTCAAACTATGTAGTTTTTAATCTATAACACCCTGGGTTTTTTTAAAAGGGAAAACTTTTTTGATAGAACATGTGACATGCAATAATGAAACAAAATGAACTTTGATGATTTAAATATGATCATTTTACTTAGATATTAAGATGGTGTGTATGAATATTATTGACTACTTTATGAAATATATATGATGTTTTTAATCAATATAAACGTATTTATAAATTCTTAAGATATAAGTACTGAATTATTAAAAATGAAATTTATTCCAAAAATGATTTTTATTGATTATTGTGAGAAATTAATATAATTAAGGTTTGGAAAATTTAGAAATTTTATTTTATGAAATTAAAATTATTTTTAAAATTCTCAAAGAGATATTAAATTATGTTGAAATTTTGGTATTTTTTAGAAAATATTAAATTTTCAGTGATTAGTGAATCATATCGATTTTTATAAAATTGTTATTTTATTTAAATAAAATTTGTCACATTATATTTTATTAACCTGATATAATATTAACATAATTACTATTTAGTTACATTAACTTCAACTAATTACATTTAAATCATCCTTACATAATATTTTAGGATATGTTTATCCTCAGACTTAAAAACTCATTTATCTGAAATCCTTTTGAAAGTGCATAATTTTCATCCATTTTAATTAATTAAAATTAACCCTAATGAGGAAATATCTCAGTTAAATTTATATATTATTAAAATATAAATCTGAATTCAAATTTATTTTGTTATTATTACAATTCATATAATTTTTTTAAGATCATCTTAATCTTGAGAAATGTATTTCTTAGAAAACTATTTTTTTAACACATCTGTGAGATTAATTTTAAATTAAATTCTAAAAATTATGTGAATTTAATTTGGGAAAAATTGATTCCATATTTTTAATTGTAATATATTATATTATATAATAATTTCAACCTATTTTTTGTACAAAAATAGTATTAAAAATAGTCAAAATTAATTATCACAGTTAAGGTAAAAAATGACTTTTCCAGAGGGTTAGACTAAAAGGATAGGGGTTAAAAATAACCCAAAAATTTCTAATTCATATTTTATGGTCATATTTCGACCTTATCAATTATAAAGTTCTAAAATTATATATTTTTTTATCCTTTTTTCACTTTAAAAATATGAGTGTAATTCATTATTTAAAAAAAAATCAATGTGTGTCCTCTCCGACACTTATAAAAGGCCACCAATCTTATCTCATATAAATACATAAAAACCATTTTTTTCCAAATATTTACCCAAATGACATAATTAATTCAATCCCAACACCCTAGTGTCATTTTTTTGGTCTAAAAGACATCCCAAATAGGTTTTTGGTGTAAACATAAGGATGTTCTCCAAAGAAGAGTTAATGTCCATAACCGATCATCTTTGATTATTTAAACTACCACTTACTTAAAATATTGCTCAATTATGGTGATATAATAAAAAAATTATCTCAAATATTATAATATCTCATTATGTAAATGGAATAACCTAAATCCAGCTCCACTTTCATCAACTGGGAAACACAACTGTTGATTGTGTGTACGGCGGACAACCACCTCATGAACCGACTTAATAATTTTGCATCATTGGTTAACAAGGTTGGATAAAATGATGAATTTTATATTTATATATGATATTTATGATATATTTTTCTAGAATTATAATATCACATATAACTTCTTAATTTTCATTTTATAGATAACATGATAACATCACTTGTTTATATGGCGTATTACCGCCTTGCGAAGCGATATGATTTTTTCACATAAACCTCACATGGAAGGAAATAAGGATTAATTTTATAATTATATATTATATAAACTAAATATTAATAATTATTTAAAATAAATATATCATTTACCTTCTTACCTTATTATCCATTGAATAAATGATATTGTTGTTCGTGTGTACGTCAAACTACCACCTCACAAAGAACTATGATTAATTTTATTACCAAATCACTTGGATGATTTGTGTTAGGGTATTTAATGAAATAATATTATTTTTATGATATAATTATCATCTTTTAATGATAAAATAAGACTTATCGTATTTAAATCATGATCTTCCAAAAATGGAAATGTTACTCATGCATATTTACAATTTACCGTTTCCATAATAATAACATAGTTCATTTTTCAAAAACATATTTCATGGTAGGTTTTAAATATATAATTCATTTAGAAAAATTATAATTATTTTATTATTAAAACTATGAATATTATTAAATGATAATATATTTGAACATATTCTACTTACCAAATCTATTTTGGACATATGAGCTTCTTCTCATTAAAACGTTTGACGTGAAATTAGTTTGTTATGTAATTGAATATGATAGGGTGAAAAAATAAAAGGTATAATAAAATTAAAAATGGATCTTAATAAATTAAATAATTAATATAAATTTATTATTCGGGAAGATAATGAACACACATGACGATTAATTCATGGGGTAATGGATCTTTCTAACCCACCATTTTCTTCAGGTTATGACCATTTTCTCTCTAATTCACTATCTATATCTTTAAAATTATATAATTATTCTAAATTGTTTATATATGTCTCTCACATGTATACTTATATTATTATACCTTCCTTTGATGGTGTAATACATGCCATGCATTCATTTATAAAATTACTTTATTATGATATTTAATTTGATTATTATATGAGATATGATTATGAAACCCATTTTATTTACAGGAGTAATTATTATGTTATTACTTATGATTGAGTTCATTTATATAGAATAAATACCTCATGATCATGTTATGTTGGGTAAGCCCAGATAGCACTCCAATTCATTTGGAAATTTTTTAATTTCTTGGGAGATCATGTATAGATTAGGGAGTAAACCTAATCTATTATGGGACGTTTTCAACCATGTGATAGTATCTAAGAAGTTATCCTTAACTCATATTTTGTCATAATTTTTATTTTTTCCTAATTTCCTATAATGAAAAGATCTTACGATACCATGTTATTTATATTATTATTCCACATGATTACTCATGAACCTTCCCTTTTATGATATCATGTTATACCTTTGACTCACACGTTATGCTTTCTTATCATGATTATTTCATTAATATGATTTTTATCTCACCCTTTACTTTATGTATACCCCATATTATCTCATGTAGTTTTATGAGAAAATTATAGAGAATAAATTAATTATTCCATGTTTTAATTCTTATTTGTGTAATGTGAATATAGTCTTCCAAAAAAAACTAGGACTCACGGTCTTTGGGATTGTAATTTTTTATATTTATGTTTATAAATCATGTAATAAAATGAGTAAAAGGAATGGATTGCTATAGTTCATATCACATAAATGTTTTAGTTGACCTCTAGAACTATGATGAGAAAAAATTATTGGGAACCCTAGGGATAAGTTTAATTATGACACATAGTATTTAAAAATATCCTAGAATAACAGTGAAGTATATAGTGAGTGGTTTCCATATAATTACATCGTTTTTGGATAATACAAGTGGATGTGGCTCTGGAACAAATGTAACTTGGGGTAGAAATTTGAAAAAGGCACATTGGGCGTAACTCATGTGTTTCTAGGTATATGATAATGAGGCTTACCACACACCTGGTTTGACACTCCCTCGGAAACCTAAATGAAATAATTTCATATCGGTGGTAGATGATAGCCTTAGAAATTCAAAAAATTCATTGCTATAAAGAAATATTTATCTCCTGACAAACTCTCTATGATATAAATAATGTAAGTTTAAATATTTCATGGATTCCTAATATCTATTATATCTAATTGAGATATGAGGTTTAACTCAAGGTTTTGGAGAAGATGTCAGCAAGCATTGGATACAAAACATGGTTTCAGTAATTCTTATAAACCTCAGATGAATGGTCACTCTTAGAGAACCTTCCAAACATAGAGGATATAATGAGGTCTTGTTAAATGTATTTACAAGGATGTTAGGATCATAACCTTCCTCTATTAGAGTTATTATATAACAAAATATTCCTTTATATAATTAAAATGGAACATTATGAAGTTATATATGGGAAGAGATGTTAGACTTTGATATGCTGGGATCATGTTGGAGTGAAGAAGCTGATGAGATTTGATCTTTCCCATGAAATTACAGAGAAGGTCTAAACCATTCCACATCAAATGAAATCTGTGAGAAGTCAAAAGTAGATCTATATAGGAAATATTTGATGAGACATGGAGTTTGAGGTTGGAGATAATATTTTCGTCTATATATCACCATGGATTAAATTCACTGGATTTGGGAAGAAGGTAAATCTTATTCCAAGATACACCGTCACCTTTTTTATCCTTGATCGCATAGGAGTGGTGTCCTACCGAAAATAATTAAACCTAACCTATATCAAGTACATGAAATGATCCATTTATCCCAATTCTGGAAGTTCATACTAGAACCATAACATGTAATGAATTCATTGGTTTTACCATTATAGAGATACCTTTAATTAGAGTATCATCTAATGATGATCTTAGATTATAGATACATATTTATACGAATCCTAACAAATCACCTGGTTAAAGTGTTGTGGTGAAACCAAAAGTTCGTGGAAGAAACCTATGAACTGAAAGAGGAGATGAAGAATAAGTATCATCACCAATTTTCGCCATAGTATTCAGAAAAAAATTTATAGGGATATATTATTTATGTATGAATAATTTAACCCCACAATGTTTTTAAAAAAATGGATTACTATCTTCGATAGTGTATACAACACGCAACACTGAACGCAAATGAACCATGATTATTTAAATATGTCCAATTTATCTAATCCATTAAAATTTAAGGTAATTAATATTAATAACTTTATGAAATATATATGAATTTTATAATCAATATAAATGTAATTATAAAATCTTGGTAAATAGTCACACATTTTTAATAAATACATTTATTTTAAAAATGATTTTTATTGATTTGTGTGAGAAAATATTATTATTAAAATTTTGACCTTTTAGAAATATTATTTTATAAAATTTATCTTATATCTTATATCAATATATTTATATTAACTTATGGTGATATTTATTTTTTATAAAATATTAATTTTTCAATGAATAGTGAAAAATATCATTTTTATAAAATTTTCATTTAATTTTAATAAATTAAGTCACATTATTCTATTAATTTGATTTAAAATTAAAATAATAATTATTTAGTTATATTAAATATTATTAATTACATGTAAATCATCTTTATAATGGATTTTATTATAAGTTTAATTTTTGAAAATTATTTTAAAGTGCATAATATTTATATATTTTAATTAATTAAAATAACCCCTAATGATGAATGGTTCAAATGAAATTTATGTTATATATATTTATAAATATTAATTTAAATTAATTTAATTATGTATATTTTTCATATAGTTGTTATAATACCATCTTTTGCTTGAAAAATGCATTTACTGGAATATTATTTGTTGAAATGTCTAAGGGGTTTATTTTAAATTAAATCCCTAAAATTAAGTGAGGTTAATTTATAAAATAGGTTCCATATTTTTAATAATAATATTTTATTTTATCTAATATGTTAAAATTATTTTTTTACCATAAATAATATTAAAAATAGGAAAAATTAATTATATTTATTAAGGTAATAATGAGTTTACCAGTGGTTTAACTAAAAAGATAATAATTAAAAATGACCCAAGGCCTATATAATTTAATTTTTTTGGTAATATATGGACCTTATATCATCTATCATTTGAAAATGGTAATTTTGGATCCATTCTTCATATGAAACATTTGGGGTTTAATTCTTTCTTTTAAAAATCCCAAATGTGCCCTCTCCCGCACTTACAAAAGGAAATCCCATCTCCCATCCTTTAAATAATAAAAAAACATTGGTTCAAATATACCTACAAAAATAAAATAATTAATTCACTCCCAACATCCTATAGTCATTTTTTGGTTATAAATAAAACCTTGGAAGAATTTTAGTCCAAACCTGATGAAGTTGTTTGAAGAAGTAGTGATGTCCTTAACCAATCATCATTGTTTTATACATTATTATAGATCCTTAAAATCATACTAAATATTTAAATTATAATAAAATCTATATATATCATATATTATGATGTGATTAGTTTAATTTAATAACCTAAATCCATCTCCAGTTCCATCAAATGGGAAATGAAACCGTTGATCGTGTGTACGTTGGACTACTACCTAATGAACCAACGTAATTTTTTTCCATAACCACTTATCATGAATGGATATGGTGATTTATTTAATTTTTATATATTATATTTATGATATAAATATAATTTTTTAATTATAATATTATATGTACCTTCTTACTTTCCATTCTGTAGATAATACGATAACATCGCTCATGTGTATGATGGACTACCGCCTCGCGATGCGATGTGGTTCTCTTTTCACATAAACATTACATGAATGGTAATAAGGATTAATTTCATGTTTTTATTTTATATTAATGAAATTTTAATCATTCTGGAAAATAAATATACCCTATAATTTCCTACCTTACCATCCATTGAAAATATGATAACGTCATTCCTATGTACATCAGACTATTGCCTCACAAAGCGATGTAATTCATTTTTGTTAGTACATCACATTTATGGTATGTGTAGGGTTATTTAAATAAATATTATTATATTTATAGTATAATTATAATACTTTAATGATAAAATAAAACTTACATTCTTTCCATCATGATAGTTGAAAACTTGAAATGGTACTCATGGGTACATATAACCCACCCTCTCCACGATTGTAATAGAGATAATTTTTCTTAACCAATTGTCGTGGTCAGTTATAAAAGTATAATTTATGTGTCAAAATTATCATTATTTCATGAATAACATTATTTATATGATTAAATAATAATATATTTGACCTTATTCAACATACCAAAGTGATTTTGGACATAGGAGCAGTTTATCATTAAAATGTCAAACATGAAATTAATTGGTTATGTAATTGAATTTGATATGGTAAAAAAATAAGACAAAAGGAATAATAAAATTAATTTTTTTTCATAATATGTAAATAATTAGCATTATTTTATTATTTAGTTTAATAAGGAACACACGTGAGGACTTGGACATGAGGTAAGGGATCTTTCTAACTTATACTTTTATTTACGTTCTGACCATTATCTCTATAAATAAATTTATCTCTTTTAAAAGTTATGGAATGATTCTAAATTATGTATATATTTCTCTCACAATTATACCTATCTTATCATACCATCCTTTTTATGGGGTAATACAGTCTTTATGTTCATTTATCAAATGGATTCATTTTGAAATTGTCTTTAATTGTGATATGAGACAAGATTATAAAACAATTTTTGTTTCCATAGGTAAATATTATGTTTGTAAATATTATTGAATTCAGGTATGTGGAACAAATATATCATTTTCATCTTATGATTGGTGTTCTCATATAGTGTTCCATTTCATTGGTTAATGTTTTAATCTCATGATACGTCATGTATGGGATTAAGAAGTAAACCTAATCCATTATAGGACTTTGTCCACTTGGTGATATTATCTAGGAGTTTATCCTTGGTACATGTTTATGTCATGTTTTGTGTTTATTACACATTTCATATGATTCCATTTTCTTATGACACCATGTTCTTTATGTTACACTTCTATGTGATTACTCATGAGGCTTCCCAGTTATGATATCATGTTATACCCTTGAATAACATGTTCTGTTTCCTAGTATTTTTTATTACCTTATTGAGATTTTAAGCTCACCTCTTTATTTATATATTCCTCATGTTATCCCATGTAGTTTGAGGATCTAATTATGGATTATAAAACAAATATTCAATGTTTTAATTCCATTTTTATGTAATATGATCCAAGTATTCCAAATATAGTAGGCTTCACGATTATTGGGATTTTACTTTTAGATATATAAGTTTAAAAAACATGTAATAATATTTGTTAAATTCATGGATCACTATATGAACCATGTATCATAAAAGGGTATGTAGTATTCCTTCTTGAGGTCCAATCCCAAAAAACATGGGATAAATTACTGAGGTTCATTCTTGGTACCCCAATAACAACATTAAATGTTCATGTATTCCCCCTAGAAGGTATCAACTTAAAAGTGTGATCATATCCCCATGGGACACACTCATCCTGACCAAACCATCCTAAAAAGATACTAAACTAGTAAAAAATATCCCCCATAAGATTTTATACGTATTACCAACTTTTTGCATGCAGACATTAAGCCAATGACCAAACTATCACAATAAGACATGAAAACTGTGTCAAACCTTTACCTAAAAGACATTTATCCTACGAGAAACCCATACCCACAATATCTCAAACCTATAACCACCATGTCCCCATGATACCTCTAACCTATTAACCCCTAGAAAAATTATAACACATTACTCTTATGATGAACATGGGATTCCAGAGGAAAGAAACCTCGGAGGGTTTACACCCCTTGTGAAAATTACCCATAATGGGTATGGTATAACTTTGGTTCTACCCCTAAGATTACTCAAATTTTTATGTCATTTAAATAAAAATAGTTTGAATTTATAGGTTCCCAAAGCACCTAAAATATACAAATGTTCGTATGTGTCTAACATAACGATTAGCATGGAAAGTTGGTATCTTCCATTGTCTTGATAGAATTAGTGTAATTAACCATCATACACATCCATATGGAACTAAGAATGAGATTCATGGAGATTACTGAAATATAGGAAGGATAAATGGAATAAAAAATGAGATTCAAAAAGTAATCTATGGAATGAGGAACTAATATCAAATCATCTCATTTTGATTAAGTAGTTGACATCACTAATCAAGGTGGTAGAGGTCGACTTCCTTTATAAAGTAGGAATGTGGGGAAATAGACCAACCACTCTAGAAGATGAGTGACCAAATATATGGAGGTAAAGCACTTCCAATGTTTAAAGGAAGGAAAATCACATTATCACACATGATTATTTCCATAGCTCGATGAGCATAGAAAAAATAGATAGTGAATTCGATGTGAAAATATACTCCTTTAACCACGTGAAGATTAGTAATGCTGGACACCAATATATTTAGATGTCACAAGATCTAATAATTTGGTGTTAGGACTCACAAAAAAACATATTTTCACCATATAAAATGTTTCTCTTGAAACTGGGTGAAAATGAAGGATGTCTAACATCTCCAATATGAGACATCATCATTGTGGATCCTTCCACTGCCTAATGATGGATTGGATAACATTGGGAATATTGGAAATATCCTTCATCAGACTTGTATTGATGGATGATTTATGTTCCAAACAATACTAAAGATACCAAAAATGTTTGATGGCCCACTACCAATATTCATGGTGGTAGGAGAATTGATGGTTCATAAATCCCACGAAACTACACTCCTACCATGATGGAAACCACTTCCATAGCTATTAGGAGACCTCACCCAATATTTACCTCCGATCTCATTTAGAGGATGGTCATAGATTCCATAGTTTGTTGATACCAATACTAAGGGGTATTATCTACTATTTATATGTCCCAATAGGATATAGAACCATTGACACGCCACCGACAAGACCACCCCCAAGGACCCCGAAGGGGGGTGAACCACTTGATTACAATGGAAAATAATTTCAGGAGCCTCTCCTTGAAGTGGTCCAATGGATTTATTATCTTTGATGAGGAGGTAGGGGATGTGTGAGGTATACCCATAGCTTCCATTACCCAAGGCCCTCCTATGATAGCTCCCACCGGGTAATGATAATAATTCTACTCAACTCCACAGGTCGATGAGTGGGAATATCCTCTCCCTACACAATAGCCTCCTAACCCGAAATCCCAACACCAATGACAAGGGATGTCAGTAAGCCATACCTTATTGGAGGCCCCTCCCATAGCTCCTGTGGCCCCCACCACTACCAGCACACTTAGTACTACCCTATCAACAACTGTGCAAGGTATCATATTTGACGAATTGGGATCAAGACCCCAACTTCCAACCATGAAAATTGGGTTGACTATCCCCATCATCGGTGCCACCAAAAACCATCATAGGATAGCCCATAATGAAGAATCCCATCATAGTGGTCCTCCTCATGGAACCACCAATTTATATGGAGGTCCTATCCATGCTAGATAATTTCCTTTCCCCAAATATTTTTCCTAGTATAAGAGGGATAATGAACATCATGGGGCCATACCAACAACACCAATAATAGTACATGTCTAAGGAATCCCTATGGCCCATAGGGGATCACAATTATAGAACTCCCATACAAATTGAGGTTGGAAATAAAGAAGTGATACTTCACCATATAAGTATCAAAGTGGGGGGGTGACTTACAACTCATTTGAAGAAACACTAACCCACCATCAAAAATTGGGGAAGAATCTAAATAGATGAGGCTCACTATCCCTAAGATTAAGTTTCATAAGTTCCTCAGATCCCTTTATCGGTATATTCCTATGGAGGTTATTTTTAATCCTTCTGGGGACTCATGGTGTGACCATCCATTCTTCCATGAAATCCCCTCCTCACAAACTCCACCTTTGAATTAAGAGAGTTGTTAGGATCTGGAATTAAACCCTCAGACATTGGTGAAAACACTACTAAGACATAGGCAGATGATTTCCTTCCTGATCACAAGGAGGCTATAGATACCACAATCTATATGGATATTGACATGAATCTATACCCTCATCCAAAGGATACTCCAAACTTTTAGGGATTGTTGGACCATGTAGTACTTCCTCTGAAATAAAATCAGCTTTGGGAAATGTCCTTTTCAATAAACCCCCAAGTCTATTGACTAGTTCAAATTGGAGCTTGGGGTTATCATGAACAAGTCTATCCTCCCGATGCTGAGAAAGGCGAATATTTGTGGGATATTTTTTTCAATTGGAGATCTATCAGTTTTGTTCTAGATACTTGTATGTCTAATGTTAACCATTCTAAAATCCCTTAACAAGGCCATGAACTCATGTATCAGCTAAAATAACTAGGTGAAATTCACGTTCGTACAAGATTTCCAACTGGACTACCTTGGGAACCTAGATCATCTCAAGGCCATCCATTAGTAGTGTCATATTGTAGACATCGTAGTGCCCCCAGTGACTTAGTTCCCTAATTAATATGGATACCACCATAATTTTCAATGGAAATATGTTAAGAGACTCATTATTCTTGATTGAATCATGCATGTGGAATATCAAAACATGTAAATCAGGGGTTGGTGGTAGTGCACTACCCCCCACTTTAGTCCCCTTCATAGTAAACACCATGATCATCAGGATGGGGAGCCCACTAATGGGAAAAAAATTTCTTCCATCCACTTAAATCATGAATGTTGTCATGATATATTTCATGGATGATCAGAGAAACTTGGATAACAAAATGGTACATGAGGTAGAAAACCACCCTAAAGAGAGACATAGTATTAGGAATTCTTTATTATTGGCACCCACACTCAATTGTAGATATTGATTCTTAGCCACAAGGGTCCCCCAATGAGGTACTATCACTTCCCCATCAAAATCTTGACAATGGAAAAGGGATACCTAACCCTATCATCCCATCTAAAATTGATCTTGAAACTAGGTCAGATTCCAGGTTTCCCTCCTTACTCCAACTGATCATAGGTTGTGAGTGGCTCACAGCTGAGCTCATCACTAAGTAGCACCCAGGGCCAAATAATGTTATAAGGAACCCC
Organism: Viscum album; assembly: GCA_963277665.1. NCBI lineage: Eukaryota > Viridiplantae > Streptophyta > Magnoliopsida > Santalales > Viscaceae > Viscum > Viscum album. Next base: position 1,035,245,430 of record OY728121.1, on the reverse strand, counting down.
TTCTCCCCTCCATATTAGTAGTTGGTTATACTTAGATGTATCCCCTGATTCAATACTTGAGGTCTCACACACCCAATCTAGGTATAGTTTGGAGGATCTAAAAGAAGGATTAGATATGTCCCACTCATCCCATTAAAACAACATAACATCCCACCTAAGGAAATTGATCATTATTCCTCACGGGATGATAGACTAGTCAAGGCATTAGTGACCACAAAAACTCACTAAGACGATGTGATTTCTTCTCTTATCTCATTCCTTGTGGCATTATAAACAAAAGAAGTTGCAATCCTGCAAAAGGGGAAGAAGTACTCGACATGGGTAGACCCGATGAGCCTGCCTCTAGAATTAGGTAATCCATGGTTTTCCTCATTTAATGACATGGTTGATCCACTATATCACATGGAAAAATTCACCTAATGGTGTGGCCTAATGATGAAGAATACAGAGTATCACGAGGATTCCAAACACCAGTGTTTTATCCATACATTGGAAGGATTGGCCATTGTTTGGAATAACCAGCTGGCCCCAAAATCCATTATCAGTTGGGAGGATCATCATAAGTAGTTCCTCTACTATTCCATCACCACTAAGTGTAATAAAAGTATTGATAAACTCTCAAAATACAAAAATATAACCAATGAGTGATTTTCATTATTCATTTTTTGATTCAAGGGTCTCTTATACTACCATTATAAATATCTTTCTCTGGAGAAGTTGTTAACTATGTGTGTGATGAATTTAAAAGACAGTATGGTCCCCACCCTCATCCTCCAAATTTATCCAGGTATACTTTGAGAATATTTTAATGGACCTCATCCTCGATAAGTAGACATACAATGGACCAAAAAATGGTCACACCCATTAACTCTTCCAACTCATCTGTGAAAAACTATGAAGGTATAACTTTCCACATATATATACACTAAGTCCCAATAGATGATACACCTTCAAGTACCTCTATTACATAGGAACTACTTACTAAATCCCCGTTAAAAACAAGGTCACCATGGAAATATTTCATAAACCCACATTAGGTCTAGGCATCCAGGACTCCCTTGTAAGAGTGAAAGAATAATACCTACTCTTTCAAGGACATGTTGGTTATGGGGAACATCAAATATTCCTTGGAAAAAACATCATGAAGCTATTGAAAAATAGAGGTACTATGGAATCTTACATCACTGGTCTTTTAAACTATTTCACATACTTTAGGTTCCTTAGGTTTAACATCAACGGGTGTTTATTTTTCAAATATGGGCTCCAGGACCATATCGATCATGGACTAGTCATAATGGGTGATTCTCTAAATAGCTTGAAAATGTAACTACGGAAAAAATAGTATCTAAAAAGGATTTTAATAATGAATTTAGGCTCTAAGATAAAGTAAATAGAAGTATAATGACTAGATTGTATGTAAGGATCTCTATCATTCCCATGGAATTATTAGTGATCACTTGATCAAACAAAAAACCCCTTACATTCATCACATCCACTCTAGAAACCTCCTTGGTATAATAACCTTAAAATTATTTGAAGAATACAATCTGGTGATTCTTGGGAAATTAGAGTCCCCAAGTAGTTCTGAAACTAGACTTTATCCTCAGTGACTTCATTCCCCTAGATTTGGGAGAGACCCCCAAGATTTATCTAGTCCTAGAATATTCCACCGACAAAGAACATGAATATTATTTCATGAATTTTGTTTGACTAATAGATCATTTATCATAACTCAATGAAGTGGATAATCCTATTCCTCCATTGGGTTCCATTTTCCAATGCTGTCAGAGGAGAGGTAGGTTCCATGCTAACATGCACGGTATCTGAGTCAGTGCTCTAGAAGAGAGTGTTAATGCCACAGAGACTAGATAAAATGCATCACATAGGGTATAATAGACAAACCTTATTAGATTTGTTTGTTAGAGACACCCCTATGGGTGACTATATTGGTAGATCTTAAAAATAAACCACAACCACATCATTCTCAGTTGTTGTCAGATAGGGCCTTACTTCATCCTTCTAGCACTCAACTTAAACCATCCAGTTAGGAGTTGAATGAGGAAAACACTTTCTATGAATCAATACCTCTACTAATGGAACTATCTAAACTCCCTATTATAGATAGAGAATTATTAATAAAAAATTCCCCCTAACCTATAAATATGATGTGTTGAAGCACCACTCTTTTATTAAAGTGAGACTCTTGATCCTTGATGCACTATACATGTCAAAAGAGATGTGTGAGGCCATTATCAAGGACCTGAAGAACACTCCCCTATTTGAGACTGAGGTAGAAACCTATGAGCCCTTAGATGTATAGAAAGTTTAAATGGATGAATTCTAATCCATTTTTTCATTCACTAAGGAGGATAAGAGCCTATTTTTCAGAGGCACATTTTTTTATTCTATGTCACAAACTAGTTCAATGGAGTCAAAATCCACCAATTCCTAGTGGATAAAATATCTAAGATCAATCTTTTATTGACCCAAAAACACCATAATATGTTACTTATATAATCTGAATTGAATCCCTCCATCTTAAAAATCCAAGGACACAAAAAATGTGAGAAAAAACCACACGGAAAGATTCGGGTGCATACCCAGTTTATTATCCTGGTAGTAAGAACTATGTTTATGGTTGTATCATAGGAAACTACCTACAACACCCTATTGAAAAGGCCCTGGATTCTTATTCATGTAGTGGTTACCTCTACATACCATAAATTCCTCAAATAATCCCTCAATGGTCATGTTAGTGTACTCTAGGGTGACACTTCTCCCTTCAACTCTTATGAAACTCACTACCGAGATGATGGGTACTATGGGGGGGGGGGATCTAGACCAAGGAGGATGAGTGTATAAATAAACCATATTATATAATTACCACCTCAGTAGATCCTTGGATGGATTTGAAAGATAACATCGTTGTTATAATCCATCGGTTGGAGCCCATGACCGGGGACCTAGGAAGATGCTTTATCATCTCTAAGAAGAACGAGTTCCTACAGAATACTTCATAATCCTACATGGGATATCCTTCAACAGTTCCAAAAATAGATGCTCCTATATAATACTGAGGGATCCACCCAAAGGAAACACATCCATGACACAAATTCATGTTCCAAAAGGTATATATGACTCAGTTGATGAACACTCAATACCACTACTTCAATATCAATGGTTGGTCTTACAATTAGAAACCATGCTGGATTGGATCGTCGACTTTTATCTCTGTGGTCCCCATAGAATAATAATCCCTTAGAATGGGCGAAACCTATACTAATTACACTCTTGAGTTTGCAGATCTAGAGGATTTTCCTCCTCCCTCTGATCTTCATATTTCAGATAGGAAATAGGATCAGGATGAGTCCCTTTGATATTAGAAGATGGTGTCTCCAATACAGTCAGTGAGAAAAACCATGAAAACAAAAACATATAGGAAAACCTAAGGCCAATTATGATTGATGTAGTCTTACATCCAGAGGTGAAAAAATAGTATATGTCATTCAGGAAACAATTACATGATTTTTATCCTATAGATATAGGGAAATACTGGGGCTTAATCCCTAGGTGTTCATTCATCTCATTGGTCTCCTAGTGGTCCACCATGGGTTCAAAAAACCTTCTAGGAAGTTGAAACCTTACCATAGTTCCATGGTTGAGGTTAATATTGAAAAAAAATTCAAGGTTAACTTCGCCAGGAAGGTCTAGTACCCTATGTGGATGTCCAAAATTGTACCATTTAGGATGAATAATGTGTTGATTAAAGTCTACATAAACTTATGAGATCTTATCCACCATTTTTTGAAGTAAAACATTACTATTCTAGTAATGATGGTTCTAATTTATCTGAAAACTAGTTTTAAAGACTTATACATCATGGATATATATAATGGATATAACCAGATATGCATTTCCATTGAGGATGAGGAAATAACTAATTTAAAATCACACCAGGTGACCTTCTACTACCGAGTAATTCCATTCACTTTGATGAATGTTTGGTATAATTTCCTATGTTCCGTGATCCGTATCTTCAAACCATTTCTCAAGAAATTAGTGGAGCACAAGATGGATTATTTAATTGTTAAATATCACCATGTAAAGGAACATCTCAACAATATTGAGAATTTGCTCAACTTACTCTACTCCAATCCCTTGAAAATGAACCCCTTGAAGTTTGTGATAAGTGTTGCCTATAGAAATTTCATCGACATTGTTGTCTATTATAGAGGCATTGAAATCAATCCAGTGAATATCAAGGCTATCATTAATTTTATACCTCCTTGAATCCTTTGGGTGTTTTGAGGCCCTAAGGCCACATAGCCTATATGTGATCATTTATTATGAATCTGTCCAGAAATTGTAATCTATTTGTAAGGATAATGAAGTAAGGAATAATCTACTAGTAGGTTGAATACTATGCGAATTAATTCAAGGATATTAAAAAATACTTTTGGAATGCTCTATTATTGATCCATACCATCCTAGGAAGCCTATGTAACTTTATCTAACTACCCTGAAATAGTCCTTTGATGCTATGCTTACCTAGAAGAATAATGAGGGCATGGAAAAAAACTAGTATTATCTTATTTTCATTCTTCTCGACATAGATACCAGATATTCTCCCATCGAAATGTGTTTCCTTTCCCTAGTCTTTTAATTTAAAAATTTTTGAAATTACTTGAAGCACAAAAAGGTTTGAATGGTATCCCACATAGATTTTCTAAAATACATTATCAACCTCCCAAAGTTTATAGGATGACTTGGCAGTTGGCTGATAATTCAATAGTAGTTCGACATATGTTTATTCTCCCAAAAGCTATCAAGGATCAATCCTTGGATAATTTCCTAGACATTCATATTAACCTTGATTAACTACCCTTGGATGTTGATTTCTCATACAAATCCTTCCACTTCATGGATTGGGATGAACTGTGTTGGTAGATACATTTTGATGGTGCCTCCCATAGCCCAACTGGAATATGGATCAAAAACCCCAAACTCAATAGGGTGATGGGCCTTGGGATTGTCATAATCACTCAAACCTAGGTCATTTTTTCATACTCATTCTTATTTTTGGAAGGCTAATCAAAAAATGTGGCTGAGAAAGAGGTTGTAACCCCTTGCTTCAAGTTGTACCCCAAGATCGAGGGCCCCCACCTACTTGTGAAGGGAGACTCTAACCTAGTCATCAAGAAGATAAAAATTGACTATATTATTTCAAAATAGGAAGTTACACCCATATTGGAGTGGACTGATTTGTTGATGGAAAGGTTATCTTCCCACCCAGTGGTGGCTCATGCTCCCCAATCATAGAATAACCGAGACAATTCACTGGCAGGCCTGCCTGCATCTCATATAGAGCCCAACAAATATGGATTATTCATTCATGTAGAACATACAATGGTCATTACCCCAATTGATTATAATGATGAATACCGATATGTAAATCAATTTTTAGATGAGACTTCTATAGTAGGGCCCTCAAATGACCTGATAATTGAATAAAAACCTGATTGGATGAATCCATTTATTTAGTATTTATAACATGGAGATCTCCTACCAGACTAGGATGAGAATGAGTGAAACCATTAGTGTGAAGTGAAATTTAATCTTTGGGATTCCCCTAATTGTTAGAAGGCCCTCCCCATTGGTGTATATTTGATGGAATCATACTCTATTGAATCCAAGGTAAGGAAACACATCAAGTCATGAATGAGATCCACACTAGGTGATGTGGGGATCAGTAAACAGTATTGATGATTTCCCTTCAAATCCAGAGGTTGGGTTAATTTTGGCCCACCATGGGTTCTGACTACATAGAATTCATAAATTTGTGTCTTGCATACTAGATACATGATAAATCTATGCATCAACCACAATATCTTATCCATAAAACCAAGTTCTCATGTCCCATTTCCCCAGGGGGATGAAATTTTTTGACCACCTACAGGCAAGTGACAACTCAAAAATTTAGGTTCATCATGACTGCCATAGAGTTCTTTTAAAGTGGGTAGAGACCAACCCCATCAATGAGGTCAATACATAGTCTACGGCTGAGTTAGTGAAGTACCAAATCATCCAATGGTTTGGTATTAATCACACAATTCTCATATAAGGCAACATGAACATTCAAGATTATATGGAAAAAAGTTATACACCAAATACAACATCTACTCTGACCACACTTACCTCTATCATGAACATGATAATGGGATGATTGATATATTCAATAAAACCCTCTTTAAAATCCTTGAAGAAGATGGTAGCAGATAATAATAATAGTTATCTTGATAATCTCCAAAATTCCCTATAGAAACATCACATGATGACCCAAAATTTCACACAGGAGACCCCATACTCCCTTTGTATGGGATAAAAGTTGTTCTGTCGATAGAGGATAACCTGTCATTGCCTGAGATGGTAGTTTATTCTTCGTAGACACCGAACAGGATATCTGAGCTATGTTTGGATAATTTGGTAGCCAATGAGAGAAATATGTTATAGGTATTGAATAACATGGAACGAAATTAGGACTAGATGGTGTGAGCATTCAATAAAAACATCTTCTTCTGCTCCTTCCTTAAAAGTGATATGGTATTGGATCTCAAGGAACCTATGAATCCTTGAAAGAAGCCGGTGAAATTGGAACCCAAATTGGATGTAACTTATGTAATTAATACCATAATCTCCAATGGGTTTTAATCATTTATCACCATGAACAAGGAGCACATCACACCTCCCATAAACCATAGGTTCCTCAAGAGGTTCTTCGCATGAAATAGTTAAATCTGTAAAACATTAAATTAAAAATCCTAACATCATATTCATATGATGATAAATTATGTAACCACATCCTCATCACATGATAATAAACTATAGCCTTACCCTATGAGATAAAAATGTGATTCCTCAAATGACCAATATGATATGATCTAATTTATGAGCTATATGATATTAAAATGTAGCCATAAACTTCCCCATTTCATGACATAAAATTTCTAGGTACATTTTTCCCTCAATAGAGTGGACACCACCATTCCAGTATTAGTCTCCCACCATTCCATGTTCCTTAACTATGTGTGGATTTATTCCTAGTTCCATGAGATATATAGTAATTCCTATACCCCTATATTTAGGACCAACTACAAAATATCCCTCTGAGTGAGATCATAATAACTATAAGTAGGACCCCATGGACTCTATTCACATAGATTCTATTATTTCTATATAGTGAAGGCACTCCACCCTCATAATGGGTCTAGGTACTAATCCCAAAATGACAACTGTAAGACATCATCCTAGATACATGATGTTAAACTATAATATACTCTATGTGATAAGAATAGGATACCTCTTATGGAAGTCAAGATATACCTTATGTGTTTGTTGTAAGATGCCTCATGTAAAGATCATGATATAATCCCAATAAATCTTATAGGGTCTCCTCTAAATGTATAAGTCCCAATCATAATTTCCTATCATATCAGTGGGTCGAGATCCCCTCATGAATTAACATCATAATTTCACATGATTTTAAAATCCCCATATGGGTAAAAAAATCAATCATAATCCTTGACCCATTAGTGGGTCAAGATTCTCTCTTGTCCTATCTAGATGAAGAAAGAATGGGAAACTAAATGTTTATTCCCCATACATATCATAATTGAACACAATTTTAAATGATGGTATACCCTATGTTGTCAGAAAAAGATATCTGATGTGATGTCCATGAGAAACCTCATGGTAAACATTAGATCATTCCTCCACCCATGTGAGGCTTCTATACCCCCTAACCACACCATCCTTTCTCCTCAAAAGTAATGGGAAATACCAGGTGACACTAATGGAAAAAGTTTATATACCAATGGTTTAGAATGATTGGTATAGGACCCCAAACCATTGGTATAGTCTATACCAATGGTTTGGGAAGTCGTTGGGTGATTTTGCATTAGGAAAGACCTATCCGAATGGTTTGTAGAAAACTATTAGGAAAGACCTATCCCAATGGTTTCAAAACCTTTGGGAAAGACCTATCCTAATTTATTGGCCAAATTGTTGGGAAAAGTGGTCTTAAAGTACCCATTCCCAATAGTTTTCAAATAGTTGGAATAAGTAAATCTAAAAAAATATTACAACAGAGGTTTGAACCCAAAACCTACACGTTATATATCAAATACTTTACCACTATACTATAGTTACCTTTGTGAATATATTTGGATAAATATATATATTTATATTTAAATGTAATTTGTATATTGATTTATTTGATGATATTTGACAAAATAATTCATCAAAAAGAAGGGCACCTTTCCCAACGGTTCTCAAAACCATTGGGATAGTCCTTTTCTAATGGTTTTGAAAACTGTTGGGATAGGTACCCACCTTTTTCAACCCTTTTCCAATGGTTTTCCAAAATTGTTGGGAAAAGTAGACCCTTTCCCAATGGTTTTACCAAACAATTGGGAATAGTGGAATATTTACCAAAGGTTTTCCAAAACAATTGGGAAAAGTGGTCTCAAAGTACCCTTTCCCAACAGTTTTCCAAAATTGTTAGGAAAAGTGGACCCTTTCCCAATGGTTTTCCCAAACCGTTGGAAAAAATTCATTAAATGTACCCTTTCCAAATGGTTTTCCAAAACCGTTGGAAAAAGTGGACCCTTTCCCAATGGTTTCACCAAAATGTTGGGAAAAGTGGACCCTTACCCAATGGTTTTCCCAAACCATTAGGAAAAGTTGTCTCAAATTACCCTTTCCTAACGGTTTGGAAAAACTGTTGAGAAAGGGGACCTATACCAACGGTTTTTAAAAACTGTTGGTAAATATTCATTGGTATAGGTAGGATTTCATGTAGTGTGAAAGCCTATCATAGTTATAGATATGTGACCTTAAAATATAATAACTATGCATCTTCACTGTATGAAGTTCTTCATTTTTGATGTCTTTTTTTCCATGATGTTAAATTTCATGGTACACATCCCAATCACAAAATCTGAAACTAAATAATGGATTGATCCCCACATAAGGGGCTCCCTCCTTTCTAATGACAGTCATCTTGTACACAAAGCTTATATAATATGTGTGTCTTGATTCCCAGTTCCATGGGATATGTAGAAATACTTAGATCTCATATCCTAGGCCTATATTAACCCAAAAAAATACTTACGTCTTACCCCTTTGGAAAATTCCCAGAACATTCTAGCTCATATCCTTATCTAGAATGTTAGATGGCATTGAAAAATAGCTCCCAGAGTGGTTAAATGTTTTCCAAGAAAACCCAACACTTTCACTTCCACACTTCATTCCATCCTGGATTAATAACATTATCATCATCCAAATATTAAACCCCCCAACAAAAATAGTCCCTATCCAAACTAGGTCATCTACCTTCCTAGACACAAGCCTCAAATGATCCTCGGTGAATGATATAATTTCCCCTGTTTCAAAGTTGGCCAATAGTTGATTCATTATTTGTTCACCTCATTATTGACTGGTGTGGTTTTGAAACCTATGTTCTAAACATGGAAAACAATCATTCATTTCCCATCAGTCACCCATTTGTATGATCTATATCTAAGAAGTAATTATTTCCCTTAATTTCCACCTCCCTTTGTTTTGGTGGAGTTTAACACCCTTGGTGTTAATCCCTAGTGTGTACATGCATGATAAACAATCATTTCATCTTCACTAGAACCTTCCCAAGATAACTTATTATACTCTCTTTAATTCCAGCTTGTTAAATGTGGAACTTCTTAGAATTCCTAATTTCTTATATCAAGCATGGCTCATTTGTCCTTAAGAGTCACAACAAAATTTCTCCATGAATGCTTGAGACATGCAGGAATTCCTCAAATGGAACGAAACCCCCCTCTACATTCCAAACTCTACCATCATAAAAAATGAAATCAAGTATAAGTAACATGACCTTAGATAGTGTGAACATTCTCTCAGAGACGTTGTGTATAGCATTGGGCCTCCTTAACCATTTCTACATTATATTTCTTCTCCTTTTTTCTACATGAATACCCCAAGAATGAAAACCCCTTTGGTCCAAGAATCATGGAATTAATATATTTATAATCCTGTTGTCCATGTTCCATTTCCCTAATCTATAAGTATCCCCATCTTGGTCTTAGTTTAATGTCCTCAATCCACATAGCGAGTTTATTTTTTCACATTACTTTAAAATATAGAGTCATCTTATAATCGTCACATGAGAAGATTTCCCCCATCCTGCATTATTCACCCACAATGATATGTTCTAGAACTATGTCTGGATATATTCCATGATTATAGGGATACATTGTGATGCCTAGATCTCCAAAATTATTCCCAGTTATAGATCCCCTCATCACACACACCTTACTTTGGTGCCCATTTTCCCACAGTAGGCCTGAAGCACATTCACATCTAACTAAGATAGTGTGGAACTCAGACATAGGGGTTCTGAACTCTATAACCATAAACTAGGATCCTTGGTCCAAACATAATGACCTTAAAGAATTGCACATTCATCCTCTTGTTTCCCCAAAATATGTACACATTCGGTCCAACTAAGATTACCCTAAATTGCCCAAGTAAATAGGTAGTGATTTATATTAGGTAGAAAAACCATAGGTCTAGGTAGAGATTATGGACGTCTTTTGCATGCTAGGTCACACATATGAACTAGGAGAAAATCAGTTCATGAACGATATAGGTATAGTGAAACACCCTGAGCTTCCACGATACGCTTCTCATTCAACAATGCAATAGCTTGCATTGTACGCAACTTCGAGTTCTAAAACACCGCGACTAATCAAAGTAGCCGTTATGAATAGTAATAACCACTTTTTAAAATTATAGAAATTTTATATTTCAAAATGGACTTCATTTTTGGATTCGGAATATCGAAATTAGCCTATGTTGAATTTTTGGTATTTTTCTGAGAACTTCTAATTTTTTATGAATAGTGAAAAATACTTAAAAAAAACTTTTATAATAAAAATAATTTATAGTGATAAATTATACTATTTAGTGGGATTAAAGTATAATTAGAATATATTTTTACCATTTTATCCAATGGTGTTCATTATAATTAATTTAACATTGAATTTGGGCATGAACAATTGTCAATCTTTGGATATAAATTGTTTCTTAAAAACACGCTATTTGTTGTGACAACGGGAATTAATTATAAAATTAATTAATGCAACTTATATGTTTGGAATTTTGTAAAATAGACATCATTTTTGAAATCGGAATATCAAATCTAGCTTAGGGTGAAATTTTGGCATTATTCTGAAAAACTTCAATTTTTGATGAATAATGAAACCACTAAGTGGTAGTTAAAAAACCGATTTTTCGTTTAAATGAAACATTAACACTTCTTTGATTTGAATTTCAAAAATCCAACATACATGGTTGTCATTATAAAGTAAAATGTGGTTCAATGGGATTAAAATAATTTTTTGGTGAATAGTAACTTTTAGGTTCTTAATCGCGATTAGAGGTAATTAGTGTAGTTTAAGGTAAAAATAATGTTTTAATAATATGAGATGAGCTTGAAACATGTCCTACCCTCATTGGATGTGCCATGTCCGACCAAGAAAATCCATGGGTCAACTTGGGGACCCCATGGAGCCACTTTAGTTGGAAAATGACATAAATACCTTTTATTTAATGTTAAAGTAAAAAATGACACAAACATGGAATGTTTTACTAAAACATTTTTTACATGGGGTTATACAAGTCATATTTTTGACTATAATTATTCATTGGAAATATAAAAATATTTCCTACATCATAGTAATTTTTTTATAATTTTTAGACATTAAATAAATTAAATTATTTATGACATCATTATGATGCAACGATGACCTCATTATTTAACGATTTTAATAAAATGAAAAGATAATGTACAATCCAAGTCTTACACTTGTCCAAAACCTATTGGATGATTATATTTCGAACCCTTATCACCATAACCTCTAATTATATAAGTGTGGGACCTCTAAAATCCGAAACTCATTTTATAATAAAGTGACTTTTCCTTACTTTCCAAGAGTGCCCCTCCTCTCCTCTTATAAAAGGCCCCAACCTCTACCACCTCATTCACACTTTCAAGCCATTTGGCTCGGCCAACCTCTGCCCAAATACTCTCCCAACTTCCCCCTCTTACTTCTAGAAGCCTCACTTTGGGCATAATCCTTCCCAAGGAAGCCTTTGGCTCAAATCAAAAAGAGTTAACCGATTTTGAGGTAATGTCTTCTCTAATGTTGTTTTGTTTTATTTTTCTTCTCCAACCCCCTAAAATATTTTTATTCATTTATTTTGTAACAAGAACAATATACTCAATATACTAGGATGTTGTTATAAGAAGGATTCGAGCTACACTTACATACACCTACATCTAATGGTTAAAGAACATACAGTTTCTGTGGATGATGAATTTCTGCCTCACGAAACGATGATTGTTCAACAGTCATATAACACCTTCAAAGGTGGCCATTAAGATGTAAATATATTTATATATGATATATAATATGTTTATGTTTTACTTATGCTTCTGTATTTCTCATTTATGGCATACTTTATGATTTCCATTATGGGTAAACGCGATAATTTCATTTTAGGAAGTGCGGACTACCGCCCCCTCAAAGTGTTTTGAATCGTTAATGCCATATGTGGGATGTATAAAGGATGGAGTAAATGGTATTATACACTATATTATACTTTAACTATATTATACATTTATATCATTATGATTTCATTCCATTAAATACGAAATAGAAATGAAAGTAGCGTTCATGCGTACGTACGGCTTACCGTCTCCAGGAACGGTGCATTTCATTTCTTACCTCTAAATGTTACGTAATATTATAAATGAATGTATATACTGTATATAAATGATATATATGATATCTACATCATGAATATAATTCTGGATATAATGGATATTTCACCACATCAACAACATGTAATTATAAGAAGTTTATTTTTGACTCAAGTACCTAAGATCGACAAAATGACCGTTATAAACTTTAATAATTACATAATGTTCATAACATGGTAATAAGGGATATAAAAGGAATAATGAACATGAAAAAGGTTATTAAGTAAATATAAATTAACTCTAGTTTATTATTCAGGAGGTTAAAGAACGGTCGAGTCAGGACAGGACGCAAGGTAAGGGAACTTCTTAACCCAATTTCCATTGATTGGGTTAATCTCCTACTTTCAAATTATGTCATGATATTATTATGTCCTATCTTGTATTTGTAATTTCTTTATGTGTACTTATAGTGAATACACATAATAGATCTATTTTATTTTAAAAATGATCTTTTTAAGGACTTTGTCTCAATCTCCTTTCATTGAGGCATATTTGGTTTTATACACAACTTTCTTTTATATGGTGTATAAAACCCTTTGACTTTTACGTTTATTCAAAAGGAATCTTTTTTATACGAAACGTTTTACTAAACGACAAAAAGGGAATGTTTTCCTTTCCGTACTTATGCGGCGACAATGACTTCTCCACCGCCGTGACCATTATTTGAGTTTCGACTTCCTCTACAAGCCATCACTTTTTTTAATGAAAAATAAATAAAAAGTTTTAACTTGCTTTTATTTTGGTATTGAAAATGGTTATGAAAACGTTTTTATATCTTGTGATTGAAATGTGGAAATGTTATGTTTCCTTTATGCATGTTTTATGTGATACTATTATGTTATGGTTTATGATATGTTTAAACCTATTCATATGAGGAATGCATTGGACTTAATAAGTGACGGGTGGAGCCCGCTATAGCTCCTCGATGCATCGGTAGGTATCATGAGACAACTAGATGTGGAATTGGCCGAGGCCCTTTACCAATTTGATTTGTGATTTTGGCCGAGGACTTAATCATTTTAGATGTCTTGGCCGAGGCCATGACAAAATGTTTCAGAATGTCTGGCATTATGCATTCCATCATTATGAAAGTGGTTATTGATATTGCATGTGATTATTCGACCAGTAGAATATCCATGTGAAGAAGTTAATGGAATTATCTCATTTTACTTTTTCCATATTATGTTTAAGTTCATGTTTAAATGGCTTTTGTTTTAGTTATACATTTCCTTAAATGTTTATGTTTATTGATGAAAGCTTCTGCAATATTGTTATCCTTACTGAGCATCTGAGCTCACCCCTTTCAATGTTTTAATATTTTTCCAGGATGTGAAGAAGTATTTTATGAATGACCTGCAGGGGTAGTCATAAAGGGATATGAGTGTGGACTATGAAGACCATGTTATTGTAGTTTGTTTACTTTTTGATGTAATTAAAGACTTATTAATGTATCTAGTGTTTCCAAGGCTACTAAACTAATCGGTCTTTCGAGACTTGATCTTTTGTGATCATGCCAATGTTACGAAGTAATGCACCGACTCTGGGTAGCTGGGGTCGGGGCGTTACAGTTGGTATCAGAGGCAGTTTAGTACTAACCTTGGAAGCTAGATTTAGATAAACTCTGATTAGAGCACATAGCCAGAAGATAGAATTTGAGGATTAGTATAGAAATACTTCCTAGAATTTTGGTATTGTAGAGGTGTTGTGAGTTTTCCGAGCAATACATCCCTGTCTGGATACGAGCAGGTAGAGGCGGCTCTGGCACAGATGTACCTAGGGGTAAAACCCGAAAACACTGCTTTGAGCTAGACTCGAACGGGAACTGGTGCACGACAACGGGCCTTGCTGCACTCTTGGTTACGACACTCCCGGGGGATATGCTTTGGATAATTCTCATTTTCTTTATAAACCACTATGAGGGGTTATGAGTATATACTTCCTCAAGGAAAACATTTTTATGGATTATATTCATAAATAGTTCAATTTATGTAAAGTGTTTTACAAATATGGAATTATGTATTTTAATTCATAAACTAATCTAGTTTATGCCATTGTTTAGAAATGGTGCCTAGTGGAAGGAATGGAAGCCGTATCAATGCACGCACTCCATGTAGGGATTTCCCTCCTGCTCAATATAATTATTGTGGATCTGGAGATACAACTTGTGCTGATCAAATTATTACCATACTGGGACAACTCACTCAGGTTATGAATAATAAACTTACTCGTACGGAGCACCCTAATCCGCAACGTGGAGGATCAATGTTAGACCGCTTCATGAGGCAACAACCACCAACATTTAATGGGGGTAAAAATCCGTTAGTAGCTGAGCAATGGATAAACTCCTTAGAGAAAATATTCCACGCCTTGGGGAGTAGCGAAAGGGAGAAGGTTATCATGGCAGTTTACCGCCTCACTAGAGATGCCGATCAATGGTGGTCATTGATTCAAAATACAATGGAAGATGATGACGTATCGAATATGGAATGGAGGGAGTTCAAAGAGATTTTCTTAGAAAAACACTTTCCTCATGACCATCAAGCAGATATGGAAAGGCAATTTCTGAGTCTGAAACAAAAGGAGGATGAGAATGTCGCAATGTATGAGGCCAACTTTACAAGGTTAGAGAGGTATGCTGTAGATTATATATGTAACCCAAGAAGTAAGATTGATCATTTCTTTGATGGGTTAAAACCATTTCTCCGTCGAGCATTAGTCTCTCAAACCTTCTCGTCATACGAAGATATTGTCTCGTGTTCTATCAAGACAGAAAAGGAATTCTCTAAGTCTTACGACAACAAAGTAAAGAAAGAGAAGAAGAGAACTGTGGAACAAGAGATAGATAAAGGGAAAAAGGGAAAGAAGGATTTTCCATTATGTGATAATTGTGGGAAGAATCACCCTGGTACTTGCCTAAAAGGAATGGGAGTTCGTTATAAATGTGGAGAAAAAGGTCACCAGGCGAGTGATTGCAAGGGAAAGAAAGAGGCTATCAATGTTGAATGCTAAAATTGTAGGGAAATGGGGCATTATGCAAATGAATGTCCTAAGCATCAGGGAAACTTACGTCAGAAATGGCCAAGGGATCAAGGAAAATCTTATGCTGTTACTACAGTTGAAGCAGAATAATTAATGTATTGGTGCTTTTGGACTCATGGATTATATTCTGGTTATTAGAATAATGTGATATATATATATATAAGGATTGTACTGCAGTACTTTTTGATTTCAGTAAGGTTTTAATATGATGAAGGTAATCATATTTTTTTATGTGACAAAAAGATAAACTTTAATTTGTTTGGGGAATCTGATAAATTGATTTTGGAATTAAGAGACCTTTTAGAGAAAGTCTGGACAGAGGTATTTTGGATAACTATAAAGGTTGGAGTGGATTAAGTTGATCTTTGGATAGTATTGTTTAAGGTTAAAAAATTTATGAAGATTATTTTTGGAATATTATAATACTATAGTTTTAGGAAAAGGACAACCTTTAGGGTGGGGCATAACCCGTCGCGTCGGACAAAGCTGTAGGAATCAAACCCACAATCATAGTGCGACATGCCTTTATTTCCTACCACTAGCCTACAGGAAGTCCCTGGTTATTAAAAAATAATTTTACTAATCTAAATGGTATGTGTTAACATTTGGAACCCTATACAATTAGGATAAGTATAATATTTTTGAGTTCTATTATCTTTTTGAGTGAAAGATTAGTTGAAGGTTGAAACTCTAATTATCAAGCATAAATATATATATACCTATCTCTTATTCAATGAATAAATTAATTCTTAAACTTTAGTAAAGGGATATTAAAACAAAAAAAATGTGTTATCATAATACCTTATGTCTTGTTGAACCGATGATATTTTAAATCAACATAGATTGAAGGCTTTGAGGCCCTCAATTTGACAATTGATTATGACTGATGACCTCAATCACTCCCTACAAATATTAACGTTTTTCCTCCAATTATATGTCTCTAATTGCCACCAATGTTCTCCTTATCTAGATCATAATTTGGTGGTGACTTTTTCATTTCTCTTTCCCTTTTATTAAGGCTAAATTTTATTAATCTTATTTCTGATGTGGGTTTTCCACAAAGGTATTTTCTCTTTTCAACCTTTTATTTTCAAAGAAAAAATTTCAAATTGCGAGGACGAAATTTATTGAATAAGGGGAGAATGTAACACCCCGAGCTTCCATGATACGCTTCTCATTCAATAATGCAATAGCTTGCATTGTACGCAACTTCGACTACTAAAACACCGCGACTAATCAAAGTAGCCGTTATGAATAGTAATAACCACTTTTTAAAATTATAGAAATTTTATATTTCAAAATGGAATTCATTTTTGGATTCAGAATATCTAAATTATCCTATGTTGATTTTTTGGTATTTTTCTGAGAACTTCTAATTTTTTATGAATAGTGAAAAATACTTAAAAACAAATTTTTTAATAAAAATAATTTATAGTGATAAATTATACTATTTAGTGGTTTTTAAGTATAATTAGAATATATTTTTACCATTTTGTCCAATGGTGTTCATTAGAATTAATTTAACATTGAATTTGGGCATGAACAATTGTCAATCTTTTGATATAAATTGTTTCTTAAAAACACGCTATTTGTTGTGACAGCGGGAATTAATTATAAAATTAATTAATGAAACTTATATGTTTGGAATTTTGTAAAATAGACATCATTTTTGAAATCGGAATATCAAATATAGCTTAGGGTGAAATTTTGGCATTATTCTGAAAAACATCAATTTTTGATTAATAGTGAAACCACTAAGTGGTAGTTAAAAAACTGATTTTTCGTTTAAATGAAACATTACCACTTCTATGATTTGAATTTCAAAAATCCAACATACATGGTTGTCATTAGGAAGTAAAATGTGGTTCAATGGTATTAAAATATTTTTTTGGTGAATAGTAACTTTTAAGTTCTTAATCGCGATTAGAGGTAATTAGTGTAGTTTAAGGTAAAAATAATATTTTAATAATATGAGATGAGCTTGACACATGTCCTACCCTCATTGGATGTGCCATGTCCGACCAAGAAAATCCATGGGTCAACTTGGGGACCCCATGGAGCCACTTATTTGGAAAATGACATAAATACCTTTTATTTAATGTTAAAGTAAAAAATGACACAAACATGAAATGTTTTACTAAAACAATTTTTACACGGGGTTATACAAGTCATATTTTTGACTATAAATATTCATTGGAAAGATAAAAATATTTCCTACATCATAGTAGTTTTTTTTATAATTTTTAGACATTAAATAAATTAAATTATTTATGACATCATTATGATGCAGCGATGACCTCATTATTTAACGATTTTAATAAAATGAAAAGATAATGTACAATCCAAGTCTTAAACTTGTCAAAAACCTATTGGATGAGTATATTTAGAACCCTTATCACCTTACCCTCGAATTATATAAGTGTGGGACCTCTAAAATCCGAAACTCATTTTATAATAAAGTGACTTTTCCTTACTTTCCAAGAGTGCCCCTCCTCTCCTCTTATAAAAGGCCCCCACCTCTACCACCTCATTCACACTTTCAAGCCATTTGGCTTGGCCAACCTCTGCCCAAATACTCTCCCAACTTCCCCCTCTCACTCCTAGAAGCCTCACTTTGGGCAGAATCCTTCCCAAGGAAGCCTTTGTCTCAAATCAAAAAGAGTTACCCGATTTTGAGGTAATGTCTTCTCTAATGTTGTTTTGTTTTATTTTTCTTCTCCAACCCCCTAAACTCTTTTTAT
The DNA here is from genome assembly GCA_963277665.1 of Viscum album. NCBI lineage: Eukaryota > Viridiplantae > Streptophyta > Magnoliopsida > Santalales > Viscaceae > Viscum > Viscum album. The sequence continues at coordinate 1,035,226,773 of OY728121.1, read as the reverse complement.
TAATTTCTTTTGTAACAAAAAAAATATCCTCAATATACTAGTATGTTGTTATAAGAAGGATTCGAGCTACACTTACACACACCTACATCTAATGGTTAAAGAACATACTGTTTCTGTGGATGGTGAATTTCTGCCTCACGAAACGATGATTGTTCAAGACTCATATAACACCTTCAAAGGTAACCATTAAGATGTCAATCTATTTATATATGATATATAATATGTTTATGTTTTACTTATTCTTCTGTATTTCTCATTTATGGCATACTTTATGATTTCCATTATGGGTAAACGCGATAATTTCATTTTAGGAAGTGCGGACTACCGCCCCCTCAAAGTGATTTGAATCGTTAATGCCATATGTGGGATGTATAAAGGATGGAGTAAATGGTATTATACACTATATTATACTGTAATTATATTATACATTTATATCATTATGATTTCATTCCATTAAATACGAAATAGAAATGAATGTAGCGTTCATGCGTACGTACGGCTTACCGTCTCCATGAACGGTGCATTTCATTTCATACCTCTAAATGTTACGTAATATTATAAATGAATGTCTATACTGTATATATATGATATATATGATATCTATATCATGAATATAATTGTGGATATAATGGATATTTCACCACATGAACAACTTGTAATTATAAGAAGTTTATTTTTGACTCAAGTACCTAAGATCGACAAAATGACCGTTATAAACTTCAATAATTACATAATGTTTATAACATGGTAATAAGGGATATAAAAGGAATAATGAACATGAAAAATGTTCTCAAGTAAATATAAATTAACTCTAGTTTATTATTCAGGAGGTTAAAGAACGGTCGAGTCAGGACAAGACGCAAGGTAAGGGAACTTCTTAACCCAATTTTCATTCTTTGGGTTAATCTCCTACTTTCAAATTATGTCATGATATTATTATGTCCTATATTGTATTTGTACTTTATTTATGTGTACTTATAGTGAATACACATAATAGATCTATTTTATTTTAAAAATGATCTTTTTAAGGACTTTGTCTCAATCTCCTTTCATTGAGCCATATTTGGTTTTATACACAACTTTCTTTTATACGGTGTATAAACCCCTTTGACTTTTACGTTTATTCAAAAGGAATATTTTTTATAAGAAGCGTTTTACTAAACGACAAAAAGGGAATGTTTTCCTTTCTGTACTTATGCTGCGACAATGACTTCTCCACCGCCGTGACCATTATTTGAGTTTCGGCTTCCTCTACAAGCCATCACTTTTTTTAATGAAAAATAAATACAAAGTTTTAAGTTTCTTTTATTTTGGTATTGAAAATGGTTTTGAAAACATTTTTATATCTTGTTATTGAAATGTGGAAATGTTATGTTTCCTTTATGCATGTTTTATGTGATACGATTATGTTATGGTTTATGATATGTTTAAACCTATTCATATGAGGAATGCATTGGACTTAATAAGTGACGGGTGGAGCCCGCTATAGATCCTCGATGCATCGGTAGGTCTCATGAGACAACTAGACGTGGAATTGGCCGAGGACCTTTCCCAATTTGATTTGTGATTTTGGCCGAGGCCTTAATCATTTTAGACGTCTTGGCCGAGGCCTTGAAAAAATGTTTCAGAATGTCTGGAATTATGCATTACATCATTATGAAAGTGGTTATTGATATTGCATGTGATTATTCGACCAGTAGAATATCCATGTGAAGAAGTGAATGGCATTATCTCATTTTACTTTTGCCATATTATGTTGAAGTTCATGTTTAAAAGGCTTTTGTTTTAGTTATGCATTGCCTTAAATGTTTATGTTTATTGATGAAAGCTTCCGCAATATTGTTATCCTTACTGATCATCTGAGCTCACCCCTTTCAATGTTTTAATATTTTTCCAGGATGTGAAGAAGTATTTTATGAATGACCTGCATGGGTAGTCAGAAAGGGATATGAGTGTGGACTATGAAGACTATGTTATTGTAGTTTGTTTACTTTTTGATGTAATGAAAGACTTATTAATGTATCTAGTGTTTCCAAGGCTACTAAACTAATCGGTCTTTCGAGACTTGATCTTTTGTGATCATGCCAATGTTATGAAGTAATGCACCGACTCTGGGTAGATGGGGTCGGGGCGTTACATATAGAGCCACCATGAATTGTCATTGAGCCTCAAAAAAATATTGTCTATTATTATTGGAACCATTGGTTCATGAAAAATTTAGGGAAAAATCTTAACTCACCCACTTTGGTCCTCCAAGAGGTACCACTCTGTATGTTCCTATTTCATGCATCCCGATCCCTCAATAGGGTAGATATTAATTCATTATGGTCATAAATTCTATGCATATGATGCTAAACTATACATAACCATGGTTAAAGTTGTGTGAATGTTTACTGAAACAACCATATTTCCTCACCAAATGATGCTAAACTAAATGATCAACATCCTTTACACAAAACATTAAACATCAAACCTTCTTTACACATTTCATGTAGTAAAAATGAGAAATATATTAGGCCCTCATCAATGGGGTCATGTTCCCCCTTACATACTGGATGTCTGGAACACAACTTGATTTCCTTGAGCATCGCCTAGAAACTGAGAGGATTCTCCCCTTTGAGAGATAATTAGTATCTTATTCAGACCAATACACCCACCCAATGAACTTAGTACGAGGGTAGTGTATCCCTGAGAGTGTTGAACTCCATTTGAGCATTCTCTTAGTTCTCCCCATGCGTTTCAACTTCTTTGATATTGATCCACAATATATTCTAAATATGAATAGTCCCACAAATGATGATGGTTACAAGACAAAATGGATCACCTCATATCTTGGGTACACGATATGAATGAATTTCACCAACAATTTTACAGTTCCCAAGTTTTGAGCATGGTCAATGGTTTACCATAATTTGTATTTCCCCACTATTCATAGTAGGATAGTTGAATCTTCATTATAAACATAGTCAACAATCATCCTTTTTTTTCCTGTCGCGCCCCCTTGAATTCAAAATATTGGATGTATCAATTGAAATCCTCCATTTCACCTTTTTTGGTATAATACAATGCCCATGATGTTACCCTTCTCATGAAACTATGCACATTGGGAAGGAATGCCGGCTACATAAATTTCCCCTTTCCTTCCAAGGATTTCTTAGTCAACACAACCCTAGTGGTTGATGTATCATTCCGACCCCAACCTATATGAAACTCTCTTTATAAGTGAGTTTTCTTCAATTTATATCATTTTTCTCACACCGATAATGACTCATGTGGGTTTAGGGGTTTATAATTGGTAGTATTAGTAGAATGATTAAGATACATTAAACTAAGATACATACATTCAAGCAATTAAATCAAACAAATTTCAATTCCTTATTGAGGAGGATCATCAATAAGATAAAGTCAGTCCTTTATTACAACAACAAAATCCCTCTACATCTTAGAATAGGTTAGGAACTATTATAGTTTGGCCAAACTATATCAGGTTACCTCAAGGGCCTGCTGCCGCTGATCCACCGCTACTGCTTAATCTTCTTCAATATGGTGAACCTAATCATTTGAGATCTATATCCAACCATATTCATCTCTACAAAAGACTGCAAAGAAATCTACCTCCACTAATTTGGAATCATCAACCACAAACTGTACACTCAGATAATTGATCATCTCTCCCATGGAAGTGACGATGGACTCATGTTTCTACACCTTCCCCTCCAATCAAGAATGGTCTTGTCCAGATTCCTATAAAACCTTTTTTCATTCATATTTCTCAACATTCTAGGTGGTGTCGAGATCTTTCTACTCTGCCTAAACTCATTTAGTGAGGAATTCCCAATCTATAGGTTAAAGGCCACATGATTCCACACTATCAATACCTAGGATCATAATCCTATGATGGGGGGACCCATCTGGCTTGTCAAATCAGACCACGAGGTGCTACTGATAAACCCCACATGATCCTCCACACCCTACATATGACAACCTAGTTTGACTTATCCATAGAAGAGACAAAGTTATCAGGAAACATGTACTCTTATTTAGGGAAGGCCACAATCACATCAACCGTAGGGTAATATGTATGTATCTAATTAGATAGTCTATCCTCCATGTCCAAAAGAAAGTTAGATGTGTTAGACTGTTCACCCGTAGTAGAGGCCTGACCGACCCCCATAGGCTCTTCTAGGGTAGGATCAACCCCCATGACCTCCTTTAGAACCTCCATTGGAATATAACTTTGACTACCATTATTGAGACTAAAACTTCATCCATGAGTACATCTTTTAAGGCCTAGATGGTTCAAGAAATTCACCAGCTTTTGGGTCCCCAATGTAGTTTTCACTACCATTAAGACATAATTTTAATAGAACCCAACTTGTTAAATGTAAATAAAATGGAAAGGTGAAATGGGATAATACAAAACTTAAGCATAAATATCATCTATATGGTTATTGATGATCATTGTATGCCATTCCAGTGAGGAAACTTCAGTGGTGATCGGTGCCCTGACCACCAGAAGATGCTCTATAGTTGGGTGCATGGGATCTGTTTCAAAGGAAAATATAGGTAAACATAAGATTCATAATGAAATTCTATAAAATTAATAGGAAAAGGAAATAACTAGAAACTAAGAGTAGATACATAAATCTTTTGAGTTATCTCATCAGTCATGATCTCGTCCACAACAATAGATGCTTGGATTTCGATGACTGTGACATCAAAAGTAAGTACCATGACTACCCCCTTCAAGGGATGTGAATTTCTCATCCTTCATTAGGGGTTCATCATAAATTTTCCCCTCCTAAATTATTGATGATTTCTATATAGATCAAAAGGGGGTGTGGAAAAAATTAAAAAGGTTTAACAAATGGATGAAAAACACAAGACCTCGATTCTTATCTCATCTGCAGTAGAGTTCCACCCCCAAGGGAGTCTCAGAATGTTTCACTTCCCCATGAATCCTTAGTCAACCCATTCTACCTCACCATTCCTATAGTTCACCAAACCCTAGGGAGGTTTGGAGGGGAGTGAATAACCTTTAGTATCCTCAAATCGTCTATCAGACGTCACGTGATTCCATGGGAGAGGATCAATTACTTCAGCTCCTTAATATATTGCACCGCCTTATCTTCAAGAGTGTAAAAGCCTACCCTAGAATAAAACATCCAAAAGAGGTGAATCCCTCCGCATTATAGATGCATCAATATCTCATAAATGGAGTTGAGTTGTTGAAAATCTCCCAATACCTCCTGGAATCAAGGAAGAAAACATAATATGGAATATCTACATGCTACAACTGCTTCCTAGCATCAATAACTTGCTCCATTAGGGCCATACTATAGAATTTTCCCTCCCCCTGACATCACTTTGTTGGGAGTCATGAACCTTCCACCTCACCTCCCTATGGAGATGCACCCCACACAATGTTTGGAACTCCCAAAACTATTTCAACCACTATATTGATTGGTTCATATCTCCATTCTCAATTCCCTACCCTGTTATAAATACATCCCAAGCCTTACGACTGTATGAAACCTTCTTCGAGGTCAGCCAAAGGGTATTTATGTCTTAGAAAAAATCTAGGATACTTACTCACAAAACTTAGTACTTATGCATGTAATAGATAGTATGGAGCATCGAATGTGGAAACTAATTCCCCCTACCATCCTCTTGCTAAACATGCCCCATATTTTTTTTAATATATGAAGGGTGGTTCATAACATGAAATTTGGTGAACATATTGGGGGTGAGACGTTGGAGGCACTTAAATTTCATAGTGAAATGGTATGAAGAATATGGTTCTTAAATAACCTTTTGATCAACCATTTCCCCCAGTACCCCACCTCGAAAGGCTAGGAGGGATGACCGATACTCTTCCATCCACTCACCATCATCCATAACCGAACCAATTTAAAATCGAATTAGATGGAATATATGGTGATCTAAAACCATGATCCATGAAAGCATCCTGAATTGATCTAGATGAAGAGGCCTACTCTTGATAATGATCATCATTGACGGTTGGAAGTTGGTTATACAAGGACTGATGGGGTTTGGGTACTTATACCCCACGAGGTGTGTGGTGGTCCATCCATATAGAATGTTGAAGGGGTTACACACATGATGAAGTTATGTATGCTTATAATGTTCTGTAAGACCTTATAAATATTCATTAATACTGGTATGACCATGTTTATGTGCTGCCCCACCGCCAGCGTTACCTCTATAATGATTGTTCTCAGCCGCACTCTGATATGTACATCATAGACTGGGAGTATCCATCAATAGATGCGTTCTATAATGAATCCCTCCACCCAAACCATGAGGGTGATGGGATTCACCCAATACCTCTATAGACTCCATTAGGTTACCATTATGGTAACCCATATGTATTGTTCTTTAATGATCTATAAAGCCTTTAGACACATGAAAGGTCTCCCTAGCATCTTGCCTATGATTTTATTCATAAATAAAGATAAACCACTGATAGAAAGGGATATCCTTTATCCCTAGTTTCAGAACCTTCTCCCCTTGTACAAGGAGTGGAATATCCATTTATATTTTTGGAACCTTCTCCTGATACTCCCATATGATCTCAGTATGGTGGATCTCATCATAAATTTCCCCTTGGATAGAGATCCCCATGATCTGGTAGAGAACCCATAGGCTAACGTTGACCTCCTTGTGATGTAGATAAAAGGTTTCAGCCCTTGGAAACCACCTACTCAGTAACCCAACATTATTTATGATTGGTGGTAAAAGTGGAACGGTGAAGTCCATGCTACTTTATGCGAACCCTATATCTTCAGCTCTATCTTGAATTTAACATAGTATTGATGTGCACAATATTCCCAGGACCGTTCATCTATAAATTTTCTACCCTAGAATATATCTCATATATTTTTCTAGCTTTTGAAGATGGCCCACTAGACCCAACTTGAATATAGTCTCATATTGATGCGGGGAAATACCTGCAATGTACTCATCTACATTGATGTTCTTTACAATGTTCTATAGGGAATGAGATGTGATTAATGTTTTTTCCTTAATGTAGTAACATGCAGCAGTCTAGTTCCACTACTATAGCCTAGTAGTTCTTCTAAACTAATAATCAGGGGTGTCCCTATCAACACTAGAGATGAATACAACATATATAACTCCAAATCCATAACACGAAGCCTATAGTAGAGAGGATAGTTATTATGATCCTTTGTTAATAAATTATTCAGTGTGTCATGATCCAATTCACTCTATATGCTCTCCCAAATCATAATACTTCCTCCCATATCCATCTATCGAGCTTTTTTAGCTTTAATATATTCATCATCCATATTGAGGACTTTGAACATTTTGAATTTTTCTTCTTAAAAGTATTGTTTTGTAATATTTTCATGACGAATGTATGGTTTTTAAAAGTCCTAAGTCTCAAGAATTGTTTCTCATAGAATAAGCATTCACATAGGTATGAAGTTTTGTGATTTCTAAGTATTAAATTCATGGAATCCTCATGAATTTTATATGTTTCATGAGAATATAGGTATGGCTGATCTTATCTGAAAATATCATGGCCCCCATTGGATTCACACCCTTATTTCTAGGCCAAGGGTCAGGATGAGTTTCCTGAATGGGGCACGAAGATTACTAGATTTCGATGATCTCACCTTATAATATGACTATACTCTCCCAAATAATCTCTTATTCTGGGGGGGATTTTGATGATAAAAAGCATGTGTTATGGGATATGTTAAGAAATTCATGGATGTTTTGAGGGGAATACAAGTAAAAATGATCTAAATAATTCCCTAAGGGATTGTTTTTTTATGGTATAGAACATTGTGATGGGGAAGTGGTTGTGAAGTTCATCAGAACATTGTGGAAGTGAACCTTACATGATGATGGTAACTTCTTCATAGTGTATGTTTTCTCACGAAACTCACCGGAAACCACAAATATTTTTCTTACACAAGGAAAATAAATTTTTCTCAATATATCTCCCCACCTATTTAGTGATTAGAAATACACCCCTTCACCTAAAATTTAAAAGGGATTCGACCTTTGTTATTTCTCTTGATGCTCCGAATTCCCGAAACTACATCCTTCATGAACCGAAGTGCAGATGGATTCCTATAGGTAACCATATATCATGTAAAATATCTCATGGGATTTTTATAATTGTAGACTATGGTGAAGATTAATTTTGTGATTATTCATAATATTTAAATTATAGGAAATCCCCTCAGACTTCTTGGGGTTTCAATAGATACCCATCCTTTGAAAAACCTACACTATGGGAACCAACACATCATCCCAAGGTAGGGTGGCGATAATTAATGAAGGAATTACCTTTTTGTGCTCCCAAACCTTCATGAAACCCCTATTATTTGAAAAAACTACCACAGAGACCCATACATAATTCCTCCTTTCAACAGACCCACCTTGATGAAAGTTATGTTTTCAATGTCCCTATACCCATTCAAACCTAGTTTATTTATGCCATGGTATTCTGAACTACTAGTATCATAAAACCTCATATATGACCTCTTGGAACCATGAATTGTATGGATGGTATATGATCCCTTCCTATTATGAATAAGAATCCTAATTTCATGACCCCCATGTTCTTCCTCACCATAAAACTTTCTATGCCTCATGCCATCGAAAATCACAGTTTTAGTAGGCACATAATCCGCAAAGGTAGAATCACCATGGGAAACAACCCAAATTTCCTGGTATTGAGGACTAGTATCATATACTCCACTCTTACACAAAAATAATCTACCTAGGCATAGCCCACACAATCTTAAGGATGTAATAATTTGAAATAAATATCCCAATGTCTTAGTCATACAATAATAAACTATATGAAAACATACTTAGATCACGATGTTAACTATAGATATACCTTTTATAACAAAAACTAGAGGCCCAAGGTATTACTAGAATGGGATGAAACCCCTCATATACTTGGATTCACACATTCATAAGACAGACACCATTATGGGATGATCCTACTACACTATACAACCCAAATGGGTAAGCTCCAAACCATCATGGAATTATCCTCCTACACTCGGAAACCCAAATGCATAAGTCCCAAACCATCATTGAAGGTTCCTCCTACAACAAGAATCAAACATGTGTATGTTTTACACCATCATGGGATGATACTCATATGTTGGGTAGACCATATGCATAAGCCCCATACCATCCCTTGTTTTAACTCCTTTTGTGGCTCAATAATCCTTACTAAATGATGCCAAGCTAAACGAACCAATCCAATCATATGACCAGAAAATATGTGCTAAAACTATGTGGGTTTTGATCCCTATATAATAATGTGGTATGTAGGATTCCTCTATGAGTGTCAATCCTAAAACACTTGGGATACCTCCCTATGGTTCAATATAAATACCCCAAAACCCCCCATTAAATCTTCATGTCATCCTCTAGAAGGCAACAGCTGCGAAGTGTGATCATATCCCCCCAGGACACACTCAACAGGAACAACCTATCCAACTGTCCTCAGAAGACACCAATCCTATGATCAGAATGTCCTCAGAAGACACCAATCCTATGACCAACCTATCCCTATAATATATTAAAAATGTGACCAAGTTGTTCTCACAAGATGATAAAATCATGACCAACCTGTTCCCACAAGACATTAAACCTGTGAGCAAGATATCCCCACAAGATTTCAAATCCATGACCTCCAAGTCCCGACTAGACCATAAAAATATGATGCCACCAAATGAATCAGAAGATATTCTTCATTCGATAAGCATGTGATTCCAAAGGAAAGAAACCTCAAATGTATTATACCCCTCATGAAAATTACCACATGATAGACATGGGATGTGTTGGTTTATACACATTATACATCTCACATATGAGATTCCATTAAATTGAAAATAGGAAGACTTTATAGGTTCCCAACACACCTAATGTGCATGTATGTCTATATGTGGAAACTTCACCATCAGTTCCAACCAAAAATTGCTTCCCTATCAAGAAAGAAGAATTTTAGTTAATAGATTTCCACCTAAAGATGACATTGGGAATGAGATTCAAGAACATGACTCAAATATGTAACAAGACTAGGACTAGGAAACAATCTCCAAGTAGGAATCACTAGATTTTGGAATCAATATTCCATAATCTCTTTTTAATAAATGAGTCGACATCACCAATCATGGTGGTAGACGATGCACAAAATTGGAAAGTAGGAATGTGGGGAAACCGACCAGAAACCTTGGAGGAGGAGCGACCAAATCCACGGAAGAAAACAACATCAGGAATGTAATGGATGGAAAATAATAATATAATTCATGTTTCATTCCCTAGATCATATAGAATTAGAATATAGAGATACATCTAATGTAATATTTTCATACAATTTTTTTAGGTGGGAATTTTTTTAGAGAAAAAAGTAGTTTCTTAAAAAATAATAATTATCCTGTTACTGTTGAACTGATCTAATAATGCCAAAACATTTTTAAAAAAAGTAAAAATGTGGAGATACTAGATAATGAGATATATTAAAATAAAAATTCATTCTTTCATAATATAAAATTAAAAACATTAAAGGTTTATTTTTTGGATTATTTTAAAAGAAGTAAAAAAATAATAAGATGAATGAGTTTTGGTGGTGGTGATATTATGGAATGACCTTATTTTTGGATAAGTAATTTCATGAATATTTAAACAAAATTTTTTGGACAACCTTTTTTAGAACATAGTTGAGATAAAAGCTTAATTTATACACTTGAGTAGTAAGTTATGGGTGTATGTGGTGCGTGATTGTGTAGCCGAAGACAACCCTAGTGTCATATAAGAGTAGTGTGAAGCGAACATGACTTTTATTAAGAGGATGAATGATTCATGTTCATTTGAAGTTGGATCAGTGAGGAACTATGTTCTATTAAATTGTTTAAAACAAACTCATTGAATGAGGGATATCTAATATTATAAATTATCACTATCTAATCAGCACTAGATTTGTATTATACCTCAAGACATAGTCATGGTTTTCTATACATCTGGTATTTGCATTTCAGGATGTTCAAGATCATTCTAATCTCTGTACAATGTTAAGATAAATCATATGATATCATAAGACTCTCTAGAATTATTTATTTAGTTCAATTAAATGATTTGTTTTGAAAAATATGTTCACAATGATACCATATTTTGGTCAAAACTACATGATCATTTTATCCGAATGTTTTCATGACATGTTGTTTGAGATGACATATTGGACTTGTACTATCATGATAGTTTTTCTTGTCACTGAGAATATAGTAATATGATCATGAATTCATTTTAAAAATTTAAAAAAAGGATGTATTCTATGCTAGAAATTTTAAGGTAGTAGAGATTATGATCACTTGAGATCACATTCATGATAGGTGCATACAGTTTCATTTTTGATCATAAAGCAGGTTTTTTATTTATTGTTTTATATGGAATAATGATTCTGTTTTCTTACCCTATGTAGATCATGCAACCATACTTGACTTATGGATTAAGTTTGTGGATACAATGGATCACCATGTTTGAAGAGGTAGTAGGTCGGTGGAAGATCATCTATAAATACCCCCGACCTTCCCACATATAGTGCAATGAAATACAAAGAGAGGGGAACTACAGTTCAAGAATGAGTAAAAAAATAGAGGAAGAACTATCTCTATTTTCATGTGTATAGTGACATGTCAATGATATTCCCATAAATTTCCTATCACATGGAACTGAGAATATGTACTATGATTGATGCGAATAAGGGTTTCAGTGTTAGATTATATCATGAATATGAACTTGTTGCATTCCTATTAAATTTAGTAAAGAAGAAGAAAGGAATAACTCATACTATATTATGTGAACAATATGAAAACATTATTATTCACACTAAACATAGTGTGAATGGATATTGTGTGTGTTCTATGGTAGTGTTGTGCAGAGAAGAATAATACCATTAACTATTCTCATTTATTTTAGGTTTTTATCATTTATAAATAGAAGATAAATAAATATTATAAAATGTTAAAAGTTAGTGTGAAATGTATGAATATACATTATTGACCATAGTTCAAAATGGGGTTGTCATCATGTTCAGAAAATAAGTGTTAATAAAGGATGTTCCACATGCTCCTTATTATAAGATGAAGAATATGAAAACTAATATAATCATGCAGTATATTCAATTTGAATGAAGAAAATAAGTACTATATGAAATATTTTCATGATTTATAAGATATAGTGTGTTGAAATTTTTTATTGTTTCGGGAAGAAGAAAGTGATTCCACATACTACTTCCTATGTGAAGGCAAATGATATTTATGAAATACTTTATTAATGCATAAATAAAATAGTATGAGTTTGAGTCTTTATGTATAAGTAATGAGAAAAATGTTTGAAGTAATAATTGAAGAGAAAACTAATTCTTTTCGAATATTTGATAGGAATAAGAAGAATTATTAGTGAAAGATATTTGTACATTCCTGAGTTGTGAAAATCACAATGAAGAAGTGTTGATAATATCATTTATAAAATGTTATATGCAAGAAGGCCATGAAATATGATTGAATAAAAATATTAAAAATATTGTAAGGGATATTTTTGTGACCTAAACTGAAATAAAACATGTTATTATGAATTTACAGATAGTTTGAAAAAATAAATCAGAAATAATTTATTTTGATATAATTGAGCAATCTAAGTAAAAAGTGATGTCTATTAGAAATCCAAGGAAATACAACATGAAGTGACTTACAGATATTTCATTTGATCATTATGATTATTAGTTATTTGAAGTAGAAGTTTTATCTTATACTTATTTAAGAATATTGTCAGGATGACTTGCATATAGTGTTTTTGATTAAATTAAATGGTATTATAAGAAGGAAGTTTTTACCCAACTTGGGGGTGAACCTTGTAAAAATATTGTGTTCAATCCTTCATTTAATTTCTAACTTGAATGTTTTTTTTTGAATTTCTATGTGAATAAGAAAGATCAATTCATCTAAGAAGGTGTAGAGGTTGATATATAAAGAAGGGGTAAAAAGTAAAAGGAAGATAATTTGGTAAAATTTGTGTACATTGATTCACCCCCATCTTATTATACCTTCAAAATACATAGGGAATCTCATACATAAATCAAATAAATGATTTAGTAATATATACAAATAAAAGTTTTATACCAAAATTGTTTTTTATTTTTCTGATGACATATCCAACTAATATCTTGCAATAGACATTTTTGTCTATTTTTACTATCCATTATTAATTAATCTTAATATACAAAATTAATTTTTTAAAAAACTTTAATGTAAACTTGTAGCACAACATTAATAATTTAAATTGTTATATTGAAGATTTAAATTTTGAAAAAGAATAATACAAATTAATTATGTGGGATTAATAAACAAGTTAATTATTATTTTTATTTTAGTAATTTAATTATTAAAAAATTTAGTCAAAGAAAATTATATAGGTCCAAATTAAATTAATTAATTAATTATTCCAGAATATATCAATAACATAAATAATTATTTATTATTTAAATTTTATCATGTTAAAAATATAAATAATTTTTAACATGTAGGTAAAATTTACAATGAAGTGATAAAGAATTTTTAAAATATGAAATGAATTTATTTATTGAAAAAAGGGTCATCATATATGTTAATTAATTCACTATTATAAAATGAAAATTTAATATTTTAATTATATGTGACTGGAGATTTTATAACAATTTAGCATAGATTTATTTTGAACGACTCTCATCATATAAAATTAAAATATTGGACTCCTCATTCGATAATAAGAAATTGATTACCATTAATGAATGATCATATTTTCCAACAAATAACATAATGATACATTTAAAAAATTACAATTGAGTGCATCTTAGTTTTCACTAAAATGTGGATAATTAAATAAAATTATAATAATATAATATTTAAATAATTAGAAGTTATTTATACTATTGATCTTATTGAAAAACATTCCACAATTATTTTCCTTTAGAACTACTTAATTTATCCTACCTAAATATTTTAATGATAAAATTATCATTAAAAATAAACACCATGTCTGATTTATTAATTATAAATACTTAATAATAATTATTACTCTTTAAATTTTGTTTTTATATATTTATGTTTTGACATTTTAAAAAATATTCACATTTTAGTGTTTAGATGTTAAATTTACTACTTATATTAGTTATTAAACACTCAAATCTTAATAATCAAATCTTAATTTTACAAATTCTTTTATTTCTCAAATTCATTTTTTATTTTTTAATTATAAATATTTTTTTAGATTAATATATAAATTATTTATTATAATTCAAATCAAAATAATTTTAAATATTTTAAATCAACTCTGAATGTTTTCCACATTCACATTTTAATTTTTAAATAGTAACTTTTTAATTTTCAAATAATTGAGTTTTTATCAGTATTTTTTAATTTATTATATATATATATATTTCAAAACATTATATAAATTTATTTCATTTCTTGAAACAAATTTCTTAAAAATATTTACCAATATTTAAAAATATAAATATGTAACATTTTACCATTATATTTTTAAATTTCAATATTAAATAGAATAATAGTTATTTAATATGTTGTAATATTTTTCTAATTTCTAACATAAAAAATCTTATCTATAGTATCAAGATAATATAATTTAATCATAAATAACCAAAGTATTTAATAAAAAATAATCATGCGTTAATTATTTTTAATGTCAAATAATAATAAAAATGAACTAAAAATGAATTAAATCAAATAAAAACTAAAAAAAATACTTTAAGTTGCCTTAAAAACATAAAATTGAACTATTCTGTCAAAAATATCGAGATTGTAATATATTAAAAAGGAGGGAAATATAAGATATTTAAAATAAAAAATTATAGTGGGATGCAAAATTTATATATTTGACTTTTTTTATGATGGATAAGGGAAATGGATGGGAGTCCATAACATTTAGACACAAAATAATTATTGTTCACATTCTTGAGGTATTTTTTACAACAAGTATTTATGATGAATATAGAATCCCTCACAATATATTTTGAAACATTGTAATTTTTTACAATTAGAAGTTATATATATTTATATTGGATATATATTCTATCATAATAAAAGAAATTGATAGTATTGATTTTTAGTGATAGAACATGATTTCAGACACAATATAAATCAGGATATTTATTGCTATTTGTGATGGAAGCAAACATTTCCATAAATATTAGTATCATGTTATATTGAGTTGTGATGGATATTGGAGCTGTTATAAGTTTAACACATGTTGTATATTTAATATGAAAAATACAATTTCCTCAAAAACTCTGCCCAAAAAAATTTAAATTTATTTCTGATGGACATATTTGATGTTTAGTCGAGATGAAAATATCCCAAATAAAAACTAATCTCATCTTAATATCACACAAAATGAATTTTACATAAAAGGGAATTTTTTTACATTATAGGTTTCATTTATATAATAAAAAATCATCAATTTATTTTATTTTTTATTTAAATTATTCCTATTGAAAAATTTATAATTGAAATACTTATTTAGAATGTAGATTTAGTTAATTGAATTTTTTTAAATACCATTTTTTCATATAGGGATAGAGTATAATATGTGAAACTTCAAAATTCGAAGAATCATTTTGAAAATTTCTAATCCAAATCATCATAAACTATAATAATTGATGTGACTTTAATTAATTATTTCATAATTTTAATAAATATCTATGGAGAAAATTGAACACAATAGTTAATGTTGAGAAAAATATTGTCTTATTTTGTATAATTTATTATCAATATTGAAGGATGATGGCATACCATGCAACTTATGACTGTGTGATGAAATTTTTTTATTATGTAATTTAGGGATATGTGATAAGGACCATGATGTCAAACATTTTATGTACATATATTGAAGACCACTCTATGAATTTTAAAAAAACCTGGGAAGTACTATACACCATGTAATATACCGTTATTCAATGAGGACTTAGGTGTCTTGTAGTTTATGGTTAGGTGAAAAAGTCTATAAAACATACAGTTTAAGGTAATGTGATGTTGAAATATGTGTCATGTTGTTTAAGGTCATGAGATAAGGAATAAATACCATGAAATTTAAGATCATGTGAATTTTATATTACGAGGAAATAATTTTTTTAATATATATTTGTATTATAATTCTATTTTTAGAAAAAAGAGTGCAGTTTTGGATATTTTTTTAAAAAAAATATGTGGGGTATGAACAATTTGTGTACACTTCAAGAGACCATTCTTCGTGACCATAAAATATTAGTGTATTGAGGAAGTAGGTGTTACGTAGTTTATACATGGACATAGAGATCATGAAAGGTGATTGTGAATTCCTAAATAATGACCCAAAAGATATGTTTTCATTTTCAAAATTAATTACTCTCATTTATTTATTTATAGTTTATTAAATGAATATTAATTATAGTTTCTATATTGATTAAATTTTAATCATGTGCATAATATTTTATAATTTTATTTAATTATCATATAAATGTAAAAGATGTGTTTTGTTTAATTAGTGTTATTGATACTATATACTTATAATTTGATTAAATTATTAATTTTCATGTGAAGGGGGTTATATTATTATTAACGATGAGTAGGTAATGTGTATCTCTATTATGATTACATGTTTCTATATAATAATAATAAAAAAATTATTATATTATAAGTATTATTTCCATTATAGTAAATTGATAAAGGGAAGTTGTAACATCCCATGTACATAAAGAATAAAGCATTTTCACTTTTATTAATATTTATGAATTAAATATTAATTTTACTTTAAAGGGGTTGCTATGTTCGATAGCGTACCCGATACGCAACAAAGAGTTTCTTCGAAATCTTACGTTGCACACTAGTAATAAAATAATATTATTTTAAATGGTAGTTAACACGTAGCCGTTTTATTGGAGGGAATGAATGGAAATAACTAAAATATAATTATATATGTTTGTTAAATGTTTTTACATTTATCCAATAAATGATAAAGGCTTAAAATACCAAAAAGAATTCAATTTTAGGCATATATAATCTAACATTCACTAAAGGTCGACTTATCGTCTTTTGATGGCAAACCATCTATAAATATAGTTTTGGTCACTCTTATACATTCTATTGGACCAAATAAAATTCTTCTTTATAACCGGGATATCAAAATTTACTTTGTGTGATTTTTTGGTATTTTTCCGATAAAGTTCATTTTTTTAATAAATAATGGAAAATGTTGTATTTTAATTCAATACCCCTTTTTGGTACACCTGGAACTAGACGACGGGCAACCCACTGCCCAGCCCCGCTGGAGGGTAGATACTAAGAGGTCATCGGGTGACCCACTGCCCAGTCTCTGCTGGAGGGTAGACCCTAAGTGCATCGGGTGACCCACTGCCCCGTCTCTACTGGAGGGTAGACCCTAAGAGCGTCGGGTGACCCACTGCCCAGTCCCTGCTGGAGGGTAAACCCTAGAAGTCAGTGATAAACCCACTGCCCAGCCCTGCTGGAGGGTAAGCCCGAGGAAGTCGATGAGTAACCCACTGCCCAGCCCCGCTGGAGGGTAAATCTCAGAACCACTCTTCCATCTCTACAAGAGGGTACAACACTGGACGACCGAACACGGAGTGGGCGTCGCGCAACCACCCAACTCCAGAATAGCTCTCCCAAAAGAGGTGCAACATCTGCCCCAGCACTGGGTGTCACTAGCACCGCTACCGGCCAATCCATCGAGAATGAAACCAGGGGGAGACCACTCAACCCTGCTGGTCAACCAACCACACAGAGGGACCCTCAACGTCGTGAGGGGTTGATGTACGCAAAGCAGAACACGACACGCACATGGGGCCCACACAACTTGTGGCCCCAAGTCAACCCCAACTGAGCGCATAAACATTCTTAGGTACGAACAACCACACGTACCTCCAAGCGCTCCCGTATACTCTAAGAGTATACCTCATTCCAGCCCAAGGGCTATCGTGCACACGACACCCAATGTCAACACGAAGGCGTGACACAACAACTCCTCTGCAAAGGCCCGGGCATGGCCAGCCACATCTCTTGAACCATTTACATCACTCTCCCAAGAGTGCACACGATCACTCGCCAAAGGTCCGCTACAAACACGGTAGAAGGACGGCCACCGGGGCACCTCCACATTTCCACATTTAACAGGATTGTGTAAGAGGCTCCGCACAACCAAATGGATCACACCGTTGTAACCCTCGCGGAAAAACACGCAAGATCGACTACTTACTCGCCTCTAACGGATATCCGACGGAAAAGTCACCAACACCGCCTCATGCCCGAACGACGTCCCGTGATCCCGAGCCTCGGACCCAAAAACAGTCGGGCGCATCGCACCATTGCGATCCCCTTAGGATAACACATCAAAAGCACTAATCACTTGAGTGCAACAGATATCCGTAGAAAAAGATGTCTCCCGGTGCACCGCACACGAGCGATGCCACATGGGACCCGCAACCCGGTCCTGAAACTCAAAGAACGGATCACACCGCTGCGATCCTCTCGAAAAAGCACACAGGATGGACTACTCATTTGTCCAAAACGGCTGGCCGGTGATAAATATGGAAAAACACTGTCGATGCCCAAACGAACCTCGTGGGCCCCGCACCATCGTGCGGAATTACAGCGGGCAGACTGCGCCAACGCGATGCCCTCGGAAAAACACCCAACATCGACTGCTCGCATGCCCCGAACGGACGTCCGAGGAAAAAGTCTCTAAAAGCTGCACGCAGCTCAAAAGACGGGCCTTGGGGCCTACGCATCAACTTCGGCCTCAACGCCCGGAACCACCCTGGAAAGCTCCGCCTCGACGCCAGGGTTCCAACGCCACTGACGGCGCTTAATTCGGACGTCAGACGCGTCCGCGCCGTCCAAAACAAGAATCCCGGAAAAGACGTCAAACCCTTTGACGTACGTGCCGCTCCATTGAGGCCTATCGTTTCGAGAATTAAAAAAAATTCCCGAAACCATCTCAGAAGACCTCCTCGTCGATACGGTTCCACCGCCGCAGACGACGCGTCAATCGGACGCGCCGTTTAAGTCTTACGGCCCCCCGAGTGCAAGGGGCCTACCCGGGCCGGTCCACCCCGGCTGGCCCGGTCCGAGCCGCCGGCCAGCTGGCCGTGACCCGCCTCAAACCGCCGGACCCGAGTGGGTCCGACCCTTCTCATCCGACCAGCCAAAGGGCCGGTCTCCTGTTGCAGCGCAGGACCCGCATGAGGTGGGTCCTTGCCCCCTTTGAAACGGACCGGCCGAAGCCGGTCCTCGCTGACCCTGGGAAGACCGCGCACGGTCTTCCCTCCTCCACCGGATGCGACCGGCGCACCGGCCTCCTCCGCGGCCACTCCTCCTGACGCCGCTCGACCGAGATCCCGCCTCGCCGCCGTCCGCGCCAGCCGCCAACCGGAGCCGCTCCGCCTGGCCGCCGAAGCCCCTCCCGCTAGCCGAAGCCCCTACCGCCAGCCGAAGCCCCTACCGCCAGCCGAAGCCCCTACCGCCAGCCGAAGCCGCTGCCTCCGCCTGCCGAAGCCACCGCCTCCGCCTGCCGCTCGCCGGACCGCCACCCTGGCTCGCCGGAACACCCCAAAACCGGCCAGAACAAAAACAAAAACCCGCAAACATCGACAAGGCGCTGCGGGTTCCTCCGAACTCCGATTCCAAATCCGAAAGAAGCGACAGAAAGAGAATAAAATACACTTCACATTCATGGGATTTGTTTGATAAATCGACAGATATTTGATACAAAAATTCGGGCTCGAAGTAGGTACGGGAATAGAAAATGAAAACGACAAAACCCTACCTCACGGGGCTTCGCCCAAAGCTTCGTGACGATCCACCAGCCACCACACCTCGCCGGAGCTGTCTAACCGGAGTGGAGAAGGAGGGGGAGAGCTCCTCCTTGCTGCTGTCCAGGTGAGGGAGAGGAAGAGGGTGTGGGTGACTTAAGCGTTTAAATAGAAAACGCTTAACCACCCGCCCGTCGGCCTGAACCCGAACTCTCGACGGGGTCGAGGTTAAGCCTCCCCTAGGGTAAAAAAAACCTTCCGAGAACAATGGAGGTCTAGGAATTTTAATCCGAGGCCCCGCTCAAAAGTTATAACATTTTACGTCCGAAGCCGCTAAATTACGAAAACGCCCCTGGGGTCATTTTCCACAAACGGCCCGTGCCCGGGAAACTTATACCCCTCCTAGGGTAAACGGCATGCTCCGAACTCAACGGTGCTCTCGGTTTTCCGATCCGATCCACCATTCAAAAGATACTAGCATTTCTCCATTAAACGAATTAATTAATTAATTAATTAATCTGTTTAATGTTCCAGAAGTGGGCGAGGGGTCCAAACATCCAGCATCGACATGTTTTATATTGTTCCTAGGGTAAACACCCCATTACGGACCCATCCGTACACTCGGATCCCTGATCCGGAACTCCGTTTAGGAGTTATCTCATTTATTTGGCGTTTCAGTGTGAACGCACTGAAAATTTAATTCCGGCCACTCCGGGGCTCGGAATCGCACGCCGTCTGAAGGCGCTGCTCTGGAATATCATCGAGAACATTCCAAAGTCTTTCACAGCAAAAATCGGGTTCTTACATGGAAAGTGCTTTCTGTGTGGTAAGTCTGGTAATATTTCTTGTAACTGTAAGGAAGATGATCAAGCAGTCGATGAAAAGCCAGTGGTATGATTTTTTAAGTGTAATGAAATGGGTCATTATGAAAATGAGTGTCTAATGAAGAACTCAACTGAGGGAAAGCAACCAGACTACAAGCAGAAAGGGGTAGTGAAATCCTTTGCAACTACTTCAGCAGATGTTGGGCCATCGAATGAAGTAGTATTAGGTACAGTATTTGTTTGTTCAGATTATGCCAATGTGTTGTTTGATTTAGGGTCTACACATTCATTCATTTTTGAGAGGTTTTCTAGTAAATTGGGAATTCCATATCAAGATATGAATCCAAAACTTATGGTAAAAACACCCTGAGGAAATGTTGAGAAAAAAAGAAATCATAAGATCCTTCCTGTCCTTGTGTACAGAAAGAATCTACCTAAAAACCTTATTGTTTTTCCTCTAGTAGAGTTTGATGTTATTTTTGGCATGGATTGGATTTCTGTTTATCATGCAAAGATTGACTGCAGAGCTAAAGAGGTTTCATTTAAGAAATATTTTCAAGTTGTGTACACGAGTGAACCCTTTCTTTTGATAACATATCAAGACGTTGAGAAACTATTAAAATATGGAAATGAATGATACCTTGCACATATTGTTGAAAACAAAGGAACTGTTTAGATTAATGATGTGCCAGTGGTAAAGGAGTATCTTGATGTTTTCCTGATGAGTTTCCTTGTATTATACCTGATCAGAAAGTTTAATTTTCTGTTGACTTAGTTCCTGATTCTATGCCAATTTCAAAACCCCCTAATCGAATGGATCAAGTTGAACTTTTAGAGTTAAAGAAGCAATTACAGGAGTTATTCGATAAAGGTTTCATTCGACCTATCACTTCACCATGGTGTGCTCCTGTCTTTTTCGTTAAAAAGGAAGATGGTTCAATGAGATTTTGCATTTATTATAGAAAATTGAATAAAATCACTGCTAATAAAAAGTATTCTTTGCCTCATATCGATGATTTGTTTGATCAGCTCTAGGGAGAATAGTATTTTTCGAAGATTGAATTGAGGTCAGGGTACCATCAGTTGAAATTAAAATAATAAAACATTCTGAAGACCGCATTTAGTACTAAATTTGGCCATTATGAATTTGTAGTTATGCATTTTGGGTTAACCAATACAACTTCTATATTCATGGATCTAATGAATCGAATTTTCCTTGAGTTCTTGGATAATTTTGTGGTTGTGTTCATTGATGATATTTTGGTTTTTCCCAAAAGAAAAAAAGAAGATGAAAGTCATTTAAGGGTTATTTTTCAAACCATAAAATAAAATAAACTATATGAAAAATTCAGCAAGTGTGAGTTTTGGTTACAACAAATTTCTTTCCTTGGTCACATTGTTTCAAAAAATGGAATAACTGTTGATCCTACTAAAACAAAAGTTGTTGAAGAATGGACAAGACCTACAAATATAACTGAGATCCATAGTATTCTTGGTTTGGTAGGTTATTACCAGAGGTTTGTTGAAAAGTTTGCACGGTTATCTAGTCTAATGACTTAGTTAACTTGAAAAGGTGTTAAGTTCATTTGGATAAAAGAATGCGATGATTGTTTTCAGGAATTGAAAAGAAGATTGGTGAATGCTCCAGTTATGGCACTGCCTTCTAGAAATGGTGAGTTTGTTATCTATAGTGATGCTTCATTGAAAGGACTTGGTTGTGTCCTAATACAGAATGATCACGTAATTTCTTATACTTCACGTTAGTTGAAAACTCATGAGTTAAATTACCCTACACATGATTTCGAATTAGCTTCTATTGTTTTTGATTTAAAAATTTGGAGGCATCATTTTTATGGAGTAAAGTGTGAAAAATATACTGATCACAAAAGTTTAAAGTATATATTCAATCAGAAATAATTGAACATGAGACAGAGGAGATGGCTGGATTTAATCACGGATTATGATGGTACAATTCATTACCATCCGGGAAAAGAAAATAAAGTGGCTGATGCTTTGAATCGAAAAATTAATGCTTCATTAACCATGATACGTTTGGAATTTGATACTTTGGTTTTTTTTATGAACTTTGGCATAGAATTTACTGGTGGAGGAAGTTCTTATGCTTTGTTTCAGGTGTCAATGAGATCATCTCTATCAGAC
The DNA here is from genome assembly GCA_963277665.1 of Viscum album. Taxonomy (NCBI): domain Eukaryota; kingdom Viridiplantae; phylum Streptophyta; class Magnoliopsida; order Santalales; family Viscaceae; genus Viscum; species Viscum album. The sequence continues at coordinate 1,035,203,913 of OY728121.1, read as the reverse complement.
AAAATTAAGTAAGCACAAAAGAAAGACAGAGAGTTTCAGAAAAATGTAGAGCTGGTTCAGAAGGGTAAGTTTCATGAATTTAACATTGATAATGATTATGTTTTGAGGTTCGGAAAGAGATTTTGTGTGCCTTGTGATTTATAGTTGAAGAATGAGTTGTTATGTGAAGCTCATAATTCTCTGTTTTCAGTTCATCCTGGATGTACTAATATGTAAATAGATCTTCTAGAGTATTACTCGTGAGATGGAATGAAAAGTTATATTGCTGATTTTACTGTGAAGTGTTTGACTTGTCAGTAGGTTAAAGCAGAGCACCAGTTACCGAAAGGAATGCTTCAGTATTTACCACTTCTAGAGTAGAAATGGGAAAATATTTCCATGGACTTCATTGTGGGATTACCAAAGGAATCTCAAGGTAATAATACAGTCTGGGTTATGGTTGATCGATTGACTAAATCTGCACATTTTGTTCCTATTCGAAATACATTCTCTCTAGACCAAATATATCGGTTCTATGTTAATGATATAGTCATGTTACATGGTGTTCCTCTCTCCATTGTATTTGATCGTGATCTCAGGTTTACTTCTAACATTTGGAAAGGCCTTCAGAAGCTGTTGGGTACTGAATTAAATTTTAGTACAGATTTTCATCCTCAATCAGATGGGAAGTCAGAACGAACAATTCAGACCTTGGAGGATATGTTATGTGCTTGCATGATGGATTACCAGGGAAGTTAAGACCAAAATCTTTCTTTGTTTGAATTTTCTTATAATAACAGTTTTCATTCCAGTATACAGATGGCTCAGTTTGAGGTATTATATGGAAAACGATGTCGAACTCCAGCTTTTTGGGATGAATTAGGTGAAAGGAAGCTGATGGGACCGGAATTGGTGGAAGAGATGGAAGCGAAAGTTCAGTTGATTCAGAAGCACTTAGAACAACTCAGATTTGGAAGAAACGTTATGCGGATAACTGGGGGAAGGATCTTTCTTTTGAGGTAGGTGATCATGTTTTTCTCAAAGTTTCTCCATGGAAAAGTGTGATGCGTTTTGGCAAGAAAGGAAAGATGAGTCTGAGGTTCATTGGTCCTTATGAAATTCTGGATAATGTTAGATCAGTTTCATACAGAGTGGCTTTACCTCCATGTTTTCCCTAGGTACACAATTTTTTCATGTTTCAATGTTGAGAAATTATATCCCAGATCCAACTCATGTTTTGAGCCAAGAGGTAGTTCAGTTGGAAGAGAATCTCTCTTATGAGGAACAACCAGTCTAGATTCTTGACCATAGAGAGAAAGTGTTGCGAATAAGGTAATTTATCAGGTGAAGGTTTTATGGAAAAACCATATGGTTGAAGAGGAAACGTGGGATCTGAAAATGATATGAGGGATATATACCCCCATTTATTTGATGATTGAATAAAATTGTGAGGACGCAATTCCCAAAAGGGGGGAATGATGTAAAATCACAGGTAAATAAAGAATAAGACATTTTCATATTTATTAATATTTTTGGATTAAATATCAATTTTACTTTAAAGGGGTTGCTATGTTCGAAGGCATACCCGATACACAACAATGGATTTCTTTGAAATCTTACGTTGCATACTAATAATATAATAATATTATTTTAAATAGTAGTTAACACCTAGCTGTTGTATTGGAAGGAATGAATAAAAATTACTAAAATATGATTATATATGTTTGTTAATTATTTTTAAATTTATCCAATAAATGATAAAGGCTTAAAATAAGAAAATAATTCAATTTTAGGCATAAATACTCTAATATTCACTAAAAGGTCGATTTATCACCTTTTGATGGAGAAACCTCATTAAATATATTTTTGGTCACTCTTATACATTCTATCAGACCAAATAAAATTCTTCTTTATAATCGGGACATCAAAATTTACTTTGTGTATGTTTTTTGTTGTTTTTACGATAAAGTTCATTTTTTAATGAATAATGAAAAATGTTGTATTTTAATTCAAAAGAACCTTTTAATCCAATTTATTTATATGGATAGATGATCTTTTTAATTGTTTTTAAAGTATAATTAGAATATATTTTTTTCATTTAATCTAATGGTGGTCATTGGAATTAATTTCACATTGAAATTGGACACAAACAAGTGTCAATATTTTGATATATATTGTTTCTTAAAAACACGCTATTTGATTTGACAACGAGAATTAATTATAAAATTAATTAGTGCAACTTATATGTTTTTAATTTCATAAAATAGATATCATTTTTTAATTTGGAATATCAAATATAGCTTAGGGTTAATTTTTGGTATTTTTCTGAAAAACATCAATTTTTGATGTATAGTGAAACCACTAAGTGGTAGTTAAAAAAACAGAATTTTTCGTTTAAATGAAAATTTACCGCTTCTGTGAATTGAATTTAAAAATACAACATATATGGTTGTCATTATTAAGTAAAATGTTGTTAAATGGGATGAAAACAATTTTGGTGAATAGTAATTTTGAAGTTTTATTAATCGCGGTTAAACGTAATTAGTGTAATTTAAGGTAAATATAATGTTATAATAATATGAAATTACCTTTAAACTTGTCCAAACCTTATTTGATGAGTCATGGCCGACCAATAAAATCAATGGGTCAATTTTTGGGACCCCATGTAGCCACTTGGGTAAGATAATTTCATTAATACCTTTTATTTAAAGTAAAAATAAAAATGTCACAAACATGTATTGTTTTAATAAAAAATATTTTACATGGGGTAATATAAGTTATCCTTTTGACTATAAATATTCATTAGAAAGATAAAACTATTTCCTACATAATGGTAATTTTTTTATAATTTTTAGACATCAACTAAATAAAATTATTTATGATACAATGATGATGCAGTGTTTATGTCATTAATGAATGATTTAAATAAATAAGAAGATAAAGTTTAAAATAATACCCAAAACATTTCCAATTATTATTGGATGATTTTATTTCGAACATGGGACACCTTATCTTAGACTTTAATGATTTTTTTACCTTTAGAAACCGAAACGAATTATATAATAAAATAATAGTTTCATGCTTTCCAAAAGAGCCCCTCCTCTCCCTTATAAAAAGACCTCACTTCCTACCCATTTATCACACTTCTCAAACCCTTTTTATCGTTAAAAATCTACTCAAATAAGCTCAAAAGATCCCTATATTCATCCTAGAAGCCTTAAATTTGGAAGTAAGCCCTTCAAGAAACCCTTTTGGTTCAAACCAAGAGGAGTTACCCGATTTAAAGGTAATGTCTTCTCTTATGTTCTTTTGTTTTATTTTGATTCTCCAACCCCCTAAACTCTTTTTATTACTTTATTTTGTAAAAACACAAGTATCTTAAATATACTAGGATGTTTTTATGAGAATTATTCTAGATAAACTTATACACACCTCCATCTAATGGGTGAAGAACATACTGTTTCTGTGGACGACGAACTACTCCCTCACGAAACGATGATTGTTGAATTATGTTCTACCGCCTCTCATTGTGGCCATTAAGATGTTACTATATTTATATATGATTTATATTATGTTTATTTTTTCCTTATGCTTCTGTATTTTTCATTTATGGAATACTTTTATGGTTTCCATAATGGATAAACGTGATAATTTCATTTTAGGAAGTGCGGACTAACACCTCCTCAAAGTGATTTGAATCGTTAATTCCATATGTGGGATGTAAAAAGGATGGAGTTAATTATATTATATATTATATTATACTGGAATTATAATATAACTTTATTTCATTATTATTTCATTCCATGGAATATAAAATAGAAATGAATGTAGCGTTCAAGCGTACGTACGGCTTACCATCTCCACAAACGATACATTTCTTTTCTTACCTCTAAATGTTATGTAATATTGTAAATGCATGTATTTAATGGATATATATTATATATATCATATCTACATTATGAATATAATTCTATATATAATGGATATTTTACCACATGAACAACTTGTAACTATAAGAAGTTAATTTTTGACTCAAGTACCAAAGATCAACAAAATGACCATTATTAACATAAATGATTACATAATGTTCATAACATGGTAATAAGTGATATAAAAGGAATAATTAACTTGAAAAAGTTTCTTAAGCAAGTAGAAATTAACTCTAGTTTATTATTCACGAGGTTAAAGAACGATCGAGTCAAGTCAGACACGAGGTAAGGGACTTCGTCTCAATCTCCTTTAATTGAGGAATATTTTGTTTTAATACAAGAATTTCTTTTATATGTTGTATAAAAACCTTTTACTTTTCATTTCATTCAAAGGGAATCTTTTTCTATGAAGCGTTTTACTAAATGAAAAAATGGAATGTTTCTTTTAATGTACGCAGTGAGAATGACCTTTCTGCCACCGCGAGTATTACATGATATTTGGCTTCTATAACAAGATGTAATGTTTTTAAAAGGAAAAATAAATACCATATACTCTATTATGTATTATGGTATTGAAAATGGTTTTGATAATGGATTTTTTATGTCCATATATTTAAGTGATATATTGTGATTGAAATGTGGAAATTTTTTCTTTCCTTTATATTTGTTGTATGTGTTATGATTTTATAATGGTACTAGGACATTTGACGGGTGGTTACGTGATAAAAAAATGAAAGTTGGTGCCGTGATAAACCAGGATGGGTGGTTACATTATAACCTCCAACGCATTGGGTATGGAAGTCAGCCGTATGACTATTATATTTAGTGTCATGTGTGTAAGTGGACCGTATGGTTATTCCATTGAAGCATGTTTATGTCTTAAGTTACCTTTATAAGTTATGTGTTCCTTATATGGGTTTTATAGTGATATTTTGTTTACAAAAAGGTAAGGAATGATATATTATTCATTGAAGAGTATTTAATACTTCATAAAGGTGAAAAGTATTACTTATGATTGTGTATTCATGGTTTACTTGTTATTTTGAAAAACTAACAGTTTCTTTCCTTGTGCATCCCATACAGAGCTTTTCATTCTCATCCCAAGTTTTTTGAAATGTTTTTCACAGGACATAAAGTGGAATAGGGTCAAAGATGGGATCAAGGAAGAGTCATGCTGTCTAAAACATGGACAGAGACATGACTCTTTTTTTCAACAGTATTTATTTTATGAAAAAAATACATACTGAGTAGATGTGCCTACATGTAATATCCATATTGTTTTGTATATGTTATGACCTAATTCTATAAAGCTCTAAACCTGAAAAGATTTTCAATGTGAATTATTCATTTAATTCAATATTATGTAATGTGTTAAGGTCGGGTCCTTATAGTTGGTATCAGAGGTCGGTTTGGACAACTTTAGGAGTTAGGAAATTGTTAAATTCATGTCCATAAATTAATTTATGGTATGAATGAAATGATAGAGAATTTTCAGATTACCATGTTGCTTCACCTAATATATTCATGTGTTTAGAATGGTTTTCCGCTGAGGAAACATTGCAGCTATGTTGGGACGACATCAGGAGGAAAACAACCTTCCAAATCAGCAACCTGAGATGGTCAGAATTGGAACTGAAAAATTTGTTGTAGTGATAGAACGGTTCACTCCGGCTATAAATAGTGGTGGTATCCATACATGAGATCAGCCAGATCAACCACATAGGAACATGTTAGTAGTAGAGCATTTCATGAGGCAACATCCCCCATCATTCAGAGGATCATCTGACCCTGTGCTAGCTGAAGGGTGGATTAAATCACTGGAGAAGATTTTCTATGTCATGGGGTGTTCAGGTAATCAAAAGGTTAGTCTTTCTGTTTACGGTTTTGATGTTTAAGCTGATCAGTGGTGGTCGATGGTGAAAAATATCAGGGATAGTGAGGAGATTAATGATCTTGAATAGGATGAATTCAAAGGTATGTTTCTTGAGAAATATTTTCCTAAGGTGGTTCATCTTAGGAGGTAAAAACAATTCCTAGAATTGAGGGAGGAGGATGACTCAGTGGCTGCTTATGAAGCAAAGTTCACTCGATTGGAAAGGAATGCTCCAAATTTAATACGAAATATTGATAGTAAAATCAACCGTTTTTACTTAGGGTTAAATCCAATGTATTGAAGGTATTTAGATTCTCGTGAGTTCAAAAGTTATCAAAAACTTGTTAGATGTGCGGAGAAGGTGGAAATGGAGTTTTCCGTTTATCAGGTGTTCTTTGTCAAACAACAGAATAAGTGGTTTAGTTGGAAGGAAACGAGAACGAATTCATCAAAGAAGCCTAGAGGTAAGAAAAACAAATATCCATCCTATTAGAAGTGTGGTAAAATGAATCCTGGAGAATGTTTATCCAAGTCTGGAAAGTGCTTTCGGTGTGGTATGTATGCTCTTATTGCTCGTAACTGTAAGGAAGATGATCAATCAGTCAATGAAAAGGAAGTAGTAAGATGTTTTAAGTGTAATGAAATAGGTCATTATGCAAATGAGTGTCTAACAAAGAACTCAACTGAGGGAAAGCAGCCAGAATACAAGCAAAAAGGGATGGTGAAATCATTTGCAACTACTTCAGAAGATGTTGGGCCATCGAATGAAGTAGTATCAGGTAAACAGTTTGTTTGTTCAGATTATGCCAATGTGTTTTTTGATTCAGGGTCTACACATTCATTCATTTCTAAGAAGCATTATAGTAAATTGGGAATTCTATCTCAAGATATGAATCCCAAAATTATGGTAAAAACTCCCAGAGGAAATATTGAGACAAAAAGAAATCATAAGAACCTTCCTGTCCTTGTGTGCGGAAAGAATCTACCTACAAACCTTATTGTTTTACCTATAATAGAGTTTGATGCTATTTTGGGCATGGATTGGCTTTCTATTTATCATGATAAGATTGACTGTAGAGTGAAAGAGGTTTCGTTTCAGAAATATTTTCAATTTGTGTACAAGAATGAACCCTTTCTTTTGATAACATATCAGGAAGTTGAGAAACTAGTAAAAGATGGAAATTAATGTTACCTTGCACATATTGTTGAAAATAAAGGAACTTTTCAGATTAATTATGTTCCATTGGTAAATGAGTATCTTGATGTTTTTCCGGATGATTTTCCTAGTATTATACCTGATCAAGAAGTTTAATTTTCTGTTGAATTAGTTCTTGATTCTAAGCCAATTTCAAAACCCCCTTATCGAATGGCTCAAGTTGAAATTTTAGAGTTAAATAATCAATTACATGAGTTATTAGATAAAGGTTTCATTCGACCAAACACTTCACCATGGGGTGATCCTGTCTTGTTTGTTAAAAAGAAACAAGGTTCAATGATATTTTGCATTGATTATAGAGAATTGAATAACATCACTATTAAGAAGCAGTATCCTTTTCCTCATATCAATGATTTGGTTGATCAGCTCCAGGGAGCTAAGTATTTTTAGAAGATTGACTTGAGGTCGGGGTACCATTCGTTGAAAGTAAAAGAAGCAGACGTTCCGAAGACCGCATTTCATACTAGATATGGCCATTATAATTTTTTTGTAATGCCTTTTGGGTTAACCAATGCACCTGATGTATTCAAGGATCTAATGAATAGAATTTTCCAGGAGTTCTTGGATAATTTTTTGGTTGTCTCCATTGATGATATTTTGGTTTTTCCAAAAGTAAATAGGAACATGAAAGTCATTTTAGGGTTATTTTGAAAACCTTAAAAGAAAATAAACTGTATGAAAAATTCAGAAAGTGTGAGTATTGGTTACAACAAATTTCTTTCCTTGGTCATATTGTTTCAAAAAATGGCATAGCTGTTGATCCTGCTAAAACCAAAGTTGTTGAAGAAGGACCAATACCTACAAATATAATAGAGATCCGTATTTTTCTTGGTTTGGCAGGTTATTACCGAAGGTTTTTTGAAATTTTTTCACAATTATCTAGTCCAATGACTAAGTTAACTCAAAAAGGTGTTATGTTCATTTTGACAAAATAATGTGATGATTGTTTTCAGGAATTGAAAAGAAGATCGGTGAGTGCTCCAAATTTGGCACTACCTTCAAAAAATGGTGAGTTTGTTATCTATAGTGATGCATCATTGATATGACTTAGTTGTGTCCTAATGCAGAATGATTAGGTAATTTCTTATCCTTCACTTCAGTTGAAAAATCTTGAGTTAAATTACCCTACACATGATTTGGAATTAGCTTCTGTTGTTTTTTATATAAAAATTTGGAGGCATCATTTTTATGGAGTAAAGTGTGAAATATATACTGATCACTAAAGTTTAAAGTATATATTCACTCAGAAAGAATTGAACGTGAGACAGAAGAGATGGATGGAATTAATCAAGGATTATGATTGTACAATTCATTACCATCCGGGAAAAGAAAATAAAGTGGATGATGCTTTGAGTCAAAAAATTAATTCTTCATTAACCATGCTATATTTGGAAGAAGATCCTTTGGTTTTTTATTTGATGAACTTTGGAACAGAAGTTGCTGGTATAGGATGTTCTTCTCCTTTGTTTCAGGTGTCAGTGAGATCATCTCTATTAGACAGAATTAAGAAAACGCAGAAGAAAGACAGTGGGCTGCAGAAAAAGGTAGAGATGGTTCAAAATGTTAAGTTGACTGAATGTAACATTGATAATGATTATGTTTTGAGGTTCTGAAAGAGATAATGTGTGCCTTGTGACTCACAATTGAAGAATGAGTTGTTATGTGAAGCTCATAATTCAATGTTTTCAATTCATCCTGGAAGTACTAAGATTTACAGAGATATTCGAGAGTATTACTGGTGGGATGGAATGAAAATTGATATAGCTGATTTTACTGTGAAGTGTTTGACTTGTCAGCAAGTTAAAGTAGAGCAGCATATACCGAAAGTAATGCTTTAGTATTTACCGGTTCTAGAGTGGAAATGGGAAAATATATCCATGGACTTCGTTGTGGTATTACCAAAGAAATCTCGAGGTAATAATGCAATCTGGGTTATTGTTGATCGATTGACTAAATCTACTCATTTCATTCCTATTCGAGATACTTTCTCTCTAAATCAACTATCTCAGTTGTATGTTTAAGAGATATTCAAGTTACATGGTGTTCCCCTCTCTATTGTATGTGATCGTGATCTTAGGTTTACTTCTAACTTTTGGAAAGGCATTCAGAAGTCGTTGGGTACTGAATTAAATTTTAGTAAAACATTTCATCCTCAATCAGACGGGTAGTCAGAATGAAAACTTCAGACCTTGGAGGATATGTTACTTGCTTGAACGATGGATTACCATGGATGTTGGGACCAACATCTTTCTTTGGTTGAATTATCATATAATAACAGTTTTCATTCCATTATACAGATGGCTCCGTTTGAGGCATTATATGAAAAATGGTGTTGAACTCTAACTTTTTGGGATGAAGTAGGTGAAAGGAAGGTGATGGGATTGGAATTGGTGGAAGAGATGGTTGTGAAAGTTCATTTGATTCAGAATCACATGAGAACAGCTCAGAGTCGGTAGAAAAGTTATGCGGATAACCAGAGGAAGGATCTTTCTTTTGAGGTAGGTGATCATATTTTTCTCAAAGTTTCTCCATGGAAAAGTGTGATACGTTTTGGAAAGAAAGGAAAGATGAGTCCGAGGTTCATTGGACCCTATGAAATCCTAGAGAAAGTTGGATCAATTTCATACAGAGTGTCTTTACCTCCTTGTTTGTCCCAAGTGCACAATGTTTTTCATGTTTCAATGTTGAGAAAGTATATGCCAGATCCATCTCATGTTTTGAACCCAAAGGTAGTTCAGTTGGAAGAGAATCTCTCTTATGAGGAGCAACCAGTCCAGATTCATAACCGTAGAGAGCATGTGTTTTGGAATAAGGTAATTTATCAGGTGATGGTTTAATGGAAAAACCATATGGTTGAAGAGGCAATGTGGGAATCTGAAAATGCTATGAGGGATAAATAACCCCATTTTTTTGATAAGTGAATAAAATTACGAGGACACAATTCCCAAAAGGGGGGGAAGGATGTAACATCAAAGTTAAATAAAAAATAAGACATTTTCATATTTATTAATATTTTTGGATTAAATATTAATTTTACTTTAAAGGGGTTTCTATGTTTGATGGCATACCCGATACACAACAATGGGTTTCTTTGAAATCATACGTTGCACACTAATAATATAATAATATTATTTTAAATAGTAGTTAATGCCTAGACGTTTTATTGGAAGGAATGAATATAAATAACTAAAATATGATTATATATGTTTGTTAAAGGTTTTTACATTTATCTAATAAAATATAAAGGCATAAAATAAGAAAAGAATTCAATTTTAGGCAAAATACTCAAATATTCACTAAAAGGCTGATTTATCACCTTTTGAAGGATAAACCTCCTTAAATATAGTCTTGGTCACTATTATACGTTCTATTGGACCAAATATAATTCTTCTTTGAAATCGGGACATCAAAATTTTCTTTGTGTATGTTTTTCTGTTATTTTTCCGATAAAGTTCATTTTTAAGGAATGGTGAAAAGTGTTGTATTTTAATTCAAAAGTACCTTTTAATATAATTTATCTATATGGTTAGATTATATTTTTAATTGGTTTTAATGTGTAATTAGAATATATTTTTACCATTTAATCCAATGGTGGTCATTGGAATTAATTTCGCTTTGAAATTGGACATAAACAAGTGTCAATATTTTGATATATATTGTTTCTTAAAAACATGCTATTTGATTTGACAACGAGAATTAATTATAAAATTAATTAATGAAAATTATATTTTTTGAATTTCATAAAATAGACATCATTTTTGAATTCGGAATATGAAATATATCTTAGGGTGAATTTTTGTTATTTTTCTGAAAAACTTCAATTTTTGATGAATAGTGAAACCACTAAGTGGTAGTTAAAAAAACTGAATTTTTCATTTAAAGGAAACTTTACCGCTTCTGTGAATTGAATTTCAAAAATTCGACATACATGGTTGTCATTAGTAAGTAAAATTTTGTTCAATGGGATGAAAATAATTTTTGGTGAGTAGTAACTTTTAAGTTTTATTAATCGCGATTAAAGGTAATTTGTGTAATTTAATTAAATATAAATTTATAATATTAGGAAATTACCTTTAAACTTTTCATACCTTTATTGGATGAGTAATGGATGACCAGGAAAATCCATGAGTCAATTTGTGGGACCCCATGGAGCCACATGGGTACGATAATGACATCAATACCTTTTATTTAAAGTAAAAATAAAAATGTCACGAACATGTATTGTTTTACTAAAAAACATTTTACATGGGGTTATATAAGTTATATTTTTGACTATAAATATTCATTAGAAATCTAATATTATTTCCTACATCATGTATTTTTTTTATAATTTTTAGACATCTAATAAATAAAATTATTTATGGAAAAATGATGATGCAATGTTTACGTCATTAATGAATGATTTAAATAAATAAGAATATAATGTTTAAAATAATATCCAAACCATGTCCAATTATTATTGTATGATTTTATTTCGAACATGGGACACCTTATCTTAGACTTTAATGTTTTTTTGACCTTTAGAAACCGAAAATCATTATATAATAAAATAATAGTTTCATGTTTTCCAAAAGAGCCCCTTCTCTCCCTTATAAAAAGACTTCACTTCCTACCCATTTATCACACTCCTCAAGCCCTTTGGCTCATCCAACCACAATTCCAATAAGTCCCCAAGATCCCTCTATTAATCCTAGAAGCCTTACCTTAGGCATAAATCTCTTCAAGAAACCCTTTTGGTTCAAACCAAGGGGAGTTACCCTATTTAAATGTAATGTCTTCTCTTTTGTTCTTTTGTTTTATTTTTCTTCTCCAACCCCCTAAACTCTTTTTATTCATTTATTTTGTAAAAACACAATTATCTTCAATATAATATGATTTTGTTATGAGAATGATTCTAGATACACTTTCACACACCTCCATCTAATGGTGGAAGAACATACTGTTTCTGTGGAGGGCGAACTACTGCCTCACAAAACGATGATTGTTCAATTAACTCCTACCGACTATCATGGTGGACATTAAGATGTCATTGTATTTATATATGATATATATTATGTTTATTTTTTTCTTTATGCTTCTGTATTTTTCATTTATGTCATACCTTTATGGTTTCCATAATGGATAAACGTGATAATTTCATTTTAGGAAGTGAGGACTACCGCCTCCTCAATGTGATTTGAATCGTTAATTCCATATGTGGGATGTATAAAGGATGGAGTTGATGATATTATATTTGATATTATACTGTAATTATAATATAACTTTATATCGTTATGATTTCATTCCATTAAATATGAAATAGAAATGAAAGTAGCATTCACGTGTACGTACAACTTACCGTCTCCATGAATGGTGCATTTCATTTATTACCTCTAAATGTTATGTAATATTGTAAATTCATGTGTATACTGGATATATATTATATATATGATATCTAAATCATGAATATAATTATGGATATAATGGATATTTTACCACATGAACAACTTGTAAGTATAAGAAATTTATTTTTGACTCGAGTACCAAATATCGACAAAGCGACCGTTATTAACTTAAATGATTAAATAATGTTCATAACATGGTAATAAGTGATACAAAAGGAATAATGAACTTGATAAAGGTTATTAGGCAAGTAGAAATTATCTCTACTTTATTATTCATGATATTAAAGAACAATCGAGTCAAGTCAGATACGAGGTATGGGACTTCGTCCCAATCTCATTTCATTGAGGCTTATTTTGTTTTAATACAAGACTTTCCTTTATACGCTGTATAAACACCTTTGAATTTTCATTTCATTCAAAGGGAATATTTTTCTACAAAGTGTTTTACTAAACGACAAAAGGAATGTTTCTTTTAACGTATGCGGTGATAATGACCTTTCTGCCACAGTGACTATTACTTGATCTTTGGATTCCTTAACAAGCCGTAATGTTTTTAAAGGGAAAAATAAATACCATATACTCTATTATGTATTTTGGTATGGAAAATGGTTTTGATAATGGATTTGTTATGTCATTATATTTAAGTGATATGTTGTGATTAAAATGTGGAAATTTTTTCTTTCCTTTATATTTGTTGTATGTGTTATGATTTTATATTGGTACTTGGACATTTGATAGGTGGTTACGTGATAAACCAAATGACGGGTGGTGCCGTGATAAACCAGGATGGGCGGTTATGTTATAACCTCCAATGCATTGGGTATGGAAGTCAGCCGTATGGCTATTCCATTTAGTGACATGTGTGGAAGTCGACCGTATGGTTATCCCATTTAATTATGTGTATGTCCCAAGTTACCTTTATAAGTTATGTGTTTATTACATGGGTTTCATGATAATATTTTGGTTACAAAAATGTATGAAATGATCTTTTATTCAGTGAATAGTATTATCTACTTCATAAAGGTGAAATGTATTACATAAGATTAAGTATTCATGGTTTACTTGTTATTTTGAAAAACTAACAGTTTCAATAAATACATATAAAATTAATATATATGATATTTATATCCTTTTATTAATCTCTCTTTTAGGGGTCTTATGATTCTATAGTTTCCAAAGTTATATATGATTTTGTCTCAATTTTCATTCTTTGTGACATATGTTATGTTATGAACCTATCTTCTTTTATGAGGTGTTTATACAGATCCTTTGACATGTAATATAATTTATTTATTTATTATCACAATATTATATATTTTATATAATTTTTTTCTTTCATGGTGTATTATGATTCAATGTTCCCAATGTATTAATAGTATTATGATACAATTTTATTTTTATGATTGTGCCTATAGTGATGAAATGTTAAGAAATATCTCTCAAAAAACTCTTTAATTTTTTTTCCTATTGTTACGTCATGTATTACCTTCATTTTCCTCTCTTTATGTACTCAATAGTTCAAAATAGTATTTTTAAGAAAAACCCTCGTTATTTATCTCTTCAATCGAAAACCAATTTTCTTCCAAAACCATATTTTATAAAAATGTATTCAATTTTATTTAAAATTCTCTAAATAATTTTAAAAATAATTTTTTTACACATGTTTGAAATTTTAACTTTTTTTGAAATGAATCTTCATGTCATTTTCTAAATAAGTCCCTTTTGGCATTTATGAAAAATGTGAATGAAATATATTTTTTACTTGTACAACATGAATGATATTTTTCACCCTCATGAACAACTCATTAATTTTTAAACATAACATTATATATTTCAATCTTAATTTTGAAAGAAAAGGATTTTGATTATTTTGATTATTTTATTTTTAAAAAATTAATTTACAAATTTAAGAAAGTATTTTACTCAATAAATGTTTTAAATTATATTTAATTTTTTAATTATAATTTATTATGATATATTTTTTAAAGAAAAGTATTTTGAAAATATTTTTTCTTTTTAAAAGTTTTTTTCAAAGTGGAAAGTCTATTTTCTTTAACAAATGATCCATGTGATCTTTCAAAACCATTTTCCTTGTAATATCACATCCATTTATGTTACTTATGAGTTACGGGGAATATGATCCATGGATACCATTATTATTTTCTGTCAATATGGTTTTGGTTTATAATGAAAATATGTTTATGAAACACATTTCTATTCAATTGGTTATATAATGATAAAATTTTTATAAAGCCAACTTTTCCATGGGTTATGCTATAATGAAATGATGAAATTGTTATGAAAAGTGTTTAGTTTAGAAACAATATATTATGGTGAAAGGTTTATGAAACCATTTTAAATTCATTAGTTCTGATATGATGAATGATTTATGATCTTGTGGAAAAGATATTTTTGATTTTAATTTTTTGATTATGGGGACCTATATATCCCTTAAACTCATTTGGTAAATATTGATATCTCATGAGATAAATAGGAATAAAGTGGGGAGTGAACCTAGTTTAGTACGTGACTTTTTCCACTAAGATTGTTTTGGGAGTGCAACATGACTACTACGATGGTTCAGGGAGTGAAGTCATTCTACTATGGTAGTTTGGAAATAATCCTTGAATACTAAGGAAATTATTTTCCATTATTGTTTGTATTCCGCAATTCAATGTCATAGTTAAATGTTATGCTCTCATGGATCTTTTTCTTTTAGTTTCTTATGATTCATGTCCTATGAACTAACAATCATCATTTATTAACTTATTTTTTTTAAATTTTATATACGGGGTATAGTTTTCATATGTTATGCTCATGTTCTTATACCATTATGCTCACGTTATGTTTATATATTTTCCTTTTATACCCTTTTTGAGAATCTGATGTCACCATTTCTTATGTTTCTTTTCCACATGTAAGGATGATGGGTATTATGTTTGATATGTTTAATAAGGTAATTAATATTTAGTTACTAAGTGGGAGATGATGAAAAAGGCTTATGGAATTTTTTTTATGTTTCCATGTTTTCAAAGGAAATATACCTTTATGATCCTTAGGCATGTTTTTGTGTAATTTAATGAATATTCATCCAAAATATATAGTATCTATGTATGAGAAGTTTGGGTCTCTATAGTTAGTATTAGAGGACTGGTTTAATTAACCTTTAGGAATAGGGATGAGAAGACATTAGTGATATCTCTTGGGACATTTCAATGGAATTTTATATGGGATGTCTATGGATATGTATGGGATGATTCATTGTATAGGAAAATGTCCCGTAATATTGGTAAAGGATAGAGTGAGTGGTTTCCAATAAAATACATCCCTCTCAGGATACTAAAAGTGGATGTGGATCTGGAAAATAGGTACCTAAGGGTAATAAATTTTTAAAGGTAATATTGAGCTAGACTCGATATTCACCTGGTGCATGATAATGGCCATGTTGAACACCTGATTTTACACACTCAGAGGGTATGTTTTGGAAATTAAAAAACTCCTTAAAAACCCATTAGGTAGATTTATATATTGACCATGAATGATGTATGATAAACGTAAGGTTTTATAAATTGAAAAGATTATGTCATTTTTTAGTTAACCATTAAATGATTTTCCATGATTATTTGGTTTCACTCAAGGAATATTATTATAAACACTATGATATTTGGTTTTAGAAAATGGAGGGAACTAGAGGAAATTGGATTAACATTGAATGTGATAGATAATTTTTTAATGAGTAACCAAATGGGATGATGAAAAGAGTAAAGGATATTTTCATTATTCCTAATATCCTATCATGTTATATGATTAAAAATTTCACCTTAACTAACTCTTGGACTCACCAAAGAGGGGAAGGATAGTGTTCATTGAGAGTTTAGGTTGTGTAGAGCATAGAGGAATGGATATTTAGTTTCCTATATTTTGATAATGTTGGAATAAGCACCCAAGTGGATTTATTAGAGTAACATAAAGTTATTTTGGGTGTTGAAAATGATGAAAAAACAAGTAATTATAGAGGAAAAATGAAATGTTTGGTTAATACAATGAATGATAATAATGGTATCTATAATATGTCATCGACAATTAAAATTTTCAAATGTGGAAAATATGGGAATTATGAAAATTGATGTCCTAATAAGAAATCTCACAAAGAGAATCAGAAAGACGTTATATGTAATGGTTATACTGTTGATGATGTGGATACTTCAAATGACATATCAAAGGTATGGTCTCTTCTAAAAATATTGTTTTTGTTAAACATAAGAAGAATTATTAAATAGAGGTTTATGAATTATAATACATGATTCATATTTCACATTATAGGAAAGAGGTATTATGGAATAAGAGGATTAAGTCTAGTCAAATGGGTTGATAATGAGTTGGGATGATAAAAGTGTATATATATTGGAATTAGAGAATTATGTTATATAAATCCAGAAATATATAATAATTTTTAATTATAAGTTTTTAGTTAAGTATTAATATGAATATGATGAATGGTTTTGATGACATAGAAAAGTGATTTAATGGAAAGGTGATATTTTATAAAAACACATGATTAAGTGAAGATAACCCCTAATATATCTCTTTTGCTGAGGTAATGATGTTGGGATAAATAGATTATGGATCTTAATATTTTATATTGGATAACATTGATGTCCTTGGAACTAATTATTGATTTGTGGAAAGAGTTTTTATGATATGATTTCTTATGTTTACAACAATATTATATTTATTGAATATATTCAATTATATGTGGTTTTATTCCAAAAATGAGGAAGTATGTATGTTTTCATTATGGTTTTATTGTAATTCAGGTTTTTTCCATGTTTAAGGAAAGTATATGACTAAGGTAATCACATATTTGGTTTGTGAAAATGATGAGTTACTTTATGAAATTTTGGGGATTAATGTTATATTGATTTTAAGAAATTTAGTGATGTAATTTATAAATTTAGAATTTTGGATGGGTTATATGGTTAACCATTTATGGAATGGTTTATGTTGATATTTTTATGAGGTTTTAGAGATTAATGTATTATTTCACCATATGATGATTTATGCATATTGAATAACTTGTGCTAACCATTTTGATTTTGATAAGAACTAGAAAGATTAATAATTACATATCATTATTTTATGGAACTTATGATCAACTAGTGCATTAAGAATTTTAAAAAATAATTAATCTTTATTTCTAAAAGTAGTAGATGATGTGAAAATTGATCGAATCACAATCATAGGATGAGATTGTGCTTATAAAATGGAATGAAATCATATAATTATATCTTCTCATAAAAATCCCCAAAATTAGGAAAAGGATCTTGATATAAAATGTGATCTGATTACAATAATTTTATATAATTCCAACAATTTTTTTACACTTCTTTGGTTTAAGGTTTTTTGGTTTTGGATTTTCACATGACCATTCACCTTCTTATGATTAATGATCTTTGTCACTCTACATCAGTATTTGGGTGTTTTTTCATCTTCTATGTCTAGGTGTTCACCTCCCAACAATGTTCTCCTCAATATAAATGATGTTTTTAGTTATTCTAGGTTACCTTCACACATCGTTTTCTCTCTTTTCAAGTGTATTTTTGAGTAAAACATTTTACGATGTGGGTTTCCCATAATGAGGTTTTAAAATTTTAAACCCCTATAAAATGGGAAAAATTTCAAACAAAAAGGAAAAAATTTATTTTAAGGGGGTAGAATGTAAAACCCTATGATTTTTTGAAATTTATATATTTTTTCAAATAAATTTAATTTTGTTGATATTTCTCACTAAATTCATCACATGGTTTAGCTTGAGTTACAGATGACATTGAGTTTATCTTGTGTTATACAATATACTGATTATAGATTCTGATACATGAAACATTGAGTTTAAATTAAATGTTACATACTTTAAAATTTTTATTTATTAATATTATATTCATCACCTAGTAATTGGAATAGAGGTTATAAATAGGATTAAATAAATTATTAAAATATATTTTTTATATATGTATATATAATTAATTCTTTAGTGACCAATAAATTAGAAATTAAAATAAACACCGTTTGAAAACAAAGTAAATCTTTTTCTGAAAAACTATTTTTATGGACACAAATGTGTTTTACCTCAATAAATTAAACATGCCAAATTTTGATAATTATTTAAATTAAATTTATATATTATATATTAAATAATATTTTTCAACATTCTTCAATTTTTGTTTTTTATACAAGATATATGAATAAATATAATTTTTTCTCCTAAAAAATGTATTTTTCTATAATCTGTTTGTCTCTTTTTGCACATTTATTTTAAATATATTTTGGTACGATTTAAGAAAATTTACTTGAAAATTTTAAATTCATTTTTGGAATCATTTTTTTCAAATTATATTATGGTGAATGTTTTGATAATTTTCTAAAAAGATAACCTTTTCAACGAATAATGAAAATATTTATTTTTATTAAGAATTTTAATTTCTTTTAATGAATTTGAAATATTAAAATTTGTGTTAATATTTTTTTTTAAATTAACTTAGGCTAAAATAGGAATGGAAAAATTTGTGTTAATATTGGTTTATATAAAAATATGTGTTATATATGAAATAATAATTATTTTGTAATGGTAATATATTATTTACCCGAATTTGATTCATTCCATCAAGAAATGGGACACAATGTTTATACATACTTACAACCAATCATCTCTATGAATGACAAATTTCATTTTATATCTTTAGATTTTATGGAGTAAAATAAATACATATATAATTTATATGTTTTATAATTATATCATGGATAAATTTTTTATATGATGTAACTGGGATCAAATTAAGAGGACAAAAAATAACATATCAAAATAATCACACAAGAAAATAGTCATTGCCTGAAACGTGATAATAACATGGAATTGTTAATAAACTGGTAATAAAAGGTCATAAATAAATCATATATGGTATGATATATATAATTATGGTTATTTAATTGATATATAATAAATTTATTTCTATTATATTGGATTATTGAACTCATACAATTGAATTTGAGACATAATGTAAGGGACATTAGTCTCACTTAATTTTTATATGAGACAAATGCCATATTTACAACATGTATATTTTATTCGGTGTATATAGTATTAATGAATTTATTTTATTATTATTATCATAAAATTTTTAGGATTTTACATATTATTTGAGTATCTATATTTCATGGGATTTAGGATTCGATAGATTCTATAGTGGAAAATGATTTTTTCTCAATTTTTCTTTTTTGGGATATATGTTATGACATGAAACTATATTATTTTATGAGGTGTATATACATCTATTTTGACGTGTAATGTGATTAATTTACTGATTATCATGATATTATATGTTTTATTTAATGTTATTCTTTCATTGGGGCTTATTATTCAATGTTTCCAAAATGGCAATGATTGTATGATGCAATCTCATCATATTATGATGGTTTATGATTATACTTCCAATGATGAAATATTATGATATATCTCTCATGAAACTAATTAATTTTATTAAAATCATTATATTTTATGAGAATACATGTGTTCCCTTCATTTCCTCTCTTTTTGTAATCAATAGTTCAAAATAATTTTTTTTAATAAAAACCTTCTTTATTTATCTCTTTGGTAAAAAATAAATTTTCTTCCATAATTCTGTTTTCTAAAAATGATTTAAAAAATGTTTTTAACATTATCAGAATTATTTATTAAATATATTTTTACCCATGTGTTAATTATTAATTTTTCTTGAAGGGAATATTCAATTTTTTTTCCAAACAAGTCCCATTTGGCATTTACTGAAAATGTGAATTTTTTTTACCTTGTATAACATGACCAATATTTTACAGTGTCTTAACCAAATAATTTTTTGAAAGCTTCTTTTATAACATTAAATGTTTATTTTGAAATAAATGATTTAACAAATGTTTTATGAGTATTTTACATTAAAAAATTCTTTTCAAAATGGGAAGGATATTTTATTTAAGAAATGTTTTAAATGATCTTTAAAGATAAATTTATAACTTTCCAAGGTTAATTTTTTAAATAAAAGGTTTATAAATTTTTTTTATGTTTTATAAAGTGTTATTAAAAGTGGAAAGGCTATTTTACTAATGAAATGTTTTATGTGGTCTTTCTAAATCATTTTCCATCTTAGATAGAATCCTTTTATATCCCCTATGAATTAATGGGGATATGATCCAAGGATACCAACATTATTATTTCCATGGAGGATTTAATTTTTGATGAAAATATGTTTATGAAACATATTTCTCTTCCATGAGATATACCATGATAAAATTTTTATGAAACCCGTTTCTTTTTTAATGGGTTTAGCTGTGATGAAATGATAAAATGATCATGAATCTTGTTAGTTTTCCACATGTTATGTTATGATGAAATGTTTATAAAGACCATTTATTTTCATGGGATCTGATTTGATGAATTTTTTATGATATTATGGAACACATATATATTATTTTCACTATGTTATGGGTGGGACCAATATTGTAACATCCTGGTTCTAATATGACAGGCACGTCTTTAATATTGTCATGGGTTTTCCTTTTTTTGAGTGGGTATGGTAGAGAATGAAATGGGAGGATACCTATAATGTTGACAATAGATATTTATTGGACTCTCATATTTAACAGACCTATTCTATAGGCTTCCAGAGGTTTACACACTATGTAACTAGGCTACACAACATGTAATCGTCGCTAGGTGAATATCATGAGAATGTTCATGTCAGGAGAAGAATCACACTGTGAAGGGATACAAATAATTAAAAGACAATACACATAATGATTTATTTAATGATATGTTTTAATTTTAATGTGATGCAGTTTTAGCGGTTATGAAACATAACTATTTCATGACATGTTGTGGGATTACATGTCATGTGATACCCCAAGTTCTATTTTTAAATGGGAAACACAACTGAGGTATTATATTCCCCTCCTCTCCAGTTTCATTTCTCTCAACCCATAGAATTCCACTGGAAATCATGGAACCCTCTAACCCTTCTGGATTCCTTTTTTCAGCATTCGATCATCGTTGCAGTTACAGTGTGGATTCTAGGGTTAGTGTTCTCCATATTCTTCATCATTCTCACTTTATCCGCATTTGGGATTTCAATTAATAATATTGAAATTGATGTATCTATGATCTGTTCTATTTGATCTCATTTATAGGTTTAGTTTAGAGGCCTTCTACACATTTTTTCTCATTGATAGGTTCCTTTGCGAGTGTTGGCTTTCCCGAAAATGGTATGTGGTTCCATTCCGTTGGGAAAATTTTATTAAACTTGAAATTATTAATTAATATCAGCTATTGATTTAAATTAAATACTCAAACTTGGTTTAAATTTATTTGATAAATACCAATTCTAGTAAATTGGGAGATTTAAATTTCTTTTGGCATTAAAATTGTGAAAACTCCCAATTCCTTTGAATTGGGGAGAATTTGTGGAAATTGGTTGATTTAAATTGATTAATTTACATTATAAATTTTATGGAAGATATTCCAACTAAAAATTTGAATTTATTTATTGAAATGGATTGTTAAATTGATTGAATTGGTTTTGAATTTATTTCAAACTAGTGAGAATGGATTAAAATGTTTGATAGAAACCCAATGGTTTTATCTTGTTAAAGAGGCATGTTTTTGATTAAAATATTTTTTCCATTAAATGGTCATTTGGAATTTTAAATGGGGGAATGGTATTTAATTTTAATTTTATAATTCATAATATAAATTTTACATCATTGATTATGTAATAGAACCTACAATTCATAGGTAGTTTTTGAGTTATTTGTAAACACTATATGCTTATATAACATTGTAAAATATAAATGCAGTATGTCACATCCCCAAAGTGATGATGATGAGTCACCTTTATCCAGTGTCATAGTGATTTGTGTATACACATATTTCCATGACCACTTAGAGAGTGCAGAGTCCTATATCCTAGAATGTACACACCTATTTAGAAGATGGCCATGTTTCCCACATGTTTTATATTTGAGATATAAATGTATGCCTATGTTGATGAACTAAATTGCAGGACTTATGTATTAATATATACTATTTTATATAATTTTTTTAATCCATTTTCTATAAATATTCCATCACCTGTAAAGTTGTTTCTTAAAGTATTTTCCCATCATTTGAATTGTATGGCATAATTTTTTTAAATATTATTTAAAATTACAAACCTATTTATTCTGAAATTGAAATAATTACTTTAGTTAATCGATTTTTTTCATTTGTTATGTAATCATTGGTGAGATCCTACTAGTTTTTTTATCTTACACCCTACTGATTCCTTCAGCTGTCTGTAGACTATCTCCTTCCACATCCGAGTAGGGGGAAAGGATCTTTTAGAGGTGGATCTAGCTGTTGAATCTTGGATGTGGTGAGTTGTGTCCTTAGGTGCATGAGATTTTTCCCTAATTTAAGAATTTGGTTATAGTACTTTTAGATTTAATTACATTTTAACTTCAGATACATTACCTTAGTGTAGTTTTTTTTATTAATATTGAATTTCTTATATTACCTCTTCTATGTTTTGTGGAAAATTCATTCACACTTGCTTGTTGGTTGATACTAGGTGATATTAGATAACATGTGGGGATTGGGAATTCCATTTACGCGATGTCTGGGCCATCTTGATTATTGGGTTACCAGGGTACCCAAGCTACTTTGTGAAAAATGGTATCAAAGGGGGTTATTGAGATTCTTTTCTTGAAGTCAGTTTGCATTGTGAAATATTTTCGGGTCTTAGGATATAGTTAAAATTTAGTGAATGGATAGATCTCACTCAAAAAAAAACTTATCTTTAATGGGGTGGTTAGAGGAATAAGTCTTGTGGATTAGTTCTAGTATTTTTCTTATTTTTATTTGGATAGAGTGAAATCCAAATCTTGTTAGGTCTATCAGTTGGGATCTTGTTTCCATTGTTTCTTAGTTTGAGTGGTAATTTCATGTATTCATTGTTTTCTACTGATGTTTTGTAGAATCAAAAATTTGATAATATGTCCAAATTGGATCCATGAAGAAGCTATTGTTGAACCACTTTGAGTGAATCCTCTCATTGACCCAAATCTAGTTGAGGTGATTGTGCGCACTGTTCGTGCTCTAAGATAGGCAACACCTACAATCCCCATTGTAACAGCCTGGGATTTTATGAAAACTATTCTTTTTAATTTTATTAATGTCTTGTGTTGTACGCTACACCAAAAAGAGCTTGCACAACATGCATCCTTGACGTGCCTTGCATTACACGCAATCGCAACCTTCCTCGATAGCGTGTGTAGTACGCAATACTGAGTTTCACGAAACAATGATATGCTATTAAAATATTATTAAAACTAGCCGTTATGAATAGTAATAACCACTTTTTAAAATTTTAGAAATTTTAGCTCTCAAAATGGACTTCATTTTTGGATTCGTAATATCGAAATTAGCTTAGGGTGAAATTTTGGTACTTTTCGGATAACTTTCATTTTCTAATGAATAGTGAAAATTACTAAATTTTAATTAAAAACAACTTTTTTTTATCGAAATAATTAATAGTGATAAATTATTAATTTGAGTGGTTTTAAAGTATATTTAGAATATATTTTTACAATTTAATACAATGTTAGTCATTGAATGTAATTTCACATTTAAACCAGACATAATCAAGTGTCAATCTTTTGATGGATATTTTTTCTTAAAAACACGCTATTTGTTTCAACAGCGGGATTTAATTATAAAATTAATTAATGCAAATTCTATGTTATGAATTTGGTAAAATATACTTCATTTTTGAATTCGGAATATGAAATATAGCTTAGGATGAAATTTTGGCATTGTTCTGAAAAACATCAATTTTTGCTGAATAGTGAAACTACTAAGTGGTTGTTAAAAAATGAATTTTGCATAAAACTTAATTTTACCGCTTCTGTGAATGGAATTTCGAAAATCCGAGAGACACGGTTGATATCAGTAAGTAAAATGTGGTTCAATGAGATAAAAATAATTTTTTTTGGTGAATAGTAACTTTTTACTTTTTTTTACCGCGGTTAATAGTAAATAGGGTAACTAAGGGTAAATATGATATTACTATTACCCTAACACATGTCCTAATTCTATTGGATAAGTGTAATTCGACCAAAAACAACCTTATGAATAAAATATTACCATTTAGGACCACTTGGGTTAGATTAGGACATTTATTATTATATTATTTAAAGAAGGGTTAAAAGAGTTAAAATCAAAGTTTATTTACTAAAACATTTTTAATATGAGGTTATACATAAGATAAATTCGACTATAAATATTCATTAGAAAGATAAAAAGATTTAATACATAATGGTATTTTATTTGTAATTTTTAGACATCAAATAATTTAATTTATTTATGACACAAAGATGATGCAGTAATTATCTTATTAATGAAATATTGACATAATTGATATTATAAATACCAAAATAAATGTAATTTAAGACTTTTTATGAATTCCACTAATTTTATAGGTTACAATGATATATTAGTGTTGATTTAATCAACTTTTTTAGAACATATAATTCTGTTATGACTTTCACAGAAATCATATATCAAATAGTGTCAAAATTGACACAAAATAGTTTTTAAATCAAATATTATATTATTAATTGTTATTTTATTCCTAAAAATCTATGGTTCGTCCAAATGACTTAGATAAGGATATATGTATTAATAATAAACAATTTGGGGTTCTTTTGGCATGTTATAGTAAGTGTATTAACCATATAGTGAAAGAAAACAAAAAGACACGGTAAAAGTTAAATTATTTAACTTAGAGTTAAATCTAATTGATAAGGTTAAAATAATACCCTAAAATTGTCTAACTCTTATTGGTTGATAGTATTTCGACCCATCCCCACTTTAGCTCCGAAATAAGACCCTTTGGAACCATTATAAACCGATTTTGACTTTAATATAAAATACTATTTTGAGGTATTCCTAAGGTGCCCCTCTCCTCCCTTATAAAAGGACACCTCCTCCCCCTCCTCCTCACACCAATTTGAGCACTCAAGCCCGGCCAACCCCTGCCAAAATCTCTTCTCCACTTCCCTAGAATAATCCTAGAGTTCCTGGTCTTCTTCAAAGACCAATCTTAGTTCTCTAAGTGAAGGATTCAAAGAAGCGTTTCAAAGAAGAGGTAATATCCATTACCGATCGTTTCAATTTCTTTCTTCTTCAACTTCTTCTTCTTTAGTTGTTTCATGATAAAGTAATAACATCAGTATTACTTACATACTGATATGTTATTATAAATATGAAACAACTCTAATTAACCTTCTATCCATCATACGGAAAAAGGAAATCACCGCGCGTGCGTACGTATGGAATACCGTCTCCACGCCGTGGTGTAATCTATTTTCTGCCACCACATTAATTGGATGGGTATAATGGTTTAATGAGTAACTATATATGATTATTATAAAGTGATATTGATACTGAAATAGTATACAAACACTTCAACACAATTCCACGACCATGGGAACGATATCATCGCTCGTGCGTACGTACGGACTACCGTCTCCACGACGCGATGAAATTCATTCTCCATGTTAACCATTTAAGAATGATTATAAAGTATATATAATATGTACTAATGAAATATATGACATAATAATGATACTGGATTTATTTATATATTTATATGTATGTCATGTACTTAATTCCATTCAATTCAATAAGGAAACGAAAACAGTGTTCATGCGTACGTACGGACTACCGTCTCCATGAACGGTGTATTTCTTTCCATTTAATGATTTATTATATATATGTATATCCTGAATATATATATATATCATGTTTTATGTTCTGGAATTATGTAATCATGATCTAAGTAATCATATGAATAATTACAAGTCAAAACACGGACGACAAATGAAACAATTTTACGCAAAACACTCTTTAACATGGAATTTACAAAAGAACGGGTAATATAAAGTAATAAGTGAACCATATATGATATCATAACAATGAATATGATTCTGTAATAAGTAAATGACATTATTTAAATCATTATACAGTTGGTTCGAACACTTACGAAGAAAATCAGACCTAAGGTAAGGGAAATATCACAATCTCATTTTTATCCGAGATTGTTTATACTTTGAAATTTACTGGGGTGTATTTTATCATCCACATCCATGTTTCCTCAATATGTAATATTATTTCCATTCACCTAAAATTGTTTAAAACCTATTTTACCCTTCGGTGAGTTTTTAGTAAAAGATATGAAAGGAATCTTTTGTCGTTTTCATACGAGGTACTTTTTTTGACTTTTCCGACAAAAGTACGAGAAAAATGTTTTTTTAACTTATACGGCATGAATGGATTTTTTAAAACATTATTTCCAAGAAGATTCCTTTACAAGTTTTCAAGTTTATTTTTAATCAACTTCTTTTAGTTTAAAATTGAATGACAAGTTAAGAAAGGAAAATGTTTTTGAAGTAGAAAGGATATTTTCCTCAAGAATGGAGTTCAAGTGTTTTATCAAAACTATTTTCTATCTAAGATAATATAGAGTTATGTTTCTATACCTATTGTTAAATTGATTTTATTATGTTGTGATGGAATTATTTTTATGAATTCCTTTATCTTATATGAATTGTTTTATGATGTCATGTTGTTTAAGAATCCCATTTTTATTACATGGGTTATGCAATGATGTATGATTTATGATTTTGTGGCACACATAAGAATGGTATCATTATGAGATGGGTGGGACCTATATCTCCCTCCAATGCATTGGGTAAAGATTTTATATCTCATGAGATAGACATGGCTGGAATGGTAGGTTATACCGGTTCAGTGAAACAGGACTGAAATGAGGGTTACTCGATTCAGAAAGGGACTTTGTCCACTAAGATAGTCTTGGCAATGAGTCTTGACTAACAAGAAATGATTCTCTATGATTATGTGTGAATGCCACAAAGTTTCATGTTTTAAGTTATGATTATTGTGATTACATTTCACTGCCATGATTTATCCCATGTTATGAAATTATGATCTCTTTTGCAGGATAAGATTTCCAAAAGTTATGTGCTTAAGTATATGATGTGATTGATATTTCTTTTGTTTACCCTTTCTGAGCATTTGAGCTCACCCTTTTATGTTTTCTTTTCCCCAGGATATAAAGAAAGGTTTTAGGTATAAAAAAAAGAAGATCTTTATGGGAGATGTTGAAGATCTTTCACCACGATTAGAAGATTACGTTCCGAGTTTCCAAAGACACTAAACTATTACGATCCTTGTGTGTGTGTTTTTTTTACTAAGTATTCCGCAGAAGTAATGTAATGTTCATGTACGTTAAGCTTCGGGTCTCTACAGTTGGTATCAGAGGAAAGGTTTAGTCAACCTTTGGAAACTAGGATGCGAAAACGTTAGTGAGATCCCTAGATATATTTCTACGGTATGTCTAGGGATGTCCCTAAGGTTATGTATACGTATAGGTTATAGTACTAGAACTACGCTAACGATCATAGAATTAAAACTAAGATGTTAGATATTGAAGGTACTTCCCCTTTATTATGCTGTTTTCCCTAGCATGATTTTTGCCTCTCACACTATTCTTTTTGGGTTTTAGATGATGGCTGGAACCCGAAGGAACCGTGTTGATCAATGCAATGGACAATGCAATGATTGTCCTCCTGAACAAACAAATGTTATGGGAGATGGAGTGCAAAATCTTATTACTATACTTACACAAGCTATGAATCATTCTGGACTTCCAAATGAGCAGAAAAGGGAACAATATTCTATTGAGTCCTTCATGAGGCAACGACCACCTTCTTTCAGTGGGACTTCCGATCCACTTGTTGTTGAACAATGGATCAGTACCACTGAAAAGATATTTTCAGTTCTTCAATGTTCTGAACATGATAAAGTCATCTTAGCAGAATATCGTTTGGAAGGTGAAGCTGATCAAAGGTGGAATCTTATCAAGAATACGAGTCTAAGAGATGAAATTGAGTCCATGGAATGGGACGAGTTCAAGAACTTATTTTTCAATAAGTACTTCCCTCGTATTCTTCGAACAAAGATGGAGAAGGAGTTTCTTGAACTAAAGCAAAAGGATGATGAATCTGTTGGTATATACGAAGCGAATTTTACAAGACTTGCAAGGTATGCATCTGGCATTATCATCCAACCTGAATGTAAAGTTGATCGATTTTTCAGTGGCTTAAAACCAAGTCTTCGAAGGGCATTAGCTATAAGAGACTTCAGTAGCTATGAAGAAATTGTGTGTTGTGCTATCAAGGTAGAAATGGAAGTTGGTGTTACATATCCATCTCATGGTTTTGACAAGAAACGAAAGATGGAGTTCAAGGAGAAATCTCAGAATAATGGTGAAAAAAAGATGAATGTTTCCTTATGCACAAAGTGTGGAAAGAAGCATGGTGGAGATTGTCTTAAAGGGACTAGAAAATGTTTTAAGTGTGGAAAAGAAGGTCATCGAGCAGCTGAGTGTCGAAGTAATGGAAATAGGGTTTCTAATGATATGAATAAAGCAAACACTGCAGAGAACGCACCACCAACACTTCAATGCTTCAAGTGCAAGGAAATGGGGCATTATGCTAATAAATGCCCTAATAAAAGGGTTAGTGATGATCAACATGTGCAACCACTGAAGGCAAAGGACAAAGGGAAGTCACATGCGATCACTATTGGCAATGTTGAATATGACAACGATGTGGTGGAATGATTAAGTGTTTATGTAATGGGATTCCAAAATAATGTTGTATCATTGAGTATTGCAATATTTATTGATGTGGTATTCAAAGTGATTGAGATATTTTTTGGAAATAAGATGATATACGCATAATGAAGGGAAAACGAGAAAATGAAATGTTTAATAGTATTCATGAGCTCATGATTGATATAAGGACTAAGTGATATCATGGTTTGAGTATATAGAATTTTGAGGATTTTGGTAAGTGGAAAGTGTTAACTTTAAACTGCATTCATGTTTTCACTAAGGTATTCAAGAGAATACATGATTAAGGACTTTGAATGTTTAGAATGTGACCAAAAAGAATATCTTATGGGGATCAACGATGGTATTAAATCTCTGGTAATTGTTTTCACTATATTATGAGAGTGGACTGCAGTATTATGGATAAGCCTAAAGATTGAAATGGATTATGTTGGACATAAGTGAGTATTGTTTAAGGATAGAAGTTTTTTTTCGATATTATTGATGGGATGTTATAGTAATGTAGTTTTAGAAAAAGGACAACCTGCAGGACGGGCGACAACCCATCACGTCGGACAAGGATATGGGAATCGAACCCACAACCGAAGTGCGACTGGCCTTTATCGCCTACCATTGGCCTACAGGAAGTCCCTGTTTAGTAGAAACTAGTTTTATTATATTAAGCAGTATGATATATGAAGTATAAGCCCATATTAGGAACCATATATGATTAATCTCACTATAGATTGACTTATGTATATAATTTTTGCTAACCTTTTGTTTGAGACAGATGGAATGACCCGTCATTCTATCACATGATCTGCTAACACTTCACGAATAACAAATTCAACTTCATTTATTTAAGAGATGAAGTGCAAATTGTTCAAGGAAAGAACAACAGTGAGATTGTACCAAAATAAAGAAAGTATTTATTCTAATTCAAATTTTCAACTTTAGGGAAATGATCTTGAAAACCAAAAATGTTGTCCTAGTGATCTTATACCTGATGAATCAGATGGTACCTTAGATCGTAAAAAATTTATGGATTTGTGATTGTTGGCTTTTTCATAGCCATGTTCTCTACCACTCTCCATCAGAACATGATGGTTAGATTTTTCTTCCATATCCATATTTTCACCTATGTGGAAACCCAGTGATTAGTTTATTTGGGAAATCGTTACATTTCATACATTAGTTTTTAAATCCAAGTTTTGGTATTCCTTTTTACGATGTGGGTTTCTATTAAAGAAACTTTCGAATAGTAAAACCCCGACGAATTTCGAGGGCGAAATTCATTTTAAGGGGGGTAGAATGTAACAGCCTGAGATTTTATGAAAACTATTCTTTTTAATTTTATTAATGTCTTGTGTTGTACGCTACACCAAAAAGAGCTTGCACAACATGCATCCTTGACGTGCCTTGCATTACACGCAATCACAACCTTCCTCGATAGCGTGTGTAGTACGCAATACTGAGTTTCACGAAACAACGATATGCTATTAAAATATTATTAAAACTAGCCGTTATGAATAGTAATAACCACTTTTTAAAATTTTAGAAATTTTAGCTCTCAAAATGGACTTCATTTTTGGATTCGTAATATCGAAATTAGCTTAGGGTGAAATTTTGGTACTTTTCGGATAACTTTCATTTTCTAATGAATAGTGAAAATTACTAAATTTTAATTAAAAACAACTTTTTTTTATCGAAATAATTAATAGTGATAAATTATTAATTTGAGTGGTTTTAAAGTATATTTAGAATATATTTTTACAATTTAATACAATTTTGGTCATTGAATGTAATTTCACATTTAAACCAGACATAATCAAGTGTCAATCTTTTGATAGATATTGTTTCTTAAAAACACGCTATTTGTTTTAACAGCGGGATTTAATTATAAAATTAATTAATGCAACTTCTATGTTATGAATTTGGTAAAATAGACTTCATTTTTTAATTCGGAATATGAAATATAGCTTAGGATGAAATTTTGGCATTGTTCTGAAAAGCATCAATTTTTGATGAATAGTACAACTACTAAGTGGTTGTTAAAAATTGAATTTTACATAAAACTTAATTTTACCGCTTATGTGAATGGAATTTCGAAAATCCGACAGACACGGTTGATATCAGTAAGTAAAATGTGGTTCAATGAGATAAAAATAATTTTTTGGTGAATAGTAACTTTTTACTTTTTTTTACCGCGGTTAATAGTAAATAGGGTAACTAAGGGTAAATATGATATTACTATTACCCTAACACATGTCCTAATTCTATTGGATAAGTGTAATTCGACCAAAAACAACCTTATGAATAAAATATGACCATTTAGGCCCACTTGGGTTAGATTAGGACATTTATTATTATATTATTTAAAGAAGGGTTAAAAGAGTTAAAATCAAAGTTTATTTACTAAACAATTTTTAATATGGGGTTATACATAAGATAAATTCGACTAGAAATATTAATTATAAAGATAAAAAGATTTCCTACATAATGGTATTTTATTTGTAATTTTTAGACATCAAATAATTTAATTTATTTATGACACAAAGATGATGCAGTAATTATCTTATTAATGAAATATTGACATAATTGATATTATAAATACCAAAATAAATGTAATTTAAGACTTTTTATGAATTGAACTAATTTTATAGGTTACTATGATATATTAGTGTTGATTTAATCAACTTGGTTCGAACATATAATTCTGTTATGACTTTCACAGAAATCATATATCAAATAGTGTCAAAATTGACACAAAATAGTTTTTAAATAAAATATTATATTATTAATTGTTATTTTATTCCTAAAAATCTAAGGTTCTGCCAAATGACTTAGATAAGGATATATTTATTAATAATAAACAATTTGGGGTTCGTTTGGCATGTTATAGTAAGAGTATTAACCATATAGTGAAAGAAAACAAAAAGACACGGTAAAAGTTAAATTATTTAACTTAGAGTTAAATCTAATTGATAAGGTTAAAATAATACCCTAAACTTGTCTAAATCTTATTTGTTGATAGGATTTCGACCCATCCCCACTTTAGCTCCGAAATAAGACCCTTTGGAACCATTATAAACCGATTTTGACTTTAATATAAAATACTATTTTGAGGTATTCCTAAGGTGCCCCTCTCCTCCCTTATAAAAGGACACCTCCTACCCCTCCTCCTCACACCAATTTGAGCACTCAATCCCGGCCAACCCCTGCCAAAATCTCTTCTCCACTTCCCTAGAATAATCCTAGAGTTCCTGGTCTTCTTCAAAGACCAATCTTAGTTCCCTAAGTGAAGGATTCAAAGAGGCGTTTCAAAGAAGAGGTAATATCCATTACCGATCTTTTCAATTTCTTTCTTCTTCAACTTCTTCTTATTTAGTTTTTTCATGATAAAGTAATAACATCAGTATTAATTACATACTGATATGTTATTATAAATATGAAACAACTCTAATTAACCTTCTATCCATCCTACGGAAAAAGAAAATCACCACGCGTGCGTACGTACGGAATATCGTCTCCACGCCGTGGTGTAATCTATTTTCTGCCACCACATTAATTGGATGGGTATAATGGTTTAATGAGTAAATATATATGATTATTATAAAGTGATATTGATACTGAAATAGTATACAAACACTTCAACACAATTCCACGACCATGGGAATGATATCATCGCTCGTGCGTACGTACGGACTACCGTCTCCACGACGCGATGAAATTCATTCTCCATGTTAACCATTTAAGAATGATTATAAAGTATATATAATATGTACTAATTAAATATATGACATAATAATGATACTGGATTTATTTATATATTTATATGTATGTCATGTACTTAATTCCATTCAATTCAATAAGGAAACAAAAACAGCGTTCATGCGTACGTACGGACTACCGTCTCCATGAATGGTGTATTTCTTTCCATTTAATGATTTATTATATATATGTATATCCTGAATATATATATATATATATATCATGTTTTATGTTCTGGAATTAAGTAATCATGATCTAAGTAATCATATGAATAATTACAAGTCAAAACACGGACGACAGATGAAACAATTTTACCCAAAACGCTCTTTAACATGGAATTTACAAAAGAACGGGTAATATAAAGTCATAAGTGAACCATATATGATATCATAACAATGAATATGGTTCTGTAATAAGTAAATGACATTATTTAAATCATTATACAGGAGGTTCGGACACTTACGAAGCAAATCGGACCTAAGGTAAGGGAAATATCACAATCTCATTTTTATCCGAGATTGTTTATACTTTGAAATTTACTGGGGTGTATTTTATCATCCACATCCATGTTTCCTCAATATGTAATATTATTTCCATTCACCTAAAATTTTTTAAAACCTATTTTACCCTTCGGTGAGTTTTTAGTAAAAGATATGAAAGGAATCTTTTGTCGTTTTTCGTACGCGGTACTTTTTTTGACTTTTCCGAAAAAAGTACGAGAAAAATGTTTTTTTAACTTATACGGCATGAATGGATTTTTTAAAACATTATTTCCAAGAAGCTTCCTTTACAAGTTTTCAAGTTTATTTTTAATCAACTTTTTTTAGTTTAAAATTGTATGACAAGTTAAGAAAGGAAAATGTTTTTGAAGTAGAAAGGATATTTTCCTCAAGAATGGAGTTCAAGTGTTTTATCAAAACTATTTTCTATCTAAGATAATATAGAGTTCTGTTTCTATCCCTATTGTTAAATTGATTTTATTATGTTGTGATGGAATTATTTTTATGAATTCCTCTATCTTATATGAATTGTTTTATGATGTCATGTTGTTTAAGAATCCCATTTTTATTACATGGGTTATGCAATGATGTATGATTTATGATTTTGGGGAACACATAAGAATGGTATCATTATGAGATGGGTGGGACCTATATATCCCTCCAACGCATTGGGTAATGATTTTATATCTCATGAGATAGACATGGCTGGAATGGTAGGTTATACTGGTTCAGTGAAACAGGACTGAAACGAGGGTTACTCGATTCAGAAAGGGACTTTGTCCACTAAGATAGTCTTGGCAATGAGTCTTGACTAACAAGAAATGATTCTCTATGATTATATGTGAATTCCACAAAGTTTCATGTTTTAAGTTATGATTATTGTGATTAAATTTCACTTCTATGATTTATCCCATGTTATTAAATTATGATCTCTTTTGCAGGATAAGATTTCCAAAAGTTATGTGCTTAAGTATATGATGTGATTGATATTTCTTTTGTTTACCCTTAATGAGCATTTGAGCTCACCCTTTTATGTTTTCTTTTCCCCAGGATATAAAGAAATGTTTTAGGTATAAAAAAAAGAAGATCTTTATGGGAGATGTTGAAGATCTTTCACCACGATTAGAAGATTACGTTCCGAGTTTCCAAATACACTAAACTATTACGATCCTTGTGTGTGTGTTTTTTTTGTACTAAGTATTCCGCAGAAGTAATGTAATGTTCATGTACGTTAAGCTTCGGGTCTCTACACCCATTCAGTTTCCATCTATGTATCTTGAGGTGAATGTTCTTCAAAATCATTCTCAATCATTCTTATGTATAATCCAATATTTTTAAAGGCTACAATGATCCTTGACATGATGAGGAATGGTTTGGAAGGATTGTATAAAATTGTCCACAGAGTCACCAGATGAGATCAAGGTGAAATGTGCCAACCTCATAGAGGAAGGACCAAGTAGGAGATGGTGGGACATTATGGTAATGGAAAAGAAACATGAGGGCATATCCTGGAATTACATAAAGGATATTTTCCCTAAAAAGTTCTTTCAAGATTTATTGGTGTTGTCCAAGGCTGTGGAGTTTTTCATGTTTGATCAGGCTAACAGAACCCTGACTGAGTATTCAAATATATTTGCTGATATTTTTTAGTTTTTTCCAAAGATTATGCCTAATGAAAGGATGAAGGGTCAATGGTTTGAGTTTTGAATTAGATAAGATATCTATTTTTAAGTCTTCTTGTTGAAGCTTCCCACTTATGCAGTTGTTCTAGATAAGGAGATGATGGTTGAGATGGACATGACTAGAAAGTCAAGGTTGATGGGAGTTTCTTTTTCTCCAAGTGTAAATGTATGTTCCTTCCAGGGAAAATAGAATAGTGATTATTCTCGTAGTATTTATCAATGTTATGGTCATTAAAAACCTCCTACAATACTAGAAGGAAGTCCGTCGAATGGATATCAGGGTGGAAAGCCAGGAAATTCTAATAGTGTTTTTACCGAGACACCCAAGAACTATATCTCCAATAGATGTTTAGGAAACTTAAAATATTCAGCCATATATTTTCTACTCAATGTAGTGGAATATGGTCATCTTATCCCCCTAAAACCATAGGGCAATAAGATATTTCATGTATGAAATGGTTCCAGCCATAGGCATCTGGAATGAGCTACATTATGTAGTAGAAGTTTCTATAGATGAAGATGATACATGTCAAGTGATGTTAGAGGTACCATTACTATAAATACATCATTAGTGATTGTTCTATTTGATATTGGTGCATCTCATTTGTTTATTCCAACCCCTATTTTCAATATACTAAATCTTCATATGGAGATTTTATCATGGGATATGGATATTAATACCACCCTTGGAATAAAGAGAGTTGGGTCTCCATAGTCCCACTTGTGTCTTTTCTCTATCAGATGTCATGTTGGCTTGGAATTTTTTTCATCAACATGAAAGCTCTTGACATCATTTTCAGAATAGATTGGATCATTAAAAATAAAGACTGAATTGATTGTTATCTATGATGGTTTTACCTTACTACACCTAATGGTGTGTCTCTTGTCATTCTAGGAGAATGGGATTTGAGGTCGTTCAAGGCTGACCCTTCTTATCCAAAGATAGGGAAGGTAATATCAGTTTTTACTTTAGATCTGAAGTGGGAATCTTTGAGCGGTGATCTCTCTCAAATTTTCATCATGTTTTTTGATGTGTTCCCTTTGGATTTCTTTAGCTTTCCACTGGTAAGGGAGCTCGAGTTTTCCATTGACATAATGCTTGGTACTCAATTAGTTTATGTTCCCTCTTATCGTATAGCTCTATCATAAATGAAAGAGTTGAAGTCCCAGTTGGATGATGTTCATGAGAAAGGATTTATATACTTGAGTGTGTCACCATGGACGACATTGGTTCTCTTCACTAAGAATGTTGGTGGTTCTATTCTCTTTTGTACTCATTACCGAATGCTCAATCGAGTTATGGTAATAGACAAGTGCATGTTTCAAGGGATTGATGATACTATTTGATCAGTTGGAAGGGGGAATGTTGTTTTCAAAGATCAAACATTGATATGGTTACCATCAATTGAGGATAAAAGAAGTTAACATTCAAAAAACCACCATTCGGAGTAGGTATGACAACTATGAGTACCTTTTTATTCCCATTGGTCTAAAAAATGCTATAGAATATTTCATTGGCATGATGAATAAGATTTTCCATGAGTATCCAAATTCCGTTATGGTAGTCCTTGTGGATGACATCCTCATTTCCTCCGTGTCCGAGGTGGACCATATTAAACATATGAGAATAGTTCTGAGTCTGCTGAGAAATCACCAAATTTATTCGAAGCTATCAAAGTATGAATTTATGGTTTGGGATGTCAAATTATTGGGACATGTGGTGTCTATACAAGGTATTTTAGTTGATCTGAAGAAGGGGATAGATGTTATGACTTTGGAGAAACCATGTAATGCCTTTGAGATTCATATATTTTTGGGATTAGATGAATATTATCACAAGTTCATTAAGGACTTATCAAAATTGGATTCTATGATTAATTCTATAACAAAGAAGGGGGTGATGTTTTTTTGGAATGATAAATGTCATAATTATTTTTTTAGCTGAAACATATACAAACTACTACATTGGTGTTGACTATTCTTGAGGTTGGGTAGGGCTATGTGGTATTTTTTGATGCATTGGGTTCATAATTGGGTTGTGTTATTATATAGGGAGATCATGTAGTTGCTTATGTATTTTGTTAGATTAGGCCACATGAGAAGAATTATCCTACCATTGACATTGATCTTCCTTATATGATGCACATGATTAAGAGTTGGTGGTGCTTCCTTTATGTAGATAATTTTACTATGTATTCACACCAAAATATTTTGAGTTATGTCTTCTCTCAAAAATATTTGATCCTCTACTAGAGGCATTTGGTGGAGTACTTAAAATATATTGACTTTTACACCAACTATATACTAGGGAAAGGGAATTTCATTGTAGATGCATTGAGTATGAAACTTCCAAACCATGCAGTGAAAGAATCCGCAGTACAGTGGAATTTGATGGTTATCTTTGCACAGTTCTATATTGGAGTCTAAGAGAAATGGGTTGATGTTTCTTTGTACAGTGTTTAATTGACTTACGATCTTCAAGAAATGATTCCTCAGGACCAAAAAATTGATGATTAATTCCATAGTATTAGATACTTTCTTTATGGTGGGTAGATTGTTGGCCAATGGTCGTTCTCCAAATAGAGTGTTCAATGTTATCCAAATCACATTGTTGTGTTGTTAGCAGTAAGGAAGTCTATAATGTTGGACTATCATAATTATTAATGGGCTGTGAACCCATGAACCTCTAAGATTTTATATTACATATCGTTGTAGTTCTGGTGGCCAGGTATGAAATGGGAAATTTCTGAGTTTTTTCCCACTGTTCAACATGCCAGCAGGTTAAGGCCGAGCATCATAAACATTTAGGTTTACTTCAGCCACTTCTAGTCCCCACATGTAAGTGAGATGAAATCTATATGGACTTTGTGGTTGGGTTTTCTTAGACCCAGAGGAAACATAATGAGATATTGGTTTTGATTGATAGGCTGACCAAGTCAGCTCACTTCATACCCATCCATGATACAACCAAATTTGAGGAGTTAAGAAATCTCTACCTGAAAGAAATTGTTCTTTTTTTCATGAAGTTCCATATGCGATAGTCTCTAATTGGGATCCTCGATTCACTTCTCACTTTTAGAGATGTCTTAATGAGGAATTGGGATCTCAATTCCATTTTAGAATAAACTACCTTTCGCATTCATATGCCCAGACAAAGAGAGCTATACTGATTCTAGAGTATATGTTTCATGCATGTGTTCTCGATTTTAGTAGGGGCATGTGATGATTATTTGTAGTTTATTGAGTTTTATCATAATAATAGATAGTATTAAATAATTATAATGGATCCGTCTATGTAATTTTATGGCCATACATGAAAATCTTATTTGTGTTGTTTGGAGATTGGTGAAAGTTCCTTGGTTGTACCAAGTTTGGTCTATGATATGACTTCAAAGATTCACTTAGTTCTGAGATAATGTTAATGAAAACGAGATGATATAAGTCTTATGATGATCATTTTCACATATCATTAGAATTATTAGATGGTGACTAGGTTTTCTTGAATGTTTCACCCAAGTTGGGTCATTGATGGCTTGGAAAGAAAGGAAATCTTGCTCCTTGTTTTGTGGGACCTTTCGAGGTTTTTGAGAAGGTGGGGAATGTTGCATATCATTTAATACATCCACCATAGCTGGAGTTGATAAAAAATTTATTCCATACATCGCAAGTATTTATCTAATCCATCACATATTTTGAGATGGAGTGGTGTTGATATTGAACCTGACTTATCATTAACTGAGTGACCAATCTGTATAGCTGATTCTGAGACCAAGGTACTTTGTGTGAGGGATATACCTTTGGTTCATGTGATATGGAGGCATGGAAATGATAATCTTGAGATTTAGTAATGTGAGTCACTGACATGAGATATGTTGCCTCATCTTTTTGGAATGGATGATTCTTTAAAGTCTTTCTTGGTTGAGAAAGTTTTTATAGTGGAGAGGTTGTCACATCCTGTTACTAATCTGATAGGTACGTCTTTAACCTTGTCATGGTTTTTCCTTTTTTAGACTGGGTAGGGTTGAGAATGAATTGATAGGATACATATAATGTTGACATTCATGATTTGTAGGAATCTCAGCTTTTACTGATCTTTTCTGTAGGTTGTCAGAGGGTTAGATGACATGTAATAGTCGATAGGGGCATATTGTGGTATGTTTTATGCCGTGATAAGATTCCCACCATGAAAGGTTACATGTTGTGACTAGCCTTTACACATCACAAGTTATTTAATCAATTATTTTCAATTTAAAGTGACATGTTTTTTTGGTAGTTTTAAATCATAACTATTTCACAATAATTAAATTATTTTTTCTTGTTACAGGCCAATCCATGATAATTACATTACTTATCATCACCATATTTTATTCTTATTTTTTGGCACCTAAATTACCATGAATAAATCATAATTTTAAACATTTACTAACTTCCAATGTTATTCTAAGTATCACTTATTTAAATTTTCTTTCAAACCATTTTTTTAAATTTCATTTATGCAAATTAATCTATTCACTTAAATCATGGTTTATATATCTGAAATTCACATTAATATCTTTAATCATCCACCTAAAATATTTTATATTATACATCATTGTAAATAAAATTTCTAAAAAGGTGCAATGGTATTATTTAGAGTATCCTTTAATAGTAGATAAAAACTAGAAATGATTTATCAGTGTAATGATCCTTATAAATTCCAAAAGGAATAATATATTGGGAATGTAAAACTATAATGAATTTAAAACAATACACACTTACCCATTTAATCTCTTCACCATTCCTATATATTTATGTTCCTTCATCTCTAATATTGATCTAAAAAAGAATATAACCATGTAAAAGATTAGTGTTAAGTCCACTTAAGTAAAACATTTCAGGTCATTCACTTTATACACCTAAACAGGCCTAAAATAATCTTAAAAAATAATTCATAATAATGTAATAAGAGCTCAAATTATTATTTGTGAGATATCTATTTTAAGTTTTTTATCTAGAAATGACCTCACCCTGTAACATAACCGAATAATAAAAATAAGATACCAAATTGGGAATAATAAATGGTCATATTTGAGTTTATTATTGATAAATTGAACTTATTACTTTCTATAAAATAAGTCTTAATCTTCCTTGAATAAACATTGTTTTCACTTTTGTTGTGCATATCACCCATTTTTTTATTTTATCCTAAAAAACCAAACATTAATTCCCAAATAAAATAAAATTACATTCTGTATTATATCATAATTTTTCATAGTTTTAAAAAATGTTTTACCTTATAATTTTTTCCAATTTGTTTGTCTTATATTTCCCTCTTCTTCTTCATTAAACCATCTACCTTATTTTGTTCATTTATAGAAACACCATGTTTCATTTCTATATTTTTTACCTCACTCAAAAATTATTCTTTATCATCAATATTATTTAATTATATATAATCATTGAATTTTCCTTTTTCATTAGCTTCATATAATGATAAATTCCCACATTTCATATCAATCAAGGCCAATAACCATTGTTCAATATAAAAAATCAATTATACAGGGAGTTTTATTTTTAAACTTATCTATAATTATATATATATTAGAAAACTAAATTTATCTAATTTAATAAAAATTAATTCAATAAAACCTCATGAATATAACAAATTAATACTTCCCAATTTTTGTGCGCATTTCCTTTGACTATACCACAAAATAATATATGTAATTGTAAAAAACTAAATTATAATCCCTTTTAGCCATTATATATTCCAAATCCATGGTTTTAAATGTTATGTTTGACATGATATACACAATCTCACAAAAAATCCCACAAATATATTCTAATTTTATCTTATCCAATACTAATAGGAATATAAAAACTACTTCAATTTTATATCTCTTTATAAAAATCCTTAATAAAATAGTTGACGATTCACACTTATTGGTATTGTACCCATCTGAAATTTCATATTCTTATTTGAAACTAACTCCTTAATAATATTTTTATATATGGAGATCATTGATAATGATTCTAAATAAAATTATGTTAATAATAAGTCTCTTAAATATTTACAAACACCCTTATTTAGTCATCAATTTATCATTGATTCATCCTCTTCAAGAAAAGTAATGATGGATTATATGGTAGTGATTCTTTTTTTAGAACTCCATTTTGA
Organism: Viscum album; assembly: GCA_963277665.1. Lineage (NCBI taxonomy): Eukaryota > Viridiplantae > Streptophyta > Magnoliopsida > Santalales > Viscaceae > Viscum > Viscum album. The sequence goes on along the minus strand of OY728121.1, from coordinate 1,035,162,665 downwards.
AATTATTTTGATTTCTCCTTCTATTTTCCAAAATTATTAATAACGTTTTTCAAATTACATATTTTTTATCATCTCACATTTTAAACACTTTATTCCATTGACTTTAAATACTTTAATGTAAAAAAATTATTTCACCACTTGGGTTAAATTGTGTATCCCTTGACACAATTCCTTGGGGTCGATATTTGAGTTAAATTTCTATGTATCCATCATGAAATTAAATATTTCTAATTAAATTAAACTGATTTATATAGTTGTACATAAAAATATTACTAACAAACTGGGTAGAATTCATCAATAATTCCATGGCTTTCTCTAATAAACAATGATTATTTATGAAAAGTATACCCTTTTTGTGAGAATATTAGAGAAAAACCTCTATTTAGAAAATATTATGTACTCAATTTTTCATTTTCTAATTGTATCCCTTATTACAATTAATTTTATATTAAAATATATGTAACTTAAATCCTTAGTAGACATAGGTTATGGTTGATTTATGGGAATATTTTTGTCAGATTTAATCATTAAACTTCAAATTATTTATCCATGAAACCATTTTAATCTCCCATGTTAAAATTCATTCTTTATTTTGCTTAATAAAATTTATATTGAAATTTATTTATAGATATCACATTTGAAAATTCATAGTTATATCATAGTAATTTATTTGTTAATATTCCTCCAACCGTAGCATCAAATATTGACATATTTATTTGGGAAAAATCGTTACAGGATGTATAAAATCATAAAAAAACATATAAAACATGATTTGGAAAATTTATTAAAAAACTTAAAACTCTATCATGAATTATAAATGTAATATTTCCAAAATTTATTGAACATTTAAATGTAAATAAATAAATTAATTGATTTAGAAGTACAAAATAATGTTTTCAGGAAACATATTTATATATCATCCCATATAGTTATGAAGTGTGGTACAATGATTTTAATCCAATTTTATTAATTTATATCATAATGAAAATTTAAATAAATGTTGTCATAATGAATTAGTAGAGAAATAATTAAATTGAAAATTAGGGCAATATTTAAGAAAACTCCACAAGTGTGCATTTAGATCCCCTTGTGACTAATTTTAACTTGAAATTTATTTTATCATTTTATGGGATGATGATACTTTGATGTACCCCCACACTAGGTAGTTAATAATCTTAAAATTTTATTCCATTTCCATTATTTTAAAAATATATCCCCTTTATGAATGTGAATAACTCAAGCCATATTGACATATTTATTTTTCTTATTCAAACACATTTTAATATTAGGATGATTTTTTAGTATTTTATTCACAATCCATAATCCTTTTCTAGAATTTAATGTTCATAGATTATAATTTTTATCTCCAAATTTATATCATGATTAATCTATGTGTAAAAAATTTCATTAAAATAGTAAAGAGATATGAAATAAAAATGATTAATATATTGGATAAAATATTTTTTGAAGTTCACAATTCTCTTTAGAGATAACCCCAAAGGTATTGAATTCCCTCAATTCACTATTAATTCGAATAGAGAATTAAGTTTAAGTTTTTTAAATTTTTTCCCAACAGTAACTATAAATCTATAGTAAATTTAAAATCCAAGGTTGATCCCAAAATAAATTGTGATCAAAAGATTATTACTATTCCAATTCTCCCCCTAATGTTGACCTCTTGGGCTAGTAGTGAAGACAATATTGAACCCTGAAGCTTACTTCAAATCGGTTGTGGTATGGTAAATTTCACTCAAGGCATAAAACCAGCTCATATGGGAGGAATTTCCCTCCATGTAATTTTCCAACACTTAGCCTATTATTGGTGAGTTTTGTGGTAAAATTATATCTTCATTGACTACACAGAAGTGCTACTAGTGCGGGAGGGTTTTGAAAAAGAGGTATCATAACAAAACCAAAAAAGGATCAATGCATCTTAGAAGACCCCAAGGAAAACTCTTTCCACTAGAAGATAGAGAAAAATATATCTGATCAACTTAACCTTTTGAATATAAAATTAATCTTGAAATTGGTTAGTCCAAAAAAATTCAAATTCAATCGAATGGAGGTGGTTAACGGAGTCATGATCTAAGAGAAATCAGGAATATGCCTCCTCTAGTAGTTTTGTGAGACCATGGAAAATGCACACCTCCACATCATTCATGATGATACATAAGAAAAATCTATTTCAATCATTGAAGGATCTACAATGACCCTCCAATAGTAAATAACATGAAATATGAAATTATATTCAAGGGTATGATAATTAAACATTTATGGATTCCCAAATAGTTGATGACACTGGATAATAATCAAAATGGATCACATATTCACTACATGATTTTCCTCAAATTTGGAATACATGAGGATGTCATCGATGAACCCAACTAAAAAATAATAAGGAAATATTAGAATACAAAGTTAAGTAGTCCCATGAACATGGATACTACATTATAAAAACCAAATATCATTACCATAATCTCATAGTACCGATAACAATGGGTCAAGTTAGTTTTAAGATTACCATCATCCTTCACCTATATTTGATGATATCCTAACTGCAAATTAATATTTGGGGACCATCTAGATCCCTTCATAAGATTAAATATATCATCTATCGGTGGAAGGGGATAGAAGTTACTCTCTATCACCTAGTTCATGTAATGACAATTGATACAAATTCATCTGCTTCCATCCACCTTCTTCGAGAACAAGATTGGAGTACACCAATGTGACACATTAGTCTTAATAAAACATCTGTAAAAAATACCATCAATATGAATCCATATATACATCAAAAGAGGATTAAATACTATACATAGACATTATTATAGGAGAGATACCATGCTACAATTCTATCGAAAACGTAATTTCATGTTGAGGGGGTAGCATTAAAATATATTAAGGGAGTACATCAAGGAACTCTTCTACAACAGTGTGATACACTACAGACTAATCCAATGATTAACTGAACATTTAATAATTCATAATATTAAAAAAGGCCAAAACATATTTCTAATCCATCTGATAGTTTCTTCATGACCCTTACTCAATGGTCCCCCTCTTGGTCTGATGGAAAATATAAGAGTTAACCTTGGATCCCAACATTAATAGGACATGATTTGGTGACTAGAACTAAGGGTATATAAATCATTCATATGTAATGAATCACCCTTAGGTTTCCTAAGATAATATAAGGAACCATGAATCAACTCTAAAATAATTAATAATTAAATTGCCGTATATATAATTTCATCCAATTTACAATAAAAAAATAAATATTCCATGAAAATACCTCTGCTAGTGACTACGAACACCAAAAAATCATGAATGAGATCCACAATCTTGTTAGATCTACTAGGACCAAAAACTAACATTATAGAGACGAAAAGATACATACATATATATGGGTGAGAATATAATAATTTTAAAAATATTCCTCCCAAAAAACACTCATGAAAATGTAGAAGAATCATACTAAATCCCAGGTCAATAAATTTAGGAAATCAACTTATTACCAAAATAATGTAAAAAATATTATCAAACTCAATAATACTAGCTATCTCCAAATAATTGGAAACTATTTGTAACATATTTTCAAATGATTTTATATTAAAAAATGGAACTTCACTTCCATTTTCTAACTAAATTTTTTCCCTAAACCGCAACATTTTATGTTATGGTGCAGTCATCCCCTACATATGTTATATTTCATATCCATGATATCACATAACATCCATATCACTATCAAATCCAAAATATCATATAATGTGACCAAGAATCATTAAATACCATGTAAAACATATTAAAAATTAATACATTATGGCCCATTTGTAAATACACATGTAATTACAGTAGTCTATCACAACCTGAATTCACATACATACTATAACCTTAGGCTTCAAAAAACTATATATAAATGTTAGTATTAACTATTAGCCACTATATCATGTGTAAGTATATATCCTCTATATAAAATAAAAAAAATCTGACTATTCCAACATAAAAACTAAATATGTGGGAGACAAGGAGGAAAGAGGAGTAGTCGACCATTCGTATCGTCAATAACCAGATCTTAGAGAAAAACCAATAACGTAAGGACATGAATGGTAATAAATCGCCCCATATGACATGGGTGGTAGATCATAAGAAATAATAGAACATAATGGGTAAAATTACACACACCCATCTTATAGGAAACTATCCTAAGATTAAAACATTAGCTAATGCCCCATATGAAAAACCAACTACCAATATTAAGGGCTAGATGGATAACAAATTCCTAATAACAGAATCAATGAATGTTTTACACTATTACTAATAATTTAATATTCATTTATAATATTCAATAATCAATTATATTTTAAAATTTCACAATAACTATCTAAGGTCACAGTGTTCTAAAAATTAGGGACTATAATTCTGGTATTCATAATTGTGGTCTTTTAATCATTTACCCCAATCCATTTCTTATAATTATTAATATATCAATATTCAAATACATTCATAATTAACCAAAATGGAATGGTTTATCATAATTCATTTACCATATAGCATTAGTTATCAGGAACCATCACTCTATAGTAAATTCATCAATTATTTCCATCCAAGATTCTTATCTTTAAGACACAACTACAAGTACTTCAAGGAATGATATACATGAAATGAAATAATAAATTTGAAACATGTACTAAAAGGATATGAATAGATACCATCTCAATCCAACAATCCCAATATCAATTATAACACTTTTTCAAACCATCTGTACCTTCCAACCATGAACCACATCAATTTGAAACAATAATACAAATACATCTCAATCCTCTCATACCAACCAACCCAAAATTTCGTTATAATCAAAAAATATAAGGGTACTATGATAATATATATTACAAAAGTATATAATAATTATTGGAATAATATACATCAATAAATAACTATAATGGATTTAACCATAGAAAAAATAATAATAATAAGACTTGGCAGATTCCTCCCACACATTAATTCTAGAATTCACAAATTTCCATTATAATTTTGATTATATTAATTAATTATGATAATGTTCAATAATAAATCAAACCTAATATAACAATATCTAATAAAATCAATAATTATTCAAATAGTATGCTCAATGAAGTACATTATCATCAAAAGAAATTCAAAGGAGTAATGATAAATTCTTCAATTTCTATTTAATTGACCTCATACTCATACCATATTTCAAGTTAATTAATTAGTTTCACATATGTAAAACATTAAAATTATGGCATGAATAGTCATAGTAATAAAACTTCACAATGTCTTGAAAACATCATGTGCTAATTGACATGAAAAATAGCATAATCGCATGTGAAAAGACACCTAACCTTTCCATTAATTAATCTATGATTTTTATAATCTTTAGGTCAATAGAATCTACTTAACCATTAGATACCAGGGTATGATAATACCACACATACACTCAATATAAAGATAAGTATCAAATACCATACTATGATACAATGAAATGATCACTAACCAAGAATTGAATGATGGAAAAAGAACACTAATACAACACATCACGATGAACACATAAAACTAAAGACATTATCCAATCATGAATACTCCATATATTATAAATAATGAATCCATAAATATTTAGAGGATAAAAATTACATATCTTGAAAATAATGAATATGAAAAGAAGCAAGTTATGTAAGAGGAATAAAAAGAGACCTCATATCAAAGGATGTTTCTAAACAATGGAACGGCGTAAAGATCAATCATAATGGCCTAGGTTTATCTGAAACTCTCCCATAGATACATAGTGTTTCATATAAGAAGGTATAAATAAAATGAATTTATGGTCCTCTTGAATTCATTATATTTCTCATTTCTTATCTAAAACCATAGGTAACTGTGGGATAATTTCGAATGAACCTAGGATTTTTTATAATCCTTAGGCCTATTCTTTATGCAATGACTACCTTCAATCCAAGGAATATCCTTATACCTATTATATCTCTTTATTATTATTTCATAAATTTTTTAATGATTAATTCTAGTTCTATCCTCTCAATTTTTATGGATTCATTAACGATGATTAGTGGAGGATCCATATGGGATGGTGTATTTATGTTTTGTATGCTCATCCTGAAGTTTGGTATTTTCATTATTCATCTATCATTCCATTATAGTACATAAAATTTTGATTCACATCTAGGTATGGGATTGAACAACTATCCTTATTTTTTTTGTAAATAATGGATAATCATGTATTGGTTTAAAATGGGTAAATAGATGATATCGTCCTAAATAAGATAATAATCTAAAATTAATAAATTGAAATGGAAGGTGTATCTTCACATATGATTATGATATTAATTTAATTAAATTCCTCACGATATTTTATAGATAGGTTGATATTTATGATTTTATTATCTCTCAGTTACTTTACATAGTTTATATGCCTAAAAATTATTGAATAACATAGATAATGAGGTTAATAAACTGTACATTCATCTGTATGTAATTTTTTTAGAATTGTTTAACATGATTAAACATTTCATTGAATATTTTATTTTAATTATTATTTATTCTACTAGTTTCTATTATATAATTTTTTATTACTTTTTGAAACATCTCATGAGGATTTAATATAATAAAATTATTGAAGGAAAATTTTTAATATCAAAATTAATGTTTTGGTGGAATAAGAAAATTATGGTTTTCATTAAGCTTTTTTTCAATGTTAAATGAATATGTATTATTCGTTAATTGAATTATTATTTATTAACTTAATTTCTATTATCATTTTACCCTTACCATGATTCAATTGGTACCAAATTCATGGTTGGTTGGTTGGTAAGGATTGAGTTGTATTGGTATTGTTATGGAATCCTAATGTGTTTGATTATGGGATCATGTGGTTATCATAAAAAAGTGTTGTAATTGAAGTTGGAATAGATATACCCGGATATAAGACTTGTTTGATCAAAGTTTTATTATTACATGAAATTAATTTCTTATATAGTTTTTGATATACCCTTCCTTGAAGAAGGTATAATAGTGTATTAGTGCCCGAAATCATGGATGGTGATAATTGTAGAATTAACTAATGATGGATGATTCCTGGAAACTAATGATTTATAGTAAATCAAATATGATTAAACATTATAATTTTATTAAACATTAATTTAGTTTAATATTTATATGTTAATAAGTATAATTTATGGATTGTGGAAAAGGGTTAAAAGTTTATGGTTATTAGAACTCAAATTGTAGTACCGAATTCTTAAAACATGTGGCCTTAAATGATTAATGTGAACCTTTAAATTAGAATTAAAATTGGGATATTATAAATAATGGATAAATGATTAATGGTAAATTATTAGTGATATTACTAAACTATTTACTATTCTATTCTTAGTAATGTGTTATCTTCCTAGTCCTATCTAATGGAAACTGGGTTTTCTTATGGAACATTATCTAAATCTCACATCTTATGATTTTTTCCATTAATATGGTCATGTGATGTTATATCCATTATGTTATATTATTTATTTTTCTCCACCACCAGAGTCATATTGGGTGAATTATGCCTATAAATTTCTTTGGGTTAAATATTCGTTCCAAATATCTACGGTGTTAAGAATAAAATTGGATGACTAGTCCTCCTACTTCACTCACTTATCTTGATATAGGGTTTTTGTAGGAATATCTAGTATATGGTGGCTTATGATTATTAGATATGTAATCATATGGTCCCTAATTTATCACCAATATGACAAAAATGTATATGAGAGATTAGGTGACTTGAGGTTATAATTTGTAGATGTATCCTTGCTATAATGGCCTAAAGTTATTACATGTTTATTTAATTACAGGTTTAATGGCTTAAGGTGTAGTGAGTATTTACATGTTATTTAATTAATCTTGGTCTTACTATATGATTTTTGGTATGCAATGGTGATATGGATGTTATGTAATGGAAAAAAAGTTCTAAATGACATATGAAGGGGTTGGGAGCACCAAGATATAGTATGATAGGGTTTAGGGTGACTTATTGAGTGATAATGTGGAAGATGAGTACCATTATCAGATGTAAAAACATTTTATAATATTATTTATATTTACATGAATTATTTGTTGAGAAATCCTTGGTATGGAATGGAATATAGTTTTCCTAATTGATGTAACAAGTTGATTTGCACTATTTATTCTCTGGGGGTTCAGTTTGGTTCCTCCACATTTTTGTGGGAGGTTTTGGGGAGAATAGTATGAAGTATAGAACTATTCTCACACTTATATATATATATATATAAGGCCCGAAAGGGGAAGTTTATATATATATATTCAGGTGTTCAAGATGGTGTTGGTGGTCGAGCTATGTGTGACTAGCTCATGATGGTTGTTCATGAGTGGCTGATATTCAGGGTCACATCCATGAGTGTTTCTATGGTACATTCAAATTTTGATTTTACATTGAATGAAATTAAATTTATTGGGTTTAGTTTATACATTATTGAGCTGTTGGTCGGTGGTTTATTATCTTTCACAAATAATCATGAGGGTAATACCTCCTATATGAGAGTGTACTATACCCTTGATTCTAGTATCCAATCTATGGTGTATTGGAGGTATGAATCAGGGGTGATTATTTTTACTATATACCAAAGAGGGGTACTATCTGGGGCATGTAATGAAAATTATATTTATTCAAAAGTCATATTGATTGATTTTTTTAAAATTTAATTAAAACTGAATGAATAAACATTTAAATAAAAGTGTACTGTGGATTGTAAATCCAATATAACGAAATATTTTTAATTCAAATATCACTAATAAATTTAATTTTCCCAATTAAATTTGAACATACCCATGGTCATTTTTTTTATTTTATAAATAAACATTTTATTATGGGTTTTTACTTTAATTTTAATAACAATAAGTAGGAATTAGACTCTATTTAAATGTAGATTAACCAAAATCATGTTATGATCAAGAGAAAACTCAAGAAATATACTTATCGAAATAAAGGTATTACATCATTAAAAAATATAGGTACATAATTATTTAATGGATAATATTTTATGAGAATAAATGAATACACAGAATAAGAAAATTTTCTATAAAAAATAATAAATCATTCACCCTTAAATAATAATTACAATCCCAATATATGTTCAACACACGTTGTTTTTCAAAAAAAACCTCTAAAAATAAATTATCATCCCAGAGGATTACTATTATATAAGCTAACTACAACTTAACAAATATTTTCAATTTCTATATAATTTTTAGTGGAAACACACTTTTAGGTGTTCTCTATATCTTGATCCACCATGAAATTTTCTTATTTAACTTTTAAATTGGATAAAATCCATGACATGTATATAAAAACCAGGAATTATTTTATTAATCTACTCCATTTTAATTCCAAGTTTCCAAAAAATGATGAAATTTCCCAATATTTTGAGTTATGGTTTGAATTTCAAATATTCTTATATGTAAAAAAATGGCGTAATCATTAATAACCATGAAATTTTTTTCACTTTTAATCTTCTATATTTCAATAGATTATATCCATGACATATCCATATAATATGATTAAGATTCACATTTTATCTGAAAACCTTAACAACCATGATGTGGTTTCATCCCATTGTTTTTTTCTTCCTTATTTTTTTCACCATTGTCCTATAATAGTAATATCATACCTCTTGTTTTATTCTATTGTTTCTCTTTTATAATCTTCTTATATAGTCCCCTAGATGTTTTTAGTATACCACCTTATGGTTTAATTATCTAAAAAATAATTTATTAAAAAATTCATAAACTTTTTGAATTAAAACTAAAACACTAAAAACCTAAAAAATTCCTAAATTATATTTTTAAATTATAAGAAAATAATAATTCTAACATTCACTAAACATGTATCCCAACATTAATATTTTAATTAATAAATTATTAAACTATACTAAATAATGTTAAAATAATTAATGATATATTACATAATTCTCTATACATATGATATATATTGACAATCTAATAATTTATGATATTGGTATATTAAAAGGAATCGAATGGAAGGAATAATTTCACTACCTTAACTAATCAAAATGTATGATCTGGCTATATCATATGGTAATATTGAGTTGAATCTTATAGTAAGTGTTAATATAACGTCATATAATACATTGGGGTACCCAATGATAAGTGCTATCACTCTAGAATCATCTAAATGAGGCAATAATTAATTAATATAACATATAGATGATCATAATAAATTCATATGACGAGTAAATGTTTTTTCATGAGGACAAAAGGGGTTTATAACCACATTTATAAATCATATGTTTCATAACATACCAGTTAATTCATACTCACGCAAGGAGTTTCCTCAATGGATATATTAAAAGGAAATACCCATATGGTTTTGGTGGCTCAATCCAATATTAATCACAAACAATTATCTCATACTCGAAGTTGTCTTCTCTTCCTTCCCTTTCATTTTGGATACTAGCATATCATGGGATAGAGGAGTATCTCTTCTGAGCATCAGGTGATTCATGTTAGCCTATAAATTCGTCATATAGGAGTGAGTACCATAGATACCTCTATGTGATCACCATCAAACCACTGCGATAAAAGATAGGATAAAGGACTGTCATTGGTGTAAATTAAAAGCAATGTTACTCATTTATGTATATACATGGATTCAGTTTCATAGAAGTTTGATCATGGGATTTATAGTTTTTAATTGGATCTTCTACGATGAATGTGTTTCATTTTACCCCCAGAAACCAATTTGTGGTATCAGAGCATCATCAGGTTGTATAATTATAAAATCATGACTATATTGAAGAAACTATTCTATTGTATTGGATTCATACTCCATATCACTAATACCAATTGAAAATTTATTTTCATTCTAATCACATGATATGTGATGTTGTAGATTATGGTCTAGAAATTCAATATGATATAAGGAATATTATGTGGCGACATAGCATAATCTATTGTATTTTTGGTATATTAAAGTTTATAACACTGGAAGTCAAATGAAAAAACACCACTATTCTATGTCTTCAAAAATATATCATTGTATCGTCTTTAAAATAATGTTTATATCGTTAGATATAACACACAATGTGTTGAGGGTTATATATCTGGTCAAGAATTATCTATTTTTAAATGTGATAAAAAAAATGTAACAAATAATTATTTATAATATAAAAGTTATCATAAAGTATTATATCGACCAATAGTTTATTTTTCCAGACATCATTTTATAATTGAATAATATGGATTACAAATTATTTGTAAATCACGTAAAAAGGTATTTTGTGATGTTTTTTAATTTTTCCAATATTTATAATTTAAAGAATAATAAAATTGTTTACAAATAATTAGTAAATCTTTATGAGACATTTAATAAATAAATATTTCATAATACTAAATGTTAATATTAAATATATTTTTCATTTATGTAATGACCTGACTTTTTATGAAGGTATAGATCATTTTTTAATCTTAAATTGTTTGTTTTATCCCAATGATTTTAACATATGGACTTAGGATGGCCTCAGAAGAGTCCAGGGCTTGTTTAGAGCCTGAAGTTCTGAGTTATGGAGAAAATTTATGGGATCAGGGTTTTTAAAATGGTTTGCCTTAGCCTAAATGGTTTGGTCAAACCATGTGGGGTGATGGAGATAGATGAAGAGGACCACATGGTTAGGGTTAATTGTATAACCTTGGCTACAAGGTTATGAGACTTATCTTAGAAAAGAGGCATATGGGTTCTGCATGGGCCACACATGGATAGTCAAACCACTTTCTAGCCATGTGAGGGGTGGCTTCCCTTGGACATTAAGGGTGTAGGGTTTTTACACAATTTTTCCAACCATAATCTGCATAAAAATATTTTAGAATTAACTTTTTCCTCTATTTCTTTTTAACTCACCCCTATATTTTCCCTTCTCCTACCTTGAACGACATCCCTCACCAGCTCGAAGGCTCTCTCATCTCCATTTATAGTCTTTGAAGGCATCTTATAACCAAGAACATGTTTCCTTTTCCATTAGATGAATTTGATATATAACAGTAAGAGCTCAAATCCACTTCCATCATTTTTTAGTTTCTCCCACTATATCTTGTGTTATTTTGGTGTCAGATCATATGACCTATTTTTTTCATTTTTCTATTATGGTGATATCTTGTTCTTTACTTCAAACATGAATCTCATATGGTATGAGGATTCATCCACATGCCGAAGTTATGAAATCAAGAAATTTTCCCTAAATGTTTAGATATATTTATATCATTTTCCTTTATGCTACATGCTAGAACTTCTCGCGCCTTACCTTAAAAGGTATCTTCCATTTTAGATTAATTTAACCATATAATGATATGACCTTAGAACCTAGTAAATTTATTTAGAGGATTTATATCTCATTTTTCACACTTCTGTAGGTTTGTTGAATTAAATTCCATATTTAATATAAAAATTGATTGACCAACCCATATCCTAAGTGGGTTTTATTGACCTTCATGATCAATTACCTAGTCTTTATAAAGTAAATAGTTTGAATTAATTAAATTATAGTGAGTGGGAAGGCCACATCACATGTTATAAATTGAATGAGAAAATGTATGATTTGTGATACCATGGTCATATGGGGATAAATGAGTTAAAATGAGTGAAAATGAAATTCCTCATGATTATTATGATTAGACCACGGATATTGGTCGGTGGACAATGGTTGGGGGATTTTTTAAGCATGAAATTTTATTCTAACTTATGTTGGGTATTGGGAATGGTGTCTCGCATAGTTTACTTGGATAATGGGCACGATATTCTGTGTTCCCTTGCATCAGGTGTTGGGCATGGAGAAGCACCCCAAAATATTGTGTGTTTGGAATTATGACTCACCCAACTATATTTAGTCATTAGAATGAAATCTCACATTCTTATAAGATTCCGGGATAGTACTCTTGCTAGATCTTATAGCTCATTAGACTATGCATGGATACCTGAGTTATGCCCCTGGTCTAGCTAGAACCTATTATATATATATATATTCTTACATATTTCCTCACTCAAATATTGTATATATATGTATACATATTATGTATAGTTATTAATAAATGGTTGTACATGGTAAACTGAGATCATAATTTTTCAATCCTATGACCAAGAAGGTAACGTATACTAGGTGTCATACAGAAACCCTAGTTGACTAGTATTTATTTTTAGTATCTATTATTATGTATTAATACTGAAAAATGATATTATATATACACTAAATGGATTATTCTAGACAAAATTGGTGGTTCCTATTAAGTTTATCTGACACCCTACCCTTGCCTCCCATAGTAACTGGTCATACTTCATGATTGCAGGTGTGGATGTGGAAAAGTTCCCATCATAGATTCTTGATCTGTTTTTCTTATTACATGGACAATAGGTGGGAAAAGGACCAATAATAAGTTCAATTTTCTAGTGGATACATATTTTTGTCTTCTATACATTAGTATAGAAAATTGTATATTCCTATATTCTATACCCCTCATATTACCCCTTTTTGTACATTATCATTCCATGACATCATTTTTTATATGACTCAGCCTATGGATTTATTTTTACTATAGTTTATTAGATGTCTATACTTTCACTACAGATTATTGTTCTTTCTTCCAATTTTCTACTAGTCATATTTTATGATTCCTATATTTATTATTTCGTTCTATTTCGACCATTCTACTTTGACATGAGGATATATTCTCTCCACCATAAAACATTTGACCCTCACTTCTAGTCAACTACCTTTGGTGTACAAGGATGTTCACTTGATCCCATGTGAACCACCGACTCAGGGAACCATTTTAGCAGCTCCCTAGTCGGGCCATCACAAATTGGAATTATAGAGATTTATTTTCATTTTGACATACTATTTGAATATTAGATAGGAGCATAGGAATGTATAATAATTTGGTAATGAGAATATTCTGGGGGAGTTGCTAACTCATATAAAGGGGAAACCGAATTTACCAGGGATGGGTTATGTTGGTTATCAGAACACATCTATTACAGCTGCACTGATTTCACCATTAGGTGACACACATTTTTTGAGATGATATTATTGTTTGAATTATTGTTATAGACATATTTTTCCTTATCCTGGTACAATAAGGAGTTATCATATCATGCATCAATATTGTATCTTTAGGATTCACATGTCATTTATTTTTCCATTCCATGTTTATTTTATCTATATATTCCCTGATACACATAGTTTGGTGACTTGATTTTTATATATGGAAATGTCATAACATTCATTGTAGGGGACACATAATTGGATTAATTAATGCGTCTACACAAATCTAAGCAGTGTTTTCCTATATATATTAGAGTTAAACATTAATTAACTAATTATTCCATGTTTATGCCATAAACAATTGGTTATATAGGATGAAACATTAGTTGATTTTGATTACATGCATGACAATTACGATTTATGTAGAATTTATTTCTATAAATTGGTAATGGTAGTTGTTGTAATAAAATCATTATAAATGACCTATTTCATCCTGATACGGACATAATTTTCTTATTTCAGTAATGTGATGTACCAAATTTCAATTTATAATGAGTATCGGCTTTTATAAATTGGCAATGGTGATCCATATGACTTGAAAATGATATATATATATATATATAATAGAGTACAAACTGAATTGAATCTAAACATTTAAATGAAATGGTTACCATTAAATGGAGATTCCAATTTCAAAATTAAATAAATTTTCCCTCTACAACATGAAGTTGACACTCCAAATACTGGGACCTTAGTCGTGTGACACAAGACCTAGACCCAAAAACCTACCTTAATAGTGGGCAGTAAGAGGTGTCTCTTATGATTTTTATGGCCAATTATGGAATTAATTTATAACCTAGACCAGGATTCTGAAGTTGGAAATGATGTATAATATTTTTCATTTGAAGGTTATATACATATCCTATTATGTACCTATTATCCTTTTGTTGCAAAATTATCTTATGAGGCGTGCATTTGGAATTGTAAAACCATTCCATCATGAAATTTTTGAGTCATACACTAGGATGGTGGTGATGAACATGCCCTAGAGGCGGTGGTCACAAAATCACCATTCTTACCTCCTGTAGTACCACCTATAACACCACCTGTTATTCCAGACTTGGGAAACAACACCTAGCTTTGAGAAGGTTTCCTACGTATTATTAAATCTATGAAATGATTTCCTCAACATTACCTGATTTGTTATGTTTGACATGGGAATTATAAACAAAATCGAAACCTATGTTTTAGTTGATGGCGTCACTTAGGCTGGTCATACATGGCTGGGGGCCATGATTTCTATATTTGAGCATCTAGAGATGCCTCCATAGAGGAGCATTAAGATCTCATCTTATTTTCTGCATGGATTTTCCAAGAGATAGTGGAATGTCATTAGCCAGGTAGACTGACATCAAGATACTAATTAGAGGGAATTCTATAAGGTTGTTTATGATTACTTCTTTCCTGAAACATTTAGGGCTAACCGAGCTAGGGAGTTCGTGAACTTTTAATAGTGATATGTGTATGTAATTTAGTATTCTTACCTTTTTGTTGAGTTCTAGATATTCATATAGCAACCGTAGACTTTTTCACATAACAATTCATGATTTTAAACATAATTCATCATCAGAGTACAAGCCAAGGATCGTTAAGTCTAGTGTCTTGGAAGACTAGGTACATATAACATAAAACATGGGCTAAAAAACACTTCTTTATTTAATCATCATAATGATCCCCTAACTTCCTTTGATCCCTCACATCTGGATAGGGTACCCTAGGGAACACATGAACAAAGGGATGATCTAAAAATACCAGTAAGGGAAATAACATAAGAATAAACTTTAAACACATGAGTTAGGAGGCTTGACATAATGATATTGGAAGCATGGAACATATGAAATCATAACATATAAACATGGGATCATAAAAACATGGAATCAAATAATCATGGGATCATATAAGAATGAGATTATATAAGCATAGTTTCATAAAGAGGTGTCAGAAACTTTAAACATGTCTTTAGTACGAGTCAAGGCTAACCGCCAATATCGTTTCCCATAGTAGCACAAGCCAAGGCTAATCGCTCGGACCGTTTTCCCATAATATTCTCATGAGACATTAACTTTACCCAATGCATTGGAGTGCTATCTGGGCGCACCCATCTAAACTTATTCATGTATATGCTTTCCACATAAATAATCTCACATAATCAATCATACATAAACATAAGAGTACCTAAGGAAAGAAATGGGCACACAATCATGTCATGAAGCATAATAAAAAGGGACGTAACATACAAGAATCCATGAGAGAAGGGAATTAAACCATAAATAGACATTAATAATGTATAAAGTCATAAATCAATTCAAGAGATAACAAACTGATGTGATAACATGTAAATATAGTTTTTAGGAATCTTTGAGTCAAAACATTTTAGTGCGGTTTAAGAAAACATCGAATATCTCTTAAACAGAAAAGCAGCATAATATTTTCTTATAAAACCAGAAGTAAACCAGGAGGGTTTTCATAATAAAAATACTGATTTTATAAAGAAAAAGGTGACTTAAAATAGAGGACAGAGTACACTTGATAACAGGAAAGAATTCGGGAGGTTCCCTTAAAACGGGTTCACTTATCCGGAAGTAATGAGGAGAGAATCACTTAAAATCATGCATATCTCTGAAAGAAAGTGATAAAATAGTATTAATAAATAGACTTGGAACATGTACACAAAATTTAGATCATGCACAAGAAAATACATGATAACATCATTTTGCTAGAAAGGTAGATAAGGCAACCCGAAGGAATAAAAGAGGTTCGGGTAGAATTCCTTACGGATTGTCGGCATGGTATCAGGAGTACTTGAGGGGGATTAGTGAGAGAGGAAAGTGAATACCCATAAATTATACATAAATAGGTCAGTATGGGGGAGGTGCGAAATCATACCCCATAATTAATAATTACACACAACCTGTCTTACCATAGTGAACAATCTTGAATAAGAGTGAAATTGAGAGGATCCATTACCTTAGGTCCGTTGGTGTTCTCCACTTGATATTAATGACCTGAATAGTAAAATTAGGTTTATTAATCAATAGTTCCATAAGCTTATATAAATTTTAAAGATTCATTATACCCTTTTTAAGTTCATTTATACCCATTTTGATTGATTACAAGGTTCAATTTCATTGTTCCGGACCGTTTGTTTCATTTGTTTTAATGATCGGTTCAATTGTATTTAGGTTCAAATAAATTGTAAGATGAAAGTGGTTGTCTAGAATTGAAGTCATATAACATTAGTGGACAAACAATAGGTTATAGGGTTACAAAATTCATTTGGATAATTAGAGTGAAAGAGAACCTTTACATTAAACATTAATGATTAACACTTGAATTAATTTTAATGATTTTTCCCATAAATGACTTGTTTTGTATTATTGTTTTATATCATAAGTGTATGAGGATTACAGAACCTTAAATACGAAATATAACATATATAATAATCTGGTTCAACCATAACATCAATGGTTTCATGAACAGAATCAAAATGATAAAAGAATTTGAAAACACAATATCCTTGATGTCGGTAATTTGACCCATTACGGATGATGTTTAATTCTAGAACATGGGGGAGAGGAGGAGAAGTATGATTCTTGAAATTTTCCATAAACATGGTTAGAATCCAGAATATATTAGATTCTAGATATTTCATGCCTTTTGGATAAGGGAAGGGGAATAGGGTATAAGGAAAGAAAGAAAATGAAAACAAAACACTTGAAAATAAAAGAGGGTTCTTACCCTTTGATCTCCTCTCTTTGAGACTCCTCTTAGGGACTTTGGTTTTGGTCTTTTTGAAAGACCAGAAAGCCTTGGAAATGGGGAAGGAGCTTGGGAGGGTATTTGGGCAGAAATTTGGCTAGGCACAAGGCTTGAGAGGTATGAGGGAAATAGGTAAGGAGAGAGGGTATTTATAGTGGAGGAGAGATGGGTTTCCTTAATATAAAATTCATTAGTTTATTAATTCTCCACAAGACATGGAATAGTGAGTCTTTCATGACCAATTATATTAATTTTATAATTTAATCCCGAACCAAGTGGTCTTACATCAGAAAAACCTCACCCATGACTCTATAATTAGCTTATTTAGCTTATTTTTTGTAAATTACGATATTTCACTATTCATAAAAAATTCAAGTATTTCAGAAAAAACCCAAAAATTTACCCCAACCATTTTTCAACGTGTAGAATCCAAAAATGAAGTCCATTTTTCAAAAATAATTTTCTAAATATGATTATTTTAATATTTAAATAAAATAATAATTTATTATCAAAACCAGTTTTAAAGCATTCATTAACTCATTCTAAACTATAGGTATATTGAACTTCCAACATGAATATTATTTTTATACCACCATAGGTAAGGTTACTATTCATTAGGGTATATAACTATTCATAAGGGTATTTTACTATTCATTAGGCTAGGTTACTATTCACCAAAAAATATTATTATTTTATTAGACTCCAAAAAACATCTTGAACACAACTGTGTATGTCGGATTTTTGAAATTCCATACACAACAGTGACAAAATTAAGTTTAAAGGTCACTTATGACTTAGTATTTCATTATTATGTGATTTTATGGAATTTTTATAAGAAGGTAATTTCCATTAAAAACATTCGGTCATTACATTCTTCCCCCCTTAAGAAATTTCACCCTTGAAATTTCATTTTACATTCTTGGCCAAAAATAGTAGCGGGTACTTTTCCATCATTGCTTCCTCCAATTCCCATGTTGCTTCCTCAAACTTATGGTTCCTCCACAACACTTTGAGAATATGGGTTGTCTTGTTGCATAGAAACTTATCCTTTCGATCCAAAATCTTTACTGGCTACTCCTCATAGGAGAGATCATCTTCCAGCTGCACCACCTCTGAGTTTAGTACATGTGAGGGATCAGGTATGTACTTCCTCAAGAGCGATACATGAAAAAAATCATGAAATCAATCCATATTCAGTGGAAGTGAAAGCCGATAGGCCACGACTCTTATGCGGTCAAGGATCTCAAAGGGGCCAATATACCTTGGGCTTAGCTTTCCCTTCTTCCCGAATCACATGACTCTCTTCCATGGAGATATTCGAAGGAAGAATTCATCTCCAACGTCGAACTACCAAATCCCTACGACGGTTGTCAGCATAGCTCTTTTTCCAACTTTGAGCAGCTTTTATGTGTTTTTGGATGACCTGAACCTTCTCTGTCATCTCTTGAAGAAGATCGGGTCCAAGTAGCTTTCTTTCTCCAACTTCATCCCAACAGGTTGGAGTTCTACATAACTTTCCTTACAGAGCTTCATATGGATCCATCTGAATACTCGAGTGAAAGCTATTGTTGTATGAGAACTCAACCAATGGGAGATGGTGATCCCATCCAACTTTGAATTCTAGAGAGCAAGCTCTAGGCATATCTTCAAGCCTCTGAATAGTTCTTTTAGACTGGCCATCAGTTTGGGGGTGATAGGTCGTGATGAAATTTAACTCAGTACCCAAAGCATGTTGAAGACTCTTCCAGAATTTAGATGTGAACCTTGGATCGCAGTCAGAGACAATTGAGAGTGGAACACCGTGTATTCTCACCACTTCTTTCACATATATCTTTGCAAGTTGTTCAAGCGAGAGATATTCCCGAATAGCGATGAAATGGGATGTCTTGGTGAGTTGGTCAACCACAACCCATATCGCATTATTTCCCTTCGACGTCTTTGGGAGACCCATGACAAAGTCCATAGCAACATTTTCCCATTTCCACATGGGTATAGGCAAAGGATGCAACATACCTTTGGACTTTTGTCGCTCAGCTTTAACTTGTTGACATACCAAGAACCTTGCTATATATTCCGCAATCTCCCTCTTCATGTTATCCCACCAGAAGTGTTCTCATAGATCACGGTACATTCTGGTACTCCCAGGAGGGATAGAGAAGTTCGAGCTATGTGAATCATTCCATAGCTCCTTCTTTATCTTTGGATCAGACGGTACACATAATCGTGTCCCAAATCTTACAAATCCTTCCTCATAAATTTTGAAATCAAAGGATTTCCCATTTTTAACAGCTTCTACCCTTTTCTGAATTTCCACATCCTTTATTTGAGCAAGCTTTATTTTCTCCAAGAGGGATGGTTGAGAAATCATTTGAGAAATGATTGATGATGTTCCTCCTTTAATAATTCCCATGTCCATCCTTTGCAAGTCTATGAAGATTAGATCCTTTTCAATTCTCATCATTGATAAAGATACAAGATCCTTTCTACTTAGAGCATCCACCACCTTGTTTGCCTTACTGGGATGGTAGAAGATTGAGCAGTCGTAATCCTTGATGAGCTCTATCCATCTTCACTGGCGCATATTAAGCTCTTTCTATGTGGATATATTCTTGAGACTCTTGTGGTCAGTATATATCTCACATTTCTCCCCATAGAGATAATGCCGCTAGATTTTCAAGGCAAAGATCACAACCTCTAACTCTAGATCATGCGTTGGATAGTTTTGATCATGGATTTTCAGCTGCCTTGAGGCATAGGCTATCAATTTAATATTTTTCATCAGCACACAGCCCAATCCATTATTAGAAGAATCACTATTCACCACAAAGAGTTCCCCACTGGTATGGAGTGTGAGTACTGGCGCAGTGATAAGCCTCTTTTTCAACTCCATGAAACAGTCTTCAAATTCCTGTGTCTAGAAAAACTTTACTACCTTCCATGTCATCTTGGTCATTGGGTTTGAAAATTTTGAAATGTTTTTCACGAATCATCGATAATACCCAACTAGCCGCAAAAGCTACGGATCTCCGTTACAGAAGATGGTCTGGGCCACTCTTCAATTGCCTTTGTCTTGGAAGGGTCCACATATATCCCTTTTCTGGTGATAACATACCCCAAGAATGATACTTCCTCCATCGAGAAATCATATTTACTATAATTTTCATACAACTTCTCCCTTCAAAAATTCTTTAACACAGTTTTCAAATTCTCCTCATGCTCCTCCTTTCTCTTGGAGTACATCAGAATATCATCAATAATGACTACCACAAATTTGTCGAGGTAATATCTAAAGACTCTATTCATTAAATCCATGCAAATTTCTGGAGCATTAGTGAGTTTGATGGGCATCACTATGAACTCATAGTGTCCATACATTGTTCGAAAGGTAGTCTTGGGAATATCTTCCTTCCTCACATTTAGCTGGTGATATCCCAACCGAAGGTCCACCTTAGAGAAATAACTGGCCCCATGTAGCTGATCGAACAAGTCATCTATACGTGTAAGGGGATACTTGTTCTTTATCGTGATTTTATTTAGCTCACGATAATCAATGCAGATGCGCATTGATCCATCCTTCTTCTTGACGAAGAGGACTGGAGCACCCCACGGTGAAGCACTCGGGCGTATAAAACCCTTCTCCATATTCTCCTGTAACTGCTTCTTCAACTCTTCTATCTCTACGGTGGCCATTCTGTAAGTTTTATTTGAGATTAGAAGAGATCCAGGGATAAGTTCAATTGAGAAGTCTACCTCTCGGTCAAGAGGAAGACCAGACAACTCTTCGGGGAATACATCAGTGTAATCCCTCACAATGGGCATGTTTTCAAGCACGATTCTCTCCTTTGTCTCCATCATTTGAGCTAGATATGCTTTCTCACAAGGAAGCAATATCCAAACTTGAGACGAAGATTCTGAAGGAGTCTCGTCTTCCTCCTTGCACTTGTAAAGATTCATAGGATGCTTCGGGATGTGAAGAGTAATCATCCTTTCCTGGTAGTTGATGTTGGCCTTGTACAAAGATAGCCAATCCATGCCCAAGATAGCGTCAAATTCCACTAAAGGAAGTATGAAAAGATTTGCTGGGAAGTTCAGTCCACAAACATTAACCGGGGAGGAGTTATAACCCATGGATGCAATAATTTCCCCATTCGATGTTCTCACAGATAACTTTTCCTCCAAATTTTGAGGTGGTGTTTGAATAGTTCTACTAAACTTGCAAGATATGAAAGAATTTGTAGAACCCGAATCAAATAGTACGTTCGCTATTCATGAATGAATAACAAGAGTACCTGTCACCACATCGTTTTCCAGCTCCACTTCAGAAGTAGTGATATCATAAGACCTTCCTTGTTGCCTTGGAGGTTGTTGCTGATTGCTTCCGACAACCCTCAGCTTAGGGAAATTGTTCGCATAATGCCCAAGCTCCTTGCAGTTATAACACTGCACTACAGGCTGAGTGTTGATCTGAAGCTTCCTTTCTTCTTCAACATTAGCGGGATTTTTCATACCCCTTCGGCAGTTCTTGGACAGATGACCAAACTTTCCGCATTTGAAGCAGTTCTTGGTTCCCTTCAGACAGTTACTAGGATGCTTCTTCCCACAATTTTTGAAAAAGGGAAAGTTGGGATTCTTTCCATCATGTGATTTTTTTGATGGAACACGCATTTTGTTTTCCATCTTCCGCTTCTTGTCATCGGGCCCATGAGACCACTGAGAGTCCCCAGTCTTCATTTCCACCTTGAGGGCACAACGGACAATGTCCTCATAACTGTCGGAGTCTCGAATCACCAACTCTTTTCGTAGACTTGGCTTTAATCCACTAAAGAAGTGATCCACCTTGCTTTCAGTGTTCATGAAAAAGAAATAGGCATACCTTGCAAGCCTTGTAAAGTTTGCTTCATATGCCCCGATGGACTCATCTTCCTTATGCTTGAGTCCAAGGAACTCTCTTTCCATCTTGAGATGGAGGGTTCGCGGAAAATATTTGTTGAAAAACATCCTTTTGAATTCCTCCCAATATATAGAATCGATTTCCTTTTGGGACTTTGTATTCTTCATCAGTTTCCACCACTGATCAGCTTCCCCATCAAAACGATAGACCGCCAGTACCACCTTCTCTTCTTCCGAGCACTGGAGGACGGTGAATATCTTTTCAATGGAGTTAATCCATTGTTCCGCGAGGAGAGGATCGGAAGATCTGCTAAACCTGGGAGGCCTTTTCTACATGAAGGATTCCAGAGAAACTTTCTCTTTCCTTAGAGGAGGAGGATATTCAACCTGATTCAGGTTGTTATTCATAACTTGAGCCAGCTGAGCAAGTACTACCATGAAGTTTGGAGCACCGGCTTACATCACATTAGGCATGTCATTAAGGCAATCATCACATTTCCTATCACATTGGTTGTTGGAACGTGTTCTTCTATTTCCCTCCATTAACTAAGAAAAAGAACGTATAATTTGAGGTCTTGAATACTTAGCTATTGAGAATATAAAGGAATATTTGAACATCAAAGGATAAACTTATAAATAATAAGTACATCCTAACTTGTGATTCATTAGGTTTATATCTAGGTTATCCCCAATCTATTTATTAACTTATATTCATATGGTGTTTTCCCCTAATAATGGTTTGTACTAAGCTCGTGAATCTACCAAATCATATCCCCCAAGAGTGTCGTAACCAAGAGTGCAGCAAGGCCCGTTATTGTCCACAAGTTCCCGTTCGAGTCAAGCTCAAAGCGGTGTTTTCAGGTTTTACCCCTAGGATAAATCTGTGCCAGAGCTGCCTCTACCTGCATGTATCCAGACAGGGATGTATTTTCTTGATAAACCACTTACTCAATACTCACCAAAATTTGGGAATGTTTTCTAATACGTAGTCTAATCCTTAAGGTTCTCACTAAGGTGCTCTATTCCTAATCTCCAAAAATAACTAGACCACCCTTTGATACCAACTATAGAAACCCTAGCCTTTTTCACATAACAATTCATGATTTTAAACATAATTCATCATCAGAGTACAAGACAAGGATCGTTATGTCTAGTGTCTTGGAAGACTAGGTACATATAACATAAAACAAGGGATAAAAAAACTCATCTTTATTTAATCTTCATAATGAGCTCCTAACTTCATTTGATCCCTTACATCTGGATAGGGTACCCGGGGGAACACATGAACAAAGGGATGAGCTAAAAATCCCAGTAAGGGAAAGAACATATGAATAAACTTTAAGCAGATGAGTTAGGAGGCTTGACATAATGATATTGGAAGCATGGAACATTTGGAATCAATACATATAAACATGGGATCATAAAAACATGGAATAAAATAATCATGGCATCATATAAGCATGAGATTATATAAGAATAGTTTCATAAAGAGGTGGAAGAAACTTTAAACATGTCTTTAGTACGAGTCAAGGCTAACCGCCAATCTCATTTCACAGAGTAGCACAAGCCAAGGCTAACCGCCCAGACCGTTTGCCCATAATCTTCTCATGATACATTAACTTTACCCAATGAATTGGAGTTCTATCTAGGTTCAACCATCTAAGATTATTCATGTATATTCTTTCCACATAAAGAATCTCACATAATCAATCGTACATAAACATAAGAGTACCCAAGGAAAGAAATGGGCACACAATCACGTCATGAAGCATAATAAAAAGGGGCGTAACATACAAGCATCCATGAGAGAAAGTAATTAAACCATAAATATACATTAATAATGTATAAAGGCATAAATCATGACAAGAGATAACAAACTGAAGTGATAACATGTAAAAATAGTTTTTAGGAATCTTTGAGTCAAACCATTTTAGTGCGGTTTAAGAAAACATCGAATATCTCTTAAAACGAAAAGTGGCATAATTTTTTTTTTATAAAAACAGAAGTAAACCAAGAGGGTTTTAATAATAAAATTACTGATTTTATAAAGACAAAGGTGACTTAAAATAGAGGATATAGTACACTTGATAATAGGAAAGAATTCGAGAAGTTCCCTTAAAACGGGTTCACTTATCGGGAAGTAATGAGGAGAGAATCACTTGAAATCATGCATATCCCCAAAATAAAGCGATGAAAGAGTCATGATAAATAGACTTGGAAAATGTACACAACAGTTAGAGTATGCACAAGAAAAGATAAGATAACATCATTTTGGTAGAATGGTAGATAAGGCAACCTGAAGGAATAAAAGAGGTTCGGGTAGAATTCTTTAAGGTTTGTCGGCATGGTATCGGGAGTACTTGAGGGGGATTAGTGGGAGAGGAAAGGGAATTACCATCACTTATACATAAAGAGGGCAGTATGGGGGAGGTGCTAAATCATACCCCATAATTGATAATTATACATAACCTGTCCTAACATAGTGAACAATCTTGAATAAGAGTGAAATTGAGAGGATCCCTTACCTTAAGTCCGTTGGTGTTCTCCCCTTGATATTAATGGCCTAAATAGTCAAATTAGGTATATTAATCAATATTTCCCAAACCTTATATAAAAGTAAAAGATTCAGTATACGCTTTTTAAGTTCATTTATACCCATTTTGATTGACTACAAGGTTCAATTTCATTTTTTGGGACCGTTTGTTTCATTTTTTTAATGATCGGTTCAATTGTATTTAGGTTCAAATAAATTGTAAGATGAAAGTGGTTGTCCAGAATTGAATTCATATAAAATTAGCGGACATCCAGTAGGTTACATGTTTAAAAAATTCATTTGTTTAATTAGAGTGAAAGAGAACCTTTACATTAAACATTAATGATAAACACTTGAATTAATTTTAATGATTTTTCCCATAAATGACTTTTTTGGTATTATTGTTTTATATCATGAGTGTATGAGGATTACAGAACCTTAAATAGGACATATAACATATATAATAATATGGTTCAACCATAACATAAATGGATTCATTACCATAATCAAAATGATAAATGAATTTGAAAACACAATATCCATGATGTCGGGAATTTGACCCATTACGGACGATGTTTAATTCTAGAACATGAGGGAGAGGAGGAGAAGTATGATTCATGAAATTTTCCATAAACATGTTTAGCATCCATAATATATTATATTCTGGAGCTTTAATTCCTTTTGGATATGGGAAGGGGAATAGGGTATAAGGAACGAAAGAAAATGAAAACAAAACACTTGAAAATAAAAGAGGGTTCTTACCCTTTGATCTCCTCTCTTTGAGACTCCTATTAGGGGCTTTGGTTTTGGTCTTTTGGAAAGACCAGAAAGCCTTGGACGTGGGGAAGGAGCTTGGTAGGGTATTTTGGTAGAAATTTGGCTAGGCACAGGGCTTGAGAGGTGTGAGGGAAAGAGGTAAGGAGAGAGGGTATTTATAGTGGAGGAGAGAGGGGTTTCCTTAATATAAAATTCATTAGTTTATTAATTTTCCACAAGAGAAGGAATAGTGAGTCTTGCATGACCAATTATATTAATTTTATAATGTAATCCTGCACCAAGTGGGCTTACATCAGTAGAACACCACCCATGACTCTATAATTAGCTAATTTAGCATATTTTTTTGTAAATTACGGTATTTCACTATTCATAAAAAATTCAATTATTTCAGAAAAAACCCAAAAATTTACCCAAATCATTTTTTGACGTGTAGAATCCAAAAATGAAGTCCATTTTGAAAAACCAATTTTCTAAATATTATTATTTTAATATTTAAATAAAATAATAATTTATTATCAAAAACAGGTTTAAAGAATTCATTAAGTCATTCTAAACTATAGGTATATCGAACTTCCAACATGAATATTATTTTTATACCACCATAGGTAAGGTTACTATTCATTAGGGTATATCACTATTCATAAGGATATGTTACTATTCATTAGGGTAGGTTACTATTCACCAAAAATTATTATTATTTTATTATACTCCAAAAAACATCTTGAATACAACCATGTATGCCGGATTTTCGAAGTTCAAAACATAGCAGTGACAAACGTAAGTTTAAAGGTCACTTATCACTTAGTAGTTCATTATTATGTGATTTTATGGAATATTTATAAGAAAGGAATTTCCATTAAAAACATTGGGTCGTTACAATTCACAACGACTCTAACTGGTGATTTGATCATGAAATATTGGAAAGTCAATTATGGTATAGTATACACCATCCCATTGTAGGGTAGTTTTTTATAGTTGACTACTCTTATTGAGATAGTAAATCATGGATCCAAAATAGGGAGGAATTTTATGGAAGCTGATTGTGTGATCTGGGGTGGTTCAATACCCAGACTTGGTAGTGGTACTTTTAGTAGAAAGAAGAGTCATTTAGTGGTTTCTCATAGGCATAGTGGTAGTTAGGGAGCTCGTATTGACTATGTTGTTATATGTAAATATTATAGAAAACTAGAATAGAAAAAACCCCAGTACATGCGATCACTAATTAAGTGCAGAGTATTTATTAGGATAAGCCATATTTAGTGATTTTTTATGACATCTATATCAATTACTAGTGAGGGAGGATCTACACTACCTCCATGTTCTAGTGTGGGGCTAGTAGTACCTCTGCAAGAAGGAAGCTAAAATACCTATAGCCACTGAAACTGAGGAGGTGGTAGAGGTAGAGGGAACCAAACATAGGATTCATAGTGTAAGTAGAGTGGGCTTGATTAGGATAGTCATGTGATTTCTCAGGGCCATGGTATTGGCCAGTTACATATAGTGCAACCTATGTAGGGTGAGCAGAGTGACAAACCCTATACTATTCAAGGTATTATTCTAGTAGCATTTATGTTTGTGTCTAGTTTATTTGACTTAAGTTCATCACAATATTTTATATCTACAATAATTCTGGGGAGTCTAGTCCTCATGATAGTGTACTTATGTATCATGATGAAACTCAACACCCTATTGGGTATCCAATAAGGGAGTGTTCGTCGATGTTTGGAGTGTCCCTTAGAGGTGCGAGATTGTTTGTTCATGTAGAACATTTTTTCCTCAACATGATAGGTTTTTATGTAATTCCTAGGATGGAATGGTCAATTCTCTATTGATATCATATCAATTTTTATCACCAGAGGGTTATATTTACATCAATACAGGGATGTATACATGTACACAAGTTAGAATGGGATGTCCATACATCATGAGATGGACTAGAAAATCAGGGGATGGGAAGACTAACATCCCAGACCGAAAGTATTTTCTTGGATAATTATGGGATTTAGCCAACAATTTTATGTACTATGGTGGATCATTTTAGGGACATCTTCCCTGGTGAATTTTCTAGGCTAAATCTAGTGAGAGATACAATTAATTATTGAGCTAGTGCCTATAGTATCACTAGTGTCTAATACTCCTTATAGGATAGAACATACAAAGCTTCAGGAATATAAAATACAATTAGAAAACCTAGAAACTAAAGGTTATATCAGACCTAGTACCTCATAATGGGGATCATCAATCCTTTTTTCCAAGAAGGAAGATGGTACCCTTAGGATTTGTAGGAAGTACCGATTTTTGAACCATATCATAGTTATGAATCAGTAACCGATGCCTCAAATAGATGATCTCTTTGATCAGATCAATGGAGGGTGGGTGTTTTATAGTTTTTATTTGAGGTTGGGATAACATTAGGTGCATGTCGGGTCTTTTTAAATACCTCATACATATTTCTAGAGTAGGTATATTATTTAGGTGTACCAGGTAACATTGTTCAATATCTCGGATGCTCCATCTATTTTCATAGCCCTAAATAATTAGGATATCCACCCATATATGGAGTCACACATGTCGGTGGTTGAGAGTAACTCATGAGGGGGTGAATTGAGTTCCCAGAAAAAATTTCTGTAAATAAAATGGCCAATTTATCAAAACAAAAGGTCAATATATGATCTATCCACTTAACATATTTCCTAAAGAGTAATTATATCTCAGTCAAAATCTGATTATAAATATCTTAACTTTTGAGGTAAATATACATAGATGGAAAAAATATATAAATACTTGTTAATATTAATTAACAAATGAATTATTTTGTTTGTTAATGAAATGTTATCTCAAATATGATAGAAAAACAAAACAAAAAACATTGTGACATAGCAGAATAACCAAGAGGTTCAATATCAATATGAGAACTAATCCCCTCCACCTGGAAAACACCTATGGACAAGATGATTATAAATATAATCAAATAAATCCACAACCTATAGTAGTCATATAATCAATATAAATAAGATGTCCAGGCTTAGAAAGCCTCTTCCAATGTTATATGTTAGATGAAAGAAAAGAACAGGTCACACAAGGACCTCTTCCAAAAACACAGTGGGAAACAAATTAAGGAAGGAGGGAATGACATGTATTATACTAAAATATGTAGGAGATAGTGTCTAGTATAAAATAATAAATAAATACTACTCAAAAGTAAAAAAGACAAAAAAAAAGAAAGAGATTAGTCTAATGTGTTCTGTATGTTTGTAATCCTCATATCAGAAAAGGTGGGGAGTCTGTTCTTTGTTCTAGAATACTAAGGCATATCATAGGATCATTGGAATATATAAGAATGAATTAGTTGATCTCTATCTATTGTCTCAATCAATCTTAGAAATGGTTTCAGTGATTCTCTATCATTGATCTTCATAGAATGTGAATAAGCAAGTTTAAGAGAGTTTACAGATTTTATCATACACTTTTCTTTGACATCAATAATAATTTTTTTAGTAAAGCATCACCATACCCCGAGAGAGATCCTTAATGAATATATACCATATATTGTTAATGGAGATCCACATTCCTTAGCTCATCTTTTACTAAGTCTTATAGACTTTGGTCAAACCATCTAGGGATATATATTTTTCTGTTTGAAACATTCATGCTGATGATCTTTGACAATGAAGGTAAAAAGAGTATTGGAGGTGACTCAAACACTAGCGGCAACTCCATTGATAGTAACTCGTTTGGAGTTAGTGGTGAATATATTCTAGCGGTAGCTCAACCTGAGGGTAACGATGACTTGCCTATAGTGGTAGCTCATCCTGGCAGAAACGGTGAATCACCACTAGTGGTAATGGTGACTTATATCCAATAGTGTCCAACCATAACTCTTAATAGAAATATAATAGAAGTAATATGATCATGTAAAATGATATCATAAATC
The DNA here is from genome assembly GCA_963277665.1 of Viscum album. Taxonomy (NCBI): domain Eukaryota; kingdom Viridiplantae; phylum Streptophyta; class Magnoliopsida; order Santalales; family Viscaceae; genus Viscum; species Viscum album. Next base: position 1,035,132,637 of record OY728121.1, on the reverse strand, counting down.
ATGTGAAACATTATTAATAAATGAATCACGGTTTTTGATCATTAAAATATGATATGTCAAATAACTCTGTCTATGGATGGCCAGTATTCTCCCCATTTTTTATGATCACAAAACATGGAATTTTACAAAACATGTACTAAAAATATAATTAAAAATTATTAGATATAGATATGATTATATCAAAAATAAAAATGGCCAATTATCTCCCCCTTTTAGATTATCAAAACTATAATAAAACTATAGAATGGAAAAGTAAAGAAAGGAATTTCATTAGCTTTTTACAAAATAGTTAGAAGAAAATGATATAAGGGAGAATGTATTGGATCCCTATCAAAGATATATCACCAAAAATAGAATCACTCCATAGAGGTTGGTGGATGATTATCCTTCTCTTTTCCTTTGACTTTTTCCCTATCTCTATCATCATCTAGAGAAGTGGCTATCAAAGTATAAGTTGGGGAAAAGGTTGTAATGGATAGTAGAGTGATAGAAGAAGGTAGTGTTTCTCTTAAAATAAATTTTCTGAGCTATCTAATATTGTCAAATGAAGAAAGACTGAGAGGTTTAACAGGTGGCTACATAATACTGGTGGACTCATAGATTAGTGTAGTCTTGGAGTGAACTATCCATGGGGTTGTGTTTGAAAAAACCAGATAAACATGAATGGAATCTCGAGAAACAACAGTCATTTGATGGAAATGGTGGTATGGTTTCAAAAGATTTATGATGTCCATAATTATGGATCCTCCTCTTTCAATGGAATTAATGATAACTTTATTTTTCATCCATAAACCCCTAAAGAGCTGGTGTAATAACTTTTAACTAACTCACTTATTCATTAAAGGCTATTTTCTAACTGAAAATTATATTTTTCGTTATCAAAACACTTTTGAGGAAAAGGTGAGAAACCACAGAAACCAGATTGCAACTTCATAAAAACCTAATAGATAATAACCCAGAACAAAACTATAGGATCTTCACCTCCCCTAAAACTACACCATGATGAAAAAACAACACAATTTCATGACCGCTCAACAACCTATCCCATGTAAGATTGCACAGGCATGAAACCAATGGAAAAGATAGACCCTCTCGAACTACGAAATCCAAATGTCATGAAACGATGTAGAGTGATAGTTTTTTATCACCAAATTATGACATCAAAATCAAACAAATAGCCGAAAAAATCATACTCAATCTGATCCAGCATACCACCCAAACCAATCAAAAGATTCCACCAATTTAAATAGAATCATTGAAAAAAATTTAAGATTACCAAAGACAGATTCCTGACACAATTTCTAAGAGATAGAGGTTACCTTTATTATTTGAACATTCAACATCAGATTTTTGAATTCAGAAGCAAGATGATCCCAGGACTATATGTACTCCTCAAGTAAGATCTTCCCTTTATTGAAGCCCCCTACAAGGATTTGGTATTTCTTATAAATCCAGGAGTATTTCTACTCATTTATAGTCACCCTTAGAGACCTCCCTATTATATTAGCTACCTCCTATTCTGTCACATTATGTAACAAGACATGATCAACCACTTCTTGTTTAGAACATAATAGTAATTCCAAGGTCTGGTCACCCACAACCTCTAATTATTCTCTCTTGACATTTCAGTTTTTATAAGATTGACTCTCCAAAGGAGGTGGTAAAAAGGAGTAATTCTTCCTACTTTTCCTCCAACTATTTCCCCTATTACTCTACATGCTGGATTCTTCACCCACCGAATGATGAGGATCATTAAAATTGGGATCATTCAAGTAGACCTTGTCTACATCAATCGAATTAGTTAGATCAGAGCTCAAACCTGCCCCTGCAAGGCCTTAAATTTTTTTTCTCAACTAAATAGGAGTTCATATCATTGAATTAGAACTTCCTGGCCCCCAACTCAAGTTGGAAGGGCCACATCTCAATCAGGACCGTCCCTCCCATCACATAGATCACATTTACCCAAACTCAGCACCTCGACATAATAAGCAGCAGTGACATCCACCTCACAACCCTCCCTATGCTCCATAATATTGGAACCCCCCTATATCTGGTTTTCAGCATGAAAAAAATAATTCTAGACCATTCCATTACCCACCATCACACTCATAATGGGAATCATCTCATTTCAATTGGAAGTACTAGCGAAATCCGACCTCAACCTGTTAGAAACATCAGAAACCTTCAGATTGACCAAAGAAACCATTGATTTCTTCCCCAAAGTAGCACTAGAACAAGCCTCCAATGACACAATGGAGTCCAACAGAGAACTGACCATCCAGTTCTCCTCTATAGGTAGCGACGACTATGGAATGCCCAAACCATTCCAAAAACTTCATTCGTTGACACCCCGACCTCTACATTCCATACCCATAGCCATCTTCTTCGACATTCCATCCTCGTCATGGACCTCTATAACCTTGCCAATATCTCTACCCACCTTCATTCCAATGAATTGAACTCCATGATGACAATTGTCCATAGTGTGACCCAACTGTTTGAAGGTAGAGCAGAAGTCCATCCAGGTCTCATAAACAACATGTTTCTTACACCTGTAGTCCTTGCACATTGTATCCCAAACATACTCAAAAGTTATCCTTGACACAACCATTTCCACCCAAACCCATAGGTTGACAGGATGAAATATGGATTTAGTGTGATTATTAGAAAAAAGGAATCAACCAATGATATTTCCAATCATCCTAATGATAGATCGATATTGAAATGGCAAAGGTAAATTAGGGAAACTGACCCAGACCGTAGCTCTAGGAGAATCAAGTTTAATATTGATATCGAAAGACCAATGGAAAAGGTAGATCCAATATCCATTGAAGCTATATGGGGTCACTCGACTAGGAAATGATGAGGTCCTCCTTTGATGAAAACTAAATCATAATGTGGTGGCTATTGAGTAGACCAGCTATCGCCCTCTCCTGAAAATTCCATGAAGCAAAGACGAACCTGGCGAACTAATCCACCGATGGTCACCATTTCTTAAACTGAGAAACCAAGGTGAGGTTTCTGTGAACTCTGAAGTAGGCAATTGGAGATTGGGAAATCCATAATAATTATATGAAACTTTAAGGAATAATAATTATTTCTTAAAAGGAGGTAGAAAATCAGGATTTGAGAATGAACGGAAAGGAGACCCCACTCTCTTGATGGACTTCAGAGATCCCTCTCCCACCGGGGGGTGGGGGGGTGGGGGGTGGGGGGTGGGGGAGGAACCAACAAGAATGCAACCTCCTTCTCTATGTGGGAGAGATAATCACCACCTAGGGTATCATTAAAGGCTCTTGTCACTAGTGGCAACATCATGTTCTTAGAAAGAAACTTGAAATTATCTGACATTTCATGCATTGTGTAGATCCTTGACAAATAATATTTTATATCCTTTTTATCCCTTACTTATCTTGTCTGATATCACCTGCATACTCTTTTAAGAATTGATGAATATGTTCTCCATGAAGATATATATTCTCTTCATGAGTACTAACATCAACCAAGTCATTTTTTATTTCTACTTTGAACAACTATTGAAAAAGTTCTCCATCAAATTGTACTAGACAGGAGGAGGTGCAGATGATGTAGAGGCATTAGAAGCCAAAATCTCCAACTTATGAGAAATAGAACTCATAAAATATATAAAATAGGCTTACAGGACCTCCACTGAAGATTTCAAACTTCCCACCTCAGATTTCAATCTTCTATTTTCAACTTCCATTTCTTGAATTTGAAAGCGAACCCTGGAATGAATATGATATATGACTAGCTTAGCTAAATATCAGACAATATCTTTATTAGGGCGATCAACAAGAGATGGTTGATTGTTCACGACTTGTGAAAAGACTGAGACCAAATTATTTCTCATGGTTTCCATAATTGAATGAACATATTTAAGGAAAGAATCTAAATCAACTCGGGTTACAACATTAGGAGGAAACACTATTGAAGGACTAAGAATATTTCCTTGTTCATGTGATACTACATCCTCAACCAGTATTTCAATTTACATGGGAGTGAAAGGATGTAACACACCAGCTTCATTTATTTGATTCACTTGGAATCCTTCTCTTCTAAATTGAGAGTCATAATTTTGAAGAATTTTATGTCATCCCAAGTCTTATAAAACCGGGATATTTCTCCCATTTTTCAAAGCCTATAACTGAATATATATGATAGGGATGAATTGGATTATCTCTGGGCTTGTGAGAGCTTTAAATAACTTCACTTATTGAGGGCACATGAGCTATCCCTTACTGTTTTAAAGTGGGTATCTGTGGAGTTTGATCCCTTGACTATGTAAATGGAAAGGTAGTCAACTCCAACTCAACTGTAGATAAAATAAATTCTATATTATTGGTTTCTAGGATCTCCACTAATTACAACCGAGCAAATTTAGCTAACTTCTCATTAATATAGGGAGTTTTCTCCCCCTCACTTTTTGCTTCTTTATCTTTTGAAAGAACTACTGGAATATCAGGCATCAGTGTGTCCCTAGTCATACTTTCTTTAATGATAGTAGATACAACTGGGGTAGAAGGATGATGTTGAAATAACTCTTGGGTAGGATGAATAGGATCATCACCAATCTATATATTCCCCTCATGAGAAGAAGCACCTTCTTTGTGTTCATCAACTCTATGATAAGAGACACTTCCATTATGTCCATCACGAAGATTCTTATCAAGAGATTCATATGATTTATCCTCATAAACACCATAGTAAGATTCATCTAGTTTCTCAAGATCCATAATAACTTAATCTACTCTTTCAGAAACTATCCTTACTTGAGGTCTCATAGTTAGATGATTTATACTATGATTCTTTAGAAACATCAGTATCTTCTTCATTATCATGGTCAGATAAGAGTGTTTCTCTAGAAGGAAGAGAGAATGTAGAACTGACACACTCACTGGATATTCTTGGTGGAGATTTTATAATATCTGGATCATTTACTTCTTCAACTAACTCAACATTTGAATGTTCTTCATATCTTTCAGAAATGACATTTGTAATAGAATAATCAGAAATCTCATTATATTCAAGACTAGGATCCACCATATCATTTGGTCTAGTTGGGTGGTAAATAGGACTAAAACCATCATATAGGTTTTTATTATCCCTAACCCAACATCCCTTCTAGGGATTCCTATATACTTTTACTCTTTTTCAGATTGAATTAGAAAGACAAAACCACCCATTTTATCCTCAACTTATTCTCCATGTTTAACATAACACTTGGCATGTAATGCCCCGACCCCAGTTACCTGGAGTCGGTGCATTATTGCGTAACATTGGCATGATCACAAAAGATCAAGTCTCGAAAGACCGATTATTTTAGTAGCCTTGGAAACACTAGATACATTCATAAATGTTACATTACATCATAAAGTGAAAATCTACAATAACAAAGTCTCCATATTCCACACTCATATCCTCTTCTAACTATCCCTGAAGGTCATTCAAAAAATACTTCTTCACATCCTAGAAAATATTAAAATATTGAAAGGGGTGATCTCAGATGCTCAGTAATGATAAAAGTATTGCAGAAGCTTTCATAAATAAACATTAAAATTTAAGGAAATGTATAACTAAAACAAAATCCTTTTTAAACTTGAACTTCAACATAATATGGAAAAAATAAAATTAAATAATGCCATTTACATACTCACATGGATATTCTACTAGTCGAATAATCACATGCAATATCAATAACCACTTTCATAATGATGGAATGCATAATGCCAGACTATCATAACCACATAGCCAAGGCCTCGTGCCATGAATACAAATAAGATTTTGTCAAGGCCTCATGCCAAGACATTAGTTTGTCTCATGAGACCTACCGATGCATCGAGCAGATATAGCGGGCTCCACCGGTCACTTATTAAGTCCAATGCATTCCTCATATGAACAGGTTTAAACATATCATAAACCATAACATAATCGTATCACATAAAACATGCATAAAGGAAGCATGACATTTCCACATTTCAATCACAAGATATCAATACAACACATTGATATAATAAAAACTTTATCAAAACCATTTTTAATATGAAAATAAAAGAAAAGTAAAACATGGTATTTATTTTTCTAAAAAAAGTTATGGATTATAGAGGAAGCCGAAACTCAAATAATAGTCACGGCGGTGGAGAAGTCATTGTCTCCGCAAACGTAAAAAGAACATTCCTTTTGTCTTTTAGTAAAAACGCTTTGTATAAAAATATTCCTTTTGAATAAAAGTGAAAGCCAAAGGGGTTTATACACCGTATAAAGGAAAGTTGTGTATAAAACCAAATATGCTTCAATGAAAGGAGATTGAGACGATGTCCCTTACAAAGATCATTTTTTAAATAAAATAGATCTATTATGTGTATTCAATATAAGTACACATAAATAATGTACAAATACAAGATAGGACATAATAATATCATTACATAATTTGAAAGTAGGAGTTTAACCCCAAGAATGGAAATTGGGTTAAGAAGTTCCCTTACCTCGTGTCCGAATTGACTCGACCGCTCTTTAAACTCCTGAATAATAAACTAGAGTTACTTTATATTTTCTTGAGACCCTTTTTCATGTTAATTATTCCTTTTATATCACTTGTTACTATGTTATGAACATTATGTAATTATTTAAGTTAATAACGGTCATTTTGTCGATCTTTGGTACTTGAGTCAAGAAAAACTTCTTATAATTACAAGTTGTTCATATAGTGAAATGTCCATTATATACATAATTATATTCATGATTTAGATATCATATATATAATATATAACCATTATATACATTCATTAATAATATTACGTAACATTTAGAGGTAAGAAATGAAATGCACCGTTCATGGAGACGGTAAGTCGTACATACGCATGAACGCTACTTTCATTTCTATTTCGTATTTAATATAATGAAATCATAATGATATAATGGTATATTATAATTCCAGTATAACATAATATATAATATCATTTAATCCATCCTTTATACATCCCACATATGCCATTAACGATTCAAATCACTTTGAGGGGGCGGTAGTCCGGACTTCCTAAAATGAAATTATCGCGTTTACCCATAATGGGAACCATAAAGGTATGCCATAAATGAAAAATACATAAGCTTAAGTATAACATAAACATATTATATATCCTATATAAATATAGTGACATCTTAATGGCCACCATTTAAGGTGTTATATGAGTGTTGAACAATCATCATTTCGTGAGGCAGAAATTCGCCATGCACAGAAACAGTATGTTATTTAACCATTAGATGTAGGTGTCTGTAAGTGTAGCTCGAATAATTATTATAAAAACATCCTAGTATATTGAGGATACTGGTGTTGTTACAAAATAAATTAATAAAAAGAGTTTAGGGGGTTGTAGAAGCAAAATAAAACATTAGAACACAAGAGAAAACACTACCTTTAAAACGGGTAACTATTTTTGATTTGAGCTCAAAGGCTTCCTTGGGAAGACTTATGCCCAATGTGAGGTTTATAGGAGTAAGAGAGGGAAGTTGAGAGAGTATTTGGGCAGTGGTTGGCCGAGCCAAATGGCTTTGAAGGTGTGAATAAGGTGGTAGTGGTGGGGGCCTTTTATAAGAGGAGAGGAGGGGCACTCTTGTAATGATTGAAATGTTACATTAATATGAAATGCTTTTCAGATTCTAAAGGTCCCACAATGATATATTTCGAGTATAAGGTGATAAGGGTTCTAAATATACTCATCCAATAGGTTTTTGACATGTGTATGTCTTAGATTTTACATTATCTTTTCATTTTATTTAAATCGTTAATTAATGAGGTAATCGCGGCATCATCATGATGTAATAAATAATTTAATTTATTTAATGTATAAAAATTATAAAAAAAATATCATGTTGTATGAAATCTTTTTATATTTCTAATTAATATTTAAGGTAAAAAATATGACTTGTATTACCCCATTTAATTTTTTTTAGTAAAACAACTCATGTTTGTGACACTTTTATTTTAACATTAATTAAAAGGTTTTTAATGTCATTTTCCTACCAAAGGGGGTACATGGGGTCCCCAAGTTGACCCATGGACTGTATTGTTCGGCCATGACTCATCCAATAGGTTTAGGACAAGTTTCATGGTCATTTCATATTTTCATAATATCATTTTTACCTTATATTTCACTAATTACCTTTAATCGTGATTAATTAAACTTAAAAGTTACTATTCACAAAAAAAATTATTTTAATCCCATTGAACCAAATTTTACTTCCTAATGAAAACCATGTATGTAGGATTTTTGAAAATAAAATCCCAGAAGTGGTAATATTTCATTTAAACGAAATAGCAGTTTTTTAACTACCACTTAGTGGTTTCACTATTCATCAAAAATTGATGTTTTTCAGAACAATGTCAAAATTTCTCCCTAAGATATAATTGATATTCCGAATTCAAAAATGATGCCTATTTTACAAAATTCCAAACATATAAGTTTCATCAATTAATTTTATAATTAATTCCCGCTGTCACAACAAATAGCGTGTTTTTAAGAAACAATATATATCAAAAGATTGACAATTGTTTATGTCCAATTTCAAAGTGAAATTAATTATAATGAACACCATTAGATATAATGGTAAAAATATATTATAATTATACTTTAAAACCACTCAATAGTATAATTTATCACTATAAATTATTTTGATTAAAAAAGTTGTTTTAAGTATTTTTCACTATTCATTAAAAAATGGAAGTTCTCAGAAAATTACAAAAAATTCAACTTAGGATAATTAAAATATTATGAGTACAAAAAATGAATTCCATTTTGAAATATTAAATTTCTACAATTTTAAATAGTGGGTATTACTATTCATAACGGCTACTTTGATTAGTCGCGGTGTGTTAGAACTCGAACTTGCGTACAATGCAAGGTATTGCATTTTTGAAAGAGAAGCGTATCGTGGAAGCTCGGGGTGTTACATTCCCCCCTCCTTCAATAAATTGCATCCTTGCAATTTGAAATTTTTCTTTGAAAATAAAAGGTTTAAAATAGAAAATACCTTTGTGGAAAACCCACATCGGAAATTAGGGTAATAAAAATATAACTTTAAAAGAAAGAAGGATAAGTACAAAGGTCACCCGAGATAGCCCATACTAGGATTCTATGAAAATATGGATATGGAGGAGAAACAAACCATCAAGGTCTGATGGAGATTTGTAGAAAACAATATTAGGAGAAAGTTTAACTACAAGAAAATTACAAACTTGTGATTGGTTAAACGATCATTCAATCCCCAGTTGGAAAATTTAACCGACAACGTTTTTGTTTTAAGTTACCTTTCATAATGTTGAGGAATTTATTTAAGATATTTACTAAGAATGTAAGGAAATATACTTACTTGTCAAGTAGGCTTTCATTCTTTAATAAATTTTTACCATGAACCCATCTTTCACTTCAAAAGGTAATAGAACTCAAAAATATTCTATTTATCATAATTGTATAAGGTTCCAAATAATAACACATACCATTTAGATTAGGAAAACTATATTTTAATAAACAGGGACTTCCTGTAGGCTAGTGGTAGGTAATAAAGGCCTGTCGCACTATGGTTGTGGGTTAGATTCCTGCAGCTTTGTCTGACGCAATGGGTTATCCCCCAACCTACAGGTTATCCTTTTACTAAAACTATAGTATTATAATATTCCAAAAATAATCTTCAGAAATGTTTTAACCTTAAACAATACTATCCAAGGTTCAACTTAATTCATTCCAACCTATATAGTTATCCAAAATATCTCTATCCAGACTTTCTATAAAAGGTCTCTAAATTCCAAAATCAATTGTAACATCAGATTCCCCAAACAAAGTAAAGTTTCTCTTATTGTCACATACTAAAAATATGATTACCTTCATCATATTAAAACCTTAATGAAAACAAAAAGTACTTCAGTACAATCCTTATATATATCACATTATTCTTATAACTAGAATATAATCCTTGTTTCCAAAAGCACCAATACATTAGTTATTCCACTTCAACTATAGTAACAACAAAAGATTGTCCTTTATCCCTTGGACTTTTCTGAGGTAAGTTTCCCTGACGCTTAGGACATTCATTTGAATAATGCCCGATTTCTCTACAATTGTAGCATTCAACATTGATAGCCTCTTTCTTTCCCTTGAAATCACACGCCTGGTGACCTTTTTCTCCTCATTTATAACAAACTCTCATTCCTTTTAGGCACGTACCAGGGTAATTCTTCCCACAATTATCACATACTAGAAAATCCTTCTTTCCCTTTTCCCCTTTTTCTGTCTCTTGTTCCACCGTTCTCTTCTTCTCTTGATTTACTTTATTGTCATAAGATTTAGATAATTCCTTTTCTGTCTTGATAGCACACGAGACTATATATTTGTATGAAGAGAAGGTTTGTGAGACTAATGCTTGACAGAGAAATGGTTTTAACCCATCAAAGAAACAATCAATCTTACTTGTTGGGTTACTTATATAATCTTCTACATGCCTCGCTAACCGTATAAAGTTGGCCTCATACTTTGCGACATTCTCATCCTCCTTTTGTCTCAGACTTAGAAATTGACTTTCCATATCAACTCGATGGTCGCAAGGATAGTATTTTTCTAGGAAAAGATCTTTGAACTCCCTCCATTCCATATTTGATACTTCTTCATCATCCTTTGTGTTTTGAATCAATGACCACCATTGATCAGCATCTCCAGTGAGGCGGTAAACTAACATGACAACCTTCTCCCTTTCACAACTCCCCAAGGCGTGGAATATTTTCTCTGATGAGTTTATCCATTTCTCAGCTACTAATGGATTTTTACCCCCATTAAATGTTGGTGGCTGTTGCCTCATGAAGTGTTCTAACACTGATCCTCCACATTGCGGATCAGGGTGCTCCATACGAGTAAGGTTATTATTCATAACCTGAGTGAGTTGTCCCAGTATGGTAATAAGTTGATCAGCACCAGCTGTATCTCCAGCTCCATAATAATTATATTGAGCAGGAGGGAAATCCCTACATGGAGGGCATGCATTGATACGGTTTCCATTCCTCCCACTAGGCGCCATTTCTAAACAATGGCATAAACTAGATTAGTTGATGAATTAAAATACATAATTCCATACTTGTAAAACACTTAACATAAATTGAACTATTTATGGATATAATCCATAATCATAAAAAGAAATGTTTTCTTTGAGGAAGTATATAATCATAACACTACATAATGGTTTTTAAGGAAAATGAGAATTATCCTAAACAAATCCCCCGGGAGTGTCGTAACCAAGAGTGCAGCAAGGCCTGTTGTCGTGCACCAGTTCCCATTTGAGTCTAGCTCAAAGCGGTGTTTTCGGGTTTTACCACTAGGTACATCTGTGCCAGAGCCGCCTCTACCTGCTCGTATCCAGACATGGATGTATTGCTCGGAAAACTAACAAAATCTCTACAATAACAAAATTCTAGGAAGTTCTTCTATACTAATCCTCAATGTCTATCTTTGGGCTATGTGATCTAATCAGATTTTATCTAAATCTAGCTTCCAAGGTTAGTACTAAACTGCCTCTGATACCAACTGTAATGCCCCAAACCCAGTTACCCGGAGTCGGTGCATTATTGCGTAACATTGGCATGATCACAAAAGATCATGTCTCGAAAGACCGATTAGTTTAGTAGCCTTGGAAACACTAGATACATTCATAAATGTTACATTACATCATAAAGTGAAAATCTACAATAAAAAAGTCTCCATAGTCCACACTCATATCCTCTTATGACTATCCCTTCAGGTCATTCATAAAATAATTCTTCACAACCTAGAAAATATTAAAACATTGAAAGGGGTGAGCTCAAATGCTCAGTAAGGATAACAATATTGCAGAAGCTTTCATAAATAAACATTAACATTTAAGGCAATGTATAACTAAAAAAAATCCTTTTTAAACTTGAACTTCATCATAATATGGAAAAAATAAAATTAAATGATGCCATTTACTTACTCACATGGATATTCTACTAGTCCAATAATCACATGTAATATCAATGACCACTTTCATAATGATAAAATGCATAATGCCAAACTATCATAACCACGTAGCCAAGGCCTCGTGCCAAGACTACAAAAAAGATTTTGTCAAGGCCTCGTGCCAAGACACTAGTTTGTCTCATGAGACCTACCAATGCAACGAGGAGCTATAGTGGTCTCCACCCATCACTTATTATGTCCAATGCATTCCTCATATGAACATGTTTAAACATATCATAAACCATAACATAATCATATCACATAAAACATGCATAAAGGAAATATAAAATTTCCACATTTCAATCACAAGATATCAATAAAACACATTGATATAATAAAATCTATATCAAAACCATTTTTAATATGAAAATAAAAGAAAAGTAAAACATGGTATATATTTTTCTAAAAAATGTTATGGCTTATAGAGGAAGCCGAAACTCAAATAATAGTCACGAAAGCGGAGAATTCATTGTCTCCACATACGTAAAAAGAACATTCCTTATGTCTTTTAGTAAAAATGCTTCGTATAAAAAGATTCCTTTTGAATAAAAGTAAAAGTCAAAGGGGTTTATACACCGTATAAAGGAAAGTTGTGTATAAAACCAAATATGCCTCAATGAAAGGAGATTGAGATGATGTCCCTTACAAAGATCATTTTTTTAAATAAAATAGAACTATTATGTTTTTTAACTATAATTACACATAAATAAAGTACAAAAACAAGATAGGACATAATAATGTCATTACATAATTTGAAAGTAGGAGATTAACCCAAAGAATGGAAATTGGGTAAAGAAGTTCCCTTACCTCGTGTCCGACTTGACTCGACCGCTCTTTAAACACCTGAATAATAAACTAGAGTTAATTTGAATTTTCTTAACCTTTTTCAATTTAATTATTCCTTTTATATCACTTATTACCATGTTATGAACATTATTTAATTATTTAAGTTAATAACGGTCATTTTGTCGATCTTTGGTACTTGAGTCAAAAATAAACATCTTATAATTACAAGTTGTTCATGTGGTGAAATATCCATTATATCCAGAATTATATTCATGATTTAGATATCATATATATAATATATATCTAGTATAAACATTCATTCATAATATTACGTAATATTTAGTGGTAAGAAATGAAATGCACCATTCATGGAGACAGTAAGTTGTACGTACGCATGAACGCTACTTTAATTTATATTTCGTAATTAATGGAATTAAATCATAATTATATAAAGGTATAATATAATTACAGTATGATATCGTATATAATATCATTTACTCCATCCTTTATACATCCCACATATGACATTAACGATTCAAATCACTTTGAGGGGGTGACAATCCGCACTTCCTAAAATGAAATTATCACGTTTACCCATAATGGAAACCATAAAGGTATGCCATAAATGAAAAATACAGAAGCTTAAGTATAACATAAATATAATATATATCATATATAAATATAGTGACATCTTAATGGCCACCTTTTAAGGTGTTATATGATTGTTGAACAATCCTCATTTCGTGAGGCAGAAATTCGCCATCCACAGAAACAATATGTTCTTAAACCATTAGATGTTGGTGTGTGTAAGTTTAGCTCGAATACATTCTATAACAACATCCTAGTATATGGATAATACTGGTGTTGTTACAAAAGAAATGAATAAAAAGAGTTTAGGGGGTTGGAGAAGCAAAATGAAACATTATAACACAAGAGAAAACACTACCTTTAAAACGGGTAACTATTTTTGATTTGAGCTTAAAGGCTTCCTTGGGAAGAATTCTGGCCAACGTGAGGCTTCTAGGAGTATGAGAGGGAAGTTGAAAGAGTATTTGGGCAGAGTTTGGCCAAGCCAAATGGATTTGAAGGTGTGAATAAGGTGGTAGTGGTGGGGGCCTTTTATAAGAGGATAGGAGGGGCACTCTTGGAAAGATTGAAATGTTACATTATTATGAAATGCTTTTCGGATTCTAAAGGTCCCAAAATGATATATTTCGAGGCTAAGGTGATAAGGGTTCTAAATCTACTCATACAATAGGTTTTTGACATGTTTAAGTCTTATATTTTACATTATCTTTTCATTTTATTTAAATCGTTAATTAATGAGGTAATCGCTGCATCATCATGGTGTCATAAATATTTTATTTTATTTAATGTCTAAAAATTGAAAAAAATATCATGTTTTAGGAAATCAATTTATATTTCTAATGAATATTTATAGTAAAAAATATGACTTGTATTACCCCATTTAAAATTTTTTTTAGTAAAACAACTCATGTTTGTGACATTTTTATTTTAACATTAAATAAAACATTTTTAATGTCATTTTCATACCAAAGTGGCTCCATGGGGTCCCCAAGTTGACCCATGGATTGTATTGGTCCGAAATGACTCATCCAATAGGTGTAGGACAAGTTTCAAGGTCATTTCATATTTTTATAATATAATTTTTACCATATATTTCACTAATTACCTTTAATCGCGATTAATTAAACTTAAAAGTTACTATTCACAAAAAAAATTATTTTAATCCCATTGAACCACATTTTACATCCTAATTAAAAACATTTTTGTTGGATTTTTGAAATTAAAATCACAGAAGTGGTAATGTTTCATTTAAACGAAAAATTAGTTTTTTAACTACCACTTAGTGGTTTCACTATTCATCAAAAATTGAAGCTTTTCAGAACAATGCCAAAATTTCACCCTATGCTATAATTGATATTCCGAATTCAAAAATGATGTCTATTTTAAAAAATTCAAAACATATAAGTTTCATTAATTAATTTTATAATTAATTCCCGCTGTCACAACAAATAGCGTGTTTTTAAGAAACAATATATATCAAAAGATTGACAATTGTTTATGTCTAATTTCAAAGTGAAATTAATTCTAATGAACACCACTAGGTAAAATGGTAAAAATATATCCTAATTATACTTTAAAACCACTCAATAGTATAATTTATCACTATAAATTATTTTGATTAAAAAAGTTGTTTTAAGTATTTTTCACTATTCATAAAAAAATGGATGTTCTCAAAAAATTACAAAAAATTCAACATTGGATAATTTCGATATTACGAATAAAAAAATGAATCCATTTTGAAATATAAAATTTCTACAATTTTGAAAAGTGGGTATTACTATTTATAACGTCTAGTTTTATTAGTTTTGGTGTGTTAGAACTCGAACTTGCGTACAATGCAAGCTATTGCATTTTTGAAAGAGAAGTGTATCGTGGAAGCTCAGGGTGTTACATGGCAACTATAATGACATATATCATTTTGGGATAAATGACAGTGTTTTATCTGGATCTCTTCTTTCACATCTCATGAATGTGGACCATGAAATATCTTAAATGTTTTATTCTTTTTCCTTTATTCATTATATACATGATGTAGACATCTTGAAACCACACTGTATTGAAGTCCACATTTCGAGGACATAAAACTATTGTAAAAACATAAAAAGTAGCTTTCACTCACCATAAAGATCTATATCAGTTGGTCTCCACATGTTTCAATCTTTAGTTAGTTCTAGGAGAGCCTCCTCTAACTTATCATTAGGTAAACTCCCTTGGAAATCTTCATATACCGCATTTTGAGGAACATGTAGACATTTTTTCCATTCTATGGAAGAGAAAGAAATATATTCTCTATCTACCCTGCTATGAATTCTATCTTCCTTTTTCAAAAAAAATGAATTTCACATTCTGAAAATATTCATAAACTCTCCGTAGATAATACACTCTGAGATTAGAGGTAAACCAATTATACACTTTTGTTTTCCTATTACATTTAACACTGTCATATTCCTAGTTGGAAGACATTGTGCATCAATCTCTTTTTCTAATTCAATTTTACGGTTCATTAGATGCGTGTTTACTAAAATTATAACAACCCAGTTATTTATAGAATAATACTTTTTGATTTCGATTAATACTTATGAATAATATACAAATTTTATGTTAAAGAGGACACTTTGTTGGATAGCATACTCAAAACTCAATATTGTGTTTATTGGAAATCTTATGTTGCACACAAATTTAAATCATGAATATCATTATGGAGATAACAGAATTTTTACCACACAAGAAATTTTTGATTATAACAAGTTCATTTTTTACTCAAGTTTCGAATATAGACAAAACAATCTATATTAACTTAAATAATTAGGTAATGTTTATAACATGGTAATAAGTGATATAAATGGAATAATAAACTTGAGAGGTTCTGAAGCAAGTATAAATTAAATTAAGTTTATTATTTTTGAGGAACAAGGAACATACACAATGATTCCGACTCAAGCTATGGGACTTCGTCTCAAAATCCTTTCATTGAGGAATATTTTGATTTATACATGACTTTATTTTATACGGTGTATAAACTGATTTTAATTTTCATTATATTCCAAGGGAATATTTTTTATATGAATTGTTTTACTAAATGAAAAAGGTAATGTTTCAGTTTAATGTACATGGAGACAATGACCTTTGCACCTCTACGAGTATTATTTGGTATTTGTCTTCCTTAACAATCCGTAATGTTTTAAAAAGGAAAATAAATACCATATCCCCTTTTTACATATTTTGGTATTGAAAATGGTATTGATAATTCATTGACTATGTCAATATATTGAAATGATATATTTTGATTGCAATGTGGAAATGTTATCTTTCCTTGAAGCATCTTTTATGTCTCAGGATTATGTTATGGTTCTTGGGAATCATTTACATATATGGGTGGTTTTGTGATATACCTATGGTAGGTATTTCTGAGATATCTCTCCAATGCATTGGGTAATGTGACAGAGGTAAACGTTAATGTTTCTCCTACGAGATTTAGGGAATATATTGTGATGGGTATTCCAAACATAACTCACTATGTAAGTGTGAAATCTACAATGTAATTATGTTATGGATTCCCCAAGTTACCTTTATGATTTATGATTTCTATGTCTAATTCGTAAATCTTATGATTTCATGAGGTATATTAAAGAACATGAATTTTATGATTGAAAAGTATGGTTTCATTGACTTTTATGTATTGATGGACTAATGTTTTATTTCTTTATTTTATATCCCTTGCTGAATTTTTTTTCTCATCCCATGTATTTCTAATGTTTTCACAGTGTATAAGGAAGGGTAAGAAGAAGAAATAATTCAGGAATATTTATATCAAGAAAAGAATTTTATTTTATTTTATGGAGTTTTATTTTTTAGAAAAAAATTCGATAGATTAAAAGTGTCTACATTTTAATATTTGAGGTGTAATGTAATAGTTATGGCCTAATTATATATAACTCTAAACTGGAAAAGATCCTCACTGTGAATTAAAGTCAAACTTTAAACTTAACTCAAGATTATGTTATGTTTAAGTATGGGAACATACAGTTGGTATCAGAGGTTGGTTTAGAAAACTTTATAGTTTTGGGGGTTATATGGATGTAGGTAAAGGATTCCATATATACAAGAGGGTTATTATCATAAGTAATATTTTAGAGGTTTATGGTAAAATAGGTTGTTTAGATAAAAACCTGGATAATGGAGATATAAGTAGGTTGATGGATTAGAGTAATATAGTTGTTTTTATGTTATCTTTAACCTATAGAGAATTATTTTTTTAATTAAAATATTTATTTTCATGTTTAAGTGTTGATTAATTTCAGTAGATTCAAGATCATTTGTCAAGATGGAAGGAAAGAGATCATGCAAAACCTTCTTATCCCTCCCTGATGATTTGATCATCATTATTATGGAAAAAGCCTATTCGAATGATTTTGACAGCTTCTTGAGTATTCCAATCACTTGTAAGAAATTGTTTGATATACCCAACACCTACTCATTTCTAAGACATTTTTATGGGTCATGGTATATTTTTCATATGATTTCAAGATCTCAACCTTTTCAATTCTATTGAAAAGTGAAATTACAGAAGTGGAGCGAGCGTTTACTTTTTGAAGGTACGAAAACATGCCGAAAGAGAAAGGAAACATCCTGAAGATCGTGATATCTAGATTCAAGGTATAATTTATTTTCTTATCCATAAATAAAGAATCATATTTGTATTGATATTTATAAATTATGAGGATATATGATCTGGAGGAATGATGTATTAACAAATAAGGTGGAAATGAATAGTTAATGGATTATACAAAGCACTGAATGTGTATGAATTCTACATCTAATGGATTTAAGAGTTATGGTAGGTTGTAGGATAATTAAATGTTTAAATGTATTAATTATCTTTTGATGATGGGATTACTTTGGGAAGACTTTTTCTAATATGTGTAACCCTAATGTTTGATATGTGAAAAAGTAATCCAAGGAAGAATTACCTTTTCTTATGTTGAAATAATGGAGAACCTTAGGGGATCATATGATATTTGTTTTGAGAGGATTAATGGTTATTACATTTTGGGATGGAAAATTAAAGGTATTAGATACCCTTTGAGGATAAAGCAGGTTATGGTAATTTGTGAGGAAATTATTTTATTTTTTAGAATGTTTTATAAATGATATGGTTTTAGAAAAAGGAAACCTCTAGGATTGGTGACAACCCATAATGTCTGGAAAGGATGAAAGAATCGAACCCACAACCGTATGGCGACAAGGGCACATCACCTACCATTGGCCTACACGAAGTCATTGGTTAGTATGACTTATTATTTTTAATTAAATTGTTTTTTGGATCAAGAATAAGTTGATTTGAGAACTTATGTTTTATAAAATGGATATCCTTAGTATAGGAAATTGATTTGGTGATTTTGTGATAAAGGTTATTTTGGAAGATGTTTGATATTTTGGGAACACATATGCCTAAGGAAAATATAATACTTTGGGATTTAATTTGTGGAGTAGTGGTAGAAATATAATTCTCGAAGAATCTATTTTGGACATATGGTGATTCTAGTTATTTATGGAAATTATTATCCGATCATAGAGAATATGTATTAGGTTAATTACTTTATAGCACGAGACTTTAAGATTAGTCGATGTTATTTGGAGATAAATGTTAAGACTTATCATGGAAGACCATGTGATCAAATTATTCTTAGTCTGGGGTTTCAACCTTATATTAAATTATTTTGAAGAATTTTTTGTACAGTTTATTATGGAATGGTCTTTGTTGAACTTTGGGTATTGTTTGTAGAATTTTGGAGATTAACAGTAGTATTTATAATTACAATGGATTATCCTTTTTGGGTATTATCTGATCTTGTACTTAACATTTTGGTTTTGGTTAATGTCTAAATATAGGGGAGATATATATTTAATATTTTTTTGGATTATGTGATTTTATAGAAGTTGATTATAATGCTTTTTATGTGACCAAGTCATCTTGAATACTCATCATTTGGGGAAAATATGAGTTTGTGGTATAAATTTAGTAAAGCATGAAAGTCTATATGACAAGTAAGTATGTTTCCTTATGCTACTAGTCTACTTCATAAATAAATTTCTCAAATTTATAAAAATAATATTAAAACAAAAATGTTGTTCGTTTACTTTCCTTACTGGGGAATCAAAGAAAATTTAACCTATCACAAGTTTGTGATTTTATGGTGGTTAACTTTCTCTTGATCACGTTTTCTATCACTCTCCATCAGAACTTGATCATCAGTTTCCCTTCCATATCCATGTTTTCCTACATGGAATCCTAGTGTGGGTTATCTCAAGTGACCTTTGTACTTATCTTTCTTTCTTTTAATGTGATAGTTTTATTGACCCTTTTTCCTATGTGGAACTTTCAATGACGTTTCTCAGCCCAATTTTAAAATTGTGAGGACACAATTTCCAAAAGGGGGGGAAGATGTAATGATACAGGTATTTATAGAAAAATACTATTTTATTTCTATTAATACTTATGGATAAGATATTAATTTTATGTTAAAGAGGACACTTTTTCTGATAGCATACTCAACATGCAACATTGGGTTTCTTTGAAATATTACGTTGCACACATCTTTGAGTTACACCCAAAAATAATATAACAATAATACTATTTTAAATGGTAATTAATGCATAACTTTTGTATTGTCACGAATGAACATAACTAACTACATTATGATTAGAAATTTTTTTCAAATGTTTTTACATTTATCCAATAAATATTAGAGGTTTAAATTAGAATGAAATTGATTTTTAGCATGAAGCACTCTAATTTTTTTAAAAGGTCATTTTACTACCTTTTGATGCAGAACCATTTTTAAATATAGTTTTTGTCAATTTTATATGTTATATTTGACAAAAAAATTATTATTTTTAACTGTAACATCAAAATTTAAATTGAATGAAATTTTTTTATTTTTATGATAAAGTTCATTTTTAAATGAATAGTAAAAATACTTCATTTTAATTCAAAACTACCTTTTAATATAAATTATTTATATAGTTATATTGTAATTTTAATTTGTTTTAAAGTTTAATTGGACTATATTTTTATCCGTTAATTCAATTTTGGCCATTTTAAGAAATTTAACTTTGAAATTGGACATAAACACATGTCAATCTTTTGGTAGTTTTTACTTCTTAAAAACACGCTTTTTGGTATTGAGAAGGTGGATTAATTATTAATTAATTTCTGAAACTTCTATATTTTTAATATGGAAAAATTGATTCCATATTTGTAATCAATAGGTCCAAAATTGTGTTAATAGGTATATTTTATTTTTAGACATTATGAATAGTAACGACAGTAAATATTTTATTTACAATGTTTAAATGGTAAATCTGGTAAATAAGGGTAAAAAATTAATATTATAATAATATTAAACTACTATAACACATGTACTAACACTATTTTATGAGAAATTTCTGACCATGGGCATCCTTGGGTCTATTTTTTGACCCCATGGAGCCACTTCTGTGTGAAAATTACATTTTATTACTTTTCATTTAAAGTTAAGGAAAATATTCCATAGACATGTATCTTTTACAAAAAAACTTTTTATATGGGGTTATATAAGTGATATATTAGACTATAAATAGTAATTATAAATATAAAAATATTTCCTACGTCATGGTATTTTATTTATAATTTTTAGACATCAAATAAATAAATATATTTATGACACAATAATGATGTAGTGATTACCTTATCAATGAATGATTTAAATAAACGAGATTATAAATATTAAAATAAATTTATATTGAATCTTTTTATTCCATAAAAGAATTTTAGGGATGAGTATGTCTTGTTAAATTTTATTTAATTAAAGTTTTTTCTGAAAGAATCAAGTTGGTATGGATTTTTTATGAATAGTATATAAATTGACATAAATGATTTTTTAAAACAAATACTATTTTATTAAATGATATAATAATCCTAAAAATATAATATTCGGCCAAATGCCTTATATAAGGTTTAACACGTCATTAATGAACCATTTTCAGTTAGATTTACATTTTATAGTAACTATATTAACCATATAGTATGAATATACCAGAAGACATGGTAAGAGTCAAATAAGTTAACTAAGTGTTAAAGATAAATGATAATGATTAATTTGAATCCAAACCATTCCTAAGAAACTATTGGTTGAGAGGATTTAGAATAATACTCATCTTATCATTGAATTAAATGAGTTTCAGACCTTTTTGAACATCAAAATTCAGTTTATACTAAAATAATTTTTGAAACATTCCTAAAGTACCCATCCTCCCCCTTATAAAAGGCCACCACCTCTAACCCTTACTCACACCTCTCGATCCCCCTTGTATTACCAAACCTCTACCCAAATAGCCTCCCAAACTCTGTATCTTACTTATAGAATCCTCACATTGGGAAGTAGTAAATTAAATAAATCCTTTTAGCTTAAATCAAATGGAGTTACCCGATTCAAGGTAATGACTTCTATCAAGCTTCTTTCATTTATTTTCCTTCTCCGACCCCCTAAAATCTCTTTATTACACTCTTTTATAACAACAACAATAACATAAATATACTAGGATATCTTTATATGAAATATTCAATCTAAACTTCCACACACCTCCATCTAATGGATACGAACATAATGTTTCTATGTACGAAGAACTACTACCTCACGAAATAAAGATTCTTCGATCTTTCCATACCACCTCTCATGGTGGAAATTGTGATGGAACTGTACTTATCTATGATATATATTATATTCACATTTTCTATATTTTTATGTTTTTATTATTTAAATCACACTTTTATGCTTTCCATAATGTGTAAATACAATAATTTCATTTGAGCAACTACGGACTACCTCCCCTCAAAGTGATATGACTCGTTCATGCCATAAATGGAACATATAAAGGATGGAGTTAATTAAATTATGTATAATATATAAAATAATATAGTATACATGAATTATAATATATCTATGTATCATTTAGTTTTCATTCCTTTAAATATGATGATGAAATGAAAGCAGCGTTCATGCGTACATACAGCTTACCGTCTCTATGAACGGTGCATTTCATTTCATATCTCAAAATGTTATGTACTATTATAAAAACATATATATACTGGATTTATATGATATTTAAATCCTTAATATCATTCTGGAGATAATGTACTTTTTACCACATGGATAATTTGTAATTATAACTAGTTAATTTTTAACTCAAGCATCGAATATTGACAAAATGACCAATATTAACTTAAATAATTATGTAATGTTTATAACATGGTAATAAGTGATATAAAAGGAATAATAAAAATGAAACGGTTCTGAGTAATGTATAAATTAACTTAAGTTTGTTATTCAGGAATAAAAAGGAACATACATGACGAGTCAGACTCAAGGTACGAGACATCGTCTCAATCTCCTTTAATTGAGGTATATTTTGATTTATACACAATTTTCATTTATACAGTTCATAAAACCCTTTTAATTTTCATTTCATTCAAAGGTAGTCTTTTTTCTGCGATGCGTTTTACTAAATAAAAAAGAGAATGTTTCTTTTTAACGTACGCGATGACAATGACCATTCCACCAATGTGAGTATTATTTGGTATTTCTCTTTCTTAACAAGCTGTAATATTTTTAAAATGAAAATAAATAACACCCATTTTATGTATTTTGGTATTGAAAATGGTTTTGAGAAATAATTTATTATGTCAATATCTTGAAATGATATATTTTGATTGCAATAAGGAAATGCTATCTTTCCTTTGTTCTTTTTTTATGTGTCATGATTATGTTATGGTTCCTGGTCATTATTTACACATACGGGTGGTTCCATGACAAACCTAGGGAGAGTGAGCCCAAGATAGGTCTCCAATGCATTAGGTAATGTTTTGGAGGTAAACATTAATATTTCTCCTAATATATTTAGGGAATATACTATGATGAGTATTCCAAACATAACTCCCTATGTATCTGTGAAAGATACAATGTAAGTATGTTATGGATACCACAAGTTACCTTTATGATTTATGATTTCTATGTGTTACTCATAAAACTTATTATTTCATGAGTTATGTTAAATAAATTATTCTTTATTATTTAAAAGTATGATTTCATTGATTTTTATGTATTGATGGACTACTTTTTTCATTCCTTATTTTATATCAATTACTGAGCAATTTTTTTTCTAATCCCAAGTTTTCGAAATTTTTTTCATAGGGTATAAGGAGGGGTAAGAGAAAGAAAGTATTCAAGAATATTTAAATCATGGAAATAATTCTTGTTTTATTTTAATGATATTTAATTTTGTGAAAAAAATTGGATATAGTAAAATTTTCTACTTTGTAATATTTTAGATGTATTGTAATAGTTATGGCCTAATTCTCTAAAACTCTAAACCTGAAAAGATACTCAATGTGAATTAAAGTCAAATTTTTGACTTAACTCAATATTATGTTATGTTTTTTTATGGGAACTTATAGAAATATATTTCAAACTAATTTCAGATACTCATCATCTATTTTGAAGGCCTCATTACATCTGGATTATATTTGGTAACTCACTTCCCATGGTCCATTCAAATTGGTTGAAGGATTTAGGAAGAGAAAGGATGTGGGAAGACTGGTTTGTGGGGAAGGCAACTGATCATGATTCCATGATTTGGAGGAAGTGAATCTATTTGGAGTAATCATGATGTTTTTATCATTTAGGGATTCGAGTAGGATAATAATAAAACTAATATAATAAAAATTTAATTGGTAGATGAAAAAATCACAACGGTCATAAACAATTACAATACCATAAATGGAATGGTGACTCGAGTAATGGTGTGTCATAAATGGTGACTCATCAATGGTGAATCATTAATAGTGATTCGTCAATAGTGAGTCATCAATAGTGACTCATCAATGGTGACACATCAATGGTGACCAATCAATGGTGACCCATCAATGGTGACCCATCAACGGTGACTCATCAATGGTGACTCAGCAACAGTGACTCATTAATGATGAATCATCAAGGATGACTCATCAATGGTGACTCATCAATAGTGAATCATCAACGGTGACTCATTAACGATGACACATCAATGGTGTCTCATGAACGATGACTCATTAATGGTGACTTATCAATGACGACTCATAAACGGTGAATAATTAATGGTGACTCATAAATGATGACTCATCATCAAAATTTTATCATTCCTAATTCATGTTTGATGTAGTTTAATATTTCATAATTCAAAGACTTCATGAATATATCCACTAGATGATGTTCGATTGCAATAAATTATAATTTAATATCACCCTTTTGATAATTATCTCTCAAAAAGTGATTTCTTACATCTATATTTTTTTCCTATAGTGAGATATTGGATTTATAGAAATTATTATTTCACTTGTGTTATAACAATTAAAAGGTACATGTTAAAATTTTTATATAATATCTAGTAATGTATGTTTCATCCACAAGATTTTTTCATAGTAACTTCCTAAAACAATGTATTCAACTTCATCAGTAGATAGCGCAACATAATTTTGGTTCTTACTACAACATGATACTAGAAATTTTCTTAAAAGATGACATGTTCTTGATGTTATTATTCTATCTAACTTGAAACCACCAAAATCTGCATCTGAATAATAAACTAAATCAAAAGTATGTCCTCATGGGTAGAAAATTCTTAAATTGGTTGTATACTTGAGGTATTTAGAAATTATTTTGAAAGATACTAAATTTGACACTTTGGGATTTTCTTGAAAGAGAGAACACATACATACACTAAACATAATATCACAATGACTAGCCATTATATAGAGAAGATTTCCAATCATACATCTGTAACTAATTTGATTGACTGATTTCCCAGTTTCATCAAGGTATATTTTAAAGGTGGTACGCAAGGGAGTATCACTAGTTTTGATATTTTCCAGGACAAGAATTGTTAAAATAATTTAGTTTATTTACTTTTATTTAATACAATTCCTTCTTTATTTTGGAAAATTTATAATACAAGAAAGAATTGGAATTTACCCATTAAACTCATTTCAACTTCACTTTGCATTAATTTTGAGAAATCACAACATAAGGAATATTTAGTAGATCCAATTCCAATTTTATCCACATAAATTTGAACTATCAAAACATCTTTTCAATTTCTTTTTATAAAGAGATTTGGACCAACTATTACTTTTAAAAAACGTTTTGAAATAATTAAAGATGTAGTACTATCATACAAAGATCTCAGAGCCTTTTTTAAACCCTAAAAAGATTTTGTTCATTTAAAAACACGATTTGGAGAGCAAGGGATTGGAAATCCTAGGGGTTGTTGATCATAAAAATAATCATTTATAAATCCATTTATGAATTCACTTTTCACATCCATTTTATAAAGTTTGACATCCAAATGTGCTACATAGGAAAGTAGAATCCTATTGGCTTCATGTATTCATACAGGGGAAACATTTTCTTCATAATAATTGCCATCTTCTTGATTATAACCTTGTATACTAATCTAGAATTATTTCTTACTATAATACCAAATTAATCATCCTTGTTTCTAAAAACCCACTTAGTTCCAAAAATTAAGGTACACTTAGGTCGTTAAACAAGTTCCCATGCATTTTTTTCAAACTGATTAAGTTATTAATGCATATCTATTTCCCAAAATACATCATTGATGGAATCATTGATATTATTAGGTTCAATTTGTGACAAGAATGGTTGATGTTCAATTTTATTTCTTAGGGAAGCTCTGGTCTGTGAACCTTTGTATAAGTTTCCTATTTCTACATATAAAGGGTGGTGATTATGAGTCCTAATGGGTCTCTAAAAAGAGTTGATGGTAGGACCAGGGTTTTTTCTTGTTCTAGTTCTGGTGGATCACTAGCTATAGTGTATTCATGTTTAAGAAACCATTAATATTGTTTGGAGTTGAGATTAAAATATGGAATCTAATCCTCAAGATCTTATAAGATAATCTAAACTTCCTTGGGATTAGTTTCACCAAATATTATATGAATAAATTATTCCATTGTTATAGTCTTCTTGTTAAACACTCTATAGGCTTTTCTGTAAGTTATATACCGAAAGAAAATTCCTTCATCACTCTTGGAATAAATTTTTTCCAAATTACCCTTTATATTACGAATAAATACTTTGCAACCAAAAACTATAAAGTAATTAACATATTTTTATATTACTCTATAAATCATAGGGGTTTTTTCAATAATAGATTTCTAATAAAAAATCTATTAATAATATAAAAGGCTATATTTACTTATTGATCCCAAAAGTAGATAGGTAGGTAATACAATATTAACATGGTTCATGCTATCTCATGAAGAGTCCAATTTCTTCTTTCTACCACACCATTTTGTTGTGGTTTCCTAAGAGCATAAAATTTGTGATTATAACAATTTTCAGAACAGAATGACTTAAAGTATTGATTTTTTGATTCTCGACCATGATCACTCACTCCTTAATGTCTTAATCCTATGTCCACTTAGGTTTTCTACAAGTTTAGAATTCTTAATAATTTAAGAACAAGATTCACTTTTGTGATCTAGAAGGAATACTCTTGGTATCTAGAGATGGAATATACAAGGAAATAGACATAATGTTTTCCATTTAGACTAGAGACTCTGGAAGGTCCAAAGAGTTCTCTCCGAATTAACTCTAGTGGTTGAGATCTTGAAAATTATTTATTATATTTAAAGGAAATATTACAAAATTTTCATTTGGTTATGTATTACAAACTCTATTATTTGAGAAATGATGCTTTGGTAGGTATCTATCTAACCATTTCTTACATAGATTTCCAACTAAGTGAATATTTCAATGGACTAGTCTCCAATTATAAATAAAAGATTCGTTATAAAAGGAACTTAAGAAAGAGACATTGTAATAATAAAAAAATTAAATTGATAGAATAAACATTATCAAATCTCAATGCAACAAGAATTATCTCATTTCTATTATTAGAAACATGACAGACATTGTTTTCCTATTTATGATAAAATATATCATCACACAACTAGGATATTATAATAAGATTATATTTTAAACCATCTATATATAAAACTTTGGAAATTAATACTGAATTATAATTACTAATTCGGCCAAGGGTGAAGATTTTTCCTTTTTCATTGTAACCAAAAGTGACATGTCGACCATACAAATTAATCAAATTCTTGATGTTTAAATACTCACCAGTTACGTGTCTAAAAAATCCTTTTTACAGATAAAATATGATTTTGTTGGGTTTTTTCAAATAGGTTTCCTATAACAGAATGTTTATGAAAAAAATTACTTTGGTACCCAAATTCTCTTGGGTCAATAAATGTTAGTAAAAAGAGATTTTGGTATGCATATTTGTATAAGAGGATTTTTATAAACATATTGAATACTTCTAGAGATAAAAACTTTGATAGGTCCAGTTGAGTAGGTGTTTTTAGTATATGATCTTTCAGCACTGTAACATGATGTAAATCTAGTTTTTGTAAGATCTCTTTTTTCTAGCTCGTAACCTATGACGATTTCATACTTGGGATCAATTTTTCCCCTATATTTGAGTTAATGTTTTCTTCCATAGGTTAATTTTTCTATTTCATTCATTAATTGTTCATTTTTGAATTTTAATTCATTGTTTTCTTTCAACAGTTTATCATTTTTAACTTTTTCAATAGTAATATTATTTTTACCATTTACTGTTAAAGAATACTATTTTTTGGGAGATTTATATTTATCTTTTAGCTCACGAAAAGTGTATTCTAGCATGTTATAGTAATCATAAAGATCTTTTTTGTTTTTTTCCTCATTATGAATACATTCTTTTTTTCAGACATGTATGAAGCATCAGTAGGAGATATAAGAAGAGAATTTTGTACCTATGATGTGCTTGATGTAAATTGCATATTGGCACCATCATACTTATCTTCTTAATTAGTGTCTCAGTCACTTGAAATGTCTTCAGAGGTAATCCATGTTACTTTCATGTCCTTTTTTGTATCTCATGTCCTTATCCTCACACTTCTTTTTATATTTTAATTTTGGACATTCATATTTATTGTGGCCTTTCCTCTTAAATTAATATTTGGTAGCTTCATTTTCACTGTAATTTTTTTCCCAATCCTCTTTCCAATCCCTTTCAACATTCCCTTGTTATCATAATCTCCTCTGAAATTTAACTTTTTAATGAACTTATTTTTCCTATAGAATTTCTTAAATCCTCTAGCCATGTGTTCCATTTCTTCATCAATGTCATTAGAAGATCCTTTTTCACTAGAATACTTCATTACTACCTTTTATTTTTTTATGGAGGTAGTATATTTGAAGGCTACCCATTTTCTTTTTGGTTGATATTCATCAATATCTTTGTGGGAATTAATCTCCTCTTCATACATCATTAGCTTTCCTGTCAATTCCTTGATAGAATGTTTACATACATCACATGATTCTTTAATTCACACAAATGTTCCTCTATATCTGTCAGGTATGCATCTATGCAGTCTCATTACTTGATCTTTTTCTGTCACATGATTTCCATCTGAGTGCATAGTGTTCACTATTTCATTGAACCTGAGAAACATATCTGAAATAGGTTCATCAAATTTCATTTGAAAAGTATCATAATTGATTGTATATGTATTAATTCTCATTTCCATGACATTTGATGTTCTTTCATGTTTTACAGATATGGTATCCCGTTTTTGAAAGGAAGATTTTCACGTAGATATTATATTGAATTCATAATCTCCCAAATAATAGAATAAAGAATTCATTGCTTTATAATTATTATTGTAAGTCGTTTTTGTAGCACTACTCCAATCACTTTTAGAAGTTCGTGTTATTCCTTATTGATCTTCTATTACAGTCCTTACATAAAAAACTATACTTTTAAATGCATTCTAATTTTTATTTTCCATTGGGCGTAGTTGTTTACATTAAAATAAAGAGGTATTTTTCTAGCAGATCCTTCTTGACTAATATCCATAAAGAACTAAAATTTAGAAATGACATAAAATTAATATCTTTATAAAAAAACTATAGTCACAGTAAAAAGTGGTAAATTTAAATAACCCTCTGATACCAAATGTTTGTCTCAGAGAGTAACTCAAGAGGGGGTGAATTGAGTTCCCAATAAAAATTTCTATAAATAAACTGGATATTTAATAAAAAAAAGATCAATATAAGATCTATTATTTTAAAATATTTCCTAATGAGTGATTAAGTCTCAGTAAAAATATGATTTAGAAATACCTTAACTTTTTTGATCACTTTAATTATACATAAACATATATAAACACAAGTTATGATTAATTATAAAAGGAATTTATTTGTTTTTTTAATGAAATGTTATCATGAATATGATAGAAAAACAAAACAAATAGCATAGTTACATAATATATTAAACAAGTGGTTTAGTCTAAATATGATACATAATCCCATCAACCTAGAAATCACCTGGTTCCAAGAATATTATAAATATTATCAAAAAAATCCACAACCTGGATTAGGTATACAATCAAGAGTTACAATATTTTCTGGCGTAAAAAGCCTCTTCCACAATTATACGTGGGGTGAATGAAAAGAACGGGTCACATAAGGATGTATTACACAAACACAATGGGAATAGATTGAGGAAGGAGAGAATGACAAGTATTCTCCTAGAATATGTAGGACATAGTGTGTTTTGGATAATAATAAAAGAAAACACTGCTCAAAATTAAAACAAAAAGAACAAATAAAAACATCACAATCTGATGTGTTTTGTATTTTTTTAATCCTCAGATCTACAATGGCGAGGATTCGAAGCTTTGTTCAGGAATATAGAGGTCGAATAGAGGATTGTAGAAATCTCCAGGAATGATTAAATTGATCTCTTCCTATTCTTTCAATCAATCTTGGTAATGGGTTCAGTGCTTCAGTGTTTTTGATCTTCACATAATGTGAATCAGCAAGTTCAAGAGAATTCATATATTTGATCGCACACTTTTCTTGGTGATAATTAATCATTGTATTGGTAAAGAATATTCATACCCAGAGAGAGTTTCTTCAAGAATATATAGAATATATTGTTGAAGGAGAACCAAAATCCTCCAAACATATTCTACTAGGCCTTAATTACTTTGGAAAAACCATATAGGAATAGATTTTTGGGTTTGAACCATTCATGCCAATGATCTCAGACATTAATGGTAATAAGGTTGCTTGTAGTGATTCAACAACTGGCAGTGAATCTGCCGATAGTAACTTATTTTGAAGTAGTGGTGACTCAATTCTGGTGGTAGATCGTCCTAGTGGTAATGATGACATTCCTCTAGAGGTAGCTCATCCTGGTGGTAATGGTGGCTCACCACTAGCCGTAACAGTGACTGGTAGCCAACAACGTCCTTCCATAACTCTTGAAAGAAATATTATAGAAGTAACATGTTCATATAAAATGATATCATACAACATGTGAAACAATAGTAATAAATAAATCATGGGTTGTGATAATTAAAATAAGATATCTCAAACACACTCCATTCAAAGAGGTTCCAACAATAAAAGGTAGTATTTGTGGATAAAATCTCTATGTATTATCTCACTCGACCAAACCATTCCAAACATCATGATATTGTGCTTAATATGTTGAGATGGAACCTTATTTAAAAAAAACATAACAAATTCCTCTTTGGGATTGACTAATTCCACTTCCTGGGTCACATCATCTCAGAGTCAGGAGTATCAATAGACCCTTATAAGGTGAGAGATATAGTTCCCTGGGATCATCCCAAGAACATCTTTGAAATAAATATTTTGTTAGGGCTATCTGGGTATTATAAATGCTTCATTATGAGAATTTAATGCCTAGAAGAACCTATTATGAGATTGGATAAGTGGGGTGTAAAATTTTTATGGTATGATACATGTGAAAAGGCCTTTTAATAATTGAATGGAAGAGAGAATTCAGTGACGGTCCTGATTATTTGAGAGCCAAGATGATGCTATATAGTTTATTGTTATGAATTTGGTATCGGTATGGGAGTAGGTATATTGTAGGATGAGAGAATATTTTGTGTACAAGTCTCACCAATTGATACATCATGATCTTAACTACCCAACACATTTCCTTGAGCTTGTGGATTTCAATCATCCATTGAATTACTGGAGACATTATCTTATGGGATATCACTTTTTGGGTTTTAAAGACCATAAGATCCTGAAATATTTATTTATGAAGTGTGTTATGAATCTTTGATAGAAAGTTTGGGTTATATAACAATAGGAATTTTATTTTTATTTTTCCTATATGTCTAGGAAAGATAATGAAGTAGCTGATGATCTGAGATAGAAGACTCAGATTTAGGCTATTTAGGAGGCTTGTGGTGAGTGGAATATTGTGTCATTGTTTTTAGAGATTCATGTTACAGTTCAATAGAATCATGGGTGGAAAGTACCCATAGATTTAGAAGTGATCTAAAACCTTCTATAATGGGTAAATATGAAGAAAACTATAGATCACGAGGGCCTAGAGAGAGTGTTCCGGATTGGGATTCATCACTAGGTTGGACCGTGGGTGAGGGTGAAAACTGACATATACATGGGAATGTTTGGGTCTCGAAAGACATCTGGGATGATATTATGTAGGAATATCATGCCCTATTATGGGGAGTACATCAAGAAAAAACCATGATTTATTAAGACTTATGTCGCCCAAACTTGTGGTCTAGATTGAAATGGTATATAGCGGGATTTTTTAGTGGTGTTCCCTCCATCAGTAGGTGTAGGTGGAACAAAAGTGACTGTACGGACTTTTACATTCTTTTTCCATATCAAGAGGAAATGGTATGATATCACCATAGATTTCATGATAGGTTTTCAAATATTTCCTCGATGAAACAATATAGTTTGGGTTGTTGTTGTCCAATTAACAAATCTCTCCCACTAGTTACCTATTTGAGAGACCTTCTTAGTGTATGACCCATGGAGGTTACATGTTAGGGATATCATACAAATTAACGAATATCAATGTTCTATAATATTTGATAGGTATGATAATTTAACATTGTGGTTCTTCTTGGGGTTTTATATGGATTTTGGTACATCATTCATTCTGAGAATAGCCTAAAACTATCAAATTGACGGTCAGACAGAGTATACGATTTAGGTGTTGGAGGAAATGCATCTTATATGTTTTCTTGAATTTGGAGGTTCTAGGGGGAACCATATACCTCATAAATGTTAATAATTAATTTTAGGTTTCCATATAAATGGATAGATATGGGGGATTATATGGTAGGACATGACGATCACCTATTTTATGGATAGAGGTAGGGGAGGAAGCACTTTGTGGACTACATCTCATTCAAGTGACTTCAGAGTAGGTTCAATTGAGCAGGATGGAAATTATGATATCTCAGTCAAGGAAGAATAATTATGATAAATCCCGTAGACAACCTCTTGAGTTTGAGGTTTGGTATTAGGTTTTATTTCATAGTTCTTCTAGGTTGGGACATCGACGAATCAGGAGGGATGGTAAGTTAGCTCCTTTATTAATCAAAATGTTTGAGATATTTTGAAAAACTAGGCCAATGGATGAAAGGATAGAACATTCCTAGAGATACCATCCTTTGAATGATATTTTTCATGTGAATAATCGTCATTACTATTATCCATACCCATAACATATTTTATATATGGAGGAGGTTGTGTTAGCTATGTATGCTTCTTTTTAGGAGTACCCAGT
This sequence comes from Viscum album, assembly GCA_963277665.1. Taxonomy (NCBI): domain Eukaryota; kingdom Viridiplantae; phylum Streptophyta; class Magnoliopsida; order Santalales; family Viscaceae; genus Viscum; species Viscum album. The sequence goes on along the minus strand of OY728121.1, from coordinate 1,035,099,485 downwards.
TCATATCATATATAATAGCATGAAGGCTCTCTGATCTAGCTTAGTTCTTCTAGTACATTAGCTATGAAAACATGGATTAGTAAAATATGAGACCTATGTGTGGGATGCTGATGTAAATGCTTAGTGGATGGATATTTTCTCATATGATCTCCTACTACCCTCAGAAGGACAACTTAGGGAATAGTTTCTTGAAGGATGGGTGGTTGTGACAACCCTACTTTTTTTCAAGGTACATATCATTTGGTTTTGGATTAATTTTTTTATTTCTCCTAGTGAGTGTGCCTTATTTCCTTGGTAATGTCTCTAGAGTGTTCATGTCTTTTTTAGAATCTAGTGCTCTGAGTTAGGGATGAAGAAGGGAAGGCACACAATTTTTCCAAACAGTGCACTGAAACTGAACGGTTTAGTCAAACCATACAGGGTGAAGTATATGGTTGTAGAAGGATCCACGGTTATAATAAACCATGTGACTTGTATTATAAAAGTGCTACATGGGTTCTTCATTGTTCAAACATGGTGAGTGTTACTCTGAATTTCCATGTGAGGCATGTCTTCCCTCGGACAGTATTGGAGCAAAATTGGTGCACAGTTTAGAAAACCCTATTGTCCAACCATCTGCCTCTAAAAAATATGGATGAATTACTTTTTCAACTATTTATATTATACTCAACAATCTATTTTTTCTTATCCTCCCAAGCACAAAATACCTCATCCACTCAAAGGCTATCTCATCCCCATTTCTAGGATTTCAAGCCTTATCCTCATCCAAACTCAATTTCCTTTACCATTAGATGTGTTAGATAGCTAACGGTAAGAGATATAATCCTATTAATTAATTTCATAGTTTCTATAACTCTCTCTAGTGCTATTTTAGTGAGAGATCATATTCCCCAATTTTAGTGAATTTTTCTATTTTGGATATTTCAACCTTTTTACTTCAAAATTGAAGCTGATATCAGACGAGAGTCATCCAGGGGCCTAAGGTAGGTGGTCTAGTAATTTTCCCTAAAAGTTTAAATGTATGTATACCATATTAAATTGTTTGGAGTGAAATTACTTCCTGCATGATTCTTTAAATTTTGATTCCATATTTCGATTAATTGAACCATGTTATGATATACCCTTAGATGCTTGTTATTTTATTTAGAGGATGTGTACCTCATTGGTTTCCATACATTCAGGTGTGTGGGATTAATTTTACTCTTATTATAAATTTTCATTGATCTACTCACCTCCTAAGTGGTATGGTTTGACCTTCTCATGGAATTTACAAGCCTGTTTAAATTAAATGGTTTGAATTAATTAATTTAATGTGAGTGTCATGGCCACATCACATGTTATAATTTTATAATGAAACTGTATGATTTGTGATACCATGGTTTGATGGGGATAAATGAATGATGATGATTTAAATGGAAATTAAATATTATTATTATTAGAAAATGGATATTGATTTGTGGAATTAAATAATGTGATTTTTTGAGCATGGGAATTCATGAATCATTACATTAGGTGTTTGGGATGACATCTCACACAGTTTACTTCGACGATGGGCATGAATTTCCACATTCCCTTACATCAGGTGTTGGGCATGGAGACTCAGCCCCCTATTTGAGGTTTTAGGAATGACAACATAACCCACTATCTCAAGTGAAGAGAATAACGTCTCACATTCTTTTGATATCCAGATCTAGTATCCTTTCTTGTGTCTAAATCTAATTAGACTCTTCATGGACATTTGTTTTACGAAATGGGTCCATCTAACACCTAGTATCTTTGTATATTCCTACATATGTCATCACACATATAGTTCTTATATATATACATATTATGTATAGTTAATTATAATTTTATGTACATGGTGAATTGAGATTAGACTTATTCCATACTATGGAGACTCACCCCCCTATTTGAGTGTATAATGATGTTTCAAGTGGGGTTTTATATGGATATTTGGTAATTTTATATGTCACTCTATATAGGTTTGTACTCTATATCCCATTTATTCCCCCTTTTATACATCAATGTTCCATGACATCATTTTATATATGACTCAGAATATAGATTAATTATTTTTACAGTTTCATGGATGTTTATACATCCACGATTGATTATTGTTCTTTCTTCAAATATGATATTTGGTACTTTTTATGCCTTATATATATATATTATTTCTGTTTATTTCATTAGTTCTACTATGATATGATGGTATAGTCTCCCCACTGAACCACCTTAGACACACGCTTCTAGTTGGTTGCCTCTCGAATACGAGGTGGCATGACTGAGCCCATGTGACCCACTAGCTCGAGGAACCATTTTATTGGATCCCAGGCCCGAACATCACAATTTTTATAGAGTTTCCTATAATTTAGATATAAATGATTGAATGGAAAATATAAGGGTAATTTTAAAATATTTTAATATTTTTGAAATAAATAAAAAATATAGAATATATTATTTTTAAATGTATTATTTTTTTCATAATTTTTAATTTGAAGTGTTCAAATTAACAGTAATTATTTGAGAAATTATTTTTACCATAAGAAAAGTTTTTTTTATAATCTAAATGATTAAGGTTTAAATAATGATATATATTTGATATTATAATTACTTAAATTTCTTACATAATAGGGTTACAATATAAAATATTTTTATTTAATCTAATATCATTTACTTATATAAATTTCATATAATTTATAACATGAAGGGGTTAACATTAGATATAAATATAATGTTTTTATATTTATTTAATTATATAATTTCCAGAATTCATAGCTTAATTGTAAAATTTTTATAATTACCATCTTTATTAATTGTTAATAAATAGTGAATCTTAAGTTGAAATATTTGGATTGTTCATTTATTTAATTGATTTCATTATTTATTAATTAATATAATTTTTATATTATGGATATATGTATGATTTACTTTAAATAGATAATAAAATTCAATAAATTTTCGTACACCTATATAAGGATTTATATACTGGGTACGATAATTGATTTAGTTTCGGTCAATCAGGAATTTCGATTTGATTAGGGTTGAGATTGAATTTAAAATTATATTATAATTTATAAATATTAGGTAATATATATATATATATATATAATTGAATATAGGAATCTCTTTAGTGTTTTATATTTTGACAAAGGGAATTTGGGTCGAACTGCTCCCTTGACTTGAGGCTGACTCCATGTTTAGAAAACTAGGGGTAGGATATTTGTCTTTAAATGATTAATCTTTTAGGGATTATTGGTTTCATATGATTATAATAATTTCATGAAATGATTTTAATTTTCCTTAATCATAATATGTGCTTGGATATGAGAGAATATTTTTAGATTTTAATTATAGTTAGTAACATTTGATTTGAGCTTTGTAAAGAGTTATACATCAAAATGGTTTGAATATATCAATATTTTGGAAGGAACAGTACTTCAAACTAAATTATTAGAATATTATATATATTTAAATAGAATACATGATATAAAATGGTAAGATTAAATCCCCTTTAAAAATATTAATTTTTATATTACTTATAAATAAAACACTCTTTAAACATCGATCTTATGAATGGGTTGGCCCTCAAAAAGTTGGGTGCCCTTGGATATCTTATGTAAGAAAATAAAGTAATGACATGACCTAATTGTTATGTGACTCATTTTTTTAATTTAAGTTGGTCTATACATGGATTATAAAATCTAATTGTTTGTATAATAATGTTTAGTAAGTCCATCAGATGGATTATGGTGAATATCTATCAACTCAAAATTTCTAGATCCATATATGATATGATTGATGTGACTATCTACCAAATATAGTTGTGACATATTTACATTCTCAATTAGTGTATATCATGATGAAATATGGATCTTGTCCCACTAGTGGATAACTTATTAATTAAAAGGGGTCATCATTTTGATGGAGGTAATTTAATAAATGTCATTATCAAATTATTATAGAACATGGTATTAATTTGATATAATACTATTTTTTGAATAAATGAAATATCCACCATCAAAAATTATCATGAGATCATTATTTGACAATGGTGAAGCTAAATTATAATGAATTCTTAGTGTATTATAATAAAAATGTATTATTTTTAATTAATAATATAATTGTTTGTGTTCAAATAATACCATCCTATGTAACCAATGTCATTCAAAAAATGAGTCTAAATGCTTATCAGAATAATATAATGATTCAATTATGGTTTTAATGTATTTAAATTCCGAGTGACCAAAGGAATAGTGGTATCAATTCATATAACCAATTTTATTGAGTGGTCTAAATAATCTAAGAGACTAATGGTTTCCATTATTGTTTTTTATAGATTTTATTTTTTTCATAAAATGAACATTTTAAACATTCAAGAAATGTGAATGAATTCAAGAAATATTTACAATATTTTTTCAGTGTTGAGGAAAGATGAAATTAGAAATAAAATATATTCATTCAGTTATATTTTGACAGTACAAGTGTGTAATAGTTTATAATAAAAGAATAAAATTCATCTGGAAGGTCTAATAATATTTCTTCAGTACCTTGTCAAGGTAATTGAATATTAATGGAGTTATCAGGGGGAAAGGGCCTCTCATCCATGTGATGGAATTTTATTGGAGATCTGAAGGAGATTTTTAATGTAATAGATACTTCATTTCAGATATCAGTATTATAGAATAAATTCATGTATTTTTAATGGTAATAGTTACAAAGAATGAACATTAAAAAGGATGAAAATGTTTAAGAGTACAATATCAAGTAATGAATTGATATGATTTTAGTTTTCATTTAAATGAAAACAAAAAGGGGTGTGAAATATTGGATATTTTTAAAAATAAATAAATATATATATATATATCAATCGCAGGTGTATCTATATAAATGATGTGAGTTTTAATCTTTTTCTCTTATAAGATAAGTTAATTTTTATATCAACAATTTTTTATGAATATTATTATATAATGGACGCAATAAACATCTTTTATGGTTCCTTAAATTCTATAACATACATGAAAATAAGATAAGGAAATTTGTTTTATCCTGGTTAAAATAATATAATCATATTTTTTTAAAAAAATACGAGGTATGTGATCCCACCACCAATAAATTGAATATTTTAAATAATAAAATAATTTTATCACCTTTTAAACCACATAAAATACCATAATTGGTTTGGATACTATATTTTTTGATAAATATTATTTATTATAAAATTAAATGTAATTTTCTAATACAAATGTTATTTGTGAATATTATCATTCTATTTTTACTAGAATATAGTTTCTAAGAGGTTATTGGGTGTATTTGTGGACATAGTGAATAAGAAAAAAATATTGTGAAATTCTAAATAAAAATATAATTTCAATTAATATTCTAAATGTATTTTGGTATATCAGTAGAAGGTTAATGAATATAGTTAAATATTCTCAAAAAAAATAGGGAAAAAATTTTAATGGAAGGATTTAAAATAATCATGATAATGATGAACTTTAAAATGTTCTAAGTATTAAAAAAACTAATTAACATTTTATATTTTGATTTTGACATGTTAAAAAGATTTAATGTTGAATTCAAAGAGTTGTACATTAAAAATATGATTCATAAGTCTCAGAATTATTCAGTATGAATTAATTCACAGATGTCACTAAGTAAATAGTTTAGGGGGTGGGTTTTGTGATATATTGACATTTATATATATAAGGAATTATTGAAAGATGTAACATGATTAGAAACACTAAAATTGAATAATGCATGAGGTAAATTTGGAAGTGAATCGTATGTGACATGATGCAATATTATATTTTTTATGGTTTTTTTCATTATTCATCAAACAGTTTAAATATATAATTTTTTTTTATTTTACACAAAATGAAATCTTCACATTGTTATTGTTTTATGTTTGAGGCATATACTCATTAAGTGAATAGATAATTCACCTCTCAAAGTATGACATTGAGATATAAATTAATGATGACCATCCCAGATTTTTATTTTTTATGATGAAAGATAATGGATAGTTTGAGTATGATTCATGTATAAGGATACAAAATTTTTTCATGTAGTAAACAAGTTTTTTGGTACTGAATAACCCTTGAAATATACAAATGTAATGTCATAAACTATGAATTTGGTATAATAAGTGTTCATATTTCATATTTCGATTTCTCCATACCTAAGGTTAGTGATATACCTTTCATTAGAACCTTTATAGTTTGATATGGTTATAACATAATCTTTGTGTCTTAGCTAATAATTGGGGTTGGTATACAGTAGATCATGAATTCAGTTAAAGGTTAATGAAGACAGGACTTGTCCCCTAATATGATGAAAATTTTATCTTCGACCTTTGTTAAGATCGACTAAGGAGACATATGACCATACCAATATTGGGAATATGATGTTATTATCTACAATTTTTGAGAAATATGATGTTATTATCCATAAGGGAGAATGAAATGTGATATATTTATTAACATTTTTAGTCTATACTCTAAGAATTGAGAACTTATAAGGAGGCCATATGGGACTATCATAATTTATGTTCCATAGTTAGTTTCTATCATGGAATATGGGATCATATGAAAATATCTACTTGCATATTATGTATTTTATGGAGATAGGTATGAAGGTACATGTGTCTGATAACATTCATAAGAGATCCATTTATAGCTTGATTTGGATTGTTTCTTTACTAGAGGAAATTATTTTCCTATATTAAAAAATACAAGAGTTATAATTTATTTTTGATGATATAGTGGCCTTTGGGGTTACACTTTTTAGATGATTAAATGTGGATTGGGTTTTAATCAAAGAGAAACTCGAAAGTGTTTTAATGTAAAAGTGTTTTAATGTTTATACAAAAGGAGTTTTGGATATATTCAAAAGTTATTTCCTATAATTTGATATAAATAAAATATGATAAAATATTTACAAAAATATTTTTGAAGATATCTAAAAGGAATTTTGTATATTTTTTCACAAGTTATTTTATATGATACAATATACGGTGAAAGGGGAAAAATATATAAGGCTTTAATGCAAGTTTGAGATTGAAAGGGATATACCATAAAGACTTAAAAATATATATATATATTTGTTATATCCCAAGAGATGATATGGGTATATCCTAATGCATGAATTTTAATAAATAATGCCACTACTATAATTAATTATAATGTATGATTTTTTATTATAGTTTGTAAGTATTTCTTAGAAACGTAATGGTAAGATTCACTCTAACAACAAAAGATACATTATGTGGCTGAATGATAAGATTTATCATCCAAGAATCTTCCACAGAAGGATAACAGTAATACATGCAACATGTATAGGATCATAATTCATTCATACAAAAAATGCTTGTTTGTTCATGGTGTTAAAAAGGTTATGTAACCATAGGCATAACTAATATATTCCATAACATATGAGTTAATATATTGTCACTCAATGGGAATCCCTAAAGGAAATATAAGAAGGAAAACATGGTGATAAGGTGATGGTTCAAGCTTCCCCGAGTCACTTCCAATTCTATAATACTAGAATCCTTCTTATACTCATTCATCCGAATTAAAAGATAATTTAATATCATGGAATTTGGGAGTATTACAATTGAGAGTTGGGTGATTCATGTTAGCTTGTGGATACTCTTTTGATGGGGGAGTTTGAATAATGCCTCTAAGGGATCTTCATTAAAGCACTAGGAAAGAAGAGAAGATCGATGTCCATTGATGATGTTATGTATTCAAAATTATTTTCATCTATTTATATACATGTATATGTTTTATTAAATGGTTTTTGAAGTAATTTTAGGTTTCTAATTACTTCATAAATGTTGATTGAGTATTATTTTTTTCCAAACCCCCCCCAAACAAATCCTCTTATTGTATAAATTATATATATATATATATTAGTAACATATAATATTTATTTCATTACCTTGAAATATTAAGTTCTATTCCCATGAATGGTTTTGGTAAATCACTCTATAAACAATATGAGTCCATATTTTATAATCTAGGTTATTGATGACATGATGTATATCCTATAATTACCTTGAGTTTGAAATTATTAATGATTTTTTTTAATAAAATGATAAATGTTACCTTATTAAGCCTCAATACCACACAAATTTAAATAAATCAATTCAATATAAAAATAGTTAAAGAACATAGTTAGTTACATTGTCAATAAATATCATAATCACAAGAATAATACTTTGGGTTTGTAGTGGTGTGATCAAATACAATCATAAACATAAAAGTTAGTGATTGTCACCTTAGAAAGGTTAATATATGATGGAATGGGGGGGGGGTCATAATTCAATGAGAAAAACCACATAAAAATCCTTGACCATATCATACACAATATTTTAGAAATTATGTATACATACATAAACATGAATAAAATTATCCATGGAATGTGACACTTCCACTGCTGTATTTTAGGGTATTTTTGAAAAAACATAATCCAAAAAAATGTAATTTTACTAATATTTTTAAAGATAGATATGTATCAAAACTAATCACTTTCTTATAATCATGTCACAATTGTGTAAATCTATAAAGTGTTATCACAATTCATGGATTAAATCCTATTATTACCAAAAGTAATCATTGTTAAGAAATTTCAATATACATATTTAATGTGCAAATGATTATCCACCATAAATAATTATCACAAATATATTTCATTATTATTTATGATGGTTATTAAAATTATTCCATTTCACCATGAATACAGTTTCATAATCCATATATGAAAATCCAACACAAAAACATGGGTGAGGAAAAAATTATATATCACTAAAAATATGTCATAAAAGAAATTTTAGTGATTCATACTATATATTAAAAATAATCTATCTAATATAAAGAAAAATTTGAAAAATATGAATGTGTAAATGTGTTTGGATAAAAAATTTATAAATATAAAGTCAAATTTTTTAAAATATATTTAAAAAATTAAAAAATTCAATGTAATAAAACAGTAATTCAAAAATAAATCCTTATAGAGGACAATCATAATATAGAGGGGGATGTAAATTGATAACACTATCAATTATACATGGTTGAGTGATCTCCATTTATAAACCATGTATAATACATCGCATGTACTCAAATATCTGTTTAATTATTGTTACAAATTATTAACAAACTCATCATGCTCTATATTCAACCACTAAAGAGTTTCGTCATGAGATCATTACCCCTCTTCAATTAGAGATATATAAAATAATGAATATATAAACTAAAATATTATTATGTCCAATAAAGAGGATATACTTATGATACCATAATCATTAGTCCTTGTAGCTCATGATCCTATATCAACCACTCAACCCATATTAGAACTGATCTCCTAGAGAAAAAAATTATCATTAATGTGTGACTTTCATTACCCCACCCCCATTGAATACCCCTCTTGGTCTGGAAATGAGAGAAGGGGGATAGTGACTACCCAGGTCTTCCCCCAGTATGCCCTCAGTTGTAGATTGGCTCTAAGGGTATAAAAAGAATACAAAAGGGATTCATTACCCTATAAGAGAACATACAGAAGAGATATATAATACATAAAAAATAATAATAACATATGTAGTTATATATATATATAAGAGATCCAAATTACATCCATGTAATGTCATATAGTACTGAAATAGCTGAAAGAAAAACTATATGTACAAAAAATAAGGACAAAAGTGACTAAAAATCCCAAACAAGTCCTGTAAAACCATGATATATAAATATTCAACATGATCTATAACCTACAATATCTTTCCTGAAAATAGTTTAAATATATTTGGGGTGATAATAATAGTATACACTATAGGATCCTCCTCATATCCTGTTGTAAAAAATTAAAGAAAATATACTATTGATCACTAAACAATGGTGAATCAAAATCATCACCTAAATTGGTATACTATGTTACCAGTGTCATCAGGGATATAAATCACCAGGAAACACCTAAAAGAGATCATATATCGTAGTAATGAAACATCAAGGGTACCCCTTTATTAGTTCTCGACTGGTTTTCCACTCAACAAGAATATCGCACATCCTGAGCCATCACTCTTCAAATGTAATCCAACCTACAAAACCCTTTTCTTTGAATCAAACAATGTAACTCATGCATCACATCATCACACCATCCAATATCACATCTCCATATAGAAACTAAGTAGTTTTTGGATCCACCACAACTTTAGTGATGTGTATCATACATTAGGATCCATACATCAAGCCATCATAGCCTATACCCCATGTAATGTACCTCAAGCCATAAGACACAATACAGATCACACATTTAACAATCATTTGTATACTATATCCAGAGATACATGTTTGTGAAAAATCCAAAATCCTTCACAACCCTCTATACACATATATATGATAACTAACCTATGTGAATTATAGTACATGTACTACCATGAGAAGATAGTAGGGCCAAAGGGGGGAGTGAGCCATCCATCCCCCCTGGGATGCTGGGAAAACACATTCACAGAGTCCAAGGGGTTTTAATTTTCCTAACCAAAATTGGTGGCGTATAATATGAAATCATTGAATATACATTATATAATATATCTCACATCCACAATATGGTAATGAACTAGTCTTAGAATCAACCTCAGCTAACGTCTCTTGGACTCTCAACTACGACTGCTAAGACTAGATGTCCTATAAAAACGCATGAATTATATAGAGCTACATTAAATTAGTTATTTTTTTTCAGTTCAATTTATGTTAATTATTTCATTATTAATTATTTAACCATAAAAATTATTCCATGTTACATTACATATAACATTAGAGTGAATTTCATGACCTATAGGAATAATCCAAACCATGTCCACAGTTTGTCAAGATTATTATATTTTCATTCCAGAAACACCAACCCCATGGTTTAAAAATTTAGAAAAAATTATTAACCATTCCATAATATAGGTACTCATGGAAAAACATTGTAAAATACCATCAATAATTATGAAACCAAGAACATCCAACTTCTAGAAGAAGTGGGGAAAGGATTGTAAATAAACAAGAAATCTGGGCATCATCCATTAAAGAAATTCATAAGCAATTATAACACCTATCAGTATCAGATCAATGGGTAAGACCAGATTAAACCCATTCTCTCCATCTCCAGTGTGAAATCTAACACCAATTATGCATATTTCCATCATAGGTGTCAACTACTGCCACAACCATTGGAATCCCCTCCAATATCTCATCAGACATCCCAGGCTTTGCAATCTCAGGCTTAGCAATCCTAGGCTCATACCACAAAGAAAGATTACATAAAAATAACATCATAGGGTTTCATGAAAAAAGTTAAATAAACGGTGAATCTAAGACAAAAAAAAGTCACTCATCTTTCACATAAAAATGGGATCACTCATACCGATACACAAGGCATCCATACTTTAATAAAAAACTGTCACATTCAGCCTAAAGAATATTATTTATCAAACAACTATTTTTTATTCAATCTTGAATTAATTGATTCATTATTAAAAGGATCCAACTATATAAAAACCAAGTGATTAATCTATAATAGTCTATTTTTAATTCATCATTATCTATGAATTAATTCCGATTTCAATAGATTATTAGAAATACAGTTCTCATATAACACACCTTTTAATTTTATCAAAAAAATAATTTACAAACTTCACATCCTTTACCAATTCCATTAACATATGGAAGGTCATATTTAATTAATATTTTTTATTACACCTTATTACCATCAATTTATAAGAAACGACAGATTCGTTTTACATTACTTTTCTTTAATTATTTATCCAATCAATTTACAATTAATTGATTTACTATATCTACCATTTTACAACAAGAAAAATTTATTAATCAATAGAATAACCAAAAATTATATAAGAATAACATAGATAGAACACTTTCTAGAGAATCAATAGGAAAACCATTATCATAGTGGAAGGAAACAACCTGTGATCACTGCAAACAATTCATTTATTAATCCAATTCAAAATTTACTTCCATAATTCCATTTCCATCTAAATGGATAAACCGTGATAAAATTATAATTGAATGTAATTAAAATAGAATAAATGAATACCCAAACTCAAAATGTTCACTATTTTTCACATGATAATGGACCAAAATTATAGATATGTGAACACCTTTCATGTGGGGAATTACAATCTCCCCAAGTAAATCTGGTCATGAACACGCTGGAAAATAAAAAAAAATGAAAAATTGTAAGAATATAGGAGAACAAAAATCACATCATGGAAAAGTTAAACAAGTGGAAATGAGATCCAACAGAGGTAATACACTAGAAAGGAGAGGTAGAAAATACCTTGGATCACCATAGATTGATCTTTTGGATTAGGTGATCAATCCCTATTAGAAGTGGATTCAAAGCCTCCAAAATTCTAGTCATAGTCATATGAGGTTTGAGGAAGAGAATTGGAAAATAATGGGGCTTGAATGGGAGTTGGGTATTTAAAGAATTCGTTTTTAAACGGGCTATAGAATAAAAAATTAGAAAATGACTTATCTCTTTCTAACACAGGGTATTATTTGGCATAACATGAGGGAACGTGCAACAACAACCCTTAGTCAAAGGAAGTTTCAATAGTCTTAGATAGATCCTATTTATGTATATTTGGGAGCTGCAATGAAACCATAAGTAATATCTCATATGATCCATTCTATTAAGAAATGGGTTGTGCCGCAACCCACTGCCCACAACCTAAATACCCCATAAAAGGATGTAGCTTCAAAATTCCACTATGGTGGATCCTCCTAACAATGCCAAAAAAATTCTTAAAACTTAAGTGGAATTATTCCCCTTCACTGTCTCCCCTACACTATAGCCGAGTTTCTCTATGCCACAACCACAAGCATCATAGTGTAGTGCACACCTCTATGCCACAACAAAGCCATTTCTGATTGTGGGACCCCAAAACCCCTCAAACACATACCAAACCATCCGGAACCTCCCATGGGTTCCCTAAATACTCAAAAATCACATTGATAAGGGATTATGAGATCTTTTAACTTAAATCAGATATCCATTAAAACATTCTAATCCTCTATAATTCAGACCAAACCATAGAATACAATAGGGGTTGTCTGAATAACCACCCTATGAGGTACCTCTCAAGGATTTATCCATCTCAATAGCCCAACCAACTCATTAGTGGATGAAGAGAAATACCATAAAAAACATAGTAATAATCTCCTAAAACATTCTCCTAGAAGATACCTTTCAAATGAGTGTAAGGTTATCAACAAACAAGGTGCCAGGAAAAACCATCACTTAACTAGACAAAGTTCAACAACCACAACTGGTGTTACAATAGTAGAAGGGATAAACACATAACATATCAGGGTAATGACGATTTATCTATGACTCATGTTCCTATGTACTCTATTATACACCACCATGTTACCATAAGACACAAACCAGGGGAATAGAATATCCATACCACACCTTCTCTTCGTAGTCTTGGATCTCTATAGGCTACTCCTCCAGGGTCGTATAATTTTTAACATCGATTATTACTTAATCAATGATGTGAGAGAATTAATGAATATAATAGTGGGGCTATGAATCATGAAAAAAATCATATAACCAGATCAAATGTGACTAATGTGATATACGATACATAACAACTGCAACATTGGAAAACACCTCAAAAGGAATAATAAAATGAGGAGAAATATTATACCTAAGATCAAACATTTGCTGACTACAGTGAGGAGTAACATTCATGAAAAAATGAAATCCAACATCAAACTATAAATGTATCATCCTATGATCAATATAGGATTTATGATGATCCTACAACAATTTCATCCTTTGATGTATCACTTGTACCATCGTCATCATATTATATAGAACTATGGTCCCCAAAATTGCTACCTTTTTTATACTAGTCTAACATAACAAATAAAATAAACTACAGCCATACAAAGAGTAAAATGGTTCCATACCAATCGTGGGGTGAAAAAATATTATATGAAAACATTAATATAGGTAGATACCTCATCAAAGAACTTAAATAATTCTTTTTTGAAAAATGTAACATGTTTTCTTGAGTTTGGATGGTCAACTATGTCTGACCATCCATATGTGGATGAAAATAAATGATAAGGAATGACATATAGAAAAAATCATTCTGGATTTATCTCTACACCCTAGAGGTAATATGCGGTTCGTGAACAGATATTATCTTCCTTGAGACTCCATGCTGCCTCACCACCTCCTACAGATACTGCTTCAACAAAATCTCCCCACAGATCTATTTCATGATAGTTATTATGTGGTTTGATTTCATCAGACACTCCACTATAATCCATATAGAATCATAGAATCCATAAGATTTAGGAAAACTACTAAAAAGTCCCCCAATATATCCGCCCACTTCCACTAAGGAATATAAAATGGCTAGGGAAAACAACCAAGAACATGGTTCAAAACCTTAACATTCCAGAAGACCAAACATCATGAAAAAAACACGGAGAATACAATTTTCAACCTATGACACCAAAACTAGAATACCAAATCTTAGTACATCTTAGTGATTCTAGTATATAAAACTATGGTTGAGATATGAAACTCATGAAGAACCATCTACACCTTTTAAATGGGATAAAATTCCTCCACTGGAACAAAACTTGGTTATATTCATCCTTAGACAAACCATTAGTGTGATCACTAAAAATAATCTAGTCTCTTTGGCCTCAACTTCAGAATCCCCTAGATGGGACTCCTCCACATGTTCCACCAAATATAACTTCATGATCATACCAGAAATAAAACTTCTTAATACAACCTATACCATTTGTAGATTCATCAATGAGAGTTATTCCATCAATATCTAGGAATCACATGATTCATGAACATCATCATCACGTGGCTTCCTACTCAACACATTAACCACGACATTTCCTTTTACAATTTTATAGGAAATATCAATGTCGTAATCCTTCAAGAATTACATCAACTGTCGCTGTAACAATTTTCAATTCACACTAGGAAAAGACATACCTTAGGATTCTATAATCAGTAAAACCAACTAAATGCTCACTGATGAGTTATTGTTTCCACAACATAAAGGAAAAATAATTAAATCCAACTCAGGATCAGGAGTGGCATAGTTACTCTCATGAGAAAATAACTAATGATACCCATCAGAAACAAAAAATATACTACATCAAAACACAACACAAACCAATATTCTATGTATCATAGAAAACCGTGAACTGATATCCCCCTTCTTGTAGATAAATAACTAGAGTTCTGACTATCTTCTCCTTCTGGTACATAAAAGATATATGATAGTGGTTATTCCATTATAATGTTGGATTATTTCTATTCAATTATTTTAATGGATCCACTAGCCTATTGAAATTGGTTGTGAACCTCCTTTAATTGACAGTAATACCAATGAATCTTTGCACCTCTACCATTGTCTTGGGAGGTTCCCAAGAAACTACTTCCTCTATCTGTGATGGATATATATATATTCTTTTTTTGGATATGAAATTTCACAAGAAATTAACTTTACAATATTAGAACTAATACCTGGAAAAGTTTTCAAACTAATTTTGATGGTGCACAACTTCCAAAATGGAATGAAGATGCTCCACATGCTCCTTCTGTAATATGGAATAAACAAGGATTCATCAATGAAAATAAACAAGAACTTATCCAAGAACTCTAGAAAAATAATCTTCATAAAAATCATGAACGTTTTTGGCGTTTTGATCACAATGATTAACATCACTAAGAACTAATAATTCCCAAGATGATAACAAAATGTTGTTTTATGAATATCCTAATCATTTACCCGCATATGATGATATCATAAAAAAATATCAATTTTATAGAATCAAATTTATTATTTCAACTAATTGAATAAAATATTGTTCCAAGGAAGTTGCTAATAGGTTTTCACTATCATCTATTTCAGAAGATGATAATCGATACAAATCTGAAAATCTTCCATCAGCATTCTTTAGAAAAACATTATCCCTTCCTAATGTGAAAAAATCAACCAAACTATAACCCCACTTAAATAGACCATCAATATATATTCACAACTCATGAAAACCATAAGTCTCCACCCAATATGGATAAGTTGAGATAATAGAAATTTCAGGATGTAGATGAATCAAAAACTTGATTCTTGTCGAGGTAAAAACAATATAACCACCTCAGGAAATACATCAAGGTAGACTTCTACAACCTTGGGAAACATTATGTATTAAACCTCCAACAAACTGAATATCATCTCATCCAAAAATGATGGAAGGGATAGAACCTAAATCTAACCCTTCTGAGGGTATCTCACACCAATGAACACTATTGGATCTCTATCAATATCATCTAACTCAATATATCTCCTGAAGAAATCACTGATATCCTACATAAAATACAATAAAACCATTCTGATGATTATGTTGTATGGATATATCCAAAAACATATAAGGTATCATAATGAGTGTTGAATCCCAGGTACTTTCTCACAATTTCTACATAATTAATACAAATCATCTCAACCACTAATTGGTGTATTCAATGCCAAGTGAAATGAAAGCTTGTCCACTTAAAGTACAAAATCATTGACAAGGGTAGGTGATATGAAGGAGTTCATTTCTCTTGAATAAAAAAAAAGAAACTATGTAGAAAACATGAAAATGGTACCACAAATGTTGTTTGGCTTGCCCAAAATTGGAAATTCTAGAGCATGAAGGTGACCACGGCCATATCTATGATCACTATGACCCTAACAATAATCACCTCCATGGAACCACTATGCTCTAATAGGATAAGGATCATATTAGGGTTATCATTTTACAACCCTATATTCTCTATGATAATCCCAAGATGTTGCACCCTAGTGTTATTACCTCAGCTAAAAATACCTCAATAGAGAAATCTGAAGTAAAACACCTGCTGCTTGCTGAATTCCTAGAATGTTCGAACACTCTTTCCACTGATGACCTTGAACTACATAAGAAAAACATGTGCCTAATCCCTTGGTATAGGTCTGAGATCCACTTCCCCTTGATAAAATATATGATGAGGACTAGGACATAACCATGGAGGCCCACAAACTCTACTTTCCCAGAAATTGGGAACCCAAAACTACAAATCTACTTTATGAGAAATCGTAATGATTCCACCCATGTGGCGAAACAGTTCTAGGAAGAACCCTTTCAGTAACATATGCTCTCTCTAAAATCCTACTTTCTAGATATAACGAACCATACATTTCATACTAAGATATTATATCTGAATAGAAAAATACTCATTAAATATTATAAGAAATATTTTCTAGAAATGTATAGGTTTAGTTTATTTGGAATCTGGGAAATATAAAAAACTAATTGATAAAACATTTTCATCATCTCATACTTATTAATTCACAAATGGAACCCTTTTTGATACATCTTACTTAATACCATTCTTTATATCCTAGGGAAAATAAATATTTGAATGGGTGAGCTCTGATGATAATTAAGGGTAAACAAGGGACATTTAAATCATATAATAATCATAAGACATAAAAACCTAAACAAAACAATTGAAAATTGCACATGAATATCAAATATCATAATATAATTTCATGGTATAAATCATAGAAGTTCCAAAAGAATCAAAGAACTTATTCTATGAGAGCATAACTTAAGAGATGTAATTTTGGAATAAACATAAGAATAAAAAATAATTTATAGATTAGTAAAGTATCATTTATAAGACCATTAAAGTGGAAAATTTCCCTTACAAAACTAGGCACACTTTTGTTCTAGCCATGTATTTCTAAACTCAATTTACTCCCATTCCAGACCTGTATTTCTAAACAGAGTTCACTTCACCTTATAGTCTTATCTATCTCATAAGATATAAATATTTACCCAGTGTTTTGGAGGGAGGAATATGACCCACCCATTACATAATGAAAACCAAACATATGTGTTCCATAAGAACATAATTCATTCATTATATGAGAACCCTTGAAAAGAAATGGGTTTTAAAAAGATCATTCAATTATACAATAACACATATAAATAAATGTGTTTCATAAATATCATTCCATCACAATGATAAAACAACCATAGGGAAAATATTAATATAATACTTGAGAAATATCCCCATTAAAACACAAGTAACTTAAAAAATTTTATTGTAAATGGAAAAAATTCTTGAGATATCACTTGAAAATAATTTATGAGGAAAATATGCTTTCTACTTTGAAATTTTTTTCCTTTCATAAAATTACGTAAAATATTTAAAGAAATAATTTTATTTCAAAATGAACTTGTAATATTTTAAGGTAATCTTCAAGGAATTAATTATTATTAAATGAAGAAAAATCTCTTGATGTCGTATACGTTTAAAAAACATTCTTCTCATACTTTTTCTAAAAAAGAAAAAAAGAAACTCATTCAAAAAACTAAAAAATGATTCATTACAAACAATTTAGTGAAAAATATCATATGGGAAAAATGAATTTAAAAAATTATATAATAATAGTAAAAATATTTTGGAAAACATTTTCAGGAATCATCCAGATTGAATATAAATATTTCGTAGTAAAAACTTATATACAAACATTCTCAGATAATAAAGAGGTTGTTAAATTAATCATAACCGTAGTTATGATTTTATTTTTATGTATCAGAAACTCCTATATAATGAATAAAATAATGTTATATCTTATTTCGGAACCATATTCAAATTTATGATATCATATATGACCATATTATCACCCCTTTGTCAATAATATTTCATTATTACTTTTCTTTTGGGTGTTAACTGTATCATTTTCTATTGAATGTTTTATATTGTATGTCCCAATTTGTGAGAATAAGATATAGATCCACAATTTAAAAAATTATATTAATGTAATATATAAGATATTTATAAATTATATACATTTATATAATAATTCATTATTGGTGAATGTGGAAAATGAATTGCATTGTGACGTGGAGATGGTAGGTCGTACGTATGCATTTGCAATAGTATCATTACATTAATAGAAAAAGGGTAAGGAATAATATGATATATATTGTTATAGATTCATTATAATGCTATAATTATTATATATTTATATTATTTACATCATTATACCAGTCCAAATAATGTGGTGATGAACAATATATTACAGCACAACGTTGAGACAGTAAGCCATACGTACGCACATAAAGTGCTTTTTTTCATAGGATGGATGAAAGGTGGAATATGGTTGATACATAATAATAATACAATATCGGATTATATATGATACTTTATTTATTACCTTATAATAGAAAAAATACATCAAGAGTATGTAGAATTAGAAATAAACTTGAAAGAGTTGGTAAATACGATTACTTCTTATTTGGAGGAATTCTTTTAGATATCTTATACACATTGGGGTTGGTATTTGGGAAAAAATTACCTCTATAATGTGGATAGGGATGTTTAAAAGAAAAATTGGTTGGTTATGGTTTACATATAAGGCTCAATGTGATTTAAAGAAGTGAGGGAGGAGGTAACGATTCCGAATTGAGACGAGGGAAATTTTTGGAATTTTCTCAAAATATTTATTTATAACAAATTAAATGTCAATAAAAATACCTCTAAAAAGGAAATTTATTTTTAGATAAGATGACATAATATTGTAATATCATCAAAAAAATATATTTTAGTTATGTTTTGGTATAATTGTAAACCTTATCATTTTGGTTAAGCCTTTGTTAACATATTTTAATTTCAATTAAGGTAACCAAATTTTCAATATTAAAAGGATGTAAATTTTACTTTTATAATGTAAATTAAATCAGAAATGAAAATGTTAAATTATTTTAGACCATATAATAATATATTTATATTTTTAAATATGTTTTTTGTTTTTTAAAAAATTTCGGAATATATTATTTTTATAAAATATCAGTAGTGTCTATTTTGACATAATTCATTACATAGACTTTTAAAAATATCAAGATAAAATGTTTACATAGAAATAAATATTTTAGTATATCCCTAGGATGTCACATTCATTTAGATAATTAATTAATTTCATTAATTATCTCAAATTATTTTAATTATAATATTTATTTAAAATGTATTTGGTATTTTAATTAAAAAATAATTACTACATTAATGTTGTGTCATAATGTAATTTAATTATTTCTGTACAAAAAATTAAAAATAAAATACCATGAAAAATATAAATATTATATTTTTAATTGAAATATTTATAGTTGAATATATCATTTTTTGTAACCATATATAAAAAATGATATATTATTTAAAACATGAATGATAGATCTCTATATTATTATTAAATATAATACTATAAATACCATAATTTAATCTAAGTAACCTAAAAAGTCAAAAATAAATTTATATCATGAAAATATATTTATTTAAATTTATTATGATAAAAATGTAAAGTTTGATTCATTCATAAAATAACATTGTCCCCATGTGGACACAATAGATATATTAAAGATAAATAAAGTGACAATTTGCGATATTCTTGGATTTAAATATTATATAAGTCAATTCCGGGACAAGTGTTCATTAAGAAACATTATTTATATTCTTATGTATTAATTGTACAATAATTTTTATCTAATAATTTTTTTAGATTTGTTAGAGTCATTTTGTTGTATATATAGTTTTATTTTTAACTAAAATTAGTCAATTTACCCTTTATGGTGGTAACAAAATTTACCAAGGTTAATATTAAAATTAACCAAAGATAAATGGAAACTATTTAATAAATTTGGACCTTATGATTTAAAATTTGAATTCCATTTCTTTAAAATTCAAAACCTGGATCTTTCAGAATTTAATTTGTTATAAAATAGAAAAAACACCATGAAAAATTGTTTTCCAAAAATATGTTCCCTAAAAACATAAAATGTTTTTATAATAAATTCATTTTTAAAATATGTTTCAGAAACCATAATTATATTATTTTAAATTAAACTTAATTAATTAAAATTTAAAATTAATACAAAATATATTTTGACCTTCTAATGACATTAAAATAATATAAATATTTCCATAAAAATATTTATTTTCACTATTTTCTTACTAAAATAAATGTGTTTAGAAAAAATATATTTTTTACAAGATGAAATCAAAATAAATAAATTCATTTATTTGAATCTATTTTCTAGAAAATCTAAAAATTAATTATAAAAAAAAGAGGAACTCATTTTTGAATGAAATACATTTTTTAATAAAGTTATGTCACTAAAAATCATGTGATTATTTTCTAATCACTTACCAAAAAACTAATATTGAGTGAGGCCTTTATTTTTATTTCATAAATTATTTATTCATATATATTCTATCCAATTTAATGAATAGGTTATAACAGTCTTTTTAATAGTGTCACACGGTTCGTTTAAACTCAAGTTTGCATGCAACGTAAGCGATTAATGAATTAGAATTTATAAAAAGAGAAATATTTCTTAAAAATATCCTGGTGTTACATTCTAGCCCACATAAAAGGAATTTATACCTCTAAATTCATCATTTTGATACAAATAGATGCTGATACATCTTCATCATCACATTCTCAGGTTGTCACATATCATCCTCAAATTGTTGGTTCCTCCATAATAATTTAACCAAGCGAGTGGTCTTGTTTCATAGAACATTCTCTCAATGATACATACTCTCTCTCAGTTATTTTTCATAAGAAATATTTTGATCGAGTTGTACATGTTCTGAGTTCAGTACATATAAATGATCAAGTATCTATTTACCCAAGGTAGATATATGAAACATATCATGAACATGAGAGAGATTCAGTGGAAGAGAAAATTGAAAAGATACCTTCTCAAAATGAACAAAATTTTGAATTGAACCAATATAGCTAGGGATTAGCCTTATATTATTTTCAAATCTCATCACTCTCTTCGAGGGATATATTTCTAGAAATACCTTGTTACGCACTTCAAACACTAGGTGTTTTCATTAATTGTCAGTATAGATTTCATGTATACTTTGATAATCTCTTATGTGCTCTAGAATAGATCTAAACTTATCTACCAACAAGTCGACTAGATCATCTAGCAATAGATTTATTTTTCGAACTTCATTCTTGCATGTTGGAGTTATTCACTTCTCCCAGAGAGGGATTCATAAGTATCCATCTGAATATTGGAGTGAAAGACATTGTTGTAAGATAATTCAATCAAAGGTAGTTGTTAAGGTCAACAACCATTGAAATCTATAGAGGAAGATCCCAACATGTATTTTAGAGTGTTAATTGTGCTATCAGACTCTCCATGCACCTGAGGATGATATGTATTGCTGAACCATAACTCTATATCCAGATCCTATTTAATACCTCTCCAGAACATTGAGGTAATCCTTGGATCTTGATCAGATATAATGGAAGTGGTACTCCATGCAATCTTACCACATGCTTAATATTTATTCTAGAAATTTGATCAAGAGAGACTTATTCTGTGATATAATTGAAGCATACATACTTCATAAAGTGATCAATTATAACCCATATTTCATTGTGGTAATTAATTTTTTTTGTGATATCTAATGATATAATCCATGGTGATGTTTTTCCATTTCCATTTTTGTATGGGTAATGGCTGTGGCATCTTCTTATACTTATATATCTTAGCCTTAACTTATGAAAAAACAAAGCACTGAGAAAAATAATTTGAAATGCCTCTCTTGATTATATTCTACTAGAAATACACTTTTAGATCCATATACATCTTTGTGATTCTATGATGAATAGTGAATGATAAAATTTGAACCTCATCCAACATATACTTCTCTAATTATGGTTTGAGAGGGACAAAAAATGGACCCTGAACCATTTTAATACATCATAATCAAGGTTGAACTTAGGAACATTTCTCACTATCTTTTTTAGATCTACATCTTCCATATGTTTCTCATTAATCTTCACATGTATATATGGTTGGACATCCAGTTGAGGAAGGTAAGATATTTCCACATCCTTTACGATTTCTAGATCCATGCTTTTCAAATCCATAAATATTGGATATTTTTTTATCCTCATTATAGATAAGATAGAATGGTCTTTTAGAATCAAAGCATCATCCACCTTTTTTTCATTCCTAGATTGGTAATGTATTGAACAATCACAATCATTAATCAACTCAAACTATATTCTTTGGAACATATTCAACTCCTTTAGAGTGAAAATATACCTTAAAATTTTATTCCTTGTATATATATCACACCTTTCTCCATAATGACAATGCCTTTATATCTATATTGAAAAGATAACCACAGCTAACTCCAAATCTTGAGTTGGGTAATTTTTGTCAACGATTTTCAACTATCATGAGGAATAAACTATCACCATTATGTTTTTCTTGAGAACACATCTCATTCCCTTCTTGGAGACGTCACTATAAACCACAAAGCATTCTCTTATATAGGGTAGTGTGAGCATAGGTTGACTGACTAACCTTTTGTTCATCTCCTTGAAAAATCTTCACATTCCTCCACCCATATGGACATAACTCCTTTAGGAGTTAACATGGTGAGTGGATTAGATAATCCTGAAAAATCATTCAACATTTTTTTATAATATCCATCCAATCTAAGAAAACTTCAGATATCCATTATCGTTTTTGGTCTAGGAAACATTTATTAACTCCCATTTTTTCTAGATCCACATATATCC
Organism: Viscum album; assembly: GCA_963277665.1. NCBI lineage: Eukaryota > Viridiplantae > Streptophyta > Magnoliopsida > Santalales > Viscaceae > Viscum > Viscum album. The sequence goes on along the minus strand of OY728121.1, from coordinate 1,035,075,799 downwards.
CTTCTCTTCAGATTATGTGTCAGAAAAATAAAGCTTTTAGACTGCAAGATTCACACATATTAGTTTTTTCATAAATATTCTCCTTTCTCAGGGTCTTTAGTAAAATACTATGGTGATCTTAATGTTCTTCTATTCACTTTTAATATATAATTGTATCTTCTATAAGGACTACCAAAAACTGATAAAGATAGTCTATAAGGACTCAATTTAATAAATCTATGAAGATAACAATGAATGTAATAAGACCAAAGGGAATCACAATAAATTCATAGTGTCCATGCCTTGTATGAGATGTCATCTTGGATATATCCTCCTTATTAACCCTTAATTAATAAAATTGAGAACAAAGTCCAATCATAAAAAAGTATCGAGCTCCACATTGTTTGTAAAATAATCCATCAATACAGGGAAGATGATATTTGTTATTGATAATGATATTTTTAAGATCCTGATAATCATTGAAGAGTCTCATTGATCCATCTTTTTTCTTAAAAAACAGAATTGGTGCACCCAAAGGTGATACAGTAGGTATTATTAATACCCTATCAATATTATATTGATATTGCTTCTTCAATCCCTGCAACTCAATTGGGGCCATTCTACAAGGAGTATTCTAAATCTGCATAGCACCATATATTAGTTCTATTGAATACCCAACTTCATGATTTTGTGGGAGACCTAGAAATTCTTCTCAAAATACATCAAGAAACTTCAGTACAATATGTGTATCCTTAATGGTGATTTTATCCCCAACCATATGAGATATATAACCTTCCATTATAGGAATTCAAAGACACAAGAGGGAATTAATTTCCAATGGAAGTTGAAATTCATCATTTAATTGATATATGATCATATATTCATTTGAAATATAAAATTTGACTTACCTTCCTCAAGAATAAATGCTAAGAATCATATCAAATTCAACTACAGAAAGAATCACATGATTTTTAGGAATCACTTTCCCAAAAACATAAACTGCATAAGAGTTATAAACTTATGATGTGACAATTGTTCCATTAGGATTTTTCACATCGAACACAACATCTAATTATTAATGTAATACTATGATACCCTTAGAAAATTATATGGAAATAAATGAGTGGGTGTATCCATAATAAAATAATACATTAAATACTTAAGAGTGGATGGTAAGTGTACCTTTCACCTATTTATTTTCTTAATGCACATCACCAATAGAGATCACAAGTGATTTTCCATTATCTTTGGATATAAGAGGTCTCTAAATTCGAACAACATTGAAATCCCTTGGATTAGGGAATTAGTTATCATAATAACCATTTTCCATAAACATGTAACATTGAATTGTGGGAGGTTCATTTTATGTATCCATTTCTATATTTGTATCATTACCTATCTTTTTCCAATCACCTCTGAAGTCAATTGCCTAGTAACCCTATTTCCAACCATTAAAACATTTACTAGTCCCCTTAAGACAGTTTCTTACATGTTTCTTTACACTCTTTTAGAATGAAGTAAATATCATCTTCTTTTAAGTGTGGTTTTTATATTTTCCATTGAATTCTATTTTTCTCTTCTAATAAAACCCATAAGAATGATGGGTGCATCCAATATCCATATCAAACTTGATATCACATGAAACTATTTCTATATAGATACTGACATCCCGTATGGATAATGCATTTGGGGACTTGGTCTTAATCCATAGATGAATCGATAAACCTTTCTCTCTGGTTGAAAAATAATTTTGGAATCATACCTTCCAGGTCCTGTAAAATTTTCTTCATTGGTACCATCAGATTCATCATCCATTATCTGAATATCAAGTAACTCCTTATCCATATTTATTCAACGAACACAAGGAAATTAATTATTGATGAGATTCCAAAATTGATCCATTTCACCATCCAGATAATAAACATCCAAAATGAACTTCTCTTGTTATAAACATTAGATAAATGAAAATATATTTTCAATAGTAGTAATAAATTATTCATCCACTATTAAGTCTTAAGAACCACTAAAATATGGTGGATGATACATCATGATGGACTCAATAATATCTTGTTCCCTCCTTTTCTAATTTGGAAGTCCTGCATGATTCATAGATTGACAATGTTCTCTGAGTATAGCTACAAGATTTTTAAATCTAGTTCCCATAACATTCAGTTGCGCAGGAGGATAATTGTTTAATTTCCCATCGCATTTGTATTAATTTTGTTCCTTCAGGTTACAACTGTTGACTAAAAAAATAGTTTGAGTAACACTAATAATAATGGAAAAAATACATAATCAGGGAAAATTAATTATAAAATTTCAATTTATGAAACCATAGGTTTAATTCCTATTATATTTATGATCATCACTAAAACTATAGGATTGTATCATATACTTCAACTTATACATAGGGTTATCACTAAGGTTTTCTTATCTATGTTTCTAATGGTTAACTAAACCTAGCTCTGATACCACCTATAATGGTGTGTACATTTCATACATAGATATTACATGTAAATAGGATAATATTCATTACAATAAAAAAATTCGACGCTAGAACCATATTGGTTTAGTGTCTTTAGAAACTGAGAAACATAAACAACTAATTCAAAAACCATCATCATCTTTTCTTCTTATTCCTTTAAAATTATAACCCTTTTTGATATATCTTACTTAATACATTTCTTCACATCCTGGGGAAAATAAACATAATAATAGGTGAGCAGAGATTCTCTCTAAGGGTTAATAAGGGACATTTGAATCATATCATAATCATTATACATAAAACATAAACAAAAGATTTTAAAATAATATCCTATACATCAAAGATCATAATATCATGTCATTGGATAAATCATATAATCTCATAAAGAATCAAAGAACATATTTTATGAGAAAGAAACATAAGACATGGAATTAGGGAATAAAAATATTCATAGAAAATAATTTCATTATTAATAAAGGATCATTTCCAAGACTATCATAGTAGAAAAAGTATCATAATGAGTCAGGTTCACTCCCCTTTAGAGCCATGTTTTACAGAACCGAGTTTACTCTCATTTAAAACCTGTATTACTGAATCTAGTTCACGTTTTGTTCTTATCATTTAGGACTCATTAGATATAAATTTCAACCCAAGTAATTGGAGGGAGATATATGTAACACCCATAACATAATGTAAACCATAAATATGTATTACAAAAGAACATAATTCATTATTCATATCAGAACCAAGGAAAAGAAATGGGTCACATAAACATCATTCCGTGATAACATAACACATATAATGCAATGGGTTTCATAAATATCATTCCATCATAAACATAAAACAACCATAGGAATAATAAGGATATAAACCTTGAGAAATATAACCATTAAAACATAAGTAATATCAAATAATTTTATTTTAAATGGAATATAATCTTGAGATATCACTTGAAAATAATTTTTGGGGAAACAATTCTTTCTCTTTTGAATTTTTTTTTTCATAAAATTACACACAATTTTAAAATAAATAATTTTATTTAAAAATAAACTTATAATATTATAAGGTATGATTTATGAAATTAAGACATGATAAATACAAAGAAATCCATTCATGATGAATAAGTTAAGAAAACATTATTCTCATAGTTTTATTGAAAAAGTAATAAAGTACCATGTTAAGAAAATAAAAAAAGATTCCATTCAGAACATTTCATAAAAATTATCATGTTGATAAAAATAAATTCATATAAATTTAGAACAATAGTAAAAATATTTTGGAAAACATTTTTAACAAACATGGAGATGGAAGGTAAATATTCCCCAATAAATACATGAATAGAAACAATCTCAGATAATAATGAGATTGTAAGATTAACTCTTAACCTATGTGTGATTTCCTTAGTATATATTATAAAATCCCATATAATGGATTAAATAATGTAATTAACTTATTCCATAACCATATTCATAAGTATGATATCTAATATGATCATATCATGACCCGTTTGTTAATAAAATTTCATTATCACTCATCTTTCGAGTGTTAACTGCTTCATTTTCTTATGCATGTTTTATCACATAAGTCATAATTATTGTGCATCAGATATAGTTCCATCATTTAAAAAATTATATTAAGTTAATATATTTCATATTTTATTAGTTTTAAACATTTATATAATCATTATTTAATGGTGAACATGTAATATGAATAACATCATATTGTGGAGATGGTTGGCCATATGTATTCACATGCGAAGGAATCATTGTCTTAATAGTAAATGTGTAAGGAAGAGGATGGTATGTATATTTTTCCAGAATAAATATAATTTTATAATTATTATATATATATATATATATATTATTTCCATCATTATACCCATCCAAATAATGTGGTGATGAAAAAAAGATTACACCATGACATGGAGATGGTAAGCTGTTCATACGCACACAACATGCTTGTGTTTTTTATTTGATGGACACATGGTGGAATATGGTTTTTACTTAGTAATAATAAAATATAATTATATAGATTAAAAATTATTTATTACTTTATAATGGAAACAACACATGAATAGGATGTAGAAGAAGAAATAGTCTTGAAAGAGACGGTAAAGATGATTACCTCTTCTTTAGAGAAATTCCTTTAAATATCAACTTATGGACACTAGGGTTGGTATTTTGAGAAGAATAGATCCTCTAGAATGTTGATATAGAATTTTGAAAGAAAAATTGATAGGGGATGGTCGAGCTTGGTGGATCAATGTGACGTTAATAAGTGTGGGAGTAAGCACCTATTTATAATTGAGGTGAGGGAGAGTTTTAGAATTTTCTCATAATATTATTTTATATAAAATTAAATATCAATCCAAATACCTCACAAATTAAATCTATTCTAATTTAATATTATATAATGTTGAAATATTATAAAAAAAATTATATTGGTTTTTAAATTATTTAAAACCCTACAAATTTTGATTAACCCTATGTTAACCTATTTTAATTTTAACAAAGGAAACAAAAATTTCAAAATTAAAATGTTATAAATTTTAATTATGTGATGTAAATTAAAAAATATATGAAAAATTTATATCATTTTAGAACATATTAATTTTTATTTGTATTGTTTTTAAATAATTTATGAAATTATTATTTTGATAAAATACCATTAGTGTCAATTTTGACTCTATTAATTAAATGTACCTTTTAAAATATCAATATAACAAGTTAACTTAAAAAATATATTTAATTATATCTTGAATTTGTAAAGTGAAACTCTAATGTTCATTTATCATTTAAATTATCTCCATTTTTAGTTATTATAATATTTTTAGTAACATTTGTTTGATATTTCCATTAATAAAATACTTAGTACATAAATATTTTGTAATAATTTAATATACATATTTGTTTACTAAAAATTAAAAATAAAATACCATGAAAAATATAAATATTCTAGTTTTTAGATGAATATTTATAGTCAAACTTATATTTTGTGTAACACTATATAAAATGATATTATATTTAAAACATGAATGTCACATCATTAAACTTTTATCAAATAAAATATTATGAATACCATGATTTCATCTAAATGACCCAAAAAGTCAAAAATAAATATATATCATGAAAAAATGTTTATAAAGTAAAAAATTTCTAGTTATATTAGTTCATAACATAACCATCTACCCATGTGGACACAAAATGGATATTACTAAAAATAAAAGTTGTATTTTTTGACTATATTTTATTTAAATATTATTTAAGCCATTTTCATGGAAAAATATCCATTAAAAAACTTATATTCGATCCTTATATTTTAAGGGTCTAATTTTATTCATCGAATAAAATAATTTCATGTGTTAGAGTCATTTTATAGTCTTTATGATGTTATTTCAAACATATATTACTCAATTTTCCCTTTACCATGGTAACAAAATTTAACAAGGATACTATTCAAAATAGCCAAAAATAAGAGGTAACTATTTAGTAAATTTGGAAATTATGAATAAAAATTTTGAATATATTTTTAAAAATTCAAAATACAGAATTCCCAACATTTTATTTAATATAAAACTCAAAAAATAGCATGAGAAACCATTTTTCAAAAATAGTTCCCTTTAAAATATAATTTTTTATAATAAATTATTATATAAAATCCTTTTCAAGAACTATAATTTTATTAATTTAAATTAAAATGAAATAATTAAAATATAAAATTAATCCAAAATAAATTTTTACCTTGTAATGACTTTAAAAGAATATATAGTTTTAAAGGAAAATCAGTATTTTCACTATTCCTAAAAAAATAATTTTTTTAGAGAATTTTTTTTTAGATAAGCCAAATTCAAAAATTAGAATTTATTTTCTCTAAAAAAGTTTCTATGAAATTTCAAAAATTAATTAATAAATACAAGAAATTTTTTTTAAGAAAACATATTTTTTTGATGAATAAAGTGAATTTAGTAAAATTTGGGTGATTATTTTTTAAAAACATACTGTAAAATACACATTTATTTAGACCTTTATTTTTTTCCTTGATTAGTTATTTACATGTATTCTTCCCAATTTAATAACTAGGTTATAAAAATCATTTTAATAGTGTCTCATGGTTCATTGAATCTCATGATTATGTGAAGAACGATATTTGGAGAAGAAGAATTATTTCAGGAGAAATATTTCATAAAAATATCTAGGTGTTACACTGAGGATCCCCTATCAAAGGGTAAGATGGTCTTGGTTACTAGTCAACTTCACGGACTAAGAATGAAACTATACTCGATACTGGTCTAAAACATTCTCCTAGGATTCAACCGAGTCCTCACGATCCCTGAGGAACAAGTTCTATTATTGTCTCATTACTCTGCACAACATCATCAGAGCTAATGAAACTCCATGCTCATTTAGAGAACAGGTCAGACTAAAAGTGATATACAACCAATATGACATATCATGTATGATTTAATCTCAAATTTAGCCTTCATAAATCAACATAATTTGGCGTAGAAACTCATGAAGTTTCCTTCTCCAACATTCGTCTTCATCGACCTCTTTTATTTGGTGATCCACTGGCACATCTAGCTAAATGTATTGGGCATTAACCTAAAGTTGGAAATGACCAGGAGACATAACAAGAAGAAGAAGAAAAAAGTTAGAGTCATAACCATGGATTATATAATACTTATTATTAATTAATTAATTAATAATCTATTTCAAAGTTTTAACCTATCCTAACGTCTACCCATTTCAAACACATGAAAAATGAAGAATGATTCATGAACCTTTACTACGTCTCTACAATACAGCCATTATAACGTTATTTTGATGTCTCAGTAAACTTATAGGTCCATGAATCGAATCATAGGGGGACCAAAATAGTAATGTCACCTCTGGCCTCTTATGTTGATGTTGCTGACTAAACATAGATGACACTATTTCCCTACCAACCAATGCAATCTCATATATGCCTAACTCCAAACTCTATCCTACCTATCAACCTAAAAAATTGATACCACACTTTCATGACCCACCCCAAAATGATTAACCCTCTTGGTCTAGTAAATAAATAATGGAGATGGTGACCACTTGAATCTCTACTCTAGTAGGACCTCGGATAGAGACTAACATTGAGGGTATAATAAGCATACAAATGGGATGAATTTTCCGCTAATAGGACATTCAAGATAGAAATATGACCGAAAAAATATAAAATATAACCCAAGTAAATACATATAATTTTATAAAATATTTAAACAACTTAAAAAAAACTACACTTAAAAAACAAGAAGTAAATAGACTATGAGGGCCAAATAGATTCTTCAAACCCATGTGATAGTAATATCCATCCTGATCAATAATATGTTCCTCCTAACCTGAAAACAGTTTATATATACATGGGATGATCATAACTGTATATTCAGTAGTATCCTCTATGGTTCCTCTAATGAGAAAGATAATGAAAGCATACTAATTATTATTGAACAATAGTGAAACTGAATCATCAACTAAACAAGTATACAAAGTTCCAAACCTCAACATGGATATATCTCAATATGTAACCCATAAAATATATTATACATTATATTAATGAATCCTCAAGGGTACCCTTATACCACTTCCCCATTGGTTTTATGCACTTCCCCAATGTCACACATTCTGAGCTGTCTCTCTCCAAAAGGATGTTATCCTGTAGACACTTAGGATAAGTATCACAACATGCACCTACTGCATCACATCATCGCATCATCCAATATCATATATCCAAATAGTAACCTAGTAGTTTTCAGAAGCCACCTCATCATGTATCATGTGTATAATAAATCATGTATTAAACCTCATTCTAACACTGCCTACAAATAGAGTATATTACCAAAAGACATCACAACCTATACACATCATGCCTATAATAATCCTTTGGATACAATATCCCATTATAAATTTGTGTAAAATAACTGAAAGACATCAAAAACCTATATACACACATATAGATATAAGGAAAACAATTCCATGCATACTAGCACATTAACTACCATGAGATAAGAGAGGGGCCAGAGTAGGGAGTCATCAGTCCATCCTCCCCAAAACATGTTGGGGGGAAACACACTTCTATAGTCTATTGGGTGTAATTCATCCTAACCTACATGGGTGGGGAAAGGTATGAAATAATAGAATTTTTAGGATATAATATATCTCAAACCCACACTATGGGAATAAAAAATTATTGGAATTAACTACAAAAAATTTCTTTATAACTCACAAATTCTACCACTATAACTAGATATCCTCTATACACAATAATATTATAAATAACTATATTACATTAATTCTTTTCCTTTTTAAATTTCAATTTCATAAATTAAATAATTATCCATTAATTAAACATCAACATTATTCGATGTTATGTTACATAAAACATTAATGTGAATTTTATTCCCACTATATATACTGCAAAGAGAGTCCACAATTTCTCAAGATTGTCAAATTTTCATTCAAGAAACACCAAACCCATGGGTTAAACATTTATTAATCATTAGTAACCATTCTGTATTCTTAGTTCATGAGAAAAACATTCTAATCTACCATCAAGAGATATGAAATAAAGCACATATGTCTACATCATGCTGTGGGGAAAGGAATGTATTTAAATAAGGAACCTAGATATCAATCATTAAAAATTATAATAAGAAAGAATCCTATCTCTTAGAATCACACCAATGGGTAAGTCTAACTTCAAACCATTCCATATATATCTTGTGTTATCCTTGACACCCATTATTCAAATCCCCATGTATCACTCTACCACATGAATCAAATACGACCATAACCTCCGACCTCCCCACACATATCTCATCTTCTATCCCAAAAATAGTTATCCCAAGTTCCTATAGCATATAAATATCACATCTAGATCACATAACATGGAAGAAGGAAAACATGTATAATAAACATGGAAACTAGGCCTTAAAACATGGAATTGATCCTTTTACATGAGAATGATCTCACTTCGCCTCATACACAAGGCATCCATCCATTAATAACAGTCAGGTAATCTCAGCCCAAATCATTGTATTTATAAAAAATTAAATTTTTATTTCTTATTAAATTAACTAATTCACTATTCACAAGTTCCAATAATGGGAAACATAATTTACCAAGCTATAACAGGCTACTACAAGTTCATCATGATCCTAGAATTAATTCCTATATAAAAAACCCATAGAAGCAACATTATAATTTAATATGGATTTTCATTTTATCATGATTAATATTCAATTGAATTGACATCCTATGTCAATTCTGTAATCGAATGGAATATCATATTAAATTAAACCTGTACATTGCATAAATTTGATAAAAATAATGTTAAAAGGAACATCTAATTCATTAAACATTCCTATTCATAAATTCAATAGTCAAACCATTAATAATTATCAGATTTAAATCATTACCATTTTCTATCAAGATAAATGTTCTAATCTATAACATAACGAAACATTCTACAAGAATAATATAGATAGACCCGAATATAGAAAATCAAGATGAAAAACGTTGTCACGGTTGAAAGAAACAACATGAAATAAGTACATATAAATCCTACAATAATATGGTTTAATATTTTATTTCTTAATTCCATTTCAATAGATATCTATAAATAATTCTTGCTTTATGATTTCACATAAAAAGATAGAACTGATGAATCCCCTACCTCAAAATCATCAATGTTCATATCATGAGAACATACCAACATCCCGGATCTCTAATGAGTTCTCTCATGAAGAATTATGTCCCCCAAATATTTTGTTCCATAGAAGAACTAAAAACTGACAAATGAAACTCCATATTATTATAGGAGATAAAGGATAATGCATGGAATAGAGAAACACAAGGAAATGAGACCAAATGGAGAGAAACTGCTTGAAAAGAGAGGTGTAACATACCTTTGATCACCATGCATTTTTCTCTAGGATTATGGGATCAATACTTATTGGATGTGGTTTAAATACTTAAAAACCTAATTTTATTTACCTAGGATTTGAGGGAGAGAAGTGGGAAGAGAATTCATTTTGAATGGGGGTTAGGTATTTATCGGAAGACATTTTTTTAAGGGGACCATCGCACAACACCATGGACCACGCCACAAAGCTCCCTTACACTGGGTATTCTATAGAGAATCCCAAGGGACTACACTACATTCACCCTTAGACAATGGTGGTTCCAAGAAGCTAGGATAGGACCTATTTAATATGATCTAGGGGATATGACACAACCATAAACACAATGCCATAGGACCCATTCTCACAAATAAAGGGACTACTCTATAGCCTACTTCCTATGGCGTAGCTTCCCCTCAAAAGGTAATAGCCTCAAAATCATGCTATTCCACAACCTCCTAATAACACTAAAACTATGAATAAAAAGGAAATAGCATTGTTTCCCTCCTCAAGATCCTCAACCCCATAGTCGAGGTCTACTAAACTGTTGCAACCTGCACCACGGTGCAATGGTCACCTCCATGTTGCAACCATGCCATTTCTCATAGTAGCTCCCCCAAAACTCCTCAAAAACAATCCAAACAACCAGGAACGTCCTATGGGTGCTTCTAAAAACCAAAAAACACAATATGATGGGTTCTATGATTTGATAAATTAAATTTATTTTCATCTACGAAACTTATCATCATTCTCTAAAACATTATTATTATATAGATATTCTCATATACCAGATATATTTTCCTCATATATTCCTTATGAATGTATAGTAATGAGGAAATAATAGTATAATATATATATTAAATGAATACATAAATAAAACCATAAATAAAAATATGCATACATACAAAAATTTATATGAACATATATATATATATATATAATATTTTAATATAAAAATAAAAAAATATATACAAATCAAAATATTTTATTGTCACTCACCAACAACCTATATTACAGTATGGATAGTTTTTATCCTATTGTGCGTATAAAGTTTTTTAATAAATTGGCCGAATTTATAAAATGTAAATATTCATTATATATATTATATATATATAAAAATATTATTGAATAAGTAAATGAAATAAACATTTACACATACATTAGATCAATGATGTTGACTAAAAGTATAACTCCCATCCCATTGAGATGTATCCTTTCCCACACAACTCTCAATAGTTGAGGGGATCCCTTATTGAAAAAGATTATATCCAGTTGATATAAAACCATTCCTGTATCTATGATGGAATATAATCATGTTTATGAGTCAATAAAGAATCATCGAAGTTAGTCATGATATGTGAATGTTATTCATTTGAATGTAAAGAAAAAACATGGGGAAATAATCACCTATGTGGTCCTCCCATGAATATATGATATATGGACTACTTACCTAAATATGGTTCCATTATAGTATAAATAAATTATAAAGTCAATCAAATTTAATATGAACAAAAAATAATTTATTTTTATAATTATTACTAATTGAACAAACCATGACACATATCCATGGGGAGATGATTCCATTAAAACAAAGAAGTAGAAAATAGTTCCTCTATCACAATAGCCTAACCAAGGAACAATCAAAAAAGAATTATATAATAATTTTATTTACTATTGGATAATAAAATATTTTGGAATTAAAACAATAATAATTCTAAAAAATACATATTCTAACATACCTAGGAAAATGAGGATCATAATCATAATATGAATCATTCTAGGTAATAGTATCAATAATAATCAACCTTATTGATCCCTAAACCATCCTAGATGATGTAGTTAGGTTTCTAAGGGGTTGGATAAAATTTTTCCATGGTTATAGAACTAGTTAGAAACCTTAAAACCCCAATATTTTTATTTCCCATGAAATGAAAATACACAAACCATAAATGAAGAACATAATTTTCCATAATTTAATTCAAGATCCATATTTTTATATTTTTCATTAGGGTAAGTTATTTTCATTATGATGACACTAAAATAAATCAACCTTTGATATAATAGTTGGGTTTCAAAAATATACTAATTCTTATGAAGGAATTCCTTCAAATCATAGTCTTCTAGAACATTGGTCAATAGACATATAAAAATAGATGTTTATATTTCTATATTTTGTTAATTATTATAAACCATAAAATCTATTTTATAGTGGTATAAAATGTATATATAATACATGAAAAATATCCCCTCATTTATTGAATGTTTTAGTAATAAATTTAACATTAATAAATATTTTAATTTTTATAATCATTAAAATGTTAAACATTTAATCATTTGATTAAATGTCCTTTAAAATTATAGTTTAATATATAAAAATATTATATAATTATTGGAAGAATTATTTGTTACATTAAAATAGTTAATCATTAAAATATGTTTTGTATTATATGTAATATAGTAGTATAATAACCACATATCACATCATCTAATATGCCCATGTGTCAAAACCAATGTGGGTTAAAAAATAAAATTGCTAAAGAGTTAAAAAAATGGTTATATTTGTTTAAAATATTTGTTATTATATTCATTATATAATCAGTGAAGTTGCTAATATGTTTTGTAAGTTTTTTGGAATTTTAGAGATGTCATTTTTTAGAATGAGAATTTTCAACACATTTATTATATTCCCGACATAAAAATTATTAATGGATTTTATTAATTAGTGAATGAAATAATATTCCCTCAAGAAAATATATTTCGAAATGATCAGATCTAAAGTTGAAGAGTTAATGTAGTGATGTGTATTATGACCTATTTTTGATGTTGTAATAGGAATCCATAATAAAAAAGGTATTCTATTTGAGTATTATATATTCTATACCATATTGTAATCTAAGAACAAGATTTTTAGGTATATAAATGACATTGCATCATGAACCCATGAGGTGTTGAGAAGATGATTTTCAAGAATATTATTATATGGCCATATATTATAGTTTCATGTTTTAGACAAATCCAAAGGATATAATTTTTTTGGTAGATATGAGATTATGATGAAATGATATTTATTATATAATAATTAATATATCAATAGAATATCCAATATTTTTACCCAATGATTTTCTATGTTTAAATTAGAGTACATGCCTTAATTTAAAATAATATATGGAAATTGTAATGAATTGAATCATAACTATATCTTTAAACCATTATTTTTTAGACAGTAGAAAAAAATTAATATGTGAATATTATTCAAATATAGGGAGATTTTCTTGGATAATGGGTAACTATTTTTTACACTTTTGGATTTTTTAATGGACATTGACATAAAACAACCCACTAGGACCCCAATCGTGTAAGATTTAAGGGTAGTGTGTCACCCTAGATCTTCCTTAAATAAGTCATGGAATGGTGAATACTACCAAGAGGTAATATCTAGTAGATGGGATTCCTTAGTCTATGAAACATGCATACAACCATATATATTGAGGACAAAAACCTAATAATGCATAATTAAAAATTCCATCAGCTACTATAAAAAAATCACTAAACACACACTAACTATATATAAAGTAAGATATATTATATAAGAATAAATGTAGGGTTCTATAAATGCATTATTTTTCCATATTAAATACCAGTTTATAACAGCTAGAAATTAGGAAAACTCACAGAATCACAAGATATTAAGAATAATGATTACTATGAACTTTACATTTGATATCAATAAATATAACACACCACTGAATCCTCACCCACCATGGACTCCACCAAATTTTCCATCATATTCCTACATCACAACATGAACATGTGAAATGATCATGTTTGGGAGAGTTTAAACATACATAGTATGATTCCCCAAAGATAAAAAGTAATGAAATATGTATTAGATAAACCCATAGAAAAATGTAATTTTGAGAAATATATTTTTCTATATAGAGAATATAATATATTTGAGATTCAAAATTCTTCATACCCTAGTAACACAATGATAAATAACTATAAAAAATCAAGGGAATCCAAATACCTAACTTTATAAAACCCACATTACCACCCAAAATTTATTATTGGGGAACTATTCCTTACAAAGGTTTACATCTTGGTTTTTCTTGTGTTAACCCTAATATATGACCTACAAATCCTCTTTAAAATTATGTTGATTGATGGAGTACTACTTCCATAGATGGTGGACCCATGCCCTATCAATGGAGGAATATATACTTCTATCAAATATTTGGGAGACCCAATCCTCATTAAAACCCTGGAATGATGACCCCATAGTCATAAGGGAGGAACTAAACTCTAAAACTATAGGGGTTTAACCAACTATATACATTATTTATAATAATAACACCATGTAATTAACACATCACCAGTGGAGAAATGAACTATGTATTTGTTGATATCATTTCACCCTAACCCAATCACATACACTATAGAGTTATGGAACATAGTATTCCCAAAATACCATATTAAAATCCATATATAGTTATTAAGATCACACTATTAATTTTAGGTGAAGAAAATAAAAAGATAGGATATTTATTTTTTTAAAATTTGATACATAGTCAAAAAGATGTGAAAATTCCTAAAGAGGTGATTATCATGATACTTTATAGCACCAAGGGAACACCACATGACTCTATGATGTGAAAGATAGAAAAAAATCAGTTTGTGTGCGTGTGTGTGTTTACTTTACACATACAAGAAGTGGTGGAAGAGTTGTTTATCTCTATGCATACTGGTCGGTGATCAAGCATGGTCGGTGAGGACCCCAACTGGGGCCTCACTGCCACCTATAGAGGGGGGAGGATGGCTTATATATGGGGCTTATCCATTTTCCCCTAGTTATGTTAGTTTGGTGTGGCTGGACAATGGGTTTACTAATCAAATATATTGGATGGGTTCCACATGGGGTTATCCCACGATTCCTGACCTGCTCATGTTTATGCTATTATTTCCCCCCAAATCCACACAACATGTGCAGAGAAGATCTTTATTTAACTTATAGATGATCCAATATATAGAAGAAAACCCAATTTCAATCCCAATCACAGAAACTCCACCCACCATTTCTTATCTGTACAAAGGAATCCATCACTATAATCTCCATTACTGATGTTACTATCCCATTTACTCACACCACCATTATCTTAGCACCATTTATCCATTGCCCAGATCCATAACATGATTCCTCACTGAGCCCCATTCTATCGCACTCCCACCATATACCACTGAATTCCATTAACTCAATATTCATTCCATTTTATGGAAATAGTAACTGACAATTGCTATTATAAAACCCCACCCCTTACTGGGTTGAAAATAGTTGGGGAAATTTGAATATATTATTTCAAATCATAGGGTTGTTATTAAAATAGAAAATTAGATTAGAATTATAAGAGTTTGATAATCTTGGGTTGATTGTTTTTGGATATGGATCACGGCCTGGGAGGTTCCCTGAGTTCTCAGAAAAATCTCGAGGGATTCAATTAAAATTTTGTATGATTAAAAAATGTTTTTTCCTTCGTGTATTATTTTGACATTGATAGAGGAAATCGTGTAAGGTAAATTCACATATTGGTTTTTTAAAGAGGTATAATTCATGGTTGGTGTGTATTTATAACCATGAAAATCATTCAATTCACATGTAGATGTGATTTTTAGGATCGACACATAGTTTAGAAAATTTTACTTCCGAACCATAAGGTCAGTGTGTCCTTGATAGTGAAGGTTTCATGATTGGATCATGATACCATGAGAGGGGTGTGGCTGGATACACTTATTACCACAAGGTTAGTTCTTGGTTTGGAATACCATGAAACCAAGACTTGTGGACAAACAAATTTCATTAAATATTGGTATAATTACCTTTCACCCCACTCTATAATTAAGTGTCATCCAACATTTCCCCCCCCCTTATGTGTATAACAAGAGGTTCTCTCCCTCTCTTTATACATGTCTTAACCCTTTGATTTTGTGGGTTTTGGTACAACTTCTCTGGTGTTTATTATATGTTTTACTATCTCTATATCCCTTTATTCCTTTTCTTATTTTATCTCTAATTTTGGGTGACCTAATAAGGAATCTAATAGGTTATTTTACTATTTCATCGTATAATGGTCCTGAAATGATAGGGATTTCATGTGGTGTAGTTAGATTATAGCTCAATATGAGTTCTACAAGATGTTGCATTCCATTTGGGTCAATATGCATCTCCTGATGATTTTTTCTTTGGATTTTGTAGAAATTTAATGAAGTTTGTTTATGAATGGTTGGTGAGTGATATGTATTTGGTGTGGATTATGTTCAGGTGAATTTTGGGCTTACACCCCACCCCATTGTTCATAGTTTCAGTAAGGAAGGATGAATTAGTGAGATTTTTGTTTTTTTATGTCCATTCAAATTAATTTAGAAAATTATAAGTGAATTATAAGATACTACACACGAATTTAATAGATAATTATCTATTTTTTATTATTTATTAATATATATATTGACATCATATAGGTTCCCAAGAGTTTAGGGGATGCTTGGATGAGTTTAGGCAGTGATGCCTTAGCTTGGGTTCCAAGGAAATGAAATTGTATGAGGTAGGTAGACTTTACTTTATTTGTGTATCTTGATAATTTTATAATTTTATATTTATTTAACATATTTATTTTATCTATCTCCATGTTTATGACTTTTTTGATATTTACCATAAATTGGGATAGTTTTACAATGACTAAATTGTCAACATAGAACACATAGCATGCTAAATGGTTCCTTGTGGAACCATGTCCAAATAAGGGTTGATGGACCAATTAATTGATTATTTTTAATGTGTTAGATTTCAAAACAATAAGATATTTTCCTTCATATATATGATCTTAAAATAGAATTCGATTCAATGTAATATTAAATAAAAATCTAGGTGATTTTGAGAATAGATAGTGAAATTGAATTTCAAAAAGGTGGGGGTTTCCAAAGAGTATTTGATGGTATTTTTTTCATGGGCCATAAGTAAGTAATATTATAGGTGATTCATTTTGAAATGGTTTTGAAAAGGGTGTTTTTACTTAATTTTAATGGAAATATGGAAGGGATTTATTATGATGCTTTGGTTTGTCTAACCTCTTGTGGGAGATGATCTAATTTTTAAATCCTGACATATTGTTTTATGTTCCCTTAACTATGGTTTCCATTTTTTATAACGGAACATGTTGATATAGAACAATTAATGTTGGATTATTAGGTTAAATTTTGATAAAAATATTAGGTTAATTTGAGGTAATTTGTCTAATATTTCTACCAAGATGCCACTAAAATGTTTCCTCGAGTCGGTTCACGACAAGTTATCAAGTTCACCTATCCATATGAATGCGGCTACCAACCAACAGTGAGGTCTTAAGGTGTGTCCATGGGAAGACTATTCCATCATATCAGAGTCAAAAAAAGTGTAAATAACTTGATACAGTCAATAATTGTATATAATTAGAGTGTAGAGGTAGTAAATTAACTGAAACAGAATCACTCTGTAATAATAAATGTAATGCAATAAATTCCTAAATATCCATATTATACATACATCACTGACCTTCCACTAGGAAAATATCATAAACATGAGTAAATAAGGGAATTATAAATAAAAGTATAAGTATCCTCTACTAACTCTGATATGAACCACATACCCGATCTCTAAGACTCTACTAAGCTAATCTAGATCAATCATGAGAATACACATGAGTGGATCTGGTCAATATTTCAACCCAGGGCTTCAACCCCATCCCTAATGTGTCTAAGTTTCATCTAAATGTATATATAAGGTATGCATGCGCACCCAGGTTCACATACAGGTGGTCAAAAATAAATCTTAGTTGGCCACCCCCAATGACGAACCGATAATATATTTTCAAAAGTGAATGCTAATGAAATATGAATAGCCTCACCAAGACACAACTAAATTTAAAAAATAATATAAAACCATAGTCTATCCTTGGTTTTTGTGATCGCAATCGATGATACTTGCATCATCCAATACCGAAATATAATGAAAAAATGCCCCATCACACACACACACACATATTTTTTCACACACACACACATATCTATTAATATGTATATATGAGTATGTAAAATAATAATATAAAAAACTCCTTCCACTGTCGATCCTTGGGTCTATAATGTTGATCGAGAATACCTTCTTCAGCCAATGTTGGAAATGTCTTGGAGGAAGCTACATCACCATGGGAGGACAAATTTCTTATCCCTCAGTTCACTCATACTAACCTCCATTCACTAAAAATATTATTCAAGGTAACAATAAAATATCATATAAATACATAACACACACACACACTCACACACACACATATATATAACTAGGACACAAGGTCGAAAAGCATTGTTTCCACATATAATGATGATCATGCATAATATAATTCCATGTATCCTATGATCCTATCCAATAAATTCAATAAGTAATCCATGTATCACTAAAGGCATGTCATAATTCCAATTGACCTATGATCACATCCAAGGAATTCCATATAAGGTACCAAATTTTCTCAAATGGAATAACATAAAATCATTATACCCTTGATCCCATACAAGGAATTTCATAATATGAATCCAATTATTGATCAAGGCATAACAAAATCACATCTTCCATATGATCCCATCAAAGGAATTCTATATAAAGAACCCAATTATCACCAAAGTAATAATATTAATTCATTATCCCTATGAGATCATCTAGGGAATTACACATAAGGAACCCATGTATCACTCACTGTGTAATATAATATCCATTCTCCCTATGAGATAATCAAAGTAATTCCATATTAGTAAGCCATGTATCACTCAATGTGTTATATAATTCACATGTCGTAAAAGTGCATCCAATAAATTACATAGAAGTAATCTAATTATCATTCAAGGAATAATGTAATTAGTTGGATAATAGGAAGTACCTATGTGTATCATGATTGTAGAATAGTCAATCAAAATGGGCTCATAAACCGGATCCTAGAATGTAGATCTAGGAAACCTAAAAATATATCCCACAATTCCTGGATCATCCACCAAAAACCAAGACTCATCTATTGAATCACATATGTATCATCTATAAATTGGTTAATGAATAAATAATAGAGTGAGCATTTTTGAATGCATAAACCCACGAATAATTCTATATCACTTTGGCCTTACATTTTATGTATATGTTATAAGGTGGAACTTTCTACTATCTCTACCCAAATTTGTAGGGAATACTCTGTGTACCCTGATTCAACACATAAGTGGGGAATACTATTGAGGAACCTAAAAAAGAATAATAAGAGTATAGGAATCCTACACAGGATCCTCTAGGCTAGCACATAAGAAAAGGTATTCGTCTAGGGATCCTATATGTTCACATAATATAAGAGGAATCCCTCATGGGATACTATAAAAAGATACATATTATGAGGAATCCAATGATGGATCCTCCAGAATGGCAGACAAGTAGAGGGATCATACAAGGGATTGTCTCTGTCAGCATGTAAGAAAAGGAATACCACATGGGACCTTTGGAAGTCATAATACAGTGGATATATCATAAATGGGATCACTTAAAAGTTGTAGGTAAGAGAAGGAATCCTATATGGAATCCTCATGGTTAAAATGAATGATGATGCATCCTGCAGGGGATCCTTGGGAAAAAAATAATCTCACAAAATCATAAGAAATTAGGGAATATCATGTAATGGAGACTTACTGAATGTATAATATACATAAGAAATGGTTGAGGAGGATAGATATTGGGCCATATTTTATCAAGGTATCACTCTCAGGATATATCTTTATTCAATTGCTGGAGGAATAAGGTCTCCATCAAAGCTCATTTACATCGAAATAACTCTTAAGAGACCTCGGATCACCTTTTGGGTTTCACCGACATGACCTATGTAGAAAACATCTCAAAATATACTATTCATACATCAAATTCTAATTTAAGGGTGTAAAAAAAATAAAAACCATCAAAAGGGTAATTCTAATGAAGTTTAGGGAATGTAATCAAAGTAAATGATGTATACTCTAAAACCATATTAATGACCATGTACTTCAGTATGGATTGGCTAACATGGGGTCTATCCATGTATTTCTATATGTCTAGGGATAATATAGGGTCTGTCTATATACTATTACATGTCCTACAAACACATGGGGTTTAGACATGTACTTACTACATGACCATGTCCCCTTACACGATGTCTATGCCCATGTACCATGGCTACTTGAGTAATGCTACATGGAATGTACTCAAAGTACATGATGTATACTCTAAAACCATCTTAATGACCATGTACTTCAGTATGGCTTGGCTGACATGGGGTATATCCATGTAGTGTTATTTTCCTAGGGAATATATAGGGTCTATCCATATACTATTACAAGGCCTACAAACAACTGGGGTCTAGACATGTACTTAGTATATGAAAATGTCCCCTTACATGATGTGTATGCCCATGTACCTTAGATACTTGTGTACTAC
Organism: Viscum album; assembly: GCA_963277665.1. Taxonomy (NCBI): domain Eukaryota; kingdom Viridiplantae; phylum Streptophyta; class Magnoliopsida; order Santalales; family Viscaceae; genus Viscum; species Viscum album. The sequence goes on along the minus strand of OY728121.1, from coordinate 1,035,054,889 downwards.
TACATGGAATGTACTCAAAGTACATGATGGGTACTTTCCAAAACTCATCTACCCATGTATTTGGATAAATTTCCTAGTACATGACCCTATACTACTACACGGTGTGTACTCAAATTACATGACATTTACTTTCAAAAAGGCCATCTTCCTCAAATAGGAAGAATACATGACATTTACTTTCAAAAAATTCCTCTACCTGAAATAGGAAGAACACATGACATGAATTCATGGTACCACATACCACCAGATTGGGATTTCCTGAATGAAGACCCCTTCAATTGTATAGAGACACTCGTTTTCCACATTTAATCATAGATCAAACCATTAGTGTTCATTATAAACCATAATTGTTTTTAAAACTAGAAACTAGTGTATATATATGGGATTTAAGGATTAAAACTATTAAAATTCGACCATTGGGAGGAATAAGCAAATGCTTCGTCCATTTTCAAAATCTGAAGCTTCCACACAATGATCTAGATCCTCCTGAGCTCCACAATGACACATATCATCCTCTATCTCTATCTACATTCCTCTATTTACCTCTACATATCCACTATAAGTATTAGTGAAGAAATACCACATGGGTTATGCATGAGAATCTAGGTAATAAAATTAATAAAATAAAAGATTAAAATTAAAAGGAATAAGAAGTAAAGAAAAAGAAAAAGGGGCTCAGGCCTGGGCCCAGCATCGAAAATCATTTTATGCATTGCCTAGGAAACCCCCCATTATAGAAAAAGCCAAGGAGAAGAAATATAAATTTTAAAACCTTTTAAAAATATACTTCTGAATGAATGGATGAGAATAAATTAATATTTAAATATTTAAATAATTAATTATTAATTATTACATGAAAATTCAAACAACTCATACTTCCACAAAATTATTGTCCTAGGGAAAAACACCTATTCCAGGACTAGTAGGTTTTATAGAAAAATAATATGAGTTTATATTGTAGTGTAAAATTTCTATTTACCTATCCTGATCATCTGGATTAAAAATTCAAATTTTTTATCAATTTTATATTTTATTAAAACTAGGGTCCTTAAATTATGCTTGAAAACATAGAGGTTCGACATATGTCTAAAAGACCATAGAGGATGCTGAGTGATGTTATGTCTAGAATGAAAAGATGTGGATGAGAGATGAATATTTAGGAACTCGTTTGAGGTGTTATTATATGGATATGATGTAGGGGAATGTAATTCCCAAACTCAAATTCCACTAAACTGGTACCTTAACCCACCATTAGATGTAAACCCATGCATAACTCCTCATGAAATAGAGGCTTAAAACAGATAGTGAGGGTCTATGGAATCAATGAGGGGAGACCATGTCATCATATATTAGTAAAAAATCATAGAAATAAAATAAAGTGGGAAACATCAAGGTAAACATCACAACTGGGAAAGTATCAATGATATTAATGAAACATATAATGTGACAATAAATTACTGTTTCATACATACATAATTGAATCCACTATGTTATGATAGTACATAAAAACTAAAAATAGATACCGTAAACAAATTCTAATATCATATCCCCCACTTGTCCCAAATCATTCTTGGTCCCAACATTCTACTTCAACTCAGGCAGAGAAACAACATTCAATTACATCGGGTATCATGGTATTCCCAAGGAATCAAAGCTTTCATCCTAGAATTACTGAACCATATCGTATAACATGTATTCCAAACACAATGCCCAACATTAAAATGGTAGATGATCTCTCAACCTTGTATTTACAAAAATTTCCCATCATTAGTCATCAAACAGAATCTAGGTGCTCATACTAGAATTTCTAATTGAATACGAGAACACATTCTAGTATTTTCAATTGTTACATATCTTATTGGTTGAGGCACATATTCTAGAATTCTATAGTTTTCATAACATACATGGAATTGAGGTTCTCATACAGAAATTCCTCTATGTCAAGCATAAGGTGGAATCCAGGTGCTCATATTAAAATTACAAGGAACACATGTTATATCAAATCCAACGATCTCACACTGGCATTCCTAATAATTTGGAATCAATTAACATTTGAAACATTAAACAACATATCTTTTTTTCTCATTATAACAAATTCCATCACTAACCATAATCTATTTTTTATATCTGAGATTCAATTTGAAATTTCAAGATCATGATTTATACTTTTGTTAATAAACCAAGACAATTTATAAAACATCATTCCCACCCATAAATTCCATTAGTATTTATAGAAAATAATTAGCTAATTCATGTTATTAAAGGGGGGTTTACCATTTTACTTTCCCAAAATAATAAACCAACTATCATCCTTAATATAAAGTTTTCATATAAATCATTTCACATTTCATAATGATTTTATCATTACCCAAGGAAAACAAATAATTTAGCCACATCATATTTCATTTTTTTCAGGAAAAATATAGTTTATAAATTTTGTGATTACAAACCCATTACATTAACACAATACCATTACATTAGGTCTGACCCAAAGGTCAATACCATTTACAAATATTAATGGTCATGAAATTACATTATATAAATATTTATTCAAACTAAATTTCCACTTAAACAATATAAAAGATAATTTAGGAAATGAATTTATTCAGGAAAATTTAATCATAATTCCAGATTGAGAAACCCTCTTCTATTTATCATTTCCAAATAAAAATTAAGTTACAAAATTTAATTTAAATCAGATAAAATGTGGATAATCTCACATGAACACACTGTACACACACTGAAAATAAATGTGTGAAATTAATATTATCCCCAAACATATATTCAGGACAGTCCACTCATATGTTATCAAACTCCATTTCAAGATAATTTGTAGGATACATAGAAACTAGAAAAATTCCCTAAAAATAGGTCATAACACACATAATCGATGAAACATATTTAGATTGAAAAAGAAAATGATAATGACCAATATGGGAGTTTTAGACTCATAGAGGACATTATAAAACATTTGATGATGAGGGAAATAGACTAAGAATGGACGAGATTTACAATATCCATGGGAGAGTCTTAGAGGGATCTTATTGGCTGATATTTGTTTCTAAATATAGGCCAAAATAAAGTTATGAAGGAAAGGTGGTGAGGGGGGGGGGGGGGGGTAAATGAACCCTTTTCCAATATAAAAACCCTTGACCACACTAACTAACTAGGGATCCCAAATAAAACACCTTTCCAATAGGAAGTCCACCTTATAGCCAGTGGCCTATGCTCAAATAGCCAGTGAAACTGCATCCCCTTGTGTGTAAAACTTGTTAACCTTTTATACCTCATGAAATCAAATGAGACCTCCTAAAACCATATGAAACCTTAATCCAAGACTAGATTGGTTCTTTTGATGGGTTTAGACCCATGATATTCGAATTCAACACCTATTTCAAAATTCATCCAATCCACTAGCTTGAAATTTAACACATTCATCCATTTCTAAACACCCATGTAGATGAAGGGTTTTAGAATCTCCCCACTATACCACTTCTCATCCTCGAGACTCCTGGATGGTTATCTATCCAAATCTCCTGATTTACACTGGTCATTTATTTAATACAAAACAAACTCTTACTTCATATAAATTATTGAAGAATACCCAACACACATCTTCCAATTCAATGTCCCCAGACTTCTAAAACCAAAGACAACACCCATCATCAAAATAGGTACACCAAGATGGTTGTTACCTTGTCCCATATATCCTGAAACATCAATGGTGTCGTTGACTAGGTTCTCAATGATACTATAGTTCTACACACCTTAATTTTCAAATTACAACCACAAATTCTGATGTGTTGGTGCCACCACCATCATAATTTCTTACTGAAACACTTCCCCAACATTATAATGACGAAACATACATGGTTTCCAACTCACTTCTCTTGATCAACCATGAGAATTCTTGTTTAATGTTGATACCCACCCACATCACCAAATTAAAAATAGGAATGGATGAATAAGCATCATCCAAGAATGGGATATAAATATAAAGTATTTTCATTCAAATGATGGTTTAATTCCAAAAATACATCTTATGTCTCTAAAATACAATCTATATGTGGTTTGTAAATTACCACATAAAATCTATTCATAAACCCATGTTGGATCACCTTATGCTAAGTAACTTGGAAGACACTTAGGTCTAACTTATAATGTATCAAAACATACTTTTTCATATATCTTTAATAACGAAACACATCCTGTGATCACCTGAACACACTCATAAAATCATATACCTAACTCCCAGTGAGATTCATTAGTTAGATCCTAAAATTTATAAAACCTTCATCGCATCATATTACACAAACGAATTCACCTACTCCCCAATAACTCTTAGATAGTCTTAAACACACATAGAGTACAATGAAAATACTCAATATTGATCAACAACCACATCTAATTTCATATTTTTTATTCCTTAATTAATCTAGGTACACTTATTTTATATTACTCATTGTCATCCGAACATAACGATGACTATTCCATGGGAAGTTACACACTCCCAGAAACATTCCACCATAATGGTCACACAACCACGATCGATATGTCACCCCCACACTAGGAGTTTCACTAAAATTTATTTACTAGAGAAACATCCAAACATCCCAACCCACATTCCATTAAATTCCAAGATCAATGAGAATATCACCAATGAGATTCACTAATATCCATACCAAAAAAACTCCTCACTCTTCAATGACGACGGTGAACTCACCACCATACTAATTTTCTAACACCACTCTTAGATAATAACTGCAAAGGGTATAGCTGAAATCAATGCATGCCACTCTCCTAGGCTACACATAATGCATTAATCGACTACGCTATAGTGATCAGATCCCAATCCATTCCCCATGTCACTTTTCACATTAGGTATATCATAATTCAACCAAAATACATGGTCCTCTCTACTTTTAATAATTTAATAGACTCCAAGAAACCATTCCCCTAGAGGGACTCATGAACCCAAACCCACTAAAACATCGGAACTCCCTGTAGAGAAGTCATGAATTGATATTAATCATGGGACTACCATCACCAAACCAATTTATCTTATCCAAGACCCAAAAAATCCCAATGGAGCCTTAGTTGATCTGTTTCACTAATACAAAACTAAATAGGCCCCATGTGTTGCTAGTGTGTATCACAATTTTCACATTGAAAAGAAGTGAGTTCTTACTCTCAAGCTACCCGATCATATAACAAAATCTGCATCTTGCACATCATATATGTTCTAGACACTATGGACTTGTGATACCCAAAACATACTTTTTTGTAATAATAAAATATTTAATTTTTTTAATTGGCATAATTTTGGTTTTATCCAACAAAATGATTCAAAAATAAACAAAAGACTATTTTATTCAATTAAACACTGGAACGTTACATTTCAATAAGGCCAAAAGTCTATAGCTAACCTAGAATTTCTACATATAGACCAATCAAGATCACTATGAGACCCCCAAACATTACAAATAAACCAAGAAGATAATGAGCATCCTTCGGGTCTATTACAACAAAGAACATTATATCCAGATCTATGGAAACTGAACTAAGCAGTAAGGGTATGTAATGAACCATCTTTAACAAGTTGTTTCTAAAGTTTTTAATACCCTAAAAATTTATTTATAAAAGTCTTATAGACCATTAGAAATACATATGACGGTTATTTCCCTTTTTTGGGCCATTGGAGTTTAAAATAAAGGTACCATTAGTATCATTTAAAAACAAAATAATTTAAGTGAGGATTTTAATTTATATTGTATAATTTTTATAAAACCTATATAATTGCATTAGGAATTTTAATTGTTTTACATATCTTATGTTTTATCTTTAACATCATGTTTTTAAATTTAAAATAATTTTTTATGAATCTTAGTATGATTTCGAAACTTAGGTAAGTATTTCAAATAATTTTTAAATGTGTCAAATGTTTTAAATATCCTAGAGTTATAATGGTATTTTAAATATGTTTTTAATTAATAGTTTGGTTAATATAAATAATTATATTATTAAAAAAATTTCTGTAAAGTTCTTATAAATATTCCTTTGACTTAAACATAACAAATAATAATTTTACTGAATATTTTAAGTATAAAGGAATATTGAATGTTTTAAGTATTTGAGTACTTTAATGTTGTAAATTTGAAAATATTTAATTGACCTTATATTTATATTTTGGAAGAATAATTATTTGAAAACCTAAAATGAATTTGAAATCATGACATTTGGGTTTTATTGAAAATATAAGGAGAAGTACATATTTTTACTTCAATTAATTCAAAGAGAAGCATGAATTTTGTTATATTACAAAAACTATGTATTTGAATTTGAAAAAATGTTTATTAATACTTTTATTAATCAAAAGTTATACTCTTGGTAATGTGATGACAAAGTTTAATTTTAATTTTGATTTGTGTACTTTAATGTTCAAATGTTTGAAATAAAGTAGGAATCATGTTTTATAAAATTAAAGATATTATTTATGTAATAAAAATGATTGTTTTCAATTTTTTAATTTATTTTTCTATGTTTTTTGATATGGATTATTTGAATATTGGGTTTATAAAAAATATATACCCCTTTGGTCCAGTCCTCTAGTTGGGCCGAAGGATGCAGCTCACACTACTACAAGAGTAGGTGGATGAGTCTAGGCCCCTCAGCCACAGCACCGGAAAACTTGTGGGAATGTGTGCGTGCCTACATGCACGCATGGAGGATCCAAGCAACATGCCACCTTACAAGGCATAAAAAAGGTTGGGGTGGGCGCATAAGCACACCCACAGAGAACCGGTATAGGGCAGTACTAGGGAGGGAGAGAGGGAATTCTGATGGAAGGCTGGGAGTGCTAGGATTATAAAGATGGCCCGGGAAGAACTTCGTATCGATGTGGAATGAACTTTTTTAACGGATATCGAATCTCAGTCATCCGATCACACCACACGGGGTCTAGATCGTTTGATCAGTCTTCCCATCAAACTCCGCTACCGCGTTATTAATATGGCATTTTCTCTAGACCGTCTAATCGTAGACTCGACTGATATCCAGTGTTCGGGCTGTTTTAAATCTCGAAGCTTCTCACAACCGCCTGATCAAACCGATATTTAATCTCATCCCTCCATCAATTTTAAAAAAATACAGAAATTCCCTAGCTGTCTGATCAGATCCCGTGTGATCGAGACCATCCGTTTCTTTTCCATTTTTCTTCTCTATATTTCTTATTCCTCCTTGCTCCCAACCAGTGGCAACCCACCATTTTCTTCCCATCTTATTCTTCTCTTCTCTATCGAGATCCTCCGCCTATCTCTTCTAATCAACAATCGATTTCTACAGTATGCCTCAGTTGATCTTTTTTTTCATTACTCCACTGTCAAGTTTCTACAAGATTTATATGTTTATATATATAAAATAATAAAATCACCTCTTGGTTTCTAATTTATTTTCAGTATGATGATGTATTTAGTTTTTTTAGTGAGATTTTGAGTCTTTGTTTACAATTTATATATGAATATTTATATAAAAAACATATATGTACACCACCTATATAAACCTTGTTTTTCCACTTGTATTTCTTCCCGATTCATTCACCTCAACTAACGAAGACCACTACCCGACCATATCTCTTGAATCCATGTAAGGGATTAATTAAGTAAATTTTATCGTCTATTTATTCCTTGTGTTTATATGTATATATGTATATATATATTTAGTTTCTTCTCCAATTCCTAAATCTGTTTTTTCTAAATATGGTTTTTAGAGTATAAAACTCATGAAGGGGAGTTATTTATGCCTCGACTTCAACATGAAAATCCCTTATCATCTACTATTTCAATTTCATAGATTATATATATATGAATATAATTTTATATGGCTTTCAATCTAAACTCATTTCTGGGTTTATGATTTTAATTGATGACCATATGTTTTTAATAAGTTTCTTAAAACATGTAATACAATAAAGTGTTCATTTCACCTTGTTTTAAGATACCCTTATTTATAACCCATGTATATATGGTTATGTATAAAATTATATATATTTGATTATGTAAAAAATATGAATTGGGTTTCATAAAACCCAGTATTATTGTTAAATTCTTTTTTTTTATGGGTATAACAAGGATTTTTTTTTATTAAACCTAGTTTTCGGATGTACAAATCCCATGTATAAACCTTGTGTACATTGGGTTTTTATATTTTTTTTCAAAACCCACATATATAAATATATGTATTTCATTTTTAAATTTCTCATGTTTTAAACAATTCTAGCAATGTTTGTAAGTGGTGTAATGGTTTTCATGCTTAATAAAAAAATATAAATATACATATGCGTAAGCAGATGTGATTAATTACTTTTTCTTTTATACATGACAAAATTACATTAAATAATGATTTTACATTATATTCCCACTTATCACAAGAAATTCCATTAACCCTATAAATTCATGTTTTAATCCCTTTGTCTGGTAAAATTAACATTTCATGGTTTAAAACAGGTGTCTCAAAGTCAAAACATTTAATGATGGATGGAAAAAGTTCACATTCATAAGGGTTTAATGCAAGAGTTGTTATGTTGTGTCACAACCCTTTATTTTATGTGTACTAGTTCTTTATACATATTTAATAGTATGTCGTTTTAGTCCTTGCACGTCACTGTTAAATATGAAACTAACAAATCTAGTGCTTTTTAACTTTATTGAAAAATTCATTTTAGTTATGAGTATGTATGAAAAATTATTATGGAAATTTGAATGTAAGTATTCAATGTAGTATGTAACACTATCAATATAAGATCATACTAGACATATAAGGAATTTAATATACTTAAATGATAAGATAAGTTATCTAAGATAGCGCTCCAATGCATTGGTTAAATATGAGTCTCATGAGACGTTATGTGCGATGGTCTTGGCGATTAGCCTCGGCTTGTGCTACTATGGGAATTGATCTTGGCGGTTAGCCTTGACTCACACTAAGTCATGTTTTATGTATGGTCTCGGCACAAGGCCTTGAAAAAGTATGTCATTATACATTCCCTCATTATGTATTGGTATATGGCCAACCAAGGTATTATTCAAATAATAGAATACCCCTTGGCTAAGAATCATCTCTGATAATGGTGATGAATGAAAATGGAATAATTAAGTTTCCAAATGGAAATTTATACAAGGAATGCATATCTAAAATCATGGTTACAAGAATTCCATTTTAAGTGCTAATGAATCATGACATGATTTCTTATGTAATTCTATTTACATTTTTTCATATCAGAGTTATTTTGAGGAATTTATGAATTATGCATCATTCATGAATTCCTACACATGTATGCTCACTCTGATTTATCTTTTACTTGTAGTTTTTATGTAAACACATATGAATATTTTGAAAATGTTTTTTCTGAAATTTCTTTCATGTAACCTTTTAAAATATTGGTGACATTCCTAAAGAATTAACGTTTTCCTATTAAGAAAAGTTATATGATTATTTCAATGGTTGTTGTTTTAAAAAGGGAATTTCTTCAATTTTTTTAAAACCCCATACTAGGCGTACTTATGTTCAACCTAGGTTTTCAATTTATTTTACTGGGTTTAGTATAATATTCCATGCATTGAGTACTATTATGTGATGGAATCAATTTGAAGCTTAACATTGTCATGTTTTTGGATGTAGTGTATCAGAAGCATTTGGTTTTCCAGAACCTGAACCGAAACGATCATCTGTATTGGACTAGGATGTGTAATTTATGTATGCTTGTTCCTATGATAAAAAATTACACACCATGTTTTAGGCACTGACTCAGGGCATCTAGGGTCGGGGTCGTTAAAGTTGGTATTAGAGGACCGGTTTAGACAACTCTGGATAATTAGAAAAAACCTATTTTTTTTATTATGTATTACTACGTACAATTATTTCTTTAAATTTCAGATGGAAAACAAATCAAGAATTTTGTCTCATCCTACGGAAATACTAGAGACTACAGTTTTAATATCCTATTTAGAATGCTATTAGAAATTTGAAAACCTTTTTCTATCATGTAAACTACTCTAATGTGTATCAAACTCTCCTCATGTACTTCAACTCCACCGAGGATCAGGCTTTGGATATTTCCGTATGATGCATGCTCAACGTCAATTATATGCATGCAAGGGAAAAAAATTGAGGGTTTTCTTAAATGATTTACCCCAGGCAATAGTTTTATTTCATTATAGGGATTTCAAGAGTCTATATGAGAGGATGACCTTCGAGTGGAATATCTTAGTAAAATCATGACCTACGGTCTCTATGGTCATGTTAGGGAATTAGAAATTCATGTGGATGAGTCTTCCCATCTGTTTTATAGATATCAAGTTCATGTCGATGTCTCCTAGATTTATACACATCATGATTTTCTCTCATGGAACTTTATATGCCCTCATACGGTTGATCTAAGTTTCCCATGCTACATCTGGACCAAATAGATCAAAGAGTTTGGAACCATTTTAGGGATCTGTTTATCTGGGAACTGGGGAAATCATCAACACCAGTGGTACCTATAAAAGTACATCATGGTGCATGTCAAGAAGTCCATGCCTATGATTTTGTGAGGGAATGAAGGAATATGTAGCACCCAGAGTTTCATAAACCTTGTTTTAAATAAATGATGTTATATTTTTATGATTTGATAATTTATTGTGTAATTGAAAAATAACACCTCTATTTTAATATAGTTATGATTTAGTGAATATAACATTTTTCTTAAAAAATTTAAGAAGGAAGAAGAAAAGTCACCAAATAACATTTTGTCTCTATAAAATGTGATACTAGAAACAAAAATGATAAATACATGTTCGGAAAAATTTGATCCTCTCAGAAATATACAGTTATCATGAAAATATCCTTACCAGTTATCCAACACTTCTAATATTCTTCGATTCTTCCGAGGATCCGGTTTCATTTATTTCTTCTCAGTACATGAAAAAATTACATCCTATTCACAATGAGGAAGTTATTTTGAGGGACACTTAAAATATTTTACCATGTTTGAAGAATATTCAGCTTTATAGAAATTTTAGTAAGCCACTGATGTAGGTTACCCTAACACAACATACATTTTTCAACTTTTAAATTCAGTGGCTATAGGGGGCTTTATGATTTCAAAATTCTATAAAACAAATTTGTTTAGTTGGTTTATTGGAATTGAATCCTTTCTGATGTCTCTAAGCTTTTCATATCCCTTTACTTTTATATTCCATCTGATCAATTCAAACATGAGTGTAACTCTGAATGAATGAAATGTGTCTGGGCCAAATAAACTAAATAATTTAATGTTATTGTGGATTCCATGGCAAAAGAAAACCACAAAGTCAAGTGGTACTAGTAAAGGGATGTTGGGGTTTATGTCTGAAGGGTTGAGGTGTAATAGAATTTTGAGGGTTAAATTCTTTAAAGGAGGGGACAATGTGATACCCCGAACATACTTTGTATAATAATAATACTTTTAATTTTATTACTTAGATTAATGTTCATTTTATGCAAAAAAATGTTTGGAAAATAAACACAAGACTTTTATATTCAATTAAACACTATAACTTTACATTTCAGCAAGGCCAAAAGACCATAAATAACCAAGAATTCCTACTAGTAGACTAATCACAATCACCGGGAGACCCCTGAACATCACAAATAAACCAATAAGATAATGAGCGTCCTTTGGGTCTATTACAAAGAAGAACATTATAGCAATAGATAAGGAAATGGAACTAAGTAGTAAGTGTATATAAATCACCATCTTCCCCAAATTGTTTCTAAAGTTTTGAATACACTAAACATGTATTTATAAGGGTCTTCTTGACCCTTAGAAATACATATGACCATTATTTCTCTTTTTAGGGCCATTGGAGTTTAAGATGAAGTGACCATTAGTATGTTTTTTTAAAAATAATTTAAGTGAAAAACATAAGATATATTTTATAATTTTTATAAAACCTATATAATTTCCTTAAGAATTTAATTGTTTTACATAACTTATGTTTTATCTTTAACATCATGGTTTTAAATTTTAAAGCATATTTTATGAAACATGGTATGATTTCAAATCATAGGTAAGTATTTCAAATACTTTTCAAATGTTTCAAATGTTTTAAATATCCTAGAGTTATAATGGTATTTTAAATACATTTTTAATTAAAGGTTTAGTTAATATAAATATTCGGTTTTATTAATTAATTTTTTGTATAGTCGTTATAAATATTCCATTTTTAAACATAAAAAATATTATTTTACTAAGTATTTTAATTATTAAATAATATTGGATGTTCTAAGTATTTTATTACATTAAATTTGTGCCTTTGAACATATTTAATTGAACTTATCTATATATTTTGGAAGCATAATTATTTAAAAACCTAAAATGAACTTGAAATCATGAGATCTGGGTTTTAGTGAAAATATAATGAGAAGTACATATGTTTACATCAATTAATTCAATGATAAGTATGCATTTTTTTATGGTAAAAAACAATGTATTTTAATTTGAAAATATGTTTATTAATACTTTTATTAATCAAATTTTATTCTTTTGGTTATGTGATGAAAAAGTATAATTTATATTTTTATTTGTGTACTTTAATGTTCCAAAGTTGAAAATAAAGTAGGAATCATGTTTTATAAAATTAAAGATATTCATTATTTAATAAAATTGATTATTGGTAATTTTTTCATTTCCTTTTCTATGGTTTTAGATACGGTTTATTCGAATGCTGGGTATATAAAAAATATATACCCATTTGGGCCAGCCCTCTTGCAGGGTCGAAGGAGGTAGCTCACAATACTATAGGTGTAGGTGGACGAGCCTGGGCCTCTATGCCAGAGCATAGGACAACCCATGGGCATGTGTGTACGCGTACAATCACACATGGAGGAACTGAGCAACGTGCCATTGTGCGGGGTGGCACGATGGTATGGGTGGTTGAAGAAGTGCACCCAGAGAGAACCGGTAAGGGGAAGTACCGGGGTGGGGGAGAGGGAATTCTGATTTAAGGATGGGAGCGCTAGGCTTATAAATCTGTCCCATGAAGTACTTCGTATCGATGTGGGAAATTTTTTTTTAACAGAGATCGAATCTCAGTCATCCAATCATGTCGCGTTGGCTCTGGACCATTCGATCTGTCCACCCTTCGAACTCCACCACCATGGTATTAATACCACTATTTCTCTTGACCAAATGATCATGTAATCGAATGATCTCCACTATTGAAACTGTTTCAAATATCACGGATTCTCACAACCATCTAATCAAACTGAGATTTAATCTCATCCCTCCATTGTTTTTAAATAACCATGGAAACACCCTAGCCCTCCGATAAGATCCCATGTGACTAGGACTGTCTGTTTCTTTACAATTTTACTTCTCTGAGATTCTTCATTCTCCTCGCACCAAACCAATGGCCTCCCACCATTTTTTTCTCATATTTTTCTTCTTTCCTTCTCCATAGAGATCCTCCATCTTTCTCTTCAGATCAGCCATCTATTTCTACCGCATGTCTAAGATGATCTTATTTTTTGTTATTTTCATTGCTCCACTGTCAAGTTTCAGCAAGCTTTATTTGTTTATATATATATAGTAATATAATCACCACTTGGTTTTGGATTTATTTTAAGTAATATTTTGGATTTAGATTATTTTACTCAGATTTTGATTCTTTGTTTATAATTTATATATTAATCGTTATATATAAAATTTATATGTACACTGCCTATATAAACTATATTTTTCACTTTAATTTCTTCTTGATTCTTTTGCCTCTACTCACCAATCCCACAACCCAAACCTCTCTCTTGAAGCCATGTAAGGGATTAATTTGACTCATTTTTATCATATATTTATGCCTTGTGTTTATATATATATATATATATATATAGTTTCTTCTCCAATTCAAAAACATGTTTTTCTAAATATGTTTTTTAGAGTGTAAAAATCATTAAGGGGAGTTATTTATTCCTCCACTTCAACATGAAAACCCATTCTCGTCTACTATTTCAATTTCATAGATTATATATGTATATATATATATAATTTTATATGGATTTCAATCCAAACTCAATTTTGGGTTTTATGATTTTAATTGATGAACATTTTTTTAATAAAGTTCTTAAAAGATGTAATACATGAAAGGGTTTATTTCACCTTGTTTTAATATACGCTTGTTTATTACCCATATATGTATGGTTATGTATTGATGTTTATATACTTCATTATGTAACAAATATGAAGTGGGTTTCATAAAACCTATTCTTATTGTTAGTTTTTTTTCAAAGGGTACAACAATGAATTTTTTTTATTAAACCTAGTTTGGGTCGCACAAATCCCAAGTATACACCTTGTGTACATTGGGTTTTAATATTATTTTCAAAACCCACATATATACATATATGTATTTTAGTTTTAAATTTCTCATGTTCTAAAAAATTCTAGCTATGTTAGTTAGTTGTGTAATGGTTTTTATGATAATGAAAAAAATATAAATATACATTTGTATAGGCACTTGTGATTAATTACATTTTATTTTATACATGAAAACCTCACATGAAATAATGATTTTAAATTATATTCCCACTTATCATAAGAAATGCCTTTAACCATATAAATGTCCTATTTTAATCTCTTTTTGAGATATAATAAACATTTCTTGGTTTAAAACAGGTGTCTCAAAGTCAAAACATGTAAAATATGGATTGAAAATGGTCAAATTCATAAGGGTTTAATACAAGAGTTGTTATTTTATGTGACAACCCTTTATTTTATTTTTATTAGTTCTTATTACATATGAAAGAGTATGTAATTTTAGCCAATGAACATACCTGTTAAATATGAAACTTAAAAATCTAGTCCTTTTTACATTCATGGCATAATTCATTTCAGTTATGAGTATGTATGGAAAAGAATTATGGAATAATAATGTAAGTATTCAATGCAGTATGGGACACTATGAATATAAGACCATACAAGACATAGGTAGAATGTATTGGACTTAAATGATAAGATGGGTGCGCCCAGATAGCGCTCCAACCCATTGGGTAAAGATGAGTCTCATGAAACAATATGTGAGATGGTCTTGGCGGTTAGCCTTGGCTTGAGCTACTATGAGAAACGATCTTGGCAGTTAGCCTTGGATCATACTAAGTCATGTTTTATGTATGGTATTGGTGCAAGGCCTTGAAAATGTCTGGAATTATACTTTCCCTCACTATGTATTGGTATATCACCAACCAAGGGATTATTTTACTAATAGAAAAACCCTTGTCTAAGAATCTTCTATGACAATGGTGATGAATGCATAAGGCATAATTAAGTATGAAAATGGAATGTTATACAACAAAGGGATATCTAAAGTTAAGGTTACATGAATTTCATTTTAAGTTCTAATGAATCATGACATGATTACTTATGTAATTCTATTTAATTTTTTTTATATTAGAGTTAGTTTGATCAATTTATAAATTATGCATCATTCATACATTCCTACACATGTATTCTCATTCTGATTTATATTTTACCTTCAGTTTTTAAGTAAACACATATGAATCTTGTGAAAAAGGTTTTTCTGAATTTATTTCAGGTAACCTTTGGAAATATTGATGACGTGACTCAAAAATTAATGTTTTCCGTTTTAAGAAAACGTTTTATGATTATTTCTAAGGTTGTTTTTTAAAAGGGTATTTCTTCAATTGTTTTAAATCCACTTATGGGGAATACTCACAATAAGTTTTCAATTTATTTTATAGGGTTTAGTATAATATTCCAAGCATTGAGTACTACTATGTGATGAAATCAATTTGAATCTTAGCTTTGTTATATTTTTGGAAGAAGTGTATCAGCAACATCTGGTTTTCTAGAACCTAAACCAAAATGATCTTATGTATTGGACTAGGATTTGTAATTTGTGTATGCTTGTTTCTATAAAAAATTTGCGCACCATGTTTCAGGCACCAACTCCAGGATTCTGGGGTTAGGTTCATTACAGGACTCATCAAGCCCTAGGGTCTCACTATCCACTATGATCATTTACTAAACTTGAATCAAGATCAGATGAGTCGTGCATTAAACATTCTAGGATCATGTGCACACTAATGTATCTGACCATGCTTCTTAGAATGTCCATCTCACTAGAATCGTTGCATCCTATGTGACATTAAAAAATACGATGGCATTCATAAGAAAGTGATATATAACTATAGGACCAACCATCATACATGGAGTCATTAAAATATAAGAAGAATATACCCATTCCCTATTAGCCAGAGACCTATATAACCAGGGTTAATGATGATGACCATGTAAAAAAAGTTTGAAAAAATCCAGGTGATGAATCTGAATGAACCTATCACTATGAAACCATATTTAAAACAAAAACACAATAACTTGAGGTGATTACCTTATAAAAAAATTAAATACAAGACCATTATCATACCCGGAACTTGATATCACCATTCGTTCATCTATCCCACACGTCAGAGCATCAATCCTCATGTCGCATATGTATAAAAAATCTATGACACTAGGGTAACCTCTCTCGTGGTCACCATATATCACCAAACATTCATAGTTTGGACTACAATCTATGTCATATTCCAAATATAACCAGGCTCTCAAACCAAACCCAATTTTAGGTTTCAAACAAGACACTTATTTTGAGTGCCACTCTTATCCATGTTCATCAACACATGATATCTAATGTGATGATCCAACCACATAATCTATGTCCTAAACACCCATTGAAACACAACCAATTATCATTATTGCTATAACCTAAAGAACCCACTATATGGTCCAATTCATCACAGAAGGTTACCTCTAACTATGGTTATAAGAAACATAATAAAAGGAGTTAACTAAAAACACCTAGGTCATAAAAAACTAAAGGAACATTAAGAAACACCTCACTATCTTGAACATATAAACCCACCAAGGTCTCACAACTCATCTCCTAGGATCTCTCCACCGCTGTCCCAAGGTTTCAAAACTAGGGAACAAACATAGAAAAAATCACCCATACAAAAATTGCAAGAAAAAACAGAAGGGATTCCTTTCATGAAGATCCTTAAAGGTCCCACCATTTGTTATATTAATTTATTATGTATTTTCAAATTTTAAACCAATAGATTCACATTTTACAAACATTTCATTACTCATAATTTTAAAATTCACAATATTAATTCAATTTTATGCTCTTTGTTTTTTTAGATAGAATTCCATAACCATGTTATAATTGGAAACACCTTATAAGTTCCGTAGTGTAACATAATTTAATGAAACCAACCATTTATAAAAAAAATAATACATTCCTTTTAATCGGAAGTCAGGTGAGGATTAGGTCAATAATCATTCAACCATAAACCTATATGTAATCCATATTATTTTTTACAGAAACATTATTACCAACCCATCTAAATTATTTAAACCCTTAGGAAGATATAAATAACTAGAAGAAATTGTCTATAGACAACCTATAAAATACCATAACATGTGGATCACATGAAACTATCAATGAAAGTAAACATGGAGATGACATATAAATCATATTATCCTCGAAAGATGAATGTGTACAGAAAATATCTCTTTACATTCCCATATAAGAGACAAAATCACATAAATTAATAATATCACACCCATGGGAACCACTTAATTTGAAAATCTATCAACCATTAAAGCATAAATCATGGGCAATGATTTTTATCCCTGGGAACTTGAATCCCCCCATATGTGGGGTTTCATGAACCCAATAATGAGCTCCTTACAAAGACTCAACACAACCTAGTATACTATCTACCATGAAAAAAGAGTAAATAAAAATAAAAATAAACGATTGATACCAGTTTGAAATTACCTAACCAGAAAGAAAATACATTGGTTCCCCAGTTTCGTGTTCTATATGACGTAAAACATGCCCCCTATATTCCATAATTTACTCTATGGTGATGAGGGACCATGAAAATAACATGGGAAGACTATTTCCTAATACCAAAGTACAATAATATTATAAATAAAATAAATCAAGAATCATCCAAGTAAACATCACTATAGGGAATTTGTTGATTAAAAAAACAAAAAAACTGCTGTGATAATAAATTAATGTTACATATATACCGAACAAGATCCCCCTTGGGAGGATTATACACAAAAATTACAAAGTGGAAAATAAATCTAAAGATAATAGCATGTCCCACACTTATCTTAAGTTTTCCCCAGTCCCAATAGCTAACTCTATCATAGTCATCCAAAAAACATTAATGAACATCGGGTGCTGACCTGAGCTAGGACCTTTGACAAAGAAAGATATCATCTTAGGTAACAAAGTTCCATGGAGCTCAGAGAAGGATGCGTGTTTAATTCAGTAGTCCACCACCAACGGTGTCCCTAAAATAACCAATCTGATTAGAAATGCATGAAAAATTTCTATAGAGAAAATAATAAATAAAAAACTATTTTAAAGTCTGAAATAATTTAAAAACTTTAAATAGAAACTCAGGAAGCCTCAGGTTCATGATGAAATATGAGGTCAGTTGAACCATTTTCGATCTTTATGTCTGTGACCATGATCAACCACACCTTATTCAGATAGTGTTGAGGTATATCTGATGACAACATAGTGATTTTTATAAGCATAATTATCCATATGAAATCTATTGTGGTCATCCTTGTATTCCTCAATATCATCAAATAGAATACTATATACTATCACTCATCACACCATTCCCAATCATCAAGTACCATATGAAATCCAGAAACTCACCCAAAAATTGCCATGAATTCTGAGCTTCTTTATTAGAATTCCCATTCATTAATTATCACATGGAATCCAAATTATCATCCTAGAAATATAATGGAATCCAAGATCACAAACAAGTATTCCCCAACTTTTTCCAATATAAATCATCAACTAGAATCCATATTCTCATCATGGTATTCCGAATAAAATCCATGTGCTTTACCCAATATTCCCTATTTTCATGTATCATATAGGCCAAGGAACAACTCCTACCCTTATCAATTCTACATCATGTTCATAGAATCTAAGTACACATCATAACATTACCCTCTATTATGAATCATGTGGAATTTGGGAAGTACTCCCAACATTCCAAGGAGCAAATGTTTTATGGAATCTAAGGAGATAATAGAGGAATTCCCAAGAATTAGGTAGCATTTAACATTTGATCAGTTAAACCCCATATCATTTTTTCTCATTAGGCATAACACCATCAATATCAATAATCTTTTTTTCACATATCATATTCCATTTAATAATTCAAAACCAAGATTCATCCCTTTTTATAAAACCAAGGCAATTTGTAAAACATGAGTCCCAATCATAAATCCCATTAGGATTTATATGACCTAAGTGACCAATTTACTCTATTGAAGGGGGATTTACCATTTTAAATTCCCTAAATAATACACTAATTTCCATTATTAAAACCAATCCATCATATAATTTAATTCCCAATTCATAATGATTTTTTCATTTCCTAAGGAAACCAAAGAATTACCCCACATCACATATTATTTTACCATTTTTGTTTTTTATTTATATGTTTGGGGATTCCAAAACCATTTCTCAATTTCACATCATTACATTAGGAATGACCAAAAGGCCAAAAAAAATTTAAATTATCAATTTTTTTGGAATTCCATCTAAAAAATGTTGATTCAAACTATATTTCCTATTAAATTATGTAAAACATTATTTACGAATTTAATGGCTTCGAGAAACTTCACTGGTAATTCTATCACTATGAATCCCTATTTAATTTATCCTATACAAATATTTAGAGAATATTAAATGGGATTTTATGTAAAGAATACTCAAGATATTTAATTTATTTTAAATGATACTGGGAAATACTACGACAGCCTGACCGCATCACAATCATACTTGAAAAAATAAAATTATTTCATAAATTAAAGCGGAATCCTAACTTTTCCACATGAGAGTATATTCTTATGGTATCATAAATCGGTTCAAGATAAATTTATAGATATGGAAAAAACATAACACACCCTAAAAATAAGTCATAACCAACATAAATGATGTAAACAATTTTCAAGTTTATAGAAAAAATGGATTGTAGAGGAGTGTTGAAATCACTGAGAGCTTTCCAAAAAGAATATTATATTGAAGATATAGAAGAAAAAGTGAGGAAATTCACCATGGATAAGTGTTAGGGGGATAGATAACCCATGTTCTTGTATTTTTGACAAATACTTACCAAAATCAAGTTATGAAGGAAAGGAGAATAAGGGTGTAAATTCCTTTTTTCCTTTAACAAATCCTCGTAACTAACTTATTGGTTGGTTCTAGGATAATCAAAAACATAGGGAGCCCAAGTATAAGCCCTTCCCTATGGGATATCCATAGACTAGCTTCTGGCCTCTGGCTGGCTAGTTGGTGGCACAAAAATGCCTTGGATGCATGCCCTGATCACTTCTTGAGCTTCTCAAACTTACTTAAGACCTTAAGAGCCCTTAGAGAACCTAAGAAAAGATCAAAATGTATCTTTTTTGGGTTCCATTGATTGAGATTATTATCCGATTCTTCGTGTAAAGAGTTTCGTATCTACTAGTTTGAAAACTAAAACATTCCTCCATTTCAGAACACCCCAAATGGAAACATAGTTTTATAGAGACCCTAGGTTCTGCCCTAGTGATATGTTTAACCTATAGTTAGTGTGGGTGGTTACATGTATATATGATTATGGTTGTCTTCGAGGAAACCAAACCAATTATTCAAGCTAAATTTGGCTATATTGTTGAGGTTAGGCACTGTAATTTAATGGTTGACCTCTATCATGTAAGACCGATATGGGTGAATGAACAACCATTATGAGATGTTTTATATGATATATTACAAATAGGATTCTCTTTCCTTGGACATGATATCTAAGTTAGTCATGCTTTTTGGAATTAATTGGTCTCGGATCCTTGGATTCATTGGATTCCTATATACATTTCCATGGTTTTTACACTGGAATAATCCTTAAGGTATATGTAAAATGAAAGGGATACATACTAAGATTCATCATATTGCTCTATTTGGATTCCCAGCATAGTTACATGATAATAAAATGTTATTCTTACCATATTGACCAAGACTCACGAGAACCAAGAATGGATCCCAATACCCCTATATTTCCCAATATTCCCTAGAATAATAATTGAATACCAATACTACTAGATTTACTAGAATTCATGGGAATCATATTTTTGTGTGATGATATTAATTACATTAGATAACCTCCTTAGGACCAGTTGATGAGGTTGATAATATTAGGAATGAGGATTTTGTTTTTATTTGATATATCCAGTACTATATGAGTAGATTTTATATTCATATTCTAATTCATAGTATTTAAATTGTCCCCCTTATGTGGTTGGTTTCAAATGCATAGATACTTCTGACACTATCCAAAGAATGTATGGTTGGGGTTCTAGGTGGATTGTTGGAAATAAATGTGTGAATACGTATGAATGTTGTGAATTGTGTTTTATATATCGAGGTTGGGGTATTGAAAGAGATATATTGTGATCTGTTTTCATATATTTTTTGAACACAAAATTAATCACAATAGCATTATGTATGTTTGAGGTACTAGGGATTCCAATAAAATAATTGGACATACGTTCTACCGAAATAGATGGAATTATTTTTTTGTACTTCTGTGAAATTTCATGTTATCTTTTTAGGTCATGCCAATATTATATCAACACCATAGTATATGGAATATGATGAGGTTATTAAATCATCATGTATTAAAAATAATTTAAGTAGGTGGAGAAAGAAACAAAATAAAGATGCTGGTTGAAGAAAATTACCTCTTCTTCGGGTATCCTCCTCAGGTTTTCACTAAAGCCATCCCAGCTTGGTTTTATTCCCACAGTAAGGCTTCTAGGATGAGAGGATTTAGTTATTGAATTTATTTGGGTATTTATTTCCTAAATATATTATTTTTAAAGGCATATATATGATATTACAAGGGGGTTCCTTTTATAATTGAGGTGACTGTAATGCTTTTAATTTTTTAAAAATATTCAATCATACCCACATCTTTATCATGAAAAATCCTAAAATATGTTCCATTAAGGAACCAAAATGATATAAGGTTGAAATAGTTCTATAATTTGGGTGTTTTATAAGTTGGTAGTTTGGTTTTACCCCTTTACTTCTTAGTTTAACCCCTCTATAAATTCATTTTCACCTTAACTATGGTAATTAATTTTTACTGTGTTCACTATTTATTTTGGTACAAAATTAAGATAACCTTATTTGAAAATAGAAATTATTATGATTCAAACTATGAAATCCATTTTTCCAAATTAAATTTACATAATTTTAACAATTTAATTTAATATTATTCCTATATATGTGACAAGGAAGCAGGTTTCTAAAGGGAAAATGTTCAAATATTTTATAAGTTTTAATTTATAAATTAAATAATAAATTTATGAAAAATAAATAATTTGGATTAATTTATTGAAAATTGAACAAATTTTACTTAAAAAAAATTCAAAAGATAATTTATCGTTATAAATTATATAAACAAAAAAGGCAGTTTTAAATTAAAATTCCGTATTTTTCACTATTCATCAAAAAAGGAAACTTTTAAAAAAATCCAAAAATTCAACCAAAGATAATTTTGGTATTCTATGTTAAAAAAGTTATTTTTATGGTTTAAAATATATTTTATAAAAGTTTTAAAAATTAATTTTAAATTATGTTGGCATAGCGGGACTAAGTTTTGTTTCAGAAAAAAATAGAGTTTTTCAGAAAACCTTTATTTTTATTTTAAATTTATTTTTAATTTCTTTCAAATAAATAAATAACTATAAATTTCATGATTTATTTAGTAATATTAACACCAAAAAATTTAATTTCAATGTTATGAATATTATATGAAATAATAATATTATAACAGTATTTTACATTTCGTTCAAACATCGCATTTTGTGTAACACAATCTAATCATAGTGTTGTATGTAACACAAGATAAACATAGTATTGTATGTATTGAAATATAATCAATGAATTGAATTCATATAAAAATAAATATATCATAATGTCTCAGGTTATTATATTTTCTTCTAATCTTGGTGTTGCGTGTCGTATGCACAATAGAATACAATGTTCTTATTTTTGAATTTCGAGGTGTTTCTGTAATGTACCAGAATTCCCATGTAATTTTTTGTTAAATTATATTGAATTATTTCAAGACCATACTCTCAGAAGAAATGTGATTTCGAGGCCCATGGTGCCCAGAATGTGATTTTTAACTTATTTTTAGTTCACTTAAATAAACGTGCAAGCATGTTTTTTTCTAAATTTTAAACGAGTGCTCAGATCGCAAATCTAAGGTCACCATTTAACTCAAAACACTGGGATTATCCTTGAAATGACTTAACATCGACCGTTAAGGGTCGGGTGGAAAAGTTAATTTTAGGACTTTTTGGAAAATAATAAAATAACATAGAAAGAGTTATTTTATTTTCATTTGCACCACTGAGTTGTGGATGGTGGCATTGTGGGGTGACAACAAGGAGACGACTAGGCTCATTAAATGAGGATCGTTAACAAATTGTCATTCAACTTTAACTATATGTTGTTTCATAAATGAAAGATCATAACAATGCAACATCACAACATAATAAAAGTTTGTGATGTGTTTTGTGTTATTAAACTAACACATTAGAGAGATGATAATTATACCCTATGGATTATATCACGACCCTATAGTGATATTAATCTCCAAAGAAGAAAAAAGAATGCTATAGAAACCCTCACCAACGATGAACATTGGAGGATCAGACTACGGTGGAAAATATTGTGGAGAACGAGATCAGATCTTGGAATTGATGAACATTAAAGATCAATAGTGGATCGTGGGACAAAAACCACTTGAATTGTCATCCATTAACTACAACAGATCTCAATCCAGGTATGGATGTCTATGTGTTTGAATTCCCCATTCTTCATTCTAAAACAACGAACATGGATCAATCCACGAATAGGTTGATTCGACGATCATGTGTTCTTGAAGGAGAGTGCTTTCCATGGGTTTTTTGGATGGGTATTATTAATATATTGATAGAATTGTGATCATGAACCTCCCATGTTTCAAACCTTTAATGAATAGGGTGCAAACCAACACGAACAAGGCATGAGCCCCTCTTCCTTGTACATTTTTCATGGATGAATTCTTGAAATGGTGGAAAGGCCAGTTCGGGGCCATCACAGTGAAGGTGGAAGGCCTACCATAATGTAGGAATATAAGGTTCAAGAAATGAACCACCAAAGCCACTCTGATATACCGCAGAAGAACCACTAGTGTGCCAACACTGGTGAGAGATGTGAGCAGAGGGAGGTGGCATGCCCGTCGGTGCGCCACAAACAACTGGCCGCAGCGGCGTGGAAGTGCAGCGCTGACCGACACCACGTGGAGGAGTGGCCTGCATCTGTGCCGTTGGGATGAGATGGCAGAATGTGGTTCGTCGACCGTGTGTGAGAGTCTGGCCAGCTGAATTGGCTTACCACATGGTGCAAGCCGCGGTCGCTTGACCAAGGTGGAGGAAACCGCCCCGCGTCAACCGTGGGGAAAGCGGGGAGTAGGATGCGCCTTCCAGCCACGTCCTGGCCAGATGATGAACCGGTAAACCTCTAGTAGATAGGGAATGCCAGCAAGTCGGACCCACCGTAGTGGTCCAGACCCACGACCCAATAGACTGGACCCAGGCTGGGTCAGCAGGCACGGGTCTGTCCGACTGGGTCGGACCGCACCCGGACCCGACCAACCCCTTTTTGAAAAAAAGTCAATAACTTGCAAATAGGGCATCCATTTGACGCACCATTTACAGAATGGGGACTCTTGTGAGGATGCAGTCCTTCTGAGATACTCTAATTGAGTTTTTTTAGAGGTTGACTTATGGCTGTGTTGGATAAGACTCGAATCCAACTGAGCCCTTTTTAAAAAAAATTCCCATATCTTACAGACCGAGCATCTATTCAACACACCATCTATTGAGTTAAGAACCCTATGATGAGATAATAATTTGGGTTACTCTATGTGGTAATTCATTGTAGTTGAGGTATAACCGATGGATTAATGATTATATCCTCTTTGAATCAAGTGTGCTAAGTTCGGGAATTCAGTGACTCGCTATGATGTGGGGAATGAGGGGGGACCCTTCATGGATCAACAAAGGAGAAAACCGTGACATATCAGAATGAGAGTTACCCTCCATGGATCAGCATGAGAGCAAAAATTCGTGGTTCAATAGTAGTGGGAACATTTGTGGACTAGCATGTGAGTGAACCTTTGTGGATTAGTATCAGCGCGACCCGTCGTGGATCAGCCGCAGAGCGACCCATCATGGATTAGCATCACAATGATCCTTCATGGATTAACAGCAGAGAAACCCTTCATGGATTAGCAGCAGAGCCTCTTAATATAATAAGATGATCTATCTTTATAACCAATTATCATTACTTCTATACTTAGGTTATTTCTGGTGTGAGCTATGTATTTTGCTTTTTTACTTTACATTGAGATCTTGATTTGGGGTATTTTCCTTTGTGGATTTCTGTGAGACCTGAGTTGGTCATAGGGTTCCTATTGAGTATTGTTATACTAAACTCTGCATGGGCTTCACCCGCACCTGTTCTGTCTTGTGCAGATGATAGAAAACTTTGATTGGGACTTTGGGGAGCCAGGGCTAGACGGTTCTCGGAGGTGGATCGATAAACGTGGTGTGATACAGTGAAATATGAAAGTGATATGTACCTTCCCTTCTGGTATGATCCTTGGAGGATGACCTCTGGATATTGTACTTCTTTTTTTTGTACTTTTCTTTCAGTTGGGCTGGTATTTTGGCCCATTTTTAGTTTTTGTAGTACTTGTACTTGTTGTTGGTTATAGTTTGTGATTACTTTCTATTGTATGGGTTGCGTGTGTGTGTACAGGTTGAATGGAAATGCCTTACCTTTTTGGGATATGACTTTTTGATGCTAGTCGCCTTCCCCCGGCGTATTGAAGGTGGGCATGTGGTAGTCATGGAATGAGCCTTGGGGGATGGTTCGTGACAAAGTGGTATCAAAGGGGTGTCAGTTCAACTAAAAGAACTAAGAGTTTGTATTTTTGATGAGGGAAATAGTGTTAAGCGTCTTAAATTTGGCTTTCAGTATGGGGAGTCTAGTGTTGGTGCGGTAGGTGACTTATCCATACACCATGACCCTGAATTATGTTTTCGGACTAAATACACAAAAAAATTGTTTCCTGTGTTTCAGAAATGTTTTTCTCTTGATCTCTTTTGAGTTAGCTCACTAGCTATAACTTATTGAGCGTGGCACATTTTTTCCCTACAAGATGCCTCAACAAAGGTTTCCATCCCGGATTCCAGTGAGGGATCACGATGATGGCCCACCTAGTAATGAGGCGTATGTGCAGGGACCACTTATAGCGATAGCACCTTCGGGTGGTGTACCAGTAGCACCACCACTCGTAGAGTAGCAGTTGTTACCAGTCCCACCAGTGGGTAGTGCACACCGACTGAGCATGTTTCACAAGTTATAAAGGAAGAGGCCTACAAGGTTTCTATGTGAGATAGATCCTCAGGAAGATGAGGATTGTCTAGAGGTAGTTTCGTAGGTTTTTCTCCAAGTAGAGACACCTACAGATTAGAATGTGGTCCTAGCCGCTAGAATTTTTTAGGGCACAACCGGTGGATGGTGGAGCTTGATGCTCCAGACACATGAGGAGGTGACCCTTTCCTAGTAGGACTTCTAGTGCCTATTTAGGGATTAGTTTCTACCAGTGACACTATGCTCAGTGCGTATTCTGAATCTACCACACCTACAGCATGGCATCCTGACTGTGGCCCAGTACTCGGCGACGTTTACCGACCTATCCCGCTACTCCACCAGCATGCTACAAGACCCTTTATTCAGAGCCCGGACCCTTGAGAAGGGTCTACGATGGTAGAATAGGGCATTGATAATTTCTCTTCGCATCCCGACACAGGCCGGAGTACTTGATCTAGCTCTATAGGTAGAGAGATTCCAAGCTGAGCAGGAACTACGGCCAGAGCCACCACTGGATGACAGGTGGCTGAGTCATCTGTAGCAGGAAGTTGGTAGACGACACAGAGGCCCAAATAGGCCAGACCTTCCAGAGGATGACCCAGGGATGTGGGGTTAGAGGTGTGGAGCTCGCTAGACAGTGGAGGTCACTTGAAAGCTAGTGTTAGTTACTAATTCGGAAGGTATGGACACATGGATCGTGACTTCCCAAGCTTCTTCATAGATTATCAGTAGGCGGTCGAGGGACCGCCAAGGAAGAGGTAGTGGTTTGGCCTAGGATATTTTCAGGGTGGCAGATGTGGAAGGGGAGTAGGCTGAGTGGCATTCGGCGGATGACAGTTCGAAGTACTACGTCCACCACCCCCATGTAGTCCACAAAGGGCTCATGGAGCCAGTGGACAGGGGCGAGCTCATCTTCAGGCATTGGTGGCCTATGACTATGGCTCTCCAGAGATGATTAGAGGTGCGATATGTTTCTTCTCCACCTTAGCTACAATTATTATAGACATATGTGAGAGTCACTCTATCCTTTCTATGAACCTCATTTGAGGCTCGAAGATTCCGGTGGAGCTGTTGGCTCGATCCTTATGATTAGAGACCCCTACAAGAGGGGATTCAATGATTACACACTTGTTCCTATAGTGTCATCTTACTCTATGTGGTGATAGATTTGTCTAGGATCTACTATTAACAGTTTCAAGGCCTTATGACATAATCTTGGGTATAGACCAGTTATCCACAATCCATGCTCATATCAAATGTTTTAGGCAAAAAGTGCGGTGTGTTTTCATGGATGGGACCAGGTTTTCCTTCACCAGTGAGAAGGTAATATTTGTAGCGCATGATGGACTTTGTCAGAGGAGGGTCCATCCGATGACTCACTAGTTGGATAACATCACCCTCTGTGCGGTGGGTGAGAGGAGTCTAAGCATTCATGCTGTGGTGGATGAGTATGTGGATGAATTTTTAGAAGATTTCATAATACTACCTCCTCCTGGAGAGGTAGACTTCTTTATTGACTATACTAAGGTACGACACTGATATCTAAACTTGCATATCAGATGGATCTCGCAGAGCTTTGGGAGATGAGAGTACAATTGGAGGACTTGTAGAGGAAGGGGTTCATAAGACCCAGTGTTTCTCCTTGGGTAACCCCAGTGTTGTTTTCCAAGAAGAGATATGGGGGCGAGAGACTATGTGTGGATGTTCGGTGCTTGAAACATGTGACCATGAAGAACCAATATCCACTTTCAAGGATTCAAAACCTCTTCGATCAACTGAAGGGATCAAGGTGGTTCTGGATGATTGACCTCAGATTAGGCTATCATCAGCTTCGGGTATGGGATGAGGACGTACCAAAGAAAAAATTTAGATGACAGTATGGCCACTATGAGTTTTTGGTGATGCCTTTAGGCATGAAAAATTCCCCAGCAGTGTTCATGTGACTCATAAATAGTGTCTTCTAGCGCTACCACAATCATTTCGTGGTAATCTTCTTTGATGACATCATGGTTCACTCAGTGTTGGAGGAGGAGCATGATACACACCTACAAATATTTATGGATAAACTCTGAGAGAACCATCTTTACAGTAATATCTCAAAGTGAAAGTTCTGGATTCGGGCGGTCCAATTTTAGGGACACATCATCTCGGAGGCTGGAGTTGCGGTGGATCCGGCGACGATAGAGGTAGTTCTATCTTGAGAGCCACTAATGAGCGTGACTGAGGTGCAGATTTTTCTAGGGATGGATGGGTAATACTGTAGGTTTTTATCCAAATTTTCCAGTGTAGCTGCACCCTTGTCAGCTTTGAAAAAGTAGGGACAACCCATTTTATGGACGAATAGTTTCAAGAATAATTTCCAAGAACTGAGGCGGAGATCGGAAAGTTCCCCCATCTTGAGACTACTAGAAGAGGGTGTTGGTTATGTAGTCTTCTGTGACACATTAGAGAATGGATTGGGTTGTGTCTGGATGAAGGAGTGAGCAGTGATCACCTACAGATCACGGATGTTGAGGTAGCATGAGCATAACTATGCAAACCATGACCTGGAGTTAGCAGTAGTGGTATTTCTGTTGAATATTTGGTGACACTAATTGATGCATTAATGATTTACTGTCTACTCTGACAACAAGAGTCTCAGGTATATCATCTCACAAAATGACATGAAATTGAGACAATGACGATGGATGAAGTTCCTCTTAGACTATGAATTTGAGATAGTCTATACTCTTTGGAAGGGGAATGTGGTGGCTGACACGCATAGCAGGAGGTCTGATTTGCAGCTGCTGAGTGAGACGACGAAGCAGCTAACCGTGATGATGATATCCTTTGTGGATAATGATGGATCAAATTTCCTCCAGTCTATTACTATCACTCCACCACTCATTCAATGAGTTAAGCAGGACCATCTTGTGGATGTTGACTGCGAGGCCTGATGTACTCTGATATCCTCAGGACATGGTCCTAATATATTTTTGATAGGTGGAGAGCATGTCATCCTTTTCATAGTATTCACCATGGTACCAGGGATGTTATGGGAGGAGGCGGTGAGGGAGTTCCACACATCCCCTTTTGTGGTACATATTGGTGTTGTAAAGGCCCAAAAAATTAAAGGAATTGTTTCTTAATTTTCTTGGGAATTTTACAAGAACACAGTTTCTGACGACACCTAATTCTGAGGCCTGGTGTGCCCGGAATCATTTTCCGAAGTTTAGATCGGGTACGTTCAGTGAACGAACGAGCGAGTTTTTCTAACTTTTGAACCGGTGCCCAGAATCGTATTCTGAGGGCACCAATGGAATCGCAGCACCGGTAATTTCTTAGAAACACGTTTTCCGGAGTTGCGTTTGCTCGGGTGTGGTTTTTAATTTTTGGGGATAAGTTAAGGACTAAAATAAAGTGGTGCGACAATTTATTTTATTTTACTTAAAGCAGCTTAACCTAAGTTAAGAGGATAAGGTGGGACCCACAATATCCTACCCACTTGGTAAGATATTTGTGAGGTGGGGCCCGCACGAGCCCCACCGTTTCTTTCCTTCTAAGTAACGTACCCACACCCCCCTTTTAATGAAGTCAACCCTTGCGATTAATCTGGTTAAGAAACGCCTCATTAATTTGGGCGGCTAAATTGTTACAATTAATTCATTGAATTAATTGTTAGTTTCTTTTCTTTTGAATGTCAAATGCTTAGGATATGTTAATGAAATAAGTGTTGAACTTATTTTATTTTGTTGGAATTCTGGTTGGGGGAGCCTTTGGGAGAAAAAGGAGAGGTCTTGAGGATTCTTCGTTCTTTGACGAAGAACGCGAAGAACGCACCGCCACCGACGAAGAACGCTGACCTCCGATAGTGGACGACTGCGAGAGACGCCTTCCTCAGAGATCACCTAATGCCAACGACGTTCCTTCTGTGATGCTTTCTTCCACTGCGATCCTCTTATTCCGTGACGGTTAATTCCGCGATGAACTCTCGTTTGATGACAACGTTGAGGTAGGGGTTATGTGTTTTAATTTGTGAAATATTCCGTCATCTAACCTCATTGATTTGGACCACTTGATATCGTTTAACGGGAGGGGGTTGGACCGCACAAACACGGCCGACCCTCCTCCCTTATTATTATTTTGTTGTTGCGGTTAAAAGGAAAGTAACGCGGTGTCGTCGCACCGTGTGGGAATGAGCGGCAAGAAATGCACGACGCCATCACGCCATGCATTTGAGAATTGAACCAGAGACACGGCGCCGTCACGCCGCGCCGGTGAACTATGAATGCACAACGGCCGGAGAGGGGCTGTGACAGAGGGGCACGGCGCCGTCGTGCCACGCCGGATGGATGAAGGATGCCACTGGTTCTGGGCCGTGGCGGAGCAGGGGAACCGGCGGCCGGGTGCAGGCCGCCGGCATCAGAGCAGGGGGACCGACCGTGCCGGTCCCGTTGCGGCAGAAGCCGGCCGGCCGGAGCGGGTCGACCAAACCGTGGAAGAACTGGGGGTTCGAAACCCCCGGCTGGCCAGACGTTAGAGGCCCCATTAAGGGGCCGCAGTTTCTACACGCAGGGGAACCTCCCCCCGCATCCGAACGGCTCGGCCGTTCGGCCGAGTCCCTGGCCCGCATGCCAGCGCGCCACGCTCTGGGCCGGCTGCACTGGCCGGTCCGCCAGACCAGGCCGCCGGGCCAGGCCGCGCCCAGGCCGGGCCAGGCCGCGCCCAAGCGGGCCAGACCCGGACCTGGTTGGGGTCGACCCGGTACGGGCCGACCATGGGGGTATCGGGCCGGGTCGGACCGGGCCCGAACCCCCTAATTCTGAACCTCTTTCGGTCTGTTGCCCATAACTTGAGCTACGAGCCTCCGATCGACGCACCGCCAGTTGCGATGTAATCCTTGGATCGAGACTGTCGTTTAGGTATATCACACTCAAGGTTTTGGAGAACTTTGTATTCAGCCAGGTTGGTTCGTACACGAAACCAACCAGGCCCTCAGAGCGGAAACACTTATAACTTGAGTTCTGGACGACCGATTGACGTGCCGTCGACTTTTTTGGATTCCTCTAAGTGAGACGGACCATTTGGATTACTCCACTCGAGGTTTGTACGCAGTTGGAGTATGGTCGGGTTGGGTTTGACTTAAAAATCAACCGGTCCCCTTGGACGAAAAATCCAATAACTTTCAGACCAGGTGTCCGATTGACGCGCCGTCTGTGACGTTGAGTTCCTGTTGGCGATACGGAACTTTTGGATACATAAACTCTGGACTATGTGTCATTTGATGTATCAGCCCCTCGGCTCGTGGAGCGGACCCTCCCGAACGAGCTTGCTATGTGCGGGAACCCTAGAGCTGGCTATGACTGCGACGATGACGACGACTGTACAGAGATCCTCAGTGGATTCGACGGCGACAACTACAGCACTCAGCGATCCTACGTGGATCAGTGCTACCGATCCTGTGTGGGTCTGATCTTGTGTGGGTCAGCGCCCAACGGTCCTGTGTGGGCCAGCGCCTACAGATCCTGTGTGGGTCTGATCCTGTGTGGGTCTTTGCAGGGGTTAGTTACCTATCCATCCTGTGTGGGTCAGATCCTTTGTGGGTCATTTCAGGGGTCAGTACCCATCAATCCTTTGTGGGTCCAACGACATAGATGAATCAGTGGCTATATCTGATCATCTCTATCGTCATATGAAGAAGTATACCTGTGTGAGCTGAATTTTGACTTGATATCCTGTGTGGATTACGTTATGCTTTCCTGTGTGGATTTGGTTGTGAATTCCTATGTCGAATGGGTTACGTTTTCCTGTGTGGACTGGGTTGTACATGGGCTCGGATGGTGGTGATGAACTAGAATTGATGACTTAGGTATATGTATGGGCATATACCTAAGCAGTGTCGGATGTTACTTCGTGATTGTATATTTCCTTTGTGGTTTATCCTTTTTAGATTCTGGGAGACCTTCGGGGGTCTCAGGGTCCCTACTAAGTAGCTTATAATCACCCCTGCATGGGCTATGCCTGCACTATGTTGTGTTGGTTGAAGACGACGGACAGCGCTGATCGTGGTTGAGGCTTGCGGAGCAGGACGGTACCCGGAGGTGGTCTACTGGGCGGGACGTACTCGGAGCGGACGGCTGGACCCGAGGAGCTGTGGAGGCTATCTGTACTCACCCTTCAGGTGGGACTTCCAGTGGATGGATCGACGTTACTTCTTTACTTTCAGTTGCTATTTTCCCTTTCCAGTTGTACTTTACTTTCAGTTTGGGTTTGTATTCTAGCCCCCTTACATTTCCGCACCAACAGTTGTACCCAATTTTTATTTAGTGTTTACTTCTACTACTTTCTTGTTCTGTGGTGTTTGATTACTTTACAAAGGCAATGCCTTCACTTTTTACCGGGAATTACGCCTTGGTTCTAGTCTCCAGCCGCTGGCCTATGGAAGGCGGGCTTGGGGTAGTCACGGCAGGGGCCATGAGGACGGGTCGTGACAAATTGTTATCAGAGGAGTTCGGTTCTACAGCAGAACTCAGGACTCTGATCTTTTTCTATGTTAAGCAATAGTGTTAAGAGTATTGAGTGTGGTTATCAGTCCAGGGAGTCCAATGTTGGTGTGGCGGCCGACATATCCGTACACTAGGACCCTGACTTCTGATTTCCGACTTAATGCACGAAAACATTGATTGCATGTGTGTTTCAAGTTTTCTTTGTGATTACTTTATGTCATCTCACCAGGTATACTGTTTGACCGTGATGCACCTGTTTCTTTTCAGGATGGCCCCACAATTCCAGCCATCTAGGGTTCCGAGAGTTGTGCATGATGACCCCCCACTGAGCGACGAGGCCTCAGTACATGGCCCTTTGACAGTAGAGGCACCGTCGGTACCTCTACCCGCCGATCCACCGATGCTACCAGCCCCAGCCTCTGACGATGCATGTCGCCTTAGTGTACTGCACGAGTTTCAGTGCCAGCGACCGCCCAGGTTCCACTGGGAGACGGACCCCCAGGTAGCCAAGGATTGGCTGGAGGTAGTTGTACGGGTTTTCAGGTTAGTGAGGACACCAGCAGACCTCATGGTGATCCTCGCAGTGAGCCTACTGCCTGCGGAAGCAGGCCGATGGTGGAGCTTGATGCCCCAGGTGCACGATGAGGCATCTCTTCTCTGTATGGACTTTAAGAGCCTCTTCCGCTTAGAGTTCATCCCAGCCACCCTCCGTGTGGTGCGCATCCAGGAGCTTCTACAGCTACGACAGGGTAGCTTGACGGTCGCCCAGTACTCGGCGAGATTTACCAATATCCCACGCTACTCGACAGACATGGTACGAGACCCATTCTTCCAGGCTCGGACCTTTGAGCAGGGATTGAGGCAGGAGATCAGGGCATCGTTTATTTCACTCAGCATTCCGACTCAGGCAGGAGTACTGGAGAGATCCCTTCAGATCGAGAGATTCCTTGTTGAGCCTTCATCAGCAGTGAGACCTACCGTAGGGCGGCACGTAGCAGAGTCTTCTGCAGCAGGCAGTCGACAGATGACTCATGGGTCCAGGTAGACCAGACCCTCAGGTAGATGACCTCAGGACACTGGCTCAGCAGTGTGGGGCACACAGCGTGGAGCCAGTCTTTCGAGAGGCAGGCAGTGCTACGCATGCGGCGGGCAGGGACATATGGTTTGTGACTGCGCGACCCGTCATGCCGAGGAGCAGCAGACGGTTGCGGGACCACCCAGGCAGAGGCAGACGGTCGACCGTGGCAGTCCACAGGGAGCAGGCGGATGAGGAATCGGGGATTTCTGAGCTGCAGGTGGTGGGTGACACTTTGATGCTCTACCACCATCACCACCAGGAGGTCCACCCCGACCACAGGGAGCTGGTGGGAAGAGACATGCACAGCTCCAGGCAGTAGAGGCCTACAACCACGACGCTCCTGAGATGATTCGAGGTACTATCTATGTCTATTCCACCCTTGCTACAGTTCTTATAGACACAGGAGCGAGTCACTTTTTCATAGCAGCTGCCCTTGTTCGGAGCTCGAAGATTCCGACAGAGCCGTGGGCTTGATCCTTATGGCTAGAGACTCCTACGTTAGCAGACTCGACGATTACGCACTAGTGCCGGCAGTGTGATATTAATCTAGGAGGAGAGAGCTTTGGCTGGGATCTTCTTCTAGCGGCATCGAGGCCTTACGACATCATCTTGGGAATGGATTGGTTATCTACAGTCCATGCTTAGATCGACTGTATTAGGCGCAAGGTGCGATGTGTACACACCGATAGGAGCAGGTTCACCTTCACCGGAGATAAGGGAGCCTTCGCAGCACAGGATGGTCTACCGCAGAGGAGAAAAATCCCATCCCTCGTCAGTTGTCTAGCCTCATCCTAGGAGCAGTTGACGTGCAGAGTCCTAGTTTTCCTTCAGTGGTGGATCAGTATGCAGACGTTTTTCCGGACGACGTTACAGCACTAACTCCTTGCAGAGAAGTAGACTTTTATATTGATCTGTACCCCAGGACAGCCCCGATATCCACCCCAGCATATCAGATGGAGCCCACCGAGCTTTGAGAGCTACGGGTACAATTGGGGGACTTGCAGGACAAGGGATTCGTCCGACCTAGTGTTTCGACCTGGGCTTCCCCGATATTGATCGCCAAGAAGACGGATGGGAGATTTTGACTTTGTGTCGACTATCATCGCCTGAACCAGGTGACAGTGAGGAACAAGTATCCTCTACTGAGGATTTATGACCACTTCGACCAGCTCATTGAAGCACAATGGGTCTCAAAGATAGACCTCATGTCAGGCTATCGTCTGCCCAGAGTTCGGGACAAGGACATGCAGAAGACAGAATTCAGATGTCGGTATGGCCACTATGAGTTCTTGGTTATGCCCTTTGGTGTAACCAATGCCCCCGCAGTGTTCATGGGCCTCATGAACAGGATATTTCAGCCACACCTTGATTGATTTGTCATGGTCTTCATCCGCGAAATTTTGATTTACTCGACGTCTGAGGAGAAGCATGCCTACCACTTGCGGGTTGTACTGGACACACTCCGAGAGCACCAGCTTTATGGTAAGCTCTCTAAGTGTCAGTTCTGGATACGTGAGGTCCACTTCTTGGGACACCTCATCTCTGAGGCGG
The DNA here is from genome assembly GCA_963277665.1 of Viscum album. NCBI lineage: Eukaryota > Viridiplantae > Streptophyta > Magnoliopsida > Santalales > Viscaceae > Viscum > Viscum album. The sequence continues at coordinate 1,035,019,163 of OY728121.1, read as the reverse complement.
GAGTTGCGGTGGATCCTGCGAAGATCGAGGCAGTGCTATCTTGGGAGCCACCCAGGAGCGTGACGGAGGTGCGGAGTTTCTTGGGACTAGCTGGATACAACCTAAGAATTGTGACAGAATTCACCAGAGTTGAGGTACCACTCTCATCTTTGACGAAGAAGGGGAAACCCTTTGTGTGGTCAGACAGATGTCAGTAGAGCTTCCAGAAGCTGAGACAGAGATTGACCAGCACACCTATCTTGAGGTTTCCGGAGGAGGGAGTAGGGTACGTAGTCTACTGCGATGCATCAGGGACCGGGATCGGGTGTGTCTTGATGTAGTAGCGGGTAGTGATCGCCTATGGATCACGTCAGTTGAGGCCGCATGAGCAGAACTACGCTACCCATGTCCTGGAGTTAGCAGTAGTGGCCTTCGCTCTGAAGACATGGCGACACTATCTTATGGGAGAGCGCTTTACAATCTATTATGACCACCAGATTCTCATGTACATCTTCTCGCAAAAGGAACTGAACCTGAGACAACAGTGATAGATCGAGTTCCTCTAGGACTATGACTTTGAGATAGTCTATACTCCTGGAAAGGGGAATGTGGTAGCCGATTCTCTCAGAATGAGGACATTCATTCAGCTACTTGGGGAGGCGACAGAGTAGATAGCCGCTTTGAAGATATCCTTCATGGATAGAGATGGAGAAGCCTTCCTTTAGTCACTCACAGTCACTCCTCCACTACTAGAGAAGGTCAGAGAGGCACAGCGTGGGGACGCCGACTGTGAGACGCGGCGTGCATAGATATCCTCAGGACAGGCACCTGATGGATTCTCCATGGGGGGAGAGCACGAAGTCCTTTTCAGAGGATGTAACTTGGTACCATTTTCATTATAGGAGGAGGTGCTGAGAGAGTTTCACACTTCTCCTTTGGCGGTACATCCTGGAGTGGCGAAGATATACCACGATCTCAGACGACAGCACTGGTGGCCGGGCATGAAGAAGGCTGTGGCAGAGTTCGTTTCTCGATGCCCAGCCTTCCAGCAGGTGAAGGCAGAGCACCATGTACCAGTAGGCTTGGTACAACCCTTGGAGGTCCCGGAGAGGAAGTGGGATGACATGTTTATGGACATCGTGACTGGAATTTCACGCACTTCTAGAGGTCACGACTCCATTTGGGTGATTGTCGACCGACTCATCAAGTCGGCTCACTTCTTACCCATCAGAGATCAGGGCTCAGTGGAGAGCTTGGGACGTCTCTACGTTCAGGAGATTTTACGGCTTCATGGTGTGCCATCTTCCATCGTTTCTGATTGAGATTCTCGCTTTACTTCTCGGCTTTGGAAAGGGTTGCAGGAGGCGTTCGGGACGCAGCTACGTCTGAACACCTCCTTTCACCCCCAGACAGATGGTTAGATGGAGATGACCATTCAGACTCTCGAGGACATGCTCCACGCATGTGTCCTCGACTTTGGTCGCAGCTGGGTGGACCACCTACCGTTCGTGGAGTTCGCGTACAACAACAGCTACCACTCCAGCATCGGGATGGCACCATACGAGGCGTTGTACGACCGACCTTGAAGATCTCCTCTGTGAGGGATAGACCATGGGGAGTCAGCACTTGTGGGACCAGAGATGGTCCAGGATACGACAGAGAAGGTCCAGATCATCCAGGAGCGGATGAGGATAGCTCAGAGCTGGCAGAAGTCTTATGCTGATAGGAGACGGAGACCTCTAGAGTTCGAGGATGGCGACCACGTCTTCCTACGGGAATCACCTCGATGAGGTTTATGGAGGATTGGCCAAGGTGGAAAGTTGTCTCCGAGAGTCATTGGACCATTCCAGGTCCTTATAAGAGTAGGTGAGGTGGCTTACCACTTATCTCTTCCACCTCAGTTGCACTGGGTGCACGAAGTCTTCCACGTATCTCAGCTGAGGAGATACGTGCACGACCCGACACATATAATTGACCATGGGGAGCTGGACGTTGATGATGGAGCGAATTTTGCGGAGGTCCCGGTGGATATTGAGGATCGAAAGGAGTGGGTACTACGTGGATGGTTGATTCCTCTAGTGTGCATCAGATGGCAGCACGGGAACCTCCAGTAGAGCACTTGGGAGCAGTAGGATCAAATGCGTGCTCAGTACCCACTTTTGTTTCCCTAGTTTTTGATGTATCTTTATGGGGACTTAAATCCCTGAGGTGGGAGTGATGTAAAGACCCTAAAAATTCAAGGGAATTTTTTTCTTAATTTTCGTGGGAATTTTACAAGAACACAGTTTCTGACGGAACCGGGTTCCGAGGACCGGTGTGCCCAGAATCATTTTCCGAAGTTTAGCTCGGTAACGTTCATTGAACAAACAAGCGGGTTTTTCAAAAATATCCTACCAAGTGGGGCCCGAACGAGCCCCACCGTTTCATCCCTTCTATGTAACACACCTTCACCCCCTTTATAATGAAGTCAACCCTTGCATTTATTCTGGTTAAGAAACGCCTCATTAATTTGGCCTGTTAAATCATTACAATTAATTAATTGAATTAATTGTTCGTTTCTTTTCTTTTGAATTTCAAATTCTTAGGATATCTTAATAAAATAAGTGTTGAACTTATTTTATTTTTTTGGAATTCTGGTTGTGGGAGCCTTTGGGAGAAAAAGGAGAGGTCTTGAGGATTCTTCGTTCTTCGACGAAGAACGCGAAGAACGCACCGCCGCCGACGAAGAACGCCGACCTCCAAAGGTGGATGATGGCGAGAGAGGCCTTCCTCGGAGATCACCTAACGCCAACGACATTCCTTCCGTGATGCTTTATTCCGCGGAGATCCTCTTCTTACGCGATGGTTAATTCCGCGACGAACTGTCGTTCGACGACAATGTTAAGGTAGGGGTTATGTGTTTTAATTTGTGAAATCTTCCGTCATCTAACCTCATTCATTTGGACCGCTTGATATCGTTTAACAGGAGGGGGCCGGACCACACAAACACGGCTGACCATACTCCCTTATTATTATTTTGTTGTTGCGGTTCGAAGGAAAGTAACGTGGTGTCGTCGCACCGCGCGGGAACGAGCGGCAAGAAATGCGCGGCGCCGTCGCGCCACGCATTTTAGAATTGAACCAGAGATGCGGCGCTGTCAGACCGCGCCGGTGAACTACGAAAGAACTGCGGCCAGAGCAGGGCTGCGGCGGAGGGGCGTAGTGCCGTCGCGCCTCGCCGGACGGATGAAGGCCGCGGCCGGTTCCGGGCCGTGGCGGAGCAGGGGAACCGGCGGCCAGCTCCAGGCCGCCGGCATCGGAGCAGGGGGACCGGCCTTGCCAGTCCCGTGGCGGCAGAAGCCGGCTGACCAGAGTGGGCCGGCCGGACCGTGGAAGAACTGGGGGTTCGAAACCCCCGGCTGGCCATACGTGAGCGGCCCCATTAAGGGGCTGTGGTTACTACACGCGGGGGCAGCGCCCCCACCTCCAAACGGCTCATCCGTTCGGCTGAGTCCCTGGCTAGTGCGTCAGCGCACCGCGCGCCGGGCCAGCTGCCCTGGCCGGTCTGCCAGACCAGGCCGCCAGGCCGGGCCGTGCCAGCCGGGCCGGGCCGCACCCAAGCGGGCTGGACCCGGACCCGGTTCGGGTCGGACCGGGCCCGAACCCCCTAGTACCGATCCTCTTTCGGTTTGTTTCCCATAACTTGAGCTACGGGCCTCCGATCGACGCACCGTCAGTTGCGATGAGATCTTTGGATAGATTCGGTTGTTTCAGTATATTGAACTCAAGGTTTTGGAGACCTTTTGGTTTAGACGGGTTGGTTCATACACGAAACCAATCGGGCCCTCGGAGCGGAAACACTTATAACTTGAGTTCCGGACATCCGATTGAAGTGCCATCGATTTTATTGGATTCCTCTTAATGAGACGGACCTTTGTCTTACTCCACTCGAGGATTGTATTCCAGTGGAGTACGGTCGGGTTGGTATTGACTTAAAAACCAACCTGGCCCCTAGGACAAAAAAGCCAATAACTTTCAGACCAGACGTCCGATTGACGCACCGTCTGTGACGTTGAGTTCCTGTTGGAGATACGGAACTTTTGGATACATCAACTCCGAACTATGTGTCAGTTGATGTATCAGACCCTCGGCTCATGGACCGGACCCTCCCGAACGATCTTGCTGTGTGCGGGAACCCTAGAGCTTGCTGAGACTGCGATAACGACGATGACTGTATAGAGATCCTCAGTGGATTCGACGGCAACGACTAGAGCACTCAGCGATCCTACGTGGATCAGTACTACCAATCCTGTGTGGGTCTGATCCTATGTGGGTCAGCGCTCAGCGGTCCTGTGTGGGCCAGCGCCTACAGATCCTTTGTGGGTCTGATCCTATGTGGGTTTTGCGGGGGTTAGTTACCTATCGATCCTGTGTGGGTCAGATCCTTTGTGGGTCATTGCGGGGGTTAGTACCTCTCGATCCTTTGTGGGTCCGACGACATAGATGAATCCATGGATATATCTAATAATCTCTGTCATCATACAAAGAAGTATACTTGTGTGTGCTGAATCTTGACTTGATATATTGTGTGGATTACGTTATGCTTTCCTGTGTGGATTGGGTTGTGATTTCCTATGTGGAACAGGTTACGTTTTCCTGTGTGGACTGAGTTGTACTTGGGCTCGTATGTTAAAGCTGAACTGGAATTGATGACTTAGGTATATGTATGGGCATATACCTAAGCAGTGTCGGATGTTACTTTGTGATTGTATCTTTCCTTTTTGGTTTATCCTTTGTGGATTCTGGGAGACCTTCGGGGGTCTTGGGGTCCCTACTGAGTAGCTTATACTCTCCCATGTGTGGGCTATGCCCGCACTACGTTGTGTTGGTTGCAGACGACGGACATCGCTGATCGTGGTTGAGGCTTGCGGAGAAGAACGGTACCCAGAGGTGGTCCACTGGGCGAGACGTACTCGGAGCGGACGACTGGACCCGAGGAGTTGTGGAGGCTATCTATACTCACTCTTCAGGTGGGACTTCCAGGGGGCGGCTTTACTTTCAGTTGTTGTTTTCCCTTTCCAGTTGTACTTTACTTTCAGTTTGGGTTTGTATTCTGGCCCCCTTACTTTTCCGCACTTACTGTTGAACCCAGTTTTTACTTAGTGTTTACGTCTACTGCTTGCTTGCTATGTGGTGTTTTTTACTTTACAAAGGAAATGCCTTCCCTTTTTACTGGGAATTACACCTTGGTGCTAGTCGCTAGCCCCTGGCGTATGGAAGGCGGGCTTGGGGTAGTCACGACACGGGCCCCGAGGACGGGTCGTGATAGGTGTGGCGATGATATACCAGTACCTATGACGTTAGTACTAGTGGCCAAGGATGAAGAAAGATGCGGCATAGTTCGTTTCATGATGCCTCACTTATTAGCAAGTGAAGGTCGAGCATCAGGTCCCAATAGGCTTGACTCAACCACTTGCAGTTCTGGATTGGAAGTGGTATGGTATCTCCATGGACTTTATAACAGGGTTACCATGCATGTTCAAGGGCCATTACTCTATCTGGTTGATCGTTGACCGAATCACCAAGTTAGCTCACTTCCTCTCCATCAGGGATTAGGGATCAGTAGAGGGCTTGGAGCACATGTACATCCAAGAAATAGTACGACTTCACAGGGTGATAGAGAAGATCATCTCAGACTGTGATGCACGCTTTACATCCTAGTTGTGGAAGGGGTTATAGGATGCATTTGGGACTCAACTACGCTTTAGCACAGCTTTCACCCCAAGAAGGATGGTTAGATGTAGTGGCCATATAGACCTTAGAGGACATGCTTTTTTTTGTGTCCTAGATTTTGGTCATAATTGTGAGACCACCTACCACGGGTGGAGTTTACGTACGACAATAGCTATCACTCCACCGTTGTCATGGAACTGTTTGAGGCCTTGTATGGGTCTCCATGAAGATCATATCTATACTGGGCAGACCCAAGGGATTTAGCACTCATGGGTCTAGAGTGGGTATGGGATACCACTGAGAATGTGTATATCATCCAAAAGTGGGTGAGGACTGCATAGAGTAGAAAAAAGATACAGAACCTTGGAGTTCAAGGAGGGAGACCATGTTTTCCTTATGGTCTCACCCCGACATGGATTGTAGATATTTGGCTGGGGTGACAAGTTATCTCTTAGGTTCAGCATACCTTTCCAAATTATCATCAAAGTTGGTGAGGTGGAATACCACTTAACTCTTCCCCCGCAGATGCACTTGGTGCACGATGTGTTTCACGTGTCGCAACAGAGGTACATGCATGATCTATCAATCATCATTGACTAGGGTGAGCTCGACATTGATGATGGGTCATCATTTTCAAAGTTACCAGTGAAGATAGAGGATCGATAGGAGTGGGTCCTTTGTGGATGATTGATTCCTCTGGTGTGAGTTTAGTGTCGACATAGAAATCTGCAGGTGATCACATGGGAGTAGGAGGATTAGATTTATGCTAAGTACCCCCATTTGTTTTAGAATCCCTTGTTTGGGATTTCATGTTCGTAAATCCCTAAGGTGGGGAGAATGTAATTTTTGGGAATTTATATGTATTTTTTTCAAAATATGTTGAATTATATCGAGACTAAGTGCTGAGAAGACACATGATTTTGAGGACCTGGGTGCCCAAAATGTAATTTTGAACTTATTTTAAGTTGACTTAATTAAATGTGTGAGCAGGTTTTTCTATATTTTGAACATGTGATCGGATCAAAAATACAAGGGCACCGTTATATAGGGAACACTTGGATTCAGCTAGAAAAGACTTAACTTTGACCTGTAAGGTTCGGATAGAAAAGTTAATTTTCAAACTTTTCAGAAAATAATAAAATAACATAGAAAATTTATTTTATTTTATTTCGCAACATTGAGTGGCAGACGACGGTGCTGTGGTGTGGCGATGACGAGGTGCATTAAATGAGGATTGTTACTGGCTCATTGTGCAAGCATAACCACTATGATCTTTCATTTATAAAACATCGTAACAATGCAACATCACAACATAACATAAAAACTATGATATGTTTATTTTTATTAAACTAACATGTTGTTTAGTTGAGAATTAAACCCTGGGGATTCTCTGACAAACCTACAGAGAAATTCCTCTCCAATGAAGAACAACGAATGTCGAAAGAACCCTCACCAACGACAAACAATAGAGGATCAAAGTGAATCAAAAAATCTCATGGAGAATAATATCAGTTCCAGGAATTGAAAAACAATGAAGAAAAGTGGAAGATTATAGGTCGACGACAACATGGATCATCATCCATCACCTAAGAAATATCTGAATCCTTGCCAAGATTTCCTTCTACTTGAATTCCCCATTATTCTTTCTAAAACAACGAATGAAGATCAACCCACAAATTGGTTGATCCACAGATTGGGTGATCATGAAGTATGATGATTTCCTTGGTGTTTTTCATATGGATTTTCTATAACATGATAGAACTGTGTTCTTGAATCTCCCCTGTTTCAAACATCTAATGCACATGGCACAATTCGACACCAACAAGGCCTGATCCCCACCAACTTGTTTGTTATTTGTGGATGAATTATAAAAATGGTGGAAAGGATAGTTAGAGGCCATTCCATTGAATGTGGTAGCCCTATGGTATTATATGAATAGATGGTTTGAGAAAAGGATCACCACCACAACTCTGGTGGTCGGTAGAAGAACCACCAACACAACAGCACCGACGACGGTCGGTGGTGGCCCATGGTGGCGTGGAAGTGCGGCGTCGACTGGAACCATGTGGAGGAATGGCCTATGTCTGGGCCGCTCAGGGGAACTGGGGGCATGCGGTCCGTTGACAACATAATGGAGTCCGGATGGTTTTTCGGCGCAAGCTGCGATCTCTTGACCACGATGGAGGAAACCACTCTGAGTCGTCCACAGGGTGAGTGGGGAGACAGATGTGGCTTGTAGTCATGTCCCAGTTGGGCAATGAAACTGTCTTCCTATGGAGGACTGGGCAGACCATTGGGTTGGAACCACCCCTGCGGGATGGACCTGTGGCCCAAAAAATCGGACCTTGGCCTGACTGGGTCTGGGTCGGGTCACCAGACCCATACCCAACCAGCCACCTTTTGGAGAAATGTCAATAATTTTTCAAATCGGGCATCAATTTGATGGCCGTCTGTAGAATGAGCACCCTTGGGATGAGGTGGTCCATGTAAGATACTCTACGTGAGTTTTGGAAGAGGTTGGTATATGGTTGAGCTGGACAAAACTTGAATCCAACAAGTCCCTTTTTACAAAAATGACCATATCTTACAGACTGAGAATCTGTTCGACGCGCCGTCTGTGGCATTGGGAACCCTACGACTAGAAAATATTTTGGGTTACTCTATATGGGATTAAATGGATATTGAGGTACAAATGATGTCTTATGGAGAAGATCCTCCCGGAATCAATCATGCTATGTGGGGTAATCCAGTGGCTGGATGTGACGTGAAGAATGAGGATCAGCCCTTCGTGGATCAGCAATAGACCCATCATTCATAGATCAACATTAGAGAGACCCAATATGGATAATCATGAGAGAGACTATATATGGATCAGTAGTATAGTAACACTTCATGAATCATCATGAGATTGATCCTTTTTGGATCAGTAGTAGCGCGACTCATCGTGGATCAACCGCAGAGCAACCCGTTGAGGATTAGTAGTAGAGAGACCCTTCGTGGATCTGTAGCTGAGTGAACCTTTGTGGTTCATCAGAAGATCCTCTCAATAGAATAATATGATCTATCTTTATAACTAACCATCATTACATCTATACATAAGTTATAACTAGTGTGGGATAGGTCTTTTTCCTTGTGATTTACTTTGAGATCTTGCTTGGTGGTATTTTCATTTGTGGATTCATGTGAGACCTGAGTTGGTCTCGGTGTCCCTACTGATTATTATTATAATCACCATTGCATAGGCTTCACCCACAGTTGTTGTGTCCTATGAAGACAACAAACATCTTTGACTAGGACTTTGGGGAGCTAGGGCTAGACGGTGCTTAGAGGTGGATCGAGAGACGTGGTGTGCTATAGTGACATCAGACAGCGAGCTGTACCTACCCTTTTGGTAGGATCCTTGGTAGAAAATATGTGGGTCTTGTACATCTTTTTATGTACTTTACATTGAATTGGGCTTGTATTCCAAACCATTTTTTACTTTATGTAGTACTTTGACTTGTTGGTGGTTCCAGTTTTAGCTTATTTTCAGCAGTATGGGCTGCGTGTGTGTGTACAAGTTGAGAGGAAATGCCTTCCTTTTTGGGATATCACTTTCCAGTGATAGTCAGCATCCCCTAGCCTATGGAAGGCAGTCTTGGGGTAGTCACTGTACGGGCTTTGGGGGATGGGTCGTGATAGATACATTCTCCAAAAATTAAATATATTATGTCCTCATAATTTTAGCTTGATATTGATAATCAAGGGTTTTACATTTGGAAATACCATTTTAAAAACAAACATCATAGAAGGTTTTATAAAATACCCTCTTAATAAGAGATAAAGGGATGTTCCAAGGTTATATGAAAAAACACATAACTAATTTTCCTAGTATGAGAACATTGGTAGAAAGTGAATATATTAACATGAAATAATAGAATAAGAAATTATAGAGTGTGTGTGAGGTCATTGCTCATAATAAATTTAATGATCAATGGAATGTTAAGGGATTCAAAACAAAAAATATGTGACGATTTAAAAGATCATATAATTAATTAGATATGAATGTAATAATATAAATTTTTTTTCATGCACCTTTTCCTGAATTTGATAAATTATTTTACTATCTAATAATATAAGGAAATAGAATTTACCTCATAAATTTCTACTTGATAAAAATAATTTCATCATTTGGTTTTGGTTCGATCAATTTACAATTAATACCTTACTCTTATAAATGAATATCCAAAAATTATTTTTTATTCATGAAGCATTAAAATTAACTTTTAATGGATCACATGTTACATAAAATAGTGGAAAGTATCATTCTATTTATCTAACTATATTCCAAAATTCATATGGTTATCACAAGTTATCCAATATAATTAATCTCTAAACCTCAAAGGTAACTCAATTGGGTTATCCTTAATATTTTTCTTTCAAATAATTTAACTAAAATCAATGACATATTAACCCGGACATCATGTTGGATAGTGGTAGTCCCTAAACCCTTATCATTATTTAGTCACGAGTTCAGGCCCCATGGCCTTTCTAGATGTCATGATTTTTCACCCAGTATGTGGGATGCCCTTTTACTAAATATATACTAATATAATCCCGATAAAATTAAAAAAAATATGGGCATCCTTGAAATTTAATTAATCTTTAAATAACATTTTAAAAAAGGTTTTAAGAAAAAACTATTTTTTAAATTCTAAATATCCTATATAACTATTATTAAAAATTCAATAATGATCATAATAACCATAATGGTTATCAATAACTTTAAAAAAAATGTCTACAAAATGTAAGGGTATTATTCTTCAAATAAAATTTCCAAGAAAACATATTTGTGTTGTTAATTTATCCCAAAATATCCTTAATCATGGTAGAATCCCGTCACGTAAAACCTAAAATGGGTGTCAAAGACTTTGAACATATGATCAATTATAAAATCATTAACCTGTAATGGTATCCATAAATCAAAAGTTAATTAATTCACAAATATGTCATCCATTTACCTAAGGGTAAATTAATACACAAATACTTCATACACAAATACTTTATCCACAACACACAAATACCTAATCCATTTAATTTCCACATGTGTCCTTCCTTGAACTAAGCGTTAAACTTTTAAAAGAGTCCGTGGACATAGATAATTCCCTGGATGTCAACATTTTAGACAATGAAATATAAATGGATCCCTATGATGAGATTTATTTCCTTCCATCATACTCCTCATTTTTGTTCAGAAATTATTTTCTTTATGCCCATCCTTTCAACACATAAATAAAATTTCTATTCCATTGAGACACCTTACTTTCAATCTAATACACCTTAGGTGTTGGTGATAGTGAGTATCTCAAGAGGGGGGGGGGGGTGAATTGAGTTCCAATTTTTTTTGTTGAAACAACTTCTAATAAAGTCTACAAAATAATTAAAACATCATAGTTAAGAAAAAAAGTAGATTGATATAAGTTTTCATATTTTCAAAGATTTTTTAAAATGGTATTACATGTCACTGAAAAGAATATGAAAATTATTTTATCTTTTGAAATAAATATACTTAATCTAATACATATATAAACACTAATGAATATTAACTATAAAGGTAGTTGTTTTTTATACATTAAAATAACTTCAATTTAATGCTTATAAATTAAAGAAAAATAATAGTGGAATAAATATATGATATTCAATATTAAGACAAGACCTAACCCTATCCACTTGAAAAAAACTTGATTCTAAGTAGATTATAGTAAATAATCTTGATGTAGACCCTGGATCAGGTATAAACAACTTCTAACTATATTTACAGGCTACCCATGGACCTCTTCCACAATAACCATGGGAAATAAAATAATTACAGGTCACATAAGGACCTCTTCCACAAAAAAATTGGTAAATAAATATATTTATATTATAGAAGACAACTTGTATATTCTTGTTATAGTATAGTATATAGTGTGTGTTTGATAAAAATGGTAAACAAAACATTGAAAAAAATTTAAAGGAAACAAACTGAAAGAGAATGTAAAAAAGATAGAGAGAAGATGGTGTTTCTCAGTATGATGTGCTATAAATCATGAGACTCCTCACATATAGCTTATATATTATCTAGTTTTATTTATCCAAAAAACATAGTAAAATAGCGTGACATAAGCTCTGTGTTTTATCTATAGGAAAGGGTTTGAATGTTCCTTATCATTCAATTTCTCAATGTCGGTTTTAGGTAAGATGTAGCATGTATGCTCTCCAAAAAATATCACAATTCATAGGACTCTTATGATTTTTTAAAATAGAGTTCCTAATCACATAAAATGTACATGCATGCAGAAGTATTCTTCTTAATATAATAATAGAATTTTGGAGTATCCATTTGAAGTACAATCTGAAAGGACTAGTTTGGGATATACCTAACACTAAGAGGGGGGTGAATAAGTGTTGAGGACTTTTTTAAACCAATTATAACTTTTTATCCCAGTACCTCTTGACCTGTTAGGATCTTTACTCGCTTCTTACCATTTTCTATCTCAATCAATAATATAATGTAGTAAAAATATGAACATGATATTTTTACAAGTTTCAACACTCAATAAGAGTAGCTAAGTTCTTACCATGCATGGGAATGACCAGTTCAGGGATTCTACACTATAATGTAATATGTTGTTACAATGAAGTGGATAGGAAAACAATCCTCTTTCCAGTGTGAGTCCCTACACTTTGGAGGGGGGTGGGAAAGAATCCTCTTCCATGGACTGGTGATATCCTATTCTAACTTGCAGCCTCTAGCTCAATCTTTATACTGCCTATGAAGACAGTCTTCTTCCTTCTTCAATAGGTAGGTTCTACCCTTGGTCTTCTTTAGTGATCTTCACTTGATTACTTTCAAAGAAGTATGAAAGAAATTCTACCTTCTTTCTTTCCCTTCTTTTCAAGTTCAATACCAACTTCACTAGACTTCTTATTTATTCATCAATGTGAAACAACCTGCGGCACTAGACATCTTCTTTACTCTTGAAAGTGTAACAACCAACTACACCAAAACCTTCTCTTCTTCACACTTTATCTTTTAGTGTAAAACCAAATGCACTGAAATCTTCTTCTACTTCTTGATATAATCAAAAGTTCTCTTTTTGATTGTTAAGTCAATGAATTCAAGCTCAACTTAGAATCATCTAAATTTAACTTCCCTGAATAATTCATAGTCATCAGTTGGGAACTCTCGGTTATTCTTCTTCTTATTTTCCTTATCTTCTCAATACCAACACTGAATTTTATTGGTATACTAAATTATTCATTTATGAAGATATGAGTTCAATCGAATTTTTAGTTCTTCTTCACTTCACAAATAAAAATGATAGTGATAAAAACCAGTTGTGTGAGTGTGGTTCAACTCCTCTTTGTGAAACCAAATGCTTCACAGTTCATCCTTCTTTGCAAAGATGATTCGTGAATTCTATACACCTGTTGAAGGCCCGTGAGACCCCAATCTTTCATGAACCCCTTTTGGGGGAATTTTGTGCAACAATAATAGCTTTCATACAACATTCAACTTTTGTCATGGAAGACCTCTTGCACAAAATATCAATCTTGCATGCAACTATTTTCTTGTGCACAACTCTCTTCTTGAACGCAACTCTTTTCTTGTGCACAACTCTCCTTTCTTGCGTGCAACTCTAACTTCTTTTTCACAACTACCTTTTCATATATTTCTTATTCACTTCAGAGATTCGATTTCTCTTATGTGTTGAGATTAACAAATGTGAGGGGGTCACCTATTATTTGTAGACCTCGTCGACCCCTGCATGCAAAAACCCCAATGTGTTGTGAAAGATCCTAATGTGTCACGCAAACCCCCATTTGACGTCACATTGGGCGCTCAAGTCTCTTTCGTTCCAAACTTATCTTACGTGCACTTCTTGAATCTTTTGTGCTCTTCCTTCCTTTTCCATTTTCAATGTTTTTTCCTTGAATCAGGCCTTGTGTGCAAAACCCCATTTGACATCACATTGGGTGTGTAAGTTTCTTTCATGCCAACCTCATCTTTCGTGAACTTCTTCGAATCTTTCGTGCACTTCATGCCTTTTATATTTTTTGAAGTTTGGACAACAAATAATGCCTTGCATGCAAGATTCCAAACTCCCTTCAATCTTACGTGCAAAAACCAATTTTTTGTGCAAGGCTTTCCTTTTCCAGATTTTGATGTTCAGATCAAGGAACTCCACCGGCGCGCAACATACCAATCCATCTTCAAACATGCACATAACACCATATGAAAAAAAACATTTTTATTAATCTCCCAATTTTCAGGCCCAAAAATTTGGAAAACAGTGGAAAACGACACCACCATAAAACGTTCTTTTATTCCACCTCCAGATCATCCATTACTTTTACATTGCTCTCTTCACTTAAACCCATTACCATTCTTCAGATTTCTTCACGAATTCCACTATCGTGATATATATTATTTGATAGATCAACTTTAGCATCGTCAGAGTTTCCATGGAATGTATTATAACTTCCCAATCTTCCACCAGCATATTTCCTTCCAATCAAAATTGTATACAACTGGAAGCATATTTACTCCCCCTTTTCTTCATAAGACTTGCATCACAATTCCTTCTACCTTTTGATATTTGTGAAATAAAAATCAGAAAAACATCATCTGGTTTGGATACAATGTAAAATACATGGCTACCGCAGAATTCCATGACCTTCCCCATTATCTCTTCTTATTCTACAATCATTCCACACTTCATGAAAATCATATGGTTCTATTATTTAAGTAATCTATTGGATGGTTTTCATGAAATCATGATGAATTTCAGGGCCTTCTTCAATTCCTCATTCTTCTTCAATCACCCTCAGATGGATGATACATTGCCAATCTTCATTGTTGTAAACAATGTCTCACCGTTGACACAAGTTCTTTGATCTTATGATGATTTCAACAATCGCATGATTTTACTTCATGGAGAATTGTCCAATCACGAAATTCAGTGCTATGATTGCATAAAAATTTTCCAGGCATCCTCACTTCAGCCGATCTCCATTAACATTTTAGTCCTTCTTCATCTCCTTCTTCATTTTTACTAGTATTGACAACTGTTGACAAAAAAATACAATCTTCATACACAATGTAGTCCCAACACAATCATCTAAAACTTATGATCCATGAATAGTACTTTGAAATCTTGTTTAATTTTTCCTACAATAGTTTTTGAATAACCATTAAAATAATCATCAGCATTAAAATCAATAACATTTTCTATAGATGCAATTAATTTAAATATCCTAGAAAAATTCAGGGTGACTCCTCTAGTGGTGAGAAAACTACGGTGGTGAGTTAGATATGGTGCTATGTCATGAACAATAGTGAAAAATATCTGTGGTGACTCATCTCAATGGTATCTCATTTCTAAACCTTTTCAAATTTCTGAGAAATATGTAAAGTATGATGGTAGATCATCTGGCAGTGAGTGATCCTCAATGAAGACACATTTCCAGCTCTGGGTCATTTCCTTACTTATCAAAATTTTCATCCTGATGGTGACTCATTTTTTATGGTAGGTAATTCCCAAACATTTCCAAAATTACATTCTGATGGTGACTCTCTCATGTTCTTGATTGAGCTTCAACGGTAAGTCATTTATGTACTTAGTCAAATTTTCACCAAAATGAATTATAGTATAAAATGATACCATAAAATATAAAACACATTAATAACATAATAAACATGATTTTGTGATCATTTAAACAAAAATTCCATCAATCTACCCCTTTTCGATGATAACAAATCATGGAGTTTTATAAACTATATTGAATAAGCATTATTTTAAAATAGATTTTCCGAACACTTTAAAAAGATATAGTTTTTTTTAAAACAGAAGATAATATAGTTAAAATGGTATCAAGATAATAAATCCAACATAATGGTAAGAGAAAATAATCATAAAATTAAATACTGATAATTAATGAAGTTGGTATCAATGGAATAATTTTAGATACATACGATATAAAATATACTAACTAGAAAATAATATCAGAAGTATTTAACAAATATGGTATCAATGGAATATAAAAATTTCTTATGGTATCAAAGGTATTATGTTAATAAACTAGATGAATGATGGTTTAAAAAGAAAATAATGGTATTCATAAAATTGCTGTAAAAATAGTAAAAAAATCCACATGCATTATAAAATCTATATTCATAATCCCCCTTTTGGGATTATCAAAAAGTGAAAAAAAATTTAAAAAAAATTTAAATATACAAAATATGAATAAGAAGAGATTTTTTATTAAAGTAATAAAGGTAAATGGATTATATCCAAAAAGAGATATAAAAAACATCATACCAAAGAAACTATCAAAGACTTAAAGTCTAAGATCAATGCTTCTCAGGATGGGTAGGTGGAACAACATGCGCCCTGACCTTTCCAAGGTTAGAGATAGAGGGAATAGAAATAGAATCTGAGGAATCAATAGTTGTAGTTATATGGACAATTGGTAATGGAGGATGCTATCTAATAATAATAGGCTAGCGATGTTACAAAAATTATCTAGGGTTCAAATGAAAAGGACGAAACTGAGTGGGTAATGGTGCATTGGGATCTCTAGTAACACCTATTCTAAAAACTATGGACCACAAGATGGAAGAGTGATATGATTAATGAATGTAATGGAATCCTGAGACACTACTACGGTTCTAGAAACATGAATAAAGGTTTTAATCAATGTGATGATTTGTATGATGAAGTTTATAAGGACCCGACCGTATAACATTACACAATCTTTAATTAAATGAATAATTTACATTGATTAACTTTTTAGGTTTAGAGTTTTAGAGAATTAGGACATAACTTTTACATATCAACTTGAAAATTACATATATACACTACTACTCAGTATAAATTTTTTTAAAATAAAAAATCTTAAAAATAAACATGTCTAGTTCCATGTTTTAGACAACATGAGTTTTCCTTGATCCCATCCTTGACCCTATTCATCTTTATGTCCTGTGGAAAACATTTCAAAAACATAGGATGAGCATAAAATGCTTAGTAAGGGTTATAAAACATGGAAGAAAACATTATACCATCAATAAATTCAAATCAATGAAACCATACATTTCAATCATCACATAACTCAGGAAATCATATGATTTATGAATAACACACAGAAATCATAAATCATAAATGTAACTTGTGGAATCCATATCATAAATACATTGTAGCTATCACAACAATGTAGGGAGTCACATTTGGAATACCCATCAAATTATATTCCCTAAATCTATTAGGAGAAACATTAATGTTTACCTCCGTTATGTTACCCAATGCATTGGAGAGCTATCTCAGGCTCACCTGCCCAAGGTTTATCATGGAACCACACATATACGTAAACAATGTCCAATAACCATAACATATTTATAACACATAAAACAAGCATAAATAAAAGATAACATTTCCACATTTTAATCAAAATATATCATTTCAGGATATTGGCATAATCAATTCTTTATCAAACCATTTTCAAAACCATTTAAATCATTTTATTAAGAGATTTTTGAATCAAAGTGTCCCACTACACAATGAATATTTTAAAGGAATTATCATTTTAAAACATTTATGTCCATATAAATAAATCCTTAAAACCATTTTTAAAACATGGATATTAATTATAATGATTTATAAGAATAAATCATTAAAACTACATTTTAGTTAAGGAGTTCTTAGCCAAATAAAAGATGCATGAATACAAATAATTGAGAAATAAAATTTAATAAAAACTTTATAATATCATGAGAATAAATGTATTCATGATATAATATTCCAAAGGACAGTATATATACCATATAAAAGTTAGTTGGAGCATAACAACAATGAAGTCTCAATGGAATGTAAATTGATACGAAATCCCTTATAAAGACGGTATCCTTTGATTAAGGATAAATATATTAAATAATTATGTGTGAAAAATTAGAATACACCCCATATAAGTTCATATTAAGTTTAAAACAATCCTAGTTAATTCACACATATTCATAGGGCGATATATTAAAGAAGTATATGTTTAACCTAAAGAATTGAAAGTTTGGTTAAAAAGTTACCTTACAAAAATTTGACAGCCTAACGACATCACTTTAAAATTTATAAAATGAGTTGATGAGATAAAAAAGGGTATATCAGAACTTGGACATAAAATTTACATCAATAAGGATATATAATAACATATCCCAACATGATAATATGTAAATTAAAAGGCACAAAAAAAAGAAGCCTATTAAAAAGAGGAGGGTGAAAGGTTCCATTACCGATTTGGTAACTTATGAAACATAGGCCATATGAAAGAAGGATCATAAAATGAAGATTTAAATATCCATAAATTAAAGTATATTACAAAAGGATTACAATTATGGGAAGTACATACACCACACAAAATTAAGTAGTGGCAAATATATCATGAATCTCACGGGAATAAAAAGTGATATATGAAATCCCTTACCATGTTGTAATCAATTGAGTCATATGACCAAAAGTAAATAACCACCAAATGAATCACATAATACCATGAATATAATTAGAATCATGATAATATATATCAAATGGAAGTAAAAAATACACCACATGCAATGATTTAGTGGCGAACAATGGAAATCTCAAGGAAATAAAAGTGAGATAAGAAATCCCTTACCACGCTGTAATCAATTGAGTCGTGTGACCAAAAGTTAATAACCACAAAATGAATCATATAATACCAAGAATATAACGAGAATCATGATAAAATATATCAAATGGAAGTAGAAAATACACCAATATCATGTTATAAACATTATGCAATCATTTAAGTTAATAACGGTCGTTTTGTTGATATTTGGTACTTGAGTCAAAAAAAACACCATATAATTACAAGTTGTCCTTGTGGTCAAGTATCCATTATATTGAGAATGATATTACTGATTTAGATATAATATATGTCATATATATCTAGTATATGTATGTATTTATAATAGTACATAACATTTGGAGATAAGAAATGAAATGCACCGTTCATGGAGACGGTATGCCGTATGTACGTATGAACGCTACTTCCATTTCTATTTCTTATTTTAATGAAATTAAAACATAATTATACATAGGTATATTATAATTACATTATAATATAATATATAATATTATTAAATCCATCCTTTATACATCCACTTAAGGAATTAACAAGTCACATAACTTAGAGGGGGCGGTAGTCCGCACTTCCTAAAATGAAATTATCGTGCTTACCCATTATTGAAACCATAAAGTTATGATATAAATGAAAAATACAGAATCATAAAGAAAACATAAACATAATATATATCATATATAAATACATTTCCATCTTAATGTCCACCATGAGAGGTGGTAGGAGTTAATTGAACAATCATCATTTCGTGAGGCGTTAGTTTTCCATTCACAGAAACAGTATGTTGTTTAACCATTAGATGGAGGTGTGTTTGTAAGTGTATTTCAAATAATTCTCATAAAAAAATCCAAGTATATTTAGTATACTGGTGTTTTAACAAAATAAAGTTATAAAAAGTGTATAGGGGGATAGATAAGTAAAATAAAGCAAAAGAACATAACAGAAGACATCACCTTTAAATTGAGTAACTCCCCTTGGTTTGAACCAAATGGGTTTCTTGAAGTGATTTATGCCTAAGGTAAGGATTCTAGGTTGAATAGAGAGATCTTGGGAGCTTATTAGAGTATAGGTTGAACGAGGCAAAGGCTTGAGAAGTGTGAGAAATGAGTTAGAATTGAGGGGTTTTATAATGGAGAGGAGGGGCTCTTTAGGAAGGTTTTAAACAATTATTTTATAATAAACTCATCTTTAGTTTCAAAAGGTCAAAAAATCATTAAAAAATAATTTAAGATTACTCATGGTAGAAATAAAATAATCCAATAATAATTGGACAGGTTTTGGATATATTTTTTAATACTTATAATCTTATTTATTTAAATCATTTAATAATGAGGTAAATATTTCATTATTATTGTGTCATAAATAATATAATTTATTTGGTGTCCAAAAATCATAAAAAAAATACCATGATGTAGGAAATAAATTTGAATTTCCAATTCATATTTATAGTTGAAAAGATAAATTATATATCCCCATGTAAAAATTAATTCACTAAAACATATTTGTTTATGTCATTTTTTTCTTTACTTTAAATTAATTAATATAAATTGTCATTATTACTCCCATGTGGCTCCATGGGGTCAAAAATTCGACCCAAGGATGACCATGGTTATATATGTATCATCCAATAGGATTCGGAAACATTTCAGGGTAATTTAATGTTATTATAATATTATATTTTACCCTTTTTTAAAATATTTACCCTTTAATCATGGTAAATAAAATATTTACTGAAATAAATATTTAAAATGTATAAAAATAAAAGTTACCTATTTACACAATTTGTACCTACTGATTGCAAATATAGAATCCATTTTTCCAAATTCAAAACACAGAAGTGTCAGAAATTAATTTAAAATTAATTCCTGTTGTCAAAACAAATAGCGTGTTTTTGAAAATAATAATAACTATCAAAAGATTGACAATTATTTATATCCAATTTCAAAATGAAATTTCTTCCAATGACCAACATTAGATAAAATGGTAATAATATATTCTAATTAGACATTAAATAAAATTAAAAAGATAATCAAACCATATAAATAAATTACATAAAAAGGCAGATTTGAATTAAAATATAGTATTTTCACTATTCATTTAAAAATGAATTTTATCCGAAAAATACCAAAATTTTATCCAAAGTAAATTTTGATAACCCGATTATAAAAAATAATTTTATTTTGTCAAATGGAACATATAATAGTGAATAAAACTATATTTAAAGAGGGTTCTCCATTACAAGGAGGTAAATCGACCTTTTAAAGAAACTAGTTCCTAAAATTAGATTCATTCACATTTTGAGCCTCTATAATTTATTGGATAAATATAAAACATTTAAAAAAAATGTATAATTATATTTTAGTTAGTTTTATTCATTCCATCTAATACAATATCTAGGTGTTAACTACTATTTAAAATAATAATATTATATTATTAGTGTGCAAAGTATGATTCCAAAGAATCTCGTTGTTGCGTATCAGGTATGCTATCGAACATATTGTAACCTTTTGAGTAGAATTAATATTTAGTTCACAAATATTAATAAATATTAAAATTGTATTATTCCTAATTTATCTAGGATGTTACATCCTTCCCCCTTTTGGGAATTGCGTCCTCACAATTTTAAAACTGGGCTTGGAAACTTCATTAAAAGTCCCACATCAGAAAAGAGTCAGTAAAAGTATCACATTAAAAGAAATAAAGAGAAGTAAAAAGGTCACACGAGATAACCCATACTAGTATTAAATGTAGGAAAACAAGGATATGGAATAGTGAACAAACTGTCATGTTCTGATGGAGAGTGATAGAAAACATGATTAGGAGAAAGTTAACCACCAGAAAATCACAAACCTATGATGTGTTAAATGGTCTTTGATTACCCAGTATGAAACGTAAACCAACAACATTTTTGTTTTACATTAATTTTCATAAAGTTGAAGAATTTATTTAAGATATTGAATAAGAACATAAGAAAACATACTTACTTTTCATAGAGACATTCATCCTTTAGTACATTTCTACCACAAACTCATCTTTTTCTCCAAACGATGAGTATTCCAGATGACTTGTTCACATTAAAAGCTCCACAATAAACATCAAGAGAATAACATAATCCAAAAAAGATGAACTATATATTCCCCATGTATTTAGGCATTAACCAAAACAAAAAAGGTTGGTACAAGATCAGATAATCCCCCAAATGGACAAAAAAGAAAAAATACTCTCAATCTCCAAAAATTTTCAAAAAATACCAAAATTTCAACAAAGACTATTCAATAAAAAAATTTCCATAAAATTATTCAAATTAACCCACACTATGTTTAAAACCCAAAATTCAGACAAATTTGATCACATAGTCTTTCATGATAAATCATAACAGTTATCTCCAAATAACATCAACTATTCTTAAAGTCTCATACTAAGGTGTAATTAACCTAATCACATATTCTACATGATGGTTTAATTTTTTCCATAGATAACCCAAAATAAACTTATTCTTGATTAATTAAATAATATAACTAAAAATAATTAGTCATACTAACTAGGGAATTCATGTAGTCCAGTGGCAGACGATAAATCCAAATCGCACTTCGGTTGTGGGTTCAATTCCAGCAGATTTTCCCGACGCGATGGGTTGTCACAAAGTCTTCATGTTGTCCTTTCTCAAAAAATATATAATTTTATAACATTACCAAAAATCGATAAATTAATCAAAAATAACCATAACATATTTTAACCACAAATGTTATCTAATAACTTTCATTTTTCATCCCAAAATGGAACAACCATTTATCAACTCTAAAATAACTATGACTCTTTCTAATATTTTAACCATTATGGTTATGTCACTTATTAATAAATGACACCCTAAACTATAATGTTATCTAAACTGACCTGTGATACCAACTATAAGGACCCGACTTTATAACGTTACATAATATTGAATTAAATGAATAATTCACATTGAGGATCTTTTCAAGTTTAGAGTTTTAGAGAATTAGGACATAACTATTACAAATCAACTTGAAAATTAAATGTAGACACTACTACTTAGTATCAATTTTTTAAAAATAAAAAATCTTAAAAATAAACATGTCTAGTTCCCTTTTTCAGACAACATGACTTTTCCTTGATCCCATCCTTGATCGTATTGATCTTTAAGTCCCGTGGAAAACATTTCAAAAACATGGTAGGAGCATAAAAATCTTAGTAAGGGTTATAAAACAAGGAAAGAAAACATTATCCCATCAATAAATTCAATTCAATGAAACCATACTTTTCAATCCTTACATACATCGTGAAATGATAAGATTTATGAATAACACACAGAAATCATAAATCATAAATGTAACTTGTGGAATCCATATCATACTTACGTTGTAGAAATCACAACTACGTAGGGAGTAACATTTGGAATACCCATCATAGTATATTCCCTAAACTTATTAGGGGAAACATTAACATTTACCTCCATCACGTTACCAAATGCAATGGAGAGCTATCTCGGGCTCACCCGCCCTAGGTTTATCACAGAACCTCCTGTATACGTAAACAATGCCCCATAACCATAACATATTAATAATACATAAAACAAGAATAAAGGAAATATAAAATTTCCACATTGCAATCACAATATATCATTGCATGATATTGGCATAATAAATGCTCTATCAAACCATTTTGAAAACCATTTAAAAAATTTAATAAAGAGATTTTTGATTCAAAGTGTCCCATACCACATTGAAGATTTTAATGGAATTATCATTTTAAAACATTTTTGTCCATATAAATAAATCCTTAAAACAATTTTAAAACATGTACATTAATGAGAATGATTTAGAAGAATAAATATTTAAAATGATATTTTAGTTAAGGAGTTCTTAACCAAATAGAAGATGCTTGAATACAATTAATCAAGGAATAAAATTTAATCAAAACATTATAAGATCAGGAGAATAATGGTATTAATGATATAATATTACAAAAGATTGTATATATACCATATAAAAGTGAATTGGTTTATAACATCAATGAAGTCTCAATGGAATGTTAATTGATACGAAATCCCTTATAAGGACAGTATCATTTGGTTAAGGATAAATCAATTACATAATTATGTGTGAAAAATACTAATACACCCAATATAGGTGGATATCAACTGTAAAAAAATCAGAGGTCATTCATCCATATTCATAGGATGATATATTCAAGAAGTATAAGTTTAACCCAAAGAATTGAAAATTGGGATAAGTAGTTCCCTTACATAAATTTGACAGCCTAACGATGTCACTTTAAAATTCATAAAATGAGTTGATGAGACAAAAAAGGGTATCTCATCACATGGACATAAAATTTACATAAATAAGGATATATAAGAACATATCCCAACATAAGAAGATGAAAATTAAAAGACAGACAAAAAAGAAGTCTTTTAAAAAGAGGAGGGTGAAAGGTTCCCTTACCGATTCAGTAACTTACGAAACATACGCCATATGAAAGAAGGATCATAAAATAAAGATTTAAATACACATAAATTAAAGTATATAACATAAAGATAAAAATTATGGGATGTACATACACCACACAAACGGAAATAGTGGAAAATATAGCATGAATCTCACGGGAATAAAAAGTGAGATAATAATCCCTTACCACGTTGTAATCAATTGAGTCATATGACCAAAAGTTAATAACCAACACATGAATCATAGAATAACAAGAATATAATGAAAATCATGATAATATATATCAAATTGAATTACACAATACACCACATGCAATGAATAAGTGTCGAACAATGGAAATCTCACAGAAATAAAAGTGAGATAAGAAATCCCTTACCAGATAGTAATCAATTGAGTCATATGACCAAAAGTAAAAAACCACCAAATGTATCACAGAATACCGAAAATATAATGAGAATCATGATAATATATATCAAATGTTAGTACAAAATACACCACATTCAATGAATAAGTGGTGAACAATGGAAATCTCACGGAAATAACAGTGAGATAAGAAATCCTTTACCTCGTGTCCGATGTGACTTGTTTGTTCCTCGTTCTTCCTGAATAATAAACATAAGTTAATTTATACATTATTAAGAAGATTATTTATATTTATTATTCCTTTTATATCACCCATTATCATGTTATAAACATTATTCTGTCATTTTTGTTAATAACGGTCGTTTTGTCGATATTTTGTACTTGAGTAAAAAATGAACACCTTATAATTACAAGTTGCCCATGTGGTCAAGTATCCATTGACCACAGAATGATATTAATGATTTAGATATCATATATAACATATATATCCAGTATATGTATGTATTTATAATAGTACATAACATTTAGAGATAAGAAATGAAATGCACCGTTCATGGAGACGGTAAGTCGTACGTACGCATGAATGCTACTTCCATTTCGATTTCTTATTTTAATGGAATTAGTACATAATGATAAAAAGTTATATTATAATGAAATTATAATATCATATATAATATCATTAAATCCATCCTTTATACATCTCACATAATGCGGTAACGAGTCACAACACTTTGATGGGGCAGTAGTCCGAACTTCCTAAAATGAAATTATCGTGTTTACCCATTATAGAAACCATAAAGGTATGATATAAAGGAAAAATAAAGAACCATAAAGAAAAAATAACCATTATATATATCATACATAAATAATGTTCCATCTTAATGGCCACCATGAGAGGTGGTAGGAGTAAATTGATCAATCATCGTTTCGTGAGGTGTTAGTTTTCCATTCACGGAAACAGTATGTTGTTTAACCATTATATGGAGGAGTGTGTGTAAGTGTAGTTCTAATAATTCCCATAAAAACATCCTACTATATTTAGGATACTGGTGTTGTTACAAAATAAAGTAATAAAAATAGTTTAGGGGGTTGAGAAGTAAAATAAAACAAAAGAACTTAAGAGGACACGTTACCTTTAAATTGAGTAACTCCCCTTGGATTGAACCAAATGGGTTTCTTTAAGTGATTTATGCCTAAGGTAAGGCTTATAAGATTAATATAGGGATATTGGGAGATTATTATAGTAGAGGTTGGATGATCCAAAGGCTTGAGAAGTGTGAGGAATGAGTTAGGAATAGGTGCTTTTTATAAGGGAGAGGAGGGGCTCTTTAGGTAAGTTTGAAACAATTATTTTATTATAAACTTGTCATCAGTTTAAAAAGGTAATCTAATTGTTAAAAATGAATTTAAGATGATTCATGGTAGAAATAAAATAATCCAATAAGAATTGGATAGGTTTTGGATATTGTTTTAATTTTTATAATCGTATTTATTTAAATCATTTATTAATGAGGTAAATATTGCATTATTATTGTGTCATAAATAATTTACTTTATTTTGGGTCCAAAAATTATTAAAAAAATACCACGATGTAGGAAATATTTTTATCCTTTCAATGAATATTTATTGTTGAAAATATAACTTATATAACACCATGTAAAAATTGATTCACTAAAAGATATTTTTTTTTTCATTTCTGTCCTTGCTTTAAATTAATTAATATAAAGTGTCATTATTACTCTCATGCTGATCCATGGGGTCCCAAATTCTACCCATATATGCCCATGGTCAAATAGGTATCATAAATTTGGATTAGGACACATGTCATGACAATTTAATATTATTATAATATTATATTTTACACTTATTTACTATATTGACCCTTTAATTTTGGTAAATAAAATATTTACTAATGTAAATATTTAAAATGTCTAAAAATAAAATCTACCTATTTAAAAAATATGGACCTACTGATTCCAAATATGGAATTTATTTTTCCAAATTAAAAACATAGAAGTGGCTGAAATTAATTTAAAATTAATTCCCGTTGTCAAAACAAATAGCGAGTTTTTAAGAAATAATAACTATCAAAAGATTGACTCTTGTTTATGTCCAATTTCAAAAGAAAATTACTTCTAATGACCAAAATTGGATTAAATGGTAAAAATATATTCTAATTACACATTAAAACCAATTAAAAAGATAATATGACCATATAAATAAATTATATAAAAAGGCATATTTGAATTAAAATATAATATTTGTTTCACTATTCATTAAAAATGAATTTTATCTGAAAAATACCAAAATTTTATCCAAAGTAAATTTTGATTTCCCAATTATAAATAAGAATTTTATTTTGTCAAATAGAACATTCAAGAGTGAAATGATCTATATTTAAAGAGGTTTCTCCATTAAAAGCCGGTAAATCGACCTTTTAAAGAAAATTATTCCTAAAATTTGATTCATTCACATTTTAAGCCTCTAAAATCTATTGGATAAATGTAAAAACATTTAAAAAACATGTATAATCATATTTTAGTTAGGTATATTCATTCCTTATAATACAAGGACAAGGTGTTAACAACTATTTAAAATAATATTATTATATTATTAGTGTGCAACATAAGATTTCAAAGAAACCCATTGTTGCGTATCTGGTATGCTATCGAACATAGGTTCCCATTTAAAGTAGAATTAATATTTAGTTCACAAATATTAATAAATATGTAAAGTGCATTATTACTTATTTATCTGAGATGTTTCAAAGATTCCACCACATTCTATAGAACAAAAGAGTCTTGTTTCTCCAAAATAAAAAACATGATCACTCAGGTCATCAAGTTCAACAGATTGAACAATTATTTGAAGGCTTGAGTCACCAGAGGCATCTTGGGGTTCTCAGCAAAGAACATGAAATGGGAGTTGAGGTCATTATTAGTATAAAAAATTGAGAGGTAATAATTTATTTCCTTATTGATGGTTTATCTATCATTCCTTATATCCTTCATACATTATATACACATAATAAGAAAAAAATAATTATTATGTTATATATCTATCTAATATAACTTAGGGATATCAAGAAAATCACCTGATATAGCTCAACGTTTTCCTATAACCACTTCCCTGATCCTCTCAACATCCAAAGTAAGAAGATCACTGAATGTAGAATCCAGGAAAGAAATTTTCTCCACCCTCTCTATAAAATAATCAATAGAATCTATAAAAGAATATATAATTTCATCAACTGCAGGGTTCAAAGTCTCCATATCATTTTTAACATCATGTTCTATATTTCCACTTATTTATTGAAATGGATCATTTTTAGATATATGTGATTTATAAAAATATCAATTAGATATATTCATCATTATTACTAAAAAAAGTGGCTCTAGGTTCTTGGTTTCTCAATATTATAACAAATTCATAGAGAAGACTCTCTCTGAATAACTCCAGGTCAGATTTGGATACAATATCTACAAGAACTAGGAAAACTAATGGTAGATGAAAGGGTGAAGAAGATCTCTAAATTATAGCCTCATTAGGCTAATATTTAGTTGGAAATGTGTAGAAAATATATGCACCTCCCCTGAAACATTTATATATTCTATGATTGATACCATAAGATCCATCTCTTCTGGAAGAGCATGTCTCTCATCATTTGAGTCAGTGTACTCTAATCCCAGTATGATATAGCCAAGTACATATCCCATTCCTCGAAGGATTTAACACCCAAAATTATTGAAGAAACACAAGATAGAACAACATGTACATGATAAAATACTATATTCTCAACAACCATCTGATCGAAAACTATTTTCTCAACAAATACAGGATCACTAGAGTCACCATTAGAAGGGTCAATAGGTTGACCACCTGGGCTTGTAGAATTCTCCCCCACAAAACAAGACAACATCTCATCTCTAGAAGCTCTATCAACCACATTAAATAGGATATATCTTCCCATATACCTAGAATTAACAGATAAACCTTGAGAATAAATAACTACTTGAGGTGTCTCATTACCATTAAGCCTATCATGTTCTGAATCATCAACATCTTCCATGCCATATTCTCTATCATTTACATCATAATTTTTTTCTTCTTATTTCTCCTTTAGTATTTTCTTCTTTATATTCATCATCATCATCACCATTATCACAATTCTCACAATTACATTCATTGTAATTACCATTTCTGTCATCATAAAATTCAACAACATGTTCAAAAACGTCAGTTTCTTCCTCTTCACTTCCATTTTTTATAATAGTATCTCGGGTAGGGAGATATATAGGTTGACTGGGTACTCTTGATGTGATGGTAGGAGTAATATTGGTAATATCAGTGTCACTACATTAATCAAAATAAAACAATTCCTCCACATCTCCTGAAGCAGAAGCATTTTATACTTCCTCCCTTGATTACTCAAACACCTCGTCTAACTCCCTTACAGGATAAACATGATTATTCATTCTATTTTAGTGATTAACACGATTGAAATCATCATAAATACTGTCAATATTATAAATCCACTGCCACTTCCATGTAATCCAAATTATCTTCATTCTCTTACAAATTAATTTTTTCAGGTAAAATCCTCTAAATGTTACCACTATTTGTTTTTCACCAGCATTAATTCTCTTGGCCTCCAGCATGGATGAAATGAACATAGGGTAGATAAGGGCTTTTTATTTAGAGGATGAATTTCCCACCTCCATAATACAAGTCATTAAGAATCTGCACAAATTAATCATTTCTCATCTCTTCATAATACATAATTTATATACATCTTGATACCTCGTTGTGGTGAAATCATATTTCCATGTCCACAACTTATGATGAATAAACTTGAAAAGAAAACGAAATTCACCATCAAGCTCAGTTACAGATGGTCTTCTTACAATTCCATCCCCAGTCAGCTCAACTAAAGCATTATCATACATGATGTTTTCAAGTATTGTTAAGGTTTTCATTTCAAAACAAATTTAGTTTAACGATTAGAAATGAAAAAAATCGCAATGGAATAAATACAATCGGTTCTATATGAATTTGTGACATAGTCCTCTCCACTTGGAAATAAGCTACTTCTATGAATATTATATAAACTAATCTTAATCCACAATCTGGATTGGGTATATACAATAGCTAACTGATTATCCATCCCATGTAGGGACCTGTTCTACAATAACCATTGGAAATAAAATAAGAACGTGCCACATAAGGATTGATTCTATAACAATATGAGAACAAATATTTAATGAGAGTAAAGAAGGTATATTATATATTATAGTTATATTACAATAGATAGTGTATGTTTAATGAATAGGGTAAACCACACACTACTCGTAATGTAATGGAAACAAAAAGAAATTCAAAGTATACTTATAGATAAAAGATGGTTTTTTCAGTTTGATATGTTATGATGTTTGAAACTCCTCAGATTCATCATAGATAGAATATCGAGTCATTTTATAGGAAAACATAATAAAAAGAAGTATCATAATCACTCGTGTTATATCCATAGAAAAGTCTCTGAATTTTTTTTATGCTCCACTTTTTCAGAGTCAGTTGTAGGTAATACGCATTGTGTAAGCTATCTCTAAAATATCGAACTTCCTAGTACTATTTCAATTCTTAGAATATAGATCCAGATAATTTCATATTTGCACACATGAAGGAGTATACTTCTTAATCTAACAATAGAATATTTTAGTATCCATTTTAAGAGAAATCTTTCAGACCTTCTTCTTCACATATTTAACTCTCACATCCCCTTTAACAATTAATGTAATAGTTTAAGAGTAATAATTAAAAAAATCATCAACATTAAATTCGATAATATATCTATTATATAAAATTAATTTAAATATCCCATAAAAAGTGACAACAACTCTTCTAGTGGTCATAAATCTCTAACGGTGAGTTAGATCTTGCAGTAGGTCATTCCCAATGGTTACTCATCTTAGTGGTAGTTAATTTCAATAATATTAAAAAATTTCTAATATTATGAAAATTATTATGGTAGATCATCCATATGTAATTCATCCTCAATGGTGACACCATTCTCAAAGTAGGTATTTTTCAATACCTATCCAAAGTAAAAACACACATAATCTCTACAAATCTAGACTTTAGTATTTTCTTATATACTTATTATGAAAATCTATTATAGGGTTATACTCCCTAATATTTGTTTTCCTAAATCTAGTTCCCAAGGATTCTACTAAATCACCTTTGATACAAACATTAGAGACCCTGACCCCAAAAGACCAGATCTGGTGCCTAATTTAATACAGTAGAATAAGATATAAGGAATCGATGCTCGAAAAACAGAATAGTTTTTTAGTCTTGGTAATCTAGAAACATTAATAATTCCCATATTATATTTTAATAAAAAAATAAAAAAAATATTTTTTAGAATAAGATTATTTCGTCAAGCATATCCTTTCATATCAAACATTTTATAATTTTCTGATTCTAGAGAAAAGAAAAAAATAATGGTGAGCTTAAATGATCAGAAATTTTTATCCATATCAAAAGCTATCATGAATTAATTATTAATAATCAATATGAAAAAGTAAATATATGAACATAAATTCCATTTAATAAATAACATGGATATTATAATTAGATAAAGTATAAACAATATAACATGGTAAATAGCTGAAAACACATTCCATTTAATCTATAACATATAATGAAATGCATACAGAGATAATATAATTGTGAAAATTTCATGGATAATAATAACTAAATTATTAATGAAGGAAATGCATAATTATTGGATGTCATTTATCATGCACATGATACCTCCAATTTGAAAACCTTTGACAACAATGTTTAAAACTAAAAGTAATAAGATATTTAGTGCTAGCTTACAAATTTGTCTTATGGTACCTATTGATGAATTGAGGGGCTATATAATTCCTAAAACCAGATATCACTATAGTCCCAAAACATTCAATATATATTGAATAATCGATGTAATACATGAATCAACATGTCCTAACATCAAATATCTATACTGAGTAAAGGATAAATTTTATCAATACATAACTAGTCTATCAAATACCTTCCTTAATGGAACAAAGGCCATTAATTTTTTATTCATTTTTGATAATACCCCTTTTAATGGTTGATGGGGAACCCTTACATGGGTTTTAGGCTTAGTGACATTACAGGACCAGAATGTTGTAGAGGAATTCATCCAAGACTATAAATAATTGAAACCTCTCATCCCTAGCCTTAGCATCATGATCAACAATCTACCTTTTCATGGATGTTCGACTATCTGTCTTATGTAGATATGAACATGCCTAATACTAATGGAAAGTGACATTCCCTCTTATTCTTCCAAAACTGATAGCTCTACTTTGGTGAATGCACCTTTCTTTGAATCCTCCCCAAGATCTTGTTCCTTATAGAATATTTTTGTTTTGTGTCTATATATCATGTGGCATTAAGGACTTATGGTGTCTTTAAGGCCTTAAGGTGGCCCAAAAGTCTTACTAACCTGAAGTCCTAGGTGGCCCAAAGGCACGAATGACTCCAGGAACAAGGGGAATTTAATGGATAAAAAATAATCCTGGAAGTGAATTTCAATAAATTACTTCGTCAAAATGATCATAAAACATCCAAATAAATAATAATAATGTTATCAATAAAACATGTAAACATCTGAGTAAGAATAAAGGGTTATTTATGATTATCAATGGAAATATAGTTGAAATGTCTTTAATAAAAGTCTTGAGAAAAATATACTTTTCAATTTGAAAATAAAATGTTAAAACAATATGGTAATTTTTTTGGAAAATAATTTTCTTTAAAAAGAACCATTGAAACCCATAAATTATTATTTTAGACATTTAGTGGTTATGACAACAAGAAATTCCATACATTTAGACTACGATAAAATAAATATTCCTTTAACATTTTCAATAAAATGAAAACTAGAATTTTATTTAAAATGAAATAAAGTCTCCTTTTATTTTTTTAAAAATGTTAAAAGGGTTAAAAATTTGTTTAATATATCATTTAAAAAAGGTAATTTTTTTAATTTTTTTTAAAAATCATGGTTTTGGAAGAAAAATGATTTCTGATCACAGAGAGAAAGAAAGTCAGATTTTCTTAAAAAAACATTCTCTATAAGTTTAATTAATAAATGGTGGAATAAGGATTCTATTACATGTATAATTTCATGAATAACCATTTTATATGAAAATTAATGGGTTTTTTTTCCAATAATCAAATAATTTCCACCAATTAAAAATTCAAGTATAAATAATCCCAATTAAAATGAGATTGTGATATAAACCCTTACAATGGCCATAATGTGAGAGTGAGGAATAATTAATGAATATATTATGTCTATAAATGAGAATAGAAATAAAAAAGATAAAATATAACAATATATAGTAAATATTCATTTCCCACATAATCATAGAATATTAAATAAAACAGAAGAGTAATATAACCCTATGAAAATTTATTGAGTTTTGAAATTAATTACAATTCTGTAACTTTTAATTCAAATCCCATTAGAGGAAATAAATCTATTTTAATTTTAAAATACCATGAATAATGAATAAAGAATTATATTTCATGTTAAAGGGGTAGTATATGCATGATATAAATAAAATTATGTGCATAATAATACAATATGCCTCAATGAAATGAAATTGAGATGAAATCACTATCCTCACACTTAATTTTGGTTCAATTTTATATAAAATATTTTATAGGGACATTAAATGTGTTTTAAACTTATTTTAGAGCCGTATTAATTTCAATAATATCATATATGATCCATTTATAACTTCTTATCACCCTTCCATTAATAATATTTTCATTATTTTCATTTTTTCAAGTGCTAATTGACTTATTTTCTCACGCGTGTTCTATCATGAATGATCCAATTCAGGAAAACAATTTATATTTATATAATTTATAGAGTATTAATCATGAAATTATGATCATATTTATACCTAAATTATTATTTTAATACCAAATATAAAATATGGTTTTTAGAAATGATTTATGTTACGATCATAGAGATGGTAGTCCGTATATATGCATGTGTAACGTTTCCATATTTTAATGATCATTTTGGAAAGGAGGTAAGAAATATTATACATTTAAATAATTTTAATAATATCATAAATAACATATTATATATTTCTATATATAATCCATGTGGTGCAGTGTTGAAAATAGAGTAACCTCACTTTGTAAAGGCGGTACTACACACATACAGAAATGATGTTATCATCTTTAAATGATTGAGAAGGTAATAAATAAAAACATATTTTATATTTCTATAATTATAAACATATCTTAATTATTATAATTATGTCATTTATGTTTGATATAATCATTAAATTTATCCTTATCACCTTCGATGTAAAGAATTAGTGAAAGATGAATCAAATCGCTTTGCGAGGCTATACTTTGCCATACACTTGATCTACATTTTCGCATCTCCTAGAGAATGGAAAGTTAAAAGGTACATATGATAAAATGTATAAATAGGTATAATTATTTCATATATATAATATATATACTTTATATATACTATCATACTGAACCATGAGAGGTAGTATTGGAAAAAGGAATGACATCAGTTTGTGAGGCGGTAGTCCATCGTACACACGAACGATGATTTCATAACCCATTTAATGTTAGCGGATATTTTATTTAGTAATTGTATTTTTTATAAAAAAATAAATCTATATTTTATATAATTATGTTATTATATCATCCTAGGTTAGATTTATGCCGAAATAAGGCTAATAAGATGATTGGAGGTAATTTTTGAAGATTTGTCAATGGGTTTTTATCAAAATTTCTCTTTTGTTGAGAATAAGGGAGGATAGGTGAGGCCTTTTTTTAGTGCGATGAGTGGAACACTGGTAATTTTTTGAAAAGATGAATTCATACAAGAATTTATCATGCCATATTCCTAAAAGGTGGTGTATTATGTAGAATTTTAGATATATGGTCTAATTATGAACATAAAATGGGTTATATATAAGTTTCTAGGCCATTTTAACACTTATATTCTTGGTTTAACCCTCAGTAAATCCATTGTTACCATAATAATGGTAATTAATTTTTACAATTTCAATAAACATTTGATAAGAAATAAGCTGCAATTATTAGAAATTTGAAATTATTATAAGTAAAAACATGAAATCCAATTTATAAAAGAAAATTCATAGATTTGGAAATATTTATTTTCATCTTAATCATGCAGACATGATGAGAAAGGAGGTTTTAAAGAGGAAATGTAAAAATATTAACCAAATTTTATATCTAAATTCTGTGTGAAAATGATTGAAATGAACTATATTAGATAATTTTTTATAAAATATAAATAATTTTACATTAAATCTAATTCAAAATTTATCTTAACAATATAAATTATCAAAATGATAAGACAATTTTTCATTAAAATTTAGTATTTTTCTTTATTTATCAAAAAATGAAAATATTTTGAAAAATCCCAACAACTCACCCTTATATAATTTTGGTATTATTATTTCAAAATTTAATTTTTTATTATAAAATAAAATTTCCAAATGTGTTAAAAATAAATTTTAAATTATGGGTGCAAATTGGGAGTATATATTCTTTAAAAAAATACATATTTTAAAAAAATTATTTTTATTTAAAATGATCCTTATTTAATTTCAAATCAATATATAACTATAATTATAATAATTTAGTTAGTAATATTAATACCCTCTAATTTAATGGCTAGGTTATAACTATTATATTAACTAATAAAATTTTAATAACATTTCACATTTATTTTAAGATCGGTGTTGCTTGTAACACATTGCAAACTTTGAGTTGCGTGTAACACATGTTAAACTTATTCTTACGTATAACACATGATATTAAAGAGATTTAATTTTTATAAAAAATATATCATAATTTCGTGGGGTGTTAAAGTTTATTCTAATCTTGGTGTTGTTTTTCATATGTTCTATTGAATATAATGTTCTAATTTTAAAAATTTTGGGTGTTACAACGCATGACTAGCTAGTATGACATCGATTAAAACCCTTCTTTCCCAAGGATTTCTACTATTTGGGTTAGGAAATATAGAATGAGGTAGGTTTTTGGTTGGATTAATTAGTATAGTGAGGAGTGGATGAGGCTTCATATGAGACGCACGGAACAATTATTGGATAATGAGTTCTTCTTGTTTCATGATAGTGGTATTATTAAGCCACTACACATAAGCCTTTGGGTGGTATTATTTGATTCGAACCATTCATCGAGTCCATTATTAAAGTAGTTAACTTATAATATAATATATGTTTTCTTGAATTTATTATAACGGGTTATTATATTAATATAGATTATAGGGATTCGTTTTATTGAATTTGAGTTTGATTATTTGACTTTCGTAGGGAAATGGTTTTCTGATAATATTTTAACAAAAGAACCCAGTTTTGAATAAAAAAACTTACATGATATCAGTTTCATGAAATATGGTATTTAAATTTATCTTTAAATTGAGTGTATTTTGGATCCATTTATTTTGAAATAAATTGGGATTTTTACTTTATGAGAAACGTAATGAAAATTTGTTTTTGAAATTGGATTTCAAATGGATTTTGGTATTCAGTATGAGATGAATTTTGGAAATGGGAATACTTTTTAGAAAAAATTCCATCATGGCCTAAGAATTTGAGATGTCTATTTTACTAAAAACCCTTGGATTCCATGGGGTGTTTTTAAAACTCAATTGATTTTGGGCATGTGAGAAATGCTTTTATTAGGATTTTAGATAAACAACCAGTACTGAGTAGACAAAATGTATGCTAGGATTTTTGTGTTTTTCATAGGAGAAACTTAGATATGTGAATTAGGTGTTTAGATTTTTTTCCATTTGTTTAGAAACCAACATATGTGATTGGTATTTGTGGACCTGGATTGGTTTGATGTTTGGTCGAAGTATAAGGAACCAATGTTTTATTAATTGAAAATCTGTTCTTATAATTATATCATGTAGTATAATCACATAAAATAAAATTACTAAAATAATAAAAAAATTAAATGAATAATTAAGGAAATCAAAGGCATATATACAACCTAAGGAACATATTCCAAAGGAATGACAACTTGACCTTTGGAAAAATGACATGACCCTTATGAATAGTAAACTTTAAAATTGAATCGTAACCTCACAAATGAATGTATAATTAAAAGTTTCTATCTTCTAAGTGAAAATATGATATAATTATATCATAATATAAGTAAATAAATATTTTAAAAATTAGTAATGAAGTGTAGGTAATTTTATGTCATAAATATTCAATAATAATTTTACAAGTAATTTAATAATTTAAAAGAAAATTTATTTTCATAAAATGAATTCATAAATTATTATTTTTAATTATTATGATTATAAGATAATTTTATGAGACCTCCATTAATTTTTCAAAATGATTATATGTATGTTATAAGTTTACAATCTGTATTTTTTCGAGTAAAATATGACTTAAGTTAAAAAATAAATTACTCTTATTTATAAAATTATTTTCATAAAATGGATTTGATTTTTAAATTCAAAAAATAATAAAATGGTTTGGGTTAATTTTTTGGATTTTTCCTAAATACTTGAATTTTTGGCGAATAGTAAAATAAGGTAATTTCTACTATATATACATTATAAGTTAAATAATCTATTAATTGAGTCGTGGATGATGTCAGAATAATTGGTTCGAAATCATACGATCTAATTAATTTATTTATTGTCAATAATCAGCACCATTTCTTGTCTTGAGAAAAATAATAAACTAATGAATTAAATAATGAGAAAACACCCCTCTCCGCAACAATAAATACTACCCCTCACTACTTTTTCTCCTCAAAACTCTCATAACTGGAGCCCTATAAAAATTTTACTCTAATATCCTCCCAAGACCCTCCCCAAAATCTAGGATCTTTTTTTATTAATAAAATACCA
Source organism: Viscum album (assembly GCA_963277665.1). Classification (NCBI taxonomy): domain Eukaryota; kingdom Viridiplantae; phylum Streptophyta; class Magnoliopsida; order Santalales; family Viscaceae; genus Viscum; species Viscum album. The sequence goes on along the minus strand of OY728121.1, from coordinate 1,034,981,996 downwards.
AAACAAAACCCCTAACGAGGCACCCAAGAAGTAGGACTTAAGATGTAAAATCCTCTTCATTTTCTTTTAATTTATTTTCAAGATCCTTTATTTTCATTTTCTCTCCTCAACTCCACTCATAAAAATGGTAGGATGACTATAGTATCTTAAATACACTATAATTTTTTATTCTTATGGAATAATTAATCAAGATCTTTCTTTTACCCTCCTTTTATACTAAAAATGAAAACATCATCCATGATGGGTTAATTTATAACATTCAAGGATAAAGAAGTTTTCAATTTCAATTATAATATTAAAGACTGGTAATGAAACCATTTTTATGGTTGAAACAGATTATAATATATATATATTATATCTTCTGTAATGTTTTAGAATCATTTTGTATCGTTATATTATTTCTTAAAACTAAATTAGTTCATTGTGATAAAAAATATCCAAAAGAAACCCAAAGAATTATCATTAACTATTTATCTAATGAAACATTGTCATTCCATAAAAACAAATGATATAAAAGACCAATTTTACCTCTATAATATTATTAATAATATATATCACCAATTATGGATAATTAACCCCACATTATACGACCTTTCATGCATGTATACAAGTAATCTGATCCAGAAAACCAAGGAAACCAAAAATCAGAAATGATGAAATTGAATATCTGAACTCATCAAAGAGTACATATATTAAATTAACAAAGTTATAATAAATTTTCTAAATTTATAAATGGTTTTAGAATTTATAATTAATGAATACAATTTGTTTTTCAAGGAAACTAAGTTCACATGAAGAACAACTTTGGACTTAAGGTAAGGGATTCTACCCGAAACTCCATTATTCGTTCGGGTTACTCTTTCTCTCTTTTTACCCAAATTAAATTAATTTTTTTAAATATTATAAATTATGTATATATTTTCCAAATTCAAGTATCATGATCCATTAATCCCTATTTTTTGGGATATACATGTATTTAAAAGGTTCCATACTCAATTCTTCACAATAAGTAAGCCGGATTTAAGGGGAATTCCCGAATTCATACAAAATTATAAGTGAAATCTATAACATATTTTTAGACACTATTATTTTTATAAAAATAACTCATTTTATCATGAAAACATTATTGGTTAAATTCTAGTGTTATATAAAATATTAGTCCCCATTCTTCTTTAAATGCTCTTCAATATTTTCCTCAAACCGTACTAAATTTTTTAATTCTAATGTTTCTTAAATACACTATTTACACATTATCAATTCAGTTTGCTATCAATAATAATTATATATGACTATTTTAATTTATTAATGTCCATTTATCATTTAATTCATTTCTTTTATTGACACTTTTATGACACTCCCATTTATTATGATTTATGACATGATTATGAAAAAAAATTCTTCCTATGGGCAACCCTTATGTTTATGTTTGATTTCTTATGTACGGTTTTGTATATGGAAAAAATAATTATGAACATGTTATGATGGGTGCACCCAAATATTACTGAAAATAATTGGGTATTGTTTATCTTCATGAGTTTTTATGTGTAACGATCATGGTGGTTATACATGACTCGTGCCCCATATGCAACATTTTTGGTGGTTAGCCATGACTCTTGCTCCTCTATGTGTAATGAGACTTGACACATGATAAAGTGAACTTTTATTTTACTTACAAATTACTATGAATCCATGATTATATGATCCCTATTATGATTCCTTATATTTAATCTTGTTCCATGATTTTTATATTATTATGTTATTTCTTCTATCACATTTTCTTTCATTTTTTCTTATTTTTATTCCCCTACTGGGATTTTCGATGATCCATTTTTCATGTTGTCCCCGGGTTATCCTATGCAGATGTAACGTCTCAAATTATGTTAAGAGATCTTTGTGAAGATTAAATAAAAGATGTTATTATTCTATAATCAGGATGTTTAATTATGTACCTAATATAGTATACACTAGACATTACAATCCTAGGATTATAATTTGATGTCTAATTATTCATAAAATTATATAATGATATGTGTAAAGGCTTGGGTCACTATAATAAGCCTCCTGTTCCTACAAAGATTAGTATTTTATTTACTTTTAGGTTGATTGGGAGTGAACCAAGTGTTCTATTTGTGTATTTGGTGGGTTTACTTTGTTTTTTTTTGATATATAGAATGTTATGATGGACTGAAGAATATATAAGGATGTTGGGATGATGTTTTCTGATATTTGTTTTCTAGGTTTCTTGGTCTAGACTACTTTTGGCGAGTTTTGTGTAAAAAATTCATATGGTGTGGATCATAATTAGTCACAATTTACCATTGGTTGTGGATAATTACTATGGGTAGAACCATAAGATTGGGGGCGGATTGGTATTTAACATTTTAGTGTTATGGGATAGATAGATGTGGTTAGTCACCTTATGGGATCTTGGATACTAGTTTTTTTTATATTGGAACATGAGTATGAGTGGGTAGGTCCTGTATACTCACTATGTTCAGTAATATAAAAAACACAGGATATGGAGATCATGTGTTTTTTTCCAGTCAGTTGATAATATGGATACTCCTATAGTATAGAGCATCTTATTTATTGTGAGTATTTAACCCCCACAAAAAGGGTCATGGGTGTGGTAGAACTGGTCATTGAATGGTTGAAATGGTATATGGTTTTAGTTAAAAGATAAACCCAGTTTGTATATTTAGGTGCAGTGTAGTGTATAGCCTATGTTTTGGTTATAGGCTTAGAATAGTGGTGGTATTATTTACGAGTGTGTTGGATCTGTGCTGCGTCAGTGCTATTGGGTAGAGAATGACAGTTTGATGAGTTGGTTGAGGATCCCCTAATGGAATTACACCATGTCAAGTATGTTATTTGGCATGGGTATTCATACGGTTCATATATTCCTTTATAATTTAAGGGTTTGTGATTACTTTTGGGGAGGTATTTATACATCAACAGGTGTAGCTGATAATTTTTGAGGAAATTTACACCCAAAGTGGGATGACTGGTGATCTTAGAGAAATTAATTCATAGATATAGAGAATACATGAGAAGAATCGTTTAGGATGTGGATCATGTAGTTTTTGGATCATATAATTATTTTCGGGTAAATCCAGTGTATCTGTATGTAGTTGTTGGCATTGTGTATGTGAAGTTCATTTTAAATTAAAAGATAATATAAATCTATTTAGTGCGGGATTGATGACTGATATAGGATAAATATAATGGAGGGTAGAACAACATGAATTATTTTATATTAAAAATTATATCTTTTCAATATTTTAAATCCACACTATTTATTTGGATGTAAATTTTAGAGGAAATTTAATTTTTTTTATTTGGGAGTTAGGGTTGTTTTGACAGCTGAGATTTGAATTATAATTCCATGAGTAGAAGAACCATGAGGTGGTTTTTTTAAGATATGGATTGAGTCCCTTGAGTTGACTTGGAAACATAGGAGTGCCTTTGCAAGGTCATGAGAAATTTTATAATTTGAAAACGATTTTACTACTATCACTGGTTATTACACAATTAGAAGATAACATTTAGGGCAACCTGTAGCTTGTTTCTGTGTAGGGGTGTGGCACACTATTGGACCATGTTTTCAAAGAAATAATGAATTAATATCAATTCAATTTTATAGGAGATTTATATGGATGGTTTATGGTTTATAAAACCATCATAGAAAACTATTTAGGTGTGCTTCCTTGGATAGTGAAGGCGGTACAATTGTCACAGGATTTTGAAAACATTGCGAAAGAATATGGACGAGTGAGGTGACATTAGGTAATGCATAACATATTGTTGGTTCATGGTTTGAAAACTATTAATCCTAACGAATTTCATAAAGAGGGATAAAATTAAATTCATACCCCCTTGAACTATTGTCCCCAACCCCTCTATTTATTTCCCCCCTCATGCACATAGATATAGAGGTTCTCCCAATTATTTCCTCATTATTTCCCACATGAATTAAGTGGGTTTTTGTGTGATTACATTGGTTTTTATGGTAATTTATCCTCTATTATTCCACATTTTTTCATATTCATGATTCTTATATGATTTTGGGTAACCCGTTTAGGGATTTAGGTGATGATTCTACAAAATCATTGTGTAATCATCACGATATGATGATGCTTTTATGGGGTGTGTCTAGAGGATATCTTGAGATGAGTTCTGAACACTGATTTATTCCATATAGGTGGATTTACACAACCCTAGTAATTTTTAATGTTTTTAATAAATTAAATGAAATTATTTTTTAATCATTAGTGTTGGATAATTATTTTTTGTTGATTATTTTTTGGGTCATGTTAATAGTATACTACACCCCGTTAGACATAGATTTAGTATGATGCAATGAATCAGGGAGGTTCTTGGAATTTATGCATAATCTAATTAATTGATTAAACTAGAAGATCATTATAAAATGATATAAATGAAATTAATAATAAATTATAATTTTTTTATAATTAATTATTTAATATTTTTCTTTATTTTTTTCTACATGTGTGATCTAGAGTATATATTGGGATGGATTTTCATTACCATAGTTTCCAACATGGACCATATAACATGAAAAATGGTTTGGTGGTGGTTCCTGAGTCAAAATACTATATATACCCCTATTTATATATTTTATGATGGTATGTGTTAGATTTTTTTGAAATAGAAGGTTTCCATTTGAAAATGATATCATAAAATTGAATTTTGTTTAATAGAATTTTAGAGAAAGATTTTTGTAATGTTGAGAATACGATTTTAAGTAGAATTTAAAAATTGTGTGGATTCCAAAGTGAATTTGTTGGGATATTTATCCAAGGGACTAGTGTGAGTATGAAGATTAGCGATTAATTTTTAAGTGGTTATGAATATAGGATTTTAAACTCATTTTAGAGGATAACAAGAATATATTGACTAATCTCTATTGGTCCATTTTTTCACATATGGATGGTGAATGTTTTTCTAAAAAAGGAGATCTTTTATATATATACCCCTTGGTGTTATTATCATGTGTGTTAATTGAACATGTTGATGCTCTATTATGCATGTTTTCCCATGAGTTTTGGAATTTGTTATTAACCTGATGTCAGGTTGAGGTGATGTGATTGATCCCTTAGAGGGTAAATAGGGGTTTGAAAGAAACTATCAGATGTTGGGGGTTGTTATGTACAAAATGATAGGTTCGGGGGGAGATATGAATGTTGAGGAATTTATATAGGGTTTCAATGCTTTGAGGTGACCTCAGATATATATATATGGGTCCCTAGTGATATGTGGCCCCTAGAGAGGGTGCATTGAGTTTGGTGTATAAATTATATTGGGTCTCTCTTTGGAAGATAAAAAATGAGGAAATATAGTTATGGTTATATTAATGTGTTTAGGTTCTGGACTTGAGTATCTAACCTTGAGCATGTATGAAGGGTTCAACAAAATGGCCAACACTTTCAAGATATGTTATATGAGATATTTTTAGGGTGATATATTGACTTTTGTTTTATAATAAAATCCTATATGATGTGTGGAACTCCAATATCATGTGACCTAGAATTTAGTAGATTCCAATGTGGATTTCCAAGGTTTTTACTTAGGAATAAGACTTATTGTATAGTGAAATACCTAGAATATTTCTCAAGATATATCTTAGAGGTGTATGTTTATTCCTAGGTGGTTACCCTGCAATCAGTTGTTATGCCTACTAGATTTCCAAGGATACCTGATAATTACCATAAAGCATAATACTATTGGATTAGCTAGGATGCAAGGAATTGTAATTAGATCCTAATACCATTTCATTACCTAGGATTCATAAGAATCTAGTTTATGTATGAGACTATTGATTTTATAGGATCACCTCTGAGGAATCGACTAACAAGCCTCATACTACTTGGCATTATGATCCCACATTCTCTGAGATATCTTGAGATGGATATGTTAGGGATGATGTTGAGATACTGGTTTTTTGTTATGAATTATTCCCCCTTGTGTAGTTTGTTTTTCATGTTCAAAGACATCTTACACTGGACGAAGTAGGTATGGTCTGGGTTCTAGGAGGCTAATTGGCACCCAACGACTTGATGTGCATGATTTTTGTGTATTGTATGTTATATTTCATGGTGGTTGTGTTAAAAAACCATTAACACACTTTATATTTATATATTTAATAAACACCCACCTGTTTATGGTTGTAGTTAGTATTATTGAGGCATTGGAGAGTCCTACTTGTTTATTAGACTTACCCTCTCCCCATGTACATGGCATGTGTCCTGATATACTTGAGTATACATTCATTTTTTATTTTGATGAATATGAAAAAAATAAATGTCTAGAAGATTATTTAGATTTATGTTTTTAGAAGGATGATTTTTTGAATTTCTCCAATGTTCAATGTTGATTTTTTAGTTTTATGCATCATATTTACAGCCAAGTGTTCCATTTATAATATAATTCTTGCTTTAATATTTATCTATTGCTACTAATCTATATTTATTTACTGCATTATGTAGAATATTTAATTCTTTTAATTTTTGAATATGAGGGCTTTTGGGATCCAGATTTTATTTGTATATGTTTTTGGGATATCTGTAATATGGATGGGTCCTACCAAGTTTTAGGTAGTTTTTAGAATGAACCTTGAGATTTATTTTAGAGATAATAATATCCTAGTGAATGTGTTATACCCTAATTATTAGTAGTAAACCTCTTGAATATCACACCTTAGGATCATGGAATTCCTTCCCAGGTTTAGTTAGAGTGGTTTGGGCCGAGGGATTACAACTACGACCAGTTGCTGTCATTTTATCACTGTGATAATGAGATAAAAAAGAGAGAGAGATAGAGAGATTCTGTTAAGGGAGTGAGAGATTATCTTTCCATTATAGAGTTTAAATATAACATGATCATAATGCATTTTCATGGTTCCTACCAAGTCCATTGGTCCATCATTTAAATAATATAAGAATACAAAATATTCCTATTTCATAATGAATATTGTCAACATTCATGGGATGATGGTAATAAGGTGGGGGATATTCTTAAATAAAAATGAATTAAATACAGTACATATATTTTTTTCTTCATTAGGGTATCCTATTGTAGATTGTAACTTAGTTTTATATGAGTATAATTTGGTCATTCGTCATTTTAGACCTCCTTAATTTCTCCACCTAAAATTGCCTCCATTTTTTTTATAAAAATTTAATATTCAATGAGAGAGAGAGAGAAAAATAGTAATAGTGGATTCTATGACCCTCAAATAACATTTTTGGAAATAGTATATGGGTTCCATGTCATACCCTAAGGAACACAACATGTGTGAGTGGAGAGGGGAGGTTGAAAAGTTCTATTTGGGAACCCATTCTTCACCATTCACTGTTCCACAATGAAAAAAAACAATAAAAATAAATCATTAATAATACTTAATATTATTATAAAAAACATTCAACCAAAATAGAGATATTCATCATAAAAATAATGATGGTATAGTAATGAAAAAATTTATGTTTCATGAATAATAGAGCATAAAAAATAACAAATTCCTAACAGATATATGTTGAGAAAATAATCCTTTATTTCCTAAAACGGTAACCCTTAATTTCTCCACAATCATATTCTTTATTTTAATTTATATTTATCTACAAAAACTGATGAGGTTCATGGCCTGAATGGGAATCTAGGGGTTGAAGGTGGTCATGGTGATGAGGGAGTAAGGCGCGTGATTACACAAGACCCACTGTGAGGAATTGGTGGCCCAATGACAAGGGAGAAAACATAGAGAATGAAGGGGGCCATAAACTAGTTAATCATAAAATTTCAAGAGGAGGCCCAACTGTAGAGACCCGAAGCTTGACGTACATTGACATTACATTACTTTAGCGGAATACTTAGTATATAACAAAAACACACACACAAGGATCGTAATAGTTTAGTGTCTTTGGAAACTCGGAACATAATCTTCTAATCGTGGTGAAAGATCTTCAATATCTCCCATAAAGATCTTCCCTTTTTTTAACCTAAAACCTTTCTTTATATCCTGGGGAAAAGAAAACATAAAAGGGTGAGCTCAAATGCTCAGCAAGGGAAAATAAAGGAAATAAAAATCATATCATATCTTTTTGAAAATCATAACCTGCAAAAGATATCATAAAATCTTAACATGGAATAAATCATAGAAGTGAAAATGAGATCCCCATATTCATAACATAAAACTTGAAACTTTGTGGCATGCACACATAATCATGGAAAATCATTTCTTGTTAGTCATGACTCATTGCCAAGACTATCTTAGTGGACAAAGTTCCTTTCTGAATCGAGTAACCCTCGTTTCAGTCCTGTTTCACTGAACCGGTATAACCTACCGTTCCAGCCCTGTCTATCTCATGAGATATAAAATCTTTACCCATTGCATTGGAGGGAGATATAGGTCCCACCCATCTTATAATGAATCCTTTCTTATGTGTGCCACATAATCATAAACCATACATCATCGCATAACACAAGTAACAAAAATGGGATTCTTGAAACATCATGACATCATAAATCAATTCATATAAGATAAAGGAATTCATAAAAATAATTCCATCACAACATGATCAAATCAATGTAATAATAGGGATAAAAATATAACCCTTTATTATCTTAGATGGAAAATAATTTTGATAAAACACTTGAACTCCATTCTTGAGGAAAATATCCTTTCTTCTTCAAAAACATTTTTCCTTTCATAACATGTCATACAACTTTATAACAAAAGAAGTTGATTAAAAATAAACTTGAAAACTTGTAAAGGAATCTTCTTTGAAGTAATGTTTTAAAAATCCATTCATGACGTATAAGTTAAAAAAAACATTCTTCGTACTTTTGTCGGAAAAGTCAAAAAGTACCTCGTACGAAAAAAATGACAAAAGATTCCTTTCATATTCTTTACTAAAAACTCACCGAAGGGTAAAATTGGATTTAAACTATTTTAAGTGGATGGAAACAATATTACATATTGAGGGAAAATGGATGTGGATGATAAAATACACCCCAGTAAATACTTACGAATAAACAATCTCGGATAAAAATGAGATTGTGATATTTCCCTTACCTTAGGTCCGACTTGCTTTGTAAGTGTCCGAACCTCCTGTATAATGATTTAAATCATGTTATTGACTTATTAAAGAATCATATTCATTGTTATGATATCATATATGGTTCACTTATGACATTATATTACCCGTTCTTTTGTAAATTCCATGTTAAAGAAGCGTTTTGGGTAAAATCGTTTCATTTATCGTAGGTGTTTTGACTTGTTGTTCTTGACATCATTATTACTTATATCATGATTTACTCACTTCCAGAATATAAAATATGATTTATATATCATATATATTCAGTATATATATATATATATATAATAGGTAGATAAATAAAATGAAAAACACCGTTCATGGAGACGGTAGTCCGTACGTACGCATGAACGCTGTTTTCCTTTCCTTATTGTCTTGAAATGGAAGTAAGTAGATGACATACATATGTATATTTATACATAAATCCAGTATCTTTATAATGTCATATATTTCATTATTATTTCTTATATATACATTATAATCATTCTTAAATGGTTAACATGGAGAATGAATCTCATCGCGTCGTGGAGACGGTAGTCCGTACGTACGCACGAGCGATGATATCATTTCTATAAATATTGAATTGAATTGGAGTGGATTATACAATATATCAGAATCAATATGATGTTGTAATAACTATGTATAGTTATTCTTTACACCATTATACCCATCCATGTAAGGTGGTGGTGGAAAATAGATTACACCACGGCGTGGAGACGGTATTCCGTACGTACGCACGCGCGGTGATTTCTTTTTCCGTAGGATGGATAGATGGTGAAATAGGGTTGTTTCATACTTATAATAACATATCAGTATATGAGTGATACTGATGTTATTACTTCATAATGAAACAACCTAAGAAGAAGAAGTGGAAAAAGAAATAAAGATGAAAGAATTGGTAACGGTAATTACCTCTGCTTTGAAGTGCCTCTTTGAGACCTCCTCTTAGGGAACTAAGATTGGTCTTTGAAGAAGACCAGGACCTCTAGGATTATTCTATGGAAGTGGAGAGGAGAAAATGGCAGGGGTTGGCCGAGCTTGAGAGCTCAAATTGGTGTGAGGAGGAGGGGGAGGAGGTGCCCTTTTATAAGGGAGGAGAGGGGCACCTTAGGAATATCTCAAAATATTATTTTATATTAAAGTCAAAATAGGTTTATAATGGTTCCAAAGGGTCTTATTTCTAATCTAAAGTGGGTATGGGTATAAACCCTATCATCCAATAGTATTTAGACAAGTTTAGGGTATTATTTTAACCTTATCAATTAGATTTAACTCTAAGTTAAATAATTTAACTTTTACCGTGTCTTTTTGTTTTCTTTCACTATATGGTTAATACACTTACTATAACATTCCAAACGAACCCCAAATTGTATATTATTAATACATATATCCTTATCTAAGTCATTTGGACGAACCTTAGATTTTTAGGAATAAAATAACAATTAATAATATAATATTTGATTTAAAAACTATTTTGTGTCAATTTTGACACTATTTGATATATGATTTTTGTGAAAGTCATAACAGAATTATATGTTCGAACCAAGTTTATTAAATCAAAACTAATATATCATAGTAACCTAGAAAATTAATGGAATTCATAAAAAGTCTCAAATTACATTTATTTTGGTGTTTATAACATCAATTATGTCAATATTTCATTAATAAGATAATTACTGCATCATCATTGTGTCATAAATAAATTAAATTATTTAATATCTAAAAATTACAAATAAAATACCATTATGTAGGAAATATTTTTAGCTTTCTAATGAATATTTATAGTCGAATTTATCTTATGTATAACCCCATATTAAAAATGATTTACTTATTAAACTTTGATTTTAACTATTTTATCCCTTCTTTAAATAAATTAATAATAAATGTCCTAATCTAATCCAAGTGGGCCTAAATGGTCATATTTTATTCCTAAGTTTGTTTTTGGTCGAATTACACTTGTCCAATAGAATTAGGACATGTGTTAGGGTAATATTAATATCATATTTACCCTTAGTTACCCTATTTACTATTAACCGCGGTAAAAAAAAAGCAAAAAGTTACTATTCACCAAAAAACTATTTTTATCTCATTGAACCACATTTTACTTACTGACATCAACCGTGTCTCTCGGATTTTTGAAATTCCATTCACAGAAGCGGTAAAATTAAGTTTTATGAAAAATTCAGTTTTTTAACTACCACTTAGTAGTTTCACTATTCATCAAAAATTGATTTTTTCAGAACAATGCCAAAATTTCATCCTAAGCTATATTTTATATTCCGAATTCAAAAATAAAGTCTATTTTACCAAATTCATAACATAGAAGTTTCATTAATTATTTTTATAATTAAATCCCGCTGTTAAAACAAATAGCGTGTTTTTAAGAAACAATATCTATCAAAAGATTGACACTTGATTATGTCTGGTTTAAATGTGAAATTACAACCAATGACCAACATTGTATTAAATTGTAAAAATATATTATAAATATACTTTAAAACCACTAAAATTAATAATTTATCACTATTAATTATTTCGATTAAAAAAAGTTGTTTTTAATTAAAATTTAGTAATTTTCACTATTCATCAGAATATGAAAGTTATCCGAAATGTACCAAAATTTCACCTTAGGCTAAATTCGATACTCCGAATCCAAAAATGAAATCCATTTTGAAAAATAAAATTTACAAAATTTCAAAAAGTGGTTATTACTATTCATAACGGCTAGTTTTAATAACATTTTAATAGCATATCGCTGTTTAGTGAAACTCGTTATTGCGTACTACACACGCTATCGAGGAAGGTCGCGATTGCGTGTAATGCAAGGCAAGTCAAGGATGCGTGTTGTGCAAGCTCCTTTTGGTGTAGCGTACAACACAAGACATTAGTGAAATAAAAAGAATATTTTTCATAAAATCTCGGGCTGTTACATTCTACCCCCCTTAAAATGAATTTCGCCCTCGAAATTCGTCGGGGTTATAAATGGTTTACTATTCGAAAGTTTCTTTAATAGAATCCCACATCGTAAAAAGGAATACCAAAACTTGGCTTTAAAAACTAAAGTATGAAATGTAACGATTACCCAAATAAACTAATCGCTGGGTTTCCACATAGGTAAAAATATAGATATAGAAGAGAAATCTAACCATCATGTTCTGATGGAGAGTGGTAGAGAACATGGCTATGGAAAAGCTATTAATCACAAATCCATAGATTTGTGATGATATAAGGTACCATCTTATTCATCAGGTATAAGATCACTAGGACAAAATTTTTGGTTTTCAAGATCATTTCCCTAAAGTTGAAAATTTGAATTAGAATAAATACTTACTTTATTTTGGTACAATATCACTGTTGTTCGTGCCTTGAACAATTTCCACTTCATCTCTTAAATAAATGAAGTTGAATTTGTTATTCATGAAGTGTTAGCAGATCATGTGATAGAATGACGGGTCATTCTATCTGTCTCAAACAAAAGATTAGCAAAAATTATATGCATAAGTCGATCTATAGTGAGATTAATCATATATGGTTCCTAAAATGGACTTATACTTCATATATCATACTGCTTAATATAATAAAACTAGTTTCTATTAAACAGGGACTTCCTGTAGGCCAGTGGTAGGCGATAAAGGCCAGTCGCACTTCGGTTGTGGGTTCGATTCCCACAGCCTTGTCCGAAGCGATGGGCTGTCGCCCGTCCTGCAGGTTGTCCTTTTTCCAAAACTATATAACATCCCATCAATAATATCGAAAAAACAAACAATACTAACTTATGTCCAACATAATCCATTCCAATCTTTAGGCTTATCCATAATACTGCAGTCGACTCTCATAATATAGTGAAAACGATTACCAGAGATTTAACACCATCGTCGATCCCCATATATCGTAAGATATGATTTTTTGGTCACATTCCAAACATTCAATGTCCTTAATCGTGTATTCTCTTGAATACCTTAGTGAAAACATGAATGCAGTTAAAAGTTAACACTTTTCACATACAAAAATCCTCAAAATTCTATATACTCAAACTTAGTCCTTATATCAATCATGAGCTCATGAATACTGTTAAACATTTCATTTTCTCGTTTTCCCTTCATTATGCGCATAATATCTCAATCACTTTGAATACCACATTAGACCAATACATAAATATTCCAATATTCCATGATACAACATTATTTTGGAATCCCATTACATAAACACTTAATCATTCCACCACATCGTTGTCATATTCAACATTGCCAATAGTGATCGCATGTGACTTCCCTTTGTCCTTTGCCTTAAGCGGTTGCTCATGTCGATCATCACTAACCCTTGGATTAGGGCATTTATTAGCATAATGCCCCATTTCATTGCACTTGAAGCATTTAAGTATTGGCGGTGCATTCTCTGCAGTGTTTGCTTTATTCACATCATTAGAAACCCATTTTCCATTACTTCGACACTCAGCTGCTCGATGACCTTATTTTCCACACTTAAAACATTTTCTAGTCCCTTTAAGACAATCTCCACCATGCTTCTTTCCACACTTTGTGCATAAGGAAACATTCATCTTCTTTTCACCATTATTCTGAGATTTCTCCTTGAACTCCATCTTTCGTTTCTTGTCAAAACCATGAGATGGATATGTAACACCAACTTCCATTTCTACCTTGATAGCACAACGCACAATTTCTTCATAGCTACTGAAGTCTCTTATAGCTAATGCCCTTCGAAGACTTGGTTTTAAGCCACTGAAAAATCGATCAACTTTACTTTCAGGTTGGATGATAATTCCAGAAGCATACCTTGCATGTCTTGTAAAATTTGCTTCATAGGTACCAACAGATTCATCGTCCCTTTGCTTTAGTTGAAGAAACTCCTTCTCCATCTTTGTTCGAAGAATACGAGGGAAGTACTTATTGAAAAATAAGTTCTTGAACTCGTCCCATTCCATGGACTCAATTTCATCTCTTTGCCATGTATTCTTGATAAGATTCCACCATTGATCAGCATCTCCTTCCAAACGATACACTGCTAGGATGACTTTATCATGTTCAGAACATTGAAGAACTGAAAATATCTTTTCAGTGGTACTGATCCATTTTTCAGCAACAAGTGGATTAAAGACCCACTTAAAGAAGGTGGACGTTGCCTCATGAAGGACTCAAAAGAATATTGTTCCCTTCTCTGCTCATTTGGAAGTCCAGAATGATTCATAGCTTGTGTAAGTATAGCAATAAGATTTTGCACTCCATCTCCCATAACATTTGTTTGTTCAGGAGGACAATCATTGCATTGTCCATTTCATTGATCAACACGGTTCCTTCGGGTTCCAACCATCGTCTAAAACCCAAAAAGAATAGTGTGAGAGGCAAAAATCATGCTAGGGAAAACAACATAATAAAGGGGGAGTACCTTCAATATCTAACATCTTAGGTTTAATTCTATGATCGTTAGCGTAATTCTAGTACTATAACCTATACATATACTTAACCTTAGGGACATCCCTAGACATACCTTAGAAATATCTCTAGGGATCTCACTAAAGTTTTCGCATCCTAGTTTCCAAAGGTTGACTAAACCTTTCCTCTGATACCAACTGTAGAGACCCGAAGCTTGACGTACATTGACATTACATTACTTTAGCGGAATACTTAGTACATAACAAAAACACACACACAAGGATCGTAATAGTTTAGTGTCTTTGGAAACTCGGAACATAATCTTCTAATCGTGGTGAAAGATCTTCAATATCTCCCATAAAGATCTTCCCTTTTTTTTAACCTAAAACCTTTCTTTATATCCTGGGGAAAAGAAAACATAAAAGGGTGAGCTCAAATGCTCAGCAAGGGCAAATAAAGGAAATAAAAATTATATCATATCTTTTTGAAAATCATAACCTGCAAAAGAGATCATAAAATCTTAACATGGAATAAATCATAGAAGTGAAAATGAGATCCCCATATTCATAACATAAAACTTGAAACTTTGTGGCATGCACACATAATCATGGAAAATCATTTCTTGTTAGTCATGACTCATTGCCAAGACTATCTTAGTGGACAAAGTCCCTTTCTGAATCGAGTAACCCTCGTTTCATTCCTGTTTCACTGAACCGGTATAACCTACCGTTCCAGCCCTGTCTATCTCATGAGATATAAAATCTTTACCCAATGCATTGGAGGGAGATATAGGTCCCACCCATATTATAATGAATCCTTTCTTATGTGTGCCACATAATCATAAACCATACATCATCGCATAACACAAGTAACAAAAATGGGATTCTTGAAACATCATGTCATCATAAATCAATTCATATAAGATAAAGGAATTCATAAAAATAATTCCATCACAACATGATCAAATCAATGTAATAATAGGGATAAAAATATAACCCTTTATTATCTTAGATGGAAAATAATTTTGATAAAACACTTGAACTCCATTCTTGAGGAAAATATCCTTTCTTCTTCAAAAACATTTTTCCTTTCATAACATGTCATACAACTTTAAAACAAAAGAAGTTGATTAAAAATAAACTTGAAAACTTGTAAAGGAAGCTTCTTTGAAGTAATGTTTTAAAAATCCATTCATGCCGTATAAGTTAAAAAAAACATTCTTCGTACTTTTGTCGGAAAAGTCAAAAAGTACCTCGTACGAAACAAATGACAAAAGATTCCTTTCATATTCTTTACTAAAAACTCACTGAAGGGTAAAATTGGATTTAAACTATTTTAAGTGGATGGAAACAATATTACATATTGAGAGAACATGGATGTGGATGATAAAATACACCCCAGTAAATACTTACGAATAAACAATCTCGGATAAAAATGAGATTGTGATATTTCCCTTACCTTAGGTCCGACTTGCTTTGTAAGTGTCCGAACCTCCTGTATAATGATTTAAATCATGTTATTTACTTATTAAAGAATCATATTCATTGTTATGATATCATATATGGTTCACTTATGACATTATATTACCCGTTCTTTTGTAAATTCCATGTTAAAGAAGCGTTTTGGGTAAAATCGTTTCATTTATCGTAGGTGTTTTGACTTGTTGTTCTTGACATCATTATTACTTATATCATGATATACTCACTTCCAGAATATAAAATATGATTTATATATCATATATATTCAGTATATATATATATATAATAGGTAGATAAATAAAATGAAAAACACCGTTCAAGGAGACGGTAGTCCGTACGTACGCATGAACGCTGTTTTCCTTTCCTTATTGTCTTGAAATGGAAGTAAGTAGATGACATACATATGTATATTTATAAATAAATCCAGTAGCTTTATAATGTCATATATTTCATTATTATTTCTTATATATACATTATAATCATTCTTAAATGGTTAACATGGAGAATGAATCTCATCGTGTCGTGGAGACGGTAGTCCGTACGTACGCACGAGCGATGATATCATTTCTATAAATATTGAATTGAATTGGAGTGGATTATACAATATATCAGAATCAATATGATGTTGTAATAACTATGTATAGTTATTCTTTACACCATTATACCCATCCATGTAAGGTGGTGGTGGAAAATAGATTACACTACGGCGTGGAGACGGTATTCCGTACGTACGCACGCGCGGTGATTTCTTTTTCCGTAGGATGGATAGATGGTGAAATAGGGTTGTTTCATACTTATAATAACATATCAGTATATGAGTGATACTGATGTTATTACTTCATAATGAAACAACCTAATAAGAAGAAGTGGAAAAAGAAATGAAGATGAAAGAATTGGTAACGGTAATTACCTCTTCTTTGAAGTGCCTCTTTGAGACCTCCTCTTAGGGAACTAAGATTAGTCTTTGAAGAAGACCAGGACCTCTAGGATTATTCTAGGGAAGTGGAGAGGAGAAAATGGCAGGGGTTGGCCGAGATTGAGTGCTCAAATTGGTGTGAGGAGGAGGGGGAGGAGGTTCCCTTTTATAAGGGAGGAGAGGGGCACCTTAGGAATATCTCAAACTATTATTTTATATTAAAGTCAAAATCGGTTTATAATGGTTCCAAAGGGTCTTATTTCTAATCTAAAGTGGGTATGGGTCTAAATCCTATCATCCAATAGTATTTAGACAAGTTTAGGGTATTATTTTAACCTTATCAATTAGATTTAACTCTAAGTTAAATAATTTAACTTTTACCGTGTCTTTTTGTTTTCTTTCACTATATGGTTAATACACTTACTATAACATTCCAAAAGAACCCCAAATTGTATATTATTAATACATATATCCTTATCTAAGTCATTTGGACGAACCTTAGATTTTTAGGAATAAAATAACAATTAATAATATAATATTTGATTTAAAAACTATTTTGTGTCAATTTTGACACTATTTGATATATGATTTTTGTGAAAGTCATAAAAGAATTACATGTTCGAACCAAGTTTATTAAATCAACACTAATATATCATAGTAACCTAGAAAATTAATGGAATTCATAAAAAGTCTCAAATTACATTTATTTTGGTGTTTATAACATCAATTATGTCAATATTTCATTAATAAGATAATTACTGCATCATCATTGTGTCATAAATAAATTAAATTATTTAATCTCTAAAAATTACAAATAAAATACCATTATGTAGGAAATATTTTTAGCTTTCTAATGAATATTTATAGTCGAATTTATCTTATGTATAACCCCATATTAAAAATGATTTACTTATTAAACTTTGATTTTAACTATTTTATCCCTTCTTTAAATAAATTAATAATAAATGTCCTAATCTAATCCAAGTGGGCCTAAATGGTCATATTTTATTCCTAAGTTTGTTTTTGGTCGCATTACACTTGTCCAATAGAATTAGGACATGTGTTAGGGTAATATTAATATCATATTTACCCTTAGTTACCCTATTTACTATTAACCGCGGTAAAAAAAAAGTAAAAAGTTACTATTCACCAAAAAATTATTTTTATCTCATTGAACCACATTTTACTTACTGACATCAACCGTGTCTCTCGGATTTTTGAAATTCCATTCACAGAAGCGGTAAAATTAAGTTTTATGAAAAATTCAGTTTTTTAACTACCACTTAGTAGTTTCACTATTCATCAAAAATTGATGTTTTTCAGAACAATGCCAAAATTTCATCCTAAGCTATATTTTATATTCAGAATTCAAAAATAAAGTCTATTTTACCAAATTCATAACATAGAAGTTTCATTAATTATTTTTATAATTAAATCCCGCTGTTAAAACAAATAGCGTGTTTTTAAGAAACAATATCTATCAAAAGATTGACACTTGATTATGTCTGGTTTAAATGTGAAATTACAACCATTGACCAACATTGTATTAAATTGTAAAAATATATTCTAAATATAATTTAAAACCACTCAAATTAATAATTTATCACTATTAATTATTTCAATTAAAAAAAGTTGTTTTTAATTAAAATTTAGTAATTTTCACTATTCATCAGAATATGAAAGTTATCCGAAATGTACCAAAATTTCACCTTAGGCTAAATTCGATACTCCGAATCCAAAAATGAAATCCATTTTGAAAAATAAAATTTAAAAAATTTCAAAAAGTGGTTATTACTATTCATAACGGCTAGTTTTAATAACATTTTAATAGCATATCGATGTTTAGTGAAACTCGTTATTGCGTACTACACACGCTATCGAGGAAGGTCGCGATTGCGTGTAATGCAAGGCAAGTCAAGGATGCGTGTTGTGCAAGCTCCTTTTGGTGTAGCGTACAACACAAGACATTAGTGAAATAAAAAGAATATTTTTCATAAAATCTCGGGCTGTTACACCAACACCCTTGCTTGGGGGAAGCATCCGAGCCTATAATTACATTAATGAAGTCCCAAACATGCTTTAAAAAATCCAAGCCAAGTGGTGCTACGAATTTTCCAGCCCACCCCACCATATAATCTTCAAAGTCAAAAGGTGGTGGGCTACTTGCCTTTACTTTTACAAAAGGGTGTGCTACTTGTCTCCTCAAGTCATTGTCACGTGTTGAAGTTATCAGAATCATCCATTAGTCATTTTTGCTGTGGAAAAATAGGTATTAGACTAATTTAAAGAGCCACCCCATGTGTAATTATAATTTCAAGTTCCTTTGGCTATAAATACCCACCCCCTTCTACTCTTGATGGATCATGAATAGTGTTAATGTTATTATGGTGAGTTTTTCACGAAACCTTTGTGATATTTCTCAATTCTTTACTTATCAAAGGATTGGTCGTCCTTTATGGAGTCTCATGGATAGATTTTATAGAGAAAAGTTCTATTTGGGTTTTACCTTGACCATTTCCCTCTTCCTTCTCATTTTTTTTATCCACACACATCCATCACTTATTTTCTTGCAGTGATCCAGGTGATGAATGCGTAAAAATTGTACCAGGTTCCTAGGAAACTTCCTAGTGCGTATTGCACTGCGTATCATTAAGATACACCAAATGGTCACCACTAATTTCTCTCTAATCCCATTCTTTATTTTCTATTATTTTGGTTTACCAAAACACTCTAACAGTCCAATGTGAAATAACTCCCATCCTTAAGAAAATGGGTGGAATTAAATAAGGGAGTGAATACTGATAATTTCATAGGTAGAGAAGTTAATTCACAATAAAAAACTTCTAATCCCCGATCATTATTACATTCAATAATTTCCTTTATCAATTATCCCATAGGATTTCTGTTTCCCCTCCATAAATTACTCTTTTGAGTCCCTATTAAACCCACCATTAATTACTATAACTTTCAAGGTATACAGAAAACATATATCTCCCTATTATCCTATAATAATTCTATATAATTGACATCCAAAGAAAAATATCTCATTCCAAACATATCATTTATAAATTTAACCCCTAATTAAAATAAATTATGAAAATAATTAATATTAATTAATTTTTATTGTCACCGGACTTCTATAGGAAAATCCAACCAACATAGAAAATTATAAATTACGACATCTAAATGTTTAACATCGTATATTAATTCCAAAAACTCATTTAAAATTTCATTCCAATAATTGTAAAACTACGATTCTACCCTTCTCATATAGAAAATTCACCACTTATTAAAGATATTAATAAAAATATTTGAAATGATTTATTGTAAAAATAATGGTTTCAATATTTAATACTGCAAATATATGTATCATATGAAGATATATATTTTTAGAGAATGAAATTAACAGATATTAAATATGAAAATCATATAATATAGGAGTATGCACATCAAAAAATGATAGAATTAAAAGTTATATATAGAATATTTTAAGATAGATACTATGGATGATATCTAACCTAGTTAAAAATATAACCTAATTTTTGAAGGATATAAATTGAAACACGAAATCCAAATTGTTCTACTGAATATATATTAACACTTTAATTTTGAATGAATTATATGCCACATCTTTTCTGTTTCCCTGTATTTATTTAATTATTGTAAGGATTTGAGTTGGGTTTAATCCATAGACATATTAGGGATATAATATATATTTTATTAAATTATTCTTGTTTATTATTGACTCCATGGTCAATATTTTTTTTTGTTAATATATACTCATGAGATATAAAAATTATTGGGTAAGCCTTGAAAAATTATTATTTCACTAAAATTTACTATTTATGATTCGATGTTGTACAATATTCTTTGAGTTTATTAGTTCAATTTTTTCATTATAAAATCATAAAATAGTCTATATGTATAAATAATTATATTCCACTAATTCCACCCACTCTTAAGGAGATTTATGACCTTGTCATTGTAATATTTCATATCAAAAATGAATTATTAATTTCTTGTAGAATATATCTCATGGATGATATTTACATATATATTTTTTCTTAAAAATTTATGTTTCACTATTCTATTGATACAATTAATTGATTACGAAAACATGAATGAGATCCCATATTTAATACCTTAGGTATCTTTTTCCTACCTGTAATGCATCAAATTCATTTAAGTGATCCCATTCAGATATTAGTGAATGATAATGATATTGTAACCTCCTAAGTTTTAATAAAGAATCACAATTTTCAATAGCATACACAATACACTATAGCGAGCTTAAATGAACAACTAAATATTATTATTTAAATGTTATCGTTATAACCTAGTCGTTGTAAAGGTGAGAATGTATAGTATCAACTGAATTATGAATATATGGTTTACACATGTTTAAATAATTATTCATTGGTTACCAAATTTAATATAAATGGAAATAAAAAAAACGAATTAAATCTAAAGGATGTGTTTTAATAGAAATCTATTTTTAAAAACAGGAAAAATTGTGTTTATAAAATCATATCACCCTTTATGGATTTTTATTAAATTAAAAATATATGTAATATATTCAATGTAATGTTCTAAATTAATATTATATTTTTTCTAGATATGATATAATAAGAAATTCAATTTTTCGGATAAAAGAAGTATTTTTCTAAAAATGCAGTTTTATAGTCTTTTGATGGTTAACCCTATTTAAATTTAGTTTTTGACACTATTATATGGTAGATTTGAAAAAAAACTTCTGATTTAGAAGCTGTATATCAAAATATATTTTGGATGAATTTTTTATATTTTTCTGATAACTATCATGTTTTGATGAATAGTAAAAATACTCTATGTTTTAATTGAAATCAAATTTTTTGATCAAGATAATTTATATGGTTAAATAATATTATTTAATGGTTTTAACGTATAAATGGAATATATTTTTATAATTTAATCCAATTTTTATCATTATAAGTCATTTAAAATTGAAATTTGACAAAAACACATGTCAACCTTTTGGTAGTTTTTACTTCTTATGAACACGCTTTTTTGGTTTTGACAATAGGAATTAATTTTAAAATAATTACTAAAATTTCTGTGTTTTTAATTTGAAAAAATTAATTCCAAATTTGGAATCATATGGTTCTAATTTTTTAAATAGGTACCTTTTTTGGACATTATGAATAGTTACTTCAATAATTATTTTTAATTACCATGGTTAAAGGGTAAATTAGGTAAATATGGGTAAAAGTTTAATATTATAATAATAAAAAACTAAAATAAAATGTGCCGAAATCTTATTGGATGATATTTTTCCGACCAATAGCATCCTTAGGAAGAATGTTTGTCATTTGGAAGCCACTTGGGTGTGAAAATGACATTTTATAATATTTAATTTTAAGTAAAGGGAAATATGACACATAAACATGTATCTTTTAATAAGAAAATTTTTATATGGATTTTTATATGTGATATATTAGACTATAAATAATAATTATAAATATAAAAATATATCCTACATCATGATATTTTATTTATAATTTTTATATATTAAATAAATAAATATAATTATGGCACA
Organism: Viscum album; assembly: GCA_963277665.1. Taxonomy (NCBI): domain Eukaryota; kingdom Viridiplantae; phylum Streptophyta; class Magnoliopsida; order Santalales; family Viscaceae; genus Viscum; species Viscum album. The sequence continues at coordinate 1,034,959,527 of OY728121.1, read as the reverse complement.
ATGATGATGCAGTGATTGCTTCATTAATAAAGGATTCAAATAATCGATATTATAAATATTAAAATAAGTGAAATTTGATTATTTTTATTCTATCCATGAATTTTATGGATTAATATGATATTTTATCTTTTAATGAAGGAAGTTTTTTAGGAGGAATCAAGTTTTTATTTTTTTAAAGTCATGATATGAATAGTGTTAAAATTCGCATAATTCAAATTATAAAATATTAAATATTTTATTAAATATTATAAAATTCCAAAAAAATATATTATTAGGAAAAATGGATATGATATGTCTAAAATTTTATTAATTTCTCTTTCATTAGACATTTTTCATGTTTTGGTTTCTATTTGGATTCTAAAATTATTAAATACTTGATAAAATGGCAAGAGTAAAAAAGGGTTAAATAAAAAAGATATGGTTTAAAAAGATATCCAAAACCTATTTAACTCATAGTGGATGATTTTATTTGGACCTATATTCATCTTATATTATAAATAAATGAATTTGGACTCATTTATAATAGAAATAGAATTTATAATATTTTAATATTTTAAGACTTTTCTTAAGTTCCCCTCCTCCCTCTTATAAAAGACCACCAACTATACCCAATTACTTACAACTCTCAAGACTCTTGGATCTTCCATGTTATGATACAATAATTTAAAAAATCCATTTATTATTCCTATAATCTTTTACTCATGAAAAACTAAATTCAATAAAGCCTTTTGGCTCAAATTAAAAGAAGTTTTCAAATTTAGAGGTAACGTCTTCTCTCAAGTTCCATTCCTTTGTTTTCTTTATCCACTCCCTATGATCTTCTTATTATATTATTAAATAATAAAAACAGTATCCTAAATATACTAGTATGTTGTTATGTGAAGGATTTGATCCACAATTACACACACCTCCATCTAATGGATACAAACATACTATTTCTGTGTACAACAAACTATTGTCTTACGAAATGCTGATTTGTTAATTTTGTCCTACCACCTATCATGGTGGCCATTTTGATGACAATGTATTTATGTATGATATATATTATATTTCTATTATATATATTATTTGTTATATTTTATTTACAACATACCATTATGCTTTCCATCACGTGAATATACAATAATTTCATTTGAGGAAGTGTGGACTACCGCCCCCTCAAAGTGATATGACTCGTTCATGCAATACATGGAAGGTATAAAGTATGGGATTTATGAAAATATTTAACATATATAACATGAATGTTATACTTTAATTATAACATACCAATGTATCATTTTTTTTCATTCCTTTAATATGACAAATAATTGAAAGTAGCGTTCATGCATATGTACGGCCTACCGTCTCCATGAATAGTGAATTTCATTTATTATCTCCAAATGTTATGAAAAATTATAAATACATATATAATTTATATATACGATATTTAACTCATGAATAATATTCTGGTTGTGATGGACTTCCGACTACATGGTCAATTTACATCAAATCATGTTCATTTTCAACTCAAGTACCAAATATCAACAAAAAAACACATAAGAACTTGAATAATTATGTAATTTTTCTAAAATGATGTCAAGTAATATAAATATAATAATAAAATTAAAAGATTTTATGAAGAAATAAGAAATTAACTTATGTTTATTATTCAGGAAGTTAAGAACGAATGAGACATGTCTGACTCAAGTTAAGGGAACTTCTTAACCCAATTTCCATTCTTTGGGTTAATCTTCAACATCTTGATTATGTTGTGCTATGAGTATGTGAGAAATAACATTTGATATCATAACTTTTATTTATTACTGATTTATGTTTATTAATAGTTAATACACATAATCTATATATTTTCTTTACAAAATTATCTTTTTAGGGGAATTTCTAAACTCAATTTCCCCTAATTGGGTTTTACGCATACTTCGTTGATTATATTATGTCAAGATTATGTGTGGAATCATTGTTTGTTTTTTAATTATTTTTTGCACTAAACTTCGTGTGGATATAGTGTTTCTACACATAATAACCTTATTGATAAATTCTAACGTTATTTATAGGAACCTTGTAAGGGAAATCATAACTCAATAACCATTCATCGAGTTATATATCTATGTCATTGGTTTTGTTTTTTCAAGAGTATGTGTGAACGACGTCTGATTTTTTTACATCTAATATCCACTTATATTGGGTGTATTTATATTTTTCTCACATAATTATTTCATTTATTTATCCTTTATCTAATGATATGGTCTTTTTAAGGGATTTCGTCTAAATTTACATTACATTGAGACTTCTTTGTTGTTATGCAACAATTATCATTTATATGGTGTATATACAACCCTTTGACATATTATATCATGAATATCCTTATTCTAATGATATTATAATTTTTTTAATGTTACTCGTTAATTATTTTTATTCTAGTATTTTCTCAATTGGTAAGGGACTCTTTAACTAATACATCATTTTAAATGTTTTAAAGATTTATTCTTCTAAATATTTCACATTAATATTCATGTTTTCAAAATGGTTTTAAGGATTTATTTATATGGACATGAGTGTTATAAAGTTTAAATTTATTTTAAAATATGTAAAGTGGTGTGGGACACTTTGATTTAAAAATATCTTTATTAAATGTTTTAAACGGTTTTTAGAATGGATTGATTATATCAATATCTTGAAATGGTGTCTTATGATTGCAATGTGGAAATGTTATTTTTTCTTTTATGATTCTTTTATGTCTCATGATTATGTAATGGAACTTGGATATTTTATGGGTGGTTAGGTGATAATCCTAATATGGGTGGTTTCAAGATAAACCTAGGGCTGGTGAGCCCATGACAGCTCTCCAATGCATTGGGTAACGTGACTGAGGTAAATGTTGAGGTTTATCTTAAGATATTTATTGAAAAGACTGTGATGGGTATTCCAAAACATAACCATGAAGGCCACTCCCTATGTGGCTATGAAATCTACAATGTAAGTATGTAATGGATTCCACAAGTTACCTTTATAACATAGGATTTCTATGAGTTATTCATAAATCTGATGATTTCATAAGGTATGCTAAGGAGCTTATATTTTATGAGTAAAAAGTATGATTCCATTTATTTGTATGTATTCATGGACTAATGTTTTATTTCCTTATTTTATATCCCTTACTAAGATTTTTATTCTCATCCCATGTTTTTGAAATTTTTTTCACAGGGTATAAGGAAGGATAAGAGAAAGGAATAATTCATGGAGATTTTTATCAAGAATATAATACTTATTTTATATAATAATTTTTATTGTTTTGAAGAAAAATTGGATAGATTAGAAGTGTCTACTTTGTAATATTTTAGGTGTAATGTACTAGTTATGGCCTAATTATTTAATACTCGAAACCTAAAAAGTTTCACAATGTGAATTCTTAACATAACACAAGATTATGTAATATTTAATGTTGTTGCCTTGTAGTTGTTATTAAAGGAATGGTTTAGACAACTTTAGGGATTAAGAGTTTACTTTAGATGCATGGCCAGTCTCCATGTCTATTATTTCAGTTTAATACTTGTTTTATAAATTTTTCAGATCGAGGAAAGTTGGATACAAATTGAAGATGGAGGATCTCAAATAGTATTGTTATCTCTTCCTGATGACTTCATTAAAATATTTAAAGCAATGTCAGGTCCAGATGATTCTGAAATATTTTCTAACATACAAATCACTTCCAAGAAATTGTTTGAGATATCAAACACCTCCACAATTCTTTGATACCATTAGGGGTCATGGGTTGTATTTAATCAAATATTATTTTCTAAATATTCTCATATATTCAAAAATAGTAAATATTATCAAGGAATTTTCAAATATTTTACTTTATCAGAAGATTTTTAAGCATATTATTATTTTGAAAAAGGTGATGAAGAACGAGACACATGCGCCACCTATTTACATTTTGTTTAAAATTTAGTCTTTCAACACATTCTTATGGTATTTTAAAAGGATAATTGATAGAAATTTTCAACTCAAACTCAGTCCAAATATTTTATAAAAATAATTATTTATCATATGTTTCGAAATTATTTCATATATGATTATTTTTCTAAACTATTTTTCTATGAATAACCATATGACCCAATTTGTACAAGGTGTATTTGGATAAAGGAAGTAAATGATTTTGAAGAATCTCAAAATCATGGTTGCAATGCATGGGCCATCTATCTATGTGAACAAGATGATGATGACACCAGGTGGACACCATGATCAAGGTACGATGTTTTTTTTTTCTGGGAATAGTTTTATTTTATCGTATGGTGGTGAAAAAAAAATTTCTATATATTTAACACTTGATGAAATAAGATGTTGAGGCCATTATGAGTTGGGGTGAAAATGAGAGGTATAATACAACCATTGAGGCTATAAAACGTTATGGTTATTTTTGAGTTTTATTAAAAGGGACAACCCTCAAGATGGGTGACAACCTATCATGTCCGACATGGTTGTAGGAATAGAACCCACAACCAAAGGGTGACATGGGCGCATCACCTACCACTGTCCTACATGAAGTCCCTAGTTTTCATGACTTATTATTTTTAGTTAAATGATTATATGGATCACAAATATGTTCATTTTGGGAACTAATGGATATCTATATTATAGGAAAATTATACGGTGATTAAGTTATAAATGTTATTTTGGAAGATTCCCACTATTTTGGGAACCCTATATCTCAATGGAAAATTGAAAAATATGTGATTCTTTTGAGTAATGGTTGAATTTTATTTTGAAATAATTTATGTTTTTATTGTGGAATTAAGAATATTTGGGTTATCTATGTAAATGATTAACCTATAATGGATAATATGTGATTTAGTTAATTAGTTTTAACTATGAGACTTTAAGAGTAGTCAATGTTATTAGGAGATAATTGTTAAGATTTATTGTGGAAGACTATATGATAAAATCCTTCTTAATTTTGGGTTTCAGTATTAGTTTGGATTACTTTGAAGAATTTTAAGGACAATTGTCTGTTGAATGGTATTTTTTTAACTTCGAAAAATGTTTTTTATATTTTGTAAATTAAGATAAGTATTTCTGTTTATAAAGGATTAATCTTTTTTGGGGATTATATGATCTTTTACTGACCATTTTGGTTTTGGATAATATCTAAATATAGGGGAAATATATATTTCATATATTGTGGATTATATGATTCTCTAGAATTTTGTTTTAGTGCTTTAGGCGTGACAAATTCATCTTTAATACTCATAATTTGGACAAAATATGATTTTTTGGTAGATATTTATTATAGGATGAAACTATAATTGAAAAGTAAGTATGTTTACTTATGTTCTTAGTCAAGATAATAACTAAATTCCTCAACTTTATGAAAAATATTTTAAAATAAAAACATTTTCTGTTTAATTTTTTTATTGGGAAATCAATGCAAATTTAACCCATCATAAGTTTGTGGTTTTTTGGTGGTTAACTTTTCCCTGATCGTGTTTTATATACCTCTCCATCAGAAAATGATTGTTAGTTTCTCTAAAATATCCTGATTTTAACATGGAATCCTTTTATGCATTCTATCGGGTGACATTTGTGCTTCTCTTTCTTTTTATTAAAGCGATTGTGTTATTGACTCTTTTTCCGATGTGGGATTTTCAATGAAATTACCGATCCAATTTTAAAATTTTGAGAACTAAATTTCCAAAAGGGAGGAATAATGTATCATCCTATGTTTTAAGAAAGAAACACTATGTTCAATATCATACATGATACATTATATCTAGCTTAAACGAACAACTAAATATTATTATTTAAATGTTATCGTTATAACCTAGTCGTTAGACTGGAAGGAATGAATAGTATCAACTAAATTTTGAAATTATGGTTTACACATGTTTAAATAATGATTCATTGGTTACAAAAATTTATTAGAAATGGAAATAGAAAAACCAATTTAATCTAATGGATTTGTTTTTATGAAAACCTATTTTTAAAAATAAAAATAATTGTGTTTATAAAATCATATCAACCTTTATGAATTTTTATTCAATTAAAAATATATTATATATATTCAATTTAATTTTTTTAATTAATCTTATATGATTTCAAGATATTATATAAGAACAAATTGAGGTTTTTAGATAAAAGAATTTATTTTCTAAAAATGCAGTTTACCACTTTTTGATGCAGAACCCTTTTTAAATTTTTTTTTCAATCCATTATATGTTATATTTGAAGAAATAAACTTCTTATTTAGAATTTGGATACCTAAATTTACATTGGATGAATTTTTGTTATTTTTATGATAACTATGATGTTTTGATAAATAGTAAAAATACGCCAAATTTTAATTGAAAACAACTTTTTCCATCAAATTAATTTATATGGTTAAATAATATTATTTAATTGTATAATGAATAAATGGAATATATTATTATCATTTAATCTAATTTTAGTAATTATGAGTCATTTCACATTGAAATCGGACAAAAACACATGTCAATCTTTTGGTAGTTTTTAGTTCTTAAAAACACGCTTTATGGTTTTGACAACATGAATTAATTTTAAATTAATTACTAAAATTTATATGTTTCAAATTTGGAAAAATTTATTCCATATTTGGAATTAAACGGTTTAAAATTTTTACATAGTTACCTTTTATTTTCGGACATTATGAATAGTATCTTCAGTAATGACTTTTAATTACCATGGTTAAACGGTAAATTAGGTAAATAAGGGTAAAAAAATAATATTATAAATAAATAAAACTACAATAAAATGTGTCCAAATCCTATTTTATGGTATATTTACAACCATAAGAATCCTTATGCTGAATGTTTGGAATTTGGGAGCCACTTGGGTGTGAAAATTACATTTTATAATATTTAATTTAATGTAAAGGGAAATATAACATAAACATGTATCTTTTCATAAGAAAATTTTTATGTTGGTTTATATAAGTGATCTACTCGATTATAAATAGTCATTATAAAGATAAAATAATATCATAAATCATGATATTTTATTTATAGTTTTTGGACATTAAATAAATAAATTTAATTATGACACAATGATGTTGCAGTGGTTGCTTCATTAATAAGGGATTCAAATAATTGATATTACAAATATTAAAATAAATTAAATTTGATTATTTTGATTCCATCCACTCATTTTATGTGTTCATATGGCGTGTTATATCTGAATTAATTATTTTTTTCTAAGTAATCATGTTTTTATGGATTTTTAAAATGTCATGATCTGTATAGTGTCAAAATTGACAAAATTCATTTGTTAAAATATAAAATATTTTATTAAATATTATAAAATTCCAAAAAAATTATGATTTTTAAAAGTGGTTATCATAAGTCTAAAATTTAATTAATTCCTCTTTGATTTTACATTTTTCATGTTTTGGTAACTATATTGATTATGAAAGTGTTAAATGCATGATTGAATGGTAAGAGTAAAAAGTGTTAATTAAAAAGACAAGGATTAAAAAAATATCCAAAACTGATATAATTATTATTAGATGATTTCATTTTGACTTATATTCATCTATTCATATAACGAACAGAATTTGGATTCAGCTTTTATCGAAATAGAAGTTATAATAAATTAATATTCAAAGACTTTTGTAATGTACCCCTCCTCTCTCTTATAAAAGGCCACCACCTCTACCCACTTACATAAACATCCAGAGCCTATTTTCTCATCAAATGTTTTCTGAAATAATCTCCCAACATCACTTCTTTCCTCCGATAAGACTTACCTTGGGATGAAGGAAATTCAAGAAATCTTTTTGGCTCAAATCAAAAGAAGTTACCCGATTTAGAGGTAACTTCTTCTCTCAAGTTCCTTTCCTTTATTTTCCTTCTCCACTCCCAATGATATTCCTGTTATATGATTACATAACAAAACCAGTATCATAAATATAGTAGGATTTTTTTATTTGAAGGATTTGAAATACAATTACACACACCTCTATCTAATGGATACGAACATACTGTTTCTGTGTACGGCGAACTACTACCTCATGAAAGGATGATCATTCAATTTTCTCCTACCCCATATCAGGGTGGCCATTATTATGGAACATTATTTATGTAAGATAATTATTAAATTTATATTCTCTCAATGATTTTGTAATTTTTATTTACAACATACCTTTATGCTTTCCATGATGTGTAAATACGATAATTTCATTGGAGGAAGTGAGGACTACCGCCACTTCAAAGTGATATAAATCGTTAATTCCATACATGGAATGTATAATGGATGTAATTAATTAACTTATTTAACATATATAACATAGATATTATAATCAAATTATAAAATACAAATGTAACATTTAGTTTTCCTTCTTTTAATATGAAAAATAAATGAAAGTAGCTTTTATGCGTACGTACGACCTACCCTCTCCATGAACGGTGCATTTCATTTATTATCTATAAATGGCATGGACTATTATAAATATATATATAATGGATATTTATGATATTTAAATCATAAATAATACTCTAATGATGATGGATTTTTGACTACATGGACAATTTATATCAAAACAATTTCATTTTCGACTCAAGTACTGAATATCGACAAAACGACAGATATGAACCTAAATAAATATTTAATTTTCATAACATGATGATAAGTAATATAAAATTAATAATAAACATGAAATAGGATCTGAAGAAAGTCTATATTAACCCAATTTTATTATTCAGGAATATAAAGAATAAACGAGACAACTCAGACTCAACGAAAGGGATCTTCTTAAACCAATCTCCATTTTTTTGGGTTAATCTTCTACATATTGATTATGTCATGATATGATTATGTGAGAAATAAATTTTTTATAATATCTTGTATTTATCATTTATTTATTTTTATTTATAGTGAATACACATAATCAATCTATTTTATTAACCAAATGATCTTTGTAAGGGAATATCTAAACTCAATTTCCACTCATTGGGGTTTACGTATACTTTGTTTATTATATAATGTCAAGATTATGTGTGGAATAATTGTTTGTCAATTTATGTTTTAATTTCCACTTAACGATTTGTGGATATACTGTTTGTACACATAATCACCCCATTGATAAATTCTTACGTCAGTTATATGATCTTTGTAAGGGAAATCATAACTATACCTTCATTCATTGAGTTAAATATCTATGTCATCAGTTTTGTTTTTCCATGAGTCTGTGTGAAGGACCTATGATTTTTTTTTCATTGAGTATCCACTTATATTGGGAATATTTATATTTTTCACACATAATTATGTCATTTATTAATCCTAAATAGAATGATATGTCCTTTGTAAGGGATTTCATCTCAATTTACATTCCATTGAGACTTATTTATAGTTATGAATCAATTCCATTTTATATGGTGTATATACATCCATTTGACATATTATATGACGAATCCCCTTATTCTTAAGATATTATAATTTTTGTTTTATTTTATTCTTTAATAATTTTTATTCAACTATTTTCTCAATTGGTAAGAGACTCTTTAACTAAAACATCATTTTAAATGTTTTAAAGATTTATTCTTCTAAATATTTAACATTACTATACATGTTTTCAAAATGGTTTTAATGATTTCTTTATGTGGACATGAGTTTTTTAATATTTATATTTCTTTTAAATTTTTCAATGTGTTATGGGATACTTTGATTCAAAAATATCTTTATTAAATGTTTTGAATGGTTTTGAGAATGGATCGATTATATCAATATCATGAAATTATGTATTATGATTGCAATGCCGAAATGTTATTTTTCTTTATGGTTCTTTTATTTTTTATGAACATGTAATTATACTTGGAAATTTTATAGGTGGTTATGTGATAAACATAGTATGGGTTGTTCGATGATTTACATAGGGAGGGTGAGCCTGTGATAGCTCTCAAATAAATTGGGATATTTGATAGAGGTAAACGTTAAGGTTCTTTCTAAGAGTTTTAGGGAATATACTATGATGGGTAATCCAAAAAGTGACCATGAAGGTCACTCCCTATCTGGCTATGAAAGCTTCATTGTAGGTACGTTAAGGATTCCAAAAGTTACCATTATGACTTATGATTTCTATGAGTTATTCGTAAATCTTAAGATTTCATGAGGTATTCTAATGGGCTGATATTTTAGGAGTAAAAAGTTTGATTTCATTGATTTGTATTTATTTGTATACTAATGTTTTCTTTCCCTATTTTATATCCCTTACTAATATTTTTATGCCCAACACATTTTTTTGAAATGTTTTTCAAATGGTATAAAGAATTATAATAGAAATGAATAGTTCGAGAAGATTTTGATCAAGAAAATAATACTTTTTTTTAATTTATGGATTGTTATTGTTGTGAAAAAATGGATAGTATAAAAGTGTCTACTTTCTAATATTTTAGATGTAATGTAGTAGTTATGGCCTAATTCTATAAAACACTAAACCTTAAAAGATCCTCAATTTAAATTCTTGAATTAATCAGTTATTATGTAATTTTTAAGGTTGTGATCTTATAGTTGGTATTAAAGGAAATGTTTATAGAGATTTAGGGATTAGTAGTTTTTGTTAAAAACTTGGTTAGTCTCTATGTCTATTCTTTCATTTAAATACTAGTTTTATAACTTTTTCAGATCAGGGAAAGTCAGTTACAAATTGAAGGAGGATGATCTTAAGCAACATTCTTATTTATTCCTGGTGACTTTCTTGAAATAATTATAGAAAAGTCATTCCTAGACAATTCTGAAAATTTTTCTAACATAAAAATCACTTGTAAGAAATTGTTTGAGATATCAAATACCTCTACTATACATTGATACCATTGTGTATCATGTGTTGTATTTAATAAAATCCTATTTTCTCAATATTCTCATATCTTTAAGAAAGGTAAATATTATCAAGGAATTTTTAAATATTTTACGTTATCACAAGATTTTGAAGTGTACTATGATTTTGAAAAAGGTGTTGAAGATAGAGACCCTTGATCAACCTATTTATATTTTCTTTTAAAATATATTCTTTCAACATATACTTATGGTATTATAAAAGGACAATTGATTGAACGTTTTTACTCAAACTCGGTCTGACTGTTTTATAAAAATCTAGTTTTATCAAATGTTTTGAAATTATATGTCGTACATGATTATTTTCAAAAACGATTTTCTTGAGAACACTAATATGTCCCAAGTTGTACATTTTGTATTTTGATAAAGGAATCAAATTACTTTGAAGAATCTCTAAATCATTGTTTTTATGCAGGGTCATTATATCTACTTTAATAAGATGATGATGAAACTAGGTGTAAACCTTGATCAAGGTACGATGTTATTTATTTGGGAATAACTATATTTTTTCATATGGTGGTGAAATAAAAAAAGTTCAATATATATAAGAATTCATGAATTATGATGTTGAGGACATAATGAGTTGGGATAAAAATGAGAGGTATAAGAAAAAAATTGAGGTTAAAACATGTTATGGTTATTTTTGAGATTTACTAAAAGGGACAACCCACAAGATGGGTGACAACCCATCGCATACAGAAAGGTCATGGGAATCAAACCCACAACTGAATGGTGACAAGGGAGCATCACCTACTACTACCCCACATGATGTCCCCTGTAAGTATGACTTATTATTTTTAGTTAAATGATTCTATGGATAAAGAAGAATATGATTTTGGGAACTTATGTCTATCCATAATACTGGAAAATGATTTGGTTATTAAGTTATAAATGTTATTTTGGAAGACGTTCACTATTTTGGGAACCCAACATGCCTATATAAAATTGAATAATATGCGATTTTATTTGAGTAATGGTTGAATTTTATTTTGTCAGAATGTATTATTTTATTTTGGACTTATGGAGATTTGGGATATTTATTGAAATTATTAAACTATAATGGAGAATATGTGATTAGGTTAATTACTTATAAGTATGAGAATTTAAGAGTATTTGATATTATTTGGAGATAAATTTTAATATTTATCATGGAATACTAGGAGATTAAATCCTTATGAATTTTGGGTTTCAATATTAGTTTGGAATACTTTGATGAATTTTAAGGAAGATTGTTTGTTTAATGGTCTTTGTTGAAATTTTCGTTTTGTTTGTTAAATATTAAGGATTAAGAGTAGTATTTATTTTTATAAATGATTATTATTTTTTGTGGATTATAAGTTCTTATAGTAAATTTTTTGTCTTTGGTGTCTAAATACATGGGAAATATATATTTCATCTTTTGTGGATTATGTGATTCTCTAGAAGTTGATTCTTGCACTTTAGGTCTGACCAAGTCATCTTGAATACTAATCATTTGGAGAAAAGAGGAGTTTGTGGTAGATATTTATTAAAGCATTAAAATATAAATTCCAATTAAGAATTTTTCTTTATGTTCTTAGTCAAGTTCATAACTAATTTCCTAAACTTTATGAAAATAATTTTAAAAATAAAATGTTTTCCATTTACTTTTCCTACTGGGAAATCAATGTCCATTTAACTCATCACAAGTGTGTGGCTTTCTGGTGGGTAAATTTCTTCTGATCATGTTTCTATCTCTCTCCAGCATAATAATATAATTAGTTTCTAATCCATATCAATGTTTTCATACATGGAATCCTAGTATGTGTTATCTCTGGTTGTAACGCCCCTAACCTAGTTACCCAGAGTCGGTGCATTATTACATATCATCGTCATGATCACAATAAAGATCAAGTCTCGATAGACCGAATAGTTTAGTAGCCTTGTAAACACTAGATATATTCATAATGTTTACATTACATGAATAACTGAAAAACTAAAACAACATATTGTCTTCATATCCCCTCATAGTATCCCTGCAGGTCATTCATAAATTACTTCGTCGCATCCTGGGAAAAATAAAACATTTAAAGGGGTGAGCTCAGATGCTCAGTAAGGATAACAATATAGCTGAAGCTTTCATAGATACGCATAAACACTTAAGGCAATGTATGACTAAAACAAAAGCCTTTTAAACATGAACTTCAGAATAATATGGAAATAATAAAATGAAATAATTCCATTTACGTACTCACATGGATATTATACTAGTCGAATAAACACATGCAATATCAATAACTACTTTCATAAAGATGGAATTCATAATTCCAGACTATCATAACCACGTAGCCAAGGCATCATGCCAAGACTACAATTAAGATTTGGTCAAGGCCTCATGCCATGACTCTAGTTTGTCTCATGAGACCTACCGATGCATCCAGGATCTATAGCAGGCTCCACCTATCACTTACTATGTCCAATGCATTCCTAATATGAAATTTTTTAAACATAACATTATCATTCGTATTAAAACTAGCATACGAAATGTTAATACTTTATCCAACAACCATGAATGGTATAAAAATAGAACATCCACAGAAAAACAAAACTCATTTGACACAATATGGAATATTGTATTGTATCATATTAACCTCAATGGAGAATAATGAAGTATATTGACATAGATGAAAATAATCATCAAAACTATTTGAGAGAAATATCCCCCTTTTTCTTGAAATCATTTAAAATTCACACTAGTTGTCAAGAAGCCATTTAAAAATAGATTTTTGAATCAAAGTGTCCCATACCACTTTGAAACTTTTAAAAGGAGTTTAAATTTTAAAACATTAATTTCCATATAAATAAATCCTTAAAAACATTTTTAAAACATGGACATTAATGAGAAAAATTTAGAAGAATAAGTCTTTAAAACATTTAAAAATGGTATTTTGGTTAGATTTTCTAACCAAAAGAGAGAAACTTGAATACAAATAATTAAGGTAATAAAAACGTTTTAATATCATGAGAATAAAGGGATTCATGATATACTATGTCAAAGTACATTATATACACCATATAAAAGTGATTTGGTGTATAACAACAAAGAAGTCTCAAGGGAATGTAATTTGAGATGAATTCTCTTATAATGACCATATAATTAGGTCAAGGATATATCAACGACATAATTATGTGTGAAAAATATAAATACACTCAATATTATTGGATATTTAGTGTAAATCAATCAGATGACATTCACACATATTCTTGTAAAAACAACACCAATGAATTGGATATTTAACTCTCAACAAATGAAGACTGAGTTAAAATTACTCTTATCAAGTTCATACAGATGACTTGAGAATTTATCAATGGAGTGATTATGTTTATAAAAATTATATCCATAGAAAGGGAGTGGAAATTATGACATAATCAAATGAATAGTGATTCCACACATAATCATCGAGTAAAATAATCAATGAAGTATGCCTAAAGCCGATTGAGTGCAAATTGAAATTTCAAATTCACTTATCGATTAGGTAACTAAAGAAACATACAACCATGAAAGAAGGATCATACAATGATGATGTAGATACCCATAAATTAAATTATATTACACAATGAAGACAATCATGGGCAATACACATACACCAAATTCAATAAATAAAGTGGTGAACAATGGAATTCTCACGAAATTAAGAGTGAGATAAGAAACCCATTTCATTGTACTTTTTCCTTGGTCTATGGTAGGTTAAACTCTTTTATAATGGTTAAATAATTGTTATTTAGTTATACAATAATCATATGATATCATATATGATATTTTAACATTGATTTGTTAATAATATCTAAGTATTATCGTCATTTCGGGTGTTAACTTACTCATTTTCCATTATATTCTTTGTTACGTAAGCCGTGTTTGTTATGGATAGGTTGTATATATTTCATATACAGAATTATATCAAGTACTTAAACATTATTTTTAATCAAAAAATGAGAATTATACTTGAATGGATACGATGGAGAATGAATCTCATCGTGTTTGTGGAGACGGTAGTCCGTACGTATGCACGAGCGACAATATCATTCTTTTGATGTTATAATAATATATAATTGGATGTTATATCATATAGACACAATAATTATCATGTTATATTTATTATTTACATTAATTACACATCATTATTATACCCATCGAAATAATAATTTACTGAATGACAATTACACCACGACGTGGAGACGGTAAGCCGTACGTACGCACGTATGGTGACATGTCTTTCAAAGGATGGATAGAATAATAAATATGGTTTTACCATATTTATAATAACATCACAGTATATAGAAGATACTAGAGTTATTATTTAAGAATATAAATAATACATAAAGAAGAAGTTGATGAAGAAAGGAACTTGAAAGAGGGTGGTGAAAACATTACCTCTTCTTCAGGTTCTTCCTTTTGATTTGATCAAATGGGATCCATAGGTTGGCATTATGATCAAAATAAGGCCTCTAGTTTGTATTGAGGGAAGTTGAGAGAGTATTTGGGGAGGATTTGGTTGAGACAAAAGGCTTTTAATGTGTGAATTAGTGAGAAGGGGGAGTGCCCTTTTATAAGAGGGGTGAGGGGCACCTTTGGAAAAGCTAAAAATATTATTTTATAATAAATTCATATTCTATTTATAATGGCTCCAAAGTGGATTATTTAAAGTTTAAGGTGGGGATGGGTAGAAAAACACTCAACCAATAGAATTTAGACCGGTTTCTATCATTATATTAACCTTATCTTTTAGTTTTAACTCTTAGTTAATTAGTTTGACACTTACCATGTCACTTTGTATTTTTATATTATATAGTTAATAAACATACTATATACCTCCATGATACCCCCAAGTGGTCCATTAATGATATACCTATCATGATATAAGTCTCTTGGCTGAACCTCAGATTTTTAGGAATTGAATATCAATTAATAATATAATATTTGTTTTAAAAACACTTTTATGTCAATTTTGACACTATTTGGAAAATTGATTTTTGTAAAAATCATAACAGAATTATTACTTCGAAAAAATTTAATTACATCATTCCTAACATGTCATATTAACGTAGAAAATTGGTTTAATTCATAAAAAGTCTCATATTAAATTTATTTTGATATTTATAATATTAATTATTTTAGTATTTCATTAATTAGGTAATTACTGCATCACCATTGTGTCATAAATAAATTAAATTATTTAATTTCTAAAAATTATAAATAAAATAACATTATATAGGAAATCCTTTTAGATTTCTAATGAATATTTAAAATCTAATATATATTATGTATAAACATATATTAAAAATGTTTTGGTAAAACAACATTGATTTTAACTCTTTTAACTCTTCTTTGAATTAAATAATAATAAATGTCCTAATCTAATCCAAGTGGACCTAAATGATAATATTTTATTCCTAAGGTTGTTTTTGGTCGAGATAAACTTGTCCAATAGAATTAGTACATGTGTTAGGGTAATATTAATATCACATTTACCCTTAATTACGCTATTTACTTTTAACCATGGTAAATAAAAGTAAAAAGTTACTTTTTCCCAAAAATTATTTTCAACTCATTGAAACACATTTTACTCCTTGATATTAACCGTGTCTCTCAGATTTTTGAAATTACGCTCACAGAAGCGGTAAAATTAAGTTTTATGAAAAATTCAGTTTTTTTACTACCACTTAGTGGTTTCACTATTCATCAAAAAATGAAAGCTTCCAGAAAAATACCAAAAATTAGGCCTAATCTATATATGATATTATGAGTTCCAAAATGATGTCTATTTTACCAAATTCAAAACATATCAGTTGCATTAATTAATTTAAAAATTAATTTCCGTCGTCAAAACAAATAACGTGTTTTTAAGAGATAATCACTATCAAAAGATTGACACTTGTTTATGTCTGGTTTAAATGTGAAATTACATTCAATGACCAAAATTGTATTAAATGGTAAAAATATATTATAAATATACTCTAAAACCACTCAAATTAATAATTTATCATTATTAATTATTTCGATTAAAAAAGTTGATTTTAATTAAAATTTAGTAATTTTCACTGTTCATCAAAATATGAAAGTTATCCGAAAAGTACCAAAATTTCACCCTAAGATAATTTCGATATTAAAAATCCAAAAATTAAGTCCATTTCGAAAGATAAAATTTATAAAACATCAAAAATTAGGTATTACTATTCATAACGGCTAGTTTGATTGGTTGTGGTGTGTTAGAATCTCGAAGTTGTGTACAATGCACGCCATTGCATTATTCAAAGGGAAATGTACCGTGGAAGCTTGGGGTGTTAAATTCTCCCATCCTTCAATAAATTGCGTCTTCGAAATTTTTTTAGAATTGGGCTTCAGAATATAATGGAAAGTCCCACATCAGAAAAAGAGTCAATAAAATTATCACTTTAAAAGAAAGGAAGTGAGGTATAAAGTTCACCCAAGATATCCCATACTAGGATTCCATGTTGGAAAACATGGATATGGACGATAAACTAAGTGTTAAGTTCTGATGGAGAGGGATAGAAAACATGATCAAGAGAAAGTTAACAATAAGAAAATCACATACTTGTGTTGGGAAAAATGATCATTAGTCTCCCAGTAGGAAAAGTAAACGGACAACATTTTTTGTTTTAAGTAACATTACATAAGGAAGAGGAATTAATTTATGATATTGACTAAGAACCTAAATATATATACTTAATTTTTAATTAGAGTATCATTATTTAATAAATTTTTACCACTAACTCATTTTTTTTTAACAATGAGTATTCAAGAAGACTTGGTCACAATGGATGAGATAGAATAAACGTTTATAGAAATACATGATCCACGTAGGATAAACTATATATTTACCTTGTCTTTAGAGATTAATCAAAACCAAAATGGTTAGTATAATATTTGATGATCCCCCAAATGGATATTCCATTAGAGAAAAAAACACTAATCTTAATTTCTAAAATTAAACCATAAATACCCCAAAGTTAAATAAATACCATTCAATAATAAATTCTCCATAAAATCCTTTAATATAATACAAAATAATATTGAAACACAAAACTTATTAGAATTTAGTCTTACACGTTAAATTGTATGTCCAAATGACATTAATTACTCTTAGGGTCACATACTTAAAAGTAATTAACCAAATCATTTCCATAAATAACCCAAATCACTATAAATCCACAATAAAAACATAGATAAAAATTCACCATTACTCCTCAAATGAAATCCCATACTATTCTATTTTCCTTGGGCATATAGTGTTCACAACAAAGCAAACAACTTCCAAAATAACATTTATCACTTAATCACCAGATCATTTTCCTATACTAAGGGTATTCATTTGATAAGACATAAGATCCCAAATCAAATTAATATTGATCAATAAAATCATTTAACTAAAAATAATAGTCACACTAACCAGAGACTTCACGTAGTCTAGTGGTAGGCGATAAATCCAAATCGCACTTTGGTTGTGAGATTGATTCCCACAGCTTTGTCCGATGTGACGGGTTGCCACACGGTCTGCGTGTTTTCCTTTTCAAAAACTATATTTTATAACATTACCAAAATGAGATAAATTCCTCAAAATAACCATAACATAATTTTACCACAAATCTTATCTCAAACCTTGAATTTTCATCCCAAATTATAATAACTTATAATTTCCTCAAACCCAACGATCATATAAATCCAAATGGTTATTTATAACTATATCCACACGAGAAAAGATAATTCTTCCTCAAATATCATTCTCACATGGAAAACTGCAGGGTTAAAAATACAAGAGAAACTTATTCCAATGTAAACCCATCAACATGGAGCACTAATACTTTTTAAACATTTCTCCAACCATTTATTCCCACATAGCTTCTACTTTGACCAAGAAAATATCCTATAGAATAGGGAATTCACTCGAGAAATGGCCAGGTCCCCTACATTTACGACAAATGACTGTAAATGGATTCTTGGGACCATTTTTATCTTCTTCCATAGTACTCTTCATTTTTCTTCAGAAATTCTTCACTTTATGTCCTTCCTTCCCGCATGTAAAGCATTTATTTGTCCTATTTAGACACTTTCCTGGGTGTCTCCTTCCACATTTCCTGCATGATGGAAATTGAGGATTCCTTTCTCCATGGTCTCCACTGCTAGAGCTCTTATTATTCATCACCTTTCTCTTCTTTGTTGAGTCCTAGAATTGGTTAATATATATATTTTTGATCATATTTTTGGAAAATTGATTTAGCATAAAGATGATATATTTTAAGCCTATCATAATTCCATTTTGTTTCTCATTGCCCCCACAGTTCCCACCTTGTACATCATTCTCAATGTCACTATGACTTCCTTGGAATCCAGCCATTGATTAAAACCAGAAAGCATTGTGTGAGTAATAGTAGTCATAAAATCATTTAGAGATTAACATGTCACCATATTCTCAATTTGAAACACATTAGGATTAACCAAGGTCATTTACTCTCATCTTATATATAATTCTTAAAATCAGTTTTAAAGAAAATGTAAATTATCCTAAGCATATCCCCCGGGAGTGTCGTAACCAAGAGTGCAGCAAGGCCCGTTGTCGTGCACCAGTTCCCGTTCGAGTCTAGCTCAAAGCAGTGTTTTCTGGTTTTACCCCTAGGTACATCTTTGCTAGAGCCGCCTCTACCTGCTCGTATCCAGACAGGGATGTATTGCTCGGAAAACACACAAAATCTCTGCAATACCAAAATTCTAGGATGTTCTTATATACTAATCCTCAAAGTTCATATTAGGTCTACGTGCTCTAATCAATGTTTATCTAAATCTAGCTTCCATGGTTTGTACTAAACTTCCTCTGATACCAACTGTAACACCCTGACCCCAGTTATCCAGATTCGGTGCATTATTACATATCATTGGCATGATCACAAGAAATATCAAGTCTCTAAAGACCGATTAGTTTAGTAGCCTTGGAAACACTAGATAAATTCATAAAGGTTACATTACATCAATAAGTGAAAAACTACAACAACATATTGTCTTCATATCTCCTCATACTATCCCTGTAGTTCATTCATTAATTACTTCTTCACATCCTAGGAAAAATAAAACATTGAAAAGGGTGAGCTCAGATGCTCAGTAAGGATAACAATATAGCAGAAGAATTCATAGATAAGCATAAATACTTAAGGCAATGTATGAATAAAACAAAATCCTTTTAAACATGAACTTCAGAATAATATGGAAATGATAAAATGAAATAATTCCATTTACGTACTCACATGGATATTATAAAAGTCGAATAAACACATGCAATATAAGTAACCACTTTCATAAAGATGGAATGCATAATGCCAGACTATCATAACCACGTAGCCAAGGCCTCGTGCCAAGACTAAAATTAAGATTTTGTCAAGGCCTCGTGCCAAGACTGTAGTCTGTCTCATGAGACCTACCGATGCATCGAGGAGCTATAGCGGTCTCCACCCATCACTTACTAAGTCCAATGCATTCCTCATATGAGAAGTTCTAAACATAACATTAACATTCGTATTAAAACTAGCATACGAAGTTTCAATAATTTATCCACAAACCATGAATGGTATAAAAATAGCACATCCACAGTCAAACATAACTCATTCGATACAATATGAAATATTGTATTGTATCATATTAACCTCAATCGAGAATAATGAAGGATATTGACATAGATGAAAATAAGCATCAAAACTATTTGAGAGAAATATCCCCCTTTTTCTTTAAATCATTTAAAAGTCAAACTTTTTGTCAAGAAGCCATTTAAAATAGATTTTTGAATCAAAGTGTCCCATAAAACTTTGAAACATTTAAAAAGAGTTTTAATTTTAAAACTTTAAAGTCCATATAAATAAATCCTTAAAACCATTTTTAAAACATGGACATTAATGAGCAAGATTTAGAAGCATAAGTATTTAATACATTTAAAAATCGTAATTCAGTTAGAGTTTGAAACCAAAAGTGAGAAACTTTAATACAAATAATTAATGTAATATAAAAGTTTTAATATCATAATAATAAAGGGATTCATGATATACTATGTCAAAGTACATTATATACACCATATAAAAGTGATTTGGTGTATAACAACAAAGAAGTCTCAATGGAATGTAAATTGAGATGAATTCTCTTATAAAGACCATATCCTTAGGATAATGATAAATCAGTGACATAATTATGTGTGAAAAATATAAATACACTCAATATGATTGGATATTTAGTGTAAATCAATCAGATGATATTCACACATATTCTTGTAAAAAAACTCCAATGAATTGGATATTTAACTCAACAAATGAAGATTGAGTTAAAATTACTCTTATCAAGTTCATACAGATGACATGAGAATTTATCAATGGAGTGATTATGTGTATAAAAATTATATCCACAGAAATGGAGTAGAAATTATGACATAATAAAATGAATAGTGATTCCACACATAATCTTGGAGTAAAATAATCAATGAAGTATGCCTAAAGCCGATTGAGTGCAAATTAAAATTTCAAATTCACTTATCAATTAGGTAACTTAAGAAACATACAACCATGAAATATGGATCATACAATGATGATGTAAATACCCATAAATTAGAGTATATTACACAATTAATACAATCATGGGCAATACACATACACCACATGCAATACATAAAGTAGTGAACAATGGAATTCTCACGAAATTAAGAGTGAGATAAGAAACCCCTTACTTTGTACTTTTTCCTTGGTCGATGGTAGGTTAACCTCCTATATAATGGTGAAATAATTTTTAGTTAATTATACAAGAATCATATGATATCATATATGATCTTTTAACATTGATTTTTTAATAATATCAAAGTATTATCGTCATTTCGGGTGTTAACTTACTCGTTTTCCTTTATATTATTTGTTACATAAGCCGTGTTTGTTATGGATAGGTTGTATCTTTTTCATATACAAAATTATATCAAGTCCTTAAAAATTATTTTTAATCATCAAATGAGAATTATACTTGAATGGATACGATAGAGAATGAATCTCATCGCGTTCGTGGAGACGGTAGTCCGTACGTACGCACGAGCGACAATATCATTCTTTTGATGTTATAATAACATATAATTGGATGTTATATAATATAGACACAATAATTATCATGTTATATTTATTATTTACATAAATTACACATCATTATTATAACCATCCAAATAATAATTTATTGAATGACAATTACACCACGACGTGGAGACGGTAAGCCGTACATACGCACGTATGGTGAAATGTCAATCAAAGGATAGATAGAATACTGAATATGGTTGTACCATATTTATAATAACATCACAATATATATAAGATACTGGAGTTATTAGTTTAGAATATAAATAACAAAGAAAGAAGAAGTTGAAGAAGAAAGGATCTTGAAAGAGGGTGGTGAAAACATTACCTCTTTTTCGGGTTCTTCCTTTTGATTTGATCAAAAGGGCTCCATAAGTTGGATTTATGATCAAACAAAGGCCTCTAGGTTGTATTGAGGGAAGTTGAGATAGTATTTGGGCAGGGTTTGGCCGATCCAAAAGGCTTTGAATGTGTGAATTAGTGAGAAGGGGTGGTTCCCTTTTATAAGAGGGGTGAGGGGCACTTTGGGAAAAGCTAAAAATATTATTTTATAATAAATTCATATTCAGATTATAATGGCTCAAAAGAAAATTATTTAAAGGATAAGGTGGGGATGGGTCGAAAACCACTCAACCAATAGAATTTAGACAGGGTTGGGTCATTATATTAACCTAATCTTTTAGTTTTAACTCTTAGTTAATTAGTTTGACACTTACCATGTCACTTTGTATTTTTATACTATATAGTTATTAAACATACTATATACGTCCAACAGACCCCCAAGTGGTCCATTAATGATATAACTATCATTATATAAGTCTCATGGCCGAACATTGGATTTTTAGGAATTGAATATCAATTAATAATATAATATTTGTTCTAAAAACTATTTTTTGTCAATTTTGACACTATTTGGAAAAATGATTTTTTTGAAAATCATAACAGAATGATTACTTCGAAAAAATTAAATTAAATCATTTCTAACATGTCATATTAACGTATAAAATTAGTTTAATTCATAAAGAGTCTCATATTAAATTTATTTAGATATTTATAATATCAATTATTTTAATATTTCATTAATTAGGTAATTACTGCATCACCATTGTGTCATAAATAAATTAAATTATATAATGTCTAAAAAATATAAATAAAATTCCATTATGTAGGAAATTGTTTTATCTTTCTAATGAATATTCACAATCGAATTTATATTATGTATATCCCCATATTAAAAAAATTTTACTGAATAAACTTTGATTTTAACTCTTTTAACTCTTCTTTGAATTAAATAATAATAAATGTCCTAATCTAATCCAAGTGGACCTAAATGACAATATTTTATTCCTAAGGTTGTTTTTGGTCTAGATACACTTGTCAAATAGAATTAGGACATGTGTTAGGGTAATATTCATATCACTTTTACCCTTAATTACCCTATTTACTTTTAACCGTGGTAAATAAAAGTAAAAAGTTACTATTCACCAAAAATTAATATCATCTCACTAAACCACATTTTACTCCTTGATATTAACCGTGTCTCTCAGATTTTTGAAATTCCACTCACAGAAGCGGTAAAATTAAGTTTTATGAAAAATTCAGTTTTTTAACAACCACTTAGTGGTTTCACTATTCATCAAAAAATGAAAGTTTCAAGAAAAATACCAAAAATTAGGCCTAAGCTGTATTTGATATTATGAATTCAAAAATGATTTCTATTTTACCAAATTCAAAATATATCAGTTGCATTAATAAATTTTAAAATTAATTCCCGTCTTCAAAACAAATAGCGTGTTTTTAAGAGATAATCACTATCAAAAGATTGACACTTGTTTATGTCTGGTTTAAATGTAAAATTACATCCAATGACCAACATTGTATTAAATTGTAAAAATATATTCTAAATATACTTTAAAACCACTCAAATTAATAATTTATCATTATTATTTATTTTGATTAAAAAATTTGTTTTTAATTAAAATTTAGTAATTTTCACTATTCATCAAAATATGAAAGTAATCCGAAAAGTACCAAAATTTCACCCAAAGATAATTTCGATATTACAAATCCAAAAATGAAGTCCATTTAGAAAGATAAAATTTATAAAATTTCAAAAAGTAGGTATTACTATTAATAACGGTTAGTTTGATTGCTTTTGGTGTGTTAGAATCTCAAATTTGCGTACAATGCACGCCGTTGCATTATTCAGAGGGAAACGTACCATGGAAGCTTGGGGTGTTACACGGGTGACCTTTTTTACTTCACTTTCTTTCCATTAAAGTAATACTTTTATTGACTCTTTTTATGATGTGGGATTTTGAATGAACTTACAGAGACAATTTTAAAACTGATAGGATGCGATTTGCAAAAGGGGGAATGATGTAATCTCCCGAGTTTAAGGAAATAAAATCTATGTTAAATAGCATATATGATATGATACATCGAGCTTAAATGAAAAACTAAATATTATTATTTAAATGTTATCATTATAACTTAGTATTTTGGATGGAATGAATGAATAGTATCATCTGTACTATAAAAATATGTTTTAAACATGTTTAAATAACAATTCATTAGTTACCAAATTTATTAGAAATAGAAATAAAAAATCCAATATAATCTAAAGGATGTGTTTTTATGAAAACTTATTTTTGAATAAAATATGTATTTTTATAAAAATACAGTATTACCTCCTTTTGATGGAGAACCATTTTTAAATTTTATTTTGACTCCATTATAAGTTCTATTTTAAAAAATAACCTTCTTATTTATAATTTTGACATCAAAATTAACTTGGGCTAAATTTTTTATATTTTTTTATAACTATAATATTTTGATGAATAGTAAAAATACACTAAATTTTAATTGAAAACAAATTTTTTCCATCATGGTAATTTATCTAGTTAAATAGTATTATTTAATAGATTTAAAGTATTAGTGGAATATATTTTTATCACTTAATCCAATTTATGTCATTATAAGTCAGTTCACATTGAAATCGAATATAAACACATGTAAATCTTTTGGCAGTTTTTACTTCATAAATACACACTTTCTCGGTTTGACAATAGGAATAAATTTTCAAATAATTACAAAAATTTATTTTTTTTTGAATTTTTAAAAATTGATTCCATATTTTGAATTATATGGTTCAAATTTTTTAAATAGGTACATTTTTTGGACATTATGAATATTAACTTCTGTAATTATTTTTAATTACCATGTCAAAAGGGTAAAATAGGTAAATAAGTGTAAACAAAATAATATTATAATACTATAAAAATACCCTAAAACGTGTCCAAATCCAATTGTATGATATATTTCCTCCCATAAGCATCATTAGGTAGAATGTTTGGCATTTGGGAGCTAGCTGCGTGTGAAAATGAAATTTTATAATATTTAATTTTATGTAAAGGGAAATATAATATAAACATGTATCTTTTAATAAAACTATTTTTAAATAGGGTCATATAAGTGATATATTATACCATAAATAGTAATTATAAAGTTTAATATATTTCCTACATCATGATATTTATTTTTAAATTTTAGGCATTAAATAAATAAAATTAATTTTGACACATTAATGATACAATGATTGGTTCATTAATAATGTATTCAAATAATTGATATTATAGAATTATGATTAGTGAAATTTGATTATTTTGATTCCATACACGAATATTAAGGATTAATATGACATTTTATATTTCAATTAATGACATTTTTTTGAAGGAATCAAGTTGTTATGAATTTTTAAAAATTCGTGATATGAATAATGTTAAAATTGACATAATTCATATTTTAAAATATAAAATATTTTTTAAATAAGATAAAATTCCAAAAAAATATAAGATTCATCCAAATTGTTATGATTAGTCTAAAACCTTACTAATTCCACTTTTATTTGAAATAATTCATGTTTTTTATGTATTTTTATTCTCAGTGTATTAAATGCATGATAAAATGGTAAGAGTAAAAAAGGGATAAATAAAAAATATAAGGATTAAAAAATATACAAAACCTGTCTAATTATTATTGTATGATTTTATTTCGAATTATATTCATATTATCTTATAAATAACTTAATTTTTACTTATTTATAATCGAAATAGAATTTATAATATATTAATATTTCAAGACTTTCCTAAAGTGCCCCTCCTCCCTCTTATAAAAGGCCACCACTTCTACCCACATATTCACAACTATCAAGACTCTTGGATTATCCAAGTCATTATCAAATAATAACCCAAAATCCCAAAATACCTCATATAATCCTTACTAGGGGAATAAGAAAATTCAAGAAATACCTTTAGCTCAAATCAATAGAAGTTACCTGATTTAGAGGTAACGTCTTCTCTCAAGTTCCATTCCTTTATTTTCCTTTTCCACTCCCTGTGTTATTATTATTATTCGATTACATAAAAACAACATTATAATCAATATACTAGGATGTTTTTATGTGATGGATTCTACAAAAACATACACACACCTCCATCTAATAGATACAAACATATTGCTTCTGTGTACGGTGAACTACTGCCTCACGAAACAATGATTGTTCAATTTTATCCTACCACCTATCATGGTGTCCTTTATGATGGGACTGTATTTATGTATGATATATATTATATTTATACTGTATCTATTATTCTATAATTTTTATTTACAACATACCTATATTTTTTCCATGATGTTTCAATACGATAGTTTAGTTTGAGGAAGTGTGGACTACCGCCCCCTCAATGTGATATGACTCGTTCATGCCATACATGGAAGGTATAAAGTATGGTATTAATTAAATTATATAACATATATAACATAGATATTATACTGTAATTATAACATAATTATTTATTATTTAGTTTCCAAGCCTTTAATATGACAAATAAATGAAAGTAGTGTTCATGCGTACGTACGACTTACCGTCTCAATAAATAGTGCATCTCATTTATTATATCAAATGTTATGGAATATTCTAAATAAATAAATACTAGATATATATGATATTTAAATCATGAATAATATTATGGGGATTATTGAATTTTGACTACATGTACAATTTACATAAAAACAAGTTCATTTTCAACTCAAATACCGAATATCGAGAAAAAGACCGATAGGAACATAAATAATATTGTATTTTTTAAAACATGATGATAAGTAATATAAAATTAATAACCAAATTGAAATATTTTCCGAGGAAAGTAGAAATTAACCTAAGTTTATTATTTAGGAATATAATTAATGAACGAGACAAGTCAGACTCAAGGTAAGGGAACTTATTAACCAAATTTCAATTCATTGGGTTAATATTCTACATCTTGATTATGTCCTTATATGAATATTCGAGAAATAAAATTTGATATCCTATATTTTATTTATTCTTTCATTATTTTTATTTATAGGTAATACACATAATTGATCTATTTTATTAACAAAATGATCTTTTTAAGGGAATTTCTTAACTCAATTCCCACTGATTGGGTTTTACACATACTTCATTGATTATATTATGTCATGATTTTGTGTGGAATCATTTTTTTGTTTTTGTTTTAGTTGCCACTGCCCTTTTTGTGGATATACTGTTTCTACACAGAATCACCCCATTGATAAATTCTTACATCATTTATATGAATGTTGTAAGGAAAATCTTAACTCAATCTACATTCATTGAGTTAAATATCTATGAAATTGGTTTTGATTGTCCAAGAGTATGTGTGAATGTACTATGATTGTTTTACAATTAATATCCACTTATATTGGGTTTATTTATAATCTTAACACATAATTATTTCATTTATTTATCCTTAATCTTATGATAATATCCCTGTAATGGATTTCGCCTCAATTTACATTCGATTGAGACTTATTTGTTATTATGCACCAATTCCCTTTTATATAGTGTATATAATACACTTTGATATATTATATGATCAATATACTTATTCTCATGATATTATTATTTTGTTTAATGATATTTTTTAATTATTATTATTCAAGTATTTTCTCAAGTGATAAAGGACCCTTTAACTAAAACATCGTTTTAAATGTTTTAATGATTTTTTTCTAAATATTTCTCATTAATGTCCATGTTTTCAAAATGGTTTTATGGATTTACTAATATGGACAAGAGTGTTCTAAAGTGTAATTTTGTTTTAATCTTTTCAAAGTGGTATGAGTCACCTTGATTAAAAAATCTATTCTTTAAATGTTTTAAATTGTTTTGAGAATGGATTGATTATATCAATGTCTTGAAATAATGTATTCTGATTGCAATGTGGAAATGTTACTTTTATTTATGCTTATTTTATGCATTATTATTATGTAATAGAACATGGACATTTGATGAGTGGATACGTGATAAACCTAATATGGGTGGTTCCATGATAAACATAGGGAAGGTGATATCATGATAGCTCTCCAATGCATTGAGTAATGTGGTCGAGGTAAACATTATGATTTATCCTAAGAGATTTAGGGAATATACTGTGATGGGTATTCCAAAACAAAACCATGAAGTTTAATCCCTATGTGGCTATGAAATATATAATGTAAGTATGTTATAGATTGTAGAAGTTACCTTTTGACTTCTATTTTCTATGCATTATTCACAAATCTTATGATTTCATGAGGTATGTTAAAGAGATTATGTTTATGACTAAAAATTATGATTTGATTGATTTGTATGTATTCATGGAAAAATGTTTTCTTTCCTTATTTTATATCCCTTACTGATATTTTTATGCTTATCCCAAGTTTTTTCAATGTTTTACACTTGGTATAAGTAAGTATAATAGAAAAGAATAAATCAAGATGATTTCTATCAAGAAAATAATACTTTTTTTATTTAAGGAGTTTTATTATTGTGAAAAAAATTAGATGGAGTACAATTGTCTAATTTGTAATATTTGAGATGTGATGTACTAGTTATGTCCTCATTATCTAATACTCAAAACCTAAAAATATCGCCAATGTGAATTCTTAACATAACTCAATATTATGTAATTTTTAAGGTTGCGGCCTTATAATTGTTATTAAAGGAATGGTTTGGACAAATTTAGGGATTAAGAGTTTTCATTAAACACATGGTTAGTCTCAATTTCTATTCTTTAAATTAAATACTTGTTTTATAAATTTTTCAGATCAATGAAATTCAGTTAAAAATGAAAGGATGAGGATCTCAAAAAAACATTCCTATCTCCTCTTAATGACTTTATTTTTATAATTATAGAAAAGTCATATCTAGGTTATTTTGAAAGTTTTTATAAGATACAACTCACTTTCAAGAAATTGTTTGAGATATCAAACACCTCTGTTACACCTTGATACCATCATGGATCATGGATTGTATTTAACCAAATATTTTTTTCTCAATATTCTCTTATCTTCAAGAAAGGTAAATATTATCATGGCATTTTAAAATATATTACCTTATCACAAGATTTTGAAAAATATTATGATTTTGAAAAAGGTGCTGAAGAAGGAAACCCTTGAACAACATATTTATATTTTCTTTTAACATATAGTATTTCCACACATAATTATGGAATTTTATAAGAAACATTGATTGGAAGTTTCAACTCAAACTCGGTCCAACTATTGTATAAAAATAAGGTTTTATCATATGTTTTGAAATTATCTGTCATACATGATTATTTTCCAAAACTATTTTTATGTGAAAACCCATATGACCCGAGTTGCACAAGGTGTATTTGGATAGAGGATGCAAATGATTTTTAAGATTCTATAAATAATTGTTACAATAAATTGACCTTTTATCTATGTGAACAAGATATTGATAATTCCAGGTGGACACCATGATCATGGTAAGATGTCCTTTCTTTGGGAATAGTTTTATTTTATCATATGGTGGTGAAATAAAAAAATGTCAATATATATAAGACATCATGAATTAAGATGTTGAGGTCACCATGATTTGGGATAAAAATAAGAGGTATAAAACAACCATTTAGGTTAAAACATGTTATGGTTATTTTTTTGATTTACTAAAAGGGACAACATGCAAGATGGCTGAAAACCCATCACGTACAGAAAGGTTGTGGGAATCGAACCCACAACCAAAGGGTGACAAAGGAGCATCAACAAACACTTTACTACATGAAGTCCCTGGTTATTATGACTTATTATTTTTAGTTAAATGATTCTATGGATCAAGAATATGTTGATTTTGGGAACTTATGAATATCCATAGTATAAGAAAATGATTTCGTGATTAAGTTATAAATGTTATTTTGGAGGACCTTAACTATTTTGGGAACCCTATATGCCTTTGTAAAATAGAATAATATGTGATTTAATTTGAGTAATAGTTGAATTTTATTTTGTAAGAATCTATTCTTTTATTGTGGACCTATGGAGATTTGGGTTATTTATGGAAATGATTAACCAATAATGGGTAATATGTGATTAGGTTAAAAACTTTTAAGTATGAGACTGTAAGAGTAGTCTATGTTATTTGGAGTTAAATGTTAAGATTTTTTGTGGAAGACTAAGTGATCAAATCCTTATGAATTTTGGGTCTCAATATTAGTTTGGATTACTTTGATGAATTTTAAGGACAAATGTCTGTTGAATGGTATTTGTTGAACTTTGATTATTGTTTGTTGAATTTTAGAGATTAAGAGTAGTATTGTTTTTATAAAGGATTATTATTTTTCTGGATTATATGTTCTTATACAAAAGTTTTTGGTTTTGGATAATATCTATAGACAAGGGAAATATATAGTTAATATTTTGTAGATTATGTGATTCTATAGAATTTAATCTAGCACTTCAGGTGTGACCAAGTCATCTTGAATAATCATTGTTTGTAGAAAAGATGAGTTTGTTGTAGATATTTATTAAAGGATTAAACTGTACTTTACAAGTATGTTTACTTATGTAACATGCCAGATAAATAAGGAATAAGAAACTTTTCATAATTATTAATATTTTTGAATTAAATATTAATTTTACCTTAAAGGGGATTCTATGTTCGATGGCGTACCTAATACACAACTGCGGGTTTCATGGAAATCTCACATTGCACTCTAACAATATAATAATATTATTTTAAATGGTAGTTAAAACCTAGCCATTGTATTGGTAGGAATGAATAGAAATAACTAATATATGATAATATATTTTTGTTAAGTGTTTTTACATTTATCCAATAAAATTTAGATGCTTAAAATGTGAAGGAATCCAATTTTATGCACAAAATACTCTAATATTATTTAAAGGGTCGATTTACCACCTTTTGATGGAGAACCCTTTTTAAATCTTGTTAAGAACTGGAAATTTCAAGGAAATTTTTTTCATAAATATATTGGAATTTTACGAGTCTGTGGTTTCTGACGGCACCAGACTCCGAGGCCCGGTGAGCCCGAAATCAATTTCTGAAGTTTTGTTCGGGTACGTTCAGTAAACGTACGTGCGGGTTTTTCTATGTTTTGAACTGGTGCTCGGAATTGAAATATGAGGATAACGATGAACTCACATCATCGGTATTTGCCTAAGGGGACCTTTACCACAGTTGCGTTTTGTACAGGTTGAATGATAATTTTTGGGGATTTATAATAAATGAAATAAAATTGTTATGTACACAATTTTATTGTTAAGGGGTGGTTATTTCCTCCTAGGAGGTGGGGCCCACACCCCACATAATCTCCCATGGGAGGATAATGTGTGTGGGGCCCACATGAGCCTAACCCCTCAACTCCCCATTTAAACTCCCTTGAAACCCACCCACCCTTAATTCTCTTAAGTTTTGAACTCCCACATTTAGTGGAGTCTTTCCACTTCCCTCTCATAATGTTTCCAACTCAAGAATAATTAATGCATTTATTAATTATTTTCAGGTGTCATAAGTTCATTTGAATTAATTTGAATTACATGGCAATGTTATTATATTTTGGGAGCCTTTTTTTATGTTGTCTTGGAAAATATTCGGTGGTGGAACCTTTGGAGAATTAGAGGAGAGCTCCATCCTTCCAACGAAGAACCGCTGAAGAACGACGAAGCCGTCTACAATCTTTGTCCAAGACACAAGAGGAGGAGCCACCCGTTAGGAACGTCGGCTACACTTTCTCCTCGAAAGAACCCCGAAGTTATGAGAATCGACATCTGTCTTCCATGACGCCCGACCTCTGCGACGCTCGTCTTTCATGGC
Organism: Viscum album; assembly: GCA_963277665.1. NCBI lineage: Eukaryota > Viridiplantae > Streptophyta > Magnoliopsida > Santalales > Viscaceae > Viscum > Viscum album. The sequence continues at coordinate 1,034,927,396 of OY728121.1, read as the reverse complement.
TCGTCGACCTGTAACATTATTGAAATCGAGTTAGGGGTTCATCTTGTTTAAAGTAAATCATCATTCCTCGTTTTAAATGGTTCAACATTGTCCTTTTTTTACCACCTTATGAAGAGGGCATGAGCCGAACAAACCTGTCCTGATGACCCTCAGTTGTTTCTCTTGAGTTTTTGACGGGTGCAGAACCGGTATGGCGCGGTACCGCCACACCGCACTAGAGGAAGGAAGGGGCCACAACATACAGAAGAAGCGGCGACCGTGCGCCGACCGTGTAGAGAAGAACCGCGGCCTGAAACCGCGTGCCGCTCGGCTGAAAAAGAACTAACCGGTCTCACGACTGGCCGGGCTAGAGGACCGCAGAGCATCCTTGGCGCCGCGCTGCGGGAATACCGCGGCCCGCGCTCTGCGGGCCGCTGCGATGGGTGAACCGGCCGACCTCCTGCCGACCGGGTTGAAGGAAGCCGCGTCACCCATAGGTGAAGCGATTGAGGATAGCGGCCCGATGTGCGGGCCCCTTGCGCCAGAGAAAACTGGCCGGCTTCGGCCGGTCATGCAGGAGGGGCGGCGCCACCATTACAGAAAACCGGGGGTCCGTGCCCCCCGCTCCGCTCGGCCAGCTGGCAGAACCGCAACCAGCCACGAGTTGGGTGACCTGCCACCAGGCCGGGCCGCACCCCACCAGGCCAGTCCAACCCCCCAGCCGGGTCGGACCCGCCGAGCCAGGACGGGCCGACCCACCAGCCCACTGGGCTTGACGGGCCGGGCCCGTTTCACTTAAACATAAATAACTTCTAGACCACGCGTCCGATTGACGCACAGTCTACAGCACTGAGACTCTTACGATGATTCGGTCCTTTTGAGATACTCTAAATGAGTTTTGGACAACTTTGGAAAACAACTGGGTTTGGAATGATCATAATTCCACCTGACCCCTGGAACGGAAAAGCCAATAACTCTTAGATCGGGCGTCCGATTGACGCGCCGTCTGTCACGTTGGGTTTAATTTGACGAGATGGAACTTTGGGATACATCAACTGAAGACTTCGTGATAGTTTATGTATCAAACCCCCTTGGTTCAAGGAGAATACCCTCCTAGAATCAAGCATGCTATGTGCGGGAACCCTAGAGCTGGCTGCGACTACGATGACTAACGTACTGGAATCCTCCGTGAGTTTGACGATGATGGATAATGTACAGGAATCTTCTGTGGGTTCGACAGCGAAGACTACAGTTCTTGTATACTAAGTGGGTCTAATAGTTTTGACTACTATTCTTGTATCCTAAGTGGGTCTGACTATTTTAACTTCTGTTCTTATATCCTGAGTGGGTCCGACAGAGTAGCTGTTCTTGAATCCTACATGGGTTCGATAGCTTAGCGGGTCTAGTATCCTATGTGGGTCCGACAACCAAGATGAATCAGTGACTACATCTAATAATCTCTATCGTGATACGAAATATGTATACCTGTGTGAGCTGAGTCATGTCTTTCAACCATTATCATCATGGTGTTTAACTTTACTTCCTGTGTGGAATAGGTAGTGCTTGAGCTCGAGAGTTGGATCCGGACTTTGATTGACAACTTAGGTATATGTATTGGCGTATACCTAAGTAGGGTTGGTTGATACTCTGTGATTGTATCTTTCTTCTTTGGTTTATCCTTTGTGGATTTTGTGATACCTTGAGGGTCTCGGGGTCCCTACTGGGTATCGTTATACTCACCCTTGCACGGGCTATGACCGTACTTCGTTGTGTTGTATGTAGATGACGGACAACGCTGACCAAGGAGGATTGTACGAGGACTGGGAGGTACCCGGAGGTGGACCTCACGAAGAGTCAGTACCTGAAGGAGATGGACAACCGTGGAGCACTGAGGAGACTATCTGTACCTACCCTTCAGGTAGGATTTGTGGCGGACGATCCTGGAGCTGCTAGGCACCTTCCAGCTATTTGACTTTTAGTTGTACATGTTTGTACTTTCCTTGTACTTTACTGTTGGGCTTGTATTTTTGGCCCTTGTACTTTCCATCACTTCTTATGTATCCAATTTTTACTTAGAGTTTGCTTCATCTTGTACTCTGGTTGTGTGGGTTTACTATTTATAAAGGCAATGCCTTCCTAGTTTAGGGATTTACACCTTTGGTGCTAGTTGCCAGCCCCTGGCCTATGGATGGTGGACTTGGGGTAGTCACGGCACGGGTCCTGAGGACAGGTCGTGAAAAATTGGTATTAGAGGAGTTAGTTCTACCACAAAAATCTGGACTCTGATCATTCTTTTCTGTGAAACAATAGTGTTAATAGTATTGAGTGTGGTTTTTAGTCCAGGGAGTCTAGTGTTGGTGTGGTGGCCGATGTATCCATACACTAGGACTCTGACTTCTGATTTCATACTTAGTGCACGAAAACACTGATTGCGTGTGTGTTTCCTTTGAAATGTTTTCTTTGTGATTAATTTTTTTCAGCTCACCAGGTATACTGTATTGACAATGGCACACCTGTTTCCCTTCAGTATGGCCCCACGAAGGCAGCTATCTAGGGTTCCAAGTTTTGTACGAGATGGTAGCCCACCGAGCAACGAGGCCTCGGTGTAGGGCCCCATCACAAAAGAGGCACCAGCTGTACCACTACCCACTGGGCCACCGATACCACCAGCCCCAGTAGTAGAGAGTCCATGATTCCTGAGAGCGTTTCACGAGTTCCAACGATAAGGGCCGCCCAGGTTCCACAGAGAGACGGACCCACATGCAGGTGAGGATTGGCTAGAGGTTGTCGTCAGAGTTTCCAGATTGGTAGGGACACCAGCTGACCTTATGGTGATCCTTGCCACGAGTCTCCTACATGCAGCAGTAGGCAGATGGTGGAGCCAGAAGCTCGAGGTGCATGCCGAGGCATCATTACTCTGGGTGGACATTGAGAGTCTCTTCCACTTAAGGTTTTTTCCAGCCACCATTCATGCGGTGCAGATTCGAGAGTTACTTTATCTGCAGCAGGGCAACATGACAGTAGCTCAGTACTCAACGAGGTTCACCAACCTCTTACAGTACTCCACAGATATGGTGCAGGACGCATTCTTCAGGGCCCGAACCTTCGAGCAGGGACTCAGGCATGAGATCAGGGCTTCGATGATTTCCTTCAGCATCCTGACGCAGACGAGGGTGCTGGAGAGAGCCCTTCTCGTAGAGATGTTTGTTGCTGAGCTGAAACTAGAATCAAGACCCACCACATGGAGACACGTAGAAGAGTCTTCTGCAGCTGGCAGTAGATAGATGTCCCATAGGTCCAAGCGGACTAGGCCATCTAGTGGGTGACCTCATGATACAGGTTCAGTTGTGCGAGGCACACGAAACAGATCCAACTATACGAGGAGAAGGCAGGACTATTCTTGGGTCGGGCAGGGTCACATGGCTCGAGACTGCCTGACCCGTCCTGCAGATGAGCAGAAGGTAGTAGAATGACCTCCCAGGCAGAGGTTTGACCATGGTGTTCCACCGATAGCAGGAAAACTTGGAAGAGGAGATGGCCAAGCAGTAGGTGGCGGATGACATTTCGAGGCCCTACCACCACCACCACCAGGAGGTCCACCCCGACCGCAGGGAACAGGTGGACATGGGAGAGCTTAGATTTAGGTAGTTGAGGCCTATGACCATAGTGCTCCAGAAGCAGGTGGACAGGAGTGGGACTAGTTCCTGACATAGTGGCATTTTTTCATGTTGCTTCTAGCTTCGTTGTTTGTGGTCGCTTTGTGTCTTTGCACTTTGATTTGCAGTAATAAAAGAAACTTGTCCCTGTGATGATTTCCTTCCTGAATTTTGTGTGGTTAATACTAATAGGTTTTGATTAAAACCGTTTACTTGACGTCACATACGAGATTCCTACTAGAGGAGACCCAGTGACCACATACTGATACCAACAATGTGACTCAACCCTTGGAGGCGAGAGTAACGGTTGGATCTCATGGTAGTAGCGTCGAGGCCTTACGACGTCATCCATGGCATGAATGAGTACCTTCATGTTAGGATTGAATGTATTCGGCAAGGGACGTGGTTCATCTAGGGAATGAGACAAGATTTCTCATTTTGGTAAAGGATAAATCTTAGCATTTTTTGTAGAACGTTGCTGAAGAAGGGGAAACCCTTCATGTTGTCAAATAGATGTCAGCAGAGCTTTCAGGAGCCATGGTAGATCTTGACTAGTGCTCCTATCTTGTGGCTACCGGAGGAGGGTGTTGGGTACGTAGTTTACTGCGAAGCATCAGGGATCGGACTTGGGTGTGTCCTTATGTAGGAGAGAGCAGCAATCGTGTACAGTTTACGACAGTTGATATAGCATGAGAAGAACTATGCTACCCATGACCTGGAGTTAGCAGCAGTGGTCTTTGCCTTGAAGATGTGGCATCACAATCTGATGGGAGTGCGCTTTACAGTCTACTCTGACCACTAGAGTATTAGGTACATCTTCTCGCAGAAGGACCTGAACCTGAGATAGTGACGATGACTCGAGTTCCTCCAGGAATATGCCTTCGAGATAGTCTATACTATTAGGAAAGGTAACCTTATAGAAGATGCTCTCTGTAGGATATCAGGTATTCAACTACAGTGAGAGGTGACAGAACAGCTAGCCGTGTTACAGATATCCTTTATGGATAGAGATGGACCAGCCTTTCTTCCGTCTCTTACAGTCACTCCTCCACTTCTTCAGTGAATCGGAGAGGCACATCGTGGGGACGTTGACTGTGAGATGTGATGTGATCAGATATTCATAGGGTAGGTGCCTGATAGATTTTCTAAAGGAGGGGAGCACGTCATCCTCTTCAGGGGATGTACCATGGTACCAGATGCACTATAGGATGTGGTTCTTAGGAAGCTCCACAAATCCCCTCTAGCGGTACATCCAGGAGTGGAGAAAATGTATCAGGACCTCAGACGACAACACTGGTGGCTGGGTATGAAGAAGGTTGTAGCATAGTTTATCTCATGAAGTCTCACTAGTCAGCAAGCAAAGGCGGGGCACTAGGTACCAGCAGGTTTGGTACAACCCTTAGAGGTCCCAGAGTGGAAGTGGGATGGGATATCCATGGATTTTGTGACGGGGCTTCCACGTACATCCAGAGGACATGACTATATCTAGGTGATCGTAGACCGACTCACCAAGTCAGCCCACTTCCAACCGATCAGAGAGAAGAGCTCAATAGAGAGCTTGGGATGCCTCTACGTCTAGGAGATCATACGGATTCATGGTGTACCTTTGAATATCGTCTCCGATCAATATAATCTTTTCACTTCCCGATTATGGAAGGGGTTATAGGAGGCTTTTGGCATGCAGCTTCGCTTGATCACTGCCTTCCATCCTCAGACGGATGGTCAGACTGAGAGGACCATTCAGACTCTCGAGGACATGCTCTATGCATGTTTCCTTGATTTGGTCACAGCGGGGAGGATCATTTACTCTTGGTGGAGTTTCTGTATACCAATATCTACCACTCCACCATCAGGATGTCACCATACAAGGCACTATACGACCGACCTTACAAATCACCTCTATGCTGGGATGACCCTGGGGATTCAGCACTTATAGGACCAGAGATGGTCTAGGCTACGATGGATAAGTTGCAGATCATCCATGAGCGGATGAAGACTACACAGAGCAGACAGAAGTCCTATGCTGATAGGAGACGGAGACCACTGGGGTTCGAGGATGGTAACCATGTTTTCCTATGGGTCTCACCTTGATGAGGTCTATAGAGATTTCGCCAGGGTGAGAAGTTTTCTCTACATTTCATCGGGCTGTTCCAGGTCCTAAGCATAGTAGGTGAGGTAGCATACCACATGGACCATCCACCTCAGTTGCACAGGGTGCATGAATTCTTCCACGTATCTCAGCTGAGGAGATACGTGCACGAGCCATACAACATCATCGACCATGGGGAGCTAGACATTGATGATAGGGCGACATTCATGGAGGTCCTCGTGGAGATCGAGGATCGACATGAGCGGGTCCTACGTGGATGGTCGATTCCTCTGGTATGCATTCACTGACAGCATGAGAACCTCCAGGATAGCACATGGGAGAGAGAGGCTCAGATGTGTGATCAATACCCACTTTTTTCCCTAGTGTATGTTGTATCTTTATGGGGACGTAAATCCCAGAGGTGGGGGTAATGTAATGACCCGGAAATATCAAGTAATTTTTTTTAATAATTTGCAATTTTACGAGTCCACGGTTTCTAAAGGCACCTGATTCCAAGGCCTGGCGTTCCTGGAATCAATTTATGAAGTTTTGTTCGTGTACGTTTAGTAAACGTATGTGTGGGTTTTTTATATCTTTTGAACCGGTGTGCGTAATTGAATTCTGAGGTCACCGATGAACCCATAGCATTGGTATTCGCCTAAGGAGACCTTTACCGTAGTGGCATTTTGTACAGGTTGAAAGTTAATTTTTGGGGATTTATAATAAATTAATTAAAATTGTTGTGTAAACAATTTTATTGTTAAGGGGTGGTTATTTCCTCCTAGGAGGAGTTGGTGGTGGGGCACACACCCCACATAACCTCCCATGGTAGGATAATGTGTGTGGGGCCCACACAAGACGAACCCCTCAACTCCCCATTTAAACTCCATTGAAACCCCCCCTTAATCCTTTTAATTTTTGAACTCCCACATTAAGTGGAGTCTTTCCGCATCCCTCTCATAATGTTGCCAACTCAAGAATAATTAACGCATTTATTAATTATTTTGAGGTGTCATAAGTTCATTTTAATTAATTTGAATTACATCGCAATGTTATTATATTGGGGGAGCCTTTTTTTATATTGGCTTGGAAAATATTCAGTGGCAGAACTGGTAGGGCGCGGTGCCGTCACACCGTGCCAGAGGAAGGAAGGGGCCGCGACCATAGGAGTCGCTGCGTATGGAAGAAGCGGAGGCCATGCGTCGACCGTGTGGATAAGAACCATGGCTCGCAACCGCGGTAAACATGTCCTACGAATAACCGTCTGGTCTCACGACCGGCCGGGCTGGAGGACCGCGGCCCCTCCTTGGCGCTGCGGTGCGGGAAGACCGCGACCCGTGCTCTGCGAGCCGCTATGGCAGGCGAACCTGCCGGTCGCCTGCCGGCCGGGTTGAAGGAAGGAGAGGCACCCACAGGTGTCGCATGGGAGGACAGCAGGATGCTATTCGGGCCGCTCGCCCCGGAGAAGACTGGCCGACTTTGGCCGGTCGGTTAGGAGGGGCGGCGCCACTCGGCGCTGCCGTTTCAGAAAACTGGGGGGGGTGCCCCCCGCGCCGCTCGGCCAACTGGCCAAGCCTCAGCCCACCATGGGCCGAGCCGCCTGCCTCCTTTCTGGGTCGGACCCGCTTAGCCAGGACGAGCTGACCCGCGAGCCCACTGGGCTTTACGGGCCGGGCCCATTTCACTTAAACATAAATAACTTCTAGACCGCATGTCCGATCGACGCGCCGTCTGCAGCACTGGGACCCATGTGACAAGGTGGAAATTTTGCGATAATCTATGTGAGTTTTGGAAAACTTTAGAAAACGTCTAGGTTTGGAATGAGCATAATTCCAACCGGGCCCCTAGAACGGAAAAGCCAATAACTCTTAGACCGGGCGTCCGATTGACGTGCCGTCTGTCACGCTGGGTTTCATTTGACGAGACGAAACTTCAAGATACATCAATTTAGGACTTTGTGGTAGTTTATGTATCAAACCCCCTTGGCTTGAGGAGTGAAACCTCCTAGAATCAAGCATGTTGTGTGTGGGAACCCTATAACTGGATGTTACTATGATGACTACCATACTGGAATCCTCCGTGGGTTCAATGATGATGGCTAATGTACTCGAATCCTACGTGGGTTCGACAGTGAAGACTACTGATCTTCTATCCTAAGTGGGTCCGACAGTTTTAAATACTCTTCTTGTATCCAAAGTTGGTCCGACAGTTTTGACTTCTATTCTTGTATCTTGAGTGGGTCCGACAGAGTAGCTAGTCTTGTAACCTATGTGGGTTCGACCGCTTAGCTGGTCTAGTATCCTATGTGGGTCCGACAACTTAGATGAATCAGTGACTACATTTGATCATCATTATCTCTATATGAAAGATGTATACATGTGTGAGCTGAGTAGTGTTTTTCAACCATTATCATCGTGGTGATTGAAATTACTTCCTATGTGGACTTGGTTGTTCTTGGGCTTGAGAGTTGGAGCCAGTCTGTGATTGAAAACTTAGGTGTATGTATGGGAATATACCTAAGTAGGATTGGTTGATACTCTATGATTGTATCTTTCTTCTGTGGTTTATCCTTTGTGGATTTTGTGAGACCTTGAAGGTCACAGGGTCCCTACTGAGTATCGTTATACTCACCCCTGCACAGGCTATGCCCGCACTTCATTGTGTTGGATACAGAAGATGGACTGCGCTGACCGAGGAGGATTGTACGAGGACTAGATGGTACCCAGAGGTGGACCTCACGACGAGTCGATACACGGAGGAGACGAACGGACGTGGAGCACTGAGGAGGCTATCTGTACCTACCCTTCATGTAGGATCTGTGGTGGACGATCCTGGAGCTACTAGGTACCTTCTAGCTATTTGTCTTTTAGTTGTACCTGTTTTTCCTTTCCTTGTACTTTACTGTTGGGCTTGTATTTCTGGCCTTTTTACATTCAAGCACTTTTTCTGTATCTAGTATTTAATTAGAGTTTTCTTTCTCTTGTACTATGGTTGTGTGTGTTTACTATTTATAATGGAAATTCCTTCCCAATTTAGGGATTTACGCCTTTGGAGCTAGTCTCTAGCCCCTAGCCAATGAACGGCAGGCTTGGGGTAGTGACAACACGGGTCCCGAGGATAAGTCGTGAAAAAATATAGTGTTTTTAACTATTATATGCTCTATTTGACAAAATAAAATTCTTCTTTAGAATTGGGACATCAAAATTTACTTTGAGTAAATTTTTGGTATTTTTCTGATAAAGTACATTTTTAATGGATAGTGAAAAATACTGTATTTTAATTCAAAATTTCTTGTTAATCGAAACTATTTATATCGTTAGATTCCCCTTTTAATTGATTTTAAAGTTTAAATAGATTATATTTTTACCATTTTATCTAATGTTGGTCATTAGAAGCAATTTCACTTTGAAATTGGACATAATCAACTATCAATCTTTTGATAGTTAATATTTCGTAAAAACACGCATTTTGTTTTGACAGTGGGAATTAATTTTAAATTAATTTCTGTCACTCCTATGTTTTGAATTTGGTAAAATAGACGTCATTTTTGAATTTTAATTATCAAATATACCTTAGGTAGAAGTTTTGGTATTTTTCTGATAAACATCAACTTTTGATGAATAGTGAAACCACTTAGTGGTAGTTAAAAAACAGACTTTCATTTAAATGAAATTTTACCGCTTCTGTGAATTGAATTTCAAAAATCAAAAATACATGGTTGTCATTATTATGTAAAATGTGGTTCAATAAGATGAAAATAATTTTTGGTGAATAGTAACATTTGTCTTTTATTTACCGCGGTTAATGGTAAATAGGGTAATTCAAGGTTAAAAGAATATTATAATAATTCAAAATTACCTTAACACTTATCCTAAACATATTGGATGAGTTATTTCGGACCAAGGTCATCCTTGGGTCGATTTTGGTACCCCATGAAGCCACATGGGAGTGATAATAACACTTTAGATTAATTAATTCAAAGTAAAGACTAAAATGACATAAACAAATATATTTTAGGAAATTAATTTTTACACAAGGTTATATAAGTTATATTTTAGACTACATATATTCATTGTAAAGATAAAATTAATTCCTACATCATGGTATTTTTATTATAATTTTTAGACATCAAATAAATTAAATTATTTATGACACAATAATGATGTAGTGTTTACTTAATTAATAAATGATTTAAATAAATAAGATTATAATGATTAACATATTATCCAAAACATGTCCAATTCTGATTGGATGATTTTATTTCTAATATGAGTCATCTTATATTCGACTTTAATGATTTTTGGACCTTTTGAAACCAATGATATATTTATAATAAAATAATGTTTTCACACTTTCCTAAAGAGCCCCTCCTCTCCTTTATTAAAGGAATCCACTTATAAACAATTTCTCACACATCTCAAGCCTTTTGGATCAACCAAATGCTTCCCAATTAATCTCCCTACATCCTTATCCTCCACCTAGAAGCCTTAACTTAGGTAGAAGGCACTTCAAGATGTCCTTTTGATCAATCCAAAGGGAGTTACCCAAATTAAAGTTAACTGTTTCTCTTAAATTGTTTTCTTTTATTTTACATTTCCAACCCCTAAAATATTTTTACTATTTTATTTTGTAACAAAATAAATATCCTTAATATACTAGTATGTTGTTATGCTATGTATTAGAACTGCACTTACACAGACCTCCATCTAATGGATGAAAAACATAATGTTTCTTTGGATGGAAAACTATCGCCTCACGAAATGATGATTGTTCAATTATCTCCTATCGCCACTCATGGTGGCCATTAGGATGAAATAGTATTTATATATGATATATATTATGTCTATGTTTTCTTTATGCTTCTTTATTTTCCATTTATATTATGCCTTTATGGTTTCCATTATGGGTAAACGCGATAATCTCATTTGAGGAAGTGCGGACTACGACCCCCTCAAAGTGATATGACTCTTTCATGCCTTACGTAGAACATATAAAGGATGGAGTTAATGATATTATATATTAAATTATACTGGAAGTATAATATAATTAAGTATCACTATGTTTTAATTCCCTTAAAATATGAAATAGAAATGGAATTAGTGTTCATGCGTACGTACGACTTACCGTTCTCATGAAGGGTGCATTTCATTTCTTACCTCTAAATGTTATGTACAATTATAAATACATGTATATACTGGATATATATGACATATATGATATCTAAATCATGAATATAATTCTGGATATAATGAAACTTTGATCACATTAACAACATGAAAATATAAGAAGTTCATTTTTGACTCAAGTACCAATTATTGAAAAAACAAACGTTATTAACCTAAATGATTAAATAATGTTTATAACATGGTAATAAGTGATATAAAAGGAATAATAAACATTAAAAAGGTTCTTAATCAAGTATAAATTAACTTAAGTTTATTATTAATGATATTAAACAATGAACGGGTCAAGTCGGACACGAGGTAAGGGAACTTCTTAACCTAATTCCCATTCTTCAGGTGAATCCTAGATTTCTTATTTATGTCATTTTTTATTATGTGAGAAATGAATATAGATGACATATATTGTATTTATAGTTTCTTTATGTGTACTTATATTCAATACACATAATCGATCTATTTTATTTACAAAATGATCCTTTTAAGGGACTTCGTCTCAATCTCCTTTCATTAAGGCATATTTTCATTTATACACAAATTTATTTTATACGATGTATATACCACTTTGACTTTTAATTTTATTCAAAAGGAATCTTTTCTCTACGAAGCGTTTTACTAAAAAAAGGAATATTTCTTTTAACGTAAGCGGTGACAATGACCTTTATGCTGCCGCGAGTATTATTTGATCTTTGGCTTCCTAAACAAGCCGTACAGTTTTTTAAAAGAAAAATAAATACCATATACTCTTTTTACGTATTTTGGTATTGAAAATGGTTAGGAGAATGGATTTATTTTTTCAATATATTTAAATGATATATTGTGATTTAAATGTAGAAATTTTATCTTTCTTTTATGTTTGTTTTATGTGTTGTGAATATGTTATGGTTCTTGGGAATTGTTTACGTATATGGGCGGTTCCATGATAAACCTAGGGAGGGTGAGCCCGAGATAGCTCTCCAATGCATTGGGTAACGTGACAGAGGTAAACGTGAATTTTCCTCCTAATAGATTTTGGGAATATACTGTGATGGGTATTCAAAATGCAACTCCCTACGTGGTTGTGATAGCTATAGTGTAAGTATGATATGGATGCCACAAGTTACCTTTATGATTTATGATTTCTATGTGTATTTCATAAATCTTATGATTTCCTGAGGTATGTTAAAGAGATTATGTTATGTATGTATTGACGATCTAATGTTTTGTTTCTTTTTTTATAACCCTTACTGAGCTTTTTATGCTCATTCGGAATTTTGAAATGTTTTTCATAGGACATAAAGATTAATAGGGTCAAGGATGGGATCATGGAAAAGTCATGCATTCTAAAACATGGAACTATACATGACTCTTTTTTTCAAAGAGATTTTATTTTATATATACTGAGTAGATGTGTCTACATGTAATATTCAAGTTGTTATGTATATGTTATGACCTAATTTTCTAAAACTCTAAACCAGAAAATATCCTCAATGTGAATTATTCGATTAATTCAAGATTATGTAATGTTTTAATGCTGAGTCCTTATAGTTGGTATCATAGTTCGTCTTAGATAACTTTTGGAGTTAGAATACTGCTATAATAATTTCCATAAATTAATTTATGTTAATATTGAAATGATATAGAACTTATAGATTACCATGTTGCTTCGCCTAAGATAGTTTTCTGTCCAGAATGGTATTCCATAGAGGAAATAGGGAAGCTATGTTGGGACGACATCAGGAGGAAGACAACCTTCCAAATCAGCAACCTGAGATGGTCGGAATCAGAAATGAACAGTTTTTTGTAGTGATGGCACAGTTGACTCAGGATATAAATGGTGGAGGTATCCATGCATGAGATTATCCAGACCAACCACAGAGGAACATGTCTATGGTGGAGCATTTCATGAGGCAGCATCCCCCAAAATCCAGAGGATCATATGACCCTATGCTATAAGAATGGTGGATTAAAGAATTGGAGAAGATTTTTGATGTTATGGGGTGTTCAGAACATAAAAAGGATAGTCTTCATGTTTACTGTTTTGATGGTGAAGCTGATCAGTGGTGGTCGATGGTGAAAAATATTAGGGAAAGTGAGGATATTTTTTCTCTTGATTGGGATGAATTTAAAGGTATGTTTTTTGAGAAATATTTTCCTAAGGTGGTTCATGTTAGGATGGAAAAACAATTCTTGTAATTGAGGTAGGAGGATGACTCAGTGGCAGCTTATGAAGCAAAATTCACTCTACTGGCGAAGTATGATCCGAATTTCCTACGATATCTTGATAGTAAAATCACCCGTTTTTACTCAGGATTAAATCCAAAGTATCGAAAGGGATTTAGCATCTCATGAGTTAAAAAGTTATGAAAAACTTGTTTGATGTGCGAAGAAGGTGGAAGAGGAGTTTTTTGATGATCAAGTCTTCTTGAAAAAACAACAGAATAAAAGGATAAGGTGGAAAACAAAAGGGAAGAACTCTTGATAACGGTCTGATGGTAAGAAACATAAGTTTACAGTTTTTGAAAATTGTGTTAAAAATCATGCTGGGGGATGTCTTTTGATTTCTGGTAAGTGCTTCCAATGTTGTAAAATGGTACATAAGGCACATAATTTCACTAAAACAGAGCTGGGTAATGATAAGAAAAAATTTGATTTTCAGGCGATAAATTGTTTTAAGTGAAATAAAATGGGTCATTATGCAAATGAGTGTCCAAAAAAGAACTCAACTGAAGGAAAGCAGCCAGACTACAAGCAGAAAGGAGTGGTGAAATCCTTCACAACTACTTCAGCAGATATTGGGCCATCAAATGAAGTAGTATCAGGTACACTATTTATTTGTTCAGATTATGCCAATGTGTTGTTTGATTCAAGGTCTACACACTCTTTCATTTATGAGAGGTTTTATAGTAAATTGGAAATTCCATCTCATGATATGAATACTGAAAGTATGGTAAAAACACCTGGAGGAAATTTTGAGACCAAAAGAAACTATAAGAACCTTCCTGTCCTTATGTGTGGAAATAATATACCCGCAAACCTTATTGTTTTGCCTCTAGTAGAGTTTGATGTTATTTTGGGCATGGATTTGCTTTCAGTTTACCATGCTAAGATTGACTGTAGAGCTAAAGAGGTTTCTTTTCAGAACGATTTTCAGTTTATGTACAAGAATGAACCCTTGCTTTTGATAACATATCAGGAAGTTTAGAAACTAGTAAAAGATGGAAATTAATGTTAACTTGCACATATTGTTGAAAACAAAGGAACTATTCAGATTAATGATGTGCCAGTGGTAAATGAGTACCTCGACGTTTTTCCTGATGAGTTTCCTGGTATTATACATGACCAGGAAGTATAATTTACTGTTGACTTAGTTCCTGATGCTAAACCAATTTCAATACTACCTTATCGAATGGCTCAAATTTAACATTTAGAGTTAAAGAAATAAAGGATTCATTCAAACTTGAACATCACCATTTTGTTTGTTAAAAATAAATAAGGTTCAATGAGACTTTGTATTGATTATAGAGCATTGAATAACATCACAGATAAGAACACGTATCCTTTGCCTCATATCAATGATTCGTTTGATCATCTCCAGGGAGATCAGTATTTTTCAAAGATTGACTTGAGGTCGGGGTACCATCACTTGAATGTAAAAGAATCAGACGTTCCAAAGACCTCATTTCGTACTAGATATGGCCATTATGAATTTGTAGTTATGCCTTTTGGTTTAACCAATGCACTTGCTGTATTCATGAATCTAATGAATAGAATTTTCTGTGAGTTCTTGGATAAGTTTGTGGTTGTGTTCATTGATGATATTTCAATTTATTACAAAAGTAAAGAGGAACATTAAGGTCATTTATGTTTTGTCTTGACAAACATGAAAGAAAAGAAATTGTTTTGGAAAATCGGCAAGTGTAAGTTTTGGTTATAACAAATTTCATTCCTTGGCCACATTGTTTCAAAAAATGGAATAACTTTTGATCCTACAAAAACAAAAGTTGATGAAGAATGGCCAAGACCCACAAATATAACCGATATTCGTAGTTTTCTTGGTTTGGAAGGTTATTATCAGAGGTTTGTTGAAAAATTTGCACGGTTAACTAGTCCAATGACTATGTTAACTCGAAGAGGTTTTAAGTTCATTTGGACAAAACAATGTGATGATTGTTTTCAAAAATTGAAAAGATTATTGGGGAATGCTCCAATTTTGGCATGGCCATAAAGGAATGGTGAGTTTGTTATCTATAGTGATGCTTCGTTGAAAGGACTTGATTGTGTCCTAATGCAGAATGATCCTGTAATTGCTTATGCTTCACGTTAGTTGAAACCTCATGAGTTAAATTACCCTACACATGATTTGGAATTAGCCGCTGTTGTTTTTTCTTTAAAAATATGGAGGCATCATTTGAATGGAGTAAAGTGTGAAATATATGCTGATCCCAAAAATTTTGCAGTATATATTCACTCAGAAAGAATTGAACATGAGACATAGGAGATGGTGGGAATTAATCAAGGATTATGATTGCACGATCCTTCACCATCTGGGAAAATCAAATAAAGTGGCTGATGCTTTGAGTCAAAAAAATAATGCTTCATTAACCATGATACATTTGGAATGAGGTTCTTTGGTTTTTTATTTAATGAACTTTGGCATAGATGTTGTTGGTACAGGGAATTATTCTATTTTGTTTCAGGTGTTAGTGAGATCATCTCTATCAAATAGAATTAAGCAATGGCAGAAGGAAGACAGTGAGTTGCAGAAAAAGGTAGAGTTGGTTCAGAAGGGTAAGTCTCCTGATTTTAACGTTGATAATGATTGTGTTTTGAGAATTGGGAAGAGATTATGTGTGTCTTGGGATTCAAAGTTGAAGAATGAGTTGTTATGTGATGCTCATATTTCTCCATTTTCATTTCATCCTGGTAGTACTAATATATACATAGATCTTCGAGAGTATTACTGGTGGGATGTAATGAAAAGCGATATTACTGATTTTACTAGGAAGTGTTTGACTTGTCAGCAGTTTAAAGTAGAGAGGAAATTACCGAAAGTGTTTCTTCAGTCATTAATAGTGCCAGAGTGTAAATGAGAAAATATATCCATGGACTTCATTGTGGGATTACCAAAATATCACAAGGTAATAATGCAATCTGGGTTATTATTGATCTATTAACTAAATCGTCTCATTTCCTTCCTATTCGAGATACTTTGTCTCTAGATCAACTTTCTTGGTTGTATGTTAAAGAGATAGTCAACTTTCATGGAGTTTCGCTCTCTATTTTATATGATCGTGATCCCAGGATTACTTCTATCTTTTGGAAAGGCCTTCAAAAGTCATTGGGTACTGAATTAAATTTTAGTACAGCTTTTCATCCATAATCAGATGGGTAGTTAGAACAAACAATTCAAAACATGGAGGAAATGTTACGTTTTTACTCGATGGATAACCAGGGAAGTTGGGACCACCATCTTTCTTTGGATAAATTTTCTTATAATAACATCTTTCATTCCAGTATAGAGATGGCTCCGTTTGAGACATTATATGGGAAGCGGTGTCGAACTCCAGCTTTTTGGGATGAAGTAGGTGAAATAAAGCTGATGGGACCAGAATTGGTAGAAGAGATAGCATAAAAGTTCAGTTGATTCAGAAGCACATGAGAAAAGCTCAGAGTAGGAAGAAAAGTTATGATAATAACAGGAGGAAGGATCTTTCTTTTGACGTAGGTGATCATGTTTTTCTCAAATTTTCTCCATGGAAAAGTGTGATGTGTTTGGGTAAGAAAGGAAATCTGAGTCTGAGGATCATTGGACCTTATGAAATCCCAGAGAAAGATGGATCAGTTGCGTACAGAGTGGCTTTACCTCCATGTTTATCCCAGGTACAAAATGTTTTACATGTTTCAATGTTGAGAAAGTATATTGCAGATCCATCTCATGTATTGAGCCTAGAGGTAGTTTAGTTGGAAGAGAATCTCTCTTATGAGGAAAAACTAGTCCAGATTCTTGACTGTAGAGTAAGTGTTGCAGAATAAGGTAATTCACCAGGTAAATGTTTTATGGAAAAACCATATGGTTGAAGAGGCAATGTTGGAATCTGAAAATTCTATGAGGGATAAATACCCCCACTTATTTGGTAAGTGAATAAAATTGTGAGGACACAATTCCCAAAAGGGTTGAAGGATGTAACATCTGAGATAAATAAGGAATACGACACTTTTCATAATTATTAATATTTGTGAATTAAATATGAATTTTTCTTTAAAGGGGATTCTATTTTTAATGTCGTACCTGATACACAACTGCAAGATTCATGGAAATCTTACGTTGCACTCTAATAATATAATAATATTATTTTAAATGGTAGTTAACACCTAGCTGTTGTATTGGCATAATTGAATATAAATAACTAAAATATGATAATATATGTTTGTTAAGTGTTTTTACATTTATCCAATAAAAGTTAGAGGCTTTAAATGTGAATGAATCCAATTTTAAGCACACAATACTCTAATATTCTTTAAAGTGTCGATTTACCGCCTTTTGATGGAGAACCCTTTTTAAATATAGTGTTTGTAACTTTTATATTTTCTATTTGATAAAATAAAATTATTCATTAGAATCAGGACATTAAATTTACTTTGGGTAAATTTTTGGTATTTTTTCTGATATAGTTCATTTTTTAATGAATAGTGAAAAATACTGTATTTTAATTCAAAATTGCCTTTTAATCTAATTTATTTATATGTTTATATTACCCTTTTAATTGTTTTTAAAGTTTAAATAGATTATATTTTTATCATTTATTCTAATTTTGGTCATTAGAAGCAATTTCACATTGAAATTGGACATACTCAATTGTCAATCCTTTGATCGTTAATATTTCATAAAAACACGCCTTTTGTTTTGACAGTGAGAATTAATTTTAAATTTATTTTTTCCACTTATGTGTTTTAAATTCGGTAAAATAGACCTCATTTTGGAATTTGAAATATCAAATATAGCTTAGGCTGAATTTTTTGTATTTTTCTAATAAACTTCAATTGTTGATGAATAGTGAAACCATTAAGTGGTAGTTAAAAAACTGACTTTTTCCTTTAAATGAAATTTTACCGCTTCTGTGAATTGAATTTCAAATACCCAAAATAGATGGTTATTATTATTATGTAAAATGTGGTTCCATAAGATGAAATAAATTTTTGGTGAATAGTAACTTTTGACTTTTATTTACCGCGATTAAAGGTAAATAGGGTAATTAAAGGTTAAAAGAATATTATAATAATTTAAAATTACCTTAACACTTGTCCTAAACTTATTGGATGAGTCATGGCTGACCAAGTGCATACATGGGTCGATTTCGGGATACCATGTAGCCACTTGGGAGTGATAATAACACTTTTGATTAATTAATTCAAAGTAAAGAAAAAAATGACATACAAAATATCTTGTAGTAAATTAATTTTTATACAAGGTTATATATGTTATATTTTATAATATAAATATTAATTGAAAAACTAAAAATATTTCCTACATCATGGTATTTTTAATATACTTTGTAGACATCAAATAAATTAACTTTTTTATGACACAATAATGATGTAGTGTTTACCTCATTAATAAATGATTTAAATAAATAAGATTATAATGATTTAAATATTATCCAAAACATGTCCAATTCAGATTGGATGATTTTATTTCTATTATGAGTCATCTTATTTTTGAATTTTATTATTTTTGGACCTTTGTAAACCGAATATATGTTTATAATAAAACAATGTTTTCACACTTTCCTAAAGAGCCCCTCATCTCCCATATAAAAGGAGACGACATCTAACCAAATACTCACACCTCTCCAGCCATTCGGCTCATCCAACATCTGCCCAATTAAACTCCCTACATACCTATCCTCCTCCTATAATCCATACTATAGGTTGAAGGAACATCAAGAATTCCTTTGGTTCAAACCAAAGGGAGTTACCCAAATTAAAGGTAATAGTTTCTCTTAATTTGTTTTCTCTATTTTACTTGGCCAACCCCTAAAATCTTTTTATTCATTTCTTTTTTAACAAAAAAAGTATACTAAATATAATAGGATGTTGTTTTGAGAATTATTAGAACTACACTTACACACACCTCCATCTAATTGATGAAGAACATATTGTTTCTGTGGATGGCGAACTAACGCCTCACGAAATGATGATTGTTCAATTATCTCCTACTGCCTATCATGGTGTCCATTATGATGGAACTGTAATTATATATGCTATATATTATGTTTATGTTTTCTTTATTCTTCTGTATTTTCCATTTATATCACGCCTTTACGGTTTCCATTATGGGTAAACGCGCTAATCTCATTTGAGGAAGTGCAGACTACCACCCCTCAAAATGATATGACTCGTTCATGCCATTCGTGGAACGTATAAAAAATGGAGTGAATGATATTATTTATGATATTATACTATAATTATAATATAACTATGTATCACCATGTTTTAATTCTATTAAAATAAGAAATAGAAATGGAAGTAGCGTTCATGCGTACGTACGACTTACTGTCTCCATAAACGGTGCATCTAATTTCTTACCTCTAAATGTTATATAATATTATAAATACATGTATATACTGGATATATATGACAATTATGATATCTAAATCATGAATATATTTCTGGATATAATGAACCATTGAACACATTAACAACAAGTAAATATAAGAAGTTCATCTTTGACTCAAGTACCAATTATCGACAAAACGAATGTTATTAACTTAAAGGATTAAATAAAGTTTATAACATGGTAATAAGTGATATAAAAGGAAAAATAAACATGAAAAAGGTTATTAAGAAAGTAGAAATTAACTTTGGTTTATTATTCATGAGATTAATGAAATAACGGGTCAAGCCAGACACGAGTTAAGGGAACTTCTTAACCCAATTCCCATTCTTTGGGTTGATCCTACCTTTCTTATTTATGTCGTTCTTTTATTATGTGAGAAATTAATATTGATGAAATATATTTTATTTATACTTTCTTTATGTTTAATTATATTCAATACACATAATAGATCTATTTTACTTACAAAATGATTCTTGTAAGGGACTTCGCCTCAATCTTCATTCATTGAGGCATATTTTCATTTATACACAACTTTCTTTTATACGGTGTTTAAACCCCTCTGAATTATACATTTATTCAAAAGGAATATTTTCTCTACAAAGAGTTTTACTAAGCAACAAAAAATAATGTTACTTTTAACATAAGCGGTGACAATGACCTTTCGGCTGCTACGAGTATTATTTGATCATTGGCTTCCTTAACAAGACGTACTATTTTTAAAACAAAATTAAATACCATATACTCTTTTTACGTATTTTGGTATTGAAAATGGTTGTGAGAATGGATTTATTATTTCAATATCTTGAAATGATATATTGTGATTGAAATGTGGAAATGTTATCTTTCATTTATGTTTGTTTTATATGTTGTGAATATGTTATGGTTCATGGGAATTATTTATGTATATAGGTGGTTCTGTGATAAACCTAGGTCGGGTGAGCCTAAGATATCTCTCCAATGCATTGGGTTACATGAAGGAGATAATGTGAATGTTTCTCCTATGAGATTTAGGGAATATACTGTGATGGGTATTCCAAATGTAACTCCCTATGTGGTTGTGATAGCAACATTGTAAGTATGATATGGATGCCCTGATATACCTTTATGATTTATGATTTCTATGTGTATTTTATAAATATTAATATTTCATTAGGTATGTTAAAGAGATTATGTTATGTATGTAATTATGATCTAATGTGATGTTTCATTGATTATAACCCTTTGTGATCTTTTTATGCTCATCCCAAGTTTTGAAATGTTTTTCACAGGACTTAAATATTAATAGGGTCTAGGATGGGATCAAGGAAACGTCATGCTTTCTAAAACATGGAACTAGATATGACTCTATTTTTCAATGAGTTTTTATTTTATAGATACTGAGTAGATGTGTCTACATGTAATATTCATGTTATTATATATATGTTATGACCTAATTTTCTAAAACTCTAAAACTGAAAAGATCCCCAATGTTAATTATTTGTTTAATTCAATATTATGTAATGTTTCAAGGCCGGGCCCTTATACCTTATGTTCTTAGTCAATATCATTACTAAATTCCTCAACATTATTAAAACAATTTTAAAAATAAAACGTGTTCTATTTACTTTTCATACTGGGAAATAAATTTCTGATTTTCCCTTCACAGGTTAGTAGTTTTCTGGTTTTTAACATTCTCCTAATCATGTTTTATATCACTATCCATCATAAAAATATCATTAGTTTCTCTTCCATATCCACATTTTCCTACATGAAATCCTAGTATGTTTTATCTCGGGTGACCTTTGTACTTTTCTTTCTTTCCTCTAGTGTGATAGTTTACTAATTCATTTTATGATGTGGGATTTTCAACAAAAATACCAAGCCAATTTTAAAATTATGAGGATACAATTTACAAAAGGGGGAATGATTTAATATCCTTAATTTAAATAAATAATCACTATGTTCAATAGCATACATGATACGCTACATCAAGCTTAAATGAACTACTAAAATTTATAATTTAAATGTTATCGTTATAACCTAGTATTTGGAATGATGAGAATGAATAGTATCAACTTAATTATGAATATATTATCTTCACATGTTTAGATAATTATTTATTGGTTACCAAATTTATGAGAAATGGATATAAAAAAACAATTTAATCTAAAGGATGTGTTTTGATGAAAACCCATTTTTAAAAAAGGGAATAATTTTGTTTATAAAGTCATATCCCCCTTTATGGATTTTTATTCAATGAAAAATATATGTTATATATTCAATGTAATGTTTTAAATTCATCTTATATGTTTTCTAGATATTATATAATAAAAAAAATCAATTTTTGGATAAAAGAAGTATTTTTCTAAAAATGCAGTTTTACTGCCTTTTGATGGAGAACCATTTTTAAATTTAGTTTTTCCTACCTTATATGTTTTATTTGAAAACAAACTTCTTATTTATAATTTGGACATAAAACATTACTTTGGATGAATATTTTTTTTCTAATAACTATAATCTTTTGATGAATAGTAAAAATATGCTAATTTTTTATTGAAAACAAATTTTTTTTCCATCAAGGTAATTTGTATGGTTAAATAATAATATTTAATGTTTTTAAAGTATTAATGGAATATAATTTTATCATTTAAAATTTTGTTTATTATAAGTAATTTCACATTGAAATCCAATATAAAAAACATGTCCATCATTAGATAGTTTTTACATCTTAAAAATACGCTTTCTTGGTTTGACAATAGGAATTAGTTTTAAAATAATTACTATAATTTATGTGTTCTGAATTTGAAAAAATGTATTCCATATTTCTAATAATAAGGTTCAAATTTTTTAAATAGTTACCTTTTATTTTGGAATATGATGAATTGTAAATTCTGTAATTATTTTTAATTAACATGGTTAAAGGGAAAATTATGTAAATAAGGGTAAACAATTAATATTATAATAATATTAAACTACCCTAAAACATTACCTAATCATATTGGATGATATATTAACAACCATGACCATCCTCAAACAGAACGTTTGGCATTTGGGAGGCACTTGGGTGTGAAAATGACATTTTGTAATATTTAATTTTAAGTAAAGGGAAATATAACATAATCATGTATCATTTAATAAAAAAAATTTTATATGGGGTTATATAAGTGATATATTCAACTATAAATATTCATTATAAAGATAAAAATATATCATAAATTATGAATTTTTATTTATAATTTTTAGGCATTAAATAAAAAATTTTAATTATGACATAATGGTGATACAATGATTGCTTCATTAATCAAGGATTAAAATAAATGATATTATAAAATTAAAATAAGTGAAATTTGATTATTTTTTCCATCCACTGATTTTAAGGTTGAATATGACATGTTTGGTTTTAATTAATGATGTTTTTTCGAATGTATCAAGATTTTATAAATTTCTAAAATGTCATGATATGAATAGTGTCAAAATTGACATTATTCATTTTTTAAAATAAAAAATATTTTATTAAATATGATAAAATTACCAAAAATATATATAATATTCGTCTAAATGGTTTTCATAAGTCTTAATTTTATTTATTCTTCTTTTATTGGACATTATTCATGTTTTGTAATGTTTTTGGATTCTTAAATTGTTAAATGCTTGATAAAAAGGTAAGAGTAAAAAAGGGTTAAATAAAAATATAAGGATTAAAAAAATATCCAAAACTTATATAATTATCATTGGATGATTTTATTTCAAATTATATTAATATTATCATTTAAATAACATATTTTGGACTATGTTATAATATAAATATAATATATAATATATTAATATTTCAAGACATTGCTAAAGTGCGCATCCACCCTCTTATTAAAGGCCACCACCTCTACCCACATACTTACACCTATCAATCCTCTTGGATCATCAAAGTTATGCTCAAAGAAGCTCCCAAAATACCATATTCCTCATATAATCCATACCTTGGAAAAAAGTAAATTCAAGAAAGCCTTTTGGATCAAATCAATAGAAGTTACCCGATTTAGAGATAATGTCTTCTCTCAAGTTCCATTCGATTATTTTCCTTCTACAATCCCTATGATATTCTTATTATTTGATTACATAAAAAAATTATCCTTAATATATTATTATGTTTTTATGTGAAGGATTATAACTACAGTTACACACACCTCCATCTAGTGTATAGAAACATTCTGTTTTAATGTACGGTGGACTACTGCCTCACGAAATGATGATTGTTCAATTTTCTCCGACCACCTATCATGGTGGCCATTATTATGGAACAATATTTATGTACTATATATATTATATTTATATTTTCTCTTTTATTCTGAAATTTTTTTGACAACATACATATATAGTTTCCATGATGTGTAAATACGATACTTTAATTTGAGAAAGTGCGGACTACCACCCTTCAATGTGATATAACTCATTCATGCCATAAATAGAACATATGAAGAATGATATTAATTAAATTATGTAACATATAAAACATATTTATTACAATCTAATCATAATGTACTTATGTATCATTTAGTTTCAATTCCTTTAGTACCAAAAAATAAATGAAAGCAACATTCATGCGTACATACGACCTACCGTCTCCATGAACGGTGCATTTCATTTATTATATAAAAATATTTTGGAAAATTATAAATAAATATATAATTTATATATACGATATTTAAATCATAAATAATATTCTGGTGATGATGTAATTTTGAATACATGGGCAATTTACATCAAAACAAGTTCATTTTCGACTCACGTACCGAATATCTACAAAATAACCGATATGAACTTAAATAATTACGTAAATTTTATAACATGATGATAATTAATATAAAATGAATAATAAAATTCAAATAGGATCTAAATAAATTAAAAATTAACATATGTTTATTATTCATGAATATAAATAATGAATGAGACAAGTTAGACTCAAGTTAAGAGAACTTCTTAACCCAATTTCCATTCCTGGGGTTAATCTTCTACGTCTTGATTATGTCGTGTAATGATTATGTGAGAAATAATATTTGATATCCTATATATTAGTTAAACTATCATTTTTTCTATTTATATTTAATACAAAAAATCGATCTATTTCATTAACAAAATGATCTTTATAAGGGAATTTCTAAACTGAATTCCTACTAATTGGGTTTTACACATACTTATTTGATTATATTATGTCAAGATTATGTATAGAATAATTCTTTTTTATTTATGTTTTAGTTTAATATACCCTTTCTGTGGATGTACTCTTTCTACACATAATCACCCCATTGATAAATTCTTAAGTCATTTATATGAACTTTGTAAGGGAAATCTTAACTCAATCTCCATTCATTAATTTAAATATCTATGTCATTGGTTTTGTTTTTACAAGGGTATGTGTGAATGACCTATGATTGTTTTACATTGAATATGCACTTATATTGGGTGTATTTATATTTTTCGTACATAAATATTTCATTGATTTATCCTTAATATGATGATATAATCTTTGTAATGGATTTCATCTCAATTTACATTCCATTGAGACTTATTTATTATTATTCACCAATTCCTTTTTATATGATGTATATACTTCTAATTGAAAAATTATATCTTCAATATCCTTATTCGAATTATATTATTATATTTGTTTAATGTTATTCTTTAATTATTTTTATTCAAGTATTACCTCAAGTGGTAAAGGACCCTTTAACTAAAACATCGTTTTAAATGTTTTAAAGATTTTTTCTTCTAAACATTTCTCATTAATGTCCATGTTTTCAAAATGGTTTTATGGATTTATTTAAATTTACTTGAGTTTTTAAAAGTGTAAATTTCTTTTAAATGTATCAAAGTGGTATGTGAAACTTTGATTAAAAAATGTCTTTATTAAATGTTTTATAGGGTTTTGAGAATGAATTTATTATATCAATGTCTTGAAATGATGTCATTTGATTGTAATTTGGAAATGATATTTTTCCTTTATAATTATTTTATGTGTTATGATTATTTAATGGTACTTGGACATTATATGAGTGGTTACATGATAATCCTAATATGGGTGGTTTCGTGATAAACCTAGGGCGGGTGTTCTCATGATATCTCTCTAATTCATTGGGTAACGTGATAGAGGTAAAATTTATGATTTATCCTAAGAGATTTATGGAATATACTATGATGGGTATTCAAAAACATAACCACGAAGGTTAATACCTATTTTTCTATGAATGATACAATGTAATTATGTTATGGATTGTAGAAGTTACCTTTTTGACTTTTGTTTTCTATGAGTTATTCATAAATATTATGATTTTATATGGTATGTAAGGAGAAATGTTTTATGAGTAAAAAGTATGATTTCATTGATTTTTATGTATTCATAGACTAATGTTTTCTCTCCTTATTTTATATCTTTTAATGATATTTTTAAGCTCATCCCATGTTTTTGAAATTTTTTTCATAGGGTATAAGTAAGTATAAGAGAAATGAATAATTCAAGAAGTTTTTATAAAAAAATAATACTTGTTTTATTTAAAGCATTTTATTATTATGAAAAACATTTTATTGAGTTGAAGTGTCTGATTTTTAATATTTGAGATATAATGTACTTATTATGGCCTAATAATCTAAACCTCTAAACGTGAAAAGATACTCAATGTGAATTCTTGACTTATATCAAGATTATGTAATTTTTATAGTTGTAGCCTTATAGTTGGTATTAAAGGAAAAGGTTTAGACAACTTCAGGGATTACAAGTTTTCATTAAACAAATGGTCAGTATCTATTTCTATTCTTTCAGTTAAATAATTCTTTTATAACTTTTTGAGATCAGGGAAAGTGGGTTACAAATGGAAGGAAGATGATAACAAAAAACATTATTATCTCTTCCTGATGACATGCTTGGTATA
The DNA here is from genome assembly GCA_963277665.1 of Viscum album. NCBI lineage: Eukaryota > Viridiplantae > Streptophyta > Magnoliopsida > Santalales > Viscaceae > Viscum > Viscum album. Next base: position 1,034,900,994 of record OY728121.1, on the reverse strand, counting down.
ATTATAGAAAATTCATGTATAGATGATTCTGAAACTTTTTCTAACATACAAATAACTTAAAAGAAATTGTTTGAGATATCAAACACCTCTACTATACCTTGATACCATCATGGATCATGGGTTGTATTTAATAAAATCCTATTTTCTAAATACTATCAGATTTTCAAGAAAGGTAAATATTATCATGGAATTTTAAAATATTTACATTGTCACAATATTTTAAAGCATTTTATGATTTTGAAAAAGGTACTGAAGAAGGAGACCCTTGAAAAACCTATTTATATTTTCTTTTAACATATATTCATTCTACACATACTTATTGAATTTTAAAAGAACCATTGATTGAATGTTCCAACTAAAACTCAGGCTGAATCTTTTATAAAAATCATGTTTTATCTGATTTTTTGAAATTATATATCATACATGATTATTTTCCGAAACAATTTTTCTGTAAAAACCCATATGAACCAAGTTATACAAGGTGTATTTTGATAAAGGAAGAAAATTATTTTGAATAATCTCTAAATCATTATTTTAATTCATGGAACTCAAATCTATGTGAACAAGATGATGATGAAACCAGATGGACACCGTGATTAAGGTACATTGTTCTTTCTTTGGGAAGAGTTTTATTTTATCATATGTCGGTGAAATAAAAAAAATGTCAATATATATAAGACACAATGAATTAAGATGTCGAGGTCATTATGAGTTGGGATAAAATTGACAGGTATAATTCAACCATTTATGTTAGAACAAGTCATGGTTATTTTTTAGTCTTATTAAAGGGAAAACCCACAATATGGTTGACAACCCGTCGCATCCAGCAAGGCCACGATAATTGAACCCACAAAAAATAGGTGACAAGGGCGCATCACCTACCACTATCCTACTTGAAGCCCCTAGTTAGCATAGATCGTTAATTTTAGTTAAATTATTCTATGGATCAAGAATAAATTTATTTTGGGAAGTTAAAAATATCCTTAGTATGGGAAAATTATTTGGATATTAAGTTATAAATGTTATTATAAAAGACGTTAACATTTTTGGGAAACCTATATGACTATAGAAAATATAATACAATGTGATTTTATTTGAGTAAAGGTTGAATTTTATTTTGGAAGAATGTATGTTTTTGTTGTGGACTTTTCTTGATTTGGGTTACTTATGGAAATGATTAACATATAATGGAGAATATGTGATTAGGTTATTTACTTTTAAGTATGATACTTTAAGAGTATTAGATGTTATTTGGTGATAAATGTTAAGATTTATCGTGGAATACTTGGTGATAAAATCATTAGGAATTTTGGGTTTCAATATTAGTTTGGATTACATTGAATAATTTTAAGGACAATTGTTTATTTAATGGTCTTCGTTGAAATTTGTGTATTGTTTGTGGAATATAAAAGATTAAGAGTAGTATTTCTTTTTATAAGGGATTAGTGTTTTTTGGGATTATATGATCTTGTAATAACCATTTTGGTTTTGGTTAATGTCTAAAGAAATGGTAAATATATATTTCATCTATTTTGGATTATGTGATTCTCTAGAAGAGGATTATAGTGCTTTAGGTGTGACCAAGTCATCTTGAATACTCATCGTTTAGAGAAAATATGAATTTGTGGTAGATTTTTAATAAAGGATTAAACTATAATTGACATGTAGTTATGTTTACTTATGTTATTATTCAATATCATGTCTAAATTCCTCAAGATTATGAAAATGATCTTAAAACTAAAATGTTTTCTGTTTACTTTTCCAATTTGGAAATCAATGATCATTTAACCTATAAAAAGTTTGTGGTTTTCAAGGGGTTAAAATTCCCCTGATCATGTTTTCAATCACTCTCTATTAGAACAAGATCGTTAGTTTCTCTTCCATATCCATGTTTTTCTGCATGGAATCCTAGTATGTGTTATCTCAGGTGACATTTTTTACTTCTCTTTCATTCCTTTATATTTATAGTTTTATCGAATATTTTTTCAATATGATATTTTCAATGAATTTACCTAGCCTATTTTAAAATTGTAAGGATGAAATTTCCAAAGGGGGGGGGGAATGATGTACCATACCGAGTTTTAAGAAATAAACACTATGTTCAACAGAATACATGATACTCTACATTGAGCTTAAACGAACAATAAAATATTAATATTTAAATGTTATCATTATAACTTAGTTGTTGGAATTTCGAGAATGAATAGTATCAACTGAATTATGAAAATATATTTTTACACATGTTTAAATAAAGATTCATTGTTTACCAATATTTATTAAAAATGGAAATAAAAAAACCAATTTTATCTAAAGGATGTGTTTTTATGAAAAACTATTTTCAAAAATGAGAATAATTTTGTTTATAAAATCATATCAACCAATTTATATTAAATGAAAAATATATTTTATATATGCAATTTAATGTTTTAAATTAATCTTATATGTTTCCTAGATATGATATAAGAACTAATACAATTTTTCAGGTAAAGTTATATTTTACTAAAAATGCAGTTTTACCGCCTCTTGATGGAGAACTCCTTTTAAATTTATTTATTTACACACTTATATATTATATTTGAAAAAATAAACTTCTTATTTAGAATCATGTAATAAAAATTTACATTGGATGAGTTTTTGATATTTTTATGATAACTATCATGTTTTAGTGAATAATAAAAGTATGCTAAATTTTATATGAAAACAACTTTTCCCATCAAGGTAATTTATATGGTTAAATCATATTATTTAACGGTTTTAAAGTATAAATGGAATATATATTTATCATTTAATCCATTTTTGGTAATTATAAGTCATTTCACATTGAAACAGATATAAACACATGCCAATCTTTTGGAAGTTTTTATTTCTTAAAAACAGGCTTTCTGATTTTGACAAGAAGAATTAATATCAAATTAATTTGTAAAATTTATGTGTTTTTAATTAGGAAAAATTGATTCAAATTTGGGAATCATAAGGTTAAATTGTGTAAATATGAACCTTTTATTTTTGGAAATAATGAATAGAAAATTCAGTAATTATTTATAATTACTATGGTTGAAATAAAACTTCCCTAAAACATTCCCTAATTCAATTGTATGACATATTTACGAACATTAAAATTTTTGGCTGAATTTTTGGCATTTTGGAGCCACATGGGTGTGAAAATGACATTTTATAATATTTAATTTAATGTAAAGGGAAATATAACATAAACATGTATCTCTTAATAAAACAATTTTTATATGGGGTTATATAAGTGATAAACTAGAATTTAAATAGTAATTAGAAAGATAAAAGGATCTCCTACATCAGGATATTTTATTTATAACTTTTTGACATTATGTAGATAAATTTAATTAACACAATAATGATGTAGTGACTGCTTCATTAATAAGGGATACAAGTAAATGATATTATGAATACTAAAATAAATGAAATTTTATTATTTATATTCCATCCACTAATTTTATTGATGAATATAACGTGTTATATTTTAGTTAATGATGTTTTTTAAGGAATCATTGTTTATGGTTTTTTAAAATGTCATGATATGAATGGTGTCAAAATAGACATAATTCATTTTGTAAAATATAAAATATTTTATAAAATATAATAAAATTTTAAAAAACGATACGACTTAACCAAATGTTTATGGTAAGTCTATAATTTTATTAATGCCTCTTATTTTACATTTTTCCTGTTTTGGTAACTATATTGATTTTCAATGTGTAAAATGCTTGATAAAATGGTAAGAGTAAAAAACTGTTAACAAAAAAAGATAAGGATTAAAGAAATATATAAAAACTGTATAATTATTATTGGATGATTTTATTTGGACCCATTTTAATCGTATCTTCGAACTAACTGAATTTAGACTCATTTTTTATTGAAATATAATTTATAAGAAATTAATATTTCAAGACGTTCCTAAAGTGCCCCTCCTCCATTTTATAAAAGGCCACCACCTCTAACCACTGAAATACACATATAGATCCTCTTATATGGTCCAATTTATGCTCAAATAAACTCCCAACATACCTAACTTCCTCCTATATGCCATAACATAGGAATAAGGAAACTCAACAAATCATTTTGGCTCAATTCAAAAGAAGTTACCCAATTTAGAGGTAACGTCTTCTCTCATGTTCCTTTCGTTTAGTTTCCTTATCCCCTCCCTCTGATCTTATTATTCTATGATTACAAAAAAAACCAATATCCTACCTATACTAAGATGATTTAAAGTTATGTACTCAAACTAAACATAAACACACATCTATCTAATGGATACGAACACAGTGTTTCTGTGTATGACGAACTATTGGCTCACGAAATGATGATTGTTAAATTTTATCCTACAACCTATCATGTTGGAAATTATGATGGAACTGTATTTATTTATGATATATATTATATTTATATTCTCTCTATGATTTTGTAATTTTTATTTACAATATTCATTTATGCTTTCCATGATGTGTAACTACTATAATTGTTTTTGAGTAATTGTAGACTACCGCCCCCTCAAAGTGATACGAATCTTTCATTCCATAAATGTAACATAGAAAGGATGGAATTAATGAACTTATGTGACATATATAACATATATATTATACTAGTATTATAACATACCTATGTATCATTTATTTTTCATTCCTTTATTATGAAAAATAAAATAAAGTAGCGTTTATGCATACGTACGGCCTATCGTCTCCATGAATGGTGAATTTCATTTATTATGTAAAAATGTTAAGGAATATTATATATATATATAATGGATATATATGATATTTAAATCATAAATAATATTCTGGTTATTATGGACTTTTGAATACAAGGAAAATTTACATCAAAACAAGTTCATTTTTAACTCAAGTACTAAATATCGGCAAAATGATAGATATGGACTTAAATAAATATTTATTTTTTATAACATGATGATAAGTAATATAAAATGAATAATAAACTTGAATTAGGTTCTGAAGAAAGTATATATTTACCTAATTTTATTATTTAGGAATATAAACAATGAACGAGATTAGTCAGACTCAAGGTAATGGATATTGTTAACCCATTTTCCATTCATTGGGTTAATGTTCATCATCTTCATTATGTTGTGATTTTATTATGTGAGAAATAAAATTTATATTCTATCTTGTATTTATAATTTATTTATCTATATTTATATTGAATACACATTATCAGTCGATTTTATTAACATAATTATCTTTGTAAGGGAATATCTAAACTCAATTTCCACTCATTGGGTTTTACACATACTTCATTGATTATATTATGTAAAGATTATGTGTGGAATAATTTTTTGTTTATTTAATTTTTAATTTCCACTTAACTTTTTGTGGATATACTCTTTTTACACATAATCACCCCATTGATAAATTCTTACATCATTTATATGAACTTTGTAAGGGAAATATTAACTCAATAACCATTCATTGAGGTAAATATCTATTTCATTGGCGTTGTTTTTCCATGAGTCTTGGTGAACGACCTATGATTGTTTTACGTGGAATATTCAATTATATTGGGTGTTTTTACATTTTTCACAAATAATTATGTCATTGATTTATCCCTAATCAAATGATACAATCCTTATAAAGGATTTCATCTCAATTTACATTCCATTGAGACTTATATTTTTTGTTATGCACTAATTCCTTTTTAAATGGGGTATATACTGGATTTTGACATATTATATCATGAATATACATATTCTCATGATATTATAATTTTTTAATGTTATTATTTAATTATATATATTCGTGTATTTTCTTAAGTGTTAAGGGACTGTTTAACTGAAACATCATTTTAAATGTTTTTAATATTTTTTCATCAAAATATTTTTCATCAATGTCCATGTTTTAAAAATGGGTTTAAGGATTTAATTATATTGAAATGAGTTTTTTAAAGTGTAAATTTATTTTTAATTGTTTCAAAGTGGTATTGGACACTTCGATTCTAAAATATATTTATTAATTGTTCTAAATGGTTGTGATAATGGATTGGTTATATCAATTTCTTGAAATGATGTATTATGATTGCAATGTGGAAATTTTATTTTGCCTTTATGCTTATTTTATTTGTTATGATTATGTAATTGTACTTGGAAATTTGAATATTGGTTACATGATAAACCTAATATGGATGGATCCGTGATAATCCTAGGGCAGGTGAGCTCATGATAACTCTCCAATGCATTGGGTAACATGATAGAGGTAAACATTAAGGTTTCTCCTAAGAGGTTTAGGGAATATACTGTGATGGGTATTCCAAAATGTAACCATTAAGGATACTCCCTATGCATCTTTGAAAGATACAACATAAGTATGTTATGGAATGCACAAGTTACATTTATGACTTAAGTTTTCTATGAGTTATTCATAAATTTTATGATTTCAGGAGGTATGTTAATGAGAATGTGTTCTATTAGTAGAAAGTATGATTTCATTGATTTTTATGTATTCATGGACTAATGTTTTCTTTTCAATATTTAACACCCCTTACTAAGGTTATTATTCTAAACCAAGTTTTTGAAACTTTTTTCACAGGGTATAAGGTAGGATAAGAGAAAGGAAGATTTTGAGAAGATTTTTATCAAGAAAATAATAATTGTTTTATTTAATGAGTTTTATTGTTGTGAAAATAATTGGATAGTGTAGAAGTGTCTAATTTGTAATATTTGAGATGTAATGTACTATTTATGGCATAATTCTATAAAACTCTAAACCTAAAAATATCCTCAATGTGAATTATTGAATTAACTTAAGATTATGTAATGTTTAAGTCTGGGGCCTTATAGAAATATTGATTATAAAGAATAAAACAATATCATAATAAAACTTCTATAATGAAATCTAAATTCAAATCTACGTTAATGTTATGATCTATATGTCCATAAAAGATATATTTACAAGGGATACAATAAGGTTAAAGATGAAAAGTTATAATTTATTTATAAAATCTTTTATAATTTTCCATGAATCCTAATGAGAACAATTATTTTCATTAATAAAATAATATTTTTATTATATCTATTAATAGTTGTGGTGTTGATATTAGGAATTTGGATATTATGAAGAAAATTCTATGAATAATCACACATTTATATAATCAATAGTTATCAGCTCTTATAGAAATATATTTGGCCATGTTTTCACATGATGTTTCATTGTATATCATTATAGATAATGATATTCTTATAAAACTCAAAAGATCAAAAATTAACTCACCCGAAGAGATGTATTAAAAGTAAACAGAGAATCGTGACCTTAACAATGATGAAGGAGAAGATGATTTGGTTGATGAATTTCCTTCACTTGTAGTGAGTAAGTTCAAATATTTTCAAGGAAGAGTCGATATAAAAGTACATTTGGCATTGTTAAAATGTGTAATGGTTTTTAGTACACCTGTAAATTTTTTATATAGTATATATTGTTATATTGGTGAGTTTAATTTAAGAAAAAATTCAATCATATTTTCATCTAGATAAAGTTTAAAACATGAAATCTATCCAGAAAGAATTTATTGTGTGATATATTATTAAGAATGGAAGAAGAAAAAAAATGATATTTTTCATGAATAAAGTGAAATAGTAATTAAATAAAGTTTTATGGTTACTATAATGGAAAATAATTGGAAGATATATCCTATGATAACATAGAATATTTTTTCTAAAATTGTTGATCTTAAAATAAATCTTAAAGTTAATTGATTGGTGTGGGATATCCAATGAATGAAAAATATATTTATTGATGGAATGTGAAAATATTATTGCAATTATATTGATAAAATTAAGGAAAAAACACTCAATTAGAAAACATTTTATTTTATGAATATGTATAATAAGAAAAAATTAAATAAGTTATTTAATTTTTTGAAAAATATTTATTAATAAGCTATTGTGATCAATTAACATTATAAATGTTTTACAGAGTAAGGAAAGAATAATGAAACTCTTAAAGAATACATGGTTACCTTGAAAAAACATCATGAACATGAATTAAAACTTTTTTGATTTAAAATTAAAATAAAATTTCAGAATCTGTTATATAAAGTGGTTATGGGGAGAGTTGAATGAGGTATGTGGGTTATTTTTGAAGTGATTGAATCTTAAAAGTTATAGTAATTTATGAAATACTGTAATTATATTTAATGGTTGATATTATTGAAACAATATATGTAAATTAAAATTGAAAAAAATGTCGGAGATAATTTTGAAACTCAATCATTATGGGATATTCAAAAACATATGGAAAACTCAAAGTTAGAAAACATGTAGAGAGAAAATGATATGATATTACAATAATTCCATTCCAATATTATGGTTACATAAATAAAAAATGATGTATTGTGATGTGGTGAGGATATAACAATAATGGGAGGCACCTAACAACTAAAATGGAGAATTAGAGAACATCTAAAATTTTAAAATAGAGATTATTTTTTATAAATAATTCATTCAAGGATCCCATTTTGGGAAAAATATTATGATTAATTTCAATGAAGTATGAGAAATAAATTCATTAGATCCATATGGAGAATTTAAAGACAATAATTTAATTATATTATAATTATGAATACACTTTTATTATTTTAAAAAGAGTCAGATTGCATCATTTATTCTACTGAAAATAATTAGTAGAGACAACTAATATTGTGACTCAACAATAAATCTATGGGAGGCAAATGAAGAATAATTGGATGATGGACTTAGATAAAATTTACTATAATTAAAGTAATAATATTACAGTAATTTTATTGATGGTAGGTTTTCATCATATATGACTATTAAAACATTCATACTGAGGAAAATAATGAACCTTATATATATAATAATTATCTTTATAATTTAATGGAAATGAAAGATAAAGGGAAGTTGTATTATATGTTTTGACTAATGTGAGTTAAAACATATTTATGTACACTTTCTGGATATACATTTAAAAAACCTCTTATGTGTAAGTCAACATTAAAACCTGGGACTCAAAGAAACAATAAATCATAAGGACAATATAATTAATTAAATGGCTGAATTTTATATTTTATTAATGGATAATGGATAAATAGTAACTTCTATCACATGGATATCTAAAATCACTCAAGTTTTCTCTTAGTGAAAGTGTAAAATAGATAGTGTAATCATCTACTTAGATAAATTCAGCAAAAAATAAAATAAAATATCTCAAATATTGAACTAAAGATTAATATTAGTATTATAAAAATGGTTATATATAGAAGAATTATGATGAATTCATGTAAGGAATGATGATAAAAGATAAATAATGTAGAAAAAAATTAAACATTCATTATTTAGTTAAAAAATGAATTTTTTAGTGACATAAAATTTAACAGATCATGGGAACAAAACTATTTTATCTTGTTTGTTTATGATTATGGTATAATAGGGTGAATAATTTTTATAAAATATAAATAAATACCATATGAAGTACATTAAGAGATTTTATAGGAATGCAAAAATAAAACTTAAAGGCTGATAAAAACTCTATAATATGAAAATTGAATAAATTTAACTTATATTGAAGTAGAAAATTTTAAATGGAAGCTCGAAATCAAACATGTAGTTTCATAAATAATGACACTATACAAAAATGTAATTTTAAAATAGTGGAATTCATTGTTTATAACATGGAGAAAGCTACTCATTGAGAGAAACATATTAACCAACTATATTAATTTAGTTGTGTATTTAATGGTATTTGTTATGGTCTAATGAGAATATAACTCCATATTTGAGGTGGAATTTAAAAAATTAAACTATCATAAAATTAAATTTATTTTGAAGAAAATTATACATTTGGAATAACGAAGAAACAAATAGAATAATGTTGATATTATAGATGAAGGATTTTTTCTTAGCTATATAATAAAGAGTATTTCATATATATTCCACAACATGTGAATCAATATTATAACGGTAATCAATGTTTTCAGAATATTTGAGGGAAAATATAGTAATAACAATCATTTGGGAAATGATAATGCTCCTCAGGCGTACGTGTGGACTACCACCTCCACTAATTAGTTTGATTCATTTTTATTTTATATAATAAATGGTTGGTAATGAGTATGGATTTGATGAATATATATTATGTATACGATATTATAATTTATTTCAATGGTGAATTAATTTTTACCTTCATTTTGTTCTATTCATTTAAAAATGGAAAACAATGTTCATGTATGCATATAGCTCACCGTCTCCATGAACAATGTATTTCATTTTACAATCCCTATCATTTAGGGATGAACATAAAAATAAATAAATATATAATTATTAGATATTGTATTTATAACATGGATAACATTATTTATATTAAGTGACTATGTTCAAATAACAAGTAACACAACTACCAAACAACAACATACATAAAAAACAAAGCAATAATCACCCAAAACAGTGGTTCAAAAAAGGAATTCTTAATAAACTGGTGATAAAAGTTTAAAAGAAACTAATATAATTTATGATAAATATATTTATGTTTCTAGAATAAAATGTATTATAAACTTACATTTATTATTTATGATTTTTGAAAATGTATGAAGGAAGTTGGACATAAGGTAAGGGGTTTTGTGTTACAATATCTTGATTAAGTTATTATAATGAAATATTATTATCATCCTCTAAATATACTAATGAATTATCTTCTCCTATGGTTTTTTACATATAATATATTTTTTGTTTTTGTTTTCTTCATATTTTGAACTCAATATACCAAAAATATATTTTGAAGGAATATCGACTTCATTTATCTCTTTGGTCGAGAAAACATTGATTTCTATATCCATTTTTAAAAAAAGGACTAAAATATGTTTTTTTCTATTATTCTAATGTTTTATAATTCATTTATAGCCAAGTTTTACTTTAAAAAAAAGGCTTGAAAGGAATCTTCTTTTTAATTTCCAAATGTGTTACATTGTTATGTTTTTGAAAAAAGAATAGAAAGAATGAATTTATATCTTATATGACATGAACAGAATTTCCCACCATCATATATGCTTAGTTTTTTGGAATATTCCATTAAAATTTCCCAGAGTTATTTTTAATATTAATATTTTCTATAATATTAATTTTCAATTTTTATATTTTAAATAAGTGATTTTAAATTGGAAATGTGATATTCATTAAGAATGTTTTAATGATATTTTTATTTATCAATGACAATGACCACTAATGTTTCTATTCTTTACTAAGAATACAAACTGAGGATACCATCCTTACTCTTTATTTGAATGGAATATTTTATGATGGCACGATCTTTATGAAACACATTCCCTTTCCATGAGTTATGCTATGATAAAATGTTATTGAATCCCATTTTAGTGTATGCTTTAATATGATGAATAGTTTATGATCATATAGAACACATATATATTATTTTCATTATGGGATGAGTGGGATCTATATATCACTCTAATGAATTGGGTAAATATTGATATATTATGAGATTAATAGGACTTGTATGGGGAGTGAACATAATTCAGTAAAGTACTTTGATCACTATGATAGTCTGGGGAGTGAACCATGTCTACTATAATGATTTGGGGAGTAATACCATTACACTATTATATTCATCACATTTTCATTGACAACTAAGTGAATGATTTTATATTCTTACGTGTATGGCAAAATTATATGTCTTATGAACATATTTTTCTCTCATGGATCATTATAATTTAATAATTTATGATTACTATCTTATTATATTCCAATATTCATTCCAGGACTCAATATTATGATCTATGATACAAAGGGTATGGTTTTTTAAATGTTAATATCATTTTCCTATACCCCCTTTCTCGTGTTATTCTTATATACTCATTAATATGTCAATTTAGTACCATTACTCAGCATCAGAGCTCATAATTTCTTATATTTACATTCCCAAGTTATAGAGAATGTTTTTCTGTATGATATGTATAAGAATTGTAATAGTTATGATGATATATATGGATGATAATGTTGAACAATTGTGAACTAGTTTTTTATGATTAATAGTTTCAAAATATAATGTACCCATATGATTCTAACATTTTTGTTATGTTATGTAAATAATAGTCATATACATATATGTAATGTATATTTATGAAATGTTTAGGTATTTATACTATATAGATTAATGGTGTTTTCATATCACGATTTAGTGTTAACACTCTTATTTTCACTTTGGGTATTTGTAGATTTGGTTTTGATTGATACAAGTAAGAAGAAGGAAATAATTTTTTTTACATTGGTTTCCCTCAGGTTTTATATCATTCATATTTTTTGGAAGGGTGGTGACATTTTTTCACATATATATTTTGTTTTAGTTTTGGTCTTGATTTTGTTCAATTATTTAGGTTTATCATTTTTCTTGGTTTATTTGTGTCATGAATATGTACCATTTTCTTCCATGGTTTTATTTGATGGTTTATCACTTCTTATGATATTCATTAGGCATGTTTTAGTTCTCGTTAATATTTAAACATTGTGGTGAGAAATCTTTAGTGACATTACATTTTGACATTGGTTGGTTCATTACAAAATAGTATAAAATGGAACACCCAATAAGAATTTTGATGAAACATTGTGCGTTTGTTTTGAGGTTTAGGGTAGACACAAATTTGGACAATTAGAACGTAGGTAAAAAGAATGGATGGGTTCATAGACATCTCACATTCTGACCTTTATCCATGATACCTTCGGTGTTCATTAGTATATCCTCATTCTTTGGTTTGGGTTATGGGTTTTCTAGGCGAAAGAGATTTTTGTGGTTTATTTTGGTGAACCATTTTTTGTCTTTGTTTTCACTCTTTACTCAATTAATTACATATTTTCTTAACATTTAAGGAATTGAAATGAAATTTTGGATGTTTTCTATAATATTCTATAATATTTTTTACTTGATAGATAATTCATCCAAGTAGATCTCTTTCAAAACCATGGGAGTTATGAGAAAAGTTCCAAATTAAAACCCTCTAGTAGACTCCCCACTAGTGAATGTATTATCCCTAATATTCAACTTCCAGGATAGAAGGGTGTTGGAAACTATGGAATAATAGTAGTTCATGGTTCAGAATTTATGAACCAAAATCCACCTATCTTTAATAGTGTTAAGTATCCCCAAAAACCAAAGAGTGGATTGAATATATTACGATGATATTCTATTTTATAAATACTCCATAGGACTTTAATGTTTGTTTCACCACATATATTAATAATTGATTCGGTGAAAAAATATAGAAACTCTATCATGTAAGTTATTTAGTATAAGAACATGACCTAGATCTCATTAAATAATGTATTTTATAAAATTTATTCTAAAACAATGTGATTAGAAAATAATCGTGAATTATTGACCATGGATAATTGGGAGAGTTATTTTATGGAGTATGATACCCATTACATCGAGTTAGTTCACCAATCACCTATGTTTGTTTCTAATGAAAAACCTAAAGCTAATATGTGTGAGACAAACATGAGGGAAAAAATTTGGTTGATAGTGATTCTCTTGTGCCTGATGAATTTTACTGATGGATAATGTGAAAATATATTTGAAGATTGGTTTAAGTGGATCATATATTGAAGTGGGATATAGAGAGAGTGTGTCATATGGGACGGAAATGAAGAACATTATTGCTTCTCAGTTTATGTTAGGGGTATTTTCAGGGGCCTCTTCCAGATAGTACAAGGTGGTTTTGTATCAGTGATAGATATCATGCCACACTATGCCCAATGGGGCAGTGCAACCTATGAATTTAAATCATTGTGAAAAATCCAACCATCTTCATAATTTTTTGTAGAAGAGTATACCAATGAATTATAGCTAGATTCACTCTTCAAAAAAGGATCTCATATTCCTTCAAACACAATGAAAGGTTGTGTATGTCATTATCATGGAATGGTTGATACCAATAAAGAAAAAATATCTCATGGAGGAGATGATGTCATAAGTCTTTATTTAGTGGAGTATTCACCAGGTGAATTAGAAGTATGGAGGACTATAATGATAAGTGAAATGTTTATTTCATCCTCTATAGTCATATATTTTTTATATATTGTAGAGTCTTGTTATTTTATTTCACATTGGTTTATTGATGTGCTAGGATTATTCTTGGAGAATATTCCATTCATGATGGATCAATCCACAACCTTACGATGAAGGAAGAAAAAAGGTTTCAACTGTTTTGAGTTCCATGTCAAGATCACATACCTTAAGGTCAGGCGGGATTTTCTAGTTCTTGATATTTATATTATTATCCTCATCATTAGAATGGAATTGATGAAAAAATTTAAATCCCATATTGATTGTTATATTTTTAATGTTCAGTTACTATCTTCGGATTGGGTAACGCACATGTTTCATGGGGAGTGGGTTAATTGATATGAATGTGTGGGTCATTTAGTTTATGATGTTGAAATTATCTCATAACAGATGAAAGAGAATCTTTAGACATCATCCACTGGGATTGTAGTCATTCAGTTCATGTTGTAGTATATGTGTACCCCTAAGTTTTTCCTATTTATTTTTCTAGGTTAACAACCCAAAGGGAATGTTAGTTTTCCATCAACATGCTTCTTGGGATGAATCCAATCTCTATTCCATTTTATTTTATGATGCCTACTAATTTAATGTATGGTAATGTTATTCATGATGATTATGAGTAAAAATGATTTATTTATCCTAGCATGTCACCTTGGGCATTTCTAGTTCCCTTAGTAAAGAAGGTTGATGGAAGCCTATGGATTTTTGTTGATTAATAAAATATTTATCTCGTGACAGTTAAGAAAAAGAATCATTTTATAAGTGTTTATGAACACTTCTATCAACTCAGGGGATACACATGGTTTTATAAGATTGATTTTTGTTCAGGGTACCATTATTTAATGTTATGAGAGGATGATATTTCTATAAAATCTATTAGGACTAGGTATGGAAGTTTGGAATAGTTCGTTATTCCATATGGTCCTACTAATTATCCTATGGTAAATATAGATTTGATGAATTATATATTTCATTAATATCTGGACACTTTTGGGGTTTTTTGAATAATATTTTGATATACTCTGTGTTATAGACATAATGTTTGGATAATCTATATATCATCCACCTAATATTGAATAACATGTTTTTATGGAAATGCCACTAAATGTGAGTTTTGGATTCAAGAGGTAAATATTTTTGGCCACATTATATCTAATATGTGAATATCAGTGAATTATTAAAATAATTAAATAGTTATGTCCCATGAACAACTTGTAAATGTGTTTATGATCCAATGCTTTCTAGGTTTTGCAAGCTACTATAGAATTTTTGTTTTTCAATTCTCTACGATTTCTTCTATAATGACTATGTGAACATGTAATGGTGTTATGTTTGAATGTGATGAAAAGTGTTAGAGATTATTTTAGTGATAATCAATTCAACAATATTTTTTATTCTTCTGAAACTAGGTGTTAGATATGGTGTTTTCTTTGATGCATTACTAACATGATTATACCTGAATGGCCCGAAGGCCTTCTTTTTTATTTTATTATGGATAACTCCCCTTTTAAGGGATGAAGGGGAACCCGTACATGACCCATAGGCCCAAGGCACATGACCTGACATGACCCGCAATACATGAACCAAAGGCCCAGAGGCATACCATGCCCATTACATGACCCGTAGGCCCAACCCACTAGAACTGACCCTTTCCAGCTTCTTCATCATTAATCTCCTAGATCCCCACCTTGAATTGTTGATCGGTTAGAATTTCCCCGTACCCTAGTGGTAAGGGATCTTTCTTGGCATCCAAGAATGTGATTAATATTTAGACATGGTAATGGGAATGTGGTTATCGATGCACTGAGTAGGAATTTACTGATTCAAGCCTTCAAGGAATCAATAGAGGATGAGTTTTTTATTTATTTGTTCACTAATATTATATGGGATGTAGAATAGGGTGATGGTGGGTTTTTTTAATCTTTTTTTAAATAATAATTATCACATGATCGTCATTTTCAATTTATACAATCAATTAACATTGATTACCATCATTTTAGTGAAATTCATAAGGTTGAGGAGACCTCAAGTGACTGATATCAGTCTCTTGGTGGGTTCTTCTATTTCCAATTAATGTTATCTACTCCAATATATATGAGGAAACATTTGATGGATAGTGTAAATTGGTTTAGTTATCCCATGATCCATGGGAATTCCAATATGAACAATGATATGAGACATTTTTATTAGTGGATAGTATGTTTTAGTTAATTGAAAAATGCATCTCATTATGGATTTCATGTTATAATATTTAGGTAGCACTAAATATACCATCTAGGTTGTTCCAACATATATTAATTTTGGTGTGCAAGTGGTATGAGATATCTATGCAATTCACTATTGGTTTAACATAGAATCCTAGTGGGAGAGATGATATTTTGCAGACCATTGATAAAATTACAAAATAAATTCATTTACATCAAATTAAACTGATTTAGAAGGTGGGAGAGCTTAGGAACCGGTCATTTTTAGATGTCATGAATCTCCATGTAGTACCATATATAGTTATTTGTAATTGAGACACCAAATTTTAATACATGTTCTCTAATGGTTTTGTTGGGGGAGATGAGTACCCAACCAATGTTAAACATGATTTACCACCCATAGAAGGATATATATATTGAGCACATTATATATATTCTTATGGATATTTATCAGGCATGAAATCTTTATTTTGGTGGTTCATTAGAAATAAATTTTCATTTAGTTAAGTTTTAATATATATATATAAATAGCTTCTATTTCGTGATTAAAATGGATCCCATTGAATTTTTGTATGGGAATTCTTGTATATATCCCCTGTACGGGGTGGATTTGAGTGAGTAGACTTTTGTTAGACCAATCCATTTTAATGAGATGAAAGAAAAGGTAAAATTAATCCTAAAGAGGATAAAGGTAACACCAATCAGTATAAATTATATTCGGACCATCTTCATCTCCCATTAGAGTTTTTTGTTGGTGATCAGGTCTTTCATAGGGTGAAACATCGCTTGGAACATCATTGTTAGGGTTTGTGGACTAAGATGGCACTAAGGTTAGTAGGCCCTTTTGAGCTTGAAGAATTACATGAGAAGTTGGCTTCTCATTTGTACTTCCTATATAGCTTGGAATGGATTCATGATGTGATTCATGTCTCATAATTGAGGATGTATCAACTAGATCCTACCCATGAAATATAATGGGAGGATGTTGATCTTGAGCTGAAAACCTCAGAGGTTGATAAATCAGTTCATATTATGGATCATGAGGATAAGGCGATGATTAATAAATAAATTCCATTGGTCTATATACTATAGCAGTGTAGGTAGGATAACCATTATATATGGGAGCATGAATCTTCAAAAAAGAATAAGTTACCTTATCTATTTGTGAGTATATAATACTGTGCTATTCTAGGGAAAAGTTTTATTTAAGGATAGGGGTAATTTTCACATGTCAGTTCATGCAATCAGGTACATAGACTTTTTTCTTTTCTTCTTGGATTCATAGTTTCTATAGGTTATTAGTGGCCTAATTGTGGGTTTTTTCAATTCAAAGTGAAAAAGGAAACACCATGACCATAGTGGATGCTGGGGTGAAACCCATTGGCCAACCGGTGTAAAACGACCTAAGTCACTATGCCGAGTGTATGGTGATGTCTCAGAAATGGCATATTGGTGGGCTCCCTATTTTCCACAACAAAACATTCTCACCACATATATGGTGGAACCCAATACTAGACCAAAATTTCCTAGGTTTCATGGTTAGGGTGTGGATGGTGTCCATCATTGAAAAAACACCAATTCTTCAACTGAAAATCTGGGGCCGGTTACTCCAAACATATTCCTTGTTATTGAAGCATTTTATAGTATCTCTTGTCTCTACTAATATATATTAAACTAATTATTCTATTATTATTTTTCATGGATTCAAGATCTACTAATCTAGGAAGGGATTTTGGTCATTCGTTTCTCATCTAATAGTGGATCAGTGTTATTCCGTTCCTCTTTGGAATGCACTTTCTAAATATGTGTTTTTAGGATTAGATATCTTCTTCTCAAATTTATGGATTTGAATGCACTAATATTTTACTTTTTATTATGTTATGTTTCCCAATATAATATTTATCTCCATCAATTAACCTTGCATTCATGTAAATATACATTGTTTTTATATATTAAATTCATTGATTTGTATTATATGAGGGTTGTCTTATGAAATTACATATTGGGTGGCATGTGAACTATTTTTTAAATAAAATTTTCATTAAAAACTATGTTTTCACATATTTAATCTAGATACCATGATCCATAAAGTGGTTTTTGTTCATGGACATGGTTCTCTAGGATCCTGGGTTAAGCCTTGTGGATATAGTTCTCCCATTTTTGAATACATTCTCTTAGTTTCATTTATTTATCATGTTTTAAGTTATCACTTAGTTATCTTTAGAGATATTATTGTTTTCATTATTTACCACTATATGATCATTCATTTTTATAACCATATTCTCATCATTTTAATATTATTTGTTTTAAAGAAAGATATATTGGATTCTTTTGTAAAGTATTTTTGGGAATGAAATAAATTTATTAAAATCTTTTATATTGAAAGATAGAACAAGAATATTCATGTAGATATTCACTATATAGATTCCAAGAGGTATCTTACTATTATTTAATTCTCATATACTACATTTTTCATTAGGTAATTTTCATATTTGATTTTACATGATAGGGGTAAGGGTAAAGGTGTCATGTAGATTTACTATTTCCCTCCATTGTCATTTACTTCACTGTTTCTTGGAATGGTGATGGATTATGTTCACAAAGAGAGTTGGTTTATAATATGGTCTTTACCTTTTTATATTTTCTATATTTATCATTTTGGAATGGTTTATTGATCTCATGATTATGTACCCATTCCTTATGTGATGTACTTTTATGGTTTATATCCATTTCTACAATACATTAGGTATATTGTGGTTCTTTTGTGGATTACCACATTTTGGTGTTCTATCTTGGGTGACTTTTCAAGTTGACCTGGGTTTGTTTGTTACATGAGGGGAGTTTATTTTTGAATAAAAATATTGGGGAGTTCAAATTGAAGGGGGTTGGAATTATGGAATGATGAAAATTAATGGAATCATGTCAAACTAGTGGTTGATAAAACTAAAGGATGAAGGTAAATAGTGAATTGTTTCTAGAATATTCCTTTCAAATCCATTATTTTTCAAATAGAATTAATTAAATCAATGAGAAGTTATAGTTCTATTTATATTTTTTAGATTGAATTTTATATTTTAATTGAATTAAGACTACCAACAAACCAAAATGTGTAGGATATTAGAACATAGGTCATTCATGAATAATATCATGCAACTAAAGACTTAAAAAATTGGATATTGTTGAATTCTAATGAAAATTGGTTGTGTTTGTCGGAGATCATATTGATTAGATTAATTATATTTATTGTAGATTTTTAAAAAAATTTAGATATGTTTTGGGGATTTTTGGAATATTAGTTTCTATAGGATGAAAAGATCATCTCATAATTATTTTCATCACAATATATAATGGTTGGTGGTTTTTACTAAATTATTAATAAAATTATGGGCTTGAAACCATATATATTATGCAATTATTATTTTTAAGGATACAATTTTGATATAATATATGAATTATGTCATATGTTTCATGCCAAAAAATCCTCTATAAGTCCATATGATTGAGTTAATAACTTTTTTTTGTGAAACATGCTAAAATTTGAGAATGTGATTTTGAGGTTTATAAATCAAATAAAAATTTATCCTATTGAGGAGTGGAAAAGGAGGGTTTTTAGATGATTTTTTTTTGGATGTGGCTTCTAAATATGGGTTTAGGATATATCTAGAGGATGTAATTTTGTAAAATATATTATATTACATTACAATAATAATATTAATTTTATAATTAATCTATGAGGATAATATATTTTATTTTTAACCCTATGAATTTAGGGATTTGAAAGTGATATTAGTCCATGATTTTTAGGGAGATATCATAATCATGATGAATAGATCCATAATGTTCTAGTTTTGAAATGATTTTGTTTTAAATAATTTTTTTGAATATTTTTCTGAAATATGATTTTTTTTGGATAATGGGATATTTAGGTCAACCATATTGTATATCTTTTAATTTTAATAGTGTTCAGATATAGGACTTATAAAGTGAGAAATATTTTGATAAATTGGATATAATAGATTATAAAGGAAACTGAAAAATAGAGAAGGATACAAAATAAAAAAGCAAGGGTAGAAAAAAATATTTAAATTATCTAGACATAGTTACTAAGAAATATCATGAACATGATTAATGATTCTAACATTTTATTGAGGAAAGTGAAATTAAGAAACACCAATTTTGTATTGTGTGTTGATTTCATATTGAAATTTTCATTTTCCATGACCTATGTTTCAAATCATTTAATATCCTTATCATAATGCTATGAGTGAATATATATGAGGAGGGGGTTTCCATGGGAAATGGTAGTGAGATTGTCCTAGACCAATGTAATCAAGACACTACATTAGAAATTCCCTGGTATATAAACACATTATCATTGTATTCTCAATGTTTTATGTCCTTTTTTTGGGTGAACAAGGTAATTCCCCCATGTCATTACATTTAAAATTTATGTATTTGATGTTTTTTTTCATTTATTAAATTAAATAGATCAAAGTGTTCTTTATAGGAAGAGAACATGTTATATATAGAGAAGGGAATTAATCACCCTAATTCATCCCCTCTCTTTGAGTAATTTAGGGTCCTGTGGTTGTAACCCCCATCCTAAGATTTATGATAAAACTTATATTATAAAATATGATATGAATAAACTTTAAATTTTTTATTTAAGGCATAAAAGAATATATTTATCAATCAAAGAGTAATACTATAGCCTCAAGGTTAAATAAAAAATTTCAATTTTTTATCACAAAAATATATATAATAATTTATTTAATTATATAAAAAACTCATTTTAGATTCCTTCATAAACACTTTGTTTATATATTATCATGTATTTTCATAATATGTTACACTATATGTAACACACTATGAAACTACATAAAAAACATTTCAGATATCTATAAAATAATTTTTTAAGAAAAACTATAATTTTTTTAATAACATAATATTCATTAATAAAAACATTTTATAACCCCAAATAATTTTATGAAATTGAAAAAAAACTATTAATTCTATAATTCATATTTTTATGAAATGTGTGACCTATATGAAATAATCAGAGCTACTCAAATTATAAATGGATATAACATGGTCCCCATCAATAAAATGTTACTCCATACATATCTACAACATCAATATCTTATAAAGAATTCACTATCATATAATATATTTCTCTATGATATCAAGTGTACATAATATTATAAGTATGTTAACTCATATAACTAACTCATAACTTATTAATTATCTGGGTGTAGAATGAACAGACAGATGGATTCATCTCATGTCATTTATGTAGATTGATGAGCTCATCATATTCCCCTCATCCTAAAAGGTAAACATATCACATATCACTTTTATAGGTATATACACACACTTATTAATTTTATACCAATCTAGGTCCCATATGTCACACTCATCATAAACCATTAAAGTACTATATTTTTTAAAGTCATTGGATGAAATGATCAATAACATACCTAACCACCCTTTATTAACTCATCCACGAAGCTTGTGTAAGAAATGTGTAAAATTATAATGGTTCTCATTTTAGTAATATTAATATCTTCATGTGTTGGGGATTCCTATGATACATGTACCACTAGTATTCCAAATAAACCATTTATGAAATTCCATGTGGTAAACTAGGTGGTTCATAAAACATCCAAAACTTATTTTATAAATCACGAGTGAATTAATTTTTATACATGGAACTAGAAAACTGATTATATTCTTATAGAATCATATAATATAAATTTATAAATTTATAATTAATTATATAAAACATAATGAAATTGTTTTATATGTTACCTATCACTTAAATTTATATAATATATACAACCAATTCAAAAGAAAGATTAATTAGAAATTTATATTGTTGAACATCAATGGTTTTTTATATTTTTAAAACTTATAAATTATTAAACTAATAAAAGTGTACATAAGTGTTAGTATCGTCATTTATTATATAGGAGACCACCATAGAGAACTTATGTTTATATATTCTCTTAGGTTTTGTTAAAAACCCAAAAAATATTTATGTAATTCCTTCCACATCTATATGTGATTAGTTGATAAATACTCCCACTAAACCCAATTAATTATATTACATCTATGATACCAAATTATTTGAATAATTTTGAGGATATGATTCCTAATAATCATGTTAAATACTTGATAAAAATAATAAAAATTATTTTCTATAAAAAAAATTGTAAGAATGTTAAAAAATATTACTTTATTAAATAAATTGAACATTTATTAGATTTATACTATTAACATATTTGAACCCTTCTGTTGAATATTTTCGTTGAGATCATTTCATAATTAATTTAAATAAAACATGTACAACTACTATACCAAATACATCACATATTAAATTCTATGTGGTAAACTCAGTGGGTTATAAAACATCCAAAACTTATTTTATAAATCATGAATGAATTATATTTCTATACATGGAACAATAAAAGTGATAATATTCTTATATAATAAAAAAATATAAATCTATAAAATTATCATTAATTATTGAAAACATTATTAAATTGTTTTATATGTTAATTTTCAGTTTAATTTATATAATATATACAACCAATTTGAATGAAAGTTAAATTAGATATTTCTATTGTTCAATATTAATTGTTTTTTTAAACTTATATGTTATAAAACTAATAAAAGTGTATATAAGTGTTAGTATCTTCATTTATTATATGGTGGACCACTATAGAGAACATATGTTTATATATTCTCTTAGGTTTTGTTAAAAATAATTAAATATTTATGTAATTACTGCGACATCTCTATGTGATTGGTTGATAAATCCTCCCACTAAAATAAATTAAATTTATTACATATATGATACCAAATTATTTGAATAATTTTTCCGATATGATTCATCATAAAATGTTCAATTCTTGAAAAAAATAATAAAACATATTGTCTCTATAAAATCTATTGTATGAATGTTAAAAAATATTAGAAAATTAAATACAATGATTATTTATTAGATTTATACTATCACCATATTAAAACACTTCGATTGAATATTTTCTTTTAGATCATTTCATATTTAATTTTAATGAAACTCTTTATATTAAGATAAATCTTTATAAACATATCATAAATAGTTTTAGGATATAAAATGACCATAACGTTGAATTATATTAGTATAATTATTTATTTGTTTCAATTTTATGTTCCCATATATTAAGAAAATAGTAAAACTTTCATCTTATAAAATATTTTTTCCTTAAAATATTTCCCTAAATCATTGATTATTTTGTGTTATTAATCAAAATTTAATCTATATATGGGAAATAAATAATAAATAAACTATTATAATGATATCTCATTTGAAAATTTACATATCAAGAAAAATATCTTTGTAAAATAAATCCTTGTTCATTTAAATATAACACTTATAGTAGATGGGTACCCATTCACTAATATATAATCAAATAAAATATATAAAATAATTTTATTATGTAATAATATCGTTTTATTCATTATTTTTAGATAATGTTATTTAATTGGGAAATTTTTAAAAATGGGTATAAAATAATTACCCACTTTTTATTCAAAAAAATCATTTATAAATCTTTTAATAAAGTGAAAAAAGAGGTATTATAAACATATTTTATTAAAAATCATCTATTACTTGATGCATCACATCCAAATTGTTAATTGTTAATCAATTTTATTTTATCATCTAAATTTTGTATTTCAAGTTTTTTCCATCAATTTTTCTCTAGTTTTGATCTCCTAAATACACACAATCTTTGTAAAATATGAACATTATATTATCTTTCCTAAAAAATAAATAAATTAATTTCTATAACATTAATTAATGACATACAATGTTTATGGAGTTTGTTATCCCCATTCATATATTCTCTGAAATTTTTTATCTAATGTAATGGCTAATTATAATGATTTTTTTCCTTAATAAGACCACAATTACATTTTGATGAATTTGGTTGATGAGTGTACATTATATTATTATTTATCCAGTATAAAAATTTACATTTTAGTAATTATATCAAAACAACATAGTCTAGACAACCCATTTTAGGTGAAACTATCCATAACATATTGATGAGATTTAGGAAATCTTTATCAAAATAATTATATTTTATTTAAAAAAAACCACAACATTTCTAAACATGATTTTAAAATAATGTCTATAGAAATACATACCTTTAAGGGAGACTATATCCTCTAGATTACATTAACATACCTAATAAAATTGAATAATCTAGTATAAATTAAATTAACCTTGATAAAATTTCATAAAAATAATAAATTCGAATGTTTTTATCTCTAATTCAATGATTATTCTTGATAAATCCTCTTGAAAATTTTACCTACGGGTAACAGGGTGTGTTGAAACATATAAGTGGGTTGGTTGTGGTTCTCTATGAGTCTACCTATGGGAAATGGGGAGACAAATATGCCATGATGCACTACTAGAAAAACAGGTATTTGCGACGGGGCATTTGCGACGGGATCCCGTCGCAAATGGATTTTTGCGACGGGGGCCCGTCGCAAATAGCCCGTTGCTGAAAACTCCGTCGCAACTACACTTATTTGCGATGGGCCCGTCGCTAAAGCCTTTTTTTGTGACGGTCATTCTCCCCGTCGCAAATAGTATTTCGTATTTTTTGTAAAAAACTTTTAAAATACCTTTTGCCACGGGACCCGTCGCAAATACCTTTTGCGACGACACCATCGCAGAAACTATTTTTAAAAAAAAATAAAAAACTATTAATAAGACTAGTATTTGCGACAGGCATAGTATCCCGTCACAAATACTATAAATAGTATTTGCGACAGGTCCCGTCGCAAATAACCACCTGCTGACATACTATTTGCGACGGGGGAATATTCCCGTCGCAAATACCTTTTAACGCTGCCGGTTATTTGCGACGGGAATATTCCCCCGTCGCAAATAAGTTTCCCGCGATTTGGCGCGCAAACCGCGCCAGTCCTTTTGCGATGGGGAAAGCTGTCCCGTCGCAAAAGGCTACTTATTTGCGACGAGCAAATAACCCCGTCGCAAATAAGTTTTTCACGGGACTATTTGCGATGGGATTTAATCCCGTCGCAAATAACCCGTCGCAAATGCCCTTTTTCCCGTAGTGATGGTGGGAATGGGTGTTCTCTTCTTTGGAATTCTTGATTTTTGTGCATTGGAAGGGAAATTATGATCAAGGTCTCCCTATACTATATCTTCAGAATTGTGAGATGAAATATTTCAAGATTATCCTATACATCGTAGTAGGTAGTTGTAGTTTTTTGTTGGGGGCATGAAACAACAACTATATTACTGTGGTTCATAATGGGGTGTCGATCAAATGTGGTTAATGTGGTATTAAAAGAAGAAGCGAGGCTCAGGGTTCATGTTGTTTCACATGGTTGGAAACTAAAACCTCCTTTGATCGAGGGGAACCACATTTGTAGTAAAGTTCACCACATTGTGGTAGTGGTCATTTAGGATTCCTGTATGAATATATCATCTATACATAGTTTTTTTTATTTCTATACTCTTCCTGAAATCCCCGATCTTCCCTTTTCACCGTTAATTCTTGGTAGTCAACCCCCTTTAGATTATAAACCCATTGGATCATTAGATTCAAACCATCTCATATCAAGGAAATCTAGTCCCCTATTATACCCAACATCCATATTATGATTATTTTTGATGGATTATATGTTGAGGTTTTTTAAATATTGGATTGATTATAGAGCATGATCTAATGGAGGATATTTTTGGTTTTTTTGGAAGTGGTTTCGTTTGATTTTTGTGGTGGTCGATCAGTTTTCTTTTATTTTTTTCCTCTTTAAAGAGTGGAAGATTCAAATTTATGTATCATATTCATTTAATTTATTAATTTCTATGTCACTTTTTATGTAAAATTATTTATATTAATTGGGTTTTATGGTTTAATGAACCTAATAATTGTAATAACGAAAATTGAGAATGAATCAGAAGATAATTGTGATGACAAATAGTGATTCTATGTTGATGATGCCTCTTGATATTTACTATATAGAATTCTATCAATTTCACTATGATTCTTTATTACTTATCATGTTTGATATTATTAAAATTGTTCAAATAAAAGAATTATAGTAAAAATTAATGGAAAAATGATATTGGAATGTGAATTTAAGTTATATTCTTCCATAAAAACTATTGAATATAAAAGTATTACAAGAATCTTGAATATGGTTGATTTTTAATTATTGTTAATTACTAATGGTAGGTTGTTTTTTATTAAAGATAATGTATAATGAATAATTTAATTCAAAAAGGTAATTTTTTTAGGGATGTGTGAGACCATCATTTTCAGTAAAAGGTTTTTCTTCCTTGGAGTTATGACCTTAGTTTCCCCTTGAATTTTTATGCTGGAAATATAGTTTGTTTATATGTATTTATACTCTAGAATGGTAGATCCTTGCTATAATTTTTGTCAACATGGTATGGTTTTATATTTTCATGAGGACGTTATGGAAATAAATGGAACAAGTTGAGGGATATGTTTTCTATTTTTTGGGATTTTGTGCAAGTAATTTTGGTTGGTTGATTGGTATTCTTGTAACAACTTGATTTTTCAGAATATATTTTCATTTAAATAATCATTGTATCGATAGATTTCGTGAAATGAAACACTAGTCTAAAATCATCTATGATATATTATATGAATATTAATATGAATATTTAAAAATAATTAAACATATATAGAATGAAAATATAATAATAAATTATAAATTCATAAAAATTAGGATTAAGAACACATAATGTTTTAAAAGATCATTTTTCCAATACATTAAAATTTTCATTAGATATTTTATTTTCATTTAAATGATAAATTAATAAATATGAAAATTATATTTTATTAAGATAAGCCTCATTTTCTTATTAATCACATAAATATGATCATTGAATTAATTTTTTGTGTTTTTTCTAAAATAATCTATTTGTAAGAGAATAGTAGAAAATACAGTTTTTCCAAAAATTGTATATTTTATGAATTTATCTTTATATAAGAATGAATTATAAATTTATAAATAAATTTTAATAATAAAATTTGTATTTAAGGGGTGATATTATGATTTTTTATTCTGAACTTAGTGAACCGATTTTTGATTTTTAGAACTTAGGTAGCATTTTATTTCAATTTAAAATTTGTTTTTGGTTATTTATTTTAGTTATAATTTTTTTATGAAAAAATTCAGTTATAGATATATTTTAAAGCGAGATATATTTTATTTTATTATTATAAACTTATTTATTTCTTGTAAATTATTCAGATTTATAATTTTAAGTAACTCAGAAAATTTATACATAGAACAATCATTTTTTAAAAATAGTTTCTATGAATCATGTGTGTTAATTATGAAATTAAATATTCTATAATTATAAAAAATTAATTTATAAAATATATTTAATATTTGAAATACATTATTTCAAATTAATAAAATTCAAAAATTTATTTTTCTTCATTTAAATTAGTTACAGTGGTTGATGTCATTATTTATAGTGGTAAAAGTAATGACATAAATGAGAATTTTACGATGTTTAGAGGATGATTATTTTTAAAAACATCACTCCATCTTTGTGGAAGATAGGTGGATAATCCAAAACTAATCCCCTATATTATTTAAAAAATTTCGATCATCTTACCATGTAATAGTGAGATATCATTTTTCAAATATAACGGGTACATCTAACATTACTGTTCACATCACTTACAAAAGGGGATCACTTCCACCACATAATGATACTCCAAAAACATCTAAATTCATACTAAAAATATTCAAATTTATACTAACATAACCCTATCAAAATTTTTTAAACCTATTGTCTTAATTAGTTATCCTACGACCTTTATTTCCAAGAATGTTTTCATGAGAAATCCCAAGTTCTCAATGTGAGTATTTCTAACTCAGTATTTTCTCTTACAACTTTATCTAAAAAAATATTTTTAGCTGACCAAGTATAATTACATAAGTATTATTATTATAATATAATTTTACTATATTAGTCTTTTAAACATTATTTAACCCTTTCTATCCACCAGGAAAAACTAAACAACATTGATTGTGTGTATGTACGAACTACCACCTCCACAAAGCGATGTGATTTCTTTTTCACAACATAATATCCTGTTATGTAACAAGGATGGATTTTATGAGATAATATTGTGAATATTTTAGAATTATATTTATGAAATGTTAATTCTTCATATAAATTCATTCCATCCCATTTTTTTGAGAAATGGAATCATTAATCATGCGTAGATACAGACCTCCGCCTCCATGAACGACAAATTTCATCTATCAACACCTCCCTAAATGGATGGTTATATGAGTTAATATAATGAAAAAATTATTTTAATTAATTTTTTATTATATTATAAAATATACATTATCATTATCTAGAAACATATCCTTACTTGTTAATCATTATAATAATCTTTCATTTGTGTCAATTTTACCACCTACGTCAATGATGTTATAATGTATATATCATGAAAGTATAAGGAATTATATAAAATGGTAATATCATGTCATAAAATTTTATTTAATATATTTTAAATAAATTTATTAAATTTTATTAATATTTTATATATTTATTAATATACGAACCATCGATCATTAAACACATTGAAACTAGTTCATCATAATTTCCATTTTCACGAACCATTGTGTTATGTTTAACATATATAAATGGGACTTAATAATTGTTTTTTTAAAAATTATTCTATATTTATAAATTTAGGAATGATAAAAATTGAACCAATAAGTTATAATCATCCCCATCAATGTGAATCTAGTACACAACGAACAATAAAAAACTTAATATCTGGTGAAGAAAATAAACCCTAACCATGTAACATATCTATGATAAAAGGAAATAAATGATGAGTATAAATGGTAATATATTCTAATAAGGATATAAAATTCATGATTAATGTATTTATTTATTTTTATATCGTTATATAAAGTTTGAAAAAAGAGATTTAGTGTAAGGGGTTCTTCTTGACTCAACCTATCTTCTTGAGTAATTATGATTATTTTTTACGATTATTCAATAATATAGATTTATTCTATTAAATGTTGTTAATACAAAATTTTATATCTCTAGAGATAAATAAAATTTAAATAAAAATCACTTACCTTGATGAATTTTCATCTCAAAATTATATCATTGTTAAGAATAGTTCACATCCCCTTTAATGATTGTTTCTTCTCCATGTCCATATTTTCCCTATCACACCAATGTTCTCTCTTATTTTTTGATACCTAATTACGTTTATATAATATGAACTTCCAATGTTGATTACCTTATTTTCAATAGTGCATTTCAGAAACCCTTTTCATGTTGTGGGTTTTCAAAGAAGGTATTTTATAATATTCAAATGGTTTTTCAATAATGCTCATATTTTTTTATTCCACTCTACATTTCCACCAAAAAATGTTTTATATATTTTTATGATATATTATTGAATATATTTTGTAATTTTTTTTAATATTCATTACTGTACCATTTTGAAAATAACATTTTAATTTGAACCATAAAATTTTATTTTAAATTTATGTTGAAAATGTTTTTTAAAATTTATTTATATTTTCTCTCATTTTATGAACATCATGTTTATAAACCTATATTTTAACATTTTAAAATGGTTTTCCAAATTATTATAACAAATTATGATTTTTAAAAGAATTTGAAATGATCTTGTTTTTTCTGGAACTAAAATATGTTTCTTAAAAATGGATTCCTAAATTTTATTTGAATTTTAATATCTTGTGATATTCTTAGGACTCAAATGATTAGTGTTTATTTTCATACCAAAAAAAGTTTTTTGAAATAATATTTGGCAGATATTTTTTTTGAAAACCCTATTCTCTATTTTTAAATGATAATTTTTAAATGTGTTATCAATATTAGGTATTCCAGTTTAATAAAAACAAATTAATGAGTTTTTATGAGTTTTTAAAATAGTTATTATCTCAAATATTTCAATTGATTTATCCAATGATTTTAAGAAGTTACTTTTGATCTATGACAATGTCTTTAATCCCCATTATTTTACACTAAGGATAATTTTGTCACACAATCTAAATTATTTATTTATATTTATTATGGAATGTTTTGGAAATTTTTTTCATGAAACCCTTCCCATTTACACATGTCAATTATTTGAAGTCTTGAGTATAGATATTATCAATTTCTAATGATATACATTTTTTTGGATGATTATTATCATGAATGATGAGGTATTATATTTCACCAAAATGAAATGGTTAAGGATTTATATCTCATGAGATAATTATGGGAAATGATTATTGATTCTCATTATATTATAATAATGAGGATGTGAAGTTGGATCCTCTATGTTTTTGAAATCAGGTAGTGATTACTACTCTACTATTTTTATGAAAATCATGTATTGATTATTACTCCACAAAATTGATGGGAATGAAGTAGAAAGTCATATATCGATTATGGTAATAGAGAATTTATTCCTACTACACCATGTTATGATAAACATGTAGTGATTTCAACTAAAATATTTTATGTTTTCTTCACCATTGTTTGTGTTGTATATTTCTGTTATGATTCATTTCGAGAAGATCTAATATCTTTTTTATTGAGTGAATAAGTTTTACTTATGACATTTCCATTCATTTATGTTTTGAAAATTACAAACCCTCTATCTTAAGAAAAATTATATTTTCCATAACTCTTATCTTAATAAAGAAATTTTTCCTTCCCCAAGGATATATTATCTTTACCTATGTTTTCACTGTTCATTTTATAGTTTCTCTCAAACTAACTCATTTTATTTCTAGTTTTAAATTCAGTTTCACATATAAAACCATGGAAAACTATAAAATCATTGATAATGTGTATTCTGTTTTCTGATTCCGAATTCTCTGAGAATCAGGCTCTGAAATCTATGAAATTCAGACTCTGAATTCTCTGAAATTCAAACTCCGAATTCTCTGAAATTCAGACTCCAAATTCCTCAAAATTCAGACTCCAAATTCTTTCGGATTCTGAATCAGAATTCCATTGAATTCAGACCCTTAATTCCTCAGAATTCAGACTCTGAATTCCTTAGAATTCAGACTCCGAATTGCAAAGAATTTAGACCCTGGATTCCTCAGAATTTAGACTCTTAACTCATTAGAATTAAGAATCCAAAATCTATAGAATTCAATTTTTGAATTACTTGATAAACTAAATCCGAATATCCATGATTTATAGTCACCAAATGATTATTCGGTTAGACTCCAAACATTATTTTTCCTTAGACTCCAAAAATATAGATTTGGTTAAGAAATATTATTTTTCTTATACTTGATATAATTAGGAAATGATGTCGTACATTCTGTTTCTTACTAACCATTGTTTGAGTGACATGTTTACAGGTCCCTCCAAAATTCATGGAAATATATGATCGTTGGAGGAGGGAGCCGACCGTCGGAGAAGTTTCTATAAATAAGAGCTCATTTATATGACCTCAATACCAATGGATCACTCTAGACATTGTACGCTGCTGAAGTGATTTCTAGAGAGAGATACTCGCATGCCTTGTGTGTATTGAACACCTCATTTCGCTTTCTTTGTGTGACTCTGATTGTTGTTGTGTACAATCGAGGACCTTCATGGATAGGAAGATAGAGGTGACGACTAGCTTAATGTTCTAGGATTTCCAGGGATAGGAAGGAAGAGGTTCTAACTACCTTATAGTTCGAGGGCTTGCGGGGATGGCAAGAAAGATTCCGATATTCCTGTCGAGGGATTAACCTGGTGTGGGTAATATAGACTTTCTTGAAAGTATAAATCAAGGGACCATTATCCAAGGTTGCTGGATAGACTACTCTTTGGGTTTAAAGATTTCATACTTGTTACTAGTTTTTTTTTCATGTTTATTTCCTCTGTATTTTGATAAATGAAGAAATAGTAACCTTATTATGATTTCTTATTCTTTTGTATACTCTGATAAGTATGATTCTATACACTTTAAGGTAGAATATTTTCCTTGTAAAATTTCATTATGTTTAATTTCTAGAAGTGCATTTCTGGAATCTAGCATGTTTGTAGAACTAGATGAGGTCTTGTGAGTTAACCTTGCTTAACCTTGTTAAGCATATTTTTCCTTAATATTAAAAACTAATTTTTTTAAACTTACAATTCACCTGAGATCATTTATTTGAGAATCTACATTCATATTTCGATCCTATAATTGGTATCAGAGTAGGTCTCTAAAATAATTATATTCACATATAAGGTTTCTTGCTCAGTATTCATTGTTCTAAATATTTTCATTGCTTAGGTAATTTATCCTTGTTTATACACTTTTATGGTTAAGAATAATCTGTGGAAAGATATATTTTTATGGCTAGAATAAATGTTGGTTTGATTGACAATCTAAATCATACTAGGCCACCTATATTTGATGGGAATTATTATGAATACTGGAGAGATCGTTTGAAGAATTTTGTTATTAATACTGGAGTGGACTATTTTGTTATGATTACTAGATATTACAAGATTCCTGATAAGGAATTCAAAACATTCACCAATCAAGAAGAGTCCAAATATCAAGGTACTCAATAATTTGTTGTGCTCCATGACCAGGAATATATATAGTCAGATTTCTTCTTGATAAGTTTCTTATAGTATCTAGAATAAATTGTACGTTACTAATTTTGGTACATCCAATGTTATAGAAACTGGATGAGATATTCTTAGAGCAGAATATCATGGATTTCTATTTCCTTATAGAGAACCACTGTTCACTGTTCATGGTACAACAATGGTTTATGACAACTGTTAATAGTTTACAATCAATGGGTGATAAAGGTTTATATGATGAGGAACTTGTGGACAAGATTTAAGATATCATTCCTAATGAGTGGAAATATTAGAGTACAACTATTGATGAGAATAGGAAAGTATCACAAATTACTCTTGGTGAGCATTTTGGATCTTTTCTTCAATATGAGACAAAAATGAAAAGAGATGCTAATATGAATAAGAAGAAGAATGAAAATGGAAGTGTAGCATTTACTTCTAAAAAAGTCAGGACTCCTGAAAGGGATAAAAGATCCATGTCTATGAATATAAGGACCCAGCCTTAAAACATTACATAATCTTGAATTAAATGAATAATTCACATTGAGGATCTTTTCAGGGTCAGAGTTTTAGATAATTAGGTAATAACATATAAATAACAAATTGAATATTACATGTAGACACATCTTCTCAATATCTATAAAATAAAAACTCTTTGAAAAAAAGAGTCATGTCTAGTTCCATGTTTTAGACAGCATGAATTTTTCTTGATCCCATCCTAAACACTATTCATCTTTAAGTCCTCTGAAAAACATTTAAAAACTTGGGATGGGAATAAAAAGCTTATTAAGGGTTATAGAAAAAGATAGAAAACATTAGATCATCAATACATACATAACATAAGCTCTTTAACATACCTCATGGAATCTTAAGATTTATGAAATACACATATAAATCATAAATCATAAATGTTACTTGTGTCATCCAGATCATACTTACACTGTAGCTATCATAGCTATGTAGGGAGTTACCTTTGGAATACCCATCACAATATATTCCCTAAATCCCTTAGGAGAAACATTCACGTTTACCTCCGTCACGTTACCCAATTCATTGGAGAGCTATCTCGGGCTCACCCACCCTAGGTTTATCATGGAACCACCCGTATATGAAATAATTCCAAAGAACCATAACATATTCATAACACATAAAACAAACATAAAGGGAAGATAACATTTCCACATTTCAATCACAATATATCATTTAAATATATTGACATAAAAAATCACATCACAAAACCATTTTCAATACCAAAATACAAAAAAAGTGTATATGGTATTTATTTTTCTTTTAAAAACATTAAGTCTTGTTAAGGAAGACAAAAGATCAAATAATACTCACGGTGGCGGAAAAGGTCGTTGTCACCGCTTACGTAAAAATCAACATTATTTTTTGACATTTAGTAAATCACTTTATAGGGAAAATATTCCTTTTGAATAAAAGTAAAAGTAGAAGGGTTTTATACACTGTATAAAAGAATGTTGTGTATAAATGAATATATGCCTCAATAAAAGGAGATTGAGACGAAGTCCCTTACCTCGTGTCCGACTTGACCCATTCATTCTTTAATCTCCCAAATAATAAAAATATGTTAATTTATTCATTCCTAAGAACTTTTTTCAAGTTTATTATTCCTTTTATATCACTTATTAACATGTTATAAACATTATGTAATCATTTATGTTAATAACGTTCGTTTTGTCGATAATTGTTACTTGAGTAAAAATTGAACTTCTTATAATTACATTTTGCTAATATGGTTAAAGGTTCATTATATCTAGAATTATATTCATGATTTAGATATCATATATGTCATATATATGCAGTATATACATGTATTTATAATAGTATATAACATTTAGAGGTACGAAATGAAATACACCGTTCATGAGGACGGTAAGCCGTATGTACGCATGAATGCTACTTCCATTTATATTTCTTATTTTAATTTAATTAAACAATAATGAAACATAGTTATACTATAATTCCTATATAATATCATATATAATATCATTAACTCTATCCTTTATACATTCCACGTAAGGCTTGAACGAGTCATATCACTTTGAGGGGGGAGGTAGTCCGCACTTCCTCAAATGAGATTATCATGATTACCCATAATGGAAACCATAAAGGAATGATATAAATGGAAAATACATAATCATAAAGAAAACATAAACATAATATATATAATATATAAATACATTTCCATCATAATGGCCACCATGAGAGGCAGTAGGATATAATTGAACAATCATCGTTTCATGAGGTGTTAGTTTTCCATCCACAGAAACATTATGGTTTTCATCCATTAGATGGAGTTGTGTGTAATTTTAGTTCGAATACATATCATAACAACATCCTAGTATATTTATGATACTGGTTTTGTTACAAAAAAATGAATAAAAAGAGTTTAGGGGTTGGAGAAGTAAAATAAAAGAAAACAATTTAAGAGAAACTGTTACATTTAATTTGGGTAACTTACTTTGGTTTGAACCAAAGGACTTCTTGAAGTGCCTTCTTCATAAGGTAAGGATTATAGGAAGAGGATAAGGATGTATGGAGATTAATTGGGCTGATGTTGGATGAGCCAAAAGGCATGAGAGGTGTGAGGAATTTGTTAGAAGTGGTCTCCTTTTATAAGGGGGAGGAGGGGCTCTTTAGGAAAGTGTGAAAACATAATTTTATTATAAACATATCTTCTGTTTCAAAAGGTCCAAAAATCTTTAAAGTCGAAGATAATATGATTCATATTCTAAATAAAATCATACAATCATAATTGGACATGTTTTGGATAATATTTTAATCATTATAATCTTATTTATTTAAATCAGTTATTAATGAGGTAAACACTCCATCATTATTGTGTCACAAATAATTTAATTTATATGATGTATAAAAATTATATTAATAAAACCATGATGTAGGAAATATTTTTATATTTCCAATTAATATTTATAGTTGAAAATATAACTTATATAACCTTGTGTAAAAATTAATTTACTAAAAGATATTTGTTTATGTCATTTTTTTCATTACTTTGAATTTATTAATCCAACGTGTTATTATCACTCCCAAGTGGCTCCATGGGGTCCCAAAATCGAACCAAGGATGCCCTCGGTTGGAAATGACTCATGCAATAAGTTTAGGACAAGTGTTAAGGTAATTTTGAATTATTATAATATTAATTTAACCATGAATTACCATATTTACCTTTAACCGCGATAAATAAAAGCCAAAAGTTACTATTCAACAAAAATTATTTTCATATTATTGAATCACAATTTAGTTACTAATAACAACCATGTATGCCGTATTTTTGAAATTCAATTCACAGAAGCAGTAAAATTTCATTTAAATGAAAAAGTTAGTTTTTTAACTACCACTTAGTGGTTTCACTATTCATCAAAATTTGATGTTTATCAGAAAAATACCAAAAATTATGCCTAAGATATATTTTATAATTCAAATTAAAAAATTATGTCTATTTTACCAAATTAAAAATACAGAAGTGGCATAAATTAATTTAAAATTAATATCCGCTATCAAAACAAAAGGCGTCTTTTTGTGAAATATTAACTATCAAAAGATTGACAGTTGATTATATCCAATTTCAATGTGAAATTGCTTCTAATGTCCAAAATTACATTAAATGGTAAAATTATAATCTATTTAGACTTTAAAACCAACTAAAAGGGTAATCTAACCATATAACTAATTAATATTAAAAGGCAATTTTGAATTAAAATATAGTATTTTCACTATTCAATAAAAAATGAACTTTATTAGAACAATACCAAAAATTTAACCAAAGTAACTTTTGATGTCCCGATTCTAATTAAGAATTTTATTTTGTCAAATAGAGCATATAAAAGTGAAAAACACTAGATTTAAAAAAGGTTCTCCATCAAAAGGATGTAAATCGACCCTTTCATGAATATTAGAGTATTTTGTGCTTAAAATTGGTTTCATTCAAATTTTAAGCCTCTAAATTTTATTGAAAAAAATGTAAAAACACTTAACAAACATATATTATAATATTTTATTTATTTCTATTCATTCCCGCCAATACAACGGCTAGGTGTTAACTACCATATAAAATAATATTATTATATAGTTAGTGTGCAACGTAAGATTTCCAAGAAACTCGCGGTTGCGTATCAGGTACGCCATCGAACATAGCGTCCCCTTTAAAGTAAAATTAATATTTAATTAAAAAATATTAATAATTATGAAATGTGTCTTATTCCTTATTTATCTGGGATGTCACATCCTTCCACCCTTTTGGGAATTGCATCCTTGTAATTTTATTCACTTATCAAATAAGTGGGGGTATTTATCCCTCATAGAATTTTCACATTCCCACATTGACTCTTCAACCATATGGGTTTTCCACAAAACCATTACCTAGTGAAATACCTTATTCGGCAATACTTTCTCTCTACTGTCAAGAATCTGGACTGGTTGTTCCTCAAAAGAGTGATTCCCTACCAACTGAACTACCTTTGGGCTCAAAACATGAGATAGATATGCCATATACTTTCTCAAAATTGAATCATGAAAAACATTGTGTACTTGGAATAAACATGGAGGTAAATACACTATGTACTCAAATGATCCATCTTTCTCTGGGATTTCATATGGTCCAATGAACTTCGGACTCAACTTTCCTTTCTTACCAAAACGCATCACACTTTTCCATGGAGAATCTTTGAGAAAAACATGATCACCTACCTCAAAAGAAAGATCCTTCTACCAGTTATCCGCATAAATTTCTGCCTACTCTAAGCTGTTCTCATGTGAGTCTGAATCAATTGAACTTTTTCTGCCATCACTTCTACCAATTCTGGTCCCATCAGTTTCCTTTCACCTACTTTATCCCAAAAAGCTGGAGTTCGACATCGCTTCCCATAGAATGCCTCAAACAGATCCATCTGTATACAGGAATGAAAGCTGTTATTATAAGAATATTAAACCAAATAAAGGCATTGGTCTCAAATTCCCTAGTAATCTATCGAGAATGAACGTAACATGTCCTCCAATGTCTGAATTGGTCATTCTGACTGCCCATCTGATTGCAGGTGGAAAGCTGTACTAAAATTTAATTCAGTACCCAACGACTTCTAAAGGCTTTTGCAAAAGATAGAAGTAAACTTGAGATCACGATCAAATACAATGCAGAGGGGAACACCATGAAACATGAATATCTCTTTAATATACAACCGAGAATATTGATCTAGAGAAAAAGTATCTCGAATAGGAAGGAAATGAGTAGATTTAGATAATCGATAAAAAATAACCCAGATTTCATTATTACCTTGAGATGTTTGTGGTAATCCCACAACGTAGTCCATGTATATATTTTTCCATTTCCACTATGGCACCGGTAAAGGCTGAAGCAACCCTTTCGGTAACTACCACTCCGCTTTAACCTTCTGACAAGTCAAACACTTCAGAGTAAAATCAGCGATATCTCTTTTAATTCCATCCCACCAGTAATACTCTCGAAGATCTCTGTATGTCTTAGTACTACCAGGATGAACTGAAAATGGTGAACTATGAGCTTCACATAATAACACATTCTTCAATTGTGAATCACAGAGCACACATAATCTCTTCCCATCTCTCAAAACACAATCATTATCAATGTTAAAATCATGCAACTTACCATTCTGAACCATCTCTACCTTTTTCTGCAACTCACTATCTTCCTTATGCGCTTACTTAATTCTATCTGATAGAGATGATCTCACTGAAACCTGAAACAAAACAAAATAATTCCCTAAACCATCAAATTCTTTTCCAAAGTTCATCAAATAAAATACCAAAGGATCTCATTCCAAACATATCATGGTTAATGAAACATTACTTTTTCGACTCAAATAATCATCCACTTTATCTTCTTTTCCCGGATGGTAAAGGATCGTGCAATCATAATCCTTAATTAATTCCAACCATCTCTTCTATCCCATGTTCAATTCTTCTTGAGTGAATATATACTTCAATATTTTATGATCAGTATATATTTCACACTTTACTCCGTACAAATGATGCCTCCAAATTTTTAAATCAAAAACAACAGCAACTAATTCCAAATCATGTGTAGGGTAATTTAACTCAGGAGGTTTCAACTGACGTAATTCATAAGAAATTACCTGATCATTCTGCATTAGGAAACAACCAAGTCCTTTTAATGAAGTGTCACTGTAGATAACAAACTCACAATTTCTGGTAGGCAGTTCCAAAACTAGAGCATTCACCAATCTTCTTTTCAATTCCGGAAAACAATCATCACATTCTTTTGTCCAAATGAACGTAACACCTCTTCGAGTTAACATAGTAATTGGACTAGATAACTGTTCAATGTTTTCTACAAACCTCTGGTAATAACCTTTCAAACCAAGAAAACTACAAATCTCAGTTATGTTTGTGGATCATGGCCATTATTCAACAACTTTTGTTTTAGAACGATCAACAGTTATGCCATTCATTTGAAATAATGTGACCAAGGAATGAAATTTGTTGTAACCAAAACTCACACTTACTGAATTTCCCAAAGAATTTATTTTCTTTCAAGGTTTGAAAAACAACCCTTAAATGACTTTCATATTCCTCTTTAATTTTGTAATAAACCAAAATATCATCAATGAACACAACCAAAAACATATCCAAGAACTCACGGAAAATTATATTCATATGATCCATGAATACAGCAGGTGCATTGGTTAACCAAAAAGGCATAACTACAAATTCATAATGGCCATATCTAGTATGAAACACAGTAATCAGACTTTCTTCTTCTTTTACTTTAAACAGATGGATCCCCGAACTCAAGTCAATCTTCGAAAAATACTAATCTCCCTAGAGCTGATCAAACAAATCATCGATATGAGGAAAAAGATACTTGTTCTTAACTGTGATGTTATTCAATGCTTTATAATAAAATCAAAGTCTCATTGAACCATATTTCTTTTACACAAACAAAATAGGACCACCCCGTGGTGATGTGCTAGGTAAAATGAATCCTTTATCTAATAACTCCAGTAATTTCTTCTTTAACACTAAAAGTTCAATTTGAGCCACTTGATGAGATGGTTTTGAAATTGGCTTAGCATAAGGAACTAAGTAAACGGTAAATTCAACTTCCCGGTCAGGTATTATACCAGGAAACTCATCAGGAAAAATATCAAGGTACTCATTTACCATTGGCACATCATTAATCTGAGTAATTCCTTTGTTTTCAACAATATGTGAAAGGTAACATTTATTTCCATATTTTATCACTTTCTCAGCTTCCTGATATGTTATCAAAAGCAAAGGTTCATTCTTATACACAAAATGAAAATATTTCTTAAAAGAAACCTGTTTATCATTGTAGTCAATCTTAGCATGGTAAACAGAAATCCAATCCATGCCCAAAATAACATCAAACTCTACTAGAGGGAAAACAATAAGGTTTGCAGGTAGATTCTTTCCACACACAAGGCCAAGAAGGTTCTTATAGTTTCTTTTGGTCTCAAAATTTCCTCTAGGTGTTTTTACCATAAGTTATATATTCATATCATGAGATGGAATTCCTAATTTACTAGAAAACATCATAGAAATTAAATAGTGTGTAGAACCTAAATCGAACAACACATTCGCATAATATGAAAAAAAACAGTGCACCTGATACTACTTAATTTGATGAACCAACATCTGCAGAAGTAGTTGAAAAGGATTTGACCACCCCTTTCAGCTTGAAGTTTGGTTGATTTCCCTCATTTTAGTTCTTTGTTGGACACTCATTTTCATAATGACCCATTTCATTTCACTTAAAACATTTTACTGACTGTAAATGTGATTTTGTCTTACAATAACCCAGCTCTTTTTCAATGCAATTACGTGACTTATGTCCCATTTTACCACATCGGTAGCACTTACCAGAATTCAAAAGACATTCCACAGTATGATGTTTACCACAATTTTCACAAACTGTAAACTTAAGCCTCTTACCATCAGACTTTTTTGAATATTTCTTCCCTTTTTTCTGTCACCTTGACCACTTATTCTGTTGTCTATTAAAGAAGACTGGATCATTATCAAACTCCATTTCCACCTTTTCCTCACATCGAACAAGTTTTTCATAACATTTGAACTCATGAGAAGCTAAATCCCTTCGATACTTTGGCTTTAATCCTGAGTAAAAATGATTGATTTTACTATCAAGATCTAGTATGAATTTTGGAGGATACCTTGCAAGTCGAGTGAATTTTGCTTCATTAGAAGCCACTGAGTCATCCTACTGCCTCAATTCCAAGAATTGCTTTTCAATCCTAATATGAACCACCTTAGGAATGTATTTCTCATGAAACATACCATTAAATTCATCCAAATAAAGAGCATCAATATCCTCACTATCCCTGCTATTTTTCACCACTGACCACCACTAATCTGCTTCACCTTCAAAATGGTAAACATCGATACTAACCTATTGATGTTCTGAGCACCCCATAACATAAAAACTCTTCTCCAGTGCTTTAATCTAGCCTTCAACTAGCACAGGGTCTGATGATCCCATGAAGGATGGGGGATGCTGCCTCATGAAATGCTCCACCACTGACATGTTCCTCGGGGGTTGGTCTGGATGATCTTGTGCATGAATACCACCACTATTAATAGCCTGAGTCAACTCTGCCATCACTATAAAAAACTATTCATTTATAATTTCGACCATC
Source organism: Viscum album (assembly GCA_963277665.1). Classification (NCBI taxonomy): domain Eukaryota; kingdom Viridiplantae; phylum Streptophyta; class Magnoliopsida; order Santalales; family Viscaceae; genus Viscum; species Viscum album. Next base: position 1,034,859,362 of record OY728121.1, on the reverse strand, counting down.
TCAGGTTTCTTATTTGGAATGTTGTCTTCCTTCTAATATTGTCCCAACATATCTTCCATTTTTCCTCTACGGAAAACCATTCTAAACATACAAAAATATCTTAGGCGAAGCAACATGGTAATATGTAAATGCTATAACATTTCAATATTACCATAAATTATTTTATGGAAATTAATATAACAATATTATAACTCCTAAAGTTATCTAAAATAACCTCTTATACCAACTATAAGGACCCAGCCTTAAAATATTACATAATCTTGAATTAAATGAATAATTCACATTGAGGATCTTTTCAGGTGTAGATTTTTAGTGAATTAGGCCATAACATATACATAATAACTTGAATATTACATGTAGACACATCTACTCAATATTTACAAAATAAAAACCCTGATAAAAAGAGTCATGTCTAGTTCCATGATTTAGACAGCATGACTTTTCCTTGATCCCATCCTGGACCCTATTCATCATTATGTTCTGTGAAAAACATTTCAAAACATGGGATGAGAATAAAAAGCTCAGTAAGGGTTATAAACAAAGAAATAAAATATTAGATCATCAATACATACATAACATAATCTCTTTAACATACCTCATGAAATATTATGATTTATGAAATACATATAGAAATCATAAATCATAAAGGTAACTTGTGGAATCCATACCATACTTACATTGTAGCTATCACAACTACATAGGGAGTTACATTTGGAATACCCATCACAATATATTCCTTAAATCGCTTAGGAGATACATTCCTGATTACCTCCATCACGTTACCCAATGCATTGGAGAGCTATATCAGGCTCACCCACCCTTGGTTTATCACAGAACCACCTGTATATGAAATAATGCCCAAGAACCATAACATATTCATAACACATAAAAAAACATAAAGGAAAGATAAAATTTACACATTTCAATCACAATATATCATTTAAATATATTGACATAACAAATCCATTCTCAAAACCATTTTAAATACCAAAACACATAAAAAGTGTATATGGTATTTATTTTTCTTTTAATAACATTAAGGCTTGTTTAGGAAGTCAAAAGATCAAATAATACTCGCGGTGGTGGAAAAGGTCGTTGTCACCGCTTACGTAAAAAGAAACAATATTTTTTTTTCATTTAGTAAAATGGTTCATAGAGAAAAGATTACTTTTGAATAAAATTAAAAGTAAAAGGGTTTTATACACCGTATAAAATAATGTTGTGTATAAATGAAAATATGCCTGAAAGAAAGGAGATTGATACGACGTCCCTTACTGCATGTCCAACGTGACCCGTTCGTTCTATAATCTCCTGAATAATAATCTTAATATAATTTCTAATTTCTTAAGAACCTTTTTCAAGTTTCTTATTTATTTAATATCACTAATTACAATGTTATAAGCATAATGTAATCATTTAAGTTAATAACGTTCATTTTGGCAATAATTGGTACCTGAGTCAAAAATGAACTTCTTTTATTTACATGTTGTCAATGTGGTCAAAGGTTCATTATATCCAGAATCGTATTCTCGATTTAGATATCATATATGTCATATATATCCAGTATATACATGTATTTAAAATAGTACATACCATTTAGAGGTAAGAAATGAGATGCACCGTTCATGGAGACGGTAAGCTGTACGTACGCATGAACGCTACTTCCATTTATATTTCTTATATTAATGGAATTAAAAATTAATGATAGATAGTTATATTATAAATATAGTATAATATCATATATACTATCATTAACTCTTTCCTTTATACATTCCACGTAAGGCATGAACGAGTCATATCACTTTGAGGGGACGGCAGTCCGTACTTCCTCAAATGAGATTATTGCATTTCCCCATAATGGAAACCATAAAGGGATGATATAAATGGAAAATACAGAAGTATAAAGAAAACATAAACATAATATATATCATATATAAATACATTTCCATAATAATGGCCACCATGAGAGGTGGTAGGAGATAATTGAACAATCATCTTTTCGTGAGGTGTTAGTTTTCTATCCATAGAAACATTATGTTCTTCATCCATTAGATGGAGGTGTGTGTAAGTGTAGTTAAAATAAATCTCATAAAAAAATCCTATTTGATTGAGGATTCTGTTTTTTAAAAAATAAAGGAATAAAAAGGGTTTAGGGTTGTAGAAGTAAAATAAAAGAAAACAATTTAAGAGAAACTATTACCTTTAATTTGGGTAACTCCATTTTGTTTGAAACAAAGGAATTATTGAAGTGCATAATGCCTAAGTTAAGGCTTATATGAGGAGTATATGGATGTAGGGAGATTAATTGGGTAGAGGTTGGACGAACCAAAAGTCTTGAGAGGTGTGAGGAATTGGTTAGAAGTGGTCTTCTTTTATTAGGGAGAGGAGGGCTCTTTAGGAAAGTGTGAAAACATTTTTTTATTATAAACATATCCTCATTTTAAAAAGGTCCAAAAATCATTAATGTCGAAGATAAGATGACTCATATTAGAAATAAAATCATCCAGTCAGAATTGGACATGTTTTGGATAATATTTTAACCATTATAATCTTATTTATTTAATCATTTATTAATGAGGTAAACACTGCATCATTATTGTGTCATAAATAATTTAATTTATTCGAGGTCTAAAAATTATATTAAAAATACCATGATGTAGGAAATATTTTTATATTTCCAATTAATATTTTTAGTCTAAAATATAACTTATATAACCTTGTGTAAAAATTAATTTAATAAAAGATATCTGATTATGTAATTTTTGTCTTAACTTCGAATTAATTAATCTAAAGTGTTATTATCACTCCCAAGTGGCTCCATGGGGTCCCAAAAGCGACCTAAGGATGCCCTTGGTCTTCCATGACTCATAAAATAAGGTTAGGACAAGTTTTAAGGTAATTTTGAATTATTATAATATTCTTTTAACCATGAATTTCTATATTTACCTTTAACTGCGGTAAATAAAAGTCAAAAGTCACTATTCACCAAAAATTATTTTCATCTTATTGAACAAAATTTTACTTACTAATAAAAACCATGTATGTTGGATTTTCGGAATTCACTTCACAGATGTGGTCAAATTTTATTTAAATGATAAAGTCAGTTTTTTAACTACCACTTAGTGGTTTCACTATTCATAAAAAATTGATGTTTATCAAAAAAATACCAAAAATTCTGCCTAAGCTATATTTGATATTCCAAATTCAAAAATTATTTTTATTTTAACAAATTAAAGACACAGAAGTGGAAAAAAATAAATTAAAATTAATTCCCGCATTCAAGACAAAAGGCGTGTTTTTAAGAAATATTAACTATCACATGATTGACAGTGGATTATGTCTAATTTCAATATGAAATTACATCTAATGACCAACATTAGATTAAATGGTAAAAATATAATCTATTTAAACTTTAAAACCAATTAAAAGGGTTATCTATCCATATAAATAATTTAGATTAAAATGCAATTTTGAATTAAAATACAGTATTTTTCACTATTCATTAAAAAAATGAACTTTATCAGAATAATACAAAAAATTTACCCAAAGTATATTTTGATGTCCTGATTCTATACGAGAATTTTATTTTGTCAAATAGAACATATAAAAGTGAAAAACACTTGATTTTAAAAAGGTTTCACCATCAAAAGTTGGTAAATGAACCCTTTTAATGAATATTAGAGTATTTTGTGCTTAAAATTTGATTCATTAACATTTTAAGCCTCTAACATATATTGGATAAATATAAAAACACTTTAAAAACATATATTATCATATTTTATTTATTTCTATTCATTCCCACCAATACTACTAGGTGTTAACTCAAATTTAAAATAATATTATAAAATTGTTAGTCTGCAACGTAAGATTTCAAAGAAACCCAGGGTTACGTATCAAGTATTCCATCGAACATAGCATCCCATTTAAAGTAAAATTAATATTTAATTCAAAAATATTAATAATTATGAAAAGTGTCTTATTCCTTATTTATCTAGGATTTGATAATGAAAGTCAGAGTTTTATCTAAATCTAGTGAAAGTGAAAATTCTAAGAGTGAACTAGATAATATTTCCCGAAGAATGAACAAGATAGTTGGAAAGAAATAATTTTAGTATAGGTATAAGAATAAATAATGAAAAGACAATAAAGAATCAGAAGTCACTTTTTATGAATGAAAAAGAGCAGGGAATATTAGGTTGGATTTTCCTATGCTTAAGAAAAGGATAGAAAGGAAAATCATTCAGAGGGGCAGAGAAAGAAGTACTAAAAAGCTGAAGCTAAGAATGTTTTGAAAGAAAATGAAACCTGGAATGCCAGTGGTGGTGACACTTTAGATGAATCCTCATAATATGAATCTTTCGGTCAGAAGAATCTTGTTCTACTTTTCATAATACCTATTTAAAATCGTTTTCTAATGGCTAAGGTACACAATTATGAATCAATCACAAATGTATCATGGAATGAAAATTATACAGAAGATAAATAATATAATTCTTCTGATGAAGAATCTTCTTCTGATGAAGATAATATATTACCTACTTATGAATAAGTATCTAGGTTTCATAAGATTCTTATGAATGAAAATTATAAACTTGACAAACATATTGATAAGGAAAATTCTAGATTTTCAATTTTAACTATAGATGTATAATATCTTTCTAAAGATATTGATAAAAAAATTATGATTTTGAAAGTATTTCCGAAAACATTTTGGAACTTAATTCTGAGATGGATAATCTTTCTAAGGTCTTGAAAATGAAATTTCTATGAAATTTTTTTTAGAGAATAAATCTAGTCTTAAAACTAATGTTTTGGAGGATAAAAACATAGTTATTAAACTAAAGTCAGAAATATTTTTCTTGAGGAAGTGTTTGTTAAGCATTACCTCAGGTAAAGAAAACTTTGACAAAATGTATTATAAAATTCATCCTATAAGGAATCATTCTATATTTGGTTATACTAATTTTAAACCAGTTTTTATTAATAACTATTTTGTTCCTCATTGTGATCCATTAGGGACTAAATGTTAGTGTGGTGGATTTTGGGGAAAAAACTGTTCGTTAAATAAAACCCAGTCTTTAGGTTTTCATAAAGCTTATTTTTCTATGAAAATGTGGATTCCAAAAATATTTCTTTCTGAAATTTCTGGATCCAAGAAAATTAGATAACTGAAAGTCAAACACTATTATTTCCAGGAAAATAAATATAGTACCAACATTAATACATAGTACATGGATAGTGGATGTTCTCGGCATATGATTGGTAACAAAAACTTTTTTGAAAATATTATCAAGTTGAAAGGTGGAAAAGTAATTTTCGAAGATAATGCTCAGGGAGAAATTATCGGTGTAGGTAACATTGTTCTTCTTGGAAAAAAATTGATTTCAAATGTTTTAGTTAATAAGGGTCTAAAGCTCAACCTCATTAGCATATGTAAATTATGTGATGAAGGTTACCTTTTAAATTTTATGAATGACAAATTCTTAGTACACAATTCCAAGGAAATTTTCATTCTTTCTTTCTATAGGAAAGAGAATGTACACACACTAAACATAGAAGACCTTAGGATCCAATATCTATATTTTCTTAGTGCAATGGAATATCAATCATTGTTATGGAATAGAATATTAAGACACTGTAATCTTAGGAACCTATGTAAAATTTCAAAGAAAAGAATTGTTAAGGATCAACTGGAGATGAGATAAGATTATTCAAAAGATTGTGTTCCTTGTCAATATGTAAGGCAACATAAATAATTTTTTAAATCAATCAGTGAAATATCAACTGTTGTTGCATTACATTTGGTTCATATAGAACTTTTCTGTCCAAATAAAACTGGAATAATTGGAAGAAGATATTTTGTATTTGTTTTAGTTAATGATTACACTAGATTTATGTGGGTCTATTTTCTAGAAAATAAATATGAGGATTTTTCTTATCTTAAAATCTATAGATCCCAAGTTAAAAATGAAAAAAATATTCCATTTATAACTATTCATAGTGATCATAGAGGAGAAATTCAAAATTCTGATTTTGAAACTTTTTGTAGTAAAAAAGGCATTACTCATAACTTCTCATCACCAAGAACTCCTCAACATAATGGTGTTGTAGAAAGAAGAAATTTCATTATTTAGGATATAACTAGAACCTTGTCACGTGAATATTAGATAGCTAATCATTTTTGGGATGAATCTGGAAGTACATATTTCTATACTATAAATAGAGTTTTGATTAAACCATTTCTTAATAAAAGCCCCTAAAAATGGTGGAATGGTAGAAAAACTAGAATTTCCTACTTCAAAGTATTTGGATGGAAATTATTCATATATAATACAAAAAAATAATTTACATAAATTCAAGGCCAAATCTGATGATATAATTTTCTTAGGCTACTCCACAACTTCAATGTCTTATAGAGTTTTAAAAAAAAAATACTTGTACTGTGGAAGAAACAGTACATGTTAAATTTTATGAAACTAATATTTTGTTTGTAAACAAACTCAACCAACATCTTCGGATGCGTTTTGAAAAACTAATTATCAACCCTTGATAGAAGATCTTTCTGATAAGGAAAATTATAAAGAAAATGTTTCTCAAACATTTACCCAAGAATATTTCTTACCATATGTTAATGAACAAGTTTTACAAAACCCAAATCATTTGTTTCTTAAGAATCATCCCAGTGATAGTATCATTGGTGTTTTAAATAACCCTGCAAGTACTAGAAGTTCCTTATGAAATGAAGTAGAACATCTAGCATTCCATTCTCAATCAGAACCAAAAAGAACTGATGATGCTTTATGTGACGATGATTGGATAAAATCCATGCAGGATGAGAAAAATTAATTCGAAGGGAATAAAGTATGGACCTTGGTTGAAAGAAATAAGGAAACCTCTCTTACTAGAGTTAAATGGGTCTTGAGAAATAAGTATGATGAAAATGGAATAACAGTAAAGAATAATGCTATATTAGTTTCTAAATGATATAATCAATAGGAAGGAATGGACTATGAAGAAACCAATGCTCTAGTAGCTAGACTTGTATCTATTCGTATTTTACTTTCCATTGAAACATTATTTTATTTTAAAAAAATTCAAATCAATGTTAAATGTGCTTTCTTTAATGGTTATGTTCAAGAAGAAGTTCTTTTTTGAACAACGTCATGGTTTTGAAGACACAAAACATCTTGAACATGTTTTCAAACTTACCAAAGCTTTATATGGACTTAAACAATCCCCTAGAGCATGGTATGATAGACTCACATAATTTTGGTTAGAAAACAATTCTGTTATGGGAAATGGTTATCCAACCCTCTTTTTAAATAAATATAAGAAATTTTTTTGATTTTTCACATTTAGTTTGGTGACATTATATTTGGTTCAACTCATCAATCTTTAACTGATTCATTTGAAAATTTAATGAAATTTGTCTTCGAAATGAGTATGATGGGTGAGCTAACATTTTCCCAAGTTTTTGAAATATCTCAAAATCCAGAAGGATCATATATATCTCAACATCGGTTTATTAAATATTTTCATCAAAATTATGGATATGAAAACACAAAGAGTATAAGTACTCCCACTTGTACTTCAAATTCACTTGATCTGGATGATGTTGAGAAACCAGTAGATCAAACATCATTTAGAGGTATGATAGGAAGTTTACTATAATTGAAAGCTAGTCGTCCATACCTAATGTTTTCAGTATTCTTATGTAAAAGATACCAATCTAATCCTAAGGAATCCAATTTAAAGGCATTGAAAATAATTTTTCACTATTTCATGGGAACCATAGATTTTGGACTCTATTATTCTTCTAGAAATGATTTTGTTTTTAAAAGGTCTTCAGATTCTAAATATGGTGGATGTAGAATGGATATGAAAATTATATCTATAACTATTCATTTCATAAGGGATTAATTAGTTTCTTGGTCCTACAAAAATAAACACACAATAGCACTTTTCACTGCTGAAGGTGAATATGTAGCAGCTGGAAGTTGTTGTGCTCAAGTGTTATGGCTGAAACACAAACTCACAGATGATGGTATGATTTTTACCAAAAAATTTTTTGTGGCAATACTAGTTCCATTTCCCAATGTAAAAACCCTATACATCACTCTCCGGTAAAACAGATAGAAATTAGGCCTCACTTTCTTAGGGATAACACACAAAAAGGAGATATAATACTTCAATTTATCAGAACACAATATCAATAAGCTGATATTTTCACAAAATCATTACCCTCTGATAGACTTGAATATATTAAACAGAGGTTAGGAATGAAAACCTTAAGGTAATATTCCATATTAACTTCTTAGTGAAACCTATCTCTTTACAGTAAGAAATTCCTTTTCATCGGGGGAGTACATTTTCTTGTTAGTCAACATATTTAATCAAAATTTTTTTAATCAAAACATTCATTACTAGATTTTTTTGAAATCTAAATTTGTTCAAGAAGAATTTTCCTTTTTACGAATAATTTTCCTTGCAATCCGAAAGGTATGTTTCCTATTATAAATTTTGCGAATCATTTTTTCCCTTGTTGGTATTTTCATTTTATTGAAATTTTTTGGATTCACTTTTCCTTATATTGAAACATTTTATCTTAAAAACCTAAAAAGATAAAAACCTACCAAATTCCTTCTTCGACTATCATCTCAATCATCAGATCTGATCAATAATTTTTCAACCATTGGATCAATCAATAAAGATGAATCATCATCTCAATCACCTATATAAGGACCCCCAATGGATGTCCCACATCGATTCTCAATGATTTGGCGTGCTGAATCCCTACTTCTCTACTTAAGGCAATTCCAAATCATCAGGGTTTTCTCAAATTCGAATGACTATACAAGCTTCACCTCAGAATGAAATGTCTTCTGTAAAGGAAATCTCACCATGGAAGATATAAAGAGAGAGGTTAGTTGATCCTAATTTCTTCACTAATTATGATTCGATTATTTCAAAGGATATCAAACTGAAAGGCTGGGAGAGACTATGTGTATCAAAACCTATGTCACAAGATATGGTGCATCCAGAGTTTTTGATTGAAATCTATGAATCAGTAAGTTTCCTCAACGAATGGTGGATATACAAGTTTTCCATCAAGAGTTATGGAAAGATCTACTACCTTTCCTACAATAAGGATGTAAGTTTAATTGGAATTCCATATAAAGGTGAAGCTGAATTTTTCACCCATAAATTACCAGATATATCTGGTTCATTTGAGAAGGAAAAGGCTTTAGAGTTCCTTGGCTTGAAATAAGTGGAGACTAATAATATTATCCATCTCTCTACAAATTTCCGGATTCTAGAATTATGGGTTCAAGGATTTGTTATTCTGAGAAAATGGGATAAGGATACATTGAAGAAAAGTGAATTCTATATTTTGTATTTTTTGGTAAACCTCTAGAAGACAAAATTGGTGAAGTATTTCTTGATTATAGTTGAGAATATCAAGAATGGAAATTTGATGTCTCAAATTATCATGTATCCAAAAATTCTCTCTAAAATTAACGTTATTTGTTTAGAATCATTCAAAATACATTGAAGTTATAAGCCAAGAAATTACAAGGTCATGTTACATAGTGATGATACCTTGAGAAGGATGAAGGATGGATTCTCTAATCAATCCAGATAATTTTATGAGCTACCTGAAGTAGAAGTAGAAACTTTATCAAAGAAATCAAAAGTGGCTGAAACCGTTGAAAAGGGTGGAAGGAAAAGGAAGGGAAGGAACCATAAGAGAACGAAAAAAATTCCTATGGCTAAGGAATCTCAATCAGCACCCCCAAAACTAATGAAGAAAAAGTATTATCCAAATGAATTGGTTGGTAAGTGGAGAGAAGACAAAAAGAATAAGGGGAAGGAGAGCCTGTTTTTGTCTTGGACACTGCTAAGGAAAAATCCTTGAATTTGAAGGCTATGAATGATATTGAGAAACAAGGGGAAGAAAAGAATCAGAGAAAGAAGATGTCCGAGGATGAAATCGTTAAATCCCTTATCAATGCTGCTAAGAAAGCCTCTGAACAACACTAGGTACTAGATTTTTTTTTCAAGAATCACTTCCTATGACTCCGGGAAAGAAGATGGTGATTCGATAACCATAAGAATAAGTAGAAATAGTTCAGGAGGAAGAAGTGGAAGAATAAGAATAAGAACAAGAAGGAATTAGTGATATAGATGACATGATAAGGAACTTAGAGGAATATCATGAGAAGGAGAGTCCTTTAGAGAAACTTTCAATCCAAACTTATGAAGAGGAATCATCAAAACTTACTACTCCAGGAAAAGAAGAAAAGGGTTTGGAATAATTCAATAAAATATCTAAGGAAGAGAGTAGAAACCATGAATTAATTCACCCATAGGATATTGTGGCAGGTGCCAAGAAAGAAAACCATAAGGAAGACAAGATTGTTCAGTTATCAGATAGTGAGCATGAATCAACCAAAGTAGAAGATGACATTCTGAGAGCTGATAAGGTAAATCAGGTGTTGTTTGATACACCTAGATAATATATTGTGAAAAATAAAGATGTTGGTGCTTTATCAAAGAGTAATGTTTAAGAGATAGAAAAATAATCCTCATCAACCAAGCACTCTAATTCAGAATCATCCGCTCTTGGACATGGTTTTTTGGAAATATATTAGAAGAAGTTTTTTGATAAAATTATATTGTTTCCATGTATATACTCAAGGTTCCAGTTTCTTCAGAATTCATTTAATCAAAAATCAGATTCACTTACCATGCTTATGGATATGTTTTTTCAGGATTGAGGTGGATTTCCAAACTTTTTTCATTGTATATGAAGCTCCAAAAGATCATGCAATGAAATCACTAAGTGGACAGGGAAGAAAATCGAAGAGATGAGAATACTTTATGATTTACAAGAATGTGTGAAGGATTATTTTGACACAGATATGGGAAGTTTAATGATCTTACTAAATGTTTTGAGGAAAATATAAGCCTTGAACGAACGACTCGAAAGGAGGAAGTCAACGGTCTAAATAGGAAGCTTAGTTCAGTGGATATGAATTGGAAGAGGGAAAGGGATCTCAGAATAGAGTTTGAAGAAAATCATTCTAATAAAGAAGAAGTTTTTAAGGCTTAGTAAGATATTCTTAAGGCTCATGAAGAAAAGATAAAAGCCTTAGAGAAGAAAAATGAAGATCAGGATCAGCTGCTCAAGCATGTGGAAAAAGATCACAAGGAGATAAAGAAGCTGAAAACTATTTTAAAGAAGTTAATGTCGATCAAGAAAGAAGGATAATTATACCCCATTTTGATCTTTTTTTTATTTTCTTCTTTGTACAAATTCTTTCAATCATAATGGAATTTTGGTTATTCTTCATATATTTGGTTGTTTAGTACTAATTTTTCAGGTACAATATTTTTTTTCCATTCTATTTATTCCTTTTGGAAAATCACAATGGTGGAGATAGGAATGATAAAAAGAATACTAATTAAAGAAATGAATTCCCAAAGTAAGGGGGATTCTATCTAAGGGGGGAGTTTCATCAAAGAACATTTCCTTATACAAAATCAAAAATTATTTTTAAGGTTGTAAAGAATACGATACTTAGGGATTTCAAAACCTAAGGGCGGAGTTAGTCTTATTCACCATGATTCATAACTAAAGGGAGATAAGTTTTTACTTTCATGTCCATAAAGAAATCCTCTATGTCCTTATATTCTTTTTGTAGGGATGTTTGTGCTTTCCAAAAAGGGGGAGATTGTTGAGTCAATATGGTTTCCTTATGACTTTTCCATTCCCTTATGTTTTGAAAATCACACACACAATTTCTTAAGAAAAATTCTATTTTCCCTAGAAATTATCTTAATAAGGAAAATTTTCCTTACCCAAGGAAAATTTATCCATACTTACGTTTCGATTGTTCATTTTATAGATTCTATAAATCTACCGTATTTTATTTCTATGTCTAAAATTTGTTTTCACATATAATAGCTCAGAATCCAATAAAATCATAGATATAGTTTATTCTATTTCAGATTTCAAATACTACGAAAATCAGATTCAAAATTCTCTAAAATTCGGACTCCAAATTCTCCAAAATTCAGACTCTGAATTCCTCAGAATTCAGACTTTGAATTCCTCAGAATTCTGATTCTGAATTCCTCAGAATTTGGATTCCGAATTCCTAAGAATTCAGACTCTAAATTCATCATAATTTAGACTCCGAATTCCTTATAATTGAGACTCCGAATTCCTCAAAATTTAGATTCAGATCACATTGGAATTCAGACTCCGAAATCTATAGAAATCAGCTTCCAAATTCCATGAAAAATAGAATCTAAATATCTATGATTTATATTAACCAAATGTTTATTTGGTTAAACTTTGAAAATTATTTTTCCTTAGACTATGAAAAATTATATTTGGTTAAGATATATTATTTTTCTTATACTTTCTATAGTTATGAAACGATTTCATACATTCTGTTTTTAACAAAACGTTGTCTGTGTTACACGTGTACAGGACCCTCAGAAATTCAAGGAAAAATATGACAGTTGGAGGAGGTAGCTGACCGTTGGAGAAGTTTCAATAAATTGGAGCTCATTTGAATGAGCTCAATACCAATTGATTACACTATAAATAGCATGTTGCGGAAGTAATTTCTAGAGAGAGATACCCTCATACCCTGTGCATATTAAACATCTTGTTTAGTTTGAATCATCCAACTCTGATTCCTTCCATTTATAATGAAGGAATTTCAGGGACAGGAAGACAAAGGTGCTGACTAACTTAATGTTCTAGGACTTCTGGGGATAGGAAGACAGAGGTTCCAACTACCTTAAAGATCGAGGGCTCGTGGGGATAACAAGCCAGATTAGGATATTCATATCAAGGTATTACCTTGGTGTGGGTAGGACCGATTTTCATGAAATTATAAATCAAGGGACCTTTATCCATGGTTGTTGGATACCCTACTTTTTGGGTTAAAGTATTTCTTACTTTTTACTTGTTTTGTTTCACGTTTATTTTATTTTATTTTGATAAAGGATGAGAGTATAACCCTCTTAAATTTTATTGTTCTTTTGTATACTATGATATGCAAGATTCTATTTTATTTAAGGTAGAATATTTTAATTGTAAACATTCATTACGTTTCATTTCTGGAACTACATTTCTGGGATCTAGAATGATTGTATAAATAGAAGAGGTCTTGTAAATTTACCTTGTTTAAACTTGCTAAACATATTTTTCCATAATATTAAAAACAACAGTTTTTAAACATACAATTCACCCCCCTCTTGTACTTGAGCATCTAAATTCATATTTCAATCTTAAATTTTTCGCTATTATTATTCTATATGTCTAATTTTTATTATCTAATGATTCCACCCTATATTTATACAATAATTCATTTCATTTGATCATAAATGTCCTTCTTTCATGACTTATGGAAAAATCTTTATACTGAATGTTTTTTAATAATATATTTCTCCCATGATCATGTGTTCTCATATACATATGATATAACCATTGATGACATGTTGAAGAAATTTCCAATATAGAGTGTTTGAGAACACTCCTTTCTTATGCTTACTTTACCCATGTTAGGAAGATTATTATAAATAATGATATGTTCAGTAGGGAGTCTAGTTTTGATTTATTATAAATAAATATTCACATGGTTTTTAAAAGAATATTCCTATGCCACTTTTCCACCAAGAGACTAAACCTTTAATTCTTGAGATTGTGAGATGATTTTTTAGTTTTAATATATAAATAATAAAAGTTATATAAAATAATGATATGTTCATCTCAATTTATATCAATTCTTGGTTTTATAGAATTTATTTGTTGCATAAAACACGTGAGTGTGAATCAAGGGTGATATAGTTGGTATTATTGTAAAACTTGGTGCTTTAAACATGACATGAAACTTATTTTTTGCTTTCCATATCATGAATAAAATGATCTATGTAAGATGTATTCAATTTATAATTGTGTTTATATTTCAGCATACATTATATATATGGTAATGTCCTCAATTTACTTTTCCTATCGAAAGGTTGAAGAAGTTCCCAAGAAATAATGAAAAACTAGAGATACCATGAAAGTTATATTATTCTCATATAATATGGGCTAGATAAATAATGATGTGATGCCAAAAAATATGTATGACCATATGTTTTTGGGGGTGAATAAGCATTGTAGTTTCTTGTCAAGATGTTTTCACTTGGTGATCTCAATTAAATGAGATCATGCTGTCTGACCAACCAAGAGGACCACCACATGTTTCTAGTGTCATGTTTAGTTATTATCTATGAAGACATTTTATGGTATCCTAACATGATATTATTATTTGTGTAACAACCCTAACCCTATAAGCTCATAGACCGTTCCTTCTTTATTACATTAATATTGATAAAAGGATCAAATCTGGATGGTTTGATCTGTTTAGTAGTTTTGTAGAACTAGATATACAAGTGATACCCATTTTACATTGGGAATTGAAAATAAAACATAATACATAACAAAATATAAAAAACTACATAATTTAAAACTTATTCAAATAATTAATTTTCATATCCTGGGGAAACTAAACAAAATATGGGTGATCTCAAATGCTAAGTAAGGATTAAGAACATAAAAATCTATCATGATTCAATAAGAATATTCAATATGGAATTGTAAATAAATTAACAGAAATTCCATTTATAAATCATGAATATCATGATAAGATGAGGAATAATAAATATGTTAAGGTAAATAATCGGAAACGCATGGTATTTAATACACAAACAGAGAACGAAATTAATTGAGAGATAATATCATGGTTAAAATATCATAGATAATAGGATAACTGAATTATCAATGAGGGAAATGATAAATTGAAAGATTTCATGTCTCAAGAACGTGATACCTCAACCATCAAGATCTATCTTCAAGATATTTTTAATCAACTTGGTATGAAATCATCTAGTTTAGAATACTTTTTTAAAACTAATGGTTATATACTTATATAGTTTAACCAAATAATATGTCTCATAATTTCTTTCGATGCATCAAGGGGATATATATAACTAAGAAACACCCATGACTGAATTTCCAAATCATTCATCATATATCAAATGATCTATTTAATTCAAAAAAAAAGTTCCATATCAACAAATATCTTTTTTGAGTAAGGGATATCAATTTATCGATATTTCCTCAGTTAATCAAGTAATTTTCAATGTAAAAACTATACGGATTAATGGTATATAGTTTAGAAAATAATCATATCCATCATATAATAATATGGATATTTATTATAATTGTAATTTCCAACTATACATGATTATAAGGAAGTGATTCTTTCAAGGTGAAGTTAACAAAAAAATAAAATTAAATTGTATATTAACGTTTATTACATAGTAAATTTGAAGTCAAATACCATTCAATGAAATAATTCAAACAGAATATAAAATACCATGAAGTATGAATGAATCATAATATTACATATCAAAGGGTCAGTATATAAACCATATAAAATAAATTAGGTTCATAACATTAAAATACACCTCAGGGAAGGGTATTTGAGATGAAGTCCCTTACCTCATTCTCCCTTTTGTTGAACATGATTTGACCTCCTTTATAGTGGTTTTAGATATGTCATTATACAAGGCCCCGGCCTTAAACCTACTTAATATTGAATTAAATGAATAATTCATGTTGAGGATCTTTTCAGGTTTAGAGTTTTATAGAATTAGAACATAACTATTACATCACAAAAGATTACAAAGTAGTCACTTCTACTAAGTGTCCATAATAAAAAAACTCTTAAAAAGAAACGTGTCTAGTTCCATGTTTTATATAGGATGACATTCCCTTGATCCCATCCTTGACCTTATTCCACATTAAGTCCTGTGAAAACATTTCAAAAAAAACCTGGGGTGAGCATAAAACGCTCAGAAAGGGATATAGAAAGAATGAAAACTGTTATTTTTTCAAACATCAAGTAAACCATATATACTCTATGAAAGTAATACCTTCACCTTCATGAAGTAGTAAAAACTCTTCACTGAATAAAGTATCATTACTTACCTTTTTGTAACCAAAGGATTACCATAAAATCCATAAAAAGAACACATAAAATATATAAAGGTAACTTGGGACATAAACATACTTAAGTGGAATAACCATACGGTCGACTTCCACACATATCACTTAATGGAATAGCCATACGGCCAATTTCCATACATACTTAATGGAATAGCCATACGGCCGACTTCCATACCCAATGCATTGGAGGTTATAACATAACCACTCGTCCTGGTATTCACGGCACCACCCGTCATATGGTTTATAACGTAACCACCCGTTAAAATGTCCAAGTACCAATATAAAATCATAAAACATAAAACCAATATAAAGGAAAGATAAAATTTCCACATTTCAATCACAATATATCATAAATATATTGACATAATAGAATCCTTTTCAAAACCATTTTCAATACCAAAATACATAAAAGATTATATGGTATTTATTTTATTCTAAAAGCAATACGGCTTGTTGAGAAAGCCAAAGACCAAATAATACTCGCGGCGGCAGAAAAGGTCGTTGTCGCCGCGTACGTTAAAAAAACATTCCTTTTTGTCGTTTTGTAAAACGATTCATAGAAAAAGATTCATTATGTATAAAAATAAAAGTCAAATGTGTTTATACACCGTATAAAAGAAATTTGTGTATAAAACGAAATATGCCTCAATGAAAGGAGATTGAGACGAAGTCCCTTACCTCGGGTCCGACCTGACTCGATCGTTCTTTAACGTCCTGAATAATAAACTTGAGTTAATTTATACTTGATTAAGAACCTTTTTAAAGATAATTATTCCTTTTATATCACTTATTTCCATGTTATAAACATTATGTAACCATTTAAGTTAATAATGTTTGTTTTCTCGATATTTGGTTCTTAAGTCGAAAGTGGACTTCTTACAATTACATGTTGTTCGTGTGGTCAAAGGTTCTTTATATCCAGAATGAAATTCCAGACTTGGATATAATATGTATCATATATATCCAGCATATACATGTATTTATAATATTACATAATCATTTAGGGGTAAGAAATGAAATGCACCGTTCATGGAGACGGTAAGCCATACGTACGCATGAACGCTACTTTCATTTCTTTGTCATATTAATAAAATTAAAACTAAATGAGAGGTATGTATATTTTAATTCCAGAATTATATTCATAATTTATATATATAATTAATTATATATATCCATTATATACATGTACTTTTAATAGTACATTACATTTGGGGATAAGAAATGAAATGCACTGTTCATGGAGATGGTAAGCCGTACGTACGCATGAACGCTACTTTCATTTCTATCTCATACTTTAATGGAAAGAAATAATAATGATATAGAGGTATATTATAATTCCAGTATAACATCATATATAATAACTTTAAATCCATCCTTTACACGTCCCACATATGGCATTAACGAATCACATCACTTTGAGGGGGCGGTAGTCCGCACTTCCTTAAATGAAGATATCGTGTTTACCCATAATGGAAACCATAAAGGTATGCCCAAAATGAAAAAAACATAAGCTTAAGGAAAACATAAACATATCATATATCATATATAAAAATAGTGACATCATAATGTCCACCTTTGAAGGTGTTAAATGAGTATTGAACAATCATCCTTTCGGGAGGCAGAATTTTGCCATCCACGGAAACCGTATGTTATTTAACCATTTGATGTAGTTGTGTGAGGGTTTAGCTCAAATAAATATTATAAAAACATCCTAGTATATTGAAGATACTTTTTTTGTTACAAAAGAAGTAAATAAAAAGAGTTTAGGGGGTTGGAGAAGCAAAATAAAACAAATGAACATGAGAGAATGAATTACCTTTAAAAGTGTAACTCCTATTGATTTGAGCCTAAAGGCTTCCATTGAAAGGATTCTGCCCAAAGGGAATCCTCTAGGATGAGGAGAGGGATGTGGAGAGAGTAAATGGGCAGGGGTTGGCCGAGCCAAAGGCTTCAGGAGTGTGTGAAATGAGGTAGAGGTGGGGGCCTTTTATAAGAGGAGAGGAGGGGCACTTTTGGAAAGTAAAGAAATATTACTTTATTTGAAAATGTGTTTCGGTTTTAAAAGGGCCCACATTGAAATAATTCGTGGATAAGGTGATAAGGTTTTGAAATCCACCCATACAATAAGTTTTGGAAATGTTTAGTTCATAGATTTTACATTATCTTTCCATTTTATTTAAATCGTCAAATAATGATGTCATCACTACATCATGATTATGTCATAAATAAATTAATTTATCTAAAGTCTAAAAATTATAAAAAAAAATACTATGATGTAGGAAATCTTTGTAGATTTCCAATGACTATTTATAATCAAAAATATGACTTGTATAACCCCATTTAAAATTTTTTTTAGTAAAACATATCATGTTTGTGTCATTTTTACTTTTACATTAAATAAAAAGTTATTTATGTCATTTCCCAACCAAATTGTCTCCATGGGGTCCCCAAGTTGACCCATGGCTTGTCTTGGTCGGCCATGACACAACCAATGAGGGTAGGACATGTGTCTAGGTCATTTCATATTATTAAAGCATTATTTATACCTTAAACTACACTAATTACCACTAATCGCGATTAAGAAATTAATAAGTTACTATTCACCAAAAAAATTATTATAATCTCATTGAACCACATTTTACTTCTTAATGAAAACCTTTTATGTCGGAGTTTTGAAATTCAAAACACAATGATGGAAAAAATTCATTTAAACGGAAAATCAGTCTTTATAAGTACCACTTAGTGGTTTCACTATTCATCAAAAATTGAAGTTTTTCAGAAAATTACCAAAAATTCACCCAAAGATATATTTGATATTACGAATTAAAAAATGAAGTCTATTTTAAAAAATTCAAAACATATAAGTCACATTAATTAATTTAATAATTAATTCCCGCTGTCAGAGCAAATAGCGTGTTTTTATGAAACAATAAGTATCAAAAGATTGACACTAGTTTAAGTCCGATTCCAAAGTGAAATTAATTCCAACGACCACTATTGGATTTAATGGTAAAAATATTTTCTAATTTCACTTTAAAACCAATTCAAAATATAATCTAATCATATAAATAAATAAGATTAAAAAGAGGTTTTGAATTAAAATACAACATTTTACACTATTCATTAAAAAAATGAACTTTATCAGAAAGGTACCAAAAATTTACACAAAGTAAATTTTGATGTCCTGATTCTACAGAAGAGTTATATTTGGTCCAATATAATTTATAAGATTGATCAAAACTATATTTAATGACGGTTCTCCGTCAAAAGGTGATAAGTGGACCTTTCAAGAAAATTAGGGTATAAATGCCTAAAATTGAACTCCTTCCGTATTTTAAGCCTTTATCTTTTATTGGGTAAGTGTAAAAACATTTAAAAACATATATAATCATATTTTAGTTATTTCTATCCATTCCCGCCAGTACAATGGCTACTTGTTAACTAACATTTAAAATAATATTATTTTATTACTTGTGTGCAACGTAAGTTTTCAAAGAAACTCATCGTTGCATATCGAGTACGCTATCGAAAGTAGAAACCCATTTTAATTAAAATTAATATTTAATTCGTAAATATTAATAAATATGAATATTCTTTATTTTTATTTACCTGGGATGTTACATCCTTCCCCCCTTTTGGGAATTGCGTCCTCGCAATTTTATTCACTTATCAAAGTAAGTTGGGGTATTTATCCCTCATAGCATTTTCAGATTCCCACGTTGCCTCTTCAATCACATGGTTTTTCCACAAAA
This sequence comes from Viscum album, assembly GCA_963277665.1. NCBI lineage: Eukaryota > Viridiplantae > Streptophyta > Magnoliopsida > Santalales > Viscaceae > Viscum > Viscum album. The sequence continues at coordinate 1,034,839,535 of OY728121.1, read as the reverse complement.
CCTTTACCTGATGAATCACCTTATTCCGTAACACTTGCTCCCAGTGGTCAAGAATCTGGACCGGTTGTTCCTCATAAGATAGGTTCTCTTCCATCTGAACTACCTCGGGACTCAAAACATGAGATGGATCTGGCATATACTTTCTCAACATCGAAACGTGAAAAACATTGTGTACCTGAGATAAACTCGGAGGTAAAGCCACTCGGTAAGCAACTGATCCAACTTTTTCCAGAATTTCATATGGTCCAATAAACCTTGGACTCAGCTTTCCTTTCTTACCAAATCTCATCACACTTTTCCAAGGAGAAACCTTGAGAAAAACATGATCACCTACCTCGAAAGATAGATCCTTCCTCCGGTTATCCGCATAACTCTTCTGCCTTCTCTGAGCTGTTCTCATGTGCTTCTGAATCAACTGAACTTTTTCTGCCATCTCTTCTACCAATTCTGGTCCCATCAGCTTCCTTTCACCCACTTCATCCCAAAATGCTGGAGTTCGACACTGCTTCCCATATAATGCCTCAAATGGTGCCATCTGTATATTGGACTGAAAACTGTTATTATAAGAAAACTCAACCAAAGAAAGATGTTGTTCCCAACTTCCCTGATAATCCATAGAACAAGCTCGTAGCATATCCTCCAATGTCTGGATTGTTCGTTCTGACTGTCCATCTGATTGAGGATGAAAAGTTGTACTAAAATTTAATTCAGTACCCAACGACTTCTGAAGGCCTTTCCAAAAGTTAGAAGTAAACCTGGGATCATGATCCGATACAATGGAGAGAGGAACTCCATGTAACCTGACTATCTCTTTAAGATACAAACGGGAGAGTTGATCTAGAGAGAAAGTATCTCGTATAGAAAGGAAATGAGCAGATTTGGTCAAGCGATCAACAATAACCCAGATTGCATTATTACCTCAAGATGTCCTCGGTAATCCCACAACAAAGTCCATGGATATGTTTTCCCATTTCCACTCTGGCACTGGTAAAGGCTGAAGCATCCCTTTCGGTAACTGCCGCTCTGCTTTAACCTGTTGACATGTCAAACACTTCACAGTAAAATCAGCAATGTCTCTTTTCATTCCATCCCACCAGTAATACTCCCGTAGATCTCTGTACATCTTAGTACTGCCAGGATTAACTGAAAACGGGGAACTATGAGCCTCACATAACAACTCATTCTTCAACTGTGAATCACAAGGCACACATAACCTCTTACCAAACCTCAAAACACAAACACAAACTTATCCAAGAACTCATGGAAAATTTGATTCACAAGGTCCATGAATACAGCAGGTGCATTGGTTAACCCAAAAGGCAATACTACAAATTCATAATGGCCATATATAGTACGGAACACAGTCTTCAGAACGTCTGCTTCCTTTACTTTCAACTGATGGTACCCCGACCTCAAGTCAATCTTCGAAAAATACTGAGCTCCCTGGAGCTGATACCACTTCATTCGATGGCCCAACATCTGCTGAAGTTGTTGCAAAGGATTTTACCACCACTTTCTGCTTGTAGTCTGGCTGCATTCCCCCAGTTGAGTTCTTCATTGGACACTCGTTTGCATAATGACCCATTTCATTACACTTAAAACATATTATTGTTGGCTTTTCATTTCCTGCTTGATCATCTTCCTTACAGTTACGAGCAATATGACCAGACTTACCACACCGAAAGCACTTACCAGACTTGGATAAACATTCTCCAGGATGCATTTTACCACACTTCTCACAGGATGGATATTTGGTTTTCTTACCTCCTTGCTTCTTTGATGAATTCTTCCCCTTTGCCTGCCAACTAGACCTCTTATTCTGTTGTCTGTCATAGAACACCTGATCATCGGAAAACTCCATTTCCACCTTCTCCGCACATCGAACAAGTTTTTCATAACTTTTGAACTCACAAGAAGCTAAAGCCCTTCGATACTTTGGCTTTAACCCTGAGAAAAAACGGTTTATTTTACTATCAAGATCTCGTATGAAGTTTGGAGAATACCTTGACAATCGAGTGAACTTTTCTTCATAAGCAGCCACTAAATCATCCTCCTGCCTCAATTCTAGGAACTGTTTTTCCATCCTAAGATGAACCACCTTAGGAAAATATTTCTCAAGAAACATACCTTTGAATTGGTCCCAGTGAAGATCCTCAATCTCATCACTATCCCTTATATTTTTCACCATCGACCACCACTGATCAGCTTCACCTTCAAAACATTAAACAACAAGACTAACCTTTTGATGTTCTGAACACCCCATGACATCAAAAATCTTCTCCAGTGCTTTAATCCACCCTTCAGCTTGCACAGGGTCAGATGATCCTCTGAATGATGGGGGATGTTGCCTCATGAAATGTTCCACCACTGACATTTTCCTCTGCGGTTGATCTGGCTGATCTCGTGCATGGATACCACCACCATTTATAGCCTGAGTCAACTGTGCCATCACTACAACAAACTGTTCAGTTCCGATTCCGACCATCTCAGGTTGCTGATTTGGAAGGTTATCTTTCTCCTGATGTTTTCCCAACATAGCTGCTTTGTTTCCTCTGCGGAAAACCATTCTGAACACAGAAATATCTTAGGCGAAGCAACATGGTAATCCGTAAATGCTATATCATTTCAATCATATTATAATTTAACACTTTTCTAACTCCTAAAGTTGTCTAAACCGACCTTTGATACCAACTATACGGCCCCGGCCTTAAAGCTTACATAATATTGAATTAAATGAATAATTCACATTGAGGATCTTTTCAGGTTTAGAGTTTTAGAGAATTAGAACATAACTATTACATCTCAAAAGATTACAAAGTAGTCACTTCTACTAAGTTTCCATAATAAAAAAAACTCTTAAAAAGAAACGTGTCTAGTTCCATGTTTTATATAGGATGACATTCCCTTGATCCCATCCTTGACCTTATTCCACATTAAGTCCTGTGAAAAAATTTCAAAAAAAAACCTGGGGTGAGCATAAAAAGCTCAGTAAGGGATACAGAAAGAATGAAAACTGTTAGTTTTTCAAACATCAAATAAACCATATATACTCTATCAAAGTAATACCTTCACCTTCATGAAGTAGTAAAAACTCTTCACTGAATAAAGTATCATTACTTACCTTTTTGTAACCAAAGGATTACCATAAAATCCATAAAAAGAACACATAACATATATAAAGGTAACTTGGGACATAAACATACTTAAGTGGAATAACCATACGGTCGACTTCCACACATATCACTTAATAGATTATCCATACGGCCAATTTCCATACATAATTAATGGAATAGCCATACGGCCGACTTCCATACGCAATGCATTGGAGGTTATAACGTAACCAACCGTCCTGGTATTCACGGCACCACCCGTCATATGGTTTATAACGTAACCACCCGTTAAAATGTCCAAGTACCAATATAAAATCATAAAACATAAAACCAATATAAAGGAAAGATAACATTTCCACATTTCAATCACAATATATCATAAATATATTGACATAATAGAATCTTTTTTCAAAACCATTTTCAATACCAAAATACATAAAAGAGTGTATGTTATTTATTTTATTCTAAATACATTACGTCTTGTTGAGAATGCCAAAGACCAAATAATACTCGCGGCGGGGGAAAAGGTCGTTGTCGCCGCGTACGTTAAAAAAACATTCCTTTTTGTAGTTTTGTAAAACGCTTCATAGAAAAAGATTCATTTTGTATAAAAATAAAAGTCAAATGGGTTTATACATCGTATAAAAGAAAGTTGTGTATAAAACGAAATATGCCTCAATGAAAGGAGATTGAGACGAAGTCCCTTACCTCGGGTCCGACTTGACTCGATCGTTCTTTAACGTCCTGAATAATAAACATGAGTTAATTTATACTTGATTAAGAACCTTTTTAAAGTTCATTATTCCTTTTATATCACTTATTTCCATGTTATAAACATTATGTAACCATTTAAGTTAATAATGTTTGTTTTCTCAATATTTGGTTCTTAAGTCGAAAGTGGACTTCTTACAATTACATGTTGTTCGTGTGGTCAAAGGTTATTTATATCCAGAATGAAATTCCCAATTTGGATATAATATTTATCATATATATCCAGCATATACATGTATTTATAATATTACATAATCATTTAGGGGTAAGAAATGAAATGCACCGTTCACGGAGACGGTAAGCCGTACGTACGCATGAACGCTACTTTCATTTCTTTGTCATATTAATGGAATTAAAACTAAATGAGAGGTATGTATATTTTAATTACAGAATTATATTCATCATTTATATATATCATTAATTATATATATCCATTATATACATGTACTTTTAATAGTACATTACATTTGGGGATAAGAAATGAAATGCACCGTTCATGGAGACGGTAAGCCGTACATACGCATGAACGCTACTTTCATTTCTATCTCATACTTTAATGGAAAGAAATAATAATGATATAGAGGTATATTATAATTCCAGTATAACATCTTATATAATAACTTTAAATCCATCCTTTACACGTCCCACATATGGCATTAACGAATCACATCACTTTGAGGGGGCGGTAGTCCGCACTTCCTTAAATGAAGATATCGTGTTTACCCATAATGGAAACCATAATGGTATGCCCAAAATGAAAAAAAACAGAAGCTTAAGGAAAACATAAACATATCATATATCATATATAAAAATAGTGACATCATAATGGCCACCTTTGAAGGTGTTAAATGAATATTTAACAATCATCGTTTCGGGAGGCAGAATTTCGCCATCCACGGAAACCGTATTTTCTTTATCCATTTGATGTATTTGTGTTAGAGTGTAGCTCAAATAAATCTTATAACAACATCCTAGTATATTGAAGATACTGGTGTTGTTACAAAATAAGTAAATAAAAAGAGTTTAGGGGGTTGGAGAAGCAAAATAAAACAAATGAACATGAGAGAATGAATTACCTTTAAAAGTGTAACTCCTTTTGATTTGAGCCTAAAGGCTTCCTTTGAAAGGATTCTGCCGAAAGGGAATCCTCTAGGATGAGTAGAGGGATGTGGAGAGAGTAAATGGGCAGGGGTTGGCCGAACCAAAGGCTTGAGGAGTGTGTGAAATGAGGTAGAGGTGGGGGCCTTTTATAAGAGGAGAGGAGGGGCACTTTTGGAAAGTAAAGCAATATTACTTTATTTGAAAATGTGTTTCGGTTTTAAAAGGCCCCAAATTGAAATAATTCGTGGATAAGGTGATAAGGTTTCTAAATCCACCCATCCAATAAGTTTTGGACATGTGTAGTTCATAGATTGTACATTATCTTTCCATTTTATTTAAATCGTCAAATAATGATGTCATCGCTGAATCATTATTATGTCATAAATAAGTTACTTTATCTAAAGTCTAAAAATTACAAAACAAATACTACGATGTAGGAAATCTTTTTAGCTTTCCAATGACTATCTATAATCAAAAATATGACTTGTATAACCCCATTTAAAAATTGTTTTAGTAAAACATATCTTGTTTGTGTCATTTTTACTTTTACATTAAATAAAAAGTTATTTATGTCATTTCCCAACCCAATTGTCTCCATGGGGTCCCCAAGTTGACCCATGGCTTTTATTGGTCGGCCATGACACAACCAATGAGGGTAGGACATGTGTCTAGTTCATTTCATATTATTAAAGCACTATTTATACCTTAAACTACACTAATTACCACTAATCGCGATTAAGAACTTAATAAGTTACTATTCACCAAAAAAATTATTATAATCTCATTGACCCACATTCTACTTCTTAATGACAACCATTTATGTTGGTTTTTTGAAATTAAAAACACAATTATGGCAAAATGTCATTTAAACGGAAAATCAGTCTTTATAAGTACCACTTAGTGGTTTCACTATTCATCAAAAATTGAAGTTTTTCAGAAAATTACCAAAAATTCACCCTAAGCTATATTTGATATTACGAATTCAAAAATGAAGTCTATTTTACAAAATTAAAAACATATAAGTCACATTAATTAATTTAATAATTAATTCCCGCTGTCAGAGCAAATAGCGTGTTTTTATGAAACAATAAGTATCAAAAGATTGACACTAGTTTAAGTCCGATTCCAAAGTGAAATTAATTCCAACGACCACTATTGGATTTAATGGTAAAAATATTTTCTAATTTCACTTTAAAACAAATTCAAAATATAATCTAATCATATAAATAAATTAGATTAAAAAGAGGTTTTGAATTAAAATACAACATTTTACACTATTCATTAAAAAAATGAACTTTATCAGAAAGGTACCAAAAATTTACACAAAGTAAATTTTGATGTCCTGATTTTAAAGAAGAGTTATATTTGGTCCAATATAATTTATAAGATTGATCAAAACTATATTTAATGATGGTTCTCCGTCAAAAGGTGATAAGTGGACCTTTCGTGAAAATTAGGGTATAAATGCCTAAAATTGAACTCTTTCCGTATTTTAAGCCTTTATCTTTTATTGGGTAAGTGTAAAAACATTTGAAAACATATATAATCATATTTTAGTTATTTATATCCATTCCCGCCAGTACAATGGCTACTCGTTAAATAACATTTAAAATAATATTATTTTATTACTTGTGTGCAACGTAAGTTTTCGAAGAAACTCATCGTTACGTATCGAGTACGCTATCTAAAGTAGAAACCCCTTTTAATTAAAATTATTATTTAATTCGTAAATATTAATAAATATGAAAATTCTTTATTCTTTATTTACCTGGGATGTTACACATTAACTTACACTAGAACTGTTATAACTTTTTATAATATCTTATATGAATTTTTTATAACATCGTATCACCCACTCATTAATAATATTTCACTATTTGCATTTTTTTAGGTATCAATTGTCTTGTATTATCATTAAATATTTATAATGAAAGTTACAGTTGAAATGAATTTTATATTATAACAACAAGTGATATTCTGAATTTTTTTTCATATTAATTTATTCTTTTGGATATTTTCATTTCACAAGACACTGGAAATAGTTTATTTTATTATAAAATACTTTTTTTAATTTATTTATACAAAAAAAAAGTTAATCATGCACTACACAACCATAAAGATTACATATTACTACACCAAACACTGAGGTTAGCTTGTGTTACACGAAAATAATAATTTCCTCAATGTATTGCATAACACGCAAGACCAATTGTTTCTGAACAAAAACATATTATTAAACATTTTATTATTTAACATAATAAGATACAACCTAGCCATTAAATTGGATAAAATTATATTAAATACCTCATGAAAATATATATTTGAATTCAGTGGTTATCTATTAATTATAAATGAGCATAGAGGCCAAATGAATATAAAGAGAATGATTTTATAAAATACTACTTTTATGAGAAAAATGTGATTTATCATTAAAATTTAAAATAATTACTATTTTTAAATGATAGTAATTAAATATATGAGTTATATATTCTATAAAATATTTTTTATATTCATCCAATTGATTTTTGTAACAATACGTGTTTTGAATCTGAAAAAATGCAATGGTTTTTGAACATTTTGGTTTACTGGACAAATAATTTTTATATTGGAGATTCATAATTTAATTTCAAGAGTCTTAATTCTTCAATGTGATGTTTTTAAACTTTTTTAATGCTAATAAAGTTTCTTTGTTATCTAGAGAAGTTTCTGGAGCCCCAGATCTGGATAATGATGCTTCTGAAAGGTTTTTGAGGGTGCACAATTTGTCATAAACCATGTGGGCCACTACAAGAATCTATACAACCTACAGAAGGTTGATACATTCCATCACATGGGATGCACATGGTTTTCCCAAATAGTTCTTTGAACCCGCATGGAAAGTGGTAGAGGCAGTAGCTCAACACTATTCACCACACAGATTTCGCATGTTGAGGAAAACCATATAGGAAAAACCATGAAGTATACACCAGGTGCCCAGTAGAGGGCATACGATTTTCCAAATTATCCATGGTGACCTATATTAAAAACTATATTATTTTAAATTATATTCAAATAAAATAACAATAAAATTGAACAAACCCTCACCCCTCTCTCCATATAATCGTGATGCACCCCTCGAGGGGATCTCCTCTGGTTGTGCGCTCAAACCCCCTCCAGGATCCCTAAATGTCCATCTATTAAATATGGTTTATTCTTGGTTATAATTCGATTTGATGAGGTAAGGAATTATCCCTATTTATCCTCCTTCTCTTCATCCATTCTTGGTCTTCCTGTCACCCTATACGGTTCGACCTAAATCCTTGGATGGAATAATCTGATTTTTGTTGTTTATTATAGTGTTAGGTTGTATGGAAGGCAAATAGAGAAGTCTTCTTGTGTGTTATGGCATATTCTACTAATTAATAAGTATATTCGATTCGTTTCAAGTCACCACCACCATATAAGGTGATGATTTTTACCCATTTCTTGGGTTCACACCTTCTATTTTAGGGTCTTAAGGTGTTTAGAGTCTCTAGAATTGGTGGTATGAAGATTTGATCAACTATGAAGGTATGTTCTCACATACATAGGTATGTATTTATATAAATATATATCATCCATATATGTATTCCCTTATGGAAATGGGAATTCGTGCATTGGGTTAATGATATATATATATATATATATATGAATGTATGTGTGTGCGAGTGCGGGCATGTTTCGAGTGGACAACTGTAATTTTGAAAAGAGAGGAGTGTCATCTTGGTTTTATTATTGAGGTAGGATTCCATTAACATTCCCATTAATTTAATTCATTAATTAATTTATTGATTATCACATAATTATTAGTTTTTAATTAATAATGTTTGGTTAATATTAAATGCTTCCATTGATAAATCCAATGAAATGCTTAAATGAGGTAAATGGTTGTTTAATAAGAAATATCATGATTTTGTAATAAAATAACTACAACAGAGGTGTGTTTCCTTCCTGCTAATTAGTAGTTGGTAGACTATTATTCCTGCCCTCTTTATCGCTTTGATGTTATGTTTTGTAAATAGCACATTGAGACTTGTCCTTATTAATGTTATGAAATGTGTTCCCACTTTTTAGAATATATCATGTTATTCCTTGATGTGATGGTTTTTCTAATGACATGAATTTCGAATGAAGTATCCTTGGTCTCATGTGTAATTTATTTAAATAAAAGCTTCCCATTGGTATTTGGACTTATAAGGATTAGAATTCCCATAGTAGGATTTTGAGTTATTTCCATGAACTAATGTGTGATTTGTTTTTGTTGAGGTAATTGGATTTGTATAGGATGTTTTAAAAGAGATAATTATAACCATTTAATGGGATGATCTTGGCACTTGTACCTTGAATCAATTTTCACTGTTTAAGAAAATTGAATGAGATGACCATGGGTAGAAAATATCACACTAAATGTCATTCCTTTATTCAATGGTTTAGTCATAATGAATTTCATGCTCTATATTGAATGGCCTCAAGGAAATGGATTCATTAAAATGGAATCAAATATGGATAATGGAAAGAAACAGAGGTACTGCCTCATCAAAATCATCATAAATGTGTTTATACTATGTAATGAACTACAAATGATTATGTGTGGGAGGGAGTTTTACCCAATTCTATCTCTATATATACGTCTATGGGTGGAATGCAGGTTCACCCCATGCTATCTATATATATACGTCTTGGGTTGGGAGGTAGTTTTACCCCATAATATATATATATATATATATATATTTCTATGGGTGGGAGGTAGTTTTACCCCATTCCATATCAATATATGTGTCTATGGGTGGGAGGTAGTTTTACCCCCTTCCAGATATATATATACATATATAGGTGGGACGTAGTATTTCCCCATGCCAGATATATATATATATACATATATGTATGGGAGGCATTCTTACCCCATGATAGATATATAAATTCATATCGATGAGAGGCATTCTTACCCCATGCCAGCTATGTAAATGTTTATATATGGGAGAAATTATTACCCCATGGCAGTTATATATTATGTAATGATAATAAGGGCCTAAGTAGGGAATGAAGACCCAATCTCCTATTACATCAATGTTAGGCTTGCTACCCTGTGAGTAGATCATATTAGCTCGTAGACTGGTTGTTAGATGCCTACATGTTACATACCAGTCCAATAAAACAAAATATTTTTATGTATATATATATGTATATCTATATACTATATATATAGTTAAATGTTCATGCGCTTATCTCGTCAGCAGGCCAAAGATGGTATACTGGGAAGGTGTCCCTTTGGGACCTGGAAGATTGTTTACTAGTTTATATAGTTATTTTATTAAATTATGTACACATTCACACTATATAATTTATATTGCATTTTTTGGATTGGGATAGAAACTATGGGTATCATCCTACTTATATTTATATATCTCACCCTTCTTGGGTACCCTTGGTACCCGAGTAGACCGTATATTTGCAGGATCTAGGTTGTTTGTTGTATTGCTTATACTGGGAGTTATGAGAAAAGGACAAAGATGGAGCTTGAGATTATCATGGAGATATCTCTTGGGTATTTTATGAATTTTCTTAATTTTTTTTACTTTACTATCCTATGTTGAAAATCATTTTGTATTGTTATTCCTTTTAGTTATGTATCATTACCATTCCATGCATGCACCTATTGTATAAACTGATACTGGGAAATTTTATTGAACAATTATTATTTGTCTTCCCCTGATGTATTTCATTTATTTAATTCTTCCATTTTTATATTCTATTTAGTTTTGTTATACAATTATTCTACACTGATCATTCAAGTATAGTCTCCCCACTATCAGCACCTTGGACCCTCACTCCTAGCCAGAAACCTTTGGCTTACAAGGAAATGTGCTTAAGGCCATGTGTCCCACTGATCTAGCTACCAGTACTATAGAAATCTAGTTTATTACGTTATAATTTGGTATCATAGGAAAAAAATTCATTTTTCTTATTATTTTGGGCTCGTAGATAAGATATTAAGAATGTGTCATTTCTATGTTAATAGTTGTGCTTGGGACTGATCACCCCACATACGAGAAATGGTCATGTGTCTAGGGATGGGAATTTTTTTTCATGATGTTATCCATTACATTTGATATGATTTCACCTTGAATGAATAGTTTAATTTATAATACTTATTGATTTAATATTTTTTGGTATTTTTACCATTTTCCTGGTACGATATGGATGAAGCATTGAATGCATCATTATAGGCACTTAGGGATTAACATGTCATGAATATGACATTCCATGTAGTTTCATATATATTTTTCATACTAATTTGACATAGATAATTGAGTAATATTTCATTATTTTTCTCTCTTTATCATGCATGTATATATAACAAGACACAATGTCTAATTTAAGCATGTTTTCCATGATTCAATGACAATATTCCATGTTTATTTGATTTCATCATGATTCTCTATATTAATTATTTATAGTGACATGCTAGACTCTTTTGATATAGAATTGGTTTATTTTACTAAATTAAATGGTTGAGATTACATCATGATACACTTTTCAGTTACATGGTATATGTGCACCATATAGCTGGGAAAAGGTAAGTCATTTATTCGAAACATTTTAGAGGGTTACGAAAAAATAAAATGGCTAAGGTAAACTGGTTTTGACTAAGGGGAGCCGGATGACAAACTATAAAGTGTATGGATACATTATATGTCGGTAGGTGGACACCAATATGATTTGACCACTTTTATTGAGCATATTAAATTCTTAATGTTGTTTGTTTCCATTAATGGGATCCAGTTTTCAATCCATAAAATGTATACACACATCATGAAATGGGAAATGGAAACCTATATTAAATTTAATGGAATTTGGTGTTATTAAGTGGGTATAAATGTAAAGTGTTAAATAAATTTGGTCTGTAATAAATTTATTATCTTATAAAATCTGTAAATAGACCCAAGTTGGTCATTTGGGACATGTTCTTATGAGATGACTATTTTTGGGTTCTTACAAACTTTTGTGCTTCATAAACTAATATTGTGTTACTTTCTAGAGAACCTATAGTGGTTTGGTGGGACCTTTGTAGGTCGCTTTGTCTTTTAAAATTGAATTTAGATGCTATATATCCTTTTTATGATGGTATGATTAAAAAAATTAATGGTTAAAAATGGGGTTTTATGAAACATCCATCTATAGGTTTGAGTTTTTTGATGAAAAATAATGTTAATAATGCCTTCATTTTAAATGGGTACTTGAGATTTATTTTAAATCTATAAATTATTGATGACTTCAATTCAATTAAATATAAATGGAGTGGAAATGGAAACTATAGTGACATCATCTATTTAAAAACCCTCACATAAGGTTAGATTAAGCTTTTCCCTGTGAGTTTCCTTAGAATAGAATAGTAGGTGTTTTCTGTAGGTGTTTTTTTACTTTTAACAATTGATTGGGGATAGGGTCTCTAGTATGTTGACTTTTCTGCACATGAATTGGTGTTAGGGTCTACATTATGCTTTCATACGGGGCTAGATCCGAGTAGGTAACACCCTTAGAACTCAAATGAATTGCTTGTACCATGAGTTTTTTGACATATAATTACATTTTCGTGTCATTGTCCCTTGTAAGACTTTTAGTTTCTAATGAAATACTTGTTTGGATGGGTGGTCACTGTGTTTTTCCCTTTATATTCTCTTAAGCATCGATCAATGCTCGATGTTAGTTAGATAGGCATGCCTCGTTCATGTACGACTTCATTATTTGTCATTGACCCCATTAATTTAACTCAGTACTGGATGACTTGGAACATCGTTGTCTAAGTTAATGGTCGTTTAAGGCAATAAGATTTTTAGTTAAATATCTTATGTTGTTGGGTATGGTCTCGACTCATCTTCGTTTTCGATAGACTTGATCATTTGAGAATAAAGATTTTCCCAATACTTGGGATGAAATTCAGAAGACTCGAGTATTTTGACATGCCAGTCTCACTATTTTTTCCTTCTTTTTACACTCTAATGTTGTGATCATGGTTGGTGGGAGAGTCATGTTTGTTATGGTTAATGTTCCCTTCCATGTAGAAGGAACACAAACAAGAATGAACCTTTTGAAATGGTGAGGTTTCTTGAAAAGTTTTTGGGGATATTGGGTTTGGTAAATTTCAGTTGTTTGTTAGTAGCACAAAGTCAATGTGTTTTGTTTTTTACACAACCCTTGAAAAAAACCATTGGTCTTGGATAGAATATGGGGGTTAAATCTTGGTTGATTAAGTAAAAACTCAGAAGTTAACGTCTTGTGATAAGTTGTGATGATGCATCAGTTGGTGGAGCCGAGATTCTTCCTTGAAGTTGATCAGTTGTGGTTCTACAATTCATCTTTCCTATAATTGTGTATGATTGACTAGAAGCTATAATAATACTGTTAGTGTATTATTCAAAGAGACGAGCATATCCCCTATCTTAATTTCATCATCGATGCAATAAGAGAGCATCAGGCTTATGTCTTTCTATATCATTAAAAGACAATGATCTTGTTGGGTGGTTCACTTATAGTGTTGCATGCCAGATGTGTTTTTTCCTTCATGGGTTGATCATGATATGTCATTAGAGTTCATGGATAGAATTTAGTGGACATGACTGTAGTTAATGCAAGATGCATTCTCCGGAGACATCAAATTTCTTCTTGTAAAACGTCAACCACTTAAGATGATCATTCTTGTAGATGGTCATCCAGAGATTGCTCAACTTGGGGTTTTTATTATCTAATGTCTACAGTCAGTAACAGACCATTCTTTGGCATGTCTTCAGGTGGTGAGGATTTCAGGTTGTGTCGGTTGGGGATTTTAATGAAAATTTGGAGGGACATTAGCTTTGAGGTCAATGGGGAATTGACCATTTTATCTTTTTAAAATCACACAAGGAGCACTGTTAAAATGATTAATGACATGTTTTTAAGGAAAATATGATGGTTGGTTGAGCCCTTGTATAGAATTTTCCTCTTAGAATTAAAAAATAATGTGGGATGTACCTTTGGTTAGATGATTGATGAGAAGACTATGCAATCATGTCTCTATCTAAAAGAGCTTAGGTGAGATCAGTCTTGATTATTTGGTTGGAGGATGGGCATTAGCTTGAGCTTTGGAGGCATATGGACCGTGTGTTTAAAGGAATGATTACAAGCGTGATGGGTGTTTGGAAATGAAACTCAACATTTGGAATGAAGCTTCACAACACTTTTAGGTTAGTTGTTGTCTACTTTGTTCCCAAAGGATTCCTAGGGAAAATATGTTATAACATAGGAAGTTTGTAACATTCCATGTTTTCAACTCGAGGAAAATGCGATGATTTTTGAAATTTTTGGTTTACTGGACAATTCATTTTTCTCATTGAAATTTAGAAATGAATTTCGGGAGTTGCAATGATTCAATGTGATGTTTTTGTTATTTTGTGAAGCCTCATAAAATTTCCCAGGTGTACTTAAGTGTTTTTGGAGTTCCAAACATGGAAAATGATGGTTCTAAAAGTATTAGATAGTGTACGGTTTGTCTGAAACCATGTGGCCTAGTGTAGGAAACCATGCAACCTGCAGAAGGTGGAAAGAGGCTATCATAGGGGTTCGAACAAATTTTAAAAAACTATGAAGTTCTCCCATGTGGTTAGTGGAAGAGGTAGTAGCTCAACACTCTTTAACACAAGGTTTTATAAGGGTTAGAAAAACCATGCTGGACAAAGTATTCGGTATAGTCCAGGTGCCTAGTAAGGGGTGCACAATTGGGAAACCGTTTTACAGACCATGTAACCCTCCCATGTGTGATGAACTATGTTAAAAATTTAATTATTTAAAGTTAAATAAAAATAAAAACAAAATAAAACAAATCATCAACCATATTACTTTAGAATCGTGACACACCCCTGGTGGGGATCACCTTTGGCCACACGCTTGAACCCCCTCTCGATACCCTTTTCATCCACTAATTCAACATCGTTTATTCATGGTTCTCAGATGATTTGGTGTGTAAATTCCTTATACATACTTATACTCTACCACTTTAGACATTTTTGGTCTTCCCATCACCCGATACGGTTCGAACGAAACCCGAGGATTGGGTTTATTCGATTTGTTTGATTCTTCCAATGTTAGGTTTTATGAAAGGTCAGTCGGGAATCCTTACAACATGTTCCAAAAGTTGTTGTCAAAGGATAAGTGTATTTTATTGATTATGGTTCACTTCCTCCATCTGATATGAGTTTCTTTACCCATTTCAGGGTCTCATATCTTCTATTTTAGGGTCTTAAAGTGTTAAGATTCTCTAGAATTGGTTGTAGGGAATTTTGATTAGATTTGAAGGTATGTTCTCATATAAATAGGAATGTATATATATATATATATCTTCAATGTACATATTCTATCATATTTCTGTGAATACATGCATTTGGATAATGATATATATATATATATAAATGTATGTGTGTGTGAGTGTGGGGAAGTTTTGAGTGGTCTTCACTAATTTTGACATGTGATGAGTTTCGTCTTGCTATTCTTCTGGAGGTAGGATTCCATTAACTTTCACTTTAATTTTATTAATTCTATAATTAATTGATTATATGACCATTCATATTTTTTAATTAGTTATATGTGGTTTAGAGTAAATAGTTCCTTTTATAAAGTCAATGAAATGTTTAAAAGTGGTAAGTGATTGTTTAATAAGAAATATCATGATTTTGTAATAAAATCCATCCAATAGAGGTTCAATTCCTTCAAGATAAAAATTATTGAGTAAACTATTATTCTTTGATGATTTATTTCTTTGATGTTATGTTTTGAAAATAGACCATTGAGACATGGCCTTATTGAAGATATGAAGTGAGTCTCCCCTTTTTCGTAAATATCATGTTATGCATTGATGTGACGGTTTAGCTGACATCTTGACTGATGAATGAAATAGAATTTGTATCATTTATAATTATGTAACCAAAAAATTCCGATTGGTGATTATAATTTTTAGTCCTTGAATTTCCTGAGTATCCTTTTGAGTTATTTTGATGACTTAATGTGCGATATGTTTTGGTTAAGGTTGCTAGCTTGGTATAAGATGGATTAAATGAGATATTACCCCCTTTTGAATTAGATAACCTTGAAAATTTTACCTTGAATCAATTTTCCATATTTAGGAAAATTGAGTGAGAAGTCTATGGTTTGGAGGGCTCAAACTAAATGTCATGACATTATTTAAAAGTTTAATCATAATGATTTTCACATCTTTTTGTGAATGGTTTAAATAAAATGGATTCTTTGATATGGAATCGATTATGGATAATGGAAAGCGTGAGGGGAACTAACTCATTGCTTAAATAATAAATATGTTTATAATATGTAATAAACTAAAAATAATTATGGGAGGGAGGATGTTTTACCCCATACTATCTATATACAGATATCTATGAGTGGGAGTTAGTTTTACCCCATTCCATCTCTATAAATACCTCTATTGGTGATAGTTAGTTTTACCTCATGCCAAATATATATATACGTCAATGGGTGTGAGAATGTTTTACCCAATTCCAGTTCTATATAAAAGTATATGGGTGGGAAGTAGTATAACACCATGAAAGATCTATTTATATGTCTATGAGAAAGAGATAGTTTGACCCCATGACCGATATATGTATATATGATTAGGGATGGGAGGAATTCCAACCCCATTCCATCTATATAATTGTTTATGGATGAGAGTAATTATGAATCAATTATTTTTATTTAAATATTTATGGATGGGAGAAAATATAACACCATGCGAGTTATATATTATAGAATGGTAGTAAGGGCCCCAACAGGGAAAGGTGACCCAAGATCTCCTTACATCTTTGTTGTGTTTACAAACCAATAATTAGAGCTTATTAGCTCATAGATTAGTTTTTGGATGCCAGCATGTTACGTCCCAGTCCCCTCCACCAAAATATATTTATGTATATAAATATATATTTGTATCTCTATACTATATATATATATATAGTGACATGATTATACACCTATCCTGACATGTATCCGAAGCTGGTACAGTCGTTATGTGCCCCTTAGGAACCAGGATGGGGATTTTTCTATTTATACATTTTTGTTATTAAATTTTCTATACATGCACACTATTTAATTTGTGCGACACTTTCTGGATTGGGATAGACCCCACAGGTGTCTATCTACTAATATTTATATCTCACACCCTACTCGAGTTCCTTTGGTAACTGAGTAGTCCTTATATTTGAAAGATCTATGATGTTTATTATATTTCGTATACCTAGGCTTTAGGAGAAAATGACCGATCTAGAGATCAAGATTCTCATAGAGATCACCCTTGAGATTTTTTTGGATATTATTTATTTTGTGATGTAATTTCCTATGTTAGAAATAATATTGGATTATTATTTCTTTCATATGCGTATCATTACCTTGACATACATGCACCTATTGTATAAACTGGCATTGGAAACTCTTATTAAACTATTATTATCTGTCTTTAAGTACTGTCTTTATGTTATTTTTTGCTTCCATTATTATCATCTATGTAGTTCTGTTATGCTGTTGTGCTATTTTGATCATGAGGGTATAGTCTCACCCCTATGACCACCTTACACTCTCACTGCTAGTCAGTAGCCTCTAGCGTACCAGGAGACGGGCTTGAGGCCATGTGACCCACCAGTCCAGCTATCAGTTTTTAGTAAGATGGGTTGGGATGGTACAATTTTATAGTCATAAGATGATAACAAACTCAATACTACACATAAAAATATGTATTTTTATAAAATCAATTTTACTACCTTTTAATGGTGAACCTATTTTAAATAATATGTTTTTAGATTTGATAAATATTAAATATTAAAATAGACTAATTTTTTGAAATACAATCACAAATATTTGTTTAAGGTGATTTTTTTGTACATTTCGCTGAAATTTATTTTTTTATTTAATAGTGAAAAATAATGATTTTTAATTTAAAACTACTTCTTCGTCTAATATATTGATAATGTTAAATTATGTCATTAAATGTATTTAATTATATTAATTAGATTAATTTTTTATCAATTAATCCAATTGAGGTAATTATAATCAATTTCACTTTAAAATTAAATATAATACCTCGACATGCTTTTGAATGTTTTATCTTTAAAAACCCACATCGTTTTCCCTTCTATAAGATTATATTTAAATTAATTTCTAGCAATTATATGATTAGAATTTAGAAAATGGATTCCCTATTTTGAATCAAAAAATTTTATAATGCCTAACATGGTCAACGTAGTTTTTTACCAAAAATATTACTGAATGTAATTAAAATTAATTACATCGAGTAACGTTAAATTAAGCTTTATGAGGGATTAAACATAAACTTAAGTGCCAAAATGACCTATATATTTTTCCAAACTCCATTTTATGTAAATATTTTGGCCTTAAACAGTACATTAATGATTTTTTGTCACTTTGTTTATGTAAAAACATGGGGACACCTTACTTGTTTTAAAAATTCCAACTATACCCCCTCCCTCCCCTATAATAGGCCACCACATATTCCCTTATTCAAACCTCTAAAAACATAGTGGTTCGGAAAATATTTGCTCAATTCAATTCAACCCATCACTACCCTCCTCCTTGAAGCCTTTATTTTGGTAGAAAGCAATACAAGGAATCCCTTTGGTGAAAACCAAAATGATATACCCAATGTAGAGGTAACATCCTTCCTCAAGATCCTTTCCATAATTTTCATTCTCAACTAACTCAATTATTCTTACTTACTGGATAAATTATATACTTAGTATCATATATATATTTATAGGTTGTTATGATAAGGGTTCTACCTAAACATACACATAGTTCCATCAAATGGGTAATGAACATGATATTATTGTCTTCAACGAGCTACTACCTCATGAAATGGTGTTGTTATTTTTCATTTACCACCTATAATTATTGGGAATTATGATAGAAAATGTATTTTTAAATTAAATATATGATATATATGATGTATTTATGATTATTTAATTATTATATAAGACATACCTTCTTGATTTCCATTTTTTTAAATTTGATAATTTCATTCGGATAACTGTGGACTACCGCCTCCTCAATGTGATGTGATTCATTAAAAAACTACATGAAATGTAGTAAGTTTTGGTTTATTGACCTTATATAATATATATGATATAATAATTATACTTTAATGAAATTATATATATATATATATATATTCATATATGTCATTTACTTTCTTATATTCAATATAAAAATGAAAAACAGAAGCAAAGTTCATGCATACATACGACCAACCATCTCCATGAATAGCATTTTTGATTTTATATTTATATATTCTATAGATTATTATAAATAAATATATACTGAATATAATTTATAGTAATATCTTTTTATAAATACTGGAAATAATAATATCAGAAGGTACCTAAAACATTACTTTGACATGAAATTGTTAATAAAAAGGTAATAGAAGGTAAAAAGAAAATAATATATGGTATTATATATATTAATATATATGTGATATAATTATAATAAATTTTTAGTTATTTTAAAGGAAAATTGTATGTGTATAGAGAAAGTCAAGACACATTTTATGGGAGTTTCATCGACCTTTTTTATTTCATTGTGATATATGCCCTATTCACCGCTCATTTATTTTATGTGGTGTATATAATTCCAATGAATGTATTATATAATTATGATATTTAATTTATGGTTATTTTTATATCCATTTGATGATATTTGTTTCATGTATTATATGGTTCAGAAGATAGAAAATCAGTACATTAATATTGTCTCAGTTTTCCTTCTTTGAAACACAAGTTCTGTTATGCTCCTGTTCTATTTTATGAAGTGTATTCCTTCCAATTGAAACGTTATATCATGTATATAATTAATTTTTGTGATATTTTAGGCTCCAAAAAATTTCATTTTCTTACATGTGGATTACGATTGAAAGTTACCAAGTAGAAAGAGTTTATTAAAACAACCTAATCGTTTATCAAGATCTTTTTATTATGCTTCCATTAATGAAATATTATGATCAAAATAATATTAACTCGCATTTTTTTCCTACCCTATGTTTTTTCATGTTATATCCAATTAATGGTACCAATTTACCACACTTTGGTTCCTAAGATGATCAGGAAAGTGTTTTTAATAAAGTCTAAATTTAACTCTCTCTTCGGTCAAATATCTATGTTTATTCAAAACATTGTTTAATAAATGTTCAAAAAATATTATACAATTATTAAATTATCATTAAAAGAAAATTTTATCCATAATTTTTTTTAAAAAGGGTTTTAAAAAATAATCTTCTTGTCATTTTCCAGTCGATGCACTTTTCTAAAAATTTTATGGTGAAAAATGAATTTTCGTCTTGTACAGATTTACCCACCATAAAGACTGAATTTTCCTTGAGGATTCCATTAAATGATTAAAAATTTATTATTATAGAAGAAAATTCTTTCCTTATATAAGGAAAAATCAATGTTTATAAATGTTTTTCAATGTAAATGGTTTTAAAAAATGTTTTATTTTTAATAGTTGTTCTTAAAAAATTTCTAAAACATCCTTTAAAGGTTTTCAAAAGGTTTTTTTCATAGAAAATAATTTATTGAACTTAAAATTTTCTTGTATATGATTTCAATATATTTTCAAAAATAATTTGGTTAAAAAAATGTCAATCTTCTTTTTCAATGAATTTTTTTTTCAAACGGTTTTTAGGATACTTTGATATGTTTCTAAGGAAACATGTTTTCAAACGGTTTTCAAGATTATTTTATATGTTTTCAAGGAAAAACGTTTTTTAAGATGTTTTAATGTCTTTTTTATTAGTTTTAATATTATTTTCAATGAATTTTTTATCAAAAATATTTCAATCATAATTTATATGTTTTGAAAGAATTTTTATTTCAAATGTTATCAATGATTACTTTATAAATTTTATCAATTTCAATTTTAGGAAAATGGTTTTCAAAAGGATTTATGTTTTAAAAATAATATTTCACGAAGAAAGGATAATTTCCTCAATAAATGTTTTCAAAATATCTTCCAAAATTAATTCACATATAATAAGACATCCACAGGTGTTACTCATTCTTGATTGGTGATATTATTTGTGGTTCCATTTTAATAGTGCCTTTTAATTGTTTAGGTTTTGATGGAATACCATTCATGAAATCCATTTATATTTCTTGGGTTGTATGTTCATGAAATCCATTTCCCATTCACAGATTCTATGTTTATGGAATATGTTTCTCTTTAATTGGGTTTATTTCTATTAAACCCATTTCTTTTCACAGGATATTACCTGATAAAATGATTATGAAACCTATTTTTATTCCAATGGATATGATAAGATTACCTATTTGTGATACCCATTTCATTTCATGAGTTATGTAATGATTAATGTTTATGTTCTCATGGAAGACATTTATAGGAATTCATTATTAGATGGGTGGGAACTATATATCACCCCAATGCATTGGTTAAAGATTTATATCTCTGGAGATAGAATATAAGGTCTTGAGAGAGAACCTTGACTAATAATATGTCCATGTAAGTTAACCATGACAACCAAGATGGTACGGGGAGTTAAATCAAACTACTTAGATAGAAATGGAAGTGAGATATCACTACCACGATGGTATGGGGAGTTCACTCATACTATTACGATGGCCATGTGAGTGAACCATCACTACCATGATGGTATGGGGAGTGAACCCATACTAGTAAGATGGATTTGGTAGTGATACCTTTACTAAAATGGAAATCATTTAATATTATTACGTGTCTTCCACAATTCTATGTATTATTCCTATGTTATTGTTTTAGGGATTATGTACTATATTTATTTACGATTCAAATCTTATGAAATACCAATATTTATTCCATGATTCCTATTTATAATCTTTCATATACATAGTATGATATACTATACTCACAACCCTATTCTTATACACTTATGATCATGATTATGTTTACATATCTCCCTAGTTTACCCTTACTAAGCATCTATGGTCAACCATTTTTATTTTTCCTTTCCCCCAAGTTTTAAATATATGTATTATGTCTTATGTGACTAAGAATGGTTAAATTCAATAAGAACCAAGTGGGAGATAATGTGGATCACATAAGTACCAATATTTGTGTTTTCATGTTTCCAAAGGCACTATAATAATATGGTATTTGGGAATTTTTTTGTGTATTGAATTTATTATTTCCCAAAAGTAATGTAATGTTAATTTATATAAATCGAGGGTCACTATATTTGGTATCACATTGAAGGTATAGTTAACCTTTTGAATCAATGATTGGAAAACCTTAGTTATAACCCTAAGGGAATGTCTAAGTATAAATATAAGGATAAAGAAAAGTATAGTAAAATGTACTACAATATTATTAAAGGATAAAGTGATTAGATTCATATTAATACTTCTATTTCTAGATACATCAAGTGGATATGGATCTGGAAAAAATGTACCTAGGAGTAACAACTATGAAAATGTTAATTGGGCCTCACATGGACTAACATACTACACAATAACGAGCCTTGTTATGCACATAGTTTGACACTCTAAGGGGATACACTTTGGTAATTCAAAAACTCTTCATGAACCATCACAAGAGATTTAAAAATAAGTTGTCTATGAATAACCTAGGAAAAACTGAGGATATAATATATTAAGGTAGGTGTCATAATTTGGACATCCTATAAGTGGGTTTTCGTCATTAGGTGGTATTATTCTTTTGTAAGTGTTTGTAACCCTAGGAATTTTGATTTTATTCAATAGATGAAACTAAAATTAAATGGGTTAACATTGAATGCGTTAGATTTGTAAATTATTAGAGTGATGAAAATTGATTTCCAATATGGAAATCTCATGAAGAAAACCAAGAAGGTCTATGACTATTGGTTATAGTGCGGAAGATTAAGAGACTACAAATGATATGTGAAAGGTATGACATGTTATTATAGTAGTATTTACATTAAACATAAGAATAATGTATAGAATTAGGTTGATGAACTATAATACATGATTCATCTTTCATATAATAGGAAATATTTATTAAGAAATTAGTTGATGAATCCTAAGTAATGTTCTATGAAAAATGTTGGATGATTGAAGTGTATATGTTTTGGAATACAAATATTATGTTATGTGAATCAGGAAATATAAAGGTATTTTCAATATATTTATTTCATTATAGTATATTTGGAATGGTGAGGAAGACTTATTAAGTGATTTAATGGAATGTTTATATCTTGATTAAGGTAAGGTAGCCCTTAATGTGCTGAAGATGTTGAAAAAATAGTGTTTATCTTGGATAAAGAGATGATTGATTTGGATAATGTAAATTGGATAGTATCAATGAACATAGAACCTATTATTTATTTTTTTAAATATTAGTCTATATAATAGTGAACGAAGTTCTCTACTTCTTGGATTTGAGGGACATATCCTGTAATATTTTTAATTTGGAAGCATGCATATTTTAAAAAGGATTTATTGTAATTCTTTTTATTACCATGTTTCTAGAGAATATACAATGATTATATTAACATGTTTATAATGTGAAAACAAAGAGCTAATTTATGATATATGTGATAAATGTTAAACAATTTTCATGGACATCCTTATAATTTTTTAGATTTTCATTTTATAGAGGAATTACAAGTTTAACCATTTATGGAAGGGACTAAATTGAACAACAGATGATGTTTGTGATATTAAAGTAATTTCTCACCATATGAGGATTTATTCACATTAGATAACATGGGATAAGTCTTTTTTTTTGTGATAAAGACAAATGGAATGACCTATCAATCTATTTATGGATCTCATGATCTATTAGTTCTTCATGAATGAAATATTCAGCTTCATTCGTGGGAGTAAAAAATGAAGTGGGAAATGATTAAGTAACAACCAAGGATGAGGTTATACTAAAATCATTAAAGTATACCTTTACCTGAAAATTACTCAACATTAGGAAAATGATATCGACATAAAATTTTGTCTTAATAGATTAATTTTCATTGAACTAATGCCTTTTTAAAGAATCAATGTTCTTTGACTTTGTGGTATTCTATATTCCAATGATCATTCATTTGTTTATGATTGATGACCTCAATCACTTCCTATAAATATTTAGGATTTTCCTCCATTTCTAGTCTTCACTCCCAATAGATGTTATCCTATGTGGAAACCTAGTTATGAGTTACTTTAGGTAACCACTATTTTTCCAACATTTATTTTTTCAATGTATGTTTCATTATTAATTTTTACAGTGTGGGTTTCAATGAAATGAACATCCAAGGGTTAATCCTTTGATGCACATATGTATTGTTAGGGAGAAACTCATTTCAAGGAAAATGGAATGTAAACCCTAAGCTTTATTGACTTTGATTGAATTAGTTTATTCTTTTTGATATTTTTCATTTCACGCAACACTAAAAATAGTTTATTTTATATTAAAGCACTATAATTGGATTTCATTATAAGAAACACTAATTTAATCTTACACTACATGCAACATAATGTTTATCTTTCTCTATAAGGAACATTGATGTTACATGACATTAATTGATGGACTAAATTTCCTTTATGGATTGCGTAATATGCAAGAATGAGTGTTACCAAACAATAATATATTATTAAAAATATTATTATTTAACATAATAATATACAACCGAGATATTAAATTGAAAAATATAGTATTAAATAAATTATGAAAATTTATATTTTAATTAATTGGTTATCTATTTATTAGAAATGAATATTAAAACCAAATGAATATATAGGGAATGAGTTTATAAAATTTTATTTCTATGTGCAAAAGGAAATATATCTTATTAAATAAATTAATAAAATTTAGTGGATGATAATAATTAATTTTATGTGTTATATATTTAGTGAAATATTTTTCGTATTCATCCAACTTATTTTATAGGCATAAGATGAGAACAGACCCAATATTACACATAAAAACCTATATTTTTATAAAAGTAGTTTTACCGCCATTTAATGAAGAACCTATATTAAATATAAATTTCTGAGATTTTATAATTTTTATATGACAGTTAATTTTTTAAAAATAGATACATATAAATTATTTTAAGGTAATTGTTTTTCTGTTTTTCTGTTTTTCTGTGATGTGTCATTTTATAATGAATAGTGAAAAATAATGAATTTAAGTTCAAAACTTATTTTTCATATAATTTATTTATAAGGATAAATTATAATTTTAAATGATTTTGAAGATGAATTAGTTTAATGTTTTTATAAATTAACCCAATTTAGGTCATTTTATTAGTTTTAATTTTAAATTTATAATAAAAAAATAGAAATCTTTTAAACGTTTTATCTTTAAAAACTCGCTTTGTCATCCCATCGATGGGATTAAAATTATACTAATTTCTACAACTAAAGTTATTGGAATTTACAATAATGGATTACATATTTTTAATAATAATAAATTATAATTTTTAATATGTTAAACTTATTTTTTTAAAATATAAGTGAATGTAATTAAAATTAATTACATCGATTAAGTTAAAATATAGAATAATAATGGACTAAAAGTTTAACATCAGGGATCAAATGACCTATCCCCTTGTCAAAATCTCATTTTGTGGCCATATTTATAACATAAACTTTCCATTATTGAGTTTGGTTGGTTTGTGATTACTTTTTTTAGGTAAAAACGTTGGTACACCTAAATTGTTTTCCATAATGCTATGTGTATCCCCTTCCTCCCCTATAAAAAGCCACCAACTCTCCCCCTTCATCACACCTCTCACAAAAATTACGTTTGGAAAATATATAGTTAATAATATTCCCCAAATCCCTCCCTTTGTCCTTGGAGAATCCATTTTCATTGGAATAAATCCAATGTATCCCTTTAGGGTAAACCAAAATGAGTTATCCAAAGAGGATATGCCATCTTTCCTGAAGCTCCTTTAAATTATTTTATTTCCCCACTACTAAAATTCTTCTTTTTTCATGCATAAATAATATCCTATGTATCCTAAATGTTATTATATTTTTATTACAATGGTTTGAACTACAGTTACACACACTATTATCTAATGGGTAATGAACTTATTGTTCTAGTGTATGGGGAACTACCACCTCACGAAATGATATTATTCATTTTTTATTTACCACGTCTCATGGTTGATAATAACGATGGAAAATATATTTTTTTATGATATATATGATATATATGATATATATATTATTATTTAATTATCATATAACACATACCTTCATGATTTTATTTTTGTGTCAATATGATAATTTTGTTTGGGGACCTGTGTACTACCACCACCTCAAAGCGATGTCATTCATTCACACACTAAATAGAATGTTTTAAGGCTGAATTTAGTGAACTTATATGATATATATGATAAAAAACAGTAATATAATATAATTATATATATATACATATATGAAATTTACATTCTTATTTTCAATATTATAAAGAAAAACAAAAACAATGTTGATGTGTGCGTACGACCGATCACCACCACCAATGGTGTATTCTATTTCATATTAATATATTATATAGATTATTATAAACAAATATATACATGATATATATTATATTTATATGATTTTATTCATTCTTTAAATCATGATATAAGAATTAGGACCAAAATATATCAAATTAAAACACGAACGATTAACAAAGCAGTTATTATCTGAAATGTTACTTTAACATGTTATTGTTAATAAATGGGAAATATATTGTCATAAGAAAATAATATATATTATTATATATATGAATATGGTTATTTTATATATTTATAATAAACATATAATTATTATATAGGAGTCGTTTATTTCTACAATGAATGTTAGGACAAAAGGTAAGGAAATTTCATCTCATGTTTTTATTTTCATGAGATACATGCCTTATTCACCACTATTTTATTTTGTGATCTATATATAATGACCACAAATTTATTATATTAATACTATAATTAAATTTATGGGTACTTTCATATACATTTAATTAAATTTATATAATGTTATTTGTGGTTAGATCTTAACCAAATCAGTAAAATAATTTTTTCTCAATTTTCTTTCTTTAAGAAACATGTTTTGTTATGAAACTCTTTTCTTTTATGGGGTGTATATGATTCCAATTTACATGTAATATAAAAAATATCCTTATTTTTCACGATTTTTTGGGATCCATATAATTTTATTATCGTAAAATGGGGAGTATGAATGAAATCTACCCAGTGGTAGGATTTTACTAATACAATCTTATCATTTATCGAGATTTTTTATGATTATGCTTCCATTGATCAATTATTATGATTCATATCTCATTAACTCACATGAGTTTTCATAACATTGGGTTATTCATGGTATATCTATGTAGTGTTACTATGTGAAATTTATGTTCCTTCCAAACCATGATTTCAAAAAGTTTTCCTAAAATATTCTACCATTATCCAATGATCTTTAAAAGACATTTATACCTATTTTTTTCCTTTAAAAAAACTGTT
The DNA here is from genome assembly GCA_963277665.1 of Viscum album. Lineage (NCBI taxonomy): Eukaryota > Viridiplantae > Streptophyta > Magnoliopsida > Santalales > Viscaceae > Viscum > Viscum album. The sequence continues at coordinate 1,034,812,010 of OY728121.1, read as the reverse complement.
TTAAAAAAGAAATATTATTTTCATTTTATTTTCAAGCGACATTTCTAAAATTTTTGTCGTGAAAAAGGAATGTTATTCATAGATGGATTTACATGATGTTATGAACAACATTCTCTTGAAGCTTCCTTTACTAGATTAACCAATCATTCTTTTTAAAAGAAATTATTTTCCTAATACTCTTTAAATTCATTATTTTAAATTGGTTTTCATTAAAAATATTTCCAAAAATGTTTTACTTTTACAAAGTGATTATAAATGATTTTAAAAAGATCCATTATGTGTTTACAAAATCTTATTTTCGTAGAAAAGTATTTAGATGATTTTTTAATATTCTTTTATAAGTTTTAAAAGCATTTTCAATGAAAAAGGTTTTCAAAATGATTTGAATATTATTTTATAAATTTTCAATGAAAAACTTTTCTAATTTTTTTCATGAATATTTTATAAATATATTGGAAAAATATTTTAATATTTCTTTCAAGATTCTTTCATATGTTTTCAATGAATAATTTGTTTTCAAAAAAATTTCCAGATTTATTTATAACTGTTAAATGTATTTTCAATGAAATAGTTCTAAAAAATATTTGAATAGTTACTTATAAGTTTTCAAAGAAAAAGGTTTTTTAGAATGTTCATAAATATTAATTTATATTGTTTTCAAGTTTATTTTTAAGAAAACCTCTTTCAAAAGGTTTTATTATATAAAAATAATTTTTCAAGATGAACGAATAATTTCCTCCAGAAATATTTATAAAATACAATTCAAAATCATTTCCCATTTAAGATGAAATATTTTGTTGTTACTCATGCATTATTGGGGATATTATCCCCAGTTCCATTCAAATTATTCCTTTTAATGGTTTATGTTTTGATGGCATACCATTCATGAATCACTTTTCTCTGTCATGGGATATATTTTTATCTATTCCATTTCTCTTTCACAGGTTCTATGTTTATGAGATCAGTTTATCTTTCATAGGTTACATGTTAATTAAATACTTTTCTCTTTAAGGGGTTATTTTTCAATGAAAACCATTTATTTTCATGGGTTATGATTTTATGAAACAATTATTAAACATATCACTTTTCTATAGATTAGGATAAAATTGCATGTTTATGATACCCGTTTCATTTCAAGGGTTATGTTAAGATTAATTTTTATGATCTCATGGAATACATATGTATGATTTAATTTTGGGATGGGTTGGAGATATATCTCTATACAATGTATTGTGTAAATATATATATATATCTCATGAGATAGACCTATATGGTCCTAGGAGTGAACTTTGACTACTTAGAAGGCCATGAGAGTGAACCATGACTACCATGATGGTATGGTTAGTGAAATCATACTACTAAGATAGCCATTAGAGTGTCAATGTGGTATAGGGAGTGAACTCATACTAATAATATTTCCATTCTAGTGAACCATGACTACCATGATGTAATGGTTATAGAACCCGTACTACTAAGATGGAGTTGGTAGTTATTCCTTGACTACTATAGAAATAATTTTATATAGTTTTGTGTCTTCCACAATTCCATGCCTTATTCTTATGATATGATTTCATGGATTATGTTCTTTATTTCCTTATGATTAATGTCTTATGAAATTATAATATTTATTCATTACTTTTTATTTATTGTCTTTGATATGAAGGGTATGATATTCAATATTCAAGATCTTATTCTCACACACCTATTCTCATGATTATGTTTACATATCTTCCTTATTTACGAATATTGGGCATGTAACAGCCTGAGATTTTATGAAAAATATTCTTTTTAATTTTATTAATGTCTTGTGTTATACGCTACACCAAAAGGAGCTTTCACAATACACATCTCTGACCTGGCTTGAATTATACGCAATCGCGACCTTCCACGATAGCGTGTGTTGTATGCAACACCGAGTTTCGCTAAACAACGATATGCTATTAAGATATTATTAAAACTAGCCGTTATGAATAGTAATAACCACTTTTTGAAATTTTTTAAATTTTATTTTTCAAAATGGAATTCATTTTTGGATTCGTAATATCGAAATTAGCTTAGGGTGAAATTTTGGTACTTTTCAGATAACTTTCATATTCTGATGAATAGTGAAAATTACTAACTTTTAATTAAAAACAACTTTTTTAACCGAAATAATTAATAGTGATAAATTATTAATTTTAGTGGTTTTAAAGTATATTTAGAATATATTTTTACAATTTAATACAATGTTGGTCATTGGATGTAATTTCACATTTAAACCAGACATAAACAAGTGTCAATCTTTTGATAGATATTGTTTCTTAAAAACAAGTTATTTGTTTTAACAGCGGGATTTAATTATAAAATTAATTAATTCAACTTCTATGTTATGAATTTGGTAAAATAGCCTTCATTTTTGAATTCGGAATATGAAATATAGCTTAGGATGAAATTTTGGCATTTTTCTGAAAACTTTCAATTTTTGATGAATAGTGAAACCACTAAGTGGTAGGTTAAAAACTGAATTTTGCATAAAACATAATTTTACCGCTTTTGTGAATGGAATTTCGAAAATCCGACAGACACGGTTAATATCAAGGACTAAAATGTGGTTCAATGAGATGAAAATAATTTTTGGTGAATAGTAACTTTTTACTTTTTTTTACCACGGTTAATAGTAAATAGGGTAACTAAGGGTAAATATGATATTACTATTACCCTAACACATGTCCTAATTCTATTGGATAAGTGTAATTCGACCAAAAACAACCTTATGAATATAATATGACCATTTAGGTCCACTTGGATTAGATTATGACATTTAATATTATTTTATTTAATGAATAGTTAAAATAGTTAAAATCAAAGTTTAATAACTAAAACATTTTTAATATGGGGTTATACATAAGATAAATTCGACTATAAATATTCATTAGAAAGCTAACAATATTTCCTACATAATGATATTTTATTTATAATTTTTATACTTTAAATATATTAATTTATTTATGACACAACGATGATGCAGTAATTACCCTTTTAAGGAAATATTAACATAATTGATGTTATAAATGCTCGAATGAATGTAATTTGAGACTTTTTATGAATTACACTAATTTTCTAGGTTACTATGATATATTAGTGTTGATTTAATCAACATGGTTAGAACATATAATTCTGTTATGACTTTCACAAAAATCATATATCAAATAGTGTCAAAATTGACACAAAATAGTTTTTAAATCAAATATTATATTATTAATTGTTATTTTATTCCTCAAAATCTAAGGTTCGGCCAAATGACTTAGATAAGGATATATATATTAATAATAAACAATTTGGGGTTCGTTTGGCATGTTATAGTAAGTGTATTAACCATATTGTGAAAGAAAACAAAAAGACACGGTAAAAGTTAAATTATTTAACTTAGAGTTAAATCTAATTGATAAGGTTAAAATAATACCCTAAACTTGTCTAAATCCTATTGGATGATAGGATTTAGACCCATCCCCACTTTAGCTTCGAAATAAGACCCTTTGGAACCATTATTAACCGATTTTGACTTTAATATAAAATAATATTTTAAGATATTCTTAAGGTGCCCCTCTCCTCCCTTATAAAAGGGTACCTCCTCCCCCTCCTCCTCACACCAATTTGAGCACTCAAGCTTGGCCAAACCCTGCCAAAATCCCTTCTCCACTTCTCTAGAATAATCCTAGAGGTCCTGGTCTTCTTCAAAGACCAATCTTAGATCCCTAAGTGGAGGATTCAAAGAGGCGTTTCAAAGAAGAGGTAATATCCATTACCGATCTTTTCAATTTCGTTCTTCTTCAACTTATTCTTCTTTAGTTGTTTCATGATAAAGTAATAACATCAGTATTTATTATATACTGATATGTCATTATAAATATGAAACAACTCTAATTCACCTTCTATCCATCATACGGAAAAATGAAATCACCGCGCGTGCGTACGTACGGAATACCGTCTCCACGCCGTGGTGTAATATATTTTCCGTCACCACCTTAATTGGATTGGTATAATGGTGTAATGAGTAACTATATATGATTATTATAAAGTTATATTGATACTGAAATAGTATACATACACTTCAACACAATTCCACGACCATGGGAACGATATCATCGCTCGTGCGTACGTACTGACTACCGTCTCCACGACGCGATGGGATTCATTCTCCATGTTAACCATTTAAGAATGATTAAAAAGTATATATAAGAAATAATAATGAAATATATGACATTATAAAGCTACTGTATTTATGTATATATGTATATGTATGTCATCTACTTACTTCCATTCAAGACAATAAGGAAAGGAAAACAGCGTTCATGCGTACGTACGGACTACCGTCTCCATGAACGGTGTTTTTCATTTAATTTATCTATCTTATATATATATATACTGAATATATATGATATATAAATCATATTTTATATTCTGGAAGTAAGTAAATCATGATATAAGTAATAATAATGTCAAGAACAACAAGTCAAAACACCTACGATAAATGAAACGATTTTACCCAAAACGCTTCTTTAACATGGAATTTACAAAAGAACAGGTAATATAAAGTCATAAGTGAACCATATATGATATCATAACAATGAATATGATTCTTTAATAAGTAAATGACATTATTTAAATCATTATATAGGAGGTTCGGACACATACGAAGCAAATCGGACCTAAGGTAAGGGATAAATTTTCAATCTCATTTTTATCCGAGATTGCTTATACGTAAGTATTTAGTGGGGTTGCGTTTATCATCCATGACCATGTTTTCTAAAAGTGTTTTTATAATATGTTACCATTATTCCATGAATGTTTAAAGTCATTTTTACCCTTTATTGACTTTTTACAACATTGTATGAATGGAATCTTTCCTTGGGTTACCATATAAGGTACTTTTTGACTTTTCCGAAAAAAGTACGAGGAGAATGTTATTTTTAACTTATACGGCGTGAACGGATTTTTACGGTTTCATATAACCTCATTTTTAAGAAGCTTCCTCTACAATATTGCATGATTATTTTCACCAAAACCATTATCTTTTAAAATTGCATGGAATTTTGTGAAAAGAAAATGATTTTAAAGATGAAAGGATATTTTCCTCAAGAATGGAGTTCAAGTATTTTATCAAAATTATTTTCCATCTAAGATAATAAAAGGGTTCTGTTTTTATCCCTATTATTACATGGATTTGATTATGTTTTGATGGAAATATTTTTTTTTCTTTATCTTATATGAATTTTTTTATGATGTCATGTTGTTTAAGAATCCCATTTTTATTACATGGGTTACGCTATGATGTATGGTTTATGATTATGTGGCACACATAAGAAGAGATTCATTATAAGATGGGTGGGACCTATATCTCCCTCCAATGCATTGCGTAAATATTTTATATCTCATGAGATAGACATGTCTGGTATGGTAGGTTATACCGGTTCAGTGAAACAGGACTGAAATGAGGGTTACTCGATTCAGAAAGGGACTTTGTCCACTAAGATAGTCTTGGCAATGAGTCTTGACTAACAAGAAATGATTCTCTATGATTATGTGTGAATGCCACAAAGTTTCATGTTTTAAGTTATGATTATTGTGATTGCATTTCACTACCATGATTTATCCCATGTTATGAAATTATGCTCTCTTTTGCAGGTTATGATTTCCAAATGTTATGTTCTTATGAATACGATGTGATTGATATTTCTTTTGTTTACCCTTACTGAGCATTTGAGCTCACCCTTTTATGTTTTCTTTTCCCCAGGATATATAGAAAGGTTTTAGGTAAAAAAAGGAAGATCTTTATGGGAGATGTTGAAGATCTTTCACCACGATTAGAAGATTTTATTCCGAGTTTCCAAAGACACTAAACTATTACGATCCTTGTTTGTGTGTTTTTGTTATGCACTAAGTATTCCAAAAAAGTAATGTAATGTTCATGTACATCAAGCTTCGGGTCTCTACAGTTGGTATCAGAGGAAAGGTTTAGTCAACCTTTGGAAACTAGGATGCGAAAACGTTAGTGAGATCCCTAGAGATATTTCTACGGTATGTCTAGGGATGTCCCTAAGGTTAAGTATACGTATAGGTTATAGTACTAGAACTACGCTAACGATCATAGAATTAAACCTAAGATGTTAGATATTGAAGGTACTCCCCCTTTATTATGTTGTTTTCCCTATCATGATTTTTTCCTCTCACACTATTCTTTTTGGGTTTTAGACGATGGCTAGAACCCGAAGGAACCGTGTTGATCAATGTAATGGACAATGCAATGATTGTCCTCCGGAACAAACAAATGTTATGGGAGATGGAGTGCAAAATCTTATTGCTATACTTACACAAGCTATGAATCATTCTGGACTTCCAAATGAGCAGAGAAGGGAACAATATTCTATTGAGTCCTTCCTGAGGCAACGTCCACCTTCTTTCAGTGGGTCTTCTGATCCACTTGTTGTTGAACAATGGATCAGTACCACTGAAAAGATATTTTCAGTTCTTCAATGTTCTGAGCATGATAAAGTCATCTTAGCAGTATATCGTTTGGAAGGTGAAGCTGATCAATGGTGGAATCTTATCAAGAATACAAGTCAAAGAGATGAAATTGAGTCCATGGAATGGGACGAGTTCAAGAACTTATTTTTCAATAAGTACTTCCCTCGTATTCTTCGAACAAAGATGGAGAAGGAGTTTTTTTGAACTAAAGCAAAAGGATGATGAATCTGTTGGTATATACGAAGCGAATTTACAAGACTTGCAAGGTATGCATCTGGCATTATCATCCAACCTGAAAGTAAAGTTGATCGATTTTTCATTGGCTTAAAACCAAGTCTTCGAAGGGCATTAGCTATAAGAGACTTCAGTAGCTATGAAGAAATTGTGCGTTGTGATATCAAGGTAGAAATGGAAGTTGGTGTTACATATCCATCTCATGGTTTTGACAAGAAACGAAAGATGGAGTTCAAGGAGAAATCTCAGAATAATGGTGAAAAGAAGATGAATGTTTCCTTATGCACAAAGTGTGGAAAGAAGCATGGTGGAGATTGTCTTAAAGGGACTAGAAAATGTTTTAAGTGTGGAAAAGAAGGTCATCGAGCAGCTGAGTGTCAAAGTAATGGAAAAAGGGTTTCTAATGATGTGAATAAAGCAAACACTGCAGAGAACGCACCACCAACACTTCAATGCTTCAAGTGCAAGGAAATGGGGAATTATGCTAATAAATGCTCTAATCCAAGGGTTAGTGATGACCAACATGAGCAACCACTGAAGGCAAAGGACAAAGGGAAGTCACATGCGATCATTATTGGAAATGTTGAATATGAAAACGATGTTGTGGAATGATTAAGTGTTTATGTAATGGGATTCCAAAATAATGTTGTATCATTGAGTATTGCAATATTTATTGATGTGGTATTCAAAGTGATTGAGATATTTTTTGGAAATAAGATGATATGCACATAATGAAGGGAAAACGAGAAAATGAAATGTTTAATAGTATTCATGAGCTCATGATTGATATAAGGACTAAGTGATATTATGGTTTTAGTATATAGAATTTTGAGGATTTTGGTATGTGGAAAGTGTTAACTTTAAACTGAATTCATGTTTTCACTAAGGTATTCAAGAGAATACATGATTAAGGACTTTGAACGTTTAGAATGTGACCAACAAGACATATCTTATGGGGATCAATGATGGTATTAAATCTCTGGTAATTGTTTTCACTATATTATGAGAGTGGACTGTAGTATTATGGGTAAGCCTAAAGATTGGAATTGATTATGTTGGAATAAGTTAGTATTGTTTAAGGATAGAAGTTTTTTTTCGATATTATTGATGGGATGTTAAAGTAATATAGTTTTAGAAAAAGGACAACCTGCAGGATGGGCGACAGCCCATCGCTTCGGACAAAGCTGTGGGAATCTAACCCACAACTGAAGTGCGATTGGCCTTTATCGCCTACCACTGACCTACAGGAAGTCCCTGTTTAGTAGAAAACTAGTTTTATTATATTAAGCAGTATGATATGTGAAGTATAAGTCCATTTTAGGAACAATATATGATTAATCTCACTATAGATCGACTTATGTATATATTTGTTTTGCTAACCTTTTGTTTGAGACAGATGGAATGACCCGTCATTCTATCAAATGATCTGCTAACACTTCACGAATAACAAATTCAACTTCATTTATTTAAGAGATGAAGTGGAAATTTTTCAAGGCATGAACAATAGTGATATTGTACCAAAATAAAGAAAGTATTTATTCTAATTCAAATTTTCAACTTTAGGGAAATGATCTTGAAAACCAAGAATGTTGTCCTAGTGATCTTATACCTGATGAATCAGATGGTACCTTAGATCTCACAAATTTATGGATATGTGATTACTGGCTTTTCCATAGCCATGTTCTCTACCACTCTCCATCATAACATGATGGTTATATTTCTCTTCCATATCCATATTTTCACCTATGTGGAAACCCAGTGATTAGTTTATTTGGTTAATCGTTACATTTCATACTTTAATTTTTAAAGCCAAGTTTTGGTATTCCTTTTTACGATGTGGGTTTCTATTAAAGAAACTTTCGAATAGTAAACCATTTATAACCCCGACGAATTTCGAGGGCGAAATTCATTTTAAGGGGGGTAGAATGTAACAGCCTGAGATTTTATGAAAAATATTCTTTTTAATTTTATTAATGTCTTGTGTTATACGCTACACCAAAAGGAGCTTTCACAATACACATCTCTGACCTGGCTTGAATTATACGCAATCGCGACCTTCCACGATAGCGTGTGTTGTACGCAACACCGAGTTTCGCTAAACAACGATATGCTATTAAGATATTATTAAAACTAGCCGTTATGAATAGTAATAACCACTTTTTGAAATTTTGTAAATTTTATTTTTCAAAATGGAATTCATTTTTGGATTCGTAATATTGAAATTAGCTTAGGGTGAAATTTTGGTACTTTTCGGATAACTTTCATATTCCGATGAATAGTGAAAATTACTAAATTTTAATTAAAAACAACTTTTTTTAACCGAAATAATTAATAGTGATAAATTATTAATTTTAGTGGTTTTAAAGTATATTTAGAATATATTTTTACAATTTAATACAATGTTGGTCATTGGATGTAATTTCACATTTAAACCAGACATAAACAAGTGTCAATCTTTTGATAGATATTGTTTCTTAAAAACACGCTATTTGTTTTAACAGCGGGATTTAATTATAAAATTAATTAATGCAACTTCTATGTTATGAATTTGGTAAAATAGACTTCATTTTTGAATTCGGAATATGAAATATAGCTTAGGATGAAATTTTGGCATTTTTCTGAAAACTTTCAATTTTTGATAAATAGTGAAACCACTAAGTGGTAGGTTAAAAACTGAATTTTGCATAAAACATAATTTTACCGCTTCTGTGAATGAAATTTCAAAAATCTGACAGACACGGTTAATATCAAGGACTAAAATGTGGTTCAATGAGATGAAAATAATTTTTGGTGAATAGTAACTTTTTACTTTTTTTTACCACGGTTAATAGTAAATAGGGTAACTAAGGGTAAATATGATATTACTATTACCCTAACACATGTCCTAATTCTATTGGATAAGTTGAATTAGACCAAAAACAACCTTATGAATATAATATGACCATTTAGGTCCACTTGGATTAGATTATGACTTTTAATATTATTTTATTTAATGAATAGTTAAAATAGTTAAAATCGAAGGTTAATAACTAAAACATTTTTAATATGGGGTTATACATAAGCTAAATTCGACTATAAATATTCATTAGAAAGATAAAAAGATTTTCTACATAATTATATTTTATTTATAATTTTTAGACTTTAAATAAATTAATTTATTTATGACACAACGATGACGCAGTAATTTCCCTTTTAAGGAAATATTTACATAATTGATGTTATAAATGCTCAAATGAATGTAATTTGAGACTTTTTATGAATTCCAATAATTTTCTAGGTTACTATGATATATTAGTGTTGATTTAATCAACTTGTTTCGAATATATAATTCTGTTATGACTTTCTCAAAAATCATATATCAAATAGTGTCAAAATTGACACAAAATAGTTTTTAAATCAAATATTATATTATTAAATGTTATTTTTTTCCTAAAAATCTAAGGTTAGGACAAATGACATAGATAAGGATATATATATTAATAATAACCAATTTGGGGTTCTTTTGGCATGTTATAGTAAGTGTATTAACCATATAGTGAAAGAAAACAAAAAGACACGGTAAAAGTTAAATTATTTAACTTAGAGTTAAATCTAATTGATAAGGTTAAAATAATACCCTAAACTTGTCTAAATCCTATTGGATGATAGGGGTTAGACCCATCCCCACTTTAGCTTCGAAATAAGACCCTTTGGAACCATTATAAACCGATTTTGACTTTAATATAAAATAATATTTTAAGATATTCCTAAGGTGCACCTCTCCTCCCTTATAAAAGGGTACCTCCTCCCCCTCCTCCTCAAACCAATTTGAGAACTCAAGCTCGGCCAAACCCTGCCAAAATCCCTTATCCACTTCCCTAGAATAATCCTAGAGGTCCTGGTCTTCTTCAAAGACCAATCTTAGTTCCCTAAGTGGAGGATTCAAAGAGGCGTTTCAAAGAAGAGGTAATATCCATTACCGATCTTTTCAATTTCTTTCTTCTTAAACTTCTTCTTCTTTAGTTGTTTCATGATAAAGTAATAACATCAGTATTTCTTATATACTGATATGTTATTATAAATATGAAACAACTCTAATTCACCTTCTATCCATCCTACAGAAAAATGAAATCACCGCGCGTGCGTACGTACGGAATACCGTCTCCACGCCGTGGTGTAATATATTTTCCGTCACCACCTTAATTGGATTGGTATAATGGTGTAATGAGTAACTATATATGATTATTATAAAGTGATATTGATACTAAAATAGTATACATACACTTCAACACAATTCCACGACCATGGGAACGATATCATCGCTCGTGCGTACGTACGGACTACCGTCTCCACGACGCGATGAGATTCATTCTCCATGTTAACCATTTAAGAATGATTAAAAAGTATATATAAGAAATAATAATGAAATATATGACATTATAAAGCTACTTGATTTATGTATATATGTATATGTATGTCATCTACTTACTTCCATTCAAGACAATAAGGAAAGGAAAACAACGTTCATGCGTACGTACGGACTACCGTCTCCATGAACGGTGTTTTTCATTTAATTTATCTATCTTATATATATATATATACTGAATATATATGATATATAAATCATATTTTATATTCTGGAAGTAAGTAAATCATGATATAAGTAATAATAATGTCAAGAACAACAAGTCAAAACACCTACGATAAATGAAACGATTTTACCCAAAACACTTCTTTAACATGGAATTTACAAAAGAACGGGTAATATAAAGTCATAAGTGAACCATATATGATATCATAACAATGAATATGATTCTGTAATAAGTCAATGACATAATTTAAATCATTATAAAGGAGGTTCGGACACATACGAAGCAAATCGGACCTAAGGTAAGGGATAAATTTTCAATCTCATTTTTATCCGAGATTGCTTATATGTAAGTATTTACTGGGGTTACGTTTATCATCCATGACCATGTTTTCTAAAAATGTTTTTATAAAATGTTACCATTCTTCCATGAATGTTTAAAGTCATTTTTACCCTTTATTGACTTTTTACAAAATTGTATGAATGGAATCTTTCCTTGGGTTACCATATAAGGTACTTTTTGACTTTTCCGAAAAAAGTACGAGGAGAATGTTATTTTTAACTTATACGGTGTGAACGGATTTTTACGGTTTCATATAACCTCATTTTTAAGAAGCTTCCTCTACAAAATTGCATGATTATTTTCAACAAAACCATTATCTTTTAAAATTGCATGGAATTTTGTGAAAAGAAAATGATTTTAAAGATGAAAGTATATTTTCCTCAAGAATGGAGTTCAAGTATTTTATCAAAATTATTTTCCATCTAAGATAATAAAAGGGTTCTGTTTTTATCCCTATTATTACACGGATTTGATTATGTTGTGATGGAAATATTTTTTTTTCTTTATCTTTTATGAATTTTTTTATGATGTCATGTTGTTTAAGAATCCCATTTTTATTACATGGGTTACGCTATGATGTATGGTTTATGATTATGTGGCACACATAAGAAAGGATTCATTATAAGATGGGTGGGACCTATATCTCCCTCCAATGCATTGGTTAAAGATTTTATATCTCATGAGATAGACATGGCTGGAATGGTAGGTTATACCGGTTCATTGAAACAGGACTGAAATTAGGGTTACTCGATTCAGAAAGGGACTTTGTCCACTAAGATAGTCTTGGCAATGAGTCTTGAATAACAAGAAATGATTCTCTATGATTATGTGTGAATGCCACAAAGTTTCATGTTTTAAGTTATGATTATTGTGATTGCATTTCACTACCATGATTTATCCCATGTTATGAAATTACGCTCTCTTTTGCAGGTTATGATTTCCAAAATGTTATGTTCTTATGAATACGATGTGATTCATATTTCTTTTGTTTACCCTTACTAAGCATTTGAGCTCACCCTTTTATGTTTTCTTTTCCCCAGGATATAAAGAAAGGTATTAGGTAAAAAAAAGGAAGATCTTTATGGGAGATGTTGAAGATCGTTCACCACGATTAGAAGATTTTATTCCGAGTTTCCGAAGACACTAAACTATTACGATCCTTGTTTGTGTGTTTTTGTTATGTACTAAGTATTCCGCAAAAGTAATGTAATGTTCATGTACGTCAAGCTTCGGTTCTCTACAGGGCATCTGAGCTCACCCATTTTTATGTTTCCATTCCCATAGGTTATTAAGATATGTATTATAGTTTTTTTATCTAAGATGGGTTCTATTAAAGAAAACCCAACGGGGAGATAATTTTTCTCACTTATGAACAAGTGTTTATGTTTCCATGTTTCCAAAGGCAGTAGACTAATACAGTATTTGGGTGTTTGTTTGTGTAATGTGTTAAGTATTCCACAAAAGTCATGAAATGTTAAAGTATGAAAATCTAGGGTCACTATAAATATAGTATAACCATCTCCATGATAATAATCAGGAAAAAATTATATTTTTTATATATTAGTTATAATTTTTTGACCAATTATGAAAGATAGTTTTGAGAAATGGTGTTTGTAACGATCATGTAGATGATAGGTTATGCATATTCATGGGTTATGTATCTATTTTTAAATGATCATTATGAAAATGAGGTAAGAAATATTTTAACTTTTAGGAATAAAAAAAATATCATATTATTTATTTAAATATTCATATACATATCATCCACATGGTGTGGTGTATAATGTGAGTCCCATCATTTTGTAAAAGAGGTAGTCCACATGCATATGAAAAATTTTATGATCATTATATGAGTGAAACGGTAAGAAATAAAATGATATATTGTATTTAAATATTGATAAATATGACAATAATATCAGTATTAATCCTATAATATCACATAAAATTATTAAATTTATCCTTATCACCACCCATGTAAAGAGTTCGCTTCTTGAGGCAGTAGTCTGCTGTACACATTAGCGATGTTATTGTATCCTCTATAGAATGTAAAATAAAAAGGTATATATGATATAATGAACCCATATGTATAATTATGTTATAAATATCATATATATTATCTATATATATCATCATAAAAAACCATGTCATTTTGTAAAGGAAAAAGGAATCACATAGACTCACGAGGCTGTAGTCCATTGTACATATGAATGATGATCTCGTACTCCATTTGATGGAAGCGGATATGGATAAATATTATTATCTGAACATAATAACACATTGGTAAATTTTATATACTGGTGTTTTAAATTTGGATTTTTTAAGAAATAATTTAAGCTGAAAAAAAGAACGAAAATGGAAGAGCAATATTAAGATAATTACATTCTCTAGAAGAAAAATCCGTTAGATCTCCTCTTAAAACCCATATTATTGGTAATTTATGAGAAAAAGAATCTCCAAACTGTTTATAAATATATAAGAGAGATAATATGGTGGGTTTTGGTTGATAAAAAAGGCTTGGGAGGCATGAATATGTGAATAGATAGAGTGCCATTTTAAATGTTGAGAAAGGGACATCGTTATGAATTACAATGAAATTTACCAAAAGGATCCAAGGTAATAATGTTGTTCAAATGATAAAAGACTAAATATTAATCTATATTATAAATTGGTATGTATAATGTAGTACTATGATAATAAAATATGAATTTTACAGGTTGGTTGATCATTATTAACACTTTTCTTCTTAGTTTAGCCCCATGGTAACCCCATTTTTACCTAAACTGATGGAATTATTTTTTTCTATTTCCATATTAATTTTGGAAATAATTTATCTTGAAATTATTATATAATATAAATCATAATAATTAAAAATATTTAATCTATTTTTCACTTTCATATAGAGAAGTTAAAATATTTAATTTTACATTTATCTCGCAGACGCGATAAGAAAATGGTTTTTGAAATAGAAAATGTGAAAAATTTACAACATTATTATAACAAATATATTACTAAATTGATTATAATGTCAAAAATTGGATAGAGTGGTATATAATTGAACTAATTTTACTTTAAAAATAATTGGAAATATAATTTTTCAATATTAATAATCTAAAAAATGGATGTATTCTTTTAAAATTTTGTATTTTTCAATATTAATAAAAAATTACACATTTCTGAAACATCCAAAAAATTCACCCTAAGATAATTTTGATAAGATGATTTAAAAATAAAGTTAATTTTTTATTTTTTTTCTAAAAGTGGAAAAAATAATTTTAAATTCTGTATGGAAATTATCACTAACCCGTCTTTAAAAAAATACTATTTTTTGGAAAAAATATACTTTTATTTTAAATGTTTGTTATATTATTTGAACTAAATAGATAAAAAACGTACAAGTGTAAAATATAAAATTTTCATAATTTATATCATTGTATTTTACCTAATAATTTACCAACAATGATATAATGGTCAGGTTTAAATAATTTTTTAATAGAGTATCACATTTTGTTTAAAACAGGTGTTTCAAGCATCACAAGCTATCAATGAAATTTAATTTATTCTAGAAAAAATATATTATAAATTATATTCTTGTCAAATTGATCTCTATTAATAAAAAATCATCCTTTATATTTCATTAATATTACCTTCTAAACATCTGAGGGTTATTTTTCTTCATAACACCCTCTCGTTCCCACGTTCCTTCCTCCATTTTTTGATTTGTCCAAAGTACATTTGTTATGTGAGTCATATGATTCTTCAATAATTTCTCTCAATTATTAATAATTTTTATGGTTTCACCAGATTATGATATATGAGGTTCAAATTTATTTCATCATATGTAAGTATATGTGTTGGATCCAGCATATACATTCATAACAACGATATTTGGAACACATCATGTACTTTTGAGATATTTAGTGGAATTTCCAAATGATAAGATACAACTCCAATTATGTCTTGAATTTAAAAGGATTTGATGTACCTGGGGATTAGTTTCCCTTTCTTACAGAACCATATTACACCCTTCCATGGATACACTTTCTAAAAAAATGACCTCTAACTTATATTACCATATCATTACTCTGAATATAGGTATAAAACTTTTTCATACTTTTAGATGCTTTACCATGATCTGAAATATCCTTTTCCATTTTTTTCCCTTCAACATGTTCCGATCCTATGAGTTTTAATTCACCAACATCATCCCAACAAGTTGGACTATGAAATCTCCTTCTATATAGTGCTTAATGTGGATCTATTTGAATAATTTAATGGAAGATGTGTTTATAGAACAACTCTACCAAAGTTAAATAATGATCCCACATACCTTAAAAGTGAAGTGAGAATAACCTCCAAAAGACATCCATTGTCAAAATATTCCATTTAGATTGACCGTCAGATTTAGTTTGGTAAGAAGTTTTCAAATGATGCTTAGTATCATGAGCCTTGTGAAGACTCTTATAGAATTTTGATGTAAAACAATGGTCTAGATTAGTAAAAAATGAAAGAGGTTCTCCATGAAGTCTTACAACTTCATTAATATGGATTCTTGTGATATGTTCAGGAGATAAATCTTATCTTATAACTTTGAAATGTTTATATTTAGTTTGGATATCAATGATAACCCATATTTCATTGTTATTCGTAGGTGTAATTTTTAGTTCTATAAAAAATTCCATAGTAATATCATCTCATTTCCAAAAATGAATTGGAAGTGGTTTTATGAATCCACTATTATGTTTTATCATAGATTTAACGTGTTTAAATACGAAACATATAGAAGCATAATCACCAATTTCCTACTTCATTTTTTCCCACCAATAATGTTACCTAAAATATCTATACAACAATGTGCTACAATGGTGTATTGAGAAATTATAGCTGTGAGAATCATCCAGAAAATTCCATTTTTAGATAAAGTATAGATAGAACACATAGTCACTTTAAAAATTTCAGAATACTATCTTTATAAATGATGTATTCTAATTTAGTATCATTCATACATTTTATTTTCTTATGATTATTCTCATCATCATTTTGATAATTTTTTATTTTTTATATTAAATATGGTTCCGAAATGATTTAAAAAATGAGTTATTTATCCTTACCCTTAAAAATTGCCATATGCCTATTTATTATATCCATGATCATAAGATAAAACTCAATCTTTATTTGGGATATAATTCCATGATATTTCCTACTTAATACACCAACTACCTTGTTTCCATTCCCCAGATAAATGTGTATTGGGAAAACATAATCCTTGGGTAACTCTATCCATCTCTTTTTCCTCATGTCAAGCTATTTTTTGTGAAAATATTTATTTTAGGATCTTATGGTCTTTAAATATATCACACCACTCACCATATTGAATATGTATCCATATCATCAATGAAGATATTGCAACTGCCAAATCCAGATCGCGGGTGGGATAATTCTATTTATGAATACTCAACTGACTTGATGTGTTTGCAATAAATTAATCATTTTGCATTAGTATATAACTGAGTCCCTTCCCTAATGCATCACTATATATCACAAACCCATAATTTCTAGATGGTAGAGTCATAATCAGAGATTTTACCAATCTCTTATTTAGTTCATCAAAAAATTATTCACATTCCTTTCTCCAAAAAAAACATTACATTATTTGGGGAATATTTTTTAACAGGTTATCCAATCAAGAAATATTACGAAAGTATAACTGATAGTAACCTTCAAAAATAATTAAACTATGTACCTCAGTTATTTTTGTCGATTTATGCTATTATTTGATCATGTTTTTATTTATAGAATAAACTAATATTTCATACATGGATATAACATGGACATGAAAAGAAACTTCATGAAGCTGAAAATCACACTTAATAAAATTTACATGTAACTCTTCAAATATAAGTGTTTCGATAGTAACCTGAAAGTGATTCTCATGGTACTCATAGCTATTATAATACACCAAAACATAATCAATGAATACCAAGGAAATCAGGAATATTTCTTTGAATAATCCCTTTACTATATCCATAAAATAGTGGATGAATTAGTTAATCCAAATATAATTAAAATAAACTAAAAATGTCCATACCTCATCCAAAAAGATATCTTAATTATTAAGTTATTCTTTATAGGAAATTAGTGATACCCAGAACAATGGTTAATCTCAAAAAAAATATCAGGATCCATGAATCTGATATAATAAATCATCAATGTGAAGTAGAGGATACATTTTCATTATCATAATAGTAGTGGGTTCCATATATTCTGTGCACAACCTCATGGATCCATCATTCTTCATAAATAAGAAAAAAGGGATACCCATGTTGAAACTCTCAGGAGAAAACATCCATTATCACCAAACTAATCTAGTTTTTCTTCAACTCTACTAATTCCATAATTTCTATTTTTTTGAAGTTGTTTATATTGGTCTTACATTAAAAATTAAATCAATAAAAAAGTAAATATCATCCTATGGTGTATTTTTATGTAATTACTCAGGAAATACATCAATTTAATCGTGTACTATATGTACATCCTCAATTTAAATACCATCTTCTTAATCCGTAGAGGTTGTTTTCTCATTTTCTCCCAGAATATAATTCAGTAGAGCTACTGGGGGAGGATCAATGTATGAATCAGATGATGAAGTATCTTCTATAAAGAAATTTAATTCTACACCTTCCTCACAAATCATAATTTAATAATTATTTTAATATAGTTTTTCATCATATTTTGAAATAGACTTGTCACGACCCTTCTTCTCCAAGATGATGTAAGGAACATTAAAATGCCAGACCCTTCTTTCCTCAAGAAGAAGGAGAGATAATTACCCCTCGAGTTCTGCCTTTGATATGTCCCATAGTGGAAAATAACACCAAGGGTATATAATCTCACCTAAAAATGGAAGGCATTACCCTTTTTGTTGAACAAGATCGGAAGATAAGATGGTAAATCCCAAACAAATCTAAATTCCAAAAGTAAAAGTAATGAAAAAATACATTCCAACATGCATGTCCAAAATTAGAGCTGATACAAAGGATAATGGAAATTCTAAAGTAAAGTACCAAAAGAATGAACTAAGAAGCAACAGAAATAATCCCGATTCTTGAGCTAGTAAAGTCCAGCACAGTCCCCAATGTCCTCCTAGAAACCTGAAAATAGTTTTATCTACGTAGGGTGAGCATGCTAGAATACTTCGTAGGGAAACTAAAGCTACCCATGCACAAGTCGGGGAAACATACTAATTCCCCTTTGAGAAAACAAAAAAACCTCAAGAACCTAAAAATAAATACAAACCATCCCAACCTCACTAAGTCACCCTCACCCTAGTAAAACATGTCAAGTAAAGTAGTAGTATGAGTATATCAATATTTAAGTACCCCACACCACTTTCCAACTTGTTAACTAGACATTCCTAATAGCTAACGTCTTGACTACACCTCTCTTCTCATAAGAAGTCCCACAACCACAACCCACTAGCACACACCTTGGATTTAGACCACACACAATCCCACCCATAGACACATGGGATACAAAAATACACAATTTCTCACACAGACACCTAGACCAAAATAACCACAACTATCGCCTAAAGATACATGGGCCTCATATTAAAGTCACTTGAGAACACAACCTACTTTATAGAGATTTAGGCCTATAATCCAAAAAAAAACATCATCCGAAATATCTTGTATTGTGGTAATTATAAAGCCATTACAGCCTTACCTGGTACGCACGAGTGGTAAAATCCTAGGAGAGGGTGTGAGGGAGAAAGTTAGTATCCATCCATCCATCCTCCCACTCTGATGTTGGGAAAGACGCCCTCCCCCATGGAAGTGAGGTGTTCTACACGTAGTACTCAACAAGGGTAGGGTTCATATTAAAATCACAAGGAACTATAATATATATAGGTAAGAAAACACTGAACCCAACCTATGGGTTTCCAGGAAAACAACAAGCCCACTTAAAACCAAGTTTTCTACTACCTCTACATACAAAACCAAACAACAACCACAACGTAAAAACATAACCCAACCCTCATCCCATTAAACATCAAGACATATTTTAAATAAGGGGTTCATTTTAATTAATCTAGCACTACTAGGAAACTACCATCCACAACCATAGAAAAACAACAAGCAACACAAAACTGCAATCCCACTGTACAACAACACAAAACCATATTTAAATTCCACTACACAAATTCCCAATATTTCTAGACACTTATGTAGTAATTTACAACAATAATTCTTCAAAATTATACATCAAAATCATTTTCTAAAAACTAAGCTCTGCAGCCTGCTACCCATGAATTCCTAGATGAAATACCACTGTATATAAGATCATAAACACCCTGCAGTCCCACTGCTCGATGTCGCTCTGTGACCACAAGACACCATAGATAGTTTAGCTGCCTACAAGATCATCAATTCCACAATCAATCAGTCCCTCAGAATAAGATTATATCACACCGATCCTATACTAACTCACGTACATGGCCCACAACCCCACTGTACACACATACACTAGTCTTCCCCTGGAACTAACTTCTATGTCCAATCATGTACCCACAACCGTGCTCCCAATAGCAGCATCACAAAACTCACACATGGTCACCAATTCAACAGAAAACAACAATCAGACACACCTATCAATAGGATGTGCATATATTCATATTTAACCGATATAGGTTCTTTAATTACACTTTAACATAACAAGGGTGATCACAGAATAAGTTTTATCCTTGGTAATCTATTTATTTTACTGAGTATACGTGATTAATCATATTTCATGTTACATCTGTACATCAAAACATCACAACAAAATAGAATACCACCAATACAAAACAAGGACCACCGACACCCAAGATTTCTAGAAGGTACATGACCAATAATATTTTCTGTAGGAACAGTGATAAAAGATAAAAACTTAAATCAACAACAAACCACTCACTTCCTGTTTTTGTATTTACCCGTGCAATATTTTGATCATTTTCACCTTTTATTTATTTCTCTTTTTGAGAAAATTTCTCATCCTTTCATCATAAGTATTCATTTCTATTCCTGAAATACATGATGAAAAATTAAATGGAATCAAAATTAATCCATACTTAGATGATCAAAGATCAAAGTTCCTCCTCACGCCAAGAACATGGGTTCGTGCGAGCAACATGAAACTCCAAGAAGGAAGAACATAAGTGATCTAGCATAGGAACATGACTCTTATAGGGAGGATGTCTCTAGGCGCACCAAGGGTAATTGAAAAACACACTAGGAAGGGAATAATCCACCTTTGAAGAGAGAGATCCTATTTTAAATGTAAAATGGTTTCCAAAAGTTATTTACGTGGGATCATGGTTAAGACCATTTGGTTTGAGTATCTCAAATCCATAGGATATTAGGATCTTAAATATATAATTAATATCATTTTAAACTCCCTTAAAAATGTTAATGGATGGTTTAAAACTCGTTTTACATCAAATAATTCCTTACAGGGGCAAAACTAGGGAAAACTCAGAAAATTGGAATAAATTGGAAAAGGGTGGGAAACGGTTTCGGTGTGGCACCGTTTCAGTGTGGCACCTTCACAGTTCCACGATTACAGTTACACTATCATGGTGTGTCAACATTGTGGTGCCACCATCATGGTGTGGCACCGTTTCTGTGCCACCATTACTGGGCCACCATTTCGGTGTTCCACCATCACAGTTCAACCATTTTGGTGTTCCTGTGACAGTTTATCTGTTTCCAGTACGACCATGATTGTGCGACCATGAACGGTGTGACATTGATTAGTGAGACCATGACCGGTATGATCGTGATCAGTGTGAACATGACCGGTGTGACCGTGATGGTGCGATCGTTTTGTGGAACTGGATTTTCAGCAATCTCCCGAGACAAACCACCACGACCCACAAGAACAGTCCCAACATTGGTTTTTCTCAAAGTAAATGATTGTAAAAAATATAGGTCATTATATCATATACCACTAAATCTATTATCATCCCCTAGAATTCTTAAATCAACTAAGGAGGAAGAGGGGTCCGAACAACCCACCCGTAAGATAACTCTTAAGGGAAAACAACCTGTGTTTGAAAACATGGAGAGAAAACCACAACATCCAAGAACACCTCTTTGACATCTATCTCCTGAAAAAATAGGGAGACACTAAGGCTTCACTTCCCCAGGAAATCAAAAAAACACCAAGGGTCACATTATCTAGACACATGGATTAGGGATCTCCTTCCTCCCAGTCATAATACTACCCTCTTCGGGCAGTACTAACTTGGCCGCATTAGTTCAATCACATTCACATTAATAAATCTTGATTTGGGACCAGGTCCATACTTCTCACAAATCAGAAAATTCCACACAAATTTTCAAGGAAACAACCCATACCATAGTAAAAAAGATAAATAATTATGTCACAAAGAATCAGAAATGAAAAACAAAATAGTAAAAATCAAAATAGCTCTAGAAACTGGGCGCACATCTATGAATCTCACTCCTAAGTACTCTCCTCAAGGGGACTATGCCTCCATAACACATGAACCAAAGGAATGGTCCTCCCACTAAGAACCTTCTTCTTATGATTCTGGATTCATACTGGTCACTCCACAAATTTTTCATTGTCCTCAACATCCAACTCCTCCCAGTCTTGTACATGGGAGGCATTATGTAGATACTGACAGAGTTGAGAGACATGGAAGACATTGTGGATATTTTCCAACTATGGTAGAAATTCCAACTGATATGTCACTTTTACAACTCGTCTCAACACTTAGAAAGGTTCGATGAACCTAGGAGGAAGCTCGATCCCTCTTCCAAACCCCTACAGTCTACATCGAGGGGAGACCTATAAGAACATGTGGTCCCCAACCTCAAACTCCAAAGGCCTCCTCCTAAGATAGTCATAAGAAATCCACTAGTTTTGATCCGCCTTCATCCTCTCCTGCACAAGAATAACCTTATCCATCGTGTTCTACACCACCTATGGGCCAAGAACACCTTCCTCCCTATCCTCCATCCTGCACACAGGTGAACAACATTGTCTTCCATAAAATGCTTCGAACGATACCACGCCAATGGTAGAGTGATATCTATTATTTCTAGAAAACTCTACCAAGGGAAAATGTCATATCCATGGTCCTCTGATGTCCAGAACAGATTTTCACTGTAGAGTCCCGAAGCTTGACATAAATGAACATTACATTAATTTTGCAGAATACTTAATACATAACAAAAACAGACACAAAAAGACCATAATAGTTTAGTTTCTTTGGAAACTCGGAATAAAATCTTCTAATCTTGGTGAAAGATCTTCAACATCTCCCAATAAAGATCTTCAATTTTTTTTCCTACCTAAACCTTTATTTATATCCTGTGGAAAAGAAAACATTAAAGGGGTGAGCTCAAATGCCTAGTATGGGTAAACATAGAGAACATAAAACAATTGATAAACATTTGAATGAAAAAACTTGAACATAAAATCTAAACATCAAAATCTTGAGCAAAGACATGAATCTTGGAAGTACGTAAGGCATATATCATAAGGGAACATCAATCATGAAAAATAGAATGGGAATAACACATATAAATGTGGAAACCATTAAGCACATGATATGATTTCCATAGTAGCGAAGGCATTGCTGCCAAGACCATCTTAGTGGACAAATTCCCTTTCTGAATGGAGTTCACTCCTCGTTCCAGTCCTGTATTAATAAACCGGTTTAAATTTCCATTCCAGCCATGTCTATCTCATGAGATATAAATCTTTACCCAATTCATTGGAGGGTGATATAGGTCCCACCCATCTCATAATGAAATCATTCTTACTTGTGCCACAAAATAAACATACATCATTCATAATAACTCAATAAATAAAATGGGTTTCATAAACATCACGACATCATAAAACAATTTATATAAGATAAAGGAATTCATAAAAATATTTCCATCACAACATAGTCAAATCAATGTAATAATAGGGATAGAAATAGAACCCTATATTCTCTTAGATGGAAAATAATTTTGATAAAACACTTTAACTCCATTCATGAGGAAAATATCCTTTCTACTTCAAAAACATTTTTCCTTTCTTAACATGTCATACAATTTTAAACTAAATTTTTTTTATTAAAATTAAACTTGAAAACATGTAAAGGAAGCTTCTTGGAAATAATTTTTTTAAAATCCATTCATGTCGTATAAGTTAAAAAAACATTCTTCTCGTACTTTTGTTGGAAAAGTCAAAAAGTACCTCGTACGAAAAATGACAAAATATTCCTTTCATATATTTTACTAAAAACTCACCGAAGGGTAAAATTGGATTTAAAAATATGTAGGTTGATGGAAATAATATTACATATTGAGGAAAAATGGATGTGGATGATAAAATACACCCCAGTAAATACCAAAGTATAAACAATCAATGAGATTGTGATATTTTCCCTTACCTTAGGTCCAATTTGCTTTGTAAGTGTCCGAACCTCCTGTATAATGATTTAAATAATGTCATTGACTTATTAAAGAATCATATTCATTGTTTTTATATCATATATGTTTCACTTATGACTTTATATTACCCATTCTTATGTAAATTAATGTTAAAGTAGCGTTTTGGGTAAAATCATCTTATTTATCGTACGTGTTTGGACTTGTTGTTATTGATGTTATTATTACCTATATCATGATTTAATTACCTCAAAAATGTAAATCATGATTTATATATCATATAAATTCATTATATATCCAGCATATACAAGAATTTATAATAGTACATAACATATGGAGGTAAGAAATGAAACGCACTGTTCATGGAGACGGTAAGTCGTACGTACGCATGAACGCTACTTTCATTTATATTTCTTTTTTTAATGGAATTAAAACATAATGATACATAGGTATGTTATAATTAAAGTATAAAATCATATATAATATCATTATCCACATCCTTTATACATCCCACATAAGGTATTAACGAATCACATCACTTTGAGGGGGCGGTAGTCCACACTTCCTCAAATGAGATTATCGTATTTACCGACTATGGAAACCGTAAAGGCTTGATATAATTGGGAAGTGAAGAAGAATAAGGAAATCATAAATATAATATATATTATATATAAATACATTTCTATCATAATGTCCACCATGAGAGGCGGTAGGAGAAAATCGAACAATCATCGTTTCGTGAGGCGTTAGTTCGCCATCACAGAAACTTTATTTTCTTCATCCATTAGACGGAGGTGTGTGTAAGTGTAGTTTGAATACGTCTCATAACAACGTCCTAGAATATTTAGGATATTGGTTTTGTTACAAAAGAAATGATTAAAAAGAGTTTAGGGGTTGGAGAAGTAGAATAAAAGAATGCAACTTAAGAGAAACTGTTACCTTTAATTTTGGTAACTTCTTTTGGTTTGAACCAAAAGGACTTCTTGGAGAGTCTTATGCCGAATTTAAGGCTTCAAGGGGGAGTATAGGGATGTAGGGAGCTTAGTTGGGTAGAGTTTGGATGAGCCAAAAGGCTTGAGGGGTGTGAGAAGTTGCATAGAAGTGGTCTCCTTTTATAAGGGAGTGGAGGGGCTCTTTAGGAAAGTGTGAAATTTTTTATTATTATAAAGTTATCTTCAATTTAAAGAGGTCCAAAACACATTAATGTCGAAGATAAGATGACTCATATTAGAAATAAAATAATCCAATAGGAATTGGACAGGTTTTGGATGATATTTTAATCATTTTAATCTTATTTATTTAAATAATTTATTAATCAGGTAAATACTGCATCATTATTGTGTCATAAATAATTTAATTTATTTGATCGGTAAAAATTATAAAAAAAATACCAACATGTAGGAAATCGTTTTAGTTTTCTAATGAATATTTATAGTCCAGAATATAATTTATAAAGCCCCTTATAAAAATTAATTTATAAACGATTTTTGTTAATTCCAATTTTGTATTTACATTAAATTAATTAATCTAATGTGTCATTGTCTTTCATAAGTGGCTCCACTGGGTCCCAAAATCGACCCAAGGATGCCCATGGTCGGCCAATACTATTCCAATAAGGTTAGGACAAGTGTAAAGGTAATTTTTAATTATTATAATATTCTTTTAACCTTAAATTACCCTATTTACCTTTAACCATAGTAAATAAAAATTACCGTTGTTACTATTCATAAAGCCCAATAATAAAAATTAGCTTATTAACATAATTTGGACCCACTGATTCCAAATATGGAATCCATTTTTCCAAATTCATAACACAAAAGTTTCAGAAATTAAATTAAAATTAATCCCGTTGTCGAAAGAAAACGGGTTTTTCTTTAAAACATTGCAAAATATTGAATTGATTTAACCAACGAATTCAAGGTAAAATCAATGATAATGACATACATTATATTAAATGGTAAAAATATATTCTATTTATACTTTAAAACCATTAAATATTATAATTTAACCATATAAATTATTACGATGAAAAAAGTTGTTTTTAATTAAAATATAGCGTGTTTTTACTATTCGATAAAATATGAATGTTATCAGAAAAAATATCAAAACATTATCCAATGTAAAATTTTATATCCTGATTCAAAAGAAGAATTTTATTTTGTAAAATTGAACTTATAAACATGTCAAAAATTATATTTAAATTGGGTGCGCCATCAAAAGGCGGCAAAACTGCATTTTTTTGAAAAATATTTATTTTACCCGAAAATTTTATTTTGTTCTCTTAACACGTTCTAGAAAATGTATAAGATGAATAGTAATGCTATAAAATTTAAAATTTAGTTAGTAATATTCATAATATCTAGTTCATAATAATATTATAATAATATATCATTGTTTAGTAAAACCCGGTATTGCGTACACCACACGCTATATAGGAAGGTCGCGATTGCGTGTAATGCAAGCCAAGTCAGGGTTGTGTGTTGTGAAAGAATCCTTCGCTGTTTCGTATAACATAATCCAACCATATTTCATTTATACATTGAATATATATATATATATACACACACTCAATGTTTCGTAGAATGACTATTATAAAACAAACATGAAATTGTGTGTAACACGATCCAAGAATAGCGTTGCGTATACTGCAAGCTAATACATTGTTGCGTATAGTACAACCTATACTTGGTGTGCTGTATAATAAAAGACATCAATGGAATTAAAAAAAATATTTTTCATAAAATCACGAGGTGTTACATTCAACCCCCCTTTAAATGAATTTCGCCCTCGAAATTCGTCGGGGTTACAAATCGTTTATTACTCGAAAGTTTCTTTAATAGAAACCCACATCGTAAAAAGGAATACCAAAACTTGGCTTTAAAAACCAAAGTAGGAAACGTAATGGTCACCCAAATTAACTAATCAGTGGGTTTCCACATATGATAACATAGGTGATAATATGGATATGGAAGAGAAATCTAACCATCATGTTCTGATGGAGAGTGGTAGAGAACATGGCTATGAAAAAGACAACAATCACAAAGCCATAAATTTGTGATGATCTAGGGTACCATCTGATTCATCAGATAAAAGGGCACTAGGAAAACATTTTTGGTTTTCAAGATCATTTCCCTAAAGTTGATGAATTTTAATTAGAATAAATACTTACTTTATTTTGGTACAATCTCACTGTTGTTCGTGATTTAAATAATTTCCACTTCATCTCTTAAAGAAATGAAGTTGAATTTGTTATTCGTGAAGTGTTAACAGATCATGTGATAGAATGATGTGTCATTCCATCTGTTTCAAACAAAAGGTTAGAAAATGTTATCAAATATACATAAGTCCATCTATGTTGAGGTTAATTGTATATGATTTCAAAAATGATCTTATACTTCATATATCATACCGCTTAATAAAATAAAACCAGTTTCTACTAACCAGGGACTTCCTGTAGGCTAGTTGTAGGTGATAAAGGCCAGTCGCACTTCGGTTGTGGGTTCGATTCCCACAGCATTGTGCGACGCGATGGGCTATCGTCCATCCTGAAGGTTATCCTTTTCCTAAAACTACATTACTATAACATCCCAACAATAATATCGAAAAAAACTATTATCCTTAAACAATACTAACTTATATCCAACGTAATCCATTCCAATCTTTAGGCTTATCCATAATACTGCAGTCCACTCTCATATTATAGTGAAAACGATTACCCGAGATTTCATATAACAAGCATGTTAATACCGTCGTTGATCCCCATATATCATAAGATATGTCTTGTGGGTCACATTCCAAACATTCGAAGGCCTTAATCATGTATTCACTTGACAAATGAATACCCATTGAATCTTAGTGAAAACATGAGTGCTGTCAAAAGTTAACTCTTTCCACATACCAAAACCCCAAAATTCTATATACACACACCATGATATAACTATTTCCTTATATCAGTAATGAGCTCATGAATACTTTCAAACATTTCATTTTCTCTTTATCCCTTGATTATGCGCATATCATCTTTTTTCCAAAAATATCTCAATCACTTTCCATGGTTACCAGTACAATAAAATTATTGAAAACCACAATAGACCAATACATAAATATTCCAATATTCCACGATACTATATAAAACATTATTTTGGAATCCATTACATAAACACTTCATCATTCCACCACATCGTTGTCATATTCCAAATCGCCAATAGTGATCGCATGCGACTTCCCTTTTTTCCTTTGCCTTAAGTGGTTGCTCATGTCGATCATCATTAACCCTTGGATTAGGGCATTGATTAGCATAATGCCCCATTTCATTGCACTTGAAGCATTGAAGTGTTGGTGGTGTTCTCTCTACAGTCTTTTCTTTATTCACATCATTAGAAACCCTTTTTCCATTACATCGACACTCAGCTGCTCGATGAACTTCTTTTCCACACATAAAACATTTTCTAGTACCTTTTAGGCAATCTCCACCATGGGTCTTTCCACACTTTGAGCATAATGAAACATTCATTTTCTTTGCACCATTGTTCTGAGATTTCTCCTTGAACTCCATCTTTCGTTTCTTTTCAAAACCATGAGATGGATATGTTACACCAACTTCCAGTTCTACCTTGATAGCACAACACACAATTTCTTCATAGCTACTGAAGTCTCTTATAGATAATTCCCTTCGAAGACATGGTTTTAAGCCACTGAAAAATCGATCAACTTTACATTTAGGTTGGATGATAAAGCCAGATGCATACCTTGCAAGCCTTGTAAAACTCACTTCGTATTCTTGGTAAGATTCCACCATTGATCAGCTTCACCTTCCAGACGATATACTGCTAATATGACTTTATCATGTTCAGAACATTGGAGAACTGAAAATATCTTTTCAGTGGTACTGATCCATTGTTCAACAACAAGTGGATCAAAAGACCCACTGAAAGAAGGTGGACGTTGCCTCATGAAGGACTCAATTGAATATTGTTCCCTTCTCTGCTCATTTGGAAGTCCAGAATGATTCATAGTTCTTGTAAGAATAGTAATAATATTTTTCACTCCATCTCCCATAACATTTTTTTGTTCACGAGGACAATCATTGCATCGTCCATTACATTGATCAACATGGTTCCTTCGGGTTCTAGCCATCGTCTAAAACCCAAAAAGAATAGTGTGAGAGGGAAAAATCATGATAGGAAAACAACATAATAAAGGGCGAGTACTTTCAATATCTAACATCTTCGGTTTAATCTAATATCGTTACCTTAATTCTAGGACTATAACCTATACTTATACTTAACCTTGAGGACCTCCCTACACATACCTTAGAAATATCTCTAGGGATCTCACTAAAATTCTCACGTCCTAGTTTCCAAAGGTTGACTAAACCTTTCCTCTGATACCAACTGTAGACGCCCAAAGCTTGACGTATATGGAAATTACATTACTTTTGCGGAATACTTAGTACATAAAAAAACACACACACAAGGACCGTAATAGTTTAGTGTCTTTGGAAACTCGGAACGTAATCTTGTAATCATGGTGAAAGATCTTCAACATCTCCCATAAAGATCTTCCCTTTTTTTTCTTACCTAAAACCTTTCTTTATATCCTGGGGAAAAGAAAACATAAAAGGGTGAGCTCAAATGATCAGTAAGGGTAAACAAAAGAAATTAAATCACATCATATTCATAACATTTTGGAAATATTAACCTGCAAAAGAAATCATAATATCATAACATGGGATAAATTATAGTAGTGAAATGTAATCCCAATAATCATAACCTAAAACATGAAACTTTGTGGAATACACACATAATCATAGAGAATCATTTATTATTAGTCAAGACTCATTTCCAAGACTATCGAAGTGGACAAAGTCTATTTCTAAACCGATTTCATTCCTCGTTTCAGTCCTGTTTCACTGAACCGGTTTAACCTGTCGTTCCTGCCATGTCTATCTCATGAGATATAAAATCTTTACCCAATGCATTGGAGGGAGATATAGGTCCCACCCATCTCATAATGATACCATTATTATGTGTTCCACAAAATCATAAATCATATATCATTGCATAACACATGTAATAAACATGACATTAATTTTGCAGAATACTTAATACATAAGAAAAACAGACACATAAGGACCGTAATAGTTTAGTGTCTTTGGAAACTCGGAATAAAATCTTCTAATCTTGGTAAATGATCTTCAACATCTCCAAATAAAGATCTTCCCATTTTTTCCTACCTAAAACCTTTATTTATATCATGGGGAAAAGAAAACATAAAAGGGGTGAGCTCAAATGCCCAGAAAGGGTAAACATAGAGAACATAAAACAATCGATAAACATTTGAATGCAAAAACTTGAACATAAAATCTAAACATCAAAATCTTGAGAAAAGACATGAATCTTGGAAGTATGTAAGGAATATATGATAAGGGAGCATCAATCATGAAAAATATCATGGAAATAACACATGTAATTGTGGAAACCATTAAGCACATGATATGATTTCCATAGTATCTAAGGAATTGCTGCCAAGACCATCTTAGTGGAAAAAGTCCCTTTCTGAATCGAGTTCACTCCTCATTCCAGTCCTGTATTACTGAACCGATTTAACTTTCCATTCCAGCCATGTCTATCTCATGAGATATAAATCTTTACCCAATGCATTGGAGGGAGATATAGGTCCCACCCATCTCATAATGAAATCATTCTTACTTGTGCCACAAAATAAACATACATAATTCATAATAACCCAATAAATAAAATGGGTTTCATAAACATCACGACATCATAAAACAATTCACATAAGATAAAGGAATTCATAAAAATATTTCCATCACAACATAATCAAATCAATGTAATAATAGGGATAGAAACAGAACCCTGTATTCTCTTAGATGGAAAATAATTTTGATAAAACACTTGAACTCCATTCTTGAGGAAAATATCCTTTCTACTTCAAATGTTTTTTTCCTTTCTTAACATGTCATACAATTTTTAACTAAAAGAAGTTGATTAAAAATAAACTTGAAAACTTGTAAAGGAATATTCTTGGAAATAATGTTTTAAAAATCCATTCATGCCATATATGTTAAAAAAACATTCTTCTCGTACTTTTGTCGGAAAAGTCAAAAAGTACCTCGTATGAAAAATGACAAAAGATTCATTTCATATCTTTTACTAAAAACTCAACGAAGGGTAAAATTGGATTTATAAAATTGTAGGTGGATGGAAATAATATTACATATTGAGGAAACATGGATTTGGATGATAAAATACACCCCAGTAAATACCAAAGTATAAACAATCTCGGATAAAAATGAGATTGTGATATTTTCCCTTACCTTAGGTCCAATTTTCTTCGTAAGTGTCTGAACCTCGTGTATAATGATTTAAATAATGTCATTGAATTATTAAAGAATCATATTCATTGTTATGTTATCATATATAGTTCACTTATGACTTTATATTACCCATTCTTTTGTAAATTAATGTTAATGTAGTGTTTTGGGTAAAATCATCTTATTTATCGTACATGTTTAGACTTGTTGTTATTGATGTTATTATTACTTATATCATGATTTACTTACCTAAAAAATGTAAATCATGACTTATATATCATATACATTCATTATATATCCAGCATATACAAGCATTTATAATAGTACATAACATATAGAGGTAAGAAATGAAACGCACCGTTCCTGGAGATGGTAAGCCGTACGTACGCATGAACGCTACTTCCATTTATATTTCTTATTTTAATGGAATTAAAACATAATGATACATAGTTATATTATAATTAAGTTATAATATCATATATAATATCATTAACCACATCCTTTATACATCCCACATAAGGTATTAACGAATCACAACACTTTGAGGGGGCGGTAGTCCGCACTTCCCCAAATGAGATTATCGTATTTACCGACTATGGAAATCGTAAAGGCTTGATATAATTTGGAATTAAAGAAGAATAAGGAAATCATAAAAATAATATATATTATATATAAATATAGTTCCATCATAATGGCCACCATGAGAGGCGGTAGGAGAAAATCGAATAATCATCGTTTCGTTAGGCGTTAGTTTGCCATCACAGAAACATTATGTTCTTCATCCATTAGATAGAGGTGTGTGTAAGTGTAGTTTGAATACTTCTCATAAAAACATCCTAGTATATTTAGGATATTTGTGTTGTTACAAAAGAAATGATTAAAAAGAGTTTAGGGGTTGGAGAAGTAGAATAAAAAAACAACTTAAGAGAAACGATTCCCTTTAATTTTGGTAACTTCCTTTGGTTTGAACCAAAAGGACTTCTTGGAGAGTCTTATGCCTAATGTAAGGCTTCAAGGGGTAGGATAGGGATGTAGGGAGCTTATTTGGTTAGTGTTTGGACGAGCCAAAAGGCTTGAGAGGTGTGAGGAATTGCATAGAAGTGGTCTCCTTTTATAAGGGAGTGGAGGGGCTCTTTAGGAAAGTGTGAAAATATTATTTTATTATATACTTATCTTCGGTTTCAAGAGGTCCAAAACACATTAATTTCAAAGATACGATGGCTCATATTCGAAATAAAATCATCCAATAGGAATTGGACAGGTTTTGGATGATATTTTAATCATTTTAATCTTATTTATTTAAATCATTTATTAATGAGGTAAATACTGCATCATTATTGTGTCATAAATAATTTAATTTATTTGATGTCTAAAAATTATAAAAAAAATACCAACATGTAGGAAATCGTTTTATATTTTCAATGAATATTTATAGTCCAAAATATAATTTATAAATCCCCTTATAAAAATTAATTACTAAACGATTTTTGTTAATTCCAATTTTGTCTTTACATTAAATTAATTAATCTAATGTGTCATTGTCTTTCATAAGTGTCTACATGGGGTCCCCAAATCGACCCAAGGATGCCCATGGTCGGACAATACTCATAAAATAAGGTTAGGACAAGTTTCAATGTAATTTTGAATTATTATAATATTCTTTTAACCTTGAATTACCCTATTTACCTTTAACTGAAGTAAATAAAAATTACCGTAGTTACTATTTATAAACCACAAAAATAAAAAATAGCTTATTAACATAATTTGTACCCACTGATTCCAAATATTGAATCCATTTTTCCAAATTCGAAACACAAAAGTTTCAGAAATTAAATTAAAATTAATCTCGTTGTCAAAAGAAAACGGGTTTTTGTTTAAAACATTGCAAAAGATTGAATTGATTTAACCTACGAATTCATGGTAAAATCAATGATAATGACATAAATTATATTAAATGGTAAAAATATTTTCTATTTATACTTTAAAAACATTCAATATTATAATTTTACCATATAAATTATTACGATGAAAAACGTTGTTTTTAATTAAAATATAGCGTGTTTTTAGTATTAATTAAAATATGAAAGTTATTAGAAAAAATATCAAAACTTTATCCAATGTAAATTTTTATATCCTCATTAAAAATAAGAATTTTATTTTGTAAAATTGAACTTATAAACATGTCAAAACTAGATTTAAAGTGGGTGCACCATCAAAAGGTGGAAAAACTGCATTTTTTGAAAAATATATATTTTACACGAAAAATTTATTTTTTTCTCTTAACACATTATAGAAAATGTATAAGATCAATAATAATGTTATAAAATTCAAAATTTAGTTAATACTATTCATAACGGCTAGTTCATAATAATATTATAATAATATATCATTGTTTAGTAAAACCCGGTATTGCATACAACACACGCTATTGAGGAAGGTCGCGATTGCGTGTAATGAAAGCCAAGTCAGGGTTGCGTGTTGTGCAAAAATCCTTTGTTGATTCATATAACAGAATACAACCATATTTCATTTATACATTTAATATATATATACACACACACTCAATGTTGCGTAGAATGACTATTATAAAACAAACATGAAATTGTGTGTAACACAATCCAAGAATAGTGTTGTGTATACTGCAAGCTAATACGGTGTTGCGTATAGTACAAGCTATACTTGGTGTGCTGTATAATAAAACACATCAATGAAATTAAAAGAATATTTTTCATAAAATCTCAGGGTGTTACACTCACAACATATCCTCCAATGTATGGAAGGTTTTATCTATATTTACATCCGTCTGAGAGTGGAAAAATGTGTTAAGGCATGACTGAGTGCCAAAAGCATGATGCAATCCCTTCTAGAATTGTGAGGTAAACCAATCTTGGAGAACTGAGATGAAGGATCTCATAACTCCATGATGTCGCACCACTTCACCCATTTACCTATATGCTAAGGATCCACTTTGGTCGACTCCTTGATTTCCAGGAAGTGAGTTGATTTCGTCAATCGATAAACCACTACCCAAATAACATCTTAGCCTCCCTGAGCCCTGGGTAGTCTTGCGAAAAAATCCATCAGGATATCATCCCACTCCCACTCAGGGAAATCTAAAGGTTGTAACCGACCACCCGAAACATAGTGTTCAACCTCCACCTACTAACACAGTAGGCCCCTTTGCCACAAACAATTCCATTGCCTGCTTCACCCTAGGCCACAAAAATTGTTCTCTTAGGCCTCAGAACATCTTGGAATCTCCGGGGTGTACCTCCAGGGGTGAGATATGGAACTCACAGAGAACTCCCTCATTCATTTTTACCAGGAAAAATAGATTCCCATGAAACACCATCCAATTCTGACTATCTTTTGACTATCCATCCAGAGCATCGACTTGGTTATTGTAATCACACATCACTTCAGTCTCCATGTCTCCCCACTAAGACTCCTCCACCTGCTGCACCAAGGTAGACTCCACTATCATCTGTAAAAGACAACCACTAACACACTATTCTCTCGTTTACCGATGTAAATTCACCAAATCCTCTATTAAATTCCATAAATATATGGATTCTCGAATAACGCCCTTGTGGAAATTCCTTCAAATATCAGTGTCCACAACATTCCCCTTTTTTGAGGTGTAAGAGACATCGAAGTCTTAGTCCTGGTGAAAATCCATCCACCTTAATTGCTTCATGATCATGTCTCACTGGGAGAAGATATAACTCAAGCACTTGTGATCTATTAAGACCACAAAGAGTTCCCTTATGAGGTAATTCCACCATAACATATGCGTGAACATGACCGCTGTAAGTTCTAGTTCGTGGGTGGAATAGTTATGTTCTTGAGGATTTAACTTTCTAGACCAATAAAGGATCACTCCCCAATACTACATTAGCACACACTAAAATAATAGACCATAAGCATCATATAACAACTCAAACATTACCCCTTCCTCTAGAAAAAACCATCACTAGAGAACTAACTAAATTCCCCTTTAGATAGCTGATGGATGACTGACACTGCTCACTCCAAATGAAGGGCTTCCCCTTTCGGGTCAAAGCTGTCAACATAGATGAAACTCGAGAGAAGTTGGGTACAAACCTCCAGTAATATACCACCAGACCCAGGATGCTACGAACCTCCACCACATCCTTGGGTGATGACCAATAAACAAATGCATTGAACATTGAATAGTCCATATTTGTCCCCTACTAGGACACCACATATTCAAGGAAGTGAACCTCTCTTGTCCAAAACATGTACTTGGACAACATTCCATAGAGCTGGTGGTTCTGTAGGACCTCCAAGATTATCCCCAGATGCTCTGAGTTCTCCTCCTTTGACCTTGAGTAGATCGGGATGTCATCGATGAACTTGACGACCAAAAATCCAAGTACTTAAGGAAAATAGAGTTCACGAGGCCCATAAACAAGGCTGGTGAATTCGTGACACCGAAGGGAATGAACGTGAACTAAAAGTCCCCATACCTACACCAGAAAGAGGTCTCCAGGATTTCACCTTCATTCACCCTCAACTGGTAATATCCAGACCGGATGTCAATATTAGAGAACTAACCTTCTCCCTTCAACTAGTCGAAAAGATATTTGATCCTTGGAAGGGGGTAACGATTCTATATTTTCACCTTATTCAGCCTCCGGTATTCTATACACATACTCACACCACCGTATGCCTTCTTTTTGAACAAGACTAGAGTACCCCACATTGACACACTTTTCCAGATAAATCCCTTATTCATTAGGGCATCAACATGAATTCGCAACTCTCGCAACTCAAAGGGCTCCATCTGATGTGGAGCCATTAATATCTGATGGGTACTGGGTTGAAAATATGTTCCGAGCTCAACGCCAAATCAAGGGGGTAGAGCCCCAACCTATTCTGGGAGGACATCTTGGAACTCATTGAGTTCCATCGGAACATGAAGCAACTATAGATATACTTCTCCACTAACATCTCGACCAACAAGGAAAGAAGAGGCTTCACACGTCGGATACCCTCCTAAAAACAATGCTCACCAATGAAACCTATGCACTTGCTGCCCATAATTGAGAACAAGAATATTCTTCCTAAGAATTCGATAACAGAATGCATAGAAAGCAACCAGTCGAGGGATAGGATGACAGAGTATGGTTGAATCTATAGCAGAAAAATATCCCCACTAGACTGATGCGGCCCCAACATCAGTATACATCCTTGAAAAAGATCAAATAGACGAGTCTAACCTCCAACTGGCGTACTCAACCCCAGGGGCATGGGAAGTCTCTCTACGTCTAGTCCTAGAGGATGAGCTAGACTGGGTTTAACAATGGTGTGTGAGGATCCTGAATCAAACAAATAACACACATGAGTACTAGTCAATCTGATCATACCTCGAACAACCTCTAGCCCAGTTGGAACCACTACCACTACTGTGTGCAACTGCCCATGCCCATCTCCTCTACCTCTCTATTGTCATCCACCTCCCCAACCACACCCTAGTCGATTTCCCAGAGGAGCGCCATGGGGTAGGCCTACCCCAGAATTGTCTACCCTCGGTGGAGCGGGAGCTCACTTCCCCTACTATTGGAAGGTTCTGACCGGAAACTACTACTTCTTTGGTGTGCATTGAGCGTGCCCACCCCCACTGTATGGCACTCGAGCTGCGCAGTGGTTTCGAAGATGTCCACCACCTTCAAAGATATTGAAGCTCAGATCTGAGCCCATAAAAAAGGTTTAGGACAAAGATATCAAAACTAGAACAACAGAGGCATATTCCCCACTAGTCAAAACCTATAAGGCCCTGACGCCAGAGACCTGCTGGTGAAGGTATTACTGTTTGACAAAATTTGTAGGTTTTACTCTCGTGGCTCACCCCCCGTGACTGAACCATTTATACTACTTGGCCTTCTTCTAAATATCTATTTATGTCGGTAGGGTGAAAGTTGTAACAAAATACAGAAGAGAATGTCAGAGTTACGCCTCTAAGAATCTCTCTCGGGACCCCTAATTTGGGAAGAGATCCAGTGTAAAGCAGACAAGATCCTCGAACTTGATTCCAAGTTCCCTTACCAACATACTCCCTTGATGGAAGGAGAGTAGCTTCTACCTATTCTCAGCCATTTTTGTGGAAGAAAAAAATTCCTCCAAGAACTCCCTTTCAGAGTCAGCCCATGAAACCGTAGTCTCCTCCCTCTCCATGAGGTACCGTGTCCACCACTGATGTGCTACTACCCTCATTTGGCTCACCGCCAGAGGAACCCAGTACTTTGTGAGATCTAAGATCAAGATGAAATCAATCACCAGCTCCTCAATCCAAAATTTCATTTACCTATCTAATATGCTTTCCTCATACTTCCCCAGAGTCTACCACTAGAAGGCACGAAGCGTCTTCTACCACTGGTCATCTTCCTCCTCTCGATCGTCCCTCCTCTAATCAACTAGGTCAACCTGTTAGGCCTCAACTACTCATACCACATGTAGATGACGTCCAAATTCGATAACTAAAAAGGTAATCAAGAAACTCCTAAGCCCATGTAGTGTGGAATATTTTTTTTTAAATTGGTCTTAACTTTCCATTTATTAAAATTATCAAAAAACCCATGAAATACAAGAACACGAGTCATTATGATGCATTTACCTGTCCTGGGGTATCTACCCTCCAATCAATGTAGCCACACATGGTCATTCAATATTTCCAAATTCCTTGTATGGGATCACTGAGGCCCTAAAATCTTGTGTCCTAGCTATTCATCCATGGCCTATCTCACACTCCAAGATTTCCTAACACAATTTCCCAACCATCCCATGAAATCCTAATAGTTCCTAACTATGAACTCCATCCAATCTCTCAAAAACCATCCCCTGATACCATTCTGTCACAACCCATCATCTCCAAGATGAGGGAAGGAACAATAAACTGCCAGACCCATACTTCTTCATGTAAAGGGAGAGATAATGACCCCCGAGTCCCACCTTCGATAGGCCCTGGAGTGGAAAATAGCACCAAGGGTATAAAATCTCATGCAAAAATGGAAGGAATTACCCTTTTTATTGAAACAATGGATTCCCAATTCACAACATTATTATCGCAAACAATAGGTATTTACACAAAAACATATAATGTCTTTCCCCATTTTTCTAGCCACATGGTAAAAATTGAGGAACCATCTACACCATTAACCATACTACATCTTGGTCCTGGTTTACAAGGGTAGAAACATTATCATTACTCATGTTTATCATTTTGACACCCATTTATTATCATCGTGAATAATTTTAAATTATTTCTAAATTTCATGTTAATCATTATTTTTAGTTCAATTTGATAAGAAATGAAAAATATTACAACTTCAAAAACAAACCAACAACCTGTTTTCCTGTTCAGTCCTAAACTAATTCATGTTCAAAAAAATAAACTTCAGTTTCTATAATTTTGCGTGGAGACTGCAGTATTGTTCCATTTAAGACCACGATTTAATCTCTACAAATTTCAGAAAACAATAATCACATCTCATAATAAGTGCATAAACCATGGTGAAATAACATTTATCTGTACCAACAAATAACAATAACAATAATCCCACCCAGGGTACTTGGGTTCTCCCCTATACATGAGGTAACTACCCCCATGCCTGAGGTTTTAACCAAGCCTAGAAACTTCCATCTCTCATGTATAACTTTCCCAAAGAGTAAGAAAAAAGAAGAATAAAATAAAAATGGGCTATGATACCACTCAGAAACATCCCATTTCGGGTGACATGCACTGGTTCCCCAATTCGGTAAGTTACAAGAACTAAAGCATTCCCCTATATTCCAGATGTTACCAACTAGTAGTGAGGGTCTATTATCCATCATGGGGAGACTATATCATTTTTTCTATTTTTATAGTAAACACCAACATAAATAATAAATATTAGGGTAATTATATATATATCCATTGACAAAAAAATGTCACAAGATAACCAAAACTAGAAATATAGAATTAAAAAACCAAACAGTAGAAATATGATGCTAAGTACGTTCAAAATGTCAAATGTGAACCCAAATTCAAGGACATTGACAACTCCAAAGATGGTATTGAACCACTTCTGATTCCCCAATCCCTTATCCATCCCAAATGATCTATCTAACATGGGGCCTTTTCCCTTAACACTTCAAGAAAACCCACGGTCTATTCAGGCACCGATTAGGTAGCCCAGGTAGGGTGTGAGTACAACTACGTAGGCCACCACCAACACTGTCTAAAAAATATATTCAATAAAACCATATGTATTTGTATAAATAGTAGAATATATGTAATAATTTAAACTACTTAAATTTATTTAATTATCTTTCATTTAACAGCATAATCCCCTGGGTTCCTGAGGACAACCGAACCGCAATACTTTCTTCGGCCTCCACATGGTCTAAACCATGTTATATACTGAATTCAAATTTCATTTAAACTAATAGTTTTTCTTTATCCATTTCATCTCAATCTCATTATTACGACCACATGGAACCATAGTCCAATACAGAGCTTTTGGGTATAGAATGTCATGTATAGCTCTTCGTTTATCTATCCTATATATATACCATTGGAATAGAACATCATGTCTAGCACCCATGTTCTAAATCATGCATATACATCATGGTCATAAAACTACATGTCTATAAACCCAATTATAAATCATATATAAACATCATGGTCATAGAACGCCATATCCAACACCCCAAATCTCTACTATGCACATATCTCATTGGCATAGATCATCATGTCTACCACCCCATTTCTTAACCATACATATATAGTTGTCACTAGCATAGATTGTCATGTCTAGACCCCATTTAACAACTACAGATGTATATCCTTATCAAAAAATATTTTCATGTCTAACTCCCCATTTAAGAAACATTAATTAATTATTAAATTAATTAATCCTAGACCATTAATTAATTCGACAATTAATTATTCACATCTATTTTCTGTCAATAAACTCAATAATTAATTAACCAATCACATTCTAAACATCTATTATTTAATTCACCAATTAATTATTCTCAATTAAAATTAAATCATTTAGATAATTAATTAAACAATTAATTATACACTCACATACTCATCATTTAATAATTAATTCAACAGTAAATTAATATCACCATGTAACATCCATATCCTATAATTGATTCCACAATTAATTACACAATTCAACCATGCATTTATATAATTATTATGGGCTTGATAATCATGTCTAACACCCCATTTAGCAACCATTATTAGACAATATTAATCCTCTTATGAATATTGAACACCACTACTATAATTAATTAATTCATAAATTAATCAATCCATGTCCACTAATTAATTTGATAAATAATTAATAATATCCATTACCATTAATTAATCCAACAATTAATTAACCATATCTTTCCCATTAATTAACTCACCAATTAATTAATAACATCACTTACATTAATCAATTCATCAATTAATTAACCATTTCCTATACAGTAGTTAATTCGATAGTTAACCAATCAGATTAATAAAATTAATTAATTTGACAATTAGTTAATCACATCAATTCCTATAATTGACTTAACAATCAACTAATCACATCAATGTCATCAATAATTCAATAATTTTCATACCACATAAATCATATTAACTAATTCCCCAATTAATTATGTACTTCAATCCCACTAATTAACTCCTCCATTGATTAATCAATATCCATAAATTGAAATCCAATAACTAATTGTACAATTAATTATCTCATTCACAATGTCAATAACTCATAATTAATTCTAAAATTATTTATCTCAAATCATCTATCTCAATATCATATAATTAATTCTACAATTAATTATAACAAAACTAATAATTCAATATCTCATTACTAATTCTATAATTAATTATCATAAATTAACAACCCAATATCACATGACTCATTCTACAGTCAATCATCTCAAATAAAAAACTCAATATCACATGATTAATTCTATAATTAATGATCTCAAAAAATAATTATCCCAACAATAAAATTTAATTAATTATCCAATTAATAAATCCAATTCACTCAGTTGCATCATAATAACAGTCCCCATTAATTAATTTACCATCTAATTTATCTAACTTGTTCAATTGTAATAACACTACAATCCAGAATAATTAATTCACCATTTAATTATTCCAACACATTTTCCATTAATTAATTAAATAATTAATTAACAAATACAAACCATTCAATTATTTTTCCAAATAAATTTCCATTTAAAAGTCATTAATTAATTCACAATTAATTAATCTCATTAAATCCCTTCAATTAATTCTCCAATAAATTTCCATGTCACATACCATTAATTAATTCATAATTAATTAATCCTATTAATTCTCTTTGACTAATTCTATAATAAGTTTTCTATGATACATTCTATTAATTAATTCACAATTAATTAATCCCATTATCTAATTAAAATATTAAATAATATCATTACTCACATTAATTAATTTTCAATTAACGAATCCCTTTATTTAGTTTAAAAAATTAAATAATTTAATTACACACATTAATTAATACGTCGATTAGTTAATTCAAATCAACAATAAAAAAGACCAACATAATTAATTCATCAATTAAGTATTCCAAATTAATCACATCAATAATCCTAGCTATTTCCTCAATTAATTTTTATATATTAATCAATCCATTATCTCATATTAGTTTATCTATTAATTATTCTATCTATATCAA
Organism: Viscum album; assembly: GCA_963277665.1. Taxonomy (NCBI): domain Eukaryota; kingdom Viridiplantae; phylum Streptophyta; class Magnoliopsida; order Santalales; family Viscaceae; genus Viscum; species Viscum album. The sequence continues at coordinate 1,034,769,847 of OY728121.1, read as the reverse complement.
TTTAATAATCATAAAAATATCCAAGAATTAATTCTATAAATAATTATCCCCATTTAACAAATTCAATACCACAATAATTAATCCATAATGTAATTATTCAATTTCAAAAACCTCTATCTCGCCATAATTAATTCAGAAATTAATTAACCAAATAACAATTTTATAATCTCATAATTAATTTACCAATTAGTTAGTCATGATCTAAAATCCCAATATCCTAATATCCCAATATCCTTAATTAATTAATTCACCAAATTAATTAATTTAATCAAGAACTCAAGAATGAAATTTCTAATAGAAATTATACAATGAAATACTCATAATTGTAATAAAGACTATGTGATTAGAATTTTAGACCATCTACCTCAAGAATGGTGACGAAAACTCGCCAATGAATATCCCAAATTGAAGTGTGTCCCAAAAGAATGTGATGAATAACACAGTCTAGATACTCAACCTAAATCCATTGTTAAATGAAACAACATACCTTAAATCTAAATATAAATCCAATATTCCATGTTCTAGATTTTACATATTTAGATCTAGTTTGAACATGGATACATCTAGATTCAAAAAATCTCGATCAATATCCAACAGTGGATAAAAAAATTTATTTTATCTGTTAAGAGGAGTAGGAGTGAGAGATAGTTATAAATGATAAGGACAAAAATATATGGGAAGTACGAAAATGGTATTCAGTTAATGAAGGTGGTGCACAGAGGAGATTTAGTCCATCACGGATGTACGTCAAAGAGCTTCGGTCCAAGGAGAAGGCTCTATAGAGGATCTTTGGTCAATAAAGGTGGTGTGTGGAGAATCTATAGTAAATAAAAGAATTTGTGTAGTTTCACGCGATTTTGGATACATGTTTTTAATTTATTGGGTTTTAAAATTACATGATGTGATTTCCAACGTCACGTCGTGTAAGAATCAAAACTTTTTTCCCCATTTTCCTAAGTGAAATCCCATCAATCCATTTAAAAAAATAATTAAATATTACATGTTGTGTAATATAATAAAAAATGTTGTGATCTTATAAATGGTGTAATATAATTACACATGGTGTAATGTTACATGTTGTTTAATCTAATTACACTTGGTGTAATATAATTCTGTGACTTGTCGATACTTGGTGAAAGAGAGCTATAGGAGGTCTAATCTAATTTCATGACATGTCATCTTGTGGATAAAACCAATTTTTAGGGGTGTAAATATTTGAGGATGAAAATTAATTTAATCCTTGAATTAAATTAACATTCTCTACCAAAAACAATTCATGTCATGAATTGGGTCCATAACTTGTATTTTTTTCTACGGCGAGAAGTCATCACATAATCCTACTGCACCCTTGGAAAATAAGGGATCTTACATTCACCCAAAGATAATTTTGATATTAATATTTCAAAAATTATATTAATTATATTAAATAAATTTTCTAAAATTGGTAAAAATTAATTTTAAATTACTTTTTTGAAGTGAAACTAAGCATATTTTAGAAAATATTTATTTCTAAAAAAATTTCCTTCCCATTTAAATGGTTTATAGTTTCCTTATAATAAATTGATTAAAAATACATGTTTGTAAACTATATATATTTAATAACATTTTTATATCTATTGATTCCCATTAATGTTCTATATGTTTTATAATGGTCATGTCTATGTAATATTTTAAAAGTGTATCAAATTTTTTATATGAGTTTTGCTTTCTTTTCAAGATATCAAAAAAATAAATTTTTTATAAAAGAATTATATTATATAGTCATGGGGTGTTACCATTAGTGTATACTATTTTATTAAATTATTAGACAAAAGATTAAATCAATGAAATTTATTTCATGGTGAGGAATACTACACTGGGTGTTCCATTAGTGGTAAGACATTAATTTAATAATAATGATACAATTTGTTACTTTTGAAAGGAAGTGGCATCTGAGGCCCAATTTATTGGGATGTTAGTACTTTCTCTAAATTATATCCTTGGTAGAATTATGTATTTCCATCCAGTAAAGTCAATGAATAAAAAATAAAGAAATGAAGATTATAGGAAGTGTGTGGACTACATTATGATATATCACGAGACAATGAGATTATATTATACAACACACATCAAAGGAAAGGATGTCATTGTTCTGAATGTTACTTACATCCTTAAAGGCCTTGATTGGTTTCTAGACTCAACTCACAGTCTCTAAATAGTTTAAATATAATCAACATATAGTCCTAGAGGTTCACACACTAAGCGTATTCAAAAGTATGTATAATTCATATGAATAAGATTATATTACATGGTGTGACCCACCACTGAAGTTCGGGGTTGTCCAAGAGCATAAAATCACCAAGAAGAAATAAATTCATACTATTAAAGATAAGAATGATTTGTATTGTGTCTACTTTTTAAAATTAATGAAACTATATTAAGTGAATACAGGGGAAAATATTTAACTAATGAATATTATTTTAATATTAATGGTTTTTTATTGGAGGAACAACAAGTGTAGTTAATGTCTTGATTTTATGTTGTAATATATTTTTTATGAATAAAATTGAGTGTTAAAAATTTATGTGATATTTATAACTCATTAAATCTATCATATGTTGTCCCCTATATCTTATATAGTAGGAAAACCATATTTGGGGGAATGTGAGCCATTTTAGAGTTTTTTTCTACCTCACTATTTAAGTGTGAGAATGATTTCTTTTGGGGAACTATTCACTATATGATTTTGACACCCTCTATCTCATCTATCATTCATCCTAGAGAGAGATGCTACTAATTTAGGAAATTGATCTAACTTTTCCTTTATAGATAAAATTATTAATGAAACATCGATCATTTTGATATATAAGGATTCATTGAATCTCCATATTAGTACATGAAATTTGAAGATTTATTTTGCCATAGACTTTTAAGGCATGTTTAGATAATCTAGGGATAAATGAATTTTGTTATATTGATAAGTGATCACTGGTGATTATTGGTTATTGAACTCACCTTCAAATTGATCAAGTTATTTATTTGATGTATTTTTGTGCATAAATTTTTGACATGAGATCCTCATCCTTCATACTGGGTTGTGCATCATTAGAAACGATGTGGTAAAGTTAATAGATACTAAAAAAAATTAAATTCTTATATAATATAATTAATGTGTAAAGAACAATACCTTTATGGAACAAAGAAGATTTTATTTATTTTTCAGATTAATTATAGTTATTTTTTGATATTACAATGATAAAACATTTGTGAGAACCCAAGAGACAAGTTTTAGTTTAAAATAACATCCTGAAGTTTGGGTAATGAAGAGATTGTGTGGTCATCATAGAAATTACTTCCATTTATGGATACTAGAAAGTGTAAACTTCTAATAAAAAGATGTATATAGGGGTAATATAGTGACTGAATCATTTTTCATATATTATGAACTAATTTATAACATAAATATCAAATATATATAAAACAGTGACTGAGAGGCCTAGAGTCTCTAGGATACTATGTATCTGAGACAAAAATATGAATATAAAACAAAAAGTGGTGATCTAGAACTCCTAGTAAGGGAAAAATCATGATAATGAATCATATTTTCTATTTCAAAAGACACAAAATGATATCATGAAATACATGAATTTTTAATAAATATATGGGATCATAACATAAGGAACATAGAAATTTAAAATCAGGTATACATAGGAATTTATATAAAAAAATAAAACATTTCAGAAGCACAATTCAAGGATAACTGTCAATACAAAATCACATGATGGATGGAGTCCCATCATTGCTTAGGTTTACTCCCACATCACATACATATCATTTCATGAGTCAATAAAGGATAAAAATTCTTTACATAGAAATATTAATGCATAAATCATATAATCTAAATATATATGAGTGCCCAAAACCGAATTTCATAGAAGGAATGAATATAATGATTACCCATGGAATGAAAATGGATGGAAAATCATATCTTATTGAAAAACCTAATGACATTTCAAAATGGAATACATAGAATCAAGAATTTAATTATTGTTGGTCTAAAATATAAGAGAAATCAATATGTCTTAGGATAATGGATGTCTAAGTGAATTAAATATGTGAAAATGAGTTTTTAGGTAATTTTGGAAATATACCTCTTATGTGGGGTTTTAGGGAAAAGGGTAATGAGTCTTTAAAAAGGTAAACAGAATTTAATTACCCATAAAATAAAAAATAAAAAAATATTTTACATAATAAAATAGGAAAATTTATAAACAAATTATTTTTTATAACATTTTATTGAATGGTACTTGAAATTACTTAAAGAAAATAGGGGAGTTCCCTATAATTGACTTCTCTTAACGAAAGAAATTGATAATTGATCCTTTAAAACATGTATATCCACATAAGGGAAAGATGAATTAGTATAGTTATGTTTGTTTTTTACATATATAATAAATATATAATAATTAAATTAGAATATTATAGGGATAAAGTGAGGTAATAGAGATAAATAATAACCCCAAAGAAAATTGGGTGGTTTAGAGAGATCCCTTACATTAGATTCAAGAATCAACCTGAACTATAACTTAATGTTATAAATTATAAAATAATATAAATTAGTAAATTAATATAGAAACTTTTCAATATATATTTTATTTAATATAATTATATTAATTTATTTACAACCATTTCATCAAGTTATACGGTTTAATTTCATCATACAAAGGGAGTTATTTTCATGGTTTGAAGGTCTAACAACTTGTAGATAATTATTTATGTTCGAGTAAAATGGGAATAAAAATATTGAAGTCAAATTAAATAATACTGATATAATGAAATAAATTTAAATTTTCTTGAATTACCAAATGTTTTCTAATATATGTATGATTCATTTTGTAATAATAAAAATTTTATATGGCTAATTTATTTTGGATGTTTTACCAATCATCATGAAGTAGTTTTTTATACAATATTGGATATATATTAATTTCAAAATTATAAAAATTATAATATAATATATATATATATTGGTCACAATAATGAAAAATAAGTGAATTTATAAATTCTATTAAGTTGGTAATAGAAATTAATAACTCCTCATTCACAAAAGTGGTTAATCGACATAATATGGACAATGGTTTTATTTTTGAATAAGAGGATAAGAGAAGAGGATGGATGGAAGATACTCCATTAAAATTATGGTACTAAAGTTTATATATGTTTCAGGAGTTATTATGACATATTTTATGAGGGAGGTGAGGAGAATATAGTAGAGGGAAAACATTTTAAAAAGGTAGTTTCATAATATTTCGTTTTGAATGTCACCAATTTTAAAGACTACTCATGGAGAATAAAATTGGTATTTTGGTGGGACTAGAAACACTTATGATTTATTGGAGTGGATTTGGAAGAGTATTGGGTAAAACTTTGGAATTAACAAAGTCTAAAAATATGGGAGGATAAGGGGAGGTGAGTGCTGGTATTTATAAGGGGAGGAAAGGTGTGTTTTTTAAATATTATATTCATTAGCTTATTATTTGGGGACAAGACTACCAATCATCATGAAGTAGTTTTTTATTCAATATTGGATATATTTTAATTTCAAAATTATAAATAGTACAATATATATATTTTTTGGTCACTATAATAAAAAATATGTTAATTTATAAATTCTATTAAGTTGGTAATAGAAATTAATAACTCATCATTCACGGAGGTGTTGAATCAACATAATATGGACAATGGTTTCATTTTTTGAATAAGAGGATAAGAGAAGAGGAGGGATGGAAGATACTACATTAAAACTATGGAACTAAAGTTTATATATGTTTCAAGAGTTATTTCAAAATTTCATGTGCATCATGAATTATATCTCAATCCGTCACATCCCATGAAAGTGAAATTGTAAGAAACTATATTCACTCTACCCAGAATACAACCATGAGTTAAACCACAGACCACTATAGGATACACATACATGTATAGTAAATATGAGATCATACACATCCTTTGGAGATTGGTACAATATAGAATAATCTATTATAACTAGGATATGACCACACATTATACAATTCTAAAGGGGGAGTTAGGGGTGGAGAAGTCATCCATATGTTACCTAAATAACATAGATATTTGGGAAAATACCCTTATGAAAAACATATGGTCATCGACTACTCAACCAAATTGGGTGGAATATCATATTAAATTATCAAATAAAACATATAGATATTATTAAAAATATAACTATAGAAAAATACCTAGATTTAGACTCATCTAAAGTTATCATCCCACATTCCATATTGATTCCACCTATATGGACTAGTAAAGTTGATTTCATAGAATTATAAAATCCCCATGAATTGATAGCATTAATGATATTAATTTTGTAATCTAAAAATTAATATTTATAGATTAGTCAAACCCATTAAAACTATAGTTTATTCAATTAATTTTATCACAAATTAACATGATTTTAAAATTCATATTATCATTCCCATATTTCTCCCATATATTCCACAATGTTTTAATTTCAATTATTCATTGGTTTCTTTTATTCAATATTATAAACATCAAAATTATACCCATGATTTCAATATTAATTAATTTTACATTCTATAATATTGTTATTCAATAAATCTACCTAATATACCACAAGAAGTATTCACACATGATGTATAATCCAACTATACAAATCATTATGAAATCTCAAAAAATAACTATCAAGATACCATCTATTAAAATTAAACATCACAAAATAATAAAAATAATTATTGTTCTCTAGACTCATAAACCTAGATCTAGTGCTAAAACTCCATCAATTAAATAAGGTAATTGATGAAAATTGAGATACACATATAATTATTTTTATACCTTTCAATAATTTAAACATTAACATTCAAAAATAGTCACTTAATCCCAATAACGAAAGGATTACTGACTTTTGAAGCCATTTATATCGGTAATATAATTTTCAAAACATGTAAAAATTTTATCACAATAAAAACACACTAGACACTATTCTATACATCTCATATGTAATACTTATCTTCATAACTTAAGAAACAGAAACATAAGAAAGGGTTGAACTTAAACTCTCTGTAAGGGTAACATTATTAACATATTTTAACGTTTTATTTCATAATAGAATGATAAAACATGAGAAATAGAGACTCATAATGTTAGAAAGTCCATGAAAAATAACATTTGTCAACAAGTCATGAAATAACAGAATGAAATATCATAAGAGAAAAGATATTCCATTAATAAATAATTCAGAATCATGAGACAAAAAATATGACACATTCACAATAATTAATGTCATTAAGATATTAGGTCATAGAAATGTATCCTAATAGTATGATATGCCACAAAAATGTATAAAAATAGTATTATTAATCTTTCATACATATTTGTGACATTAAAACATGAAAATAATTCATACATTATATATCAAATAATTAACAATGGGAAACCGACATGTTTCATGAAATAAACATTCAAGAATATTGTGTAATACTTATATATAAATATATTGGATGGTGGCTTAAAATTATACCCAATGTAACAAAAGTAGAATTAATTATGTTTTCATAGATGAAAAATAATTTTTTTTGGATATTTTTAAAAATCACTTTATGAAATATAGTGAATTACCCATTTTGAATGTCATAAATAAACATAAAAATTTTTCCCTTAAAAGGAAAAAAATTTCCTTTAAAAGCAAAGAAGACTGTTTTTAGAAAAATAAATTTATATGAGAAAGATTCTTTTTAAAACATTTTTATAAGACGTAAAAACATTAATGGTTTCTTTCTTAATAAAAAAAACCATTAACATTCCTTTAAATTAAATAATATATTTTTTAAATAAATCATTTAATTTTGTAAAATATAAGAAAATATAAAATTATTTTCAAAATAACAAATATTTTTAATAATTTTGATATTAATTTTAAAAAATGAAAAGTAATGTTCATTTATAATAACATTAATACAAAAATAGAATTCATTAAATATATTATAATAAATAATATTCACCATACTGATGAAATACAAAGTTACATGTCGCATTCAAAAATAATTTTTAATAAGGTGATATGAAGAATTTTGAAAACATTTAATTTTAAAAAACATATTCAAAATGTATCCATGAAAAGTATAGAATGTTTTTATAGAAAATCTAGTGTGTTAGATAAAACATTCTATAAATAATGGAAAAACTTTTGAATATTTTAAGACAACTTTATTGAAAACTCTCTTCATAAAAAACAGTTAATAAAACATAATTTACAAAATGGTTAAAGATAAATATGATGTTCGCATTAGATAACACATATTTAAGTTTTCAAATATAAATTAGAACATTAGATAGGAGTAGAAAATATATACAAGGAGGAGAAACCAACATTAATGTGGGTGGGAATTATTCTTAAAATTGAAATAATTTTGAGAAAGAAATTCATCAAGGTATGATCTTTGTATTTAAAACTTATCTTCCTATAAATATAATATAAATTATAGTATCATCCATGAATAATGGAAAAATATCTTGTCATTTCGTAGTAAAAAGGAGTCATAATGACTTAGTAAAAAATGATCATTTAGAAGAACCCATTCTTTAAAACCTGTTTAGTCGAAGAGGATCTAACAACATATAACATGAACATAAATATTTTAATCACTAATCATAGTGAATTATTAAAATATATTACCATATATATAAAATAATTTATAACCATCTATCAGAAAAATTTTACCTTAATATATTCTATTTTCATTATCTCATGTTTCGATTGTTTTTTTATGTACATATTTTGTGATGAAGATGGTGATTCTCACTTATTGGTTCAAATATAATCATTCCTATTTTATTAAATATATAACAATAATTGGTTTTTAATTATTACATATGTCCCATTTCATTGGGAGATGTAATGGATAAGGTTTGTGATAAAGGAAATTACAATAAAGTAGTTTCAATGTGTTTAATGATCAAAATGTGGTATCTTAAAATATATATTAAATATAAAAATAGAATTTATAGATTCAATAATAAATATTAGATAAATTATTATTAAATTATATTACCATTATATAATATTCCTTAATCAATCAATACATAATCATTATAATGTCGTTCATGTAGTTTCAAACAAGAGACTGTTATAATTATTTAACGAGTGAGGATATTTTTTATATTAAGTTCATATAAATTCAAAATAAGATTAAAATTTTTTTAAATAATTTTTCCCTTCATTAGAATCATTATTAGATCCATACATACATGATTATCAGGACAACTGATTTTTTTGTTCATGGAGGTGGTAGTTCGTACATACACATAATTAGCGATTCCATCTCCTAGTTAAAGGGATGGAATGAATGTATATGATAAATTTCTTATTTGGAATTATAATTTTAAAATATTATATATATTAATTATTAAAAACCATCCATGTTACCAAACATGAAGTGTAGTGATATAAAACGAATGACATTGCTTCGTGGAGGTAGTAGTTTTCATGTAGGCATGATCAATGATATTTTTTTTCTTTAATTAAAAAATGTCTGAATAATGATTGATAAAATTATATAATAACATTAAATATATTAATATTATTGATATAATTTTACTTGGGAGTTTATGAATTTTTTGGATGTTGATGATTAATAATAAATTATGGAGGAGTTAGAGATAATCATGTTGTGAAAGTGATATTTTCTTCAAAGTCTCCCTAGAAATCAACGACATGGGCTAACCAATTGAGAATATAGCCACAAGAAAATGACATTGGATTATAGGAGGAGAAAATTTTCATATTTTTATGATGAATTTAAATGTTTTTTTGTATCATATGTTATTGGATGTGATCCCCTTTCATAACTGAAGAGAAAGGTAATTCATGAAATATCCATTTCATTTCCATAATGGTATGCCAATATTCATTAGGTTAAAGCATTAAAGAGTATAAAATAAAAAATGGTATCATTTTGTCTAATCCACCTCTAATCTAGGCAGAATGAGGTATATTTTTTTAAAAAAAAATTTCTTTCAAACATTGTAAATTTTTTTCCCTTTTTTATTTTTGTCTTCGTAGCTACTATTTTTAAAGAAGGAAATTAATTTTAATGAACAAAATTAAAATTTACCTTGTTGTATGATTTAATTACTATAATGTTAAATATGAAAATAATTTATCAAATAAAACCACTAAGGTTTAGAAAATTTAATTTCATAATTAACACACATGATGTAAAAATATACCATTTAGTAAAAGGATGGTTTTATATTTGTTAGTTATCTATTGGTTGAAATTATAAATGTAATCATTTTGCATGAAATAAATAAGTTGATAACAAAAAAAATTGTCTCAAATCAATGCAAAAAATAATTTTAATATAAAAATTTTAAATTATTAAAAAAGACCAGAAACTATTTTTAAATTTGAATAAAATGTTAATTAAGTCCTAAAAATTTAACATTGATTTTATATTTTCATAATTACATTTAAAATTAATACTTTTACTGATTAAATATATTTTTTATTTAAAATTATTAATAAATTTAAATTATTTCCAATATAATGATAATGTCATCAAATATAGAATTTTGGAAAAAATAATAATTTTCACTATTCACATAAAAATAAATTATTTTAGTAAAATAAAAAAAATCCTAATAATGTATATAAATTCTTTATACAAAAATTATATTCATTTTAGAGAATTAAAATTTTCAAATTTAACAGAGATAATTTAAAAGGAAATTTAATATACAATGAAAAATAGTTTTAATTTTAAAAAATTCCAATTAAAACATTAAGAGTTCTTAGTCCTATATATTTTTAATTTAGAATTATTAATAATATATTTTATTTATGAGAGAATTTATTATTATTAATTATTTTTATAACATTCTGGTAATATTTTGGGACTTGTTTTAGTTCATTTTTGTTTGTAAAATAAGAGGTGGGTATAATGTTTAAATAAAAGAAAATATATTCCTAAATATATGGAGGTAAAATTCTCCTACGTTAAATTAAATTTAAACCTTAAAATTTTAATTATCACATAATAATGTAAATAGTTAATATTACCTTAAAATATATTAATCACATATTTATAATTTATAGAAAAATATTAGAAATCAATACTTTGGGAACATATATTTTTATTTAGAATTGGATTATCCCAAACATTGAGTTTTTATAGCCATTTTACCAAAGAGTTTATCATTATTAATTTTCAAGGTACATATCATATAATTTTAGTATAAATGGTATTCATTGTATTACTTTTATTGATAAATTATAATAGGATTATTTGAAATTTTATTTCGTTATTCCAAATAAATTTTCTTGTAATTTTAGACCACAAATCCATTTCAAAAATCACATTAAATTCAGTTAATGGGAGGATAATAAAATTTTCATGAATCATAATCCCTTAAGATTTAATGAATATTTATATAACTTGGATTCAATAATTATTACCCAAGGAGTTTTTTTTAAATGATAATAGTTCTTGAAATCTTACACGACAAAATATATCCACAAATTGGAGTGATGAATAAGTGCACCTAGAAGCACTTAATTATCACTATAAATATAAATAGTAGCCTTTGTTATGGTTTTTCATTATTCTAATGGTATAAAAGGTTTTTAGTGTTTATTTTCATCTTTGTACCCTGGATTAGTGAAATATTTTACATACTGTCCAAATTACTCATATATAAAACACAGAATTGCTGGTGGATCCTTATTAAAAACATTATTTTCCTCTATCTTGTCAACTAAACATTTCCATTCTCATTGTATGATTATTACTCAATTCATTCCCTTAACACTAATAAAACATCTTCTTGTTCCTCTCATGTAATCCCATGGGTTCCTAATCCCATTTGTTTTTTGATAAGGATATTGAATCATCTTTGCTTCCTGATTTTGATCTTTTAAAAATCCATGTTCCATCCTTCTTTTCTCTACTGTTTTCTGTAACACAACTATGATTACACTATCGATGAAAATTCTTGATAGATGGTTTGTAATAATCAGAATATTTCTTACTAAATATTATACCCTATTAGGTTTCACTTTATTGGATCTTCATATTGTCTGGGAAATTAATTATTTACATGGATCCTTTAGGATTCATGAAATATTTAAACAAAATAGTGATAACGTGAGTGATGAATAATTAACCTCATAAAATAATTATCATAAATGATCCTATGAAAAACAACTCATCAAAATTTATTACTCTTAAAAAACCTCACATTATAATTCAGTTCAACCTGAATGACTTTTTATTCAATCTATTATTCATTAGGTTGGTATATCTTATACTACGTAACCTAACTTATTAACATAATATATCTATCATAATTTATTTTAAATATAATGTGATTAACCAATTAATATCCATCGGATGTGTCTGCCTAGATGTATAGTTTCAGGCAAACTCATCATGCACCGAAGTGAAGATTGATTTGATACTCGAAAAGTATTTATTAGGCTAATAACTGGTAACGACCCATTATTTCATAAATGAAATTATCACATTGATTCTATAATTGTCTCATAATTAATAATGTAGTAATATAAATTGAACAATCACCACTTTATAGAACCAACGATATTTTATTAAATTAATTTGAATAATAAATTTATAAAATAAATATAAACGTAAAATTTGAAAATATAAGAATGGGGTAAAATATATATAATAAAATAACTATTATATCAAAATAAAGATATTCTTGATCAACAAAAATTACCACAATCATGAACAACACTATAGAAATGATGCAGAATATTAGTAATGAAATATTTATCTTGAAATGAAAATATACGTAATATTGAGAGATATTATAATTGAATGAATAAATAATGAAATAGTTGGTATTTATAGTTTGTAAATAACCCATGTGATCATTATAAATCTAAATTTATTTATTTTAATTTGACCATTGGAATATAATTGTTGGAATAGTAGTCTAACCAATACGAATAGTTTCAACACTGTAAGAATAATATACTGCAGTTTGTAAGTGTAAAATAATAGTTATGAATCTTAAAAAATTAAAAAATTAAATATTTATATCATGATACAAGTAAAAAAAATTATAAATTTAAAAAATATTTGTTAAGGTTTTTGAAAGTTTTAAAGGTTTTATTTTGATTTTTTAAAATAAAATAAATGAAGATAATTTTTTTTCATAAAATTATTTTATAAATTAATATAAATATTTACTAAAATTATAATATAATTTTATTATACCACATATTTTTTTCAAAGGGTTGAACAGTTGATGATAATATTAAAATACAATTTTTTAAAATAAAAGAGGATTTAATTTAAAAAATAAATATGGCACATTTAGAAAATTATTTTAATAAAATAGATCTCATTTTTGGGATATAAACATTGTAAAATGGTTATGGTGATATTTTTGTATTTTTCTAAAATAATATAATTTTTAGTGAATTGTGAAATATGAAAAAATAAGCCTTTTAACATTATAAGATAAATACCTTACTAATTACATAAGGGATCTTGTAAATACTGATTATTTTAAACTCAAAGGAATTATTCACTAGATATAGTCATTATAATCTACACTCTTGGTAGTCTTGTCCCAAAATAATAAGCTAATGGATATAATATTTAAAAAACACACCTTTCCTCCCCTTATAAATACCAGCACTCATCTCCCCTTATCCTCACATATTTTTAGACTTTGTTAATTCCAATGTTTGATGCAATACTCTTCCAAATCCACTCCAATAAATCATATGTGTTTCTAGTCCAACCAAAAGACAAATTTCTTTTTCCACGAGTAGTCTTTAAAAAAGGAGGCATTCAGAAGGAAATATTCTGAAACTACCTTTTTAAATTTTTTTTCCCTCTACTAGATTCTCCTCACCTTCCTCATAAAATATATCATAATAAATTTTGAAACATATATAAACTTTAGTTCCATAGTTTTAATGGGGTATCTTCCATCCATCCTCTTCTCTTATCCTCTTATTCAAAAAAAGAAACCATTTTCCATATTACGTCGATACATCCTCTTCTCTTATAACTCATGGTTGTATTCTGGGTAGAGTGAACATAGTTTCCTAACATTTCACTTTCATGGGATGTGACAGATTGAGATATAATTCATGATGCACATGCAATAGTGGTGTGACGTCCCAACCTGGGTGCCACTCAGAGGTGACTTAAATTGGTGGGCCACATCGACATAGACGTGCCTCATCTTATGCCAAACACTTTCAACTACAAGCGAGTGCCAAGGGTGTGTCCATGGGGAAACTATTCCCTCTATTAAGAGTCACAGAGTAGTGTAATAAATAGTTAGATAGTGGTATAATATCAATAATGGAAAATAAATACGAATCAATAATAATTGTCCAATCATTGAATAACAATAAAAAGTAGAAATGTTAATTATATAGAAAAGACGACGGTGCCATCTCTCTATAAAACTTGAAATATTTTATAGATGGAATCATGTAGTCAATAAATAACATGATATAAAAAATATTACATTTTTTTTATAAAATCTATCTAGGAATCTTGAGCTCCAACCCGGTAATCTCTTACAAATATCTTGTCCTAAGTCATGAAAGAAGTCGCACATCCATAAGAGGATGTTCCCCCTTATCTACATTGGGAATTATATAGTCTTCCCACGTACTACCAGCATCATAAATATGGTGTGATATAAACTCAGTAGGACACCACCAAAGACTATCTAGAAATATATAGGCTATGTATATAATATGCAAGTGTGAAGATAAAATAATGAATATAATTCATACTAACAATAAATGTGTTGGATCTAGTTCCTGAAGGAAACCAAGTTTAAAATACCTACTTCAACCCACTCAAGAATATCTTTTATCTTGTAGACATGTTTATAAACATATATGAACTATATACATAGTGACCCCTAGAACCTTGTATATGGATACTTCCACTATCCTAGACCTGAGGCATAATATAAAAATCCATAAGATATAAAATAAATTTCACAAGTATCATGGGATGTTGTTCATGGTATCCCTGGATTTGGGGACACCAAGCTCAGAATTATAGTAGTAGAGATATCATTACCTATATCACAGTAAGGTTCTTTGTTCCATATATCATATTATTTGGGATTTCATTATGAAATCTCATTTATAAATTGTCTTCATGCCTATATCAAATTTATAAAGGATAATCATGATCTTATCACATTTATTAATGGTCTCAATATTCCAATCACATTTAGAAAGGTTCACCACACCTGTGTCACATTTATAAGGTGTCTCCATTCATTTATCACATTTATAAAGATTTTAATTCCCATTTCAGATTTATAAAGTGTCCCCATCACTATATGACATTTATAAAGGGTATTGTGCCCATATAAATATAACATTCATATGATTCATCATGCCCAATTTAAAAAATAAGGGTCTCCGTGCCCAATTATAATATATATTAATAGTTGAAGTCTTTAATTGGATATGTCAATTAATTTATAACTCATTAAAATTCAATAATAACAAGGTTGTGACCATTGTTCTATTTAATTAGGTGACATGGTCTTACCACTCACCTCCATTAAATACATATTTAATTGTTATGTGTGTTATCCATGATATACCACAAATATTTTCAACATCCACTTTGTTAACAAAATTTAGAAGTAATACCACACACACCCACATGTATTTTGGTTATATAATTGAGAAATACAATTAGTCATGTAAAGAGAATACCCATAATGGTGGAATACAATGAAGATGATGAACTGATATGTGTATTGGGATATACTATGGTTATGAGGTTCCTGATAGGGGAAACCAATTTATTGAATATTCAATATAGGGGAAATTAATGGTGAAAATAGAATGTGGAACAAGGGAACACATTATAAAACATCTCAAAATTGAGGGGTAATAACTACACCACCTACTATATTCACATAGAGGATAACTCATATAGTATCGACCTTTGGGTTGGTCCATATTGGGATAAAACAGAAGATCATATGAGCACCCTAAAAATAGTGCATATGAACCTCCACCAAAATAACTCCATAGAGACAATGAAAAATAAAAAAAAGGCACAAGATGAATGATGATATTATTTTTATGCTTGTATCGAAATGAATGTTGATTGAATCATATTCTGGATGAAGATGTTATTGTCTAAGCTAGCTTAGAGGGATTGAGTAGGTCATTTGGAGGAAGAAGCCCACATCTGTCCCCTGGAATAATGAAATAAGTAAGTGTGTCGAATTTGAATAGATTAAAGGGAAGAAATGTTTAAATTGCCAAAAAAATATCTAGACATCGAATTTTTTCCACATGGTCGGACAAACCATGTGAAAACCATGAACCTCCGATTTCCTAAGGAGTGAACCCACATAGTTAGGCCACACAGTTTGGGAAACTATGTGCCAAACATTAAATATGTCTATGCTAAAACATGAAAGCCACCTGCATCATTGTTTGAACCTGGGTGCATGGTTAGGGAAGACCATGAACACTACTCCATCCATTGAAATTCCAAATTGGATTTTGGGAAATCATGTGGGATGGGATACATGATTTATACTAACAATGAATCCCAGTGATTTCTTCCACTCACCATGGTATCGATCTCCAAACAATCCCCCAAAACCCTTATAAGCCCATTAAGAATCTATATTAGGTACGGAATAGGATGTTAGATGGAAATATAAAGGATCCATATGTTAGAAAAACTGTGGTGATAAAGTCTTCCATCATTAAAGTAACTCATCCCAAAGTAACCATTCATAGGGTTATAAAATGATATCTCGGAAAAAATATAGACACTAAGAATGTACATCAACCTCCTGCTGCCTTGTGTTGTACAAAACATGGACATGCTACCATAGTAAGCATACTAAAGGGAAACACCAGCCTCAGAAAGACTTCATTCTATGGTCAATGATGCATATAGTATACTCCTTAGAGGAATCATCAGCATCTAACTCAACATCATTACGATAAAATGTTTGAGACATGTGAACATGATATTGGTGAATGCAATGAAACTTGGAATACATAATTCATAGAATGATACCACTATGGAAATAATAACATATTCACTACTATCTTGAATCTCTCCAGGATCTGAAGCAGCTTGAAATAATAAGGCATAATCATTCATTTTCTCCATATCTATCCATTCGCAAACCTGGGTGATAGCCTTAAGAAAAAAATATCCCCAACCTCAAACACCAAAGGTCCTCAATGGTGAAATATATAATATTTCTGTCAAGAATGGGTAGTATAAAGAAATTAATAACCAACAATACCTACTTCAAAGTCTGCAGCATGAGGCAAGGACGTCAGATCACTATATCTAATGCCTCTAACTAGTACATGGGGAATGGAATGAACTATTTTATAGGGACTCATAAGGATGAATCTAATTCATTTACTTAAGACTATTTTTATAGGAGAACTCAACAAGAGGGATATAATAATCCCAAGAACTGCCAAAATAATGTTTTCATATGTGGATCATGTTCTCTAACACCTGTATAGTCTTTTTTGACTAGCCATCAAAATGGGGGTGAAAATATGTGATCATAAGCACCTATGTACCCATATCTATCTATAACCTCTATTATAACCTCAATATAAAATGAACACCCCTATCAAAAATTATAGTACGATGAGAACCATGTATCCATATAATCCCACAAACACAAAATTGTCCCATATCATCAATTAAAAATGTTTTATATATAGGAAACAAGTGGAATACTTTCATTAGTATATCGATGACAGCCCAAACTACATCTCTACCACGAGGAGACTTCAGTAAGTTGACAACAGAATCCATTGTAACATCATCCCATTTCCATTCTGAGAATGGTAATGGATGTAACAAGATTTTAGTTCAATGGGGGGGTTTCATTCACCTGCTGACAGGTGGAAAAAATATTCTAAAGACCTACTATATTACATTTCATCCCGGTCCACCATTACTATTGGAACATATTATGATACATCTTAGGGATACCTTGAAGTTCTACCCATTACAAATCATGCAACACATGTATTAACACATCTCTCATATTAGTGGGAACCTAGACATTCCCATGTATACACTGGATGTTTTAATCCTCGATAGTCATATTCGGAGGTGTTTACTCATCAAAAATACATACCCATAAGACTAAGCCTTCAAAATATGAAAATTCCTCATCTTAATTTTCTATAAAAGTGAATAGTTCACTAATAATGATGAAACTACATACTGTACAATATGGTCTTGTGCCTCTATGTGCGTCTTAAAAAAACTCCATAAGCTTCCAGTCAGTGCTGGACTCCTGAACTGCCTATGCTTGAGTTGACCTACATAGAGAATTTGCAAAAATATTTCATTTTCTAGGTGTATAGGCTACCTTTATGTCAAATGGAATGTATATATTCAACCCATCTTCACTATCTAAAATTCAAGTTTCATTATATAAAAAATACCTTAGTATTTTTTCGTTTTTAAAAACAACACATTGCTTTTCTAGAAGGTAATGCATCCAACAATGAAAGGCATGTACCACAATTTCAAACTTGATATCGTGAATTTGGTAATTCCACATTGGAGGACTCAGCTGCCATGATCCATATGAAATGACTCAATCTTCCTACACCAGAACTAATCCTACCCAATACCAGATGCATCACAATATAAAATATATAATCTTCATGGATCTGTTTGAATTATGGTCACCACTAAAGACAATATAACATTTATCTTCTGAAAGGATATCTCAGAGGCTTCAAACCATATGAACATCACTCCCTACATATTGAAGCATGTATGATTTGATTCTCATTGTGATAATTCATTTATAAATATCTTTCAATATCAATATATCCCAAAGGATATCTATATATCAAACATGTTCTTGGATACTTCCTAGTGACTATGACACTCACCTTCTCTAGGTCAACTAAAACTCTTTACTTTGAAAAACATTTCATTGAATATATGAAGGCCTAAACCAAACTATATTATAACATGATATTATTTAAATATTCGATAATAAACTATACCCAATGAGCTTGTAAAAAATATCATCTATACTATGTAAGAGATACTAATCTTTGGCACTATGCTGATTCAATTTCTGGTAATTTACACAAATCATGAGGGTTCTACCCACCTACTTCTTAAGAATGTCCTCTGACCCCTAGGGAGATGTATGTGTCTATAGATAAATATGGGCCCCTAAATAATCTAGATACCTATTGAGATATTAAAACCCAATAGTATCTATCCTATAATGTTTAATGGATACCCGTGTAGCTCCAAGGAGTAACTCGATAGTAAAATCAACCTCTCCCTCTCAGGTGGTAGTCCTGAAAATATGTTGGTGACAACATCACTGAATCGATAAATTTTAGGATATAATTAAATCTAATGTAATACCTCATCATCCATAAAATATGGAAATATGGGAGGTCACTCCACCTTGTGCAAGATGCTCAGGTTCCTCACTACCTACCTGGATATCCCAATCAACCCTGTGAATATAATTACCACCCTCTGGTTTTGTAAGATACACCCTCTGATAGTAACAAGAACCATAGTTGGGATATGGAACCAACCAATCCATCCTGATAATGTCATAAAATCACATCATTTTTAGGATGAAGAGGTCCCTTATGAAATTATTCATTCCTCCCTGTAGAGGATAGTCCCATAATTGGAGTACATTTTCTAATCGTAAAGCCAAAGGTGTATCTGGTGTCATACCATTAAGGAGTAGTCAAAATGAAGTGCTAGGGTCTCCAAAAAATCCAAAAACATTAAAGAGTACGATAGAAATGTATCAAATAAGGGACAAAATGATATATTCTACAAGAATAGTACCTAAAATAGTAGATTACCAAACACCATTTTCCTCCGATATAGGCCGCATGGAAATGTATGTCATGATCCTCAGCCATATTCTACAGGCATACTACCTGGAGGGGGTATGATCTTCTAGTTTTGGATATTAGAATCATGGATAGAATGACCCCAACATCCTCATCTTCCAATATGGATGGTAGTAATATATCCTCCTACCTAGAGAAGTACCATTGATCCTTCTCTTGATTTTGGATCTAGCACCTATCTTATCCCACTCAGCATGGATGGGAAGTTCGAGTAGAAATTCAATAGATTCCCCAATCTAATGCAACCTAAGCACTCAACAGGGTCTCTAGAATTGTGGTGTTTATTATTCCCACTCTTCCCACAGTGGTGACATATCCAATAACATTCCGTGGTTTTCATCTGCCGATAATTGCTCAAACACACATTCTCAAAGCATCGCTTCTGACTGCTTTTCAAAACACTAACCTACCATGGATCTGAACATCCCTAGATCACACAATCTACTTTCTTTAGGTTCCCCTCGACGTTACGTTCCTACATAACTAAATAAAATAATGTAGTCAAGTAGAAACTACACATGGTAATCAATAGGATAATAAATTCCCACATCTAATCGTCCCATTTTCATTGGCTCATCAGCCATCTAGATAGGAACAAAGCACTAAATCTCAATAAAATTATCTAAATAGTACATAACTATCAAATAAAATTATTAAAGGTTCATGAACTCTAGGTAATTATCAATCCTAAAAATACCATGAATGAAATAATAAAATAATATTGATTTTAAATACCTCCAAATCACTTCTGAATACTGACCCACGTGGTTTTGAATGTCTCACTAACATTTATCGGATCTATGAATCATGTTAGTGGAGAGCATCAATCTCCTCTAAGTATGTGTATATAGAAGCCCAATTAATGAAATAGTCATATCAATTTGTATCTCTACAACATGTAGACCACCATCCTGTGAAAACATGGGCATATGATAATGATGGAACTCCAAATTAAAATATCCCATAGATAGGGTAGATCCCAGAGCTCCCTACATCATCTTTATAAGTCATAGATAATATCCATGGAACATGGAATCATCAACCACATCAAGAATAGGAAGTGGATCCATTGGTTTCACTATTGTATGTATAACCAAACTCTCAGGTACCTCCACCTTTGGTGGATGGTCATCACCCCCCTCCTGGTGTACGACAAGAGGACTTCATGGTGGAATTGTACTATATGTGATAGTCACACACCTCATAGATGATTTAATAGTGAAAAAATAATAGATACTCGAATTGGATAGGTAAAAAGTGTCTTATATAATAGTCACAACCCCTTTTTTGTTCAAAGATCCATGTCTGGGTGATAGGATCCTTCATATAGAATGTAAGAGACGCTACTTACTACCCACAACTGAGTTTTTTTTGTGGTAAGGGTTTGTGTTATATGTTCAAGGTCACTATTTTATGGTGACAGATTTGTTTTAGACTCAATCCTCTTTAAAATTCATTCTCATTTGTTTAACAATTCTATTTAAATGGTTGATCAAAATTTATTTCCCCTTATAATCAATAAGGGACCACAAATATTATAAACAAAAGTTTTGAATCCATTTTGAACCCAACCATAACACGTTCCTATCCATGAGACCAATGGTCCATTATTCAATGTTCCATAACTGACTTGATAGGGTGTCTATTTTAGCCTATATAAGAAAAAACATTAAGTTCCATGCGGCCCTCCAAGTACCAATTATGATTCATAATATCTAGGAAGAATCATTAGTCAGTAATGATTCTATAACATAGGTAACACATAAAAAATTTCATGCACTCATAAAATTCATTATATATTTCATGAAACATGCATGGTATGAGAATTTTATAATGTGGATAAAATTATGCATGATCAATTATTCATTTCCCTCATCAAATCAAGCCAAGGATAAAAATTATATTCATAAATCATAACAATAATAGAATGAAAATTCAAATTCCTCACTAAATGGTGGAATCAAATAACTATAATAAGAATAATACAGAGCAATGTGTCCCATCCTAAGTAATTTGGACTTCCCCAGTATGTTGGATAGCTACTCTCAGGAACAAGTCTTTACCAAATCCCTATACATTTATAATCTTCTATCTAATATTTCCAAACAATAAGGAATGAGATAATAATGATTCTCTAATACCACTTTCTAATGTCTGTACATGGGTTCCACTTAGATGTTCGCCAAAATGGTGGTCCACATGACCTCAAAAATGATTACCCATATTCTAGAGGCTAACAACTAATAGTGAAGGCCATGGGTGTGTCTATCAAGAGACTATGCCCTATGTTCATAGTATCATTGGGTTTAATAAATACATATATATAATAATCATATTAGTAATGGAAAATATAGAGGAAAAAAGAATAAGTATCCGATCAATGAATAAAAATCAAAATAAGCAATATGAATCATATAGAAAAGTTGATTATTCTATGTCTCTACCAAACATGGATACTTGTATACATGATAGTAAGTAGTCAATCCAAAATATGATATACAAGAGGAATAAAAGGAAATAATATATTGAATAATTTAGTGCTCCATCCCTGTCATATTCTACCATTAACCCATACTATGTCAAAATCACACATCCAAAAGAGAATTTTTCCCATTATATACTACTGGAAGCATAGTGTGTTCCCAGCAACCATCGACATGCCATATAGGGTGTGAGATATATTCATTAGTCCATCATCAATGATGTCTAAACATATCTAGTATCTATATGTAATATGGAAGTGCGTAGATATAATAATAAATGGTAGGTATAATAATTGTGTATGGGCATGGTCTGGTTCCTAAAAGAAACTAGATTGAATCTACCTACATCATCTTGTACCTAACAATATCTTACACGGAACCATTTTTTTATACATAGATGGACTGTATACATAGTGATTTCTAAAACCATATTTGTGGCTTATTTCACTAGAATTTACCCATGGCATAACTCATATATCCATAACTTATAGCATGAGTATCAAATGTATCATGGGAAGCCATGACCATTATCAAAGGAAAAAAAAGGGAAGATGTACCTAGTATCACTGTCATTGGAATTGAATTCCCAACATCGTAGTAAGGGTCTTTATGCCTAGTATCATATCATATTGGTCTTTATTCCCATATCACATTTATAAAGGGTCATCAAGCTAGTATTGCATTTATAATGGTTCATCAGTCATGTATCACATTTATAAGTGGTTTTCATTCCTGTATCCCATTTATAATGGGTATCAATTTCGGTATCACATTTATAAGTAGTCTCCATGCTCGTATAACATATATAAATGATTTACATTCATCTATCACATTCATAAAGGGCCTTCATGCCTGTATCACATTTATAAAGGGCCTTCATGCCTGTATCACATTTATAAAGGGCCACCATGCCCATATATGTATATATATATATATGTGTATATAAAATAAAGAGGGTGCATCATGGACAATTTATAACATATGGGTATCCATTCTCTATTATTCCAATTTTTAAAAGTTAAAGGATTTAATCAGAGTCAAAAAATAATTCATAACTCATTTCCACTCAATGATATCAAGGGCATGATCATTTTTACATTTAATTAGGTAATGTGGTCATACCACTCACCCCATTCAATCCATCTTAAAATGATAAGTGTGTTAGTCATGATATACCACAATGATTATCAATTTAATTTACATTACCAAAACTCAAATGTAATATGAAATAGACCCACATGTGTTTTTGTTATATATCTGAGAATTCCTATTATGGATGTAAAGGGAACACCCATATTGGTGGAATAAAATAAGGATGATGAATTCACATGTTTATTTGAATATAATAAGTTCATTAGGTTCTTGAATTGGGAAACCAATTTAATATAGATTCAATATCAGATCAACACATGGTGGAACTAGTGTATATCACAACGAAACATATTATTAAAAATATCAACATTTAAGGAAATAAACTGAACCACCTGCCTTATGTGTGTAGAAGAGAACTCATCCACTATCAACCTTTTGTTTAGTCTACATTTGGATTAAAAAAAGGATTAAAAAAATTAAAATAGCTTATATAATCCTACACCTAAATATCTATGTCAAGAGAAATAAAAGTGATAAATGGTGAAATATTGATATCTTATCTTATCAGCATGAATCCAACTAGATGAATGATGGTCAAATAAGATTTTTTTAAGAAGAATTTATCCTCAATCCTAGTTTAGATGGATTGGGGAACTCAAATGGAAGAAGAAGGTTTCCTATGTATGCTTGAATGACGAAATAAGATAGTGGGTGGAATTAATATTGATTTAAGGTAAATATAGTAATATCACCCAACATATATGGGTTTCATGGTTTGGCTGCACGATTGGCCAAACCGTGCACCAAATATGCACCTCCTACTACCTAAGAAGGGACCCCATATTGTTAGCCTTCATAATTTTGGGAACCGTGCGCCAAATGTGCTATATGGATCTTTTAATACATGTAGTCCACCTAAAATTGAGTGTGACCTTGGTTTCATGGTTATGGATTTCCATGTTCCTTAATTTACCTACTCAAACACCACGCGGGGTTAGTGGAAATCATTTGGGATGGGAGGTACCATTTCAACTAACAATGTGGCCTAAAGATTTCTTAGAACATCTTGGGTTCCGAGCTGTGAAAAAGCCCCAAACACCCGTATAAAATTATTTACCTCATTAGGCATCCATATTTGGTATTAAACAATATGGTTGGCTAAAATTTAAATGATCCATACAACAAATAAAAACCATGTTATTACAAGTGGCTTCCAACCATACACTTGGTTATAGTTGTTATGAGATATGTGCGCACAATGATCTTGATGATATATGGATGTGATATATATGTATGTGGTGAATGATGACTTATTCAAGGGATTATATCCCAAGACATTTTTAATTGGGTAATTAAGGTGTGAATTTAGTGGGGATGTTAATGTGGGGTAACTTTATATTATATTTTATTCTTTTTTATTGAATGATTTACTTCAATGAACTACTTGAAGAGAGATCCCTGGTGAGGATGAGATATTTTTTCACATTTATATTTAATAATTTAGTTTAATTTATTAATTTATCAGTCTATAGTATTCTTCTTCAATGTTTTCATGAGAGGATTCATGGTGGAACCTATTGAGTTTACCTATATGCTCACCCTGTATATATAAACAATATTTTGTGTCTGAAAAGGATGTTTGGTGATCAATATTTGAATTAGAGTCTTGTATAGTTTTCATTAGATTTAGAGTTTCATGGTAATATACTAATTATTTTTTGGTACTTCCATTATTTTAAATTTTGATGACATTAAATTATTGTATTATGATAAATTTTTTATCTGTTTGGTGAATTATTTATTTTATTTCATCTATTATCTAAAATTTTATATAAGGTTCGTAATGCGACTAATTGACATGAATTTTATACCCTTAGTGCTAGTCACAAACTCATGTCATATTGGCGGAAGGTTTCATGAATGATTATAATCCTTACTACCAGCACAAGAGGGGTACCAGTTGACGGTGTGGGGAAAATAATGTGTTAAAGATTTGATTTGGTTACATTAATAACATAAAATATTATTATTCGTGTATCATATTTTATATTCATACACTAGTGCATTTTAATAATTTTGATCCCCCTAAAATGATCACACTTTTTATTTTATATTGAATATATTAGTAGAATAAAATTAATATTTTAATAAATATTTGGGACCATTTTTGTGTTTATATGATTACATATCTATTTAGATAGATAATCATTTCAATAATATCAAATATTAATTTTTGATAGTGGAATGAAAAACACTTTTCCCAAATCCATCATTTATATCTTGTCAACATTATCCCTTGGATATCCTATCATTTAGGTTTTCCTAGATAAGTATAACCCAAATATCAAAGTAAATACATGTATCTGATCTTATTCGGGTCAACTATAATCTTCTTAATTTATACAAAACAATCTATGGTCCCCAAGCCTTGGCAGAGATTGGAATGTTTGGATGATCGATGTACTGAAAGGTGTTTTTTAAAATAGATATAATAGTTAATATTTTAATATTTTTTAACAATTCACTATATTGTCTCAAGTATTCCTATCATATATGCATGATTTGATTTAGTTTTAGTATCTTATACCCTTAACCAAATTAATATGTTATAAATCATATAATTATATAACATCGAATACAACTCATGATTTTTGTTACATTATAACAATTTATATCAAAATAAATATCATTAATAATGTTCATGAAACATTTTATTGTAATGTTTTCAAATCATAAAGAACAAAAAATACCTAGGATAGAATGTGTGGTGTAACAGGCAGCCAACACCGACATTTTTTAGATAGATCCTATACTCCCTAATCAATTATAATTCCTACCTAATATCTCTATATTCATAGATCAATGGTCGAGGTATACCTTAATTCCAATGAAATACCAACACCTAATATGTATGTCTTGTATCCAACCTTTATTATAAAGTTAATAACCCAAAAAACATCCCATCATTGGTTAAATGTAACTAAATATTATTTCATAAATAACATGTAACGATTTATATATGTGGAATAATATTTATAAGAATAAGTTAAAACAATGTAACCAAATCATATATTCCATCATAATATAAAAACATTATTTTGACGAATTAAATAAATAATGGAATGAAATTAATAAATTAATAATTTGTTAATTTTTAATTGATATATGCATTTATGAAAATTTCAAGAATAAAAAATTAAGAAAAAATTATAATTATACAAGATTTTTAAACATTATATATATAATTAAAAATGGACATTTCATATCGTTTTCAATATTAAATCATCCATATTATCATTTTAATTTTTTTGTAATATTAGTTCTGAAGTAACCTAACCATGACACATAAATATATTATTTTCCCCCTTTATTATATATTATATAATAAATTTAAAAAACACTTCCAAAAACTTCTATATTAAAAAAATTATATACAGAATCATATTATTATAAAACAATCCAAACAATTCTACACTCATGATTCATTCCTTGACATATTCGTGTATATATTTTCCTAATAAAGTATGAATCATATGAAATTGGTGATCTGAAATTCTATGTAAGGGAAAATAATATAACTAATTTAGAAAGTATTTAAAATTTGATAAAAAAGAATATAAGAGAACATGAGCATTAAATAAATGCATAAT
The DNA here is from genome assembly GCA_963277665.1 of Viscum album. NCBI lineage: Eukaryota > Viridiplantae > Streptophyta > Magnoliopsida > Santalales > Viscaceae > Viscum > Viscum album. The sequence continues at coordinate 1,034,742,665 of OY728121.1, read as the reverse complement.
TAGTGGAACAAAATCATGAATCATAAAAAATGACCATAAATCATGAAAACATGGTCCTAAATTATAACATACTAACATAAAACAATCAAAGGATCATCAGGGCGTATAATATTTTCCTTTTGAAATCATAAATTTTTTTTATTCATGATCATATAATAGAGGACTGTTGAATAATAATAAGAATAGAAAATCAGAGCATAAAAGAAAAAGTTTAATAAATCATTTCCATGCTTGACATAGTGAAAATAACTACCCACATAATTTCTGCACATAGTTGTGAACATTGAAATCCACAACATTTCCATGCATAATGTTTTGAACATGTATTACCACATAAAATCCACATATAACATAATTATAAAATGAGGTATAAAACATTAAAAAATACAATGGTGGGTTATATAATTTTATTTCAATAGGTCACATAATTGTAAACCATATATATGTGTCCTATATGAAATAAATCATAAATCATTTCATGATTAACCCTTGAAAGAAAATATGTTATAACACATTATCCTATGGTACTATATAAGAAGAAATTAATAATAAGATTAATTGATACTAAAAACTCAACCACCAAAAGGAATCATATCATAATATAATTTAAAGGGTAATATAAGATGCACAATTCCATATATGATATATATTTTTGATATACAGTATAAAATATAATATATATCATTAAAATTCATTTATTTCTATTTTGGTGATGTTTTTTTAAATTCAAAGATATAAGTCACTATCCAAAATCATTTTCAAAAGGTGAAGAATAATTTAAAATTTCATTAATATTAAATTTCACAATGATGTTATATTGAAAATAAATAATGATAATAAATATAAAATATTATGTGGAATATATAATATGTATGAAAATAGAAATAAATACCTTATAAAGCATTTAGTTAAAGATTTTAAGTGTCACAAAATTATAAAGGGATATAAATTTTTTTTATTGGAGTTTAAGAAAAATAAATTTTATAATAAAATATAACATATATTTAAAATTCTAAATAATGAAAATAGTGATTTTTTGTAAGAAATAACATGGAAAATAAAAAAGAAAAAAACTAAAATAGTAAGTGATAACCATACTTAACAATGTAAAATTTTTTATGATGTGAGAATAAATTAAATAATTTTTTTATAATAATAAATAATATACATAGAAATAAAAAATATAATATGAGCTAAATAAATAAAAAAAATATTTAAAACATAGAAGAGTATAGTAAAATAAGAAAGAGTATGTCCCAATGAAAATAGCTTAAATCATGAAAAACCCTTATTACTAGGGTAACATATGAATTAAATTTCAATAATAGAGAGAACGTGTAACAGAATTTAAAACAACATAAATCAAAGTTAAATTACATTATGAGATATCAATGTGGTAGTATAAACTCCATGAAAAATAAAATAGGTTCATAATATGAAATTGTTTTCAAAAAAAGAAAATTATGAGAAAAATGATTTTCTTCTATTATATCTTGGTTGTACGTGATCTAACATTATGTATAACCATTTTTGGTTATTAGTCCTATATATAATATTACTTTTTAATTTTTTATCTTAATACTATTTATTCATAATTTTTAATTATTTTTCTTCTAATCATTAATTTTTAAAATTAATCACATGTTGTTAACTATTATTTTAATTCTATGATTAATTTAGTATACTTGTTTTCCCTATTACACATTAATCATGTGATCATACCCTATAGAATTATCAAGGAGATGATATATATGGAATTGATATTGTTCTAGTGTACCAAGACTAATTCATTTATATCTTGGTAACAATTTTTGGAAAAAAATAGAAATTATACTTTTGTGAACAATAAATTAATTAAAAGAATTTATTTTACTAATGAATATACATATCTATGAATATATATTTAGTAATCTGTAAATAACATGTAACAACTCATTTCACTATATCTATAAATTTATTAATTATTTTTTGTGTTATTTACAATTTTTATATGTTTTGGACTGAATTGTTTTTAAACTACTTCTCATTTACATGGGTTCTATATGGTCACATCAATGATAGAATAACCATGTAGATAAAAACTACATGTGTAATGAATATATTTATGGTTTGGGGTGTATTGTTTAGGATAAATCATTGTTGTTACCCTTACGTGGGTTTATTTTTGTTCATTTTTTTAACATGCATCGATAGACTACATGGGTAGCACATGACTAGGGATTTTTGTGGGGTTATCCTTACCTAATGGATTGTGGGCTTCTTGGGTTAAAAAAACTATGATTGAATATAAAATATCCATTCATAATGTTATAAAAATAGACCATCATATTTTTGTTGTAATGATATGATTTTTTAAATAGTGCAGACTATCCAGTTGTTTAAAAATGTAAGTTTTTTGTTCTTCCAATTTTTTGAATTCAAGGAGTTTTAATCCTCTTTATATTCACCCCACTTTTTTTAGGATAGGTAATTTTCAAGGGTATCACTCTCTCTTTGCCCCATTTTATTTCTAATATTATCCCGCATCATTTTTATTGGATATCTTATGGTAAAACCCTTATTTCCCAAATATTTATTCTTATTTATTACTCTTTTTCCCTTTTCTCATTGGTGTTTTCTTCTTCTATGATCCCTTGGGCTTAATGGGGTTGTATTTTAGGGTTTTTATGGTTTAATAATGTATTTTTTAGGTTTTTATGGAGGTATTCTATGTCCAGTTTGAGAATTCATCATCATAGCAATGATTTTCAAATTGATCACCATTAAACCAAGGAAGGTGGTTTTCTGTGATTCTTTTATTTTTTGCACAATTTGAATCTTTATACGATTGTTTTCCTATATTTGATACAAAATTATTTTTATTAAATTTATGGAATTGATTCACAATTGGAATAAATAATTATTGAGTGGAATTTATTATTTAAAAAAGGGAATAAAAGCATTAAGTGTTGGTTGAAATTAAATTGATGTCATAGAGATTAATTTTAGACCATTTGGGTCACATAAGTAAATGATATTTTCATGGAATTGTTCAAAATATAATAAAATGTTTCTCATCTAATGTTGTCTAAATGGATGTCTTAAATTAAATAATAAATATTTAGTGTGAGTTCTAATAACTAGGTTTAAATAAATAATATTAAATAAGTCATAAAAAGTTAATTCTTAAGTTTCATTTTAAATGAAATTTAAAATTAATATAAATTACTTAGTATTCAATTTATGTTTTAGTAGAGGCATGTTATGATATTTTGAATTGTTTTGATGGGTATGGGTTTGTGAGACCCTCTTGCGCACATGACTAATTCTGCTGGACATTAATTGTGGCCATGAGGGGAATGATTTATACAATATAAGATATTTATATTGTGATTAGGGTTTTTTAAGTCGTTGGTGGTAGAGGTGAGGGAGATTTTTGTTCATATTTTTATGATCTATGTATTGATCCGTGTGAGAATGACCACCTCCCCCTTTTTAATTTCATGGTATCAATAAAAGAAAAACGGATGTAAAGATTTATGGTACACCAAATAGCCACACACTTCAATTGGACCCAAAGTTATGTGTTATGACTTGAGGGAAGTTTCATCGATTCTAGGATGGGTGCAGACTAGGTGGGTGTCTTATGTCAGAAGGCAACATTGGATGATATATTTTTATTATTTGATAGAGTCTAAAAATCACCAAACTTATTACCTAGTGTATTAACCATGATAAAATATGCCTCTATAAGGGACTTTAAAATTCATTCCTTAGTTTAATTAGACTATATGGAAGTATGACCTTTATTCCTTTGTGATGTGGTTCCATAATGTTCTGTTTCCTTATTCTATCACCTAACTCATTTTTTTATGTTCATGTAACATTGAATTAATTAATTAACTTATTCAGTGGTTTCAAAATATGGGTTTTAATAAAGGGGGATTTTTTTGGGGAAATGATTTCATTGTGATTTTTCTAAATTATGAAAAATAAAATGAAAATATTATGATATGTTTATAGATATGAATTTTTTTATGTACACAAATATGAAAAACTATGTTCTATTTGTGGTTTAAACTATAATGGCTGGAATTTCATTTGAATGGAAGGTAAAACCCTCCTGGTGGGGACTCCAGCTAAACTATTTTTCACTAAGAACCTATAGACAACATTCAATGTATGGATCTATTATGATATATTTTCATGTTCCATGGGTTTTATTTCCTTCAGGATTTTGGGTGATAATTATGTGATACTGAGTGTGTCTAATAGTCACTCAATGATTGTGGGTTAATGGTTTTGTGATCATGTGGTGGATCTTCAATTTATATTTTCTCTCACTGGATCCCTGGTGAATCCTAGATCATAATGGGATCCACAAAGTAATGTTTCTTCATCCACTACAAAAAATATTCTATAAAGATTGTGTCAATCACAGAATTTTTTTATTAAATGTTATGGGTATTATATTTTATCTTCAAGAGGGGATTGAATACTCATGTAATTGAAAATGAGGATATGTTTTCTAATAGGTTTAATATTTCTAAATTTTTCATTATTTATATATGTTTCTTATATTTTGGATCAAAGCCTTTTAGATTTTATGGGTTGGGTCCTAGGCTCTTAGGTTTCTTGGGATTATTAATATGGAAATGCATTTGTATTGGGTGTGTATTATTTAACAACTTGTTCATGTTTTATGATTTTTAGGGATGAGAATGGTGTATTGGATTGATTATTCTTAAACTGGGTAAATAAGATATTCCATATTTAGGCCCTATGTTTATTCTATTTATTATATATAATGCAATATAATAGGTGTGCAATCCATTTTTTGGAATGAATTGGGTTCTATTTAACATGGGGATCCTATATGTTATAACTTCTCTATTGTTGTTCCATTCAAAATGGGAAAGGCTACAGAGGAAGAATAATTTTTCAATTTTGTATGGTTCATATTGGAGTTTGATCTCTCCTCCACATGTGTTTATAAAATTTATCTTTACAATTTAAATGATTATTGTCATATGAACATAGTTTATTAGCAATTGATATAATTTTATGTCACGACCTGTCCCCGGGGCCCGTGCCGTGACTACCCCAAGCCTGCCTTCCATAGGCCTGGGGCTGGCGACTAGCACCAAGGCGTAAATCCTGGTAAAAAGGAAAGGCATTGCCTTTGTAAAGTAAACAAGCACCATAGAGTAAGCAAGCGGAAAAAGTAAACACTAAGTAAAAACTAAGTACAACTGTAAGTGCGGAAAGTAAGTGGGCCAGTATACAAACCCAAACTGAAAGTAAAGTACAACTCGAAAGGGAAAACAACAACTGAAAAGTAAATGCCGCTACACCGAGCTGTCCACTGGAAATCCCACCTGAAGGGTGGGAACAGATAGCTCCACTGCTCCTCGGGTTCCGCCGTCCGCTCCGAGAACGTCTCGCCCAGTGGTCCACCTCCAGGTACCGTCCTACTCTGCAAGCCTCTACCACGATCAACATTGTCCGTCGTCTGCAACCAACACAACGTAGTGCGGGCATAGCCCGTGTAGCGGTGAGTATAAGCTACTCAGTAGGGACCCCGAGACCCCTGAAGGTCTCCCAAAATCCACAAAGGACAAACCACAAAGGAAAGATACAATCACGAAGTAACAACCGAATCTGCTTAGGTATATGCCCATACATATACCTAAGTCATCAATTCCAATACGCTCCAACCTCCGAGCCCAAGTAAAAATCAATCCACATAGGAAAGTATACGTATTCCACACAGGAAAGAAAAACGTAATTCACACAGGATAGTACAACACAATCCACACAGGAAAGCAAACAGGATTCAGCTCACACAGGTATACTTCTTCGAATGATGATAGAGATGATCACGGATCCATCTAAGTCGTCGGACCCACAAAGGATCGATAGGTACTAACCCCCGCAAAGACCCACAAGGATCGGACCCACACAGGATCTGTAGGTGCTGGCTCACACAGAACCGCTGAGCGCTGAACCACACAAGATCGGACCCACACTGGATCGGTACCACTGATCCACATAGGATCGCTGAGTGCTGTAGTCGTCGTCGTCGAATCTCCTGAGGATCTCTGCACTGTCGTCGTCGCAGTCACAGTAGCAGTCGCAGCCAGCTCTAGGGTTCCCACACATAGCCAACTCATTCGGGAGGGTCCCCTCCACGAGCTGAGAGGCTGATACATCAGCTGACACATAGTCCAGAGTTGATGTATCCAAAAGTTCCGTATCGTCAACAGGAACTCAACGTCGCAGACGGCGTGTCGATCGGACGCCCAGTCTGAGAGTTATTGGCTTTTTCGTTCCAGGGGCCCGGTTGGTTTTTAAGGAAAAACCAACCCGACCATACTCCACCTGGGTCCAAACCTCGGGAGGAGTATGCCAAAAGATCCGTCTCACTAAGAAGAACTGAACAATGTTGACGACACGTCAATCGGATGTCCATAGCTCAAGATATGAGTGTTTCCGTTCCGAGGGCCCGGTTGGTTTCGTGTACGAACCAACCTGGCCGAACTCAAAGTATTCTGAAACCTTGAGTGCGATATACCGAAACACCCGTCTCGTTCTAAGGATCGTGTCGCCGCTGACGGCGCGTCGATCGGAGGTCTGTAGCCCGAGTCATGGGCAATTGAACCCAAACAGTCCGAAAACGGGGGTTTCGGGCCCGGACCGACCCGGCACGAGACCCCCCGGTTGGCCCGAACCGGGTCGACCCGCCCCGGACAGGGTCATCCCGGCCCGGCCCAGCGGGGCACAGCTCGGCCTGGCGCGGCCCGGCTTGGCAGACCGGCAGGGCGCCGATCCAGTAGGGGACAGCGCGCCCAGTGCGCTGTCTGGCTCGACCTTTGGCCGAGCCGTTTCGGCAAAGGGGGGGGGGGGCTCCTGCCCCCCTTGTGTAACCCCCCCCCCCCCGCAATTAAGGGGGGCCGTTTTGGCCAGCCGGCCGGGGGTTTGAACCCCTGGTTGCACACCGGCCCGGCTGGCCCAGCCTGGACGGCCGGTTCCGACCTCCACGGGACCGACGACGGCCGGTCCCCTTCTCCGCCAACACCGGCGGCCCGGTCTTTCGGCCGGTCACCTTGCTCCGCCACGGCCCGGAACCGGCCGCGGCCCTTGTCGTTCGGCACGTTGCGACGACACCGCACCCCTCCGTCGCGGCCCCGCTCCGGCCGTGGTGCCTTCGATTTTTCTTCAACGCGGCGCGACGATGTCGCGTTCTTAAACTTCTTTCCACGGCGCGGTGCGACGACGCCGCACAATACTTGTTGTGTGATTCCCGCGTGGTGCGACGGCACCACGCCATACCATTCCATCCGCAAAGAAATCAAACATGAACATAGGAGGGGGTTTCAGCCGTGTTTGTGCGGTCCGGCCCCCCTCTCGTTAACGATAACATCTAGTTGAAAATCCACGATAATCGATAAACACGAATCATGAATGGAAATAATTAAATAAAATAATCCCCTACCTCGGTTCAGGAATGGTGTTAGTCAACGAGCCGCGGAAGACGAGCGTCGCAGACGTCGGGCGTCGCGGGAGAACGTCGACGTCGCGAAGCGAGGATTCGAAGTCGTTGACGGCGATTTCGTCGTGCAAAACCGTCGCAGAAGAGACGACGCAGAAGATGAACGTCGCATCGCGGATACGGCGTCGCGGAAGAACCGTGTTCTTCGGCGGAGAAGTTCTTCGTTGAAGAATGGTGTTCTTCACGTTCTTTGTCGAGGTTGAAGAAGAAGAAGATGCTTCCCCAAACCTCTCAAGGTGAAAAAACTCCAACAAAAATAAAATAAGACCCTTTATTAATTTATTAACACAAAAACTCTTTTGAATTTCAAGGGTTTGAAATTCAATAACCACACACAACTCACCTCATTAAACTTATTACATTTAAGTCATAAGTTATAACTTAGGTTAACAAAATTAAAGTGGGAGTTGAGGGGGGTTAGAGGATATGAAGGGGTGGGGTTCGTGTGGGCCCCACCACCCTCATAACCTCCCAAGGAAGGTTGGGTGGTTACCCAACTTCCATCAAGAACTAACACTTAGAGTAAAATAATAAAAATTGTAGTGTAATTATAAAATAAACTTCCACAATTTTTATTATCAACACTCGTGTAAACAAAACTCCGGAACAAGAGTTCATAAACAATTACTGGCGTTGCGGTTCCATCAGTGCCCTTGTAATTCGATTCCGAGCACCAGTTAAAAAGTTAGAAAATCCCGCTCGTTCGTTCACTGAACGTACCCGAGCCAAACTTCGTAAAATGATTCCGGGCACACCGGGCCTCTGAATCAGGTGATGTTAGAAACCACGCTCTTGTAAAATTCCAAAGAAAATTAATAAAAAAAATTCCCTTGAATTTTATGTGTTTTTACATTACTCCCACCTCAGGGCTTTACGTCCCCGTAAAGATACATCAAAACTAGGGAAGCAAATGAGGGTTCTGAGCACGCATCTGAGCCTCCCGCTCCCAAGTGCTCTCCTGGAGGTTCTCGTGCTGCCATCTGATGCGCACTAGAGGAATCGACCATTCACGTAGGACCCGCTCTTATCGATCCTAAATCTCCACTGGGACCTCCGTAAAAGTCTCCCCATCGTCAACGTCAAGCTCCCCATGGTCAATGATGTGTGTCGGGTCGTGTACGTATCTCCTCAGCTGAGATACGTGGAAGACGTCGTGCACCCGGTGCAACTGAGGGGGTAGAGCCAGACGATAAACCACCTCGCGAATCCTGATGAGGACCTGGAATGGTCCGATGAAGCGCGAAGATAACTTGCCGCCTAGACCAAATCTCCGTAAACCATGTCGAGGTGAGACACGCAAGAAGACGTGGTCGCCATCCTCGAACTCTAGTGGCCTCCGCCTCCTGTCAGTGTATGACTTCTGCCGGCTCTGAGCTGTCCTCATCTGCTCCTGGATGACCTGGACCTTTTCTATCATGGCCTGGACCCTCTCTCGTCCCACAAGTGCTGACTCCCCAGGGTCTGTCTAGCACAAAGGAGATCTGCAAGGTCAGTCGTACAACTCCTCGTATGGTGCCATCCCGATGGTGGAGTGGTAGCTGTTGTTTTACGTGAACTCCACCAAGGGTAGGTAGTCCTCCCAGCTGCGACCAAAGTCTAGGACGCATGCACGGAGCATGTCCTCAAGAGTTTGAATCTTCCTCTCCGTCTGACCATCCATCTGAGGGTGAAAGGCTGTGCTCAGACATAGCTGCGTCCCGAACGCCTCCTGCAACCCCATCCAAAGCCGGGAAGTAAAGCGAGCATCTCGATCAGAGAAGATAGATGATGGAACACCGTGAAGCCGAACAATCTACTGAACGTAAAGTCGTCCCAAGCTCTCCAATGAGCCCTTCTCTCTGATGGGTAAGATGTGATCCGACTTGGTGAGTCAGTCGACAATCACCCAGATGGAGTCGTGACCTCTGGAAGTGCGTGGAAGTCCAGTCACGATGTCCATAGATATCCCGTCCCACTTCCACTCCGGGACTTCCAAGGGCTGTACCAAGCCTGCTGGTACCTGGTGCTCAGCCTTCACCTGCTGGTAGGTGAGGCATCGAGAAACGATCTCTGCCACAACCTTATTTATGCCCTGCCACCAGTGCTATCGTCTGAGATCCTGGTACATCTTCTCCACTCCAGGATGTACCGCCAAAGGATAGGTGTGAAACTCTCTCAGCACCTCCTCCCGTAAAGCGACCGGTACCATGGTACTTCCTCTGAAAAGGATGTCGTGCTCTGCTCCAAAGTAGAAACCATCTGGTGCCTGTTTTGAGGATATCTGTGCACACCGCATCTCACAGTCAGCGTCCCCACGCTGTGCCTCTCTGACCTACTGTAGTAGTGTAGGAGTGACTGTGAGAGACTGAAGGAAGGCTGCTCCATCTTTATCCACGAAGGATATCTGCAAAGAGGCTAGCTGCTCTGTCGCCTCCTCAAGTAGCTGGATTCCCGTCCTCCTGCTGAGGGCATCGGCTACTACATTCCCCTTCCCAGGAGTATATACTATCTCAAAGTCATAGTCATGGAGGAACTCGAGCCATCGCCACTATCTCAGGTTCAGGTCCTTCTGCGAGAAGATGTACCTGAGACTCTGTTGGTCAGAAAAGACTGTAAAGCGCTCTCCCATCAGGTAGTGTTGCCATGTCTTCAGAGCGAAGATCACTGCTGCTAACTCCAGGTCATGGGTAGCGTAGTTCTGCTCATGCGGCCTCAACTATCATGATCCATAGGTGACCACTGCCCGCTCCTACATCAGAACACATCCGAGTCTAGTCCCTGATGCATCGCAGTAGACTTCGTACCCTACTCCCTCCACAGGCAACCTCACGATAGGTGCACTGGTCAATCTCTGTCTCAGCTCATGGAAGCTCTGATGACATCTGTCTGACCACACGAAGGGTTTCCCCTTCTTCGTCAAAGCTGAGAGTGGTGCCGCAACTCTGGAGAAGTCTGGCACAAATCTCTGGTAGTATCCAGCTAGTCCCAAGAAACTCCGAACCTCCGACATGCTCCTGGGTGTCTCCCAAGCTAACACTGCCTCAATCTTCGCAGGATCCACTGCAACTCCTACCTCAGAGATGACGTGTCCCAAGAAGTGGACTTCACGTATCCAGAACTGGAACTTCGAGAGCTTACCATAAAACTGGTTCTCTCGGAGTGTGTCTAGTACAACCCGTAAGTGGTAGGTGTGCTCCTCCTCAGTCGTCGAGTAAATCAAAATGTCGTCGATGAAGACCACGACAAATCGATCGAGGTATGGCTGGAAGATCCTGTTCATGAGGGCCATGAACACTGCTGGAGCATTGGTTACGCCGAATGGCATAACCAAGAACTCCTAGTGGCCATACCGACATATGAAGGACATCTTCTGCACGTCCTCATCTCGAACTCTGAGCTGATGATAACCTGACCTGAGGTCTATCTTCGAGAACCACCGTGCTCCCTTGAGCTGATAAAAGTGGTCATCAATCCTCGGTAGCGGATACTTGTTCTTCACTATCACCTAGTTCAGGAGACGATAGTCGACACAAAGTCGTAAGCTCTCGTCCGCCTTCTTGGCGAACAATATCGGGGAAGCCCAGGGTGAAACACTGGGTCGGATGAACCCCTTGACCTGCAAGTCCTCCAAATGTACCTGTAGCTCTCAAAGCTCGACGGGGGCCATCTGATATGCTGGAGTCGGTATCGGGGCTGTCCCGGGGTACATTCCAATATAAAAGTCTACCTCTCTACGAGGAGGTAGCCCTGGAACGTCATCGGGAAAGACGTCCACAAACTGATCCACCACTGCAGGAAAACCAGGACTTCGCACGTCAACTGCTCCTAGGAAGAGGCTAGCCAACTGATGAGTGATGGGATGTCCTCTCTTTCGTGGAAGTCCATCCTGTACTACAAAGGCTCCCTTCTCGCCGGTGAAGGTGAACCTGCTCCCGTCGGTTCATACACATCGCACCTTGCGCCTAAAACAATAAATCTGTGCATGGACCGTAGATAACCAATCCATGCCCAAGATGACGTCGTAAGGCCTCGACGCCGCTACAAGAAGATCCCAACCGAAGCTCTCGCCTCCTAGAGTACGCTCACACTGCCGGCACCAGTGCGTAATCATCGAGTCTGCTCCCGTAGGAGTCTCTAGCCGTAAGGATCGAGCCAACAGCTCTGTCAGAATCTCCGAGCTCTGAACAAGGGCAGCGGCTATGAAAGAGTGACTCACTCCTGTGTCTATAACTACTGCAGAAAAGGTGGAATAGACACAGATAGTATCTCAAATCATCTCAGGCACGCCGTGTTCATAGGCCTCTTCTGCCTGGAGCTGTGCCTGTCTCTGCCCGCCAGCTCCCTGTGGTCGGGGTGGACCTTCTGGTGGTGGTGGTAGAGCCTCAAAGCATCTCCCACCACCTGTTGCTCGGCCAGCTCCTTTGCCTCGTCCGCCTCCTCCCTACGGACTGCCACGGTTGACCCCCTGCCTCTGCCTCGGTGGTCCCTCAACCATCTGCTGCTCCTCCGCACGACGGGTCGGGCAGTCATGAGCCATGTGGCCCTGCCCGCCGCACAAGTAGCATTGTCTGCCTCTCGAAAGACTGACTCCGCGCTGTGTGCCCCGCACTGCTGAGCCAGTGTCCTGAGGTCATCTGCTTGAGGGTCTGGTCTACCTAAACCCATGAGTCATCCGTCGACTACCTGCTGCATAAGACTCTGTTACGTGCCGCCTTACGGTGGGTCTCGACGCTGGTGTAGACTCAGCAAGAAAGCTCTCGATCAAAAGGGCTCGCTCCAGTACTCCTGTCTGAGTTAGAATGCTGAGGGAGATCAGCGATGCCCTAATATCGTGTCTCAAACCCTGCTCAAAGGTCCGGGCCCGGAAGAAGGGGTCACGTACCATGTCGGTCGAGTAGCGTGAGAGATCAGAAAATCTCGCCGAGTACTGAGCGACAGTCATGCTACCCTACCGCAGCTGAAGAAGCTCCTGAATGCGTACAGCACGGAGGGTGGCTGGGACAAACTCTGAGCAGAAGAGGCTCTCAAAGACTTTCCAGAGTAGAGATGCCTCATCGTGCACCTAGAGCATCAACCTCCACCAACGGCCCACTGCTGCGTGCAGTAGGCTCGCAGCGAGGATCACCATGAGGTCTGCTGGTGTCCTCACTAGCCTGAAAACTCGTATGACTACCTCCAGCCAGTCCTCGGCTGCCTGGGGGTCCGTCTCCCCACAGAACCTAGGTGGTTGCTGGCATTGGAACTGATGCAGTGCGCTGAGGTGACGTGCATCGTCAGCGGTTGGTGCTGGAAGCATCGGTGGCTCGGCGGGTAGAGCTACCGCCGGTGCCACTGCTGACAAAGGGCCCTGCACCGAGGCCTCGTCGCTCGGTGGGCTGTTTTCATGCTCGACTCTCGGAACCCTAGATGGCTGCCGTCGTGGGGCCATCCTGAAAAGGAAACAGGTGCGCCACGGTCAGAATAGTATACCTGGTGAGCTGATACAAAGTAATCACAAAGAAAACATGAAACACACAAGCAATCAATGTTTTCGTGCATTAAGTCGGAAATCAGAAGTCAGGGTCCTGGTGTACGGATACGTCGGCCGCCACACCAACACTGGACTCCCTAGACTGATAACCACACTCAATACGCTAAACACTATTGCTTTATATAGAAAAGATTAGAGTTCGTGGTAGAACCGAACTCCTCTTATAACAATTTGTCACGACCCGTCATCGGGGCCCGTGCCGTGACTACCCCAACCCCGCCTTCCATAGGCTAGGGGCTGGCGACTAGCACCAAGGCATAAATCCCGGTAAAAAGGGAAGGAATTTCCTTTGTAAAGTAATCAAGCACCAAAGAGTAAGCAAGCAGAAAAAGTAAACACTAAGTAAAAATAGAGTACAACTGTAAGTGCGGAAAGTAAGTGGGCCAGTAACAAACCCAAACTGAAAGTAAAGTACAACTCGAAAGGGAAAACAGCAACTGAAAAGTAAAAGCCGCTACACCGAGCTGTCCACTGGAAATCCCACCTGAATGGTGGGTACAGATAGCTCCACTTCTCCTCGGGTTCCGCCGTCCGCTCCGAGCACGTCTCGCCCAGTGGTCCACCTCCAGGTACCGTCCTGCTCTGCAATCCTCAACCACGATCAACGCTGTTCGTCGTCTACAACCAACACAACGTAGTGCGGGCATAGCCCGTGCAGGGTTGAGTATAAGCTACTCAGTAGGGACACTGAGTCCCCTGAAGGTCTCCCAAAATCCACAAAGGAGAAACCACAAAGGAAAGATACAATCACGAAGTAACAACCGACTCTGCTTAGGTATATGCCCATACATATACCTAAGTCATCAATTCCAATACGCTCCAACCTCCGAGCCCAAGTACAACTCAGTCCACACAGGAAAGTAAACGTATTCCACACAGGAAAGCAAAACGTAATCCACATAGGATAGTACAACACAATCCACACAGGAAAGCAAACAGGATTCAACTCACATAGGTATACTTCTTCGAAAGACGATAGATATGATCATTGATCCATCTAATTCGTCAGACCCACAAAGAATCGATAGGTACTAACCCCCGCAAAGACCCACACAGGATCGGACCCACACAGGATCTGTAGGTGCTGGCTCACACAGAACCGCTGAGCGCTGATCCACACAGGATCAGACCCACACTGGATCGGTAGCACTGATCCACATAGGATCGCTGAGTGCTGTAGTCGTCATCGTCGAATCCACTGAGCATCTCTACACTGTCGTCGTCGCAGTCACAGTAGAAGTCGCAACTAGCTCTAGGGTTCCTGCACAAAGCAAGCTCGTTTGGGAGTGTCCGCTCCACGAGCCGAGAGGCTGATACATCAACTGACACATAGTCCAGAGTTGATGTATCCAAAAGGTCCGTATCGTCATCAGGAACTCAACGTCGCAGACGGCACGTCGATCGGATGCCCAGTCTGAGAGTTATTGGCTTTTTTGTTCCAGGGACCCGTTTGGTTTTTAAGGAAAAACCAACACGACCGTACTCCACCTATGTCCAAACCTCGGGCAGAGTATGCCAAAAAATCCGTCTCACTAAAAGGAACTCAACAAAGTTGACGACACGTCAATCGGACATCCGTAGCTCAAGATATGAGCGTTTCCGCTCCGAGGGCCCGGTTGGTTTCGTGTACAAACCAACCCGGCCGAAGTCAAAGTATTCTGAAACCTTGAGTGCGATATACCGAAATGACCGCCTCATTCTAAGGATCATGTCGCCGCTGACGGCACGTTTATCGGAGGTCCGTAGCCCGAGTTATGGGCAATTGAACCCAAACGGTCCGAAAACAAGGGTTTCGGGCCCGAGACCGACCCGGCCCGAGACCCCCCGGTTGGCCCGAACCGGGTCGACCCGCCCCGGACAGGGTCGGCCCGGCCTGGCACGGCCCGGCCCGGCTGGGTACGGCCCGGTCCGGTTGGGGACAGCGCGCCCAGCGCGCTTTCTGGCTCGGCCTTTGGGCGAGCCGTTTCGGCAAAGGGGGGGGGGGGGGGTGGGGCACCTGCCCCCCATGTGTAACCCCCCCCCCCCCCCCCCCGCAATTAAGGGGGGCCATTTTGGCCAGCCGGCCAGCCGGCCGGGGGTTTGAACCCCCGGTTGCACACAGGTCCGGCCGGCACGCCCTGGCCGGCCGGTTCCGGCCTCCACGGGACCGGCGACGACCGGTCCCCTTCTTCGCCAACACCGGCGGCCTGGTCCGACCTTCGGTCACCTTGTTCCGCCGCGGCCCGGAACTGGCCGCGACCCTTGTCGTCCGGCATGGTGTGACGACACTGCACCCCTCCGCCGTGGCCCCGCTCCGGCCGCGGCGCCTTCGATTTTTCTTCGACGCGGTGCGACGGCGTCGCGTTCTTAAACTTCTTTCCACAGCGCGGCGCGACGGCACCGCGCAATACTTGTCGTTTGATTCCCGCGTGGTGCGACGGCACCACGCCATCCCGTTCCATCTGCAAATAAATCAAACATGAACATAGGAGGGGGGTTCGGCAGTGTTTGTGAGGTCTAGCCCCCCTCTCGTTAACGATAACATCTATTCGAAAATCCACGATAATCGATAAACTAGAATCATGAACAGAAATAATTAAATAAAATAATCCCCAACCTCGGTTCAGGAACGATGTTCGTCAACGAGCCGTGGAATACAAGCATCGCGGAGGTCGGGCGTCGCGGGAGAATGTTGACGTCGTGAAGCAAGGATTTGAAGTCGTTGACGGAGAATTCGTCATGGAAAACCGTCACGGAAGAGACGACACGGAAGAAGAATGTCGCGTCGCAGATACGGCGTCGCGGAAGAACCGTGTTCTTCGGCAGAGAAGTTCTTCATTGAAGAATGGTGTTCTTCGCGTTCTTCGTCGAGGTTGAAGAAGAAGAAGATGCTTCCCAAAACCTCTCAAGGTGACAAAACTCTAACAAAAATAAAATAAGACCATTTCTTATTTTATTAACACAACAACTCTTTTGAATTTCAAGAGTTTGAAATTCAATAACCACACACAACTCACCTCATTAAACTTATTACATTTATGTCATAAGTTATAACTTAGGTTAACAAAATTAAAGTGGAAGTTGAGGGGGGTTAGAGGATATGAAGGGGTGGGGTTCGTGTGGGCCCCACCACCCTCATAACCTCCCAAGGGAGGTTGGGTGGTTACCCAAATTCCATCAGAACTAACACTTAGAGTAAAATAATAAAAATTGAAGTGTAATTATAAAATAAACTTCCACAATTTTTATTATCAACACTTGTGTAAATGAAACTCCAGAATAGGAGTTCTTAAGCAATTATCGGCGATGCGGTTCTATCGGTGCCCTCAGAATTCGATTCCGGGCACTGGTTCAAAAGTTAGAAAAACCCGCTCGTTCGTTCACTGAATGTACCCAAGCCAAAATTCGGAAAATGATTCCGGGCACACCGGGCCTCGGAATCAGGTGCCGTCAGAAACCGCGCTCTTGTAAAATTCCAATGAAAATTAAGAAAAAAATTTCCCTTGAATTTTACGGGTCATTACATTTTATATTAATTGTCAGTTAATTGGGAATTTAATGTATAAATTCCAGTAAAACCTTAGCCACACAATATATTATTTTAATGGAAAATATTTTTATATTTATTGAAAAAAGGGGAAGGGTAGTAAGACTTATTCTATTATATAAACATACAGAGTTTTCTCTTGGGGTCTTAGGATTGATATTGATCAGGGATGACTATAGGCCAATTTGGATCACCAGATCACAATGGTTCATGATAGTGTAAGGAGTAACAATGAAGGTGATTATTAATGGAAGGGGCATGATGATGGAAGTAGCATAGTCCTATACTCTATTGGGAATGTTAGTCATAGTCCATGAGAAACGGCCAAACCGAATCATTGGGGTGAGACAGATGGTCATATTTTGAGTATTGAATATGGTATATTGGAATCACAACCTATACTAAGGGTAGTTAATAATGTACAACATAATTTTTTTCCAAGTAGGGTTGGTTGAGTATAGAAAAAAAAATAATTGGTCTTGAAAACCTTGTAGTGGTCTTTCAAAATAATAAAATGTTGTACCTGATTTTTCTAAAAGGCCTAGGATTAAAACATCAATTCAACCTTAAGTTTTATAGATCATGGGAAGGGAATTTCTAGGATGATCCATCATGTGTAAATTCTGATGGTAGTATGTATTTAATAAAATCATAAACTATAGACATGGAAAACATTTATAATAAAAGTGATCAATAATAAAAGGATAAATCAAGTGTATTTGATTTATAAGGAATGATTGGAATGGATCAAGAAGAGAAAAAAGAGTAGTATTCTGGTGCCCAACCTATCAGTGTGGAATTTAATGATATTTTCACATGGGTTCACATATTAAGAAGGAGTACATATAATGATGGGAAATAAATAATATTGAGGGTAGTTGGGTAGAAATGTATGATGATGATTCTCTTTCTAAGATATCTTATTGGGATATGACTGCTAAAGGTAAGAAGATTGATGATGATGGTTTTTCAACAAATCCAAATAAGAAGTCCAATCCAAGGAATGAATCCTGTAATCACAAGACTTCCATGATGAATCAAAAATCTTATTTTAAATAATATAGAATCATAATGTATTACTCTATTAGTTCATTTAGAGATTATTTTTATTGGTATAATTACTATGAAGATTGTAATAGTTTCACTTTCGTCATTGATTTTTTTCATATGAATTTTATATGTAATTTGAACAAGGGTAAGACTTTTGTGTCTAAATTGATTCCTATAAACTTTTTGTATTTTATTTTCTACTTTTTAACAAAGTGTCCTTTTAAGATTAGGTTATATCATATTTATTATCCCTTTTATCTTCGCTTTGGTTTTCCTGTAAGTTTTTTATTGGATGTTTATTATTAATATTTTGATGATGAGTTGGTTTATTCTTTTATGTTATATAATCCATTTTTTATTTTATTGATCTTAATCATGCCTTCATTACTTATGGGGGAAATCATTTCCAATTAGATTTTATGTTTATACCATGGACCTTTTTCCAACTTGGGGTGATGAAAAACTTTCCTCGGGTATGTCAAGTGTTGTCTCAGGTGATCGATTCCTGGGTGACCAGGGTTGGTTGTTTAAAAATGGTATGAGATCTACCTAATTAAAATTTTAGTGTGTATTGGTAGTAAGGAGATTAGTAATTCATTTAGGATAGATCATGTAGATAATAAATGGGTTATTGATCACTACCCTTCATGAAGAAACCTGATTTACCATAACATGTTAAGATTTGAGTCCAGATTTTGTGTTTTATTTTGGATTTCATTACTAGATATTGATATGTTATGATGATTTTCTAATCCCCAGGCTGAGTTTTAGTGATTTAACGGGATGTCTTGACATTCATAGGTGAAAGTGATGAATTAACTAGGATGCATAGTTAGCCATAATGGTTCGGTTAATAGTGCATAAACCATACATAAAGGGTCTTATACCATTATAGATAATATTTTTTGATTGGTGCATGATTTAGTAACCCATCGAGATATACCATTCATACATTGTTTAATATCTGAGTTTTTTGTTTTAATTCCACTATATTTTATATAATCCTAAAAGTTATTATGTTTAGTGTGATGTTAATTACGAGATATTTTTAGTGAATTGATATGATTTGATGTGGTTTAGATTGAGATTTTTGTTTGGATGTCTTGTTTTGTTCATTGAATTTTGTTTTTTCAATTTTTTGAAGTTTTGTTTTATGGAATAATTTTATTTTTATTTTTATTAATGCGGGGTTAAAGGGGGTTTTTATTAGGTAATGGTATATATTATAAGATATGGGGTTTTAATATGTGGTGTTCAAAAATTTACTATCTTGAGTGTTTTAATGGGAATTTCTTTTATAAACGATAATTTTGAATGAATTATGAGACAAAAAGGGTTCTTGATTACTTTCCATTAATTTTTTGGTCTTATTTCATAATTTTGATTGCGTTTGGAATGTATTTTTAGGAAATTTAATACCTTAATTTACAAAAAATTTCAAGAGAGATATTCCATTGACATATATACATTATTTTAAAAGGTTTTTTATAGAATTTTAATGGGTGTGTGAATATTATGGAAATATTATAAATATATTCTGGTTGTGTGATTTGTTTATCAATATTATTTTCGTTTTTATGGAATCATGTGGTTCAATTTAGAGTACATGGATTGATTGGGGTCATTTTTTTGTGTTAGCATCTATATTCCCCCTGAAAGGTCTCGATAAAGTATAATGTGGTAATACATAAGTGTGGGTTTCTCTTGCATCTTATATCCTCTTGAAATAACCTTTTTACTCTTAATGTCTCTACCCAGACTCAAAGTGGGGTTGTGGTACCAGAGGTCTTTCTTCGCTCTTGGAATAATTGGGTTAATTTCCTCCTTGCTTTTAGGGTGATAAAGGTTCTAATAAATCACTGAATTGGTTGTTAAGGATTGTAGTTTCTTCTAGGTGAGTTCTGATTGGTTTGTATATTTGGTTTTTGGTGTTTAATTTGATGGGTTGAGAATGGGTGGCCTTGGGTTAGTTCATTGGTTATTAGGTTAATGATTTACATAAATATTTTACGCACATGTGTTAAGGGATTCATTTTTTTGGGTTTGGAATGAAAAGAGATTCCATTTTAATGTCCATGTTTACCTATTATGTATGATTATATATGTATAGATACCATGTCATTTCATGATATATCTTTTTGTGGGATATTAATTCTTGGGGGTTTTCATTTGAATTTTTCCTTGTGGGCCTTGTGTTTGATCAGTGTTTTGATTTCGATAATGGTTTTTGTTTAGAGGATGTTTAGATTCCATTTATTTGTATTTCTCTCAAGAGTTAGAGAAGGTTCTCTGGTGGATTCTCATGATTGATGCGATTGGATTATTCCCAGGACACTCACGATGATGCATTATCATTGTTTATTTTTTTTTTGTGTTTTTTGGTGGTTTATTCCTTTTCATTTTTCAATTTAAATAGATTTAAAATTATGGAGAGACCTATGGTCAACCTCTATTTCTCTTGGGGTTTTATTCATGATTGTAATAGAATTTCTCTTGGAGATGATCTATAATTATTTAGACATGAACTATCATTTTGAGATGTTGGTTGTGTTTGGTGATTATCCTCCTTAGATTATCCTTTGTTCTTTTATCCTCCCAATCCATTAATTATTCGAGGTGTTTTTTTGATTTTTCATTATCAACCTGCACATTTTCTAAAGAATTTTTTTTGGGAATAATGAATCATTGTTTGGAGATTGAAACAACAATTTTTCTATATATATTATTTTACTGATTAATTTTGGTTTAATTTAACTTTTTATACGTTATAGGAATGAATTTAATTTTTAACAAGAATTTATAATTATTTTTCACATTTTTCACAAGGTAACTACATGATTAGAATAATCAGTTAGATGAACCTTATGTGGGGAATAATTCTACACAGGGTTTGGGGTGCATAGTTTATGTGAAACAATTCATGTTTCCATTATATAGGGACTTTTTATCCTAATTATGAATAATCATGGTTAGTCAATTTGATTATCACACAACTAGGGGACCATATGAGGTTACCCTTATTCATGGGTTCTAAGGAACATGATTTGAACATAGTTAAGTCAAATAGTTCAACAATCATTTGTCATGTGCTGCATCTTTACTATGTTATTTATCAATATTGTCCTATTACTTATCAAACTCTCTGGCCAAATCATATATACTATCTAGGTGTTTCTAAATTGGATTTTCTATTTTCCCCCTTGATTGAATATAAGGGTTTTTATGACCATTAAATTCTCCTCTATAGATCAAGACTAGGGAATGCATCTGGGTGTCTCTCCCACACTATGATTTTATTTCCAAGTGATGTGAACCATGTTGTAGGAACTGAGTCAATTACTCAAGTGTAGTAGTTGTATTTTCAAGGCCTGATGATGCGTGGGAGATTAAAGAGGTTGAATGCAACAATGAGCACCCATCTCAATTAATTAAAGGCCCAATGGATCCTTCCTTACATGTATAGAACAAGTGTGCCTGTTATCTGACTTATTGAAGACCAAACATGATTTATAATTATTGTCCCACCTGGTTTCATGAATTTGGAAGCCTTTCCCACATGGAGGATTCTAGAAATAGAATCTTTTGACACCAAAGTCAAATCCAGTGGTCTATGCACTCGAAGTCAAATCTGGTGGGCAATAGTTGGAAAGTTGTGTTCCACATTTCCAAAAACCCTTTAGAAGACATTATATTTTTGAATTTAAGGGAACAAAGTAGTCTATCCTTTGTGACATTAGGGTGTTAGACCCTTGACTATTGTACTTCCCCTTGGCTATAATATCCACCCCATGGAACTTGTATGGAATCCAATATTTATTTTAGATCTTATTAATTGTTTTTCTCCATTGGGTGAGGATAGTGCCAGTTTTCCCCCTTGCTCTTGCGCATTATTTCCTTGTCAATCTACAAGTTATATTGGTGATCCAAGATCACAAAAACCCCAATTCGGTGCCTCATCCCAAGTGAATTATTTTTGGATTGGCTATCTCATCCCTCCCTTGAGTGTGTTGTCTAAGTAGTAGGCATCTCTTCTTATAGTGTTAATTGACTACTTCCATCTGCTATCCATACCCATCATCGACCACTTAGCCCAAAACTGCACACTTCATCCACCACCCTATACTGTGAAGATTGGGCCAACCTATGCTTCTCACATCAGTTTGTATCAGAGCTCTAGTTAACACAGAAAGAATCTATCACCCTTTCCTATCTGATATATCAATTACCTTTATCATATTTCCTTTTTATCCACCCATTAAAAAAACAGAAAAATCCTTTTCTTTGAAGACCTCAATAATTGGATTACATTGTTCAAAAATGAATTCTTTTAATTTTTATACAATTATTCATCAATCTTATTTTTCAGATCTAATTTTCAATATGTGATTGGTATCTGAAAAAAATTAAAAAAATTCCCAACTCATATTTTTGTAATTTTCAACATCAAGCAAATTCCTTCTTTTAGAGATTTCAAGAAAACATTTCTAGCTCTCCAATCATTATCATGTGCATTAAAACTCCAAGAAAAATGCTTTTTTGCGGATATTTGACAAAAAAGAAAAAAATAGCGGATAAAATTACCACTTTATTTCTCTCTACTCTACATTATTAGCATGTTCTATTTCCATAAATCACATTCTCCATAATTTTTGTTCATCTCCATATCACTTTTTCACGCTATTGTTATTAATTTTTTTTATCTTGTATAATTGGGAAGAAACCCAATACCACAACCTTTTACTCTTTTCCACCATTTTAACCTTATTTTATACCCTATTTTCACCCTTTACCCTTTACCACTCAAGAAGGATGTGTTAAACCATCCCCGATACAATCTTGATTTGGGAAGTATTGGTGTAAAGTGATCACCCTAAACAAGTTATTATATTTCCTATGATCATGGGTTATAAATTGAGTGTTCAGAGTCGAGAGAAATATGAAAAACAATAATCATGAGTGTGTGCATGAGTTTTTATTTCTTTCGTATGTAAGTATGTATTCTTGTGGGCATGAGTGTGTATTTATTATGTGTATAAGTTTATATCCTTGTGTGCATGAGTGTGTACCTCTTGTGTGTGTGTTTGTGTGTGTTTGTGTGTGTGTGCGCGTGTGTGTATCATTGTGTGAGTTTCTCCTTGTGTGTGTTTGTGTCTATGTAATATATCAGGGATGCAGAGTATGGGAATAAAATTTCTCATGCTAGTGATGAAGGACTCCAGAGTTGGTCTCCTACACTGGATGATTTTCAAATCCAAATGCATGCTTTGTATATCCATTTAAAAAATCTTCTTGATTGGAATATGGAGGCGCTATAGGAGAGGATTGAAAACTTGGAGAATAAACCAAGCCCAAGGATGATAAATGATAACCCTAGGTTAACTCTGGCACCATGTTTCCCCATATCATGGAGGAGGAGACGATAAACATTGATGATGATCTTGATGATGTTCCACCAAGGATAATGTTGTACGAATAACCTAGAGGATTCTAAAGGAGACCACATGATGACGACCTACTTTGCGGGATCAAGGTGAAGGTCCCTTCATTTCAATCGAAAAGCGATCCAGAAGCATACTTGGAGTGGAAGATGAAGATAGATAAGGTGTTTTCATGTCATACTTATTCAGAGGATAAAAAGATAAAACATGTAGCCCATGAAATCATTGATTATGCATTAATATGTTGGGATCATTTTTAAAAGGAGAGAGCCCGATATTGACGACGTCATATCCAAACATGGGAAGACATAATTTTTTCCTTAAAGAAGTAGTTTTTTCACCTCACACTACCCTATATATCTCCACAAAAAACATCAATGCCTCACTCAATGAATTAAGAGTGTGGAATATTATTACAAAGAGATGAAAATTTACATTATTCGAGAAAATATTAAGGAGGATCTAAAGGCAACCATAGCACAATTTTAACATGGGATCAATCGGGAGATTGTTGATCAAGTGGAGATGTAAAACCATGTCAAGATACAAGATATGATCCACCAAGAAACAAAGATCAAGAAAAAAAATCAAAAGGAGTATAAACATAAGGAAACCCACTACCCCTTTCACACTGTGGAGAAATCCGAGGAAGGAGATCAGAGAACCATCAAAGGAAAAAGAGGTGGTTGATCTCAAAAGTGGCAAGGTAATTCTTGCACCTTATATACCTACCTTTGAGGCTAACCAAAATAGGTATTGGGATAATCATTGTTACAAATGTCAAGGAAGGGGTCAATTTTCTAGTGAGCACCCAAACCGGCGCACAATGACCATAAACAAGTATAGAGAATGGGAGACAGATGGGGAGAAATCACAAGAGGAGGAGGATGAATCTACAGAAATTAATAGTAGAGAATGTTCAGAAGATGGTGAGATTCTTGTCACTTGGAGAGTTTTAAGTTCAAAAATGAATATTGGAGAGAAGGATCATTGAGAGAACCTCTTCTATAAATGATACAAGATCAATGGGAAGGTATATAACATTATTATTGTTTGGGGAAGTTGTTGTAATATGGAGAGCATTGAGTTGGTGGAGAAGTTGGGACTCCCAAAATTGAGGTATACAAATCCATATCAGCTTCAGGGGTTGAATGATTGACGTGACCTGAAGGTCACCAATAAAGTGAAGGTATTGTTCTCCATTGGTAAGTATATATATGAGGTTTTGTGTGATGTTGTTCCTATAAAGGCATGCCATTTGTTTTTGGGATGACCGTGGTATTATGATCAACATGTCACTCATGATGGTTTCTTGAATCATCACTCTTTTATAATTATAGGGGAACCTATAAAACTCAACCCCATGTCCACCAAGAAAATTTTGGAAGATCACATTTTTAGATAAAATAAAAAAACGTGATGAGGAAAAAAATACGGAAAATGAAAATGGAGATAGTGAGTGGAAAATAGAAAATTATAGAAGAAAATAAATGGAGAGAAAAGAAAAATTAAGCTGGAAAAAATATTTTTGAGGAGAAAAAAGTGTGATTTTTGAAAAAAGATAGTGAGGTTAAGGAAGCTTTGATTTATTTGAAAAATCACTTATTACTTATGTATAATGAGGTGATGTTGAACACTAATGACTTAACATCTCTTTTTCCACCTCCTATTGATTCTTTGTTGCAAGAATCTAAATATGTGTTTCCCAAAGATTTGCCACCTAATTTTCCACACATTAGAGGTATTGATCATCAAATTGACCTCATACCTTCAGCATATCTGCCAAACCACCCTATATATGACACCAACCTGGAAGAGAAAAAAGAAATTCAAAGGCAAGTACAAGATCTGTTGGATGTGGGATATGTCAGAGAGAGCCTTAGTCCTTATGTCGTACTGCTGCTCCTAGTACAAAATAATTATGGAACATGGAGAGTGTGCATTGAATTCAGATCGATGAGTAACATCATAGTGAGGTATCTTCATCCTATCCCTAGGTTAGATGATATGTTAGTTGAATTAAATGGTCCAACTATTTTCTCAAAAATTGACTTAAGAAGTGGCTACCATAAAATTAGGATGAATGAAGAAGATGAGTGGAAAAGTTATGCCCTTGGGTCTCAACAATGCACCTAGAACATTTATGGGGATAATTAATCATGTCTTATGTTCATATGTTGGAAAATTTGTGGTAGGTTACTTGTATGACATTTTGGATTACAATAGGACCTTGCATGAACATATAGATCACTTAAGAAAAGTCCTTGAGATTTTAAGGAATGAAAACCTATTTGGAAACATAAATAAGTGTGATTTTTGTCTTGATAATATTGATCTACTTGGATTTGTTGTGAGAATTAATGGAGTTAAAGCCAACACTGATATAATCAATGTAATATAACAACGACCAACTCCGACCTCCATTGGATAGGTAAGAAGTTTTCATGGTCTTTCTAGCTTTTATAGAAGATTTGTGAAGGACATAAGCACATTAGAATAACCATTTAATGAGTTGACAAAGAATAACGTTCCTTTCAAATGTGGGATAACTCAAGAGAAGTCCTTCCATGAAATTAAGGAGAGGCTCACCCAAACCCCTCTACATGTACTTCTGAACAGTGGTAAGACCTTTGAAATTGAATGTGATTCATGAAGAATTAGTATAGAAGGAGTACTCATACAAGAAGGAAAGCCTATTTCTTTATTTAGTGAGAAGCTAAATGTCCCAACCCTAAATTATGCTACATATTATAAAGAGTTGTGTGCATTGTTTAGGTTTTAGGAAACATGGAAACATTATCTATGGCCATAAGAAATTTTGATCCATTCTGATCATGAGGATCTTAAATACCATAAGATCCAACATAAACTAAATAGAAGACATGATAGTTTTCTAGGATTCATTTAATAATTTCCATATGTCATTAATCATAAAAATGGTAACAAAAATACTGTGAATGATGCACTTTCATGAAGATATTCTCTTTTATTCTTGTTGGTTAAAAACCTTGTTGGTTTTGAATGCATTAAGGTTTATATTCCACTGATAGTGATTTTATAGAACCCTATGAACATTGTAAACCAGGATTTAGTTGGTAAAATTTCTATTTACATGATGGATTCTTATTCTGGATTGATAAGATTTTCATTCCTAATTTATTTATCTATTTACTTTTACTAAAGGAGTCATATTTAGGTGGGTTAATGGGGGCATTTTGGGTGATAAAAAAACACTATGTGTTCATAGTGATCATTTTTACTAGCATAGGATATCAATATATGTTGAGAAATTTGTGGGAAAGTGCATTGTCTTCCATAAATCCAAATCGAAATTGAACCCACATGGACTATATCTTCCTCTCCAAATCCCCAACACCCCTAGGGAGGACATATCAATGGACATTATTATGGTTTTACCAAATACCATGATGGGGAGATATTCCACTTTTTTTGTGGTGGATCTGTTTTCATAAATGACACATTTTATTCCTTGTCACAAAATAGATGATTCCTCTAACATTGAAAAACATTTCTTTTAGGAAGTAGTCAAACTCCATAGACTTCCAAGGAAAGTTGTGTCAGATCAAGACTAAAAATTCATCATTTAATTTTGGAAGACATTGGGGAGAAAACTAGGAATGAAGTTACTATTTGACACTACTTTTCATCTACAAACCAACAGAAAAATAGAGGTGGTGATTCATACACTATCATCCCTTCTGTGAACAATTATCAAGAAGAAAATCAAGAATTGGGAGGACTGTCTTCCACATTTGGAATTCACATATTACAGGGACAAGCATTCCATAACACAATTTTATAAATGTGAATTTTTTTACAGCTTTATCACCATTAACTAAATTGATATTGTTCCTTTTACTTTACTGGAATAAACTAATATGTATGCGAAATGATGTGCATAATTCATCAAGGAAATTCCTCAAAAGAAAAGAATAAATATCGAGCGCATGACCCAAAAATATGTTTATCATGCAAACAAGGGTCACCAGAAAATATCGTTCAAGACTGGTGACATAGTCTGGGTTCATATGCAGATGGAAATATTTACATAAAAGAAAAAATCAAAACACATTCCTCGAGGAGATAGACCTTTCAGATTACTCGAGAGTATTTACAATAATTCTTACAAGATAGCTCTGCTAGGGGAGTATAGTGTAAGTGCCACATTCAATGTTTCTAATATTTCTTCTTTTTTGGATGTAGAGGATGAAGAGTCTAGGATTAATCCTTTTAATGAGGGGTAGGATGACTTGAATCATGTTTTAGGCACCGAGCCGATGACCTGAGTGGAGTAGTTGGATTTCTAAGGCCCATTGATACATGTGATATTAAAGTGGTTCAATGCAACAATGAGCGCTCATCTCACTTCATTAAAGTCCCAATGGATCTTTCCATACATATATGGAAAAAATGGGCCTATTATCTTACTTATTCAATCCTAAACATGATTTTCAATGATTGTCCCACATGGTTGCACGAATTTGGAAGCCCTTCTCAAATGGAGGATTCTAGAAATGTAATCTTTGGATACCAAAGTCAAATATGGTGGGCTATATAGTCAAAGTCAAATCTGGTGGGCTGTATTTGGAAATTTTTGTGTGCCAATTTTCCAAAATGTCTTCGGTAGACTTTAAATTTTTGAATTTAATTAAAAAAGTAGTTTAGCCTTTATGAAGTTAGGGTATTAGACCCTTGACTATTATACCCCCTTGGATATAATAGCCACCCAATGGAATTTGAATATAATTAATGATTTATTTGAGAGATTATGATTTGTTTCTCTCCATTGTGTGGGGATTGTCCTAGTTTTCCCCTTGCTCTTGTGCATTCCTGCCTTTTCAATCTAAAAGATATATTCGTGATCCAAGATCACAAATCCCTGAATTCTGTGCCTCAACCAATGTGTGTTGTTTTGTAGATTGGCTATCAGATCCCTCACTTGAATGTGTTGTCTATGTAGTAGGTCACTCTCATTATAGAGTTGATTGAATAATTGCATCCACTATCCATACCCATCATCTTCCACTTATCCCTGAACTGCATTCTTCAGCCACTGCCTTATGACATGAAGATCAGGCTACCCTATGCGTCTCACATCCCCAAGCTTCTCCAAATTCAATTTCAATGGAATTATCATGATAAACTATTATTTTCCTAGTTTTTCCTCTTCCTTATTTCTCAATTTCTATTTCATATTTGTTTTCTTCATCATCCATGAACCTTAGGTTCAATTAGGGTCTTATTTCAGGTTAATGATGGTTCATTCATGGCGTGTTTTTCTTGATGGTCTCTAGGGAGGTATTTTGTGGTATGTTTTGGCATTCACTATCATAGGAAATGAGTACTTCCTTGATCTCTATCAATCTATGGTAAATGTGTTTATGTGATTATTTTATTTTTAATATAATTTTATTATATATAATTCCAAATTATTTATTTATTATGCTATGCATATGTCTTATATAGAATGGAATTTTCTAATTGTTTAAAAATTAACTATGTATTAGTGAATATGAAGAAATTGTCTTCAAAAATAGAAAATGGGTGCCAAGTTTTATTGAAAATGATATTTATGTTTTACAAAATAATTTTTATCATTTTGGCCAAAACATTGTAATGATGTTTTCATTGAACTATTATAAATAGAAGAAAATGATTTTCTTCCTCAAGATGAATAAATGGGAGGGGTGAATTATTTAAATGTATTTTGGAGTGTTTTATGTTAATTTTTTTTAAAAAAAGTGCTCTGAAAATTGTTTTAAATGGAATTTTTCAAGATTTTCTTTGAAATGGAATTTCAAATTACTATAAATGAATCGGATTTTTGATTCTATTTTATTAAAGTCTTGCTTGAAAATTTTTTAATTGGTTATTAGTGTATGGTTGTGTGGGATACTCTTTTCCCACTGAATTATTGTTCTTGAAATGGATTGTGTCACAAAGGGTAATGATTTATAAAATAGGTGGTATTGATTTTGGGTTGGGGCATTATCTTATGATTTCGTTGGTGGAGAGGTAGATGTATTTTTAAATGCTTATGATGTATGTATTAATCATTGTGTGATTACTCAACTACTATTATTTATTTTATTTTATTAATATGTATTAATTTATATTTCATGATCTATTCCTATACTAGATAGTTAAATGTAACTAGTGTCCCCTGGTAATATTTTAGGTGTAATGGGAAGTTCCCCCAATTTGAGGATGGTTTCAGGCTTTTCAGGTGGATTATTATCAGGCTTAATATAAGATGATAGTTGGTCCATGTTTGATACAGTATACCAACACAACAACATTGGTAATTATATGATAAATCATTTTCTGGATTCTTAATATGAATTCGAATGTTATATTCATTACAAAAATATTATGTAATTTTTTAAAATAAAAAAGGAAATAGATTTAATTAATATCATTTGTTATGAAGTTTTAATTTAATGTTTTATTTATAATTTTTTGAATTTGGATTAGAAAAATTTATTTTAAATTTTAACATAATCTTATAAAAAGTATCATTGTGTGAAATTTTGGGATTTGTTCAGAAAATATTGATTTTATAGTGCCTTGTGAAAAAGGACAAATTTTTTAAAACAGATTTTTTATTTTCAATAAATAAATTAATTTTAAAGTGCCATTATGTTTTCAATATGAATGAAATTATCTTAATTAATATTTATTTCTATTTAATACAGTTGATAAATTTTTGATAAAAATTATATTGGAATTTTTTATATGTTTATTTTTTGGTTGAAAAACATAGTGTTTTCTAAAAATAGTATTACTGTGAACAATTTTTATCTAGTTTAATTAATTATAAATAATACATATTAAGGAATGTTTTAAATTGATTTTATAGATTATATATCAATAAAGATAATTTATATTAACAAAATAATTTTTTTAACCATACAGATAATATAAAATCAACTTTTCTTGAAAAATAAACTATTAAAAACTCGCATTTTCATCGCCGCTGCAGGTCTAATTTTAATTTAAAATTTTCCAATAATCTAAATTAAAATTATTAATATAAATTAAATACTTTTAATAATAATAACCTATATTTTATAATATGGTCAAATTAATTTTTGACTATAATTAATATAGATTATAATAAAAAATTATTATTGTGGTTATAGAATGAAATGATTTACCAGGGGGTTAAACTAAAAGGATAAGTGATAAAATACCATAAATAATTATTTAAAATATATTTAATTTCCATATGTTGACCTTATAATGTATATGGATCAATAAAGGTCTATTTCATATCCTTTTGGAATGTGAAAACCATTGGTATTCCTTTTTCTTTTAAAAAATTACATTTGTGCCACCTAACTCAATTATAAAATGCCACCCACTCTCCTCTCCACTTCACACCCTAAAAGAAATGTAGATAATAAAAAACCTATCCTAACACCTTTATAAATTAAATAACAATTACATGTATCCATTATTTGGATCATAAATCCTTCCTAATATGGTTATTGGTGATTATCTAAGGAGGTTGTCTAAAGAAGGAGTGGCATGCTTAATCGTGTGTTCTATTTTATTTCTTCTTCAACATACATCAAATAGTTTTAAATAATTATTATAAAATTATAAAATTATCTCCCATATACATATAATTTATTATGGTATTTTAATAATATAAATCCATTTTTCTTCCATCAAATGAGATACAAAATCCACATTCATCTATATGATAGACTAAAACCTCACGAACCAATGTCCTTTGTTTTCCCTAATCACCTCTAATGAAATTTTATACATATGGATTTGTGGTATATATATATGATATTATTTAAATATTAACACTTCTAGAGTTATGATATCACATATACCTTATTTATTTTGATTCTATGGGGTATTTGATAACATCGCTCGTGTGTATGGTGGACTATTACCGTGTGAAGAGATGTGATCCATTTTTCAATAAATATTTACACAAATGTCAATAAGGATAATGTTAATGAATAGATTTTATATAAAATAATTAATAATTATATTCATGAAATATATATCATTATGAAAATATAATATATTATTTTCTATCTTACACTGAAAAATGTTAACGCCATCCATGCGTATGTGTGGACTACCACATCCCTAAAGTGATGGGAATCAATTTAAATAACTAAATGAAATGGATTAAATATTAAATTTTATTTAAATAAATAAAATTTTATTTATGATATGGTGAATTTTTTAAAGATTAAATATCAATTACATTCTTTCCATAATAATCACTCAAAAATGGAGGCGTCAGTCATGCTTATGCATGACTTACTAGCTCCATGATTACAATGTAGTTCATTTTTCATTACCATCCTTTATGATTTGTTATAAAGTATAAATAATATGTATATATAT
This sequence comes from Viscum album, assembly GCA_963277665.1. Lineage (NCBI taxonomy): Eukaryota > Viridiplantae > Streptophyta > Magnoliopsida > Santalales > Viscaceae > Viscum > Viscum album. The sequence goes on along the minus strand of OY728121.1, from coordinate 1,034,711,214 downwards.
AATTATTATTTATTGATTATTATTATGGAGATGTTGATATAATGACCTCTTTGACCATAGTTAACCTGCAAAAGTCATTTTTGGACATATAATCCAAATATCATCAAAACACCTGATGTATACCAAATTCATTATGTAATTTTATATAACATAGTAATATGTGATATAAAAGGAATAATAAACATGAAAAAGTTTATTAAACTAGTAAATAATTTACATAAGTTTATTATTCTGAAAGATAAAGAATGACCATGACAAATCAAACATGAGGTAAGGGAGTTTGTCTCAATTTTTATTCATTTAGGCATATCATGATGTAATGAACCTATATTCCATTATGTGGTGTATATACAACCCCTATTACATGTTATATAAATAATTTCTCTTTTATCATGTTATTTAGTTTTTTAATTTTATTCTTTCATTGGTCAAAGGATTCAAATGTTTCCAAAGTGATAAGGTAAATTTTATTATAAAATATTATATTAAAGTTTTCATTATAAATATATTTTTCTATGATGTATATTGTTTTAAAATGATTTTATTATTTAAATGATAATTTTATATGTTAAATATTTTTTCATTTATTCATGGTTTTTTATAAAAATAATAATTTTACGAAATTTTTCAATTTATTTATAAATGACAAAACGACTGTTCTATTTTATCATATATGATGACAATGACTTTCCACACCATTGTAACCATTATTTTAAGTTTCAATTCCTTTATAAGAATTCCTGTTTTTTTTAAATAAAAACCCTATTTCCCTTTTTCTTGTTATTTTTTGATTGAATATGGGTTTTAGAAGTAATGGGGTTTTCGATATCTCAATTACTTTTCACATATCAGTACATAAGAGTTTTTAAAAAGTGTGTTTTGATGAAAAGTTTCAACAAAATATTTTTTTATTCGCGAAATGATACATGAGAATTATATGAAAAATAAGTGATCTCGATAAATCCTATATGATGGGTTGATCCCCATTTGATCTCACAAATGAGACTGATATATCTTATAAAAAGGGTTGAGATCCTTAATGTCCCTTAAAAAATGGGTCATCCCAATAGAGCTTATCTCAAGCGTTGTTCACATTATTATTATATAACACATTGGCTATGGATATTGTTTTCTAGAAAATTATAATACAACTCGGCTATATGATTATTCGAATTGCATGAGTTTTGAAAGTGTTTTATGAGTATAATGATCTATGTTTCTTGAAGCTGTTTCAATTTTATTACTATTGGTTTTATAGGCATTCTTTGAGAATGAATTTTATGTGTTTATTAAGTGATTTTTTTTATTTGATACTCTCAATAATCTTTTTAGACAATTGTAAACAGTAAGGGTTGGTTCCCTGAGAACTAACTGTTTCGTACTTTGATTACATGAATTTTCACTTATTATATATTGTTCATTATTTTGCATGACTATAATATAATAATGTCCTGGAATATTTGTTGCATTAATAAGGTCATGGAAGATCACAACTATGATTAGAACCTTGATATTCTATAACAATATTCTTAAATAAAGTTCTGCGGTTGGATGGAATACTATGATAGTCCACATAGTATACAGACCGTCATGTGCGAGTATTAATAAAAAGATGAAACACTCTCTCATGGAGTTCGAACTTGGTAATCTCCAAGATGGGAGATTATGAGAACATACCCACCAATAGTAATTCAGCATGTCTTGGTGTCATCGGACATTCCTATCTACGAGTTTCTGTAATGGTCCTTAAACTAGAAGATTATCATTAACTCATGTCATGACTCTCGCACTTAGATTTACTAATGAAAACCGTCACGCAGACAGTTGGCGAGAAGTTGGGTACATTGGCTGCGTCACGAGTGACATGTTTTTAATGGATGAGTTGAGGAAGGATTTTTCCCTTCCATTTCTGGATGATGATATGTCAGACCTTTGATTGAAATAAAACTGTTGCATGAAATTCCATGGCCATTGTGTAAACGACGAGTTTATTTCAGGTAGTCAAAGAACGATGGATCAAGCATATATGTTTATGACCCTGCAATGAAACCTTCTTGATGAGATATTGAGATAAAGGGATTAAATTACATAGTAAGCGTTCGTATGAGGTGATACGTCAATGCGGCGTCAACTTCCTTCTCTTGGGTGCCTTGACCCGTTGCTAGACAGTAATCTTGGACTTTAGGCATGTCCGCCTAATGCCATCAAGAAAGAGGCCTAGAGGGTCACACACTATGTGTATTCAAGTATCTCAAGTAGAATAAAGATAATTCCCATATGTTGTTTAATAATTATTCAAGGAAGCCTAAATCGTTTTAATGTAGGAGGAAGAATAAAATAAAACAAGTACATGACGTGTATCATTGATTACACACCCTGTAGTTTTATTTTGAAAAAGTACATGCTGTGTATTATTAAATATACACACTGTGTAGTTTTTCATTTTGGAATCGAAATGAATAAATGAAAACAAGATATACACACCGTGTACATTTAATGTACATGCCGTGTAGATTTCAATGAAAAACAAGTACACGCCGTGTATTTATTAATACACGCCATGTAGTTTTTCCAGTCGGGATTTTCATGAAATATCGTTTATTAAATGATATTTATTATAATCAGTGTGGGAGCATGTCAAGGAATTAATGAATCTACTTGGGGAGTTAATGAAATAAATAAAATGCGTAACACGTTTATTTATTGTCATAATTCTACAACCTCAAACCCGACTATAAATATTCTCACAACCCCAACTCTTTTCCTACACCTAAGAGAATCGTTGTGCACAACAATTCTGGAGAATTATTTCTAGCCCAAAAGAACCTCTTCCTCCAAGAACACTCTCAAGACTGAGAGATATCCTCTTCCATCCAATCAAGACGATCTGAGGTGGACAACACAAGCAAAGGTTTCTCCACGCTAGCACCCGGAGACTCCTTTGGCGACGTCCCGAGATACGAGGTACACGTGTGGATCACCACTAGAGGAAGTCTACACTTGGATTCTATGATGCAGCAACGAATCACATCAGAACATGATCGAGAACATCAATGAAGAAAGAACTCCCAAAAGGTATTTATTTTAAATTGATTAAATTAATTATAATCAACGTGTAATTATCCTACTTTGTGGTTCCCTGACATTCCTTTTCTTTGTCTATTTCTATGATTCGATCCATGGAGACTGGCATTTATCATTGTATTGATCCCAGATTGATCATTGTTAATGTCAAAAAGCCCAGTGGGCACATCCACCCATGCAGTTCCGCTACGCCCGGAACCTTCAAATGGTATATGAAGGAGGTTACAACGTTGATTATAGTTATTTAAGTTGATAGTTTACTTATTTATATTTGATTCAATTCGAAATATATCATTCTATTAATTTGAATAAATGAGATCTATTCTTCCTCCTTCGTTTCTTGACTCATATCATAGAAGCGGAATTTTAATTTTAATTTTTGATTAAAATAAAAACGAGGAATTCATCCAGAGGAGCCGTTCTTTCTATCTGTACAACACGGGATTACATGATGTGTACTTAAAACTACACGTCGTGTACTTAGGTTCAATGAACCGTCACTGGTCCGCCAAACCACATCGTGTGAATTGAATACGCCTATGTATTAATCACGCCGTGTTGACCATAATTGAACGACGTGTGGAAACTGGAATACAAGGCGTGTATGTTGGAGAAAGACGCAGTGTAGTCCGTTCCGGCCTAAGTGAAACTGTGTTCAAGGATAAGCCGCATACCGCGTACACGGGATGACCAGGCCGTTTACCGCCTAACAAGGAAGTACATGCCGTGTATGATTTATCTACACGCACTGTACTCCAAAATTTCCAAAGTACATAAAAACACGCCAAAGCCCCCGGTGTGTACTTTGGATTAAATGTGAAAAGAAATACACGCCATGTACCTTCCAGAAATTTCACCAGGTTTCCTCCAAAAGTACAAAGACCTGCACAAGGAATATGGATGAGAAGAATCTCAAATAAATTTCGAAAGGAATTTAAGATAATTAATTGATTAATTATAAGATCATAATTAATTGAATTCCGGCCCGACTTATCTTAAATGAAAGAATGATTAAAAGAATTTGAATTCAAAATATGCGTAAATTTCATTGGATACTATTGATGATCATGAGCTAGACCAAAGACCCTTTGTATGTGTATGGTTTCATTTAAATTTACTTAATTAAAATTTGTTGGCCTATGAGCCTTCTTCCATTAAAATATAGGGCCTGTGTTCCCATGGTTTCTTTAATGTAAACCCATGTAATGAAGGATCTCCCAAGCCATAGGAGATGGTTCAAATCCCGAAGCCGAGGCGAAATCGATGCAATAAGATACAAAGGTGGACATGTGGGAGCTGCAATACACAAACAATCAAGTTCAAGGTGTTTTCCCTAGGTCAGGGTTAGCTTATCAAAAAACTGCTAGATAAGCTAACCAATAGAAGCTCATGATCATGCCATCTTATTTTATTTATGTCTAAATTGCGTTGTTTATTTATTATGTATGTGTTGTCGCGATCACACAATTAATAAAATGAACATACATGTAAAGATGTAATAAAATAAAAACCGGACTATGCTTAAACAATATCAGAACATGGTTAATCACTTAAGCTAGCATCACACAATATTAACAAGTTTATGATAATGCAAAACTATGCATAAAAGAATAAAATCCCTCAATACCATATTAAGTCAAACCAATCCATCCGTTACTTGATTAAGGGAAAGACTCAATAAAACTATGTGTTTGAACAACCCTTGTTGGGACACATACTTTTATAAAGGAAGCCCTTATGAAAGGTTTCAGGTTGACTTAACCATATTACATCAAGAGGAGTAGCCCTTGCTAGACTTCATGTAATATTGGAGGAAAGAGTTGAGGAAATCCAAGTCAGGATTTCAGGATTGGGGAGTCCACTCAATAGATCAAGGAACTGTAAGCTCACAGTTGGAAAAGACCAACCTACCTAAATACCTTCAAACAGCTTGACCAACCATTGTTGGGGTTATGCGATGGGGAATATAGATTATTTCCACTAGAATGTCAAAACAACTGGACATTCTGAGTTCAATGGTGAGGGCCATTGAGATGTGATAAAATAGTGGGCGAATTAATAAATTCATTTATTATTTTTAATAAAATGTAATAAAAAAAGTACTGATAAATCTGCTCTTTGAATTTGTAGAATCGAAATGAAAAACCTGTCAACCACATTTTCTCTGCGATCAATTCTGGATAAAGACAATATCCTCACTGGTAGTAACTTTCATGAATGGTTTCGGCACCTTCGGGTTATCCTATTCCATGAAAGAAAGTTTTACGTGATGGAGTCCTCACTTCCTGATTCTCCTGCTCCAGGGGCGAGTGATGAAGATTTCCTGGTGTATGATCAACATTTGAATGACGCTCTCGACGTTCAATGTTTGATGCTATCATCGATGTCTAGTGAGCTCATGATGTCTCATGAAGTCATGGATTCCTATAGCATGCTCGAGTACCTCCGTGTTCTATACCAAGAGAGAGAAAGATAGGAAAGGTTTGAGATATCCAAGGCTCTATTTCAGAGAAATCTTGGAGAGGGTTCCCCATCTAAGCCTCATGTAGTCAAGCTCGTTGGCTACATTGAGTGCTTGGAGGTTCTAGGGTTTAAACTCCTCGAAGAACTGGGCACCGATCTCATTCTTGCATCACTCCCCCAAATCTTCTTGAACATTTTTGTTAATTTCAACATGAATATCATTGAGAAGTCTCTATCAGATATTATTATCCTTATTCACCAAGTAGATAATGACATGAAGTGTGAAAAGCCTTCTATCCTTATGGTGAATAAAAGGAGAGGGAAGGATAAGAGCTTTAATCCCAAAGCTTCTTCAAGGCCTTCCATGAAAAGGAATATAAAAGTGTAGGCAAGAGAACATGAAGCTGTTTGTTTCGCATGTGGAAAGAAGGGCCATTGGAAGAAAAACTGCTCCCAGACAAGGAAGCAAGGGGAAGATTCAGGTGCGTTTTTCATCGAATGCAATCTATTTGTTTCTACAAATTTTGTATTAGACACTGCTTGTGGTGCTCACATTTGTATCCAAATACAGGAACCAAGTAGATTCAAGAAGATTGATCGAGCAGAGGTAGATCTACGAGCAGCCAACGGAGCTAGACTAGCTGTTGTAGCTGTCAGAGACTACCACCTCACGTTGCCAACTGGATTGATCTTGGTGTTAAAGGGTTGTTATTATGTGCCTTATGTAACGAAAAACATTATTTCAGTATCCAGATTAGATACTAATGGATTCATCTTCATGTTTGGAAATGGATGTTGGTACTTTTATAAAGATAACATTTGTTTTAGTAGGGCACATTTTTATAACGGCCTTTATGTGTTAGACTATAAAAACCAAGTAATGGCAATCAATGACATTGTTAATTCACATGACTCATACCACACCCAACTTTGGCATCACTGGCTAGGTCAAGTAAATGAGAAACATTTGACAAAATTACATCAAGATGGGTATTTATATTCTTTCGAACTAAAACCACTTGGTGTATGTCATGTGTGTCTACAAGGCAAAATGACCAAAGCCCCATTTAGTGGGAAAGGTGAAAGAGCTAAAAAGCTTCTAGAATTAGTTCACACAAATGTGTGTGGGCCATTTCCAGTTGAGGCAAGGGGTGGTTCTCATACTTCATAACTTTTAATGATGATTTTAGTAGATATGGATATATCTACTTAATGAGGTGTAAGAAAGATTCTTTTGATCGGTTCAAAGAATACAGGAATGAAGTTGAGAACCATATTTGTAATAATATTAAGAAACTCTGCTCAAACAGAGGAGGATAATATCTTAATCAAGACTTCATTGATTTCTTATGTGAGTTTGGGATTCTATCTCAACTCAATCCACCTTACACACCTCAGTGGAATGGTGTATGTGAAAGGAGGAACCGCACCCTATTGGACATGGTGATATCAATGATGAGTCATGCGAGTCTTCCATTATCCTTTTGGGGATATGAATTACAAACAGCAGCACACATACTAAACCAAGTACCAACTAAATCGATAAATGGTATTCCATATGAGTTATGGAGTGGACGCAAATCCCTATTATCGAATTTACATGTGTGGGGTAGCGAAGCATTTGTTAAGGCCTCTTCAGGTAACAGAATTTCACCCCAAGGCAAAAAGTGTATCTTTATAGGATATCCAATGGAAACAAGGGGATATTACCTATACAAACCCTCAGACAAAAAGGTTATAGTGGCAAGATATGCCATTCTCCTTGAGAGGGAGCACATATCCAAAAGAGATAGTGGGAGAGAGATAGACTTTGATGAAGTCGACGCTCAAGATACACATGAGTTGGTACAAGAACAGATTCCACAAAGCCCCATGGAAGAACAATCTGTTCGAGAGACACATGAACTGTGTCGGAGCACGAGAGAGGTGAGAGAACTAGAACGATATGGTATTCTGGTTATCGAGGACGGTGACTCATTATTGGTTTACAATGATGATTCTCTTAGCTATAATGAAGCTGTTGAAGCCACAGATGTTTCCAAGTGGCAAGAAGCCATGAATTCTGAAATGGATTCCATGTACCAAAACCAAGTATGGATTTTAGTAGATCCTCCACTTGATGTAAATCCTATTGGTAATAAATTGGTATTCAAGAAGAAAATGGACATGGAGGGGAAAGTCAGTTGCTACAAGGCACAACTGGTTGCAAAAGGTTTTAGACAGCTTCATGGAATTGACTATGATGAAACCTTTTCACCAATCGCAATGCAGAAATCCATCAGAATCCTATTGGCCATTACCGCTTACCATGACTATGAAATTTGGAAAATGGATGTCAAAACATCTTTCCGTAACAAGAACTTCCAGGAAGATGTCTACATGACACAACCTGAAGGGTTTGTGACTCCAAAGGATGCCAACAAGGTATGCAAGTTGCAGAAATCCATATATGGATTAAAGAAAGCATCAAGGTCATGGAACATTCATTTTGATGAAGATGTAACGGAATTTGGATTTGTTAAAAACTAATGTGAGCCTTGTGTCTACAAAAGGTTTAGTGGAAGTGTAATCGTTTTCCTAATAGTATATGTTGATGACATATTACTAATTGGAAACGAAGTACCTGTCTTACAGTTAGTTAAGGCATGGTTGCATAAATGATTCTCCATGAATGACTTGGGTGAGGCGGCATATATTCTTGGGATCAATATCCATCGTGATAGATCCAAGAGAATGCTGGGCCTGTGTCAAAGTACACACATTGACAAGATACTGAAGAGATTCATTATGGAACAATCCAAGAGGGGATTGTTTCCAGTGTCACATAGCATTCATCTTTCCATGAAAATGTTTCCTTAGACACCTGAGGAAATAAATAGAATGGAAAGGATCCCTTATGCATCTGTGATTGGGTCAGTCATGTATGCTATGTTATGTTCGAGGCTGGATGTTGCTTACGTGTTATGTGCGGTAGGCAGATATCAAGCTGATCCAGGAGACCACCATTGGATGGTAGTCAAGACTATCATTAAGTATCTGAGGCATACTAAGGATATGTTCCTGGTTTATGGAGGATATGCGGAACTAGTCATCAGAGGACATGTAGATGCTAGTTTCCAAACTGATCAAGATGACATGAAGTCGCAGACTGCATACATCTTCAGTTTGAATGGAGGTGTAGTGATCTAGAAGAGCTTAAAGAAAAGTGTGGTGGCAGATTCTACTACTAATTATGAGTATATTGCAACTTCTGAGGTAGCTCAAGAAGCAGTATGGATGTGAAGCGTTGTCCAAGAGTTGGATGTTGTACCGAGCTGTAATGATCCTATCACACTCTATTGTGATAATACTGCAGTGGTGGAACTTGCAAAAGAGCCAAGGACACATCAGCGGATAGAGCACATACTTCGGAAGTATCATCTCTTGAGGGATTTTTCTCAGAGAGGGGAAGTTGTAGTGAGTAGTATTTCCACAGAATACAACTTTGCGGAACCCTTGACTAAATCCTTGACTCAGCAGAAACATGATCATCATGTGAGGTCTAGCGAACTAAATGTCATAGGCAGTTGGCTCTAGTCCAAGTGGGAGTTTGTAAGGGTTGGTGTCTTGAGAAACAACTGTTTTGTACTTTGATTACATGAATGTTCACTTATTTTATATTGTTCATTGTTCTGCATGACTATAATATAATAATGTCCTGGAATATTTGTTGCATTAATAAGGTCATGGAAGATCCCCGCTATGATGAGAACATTGAAATGCTGTAACAACATTATTAACTAAAGTTATGTGGTTGGATGACATACTATGATAGGACACATAGTATACAAAACGTCATGTGCGAGTACTCGTAAGAATACGAGACTCTCTCTCATGGAGTTCGCACTTGGTAATATCCAAGATGGGAGATTATGAGAACAGACCCACCAGTAGTAATTCCACATGTCTTGGTGTCATCGGACATTTCTATCTACGAGTGTGTGTAATGGTCTTAGACTAGAATATTATCATTAACTCATGTAAGGACTCGGACACATAGATTTACTGACAAAAACCTTCACACAGACAGTTGGCGAGAAGTAGGGTACGTTGGGTGTGTCACGAGTCACATGTTGTTAATGGATAATTCGAGGAAGGATTTGTCCCTTCCATTTATGGAAGTTGATATCTTGGCCCTATGATTGAAATAGAACTGTCGCATGAAATTCCATGGCCATGGTGTAAACTACGAGTTTATTTCAGGTATTCAAAGAACGATAGATCAAGCATATAGGTTTATGACACTGCAATGAAACCTTCTTGATGAGATATTGAGACAAAGGGATTAAATTACACAGTAAGAGTTCATATGAGGTGATGCGTCAGTACGACATCAACTTCTTTCTCTTGGGTGCCTTGACCCGTTGCTAGACAGTAATCTTGGACTTTAGGCAAGTCTGCCTAATGCCAACGAGAAAGAGGCCTAGAGGGTAACACACTATGTGTATTCATGTATCTCAAGTAGAATAAAGATTATTACCATATGTGGTTAAATATGTATTAAAGGAAGCCTAAATATTTTTAATGTTGGAGGATGAATAAAATAAAACAAGTACACGCAGTGTATCATTGATTACATGTCGTGTAGTTTTATTTTGAAAAAGTACACGCCATGTATTATTAAATATACACGCTGTGTAGTTTTTCATTTTGGAAAGGAAATGAACAAATGAAAAAAATATATATACGCCGTGTACAATGAATGTACACACCGTGTAGTTTTCAATGAAAAACAAGTACACTCCATGTATTTATTAATACACGCCATGTAGTTTTTCCAGTCGGGATTTTGAGGAAATGTCGTTTATTAAATGGTATTTATTATAATCAGTGTGGGCGCATGTCAAGGAATTAATGACTCGTCATGGGGGGTTAAAGAAATAAATAAAATGCGTAATGCGATTGTTTATTGTCATCACTCTACAACCTCAAACCCGATTATAAATATCCTCACAACCCCAACTCTTTTCCTACACCTAAGAGAATCGTTGTGCACAACAATTATGGAGAATTATTTTAAGCCCGAAATAACCTCTTCCTCCATGAACGCTCTCAAGACCGAGATATATCCTCTTCCATCAGATCAAGACGATCTAAGGCAGACAACACAAGAAAAGGTTTCTCCACGCTAGCACCTGGAGACTACTTTGGCGACGTCCCGAGATACGAGGTACACGTGTGGATCACCACTAGAGGAAGTATACACTTGGATTCTACGACGCAACGATGAATCAGACTAGAACGTGATCAAGAACATCAATGAAGAAAGAACACCCAAAAGGTATTTCTTTTTAGTTGATTAAATTAATTATAATCAACCTATTACGATCCTACTTTGTGGTTCCAGGACATTCCTTTTCTTTGTCCATTTCTGTGATTCGATATATGGAGACTGGCGTTTATCATCATATTGATCCCAGATTGATCATTGTTAATGACAAAATCCCACGTGGGCACATCCACCCACGCGCTTCCGCTGTGCCCAGAACCTTCATAAACATTTCACGTTTTTCATGTTTTTACTGGACTAATGTTGTTATTTATTTTATATTTCCATTACTATGAATTTAGTTCTCATTCCACACTTGTAAAATGTTTTTAAAAGGTTTTATAGATAGACTTGAGAAAGGAAGAAGTCAATTATAAATTTATGAATATTTTTCATTGATTTTAATAATATTTTTATTTTAAAGGTTCTGTATATTTGAAAAATGGATAAAAATTAGAAGGTTTAACTTTATAATAGATGGTTTTGTTAGGTAAGCCTTATGTTTTAATTATCTATAACTCTAAACATGTAAAGAACAAAAAAGTGAAATAAAACAATTTATTGACTAACACTCAAGGTTTTTTTATTAATATGGACATTTCATTATAGTTGACATTCAAGGTTGGATTACATAATGTTAGAGATTAGTATAACAATAATTTCATTCCCTTGAATGATTTTACAAGATAGTCATGTTGAAGTGATATAGAATTTGAATATCAATGTCTTTCATCATTTAAACTATGTTAGTTCAGAATGGGTTTTTTATGGAGGAAACAATGAAGATTTATTGGGAAGGAACTGATAGAAAAATATCCTTCAAAATTAGCATCCTAATATTGATGGAATAAGAATAGAATAGTTTGTTATAGTAATGAATCAGTTGATATAAGCTCCAAATGGTTGTTGTATCCATGCTTGGAAGGATCCAAATATTCCAAAAAGGAACATCATGATGTTAGAGAATTTTATAATGCAACATCTCCCATCATTCAATGGATCAACTAATCCAGTGGTACCCGATGTATATAGAAGTAACCAGGATAAGATACGTTAAGTCAAGCAATGTTTAGAAAAAAATAAAACCCCTTCCATTTTCAATTTGTATGTGAATTTTATAGATAGTGGTCATTGGTTTAGAATACCTAATAGAAATATAATATTGATTCCATGGAGTGAGACACATTTAATAATCATCTCCATGAGAAATATTTCACTAAGGATGTTAGCCAATGAATGGAGAAAAAATTCCAATAAATGAGGAATTTTTTTTTTGATTTTGTAGATGAATATGAGTAAAGATTAAGTATATTTTCTAGGTTTTTCCCTATTTTATTCAGGACACTAATAGTAAAACTAATAGATTTTTCGTAGTGTTGATACCATTTTTATGAGGAGATTTATCCACCCAAGAATTTAAATGATATGAGAATGTTGTTTGTTATTCTAAGAATGTTGACATGGACTTTTATGACACTAATACTCCTTGAGATGAAAAAGTAAGAAATGTTAAAGGTGGATATAATAGTTGAAGAAACCAACTAAAAAGTCTGGTTTCAAGAGAAAATCATGTTCCAAGAGTATTAAAATTCATTTCGGGGAGTTTTCTTTAGGATCTAAAAAGTGTTAATGGTGTGGACAATTTGGTCACATAGACCGTGACTACAAAGAAAAGAGTATTGAACAATCAAATAATGAGACAGTAGATATCCAATAATTTCAGAGATGTTTTAGGTGCAATGTGTTATTAAATTATTGTAATATGTATATGAAGATACATACTCTGGGTGGAAATCATACTGATTAGAAATAAAATGTGTAGATAAATCATTTTCTACTTCCACAGTTGATGTTGGTCCATCCAATGAAGTGGTGACATGTATGTTTTATGTTTATTACAATTATTCCAATACCCTATTTTACTATTTATAATCACATTCATTCATTTCAGTGAAATTTTCATGAATAATGGGAATATCACATCATGAATTTGTGCTATATCATTTTGTTAAAACTTAGAGTGAAAATATTAAAAGATCCAAGATTTATATGATTCTAACTATTGTTTTTAGTGGAATGGAAAATCATTAAAATCATACTATACATACGGTAGTAGAGTTTTATATCATTCTTTTTATGGATTTGGTTTCAGTTTATCATGTAATGACCCGTCCCCTGGGGCCCGTGTCATAAACTACCTCAAGCCCTCCTTCCATTGGCCAGGGGCTGGAGACTAGAACCAAAGGCGTACATACCTATAACTGGGAAGCCATTTCCATTATAAAACGTAAACATACACAACCAGAGTACAAGAGGAAGAAAACACTATGTAATGACTGTATAACTAGTGTATTGAATGTAATGGGGGCCAGAAAACAAGCACAACTGTAAAGTACAAGTACAACTGAAAGCAATTACAATGGAAAAAAGGGATAAACACCTAGAGGGTGAAAGCAGCTCCTAGATCGTCCTCCAGGGTTCCTACCTAAAGGGTATGTACAGATGGCCTCCTCAGTACTTCACATCCATTAGACTTCACTGTGTACTGATACGTCATAAGGTCCTCCTCCGGGTACCGTCCAGTCCTGGCGCTCTCAGCCTCCGTCAACGCTCTCCGTCGTCTGCAACAAATGCAAAGAGGTGCTGGCATAGCCCGTGTAGGGGTGAGTATAACAATACTCAGTAGGGACCCCGAGACCCTCAAGGTCTCACAAAATCCGACAAGGATAAACCAAAATGTATGATTTCAACAGATAACCATTTCTTAGTTATATGCCCATACATATACCTAATTTATCAAGTAACCCATCTCAATCACGAGGAAACAATAAATGTCATGACTCAGCTCAAACTAAGATTTTTATTATCGAAACCACGACAGCTGGAGAACTCCTCCTCTGTTGAGAATAGTGGGCCTGTCGCGACACCAAGGCGCTTCTTACTAACATTAGACTGCTGAGGTACTCCTCTTGTCGAGTACCGTGGGTCAACTACCAACTACTAGGTGCTACTCCGCTGTGGGTCTGCCCCCAAATACCGGACTCTCCCCCTAATAGCCTATATAGGTAATACTACTTTTGAGTACCGTGGGTCATCCTCCATCTACTAGGTGCTCCTATGCCATGGGTCTGCCAGAAACTACCAGGCGCTCCCCACTGGGCTAGTCGAATCACTTCGAGTCGAATCGGTTAAGCAGTCATCAGGTCTATCAGTTACTAGGTCTCCGCACTCTATACACTCGTCTCTAGGAGGTTCTGCTCCATGTGCTACTGGTCGATACTCCAAGTGTCATGAAGGCTCATGTGGAAGTATCTCAATGGATCTCCATGTCATAGGGGTCTCAACACAACAGACGACGTGTCAGTCGGACGCTCGGTCTGTGAGTTATTGGCATTTCTGTCCCAGGGGCCTGGTTGGTTTTGAAGTTAAAACCAACCTGACCATTCTCCAACTTTATCCAAACCTCAATTGGGATATTCCAAAGTAACCACATCACTCTAAACTTTCCTTCACCGCAGATGGTTCGTCGATCGGACACCCGTAGCCCATGTTATGGGGTTAAAGGTGTTTTAGGGTCTGACGGGTCTGGACTTGGGTCCGACCCGGTCTGCAGGTATGACCTGGTCCGAAGGCGGCATGGATCGTGGGTGGCCCGGACCATGGGTGGCCTAGACCAAAGGGGGTGGCATGGTCCGAATGCGCTGCCCGACCTAGTTGGTTGGCCGTGTGGCCCAGCACGGCTAGCCGCATGGCCCGGCCTCGCGCCACGCCCCTCCACCAGGGCCCACCCAGGTCCTGGCCTCCGACTGCCCTCCACATAACGCGATGGGGCCGCGCCACCTTCCCCATGGCCTGGTTTGGCCGCGACCCAAATTTCCTCTGTGCGACACGACGGTGACGCGCCTTTCCGGTGACCCAGCGGTCTTACGCCACCAGCTTCCTCACGGCCGGCCCAATGTCGGCCACCGTTGCTTCACCACAGTCCATTCTTCCAGTGGCTCCGTTGCGCTGCCACCATTGTCAACAAATGAGAACCATGAAGGGTGAGGGTTGGGCCGTGTTCATATGGCCCGATCCTTCCACGTTATTGTGATATCAATTGGAAAATTATTAACCAAGAATGAATGATGATGAACAGAAGTGAGTAAGAAACTTAAATCCCCTACCTCGATTGATGATGATTGATGATGAAGTCGCAGGAAGGCGGACTTCGTTCCGTTGACGTCTTGTAGAAAGAGTTCGGAGAAGACGAGTTGAAGACGACATCATCAGCGTTCTTCATGGGCGGTGGTGCTTCCACTTCTTTGTCTGAGTTGAAGTGGGAGAGAGAGATGTCTGCCATTCTTCGTTTGGATATGGGCGATCTTCGTTGGGAGAATAATGTTCCCCAAGTTCTTCCAAAACTCCTCTCTCAATGTTCCACCAAAAGAATGATTCCAACCCAAAAATAATAGTTTATCTATTATTTTAAATGGTTGGAAATAATTCAAAGGATTAAAATTAATTATGTTACTCCACATAATTAAATGGGTGGAGTTGGCACATTAAAAGGAGGGGGAAGGTGAAGACGCTCCCCACTAAATTGGGGGTTCCATGGGGGTTAAGGGAGTTTAAATCCAGTGTGGGCCTCACCTTAATAATATCTTCCCAAGGGAGGTTTTGACCAGGTGAGACCCACCAGCATAACCATTCATGGGAGGTTAGGGTGTGGTGACCCCCACCTTCAACCTCCCCTTATAGGTTTCAACAACCAAAACAAAAATAAAGTTGACACTTTATTTTTATTCAATTTAATTAAAAACCCCCCAAATACAACTTCCGTTCTCGTTAAAACGCAACTGCAGTAAAGGTCATACTAAGCAATCACCGACGCTGTGAGTTCAGTGGTGCCCTCGGAATTCGATTCCGAGCACCGGTTCAAAAGTTATAAAACCCTGCTCACAGGTTTACTGAACGTACCTATGAAAAACGTAAGAAATTGATTCCATCCACACCGGGCCTTGGAATCAAGCACTGTCAATTTTTGAAGACTCATAAAATTCCTGTGTATTTAAGAAAAAAAATTCCATGGAAATTATGGGTCATTACATTCTCCCCACCTCTAGGATTTACATCCATGTAAGGTACAACTCACACTAAGGGAACAAATTGGGGTACTGAGCACACATCTGAGCCTCCCGCTCACATGTGCTCTCCTGGAGGGTCCCGTGCTGCCAGCGAATGCGCACCAGAGGTATCAACCATCCATGTAGGACTTTCTTCGATCGATCCCCAATCTCCACTGGAACCTCCGTGAAAGTCGCCCCATCATCAAAGTCCAGCACCCCGTGTTCGATGATGTGGGGTAGGTCGTGCACATATCTCCTTAACTGAGATACGTGGAAGAAATCGTGCACCCAGTGCAACTAAGGTGGAAAAGATAAGCGGTAAGCCACCTCTCCTACTCTTCTATGGACCTGGAAAGGTCCAGGGAATCTCGGAGACAACTTTCCACCTTGGCCAAACCTCCATAAACATCATCGAGGTGATTCCCGTAGGAAGACGTGGTCGCCATCCTCGAACTCTAGAGGTCTCCGTCTCCTATCAGCATAAGACTTATGCCTGCTCTATGTAGTCTCCATCTGCTCTTGGATGATCTACACTTTCTCCGTGGTATCCTGTACCATCTCTAGTCCCCCTAGTGCTGACTCCCCTGGGTCTGTCCAGCATAGTGGCGATCTGCAAGGTCAACCATACAAGGCCTCAAAGGGTGCCATACTGATGGTGGAGTGAAATATGTTGTTGTAGGAAAACTCCACCAAAGGCATGTGATCCTCCCAACTATGATCGAAGTTGAAGACGCATGCACGTAGCATATGCTCGAGGGTCTGGGTGGTCCTCTCAGTCTGACCATCTATCTAAGGATGGAAGGCGGTGCTCAAGCGAAGATGTGTCCCGAAAGCTTCCTGTAACCACTTCCATAGCCGTGAAGTGAATCATGTGTCACGGTGAGAGACAATAAAAGTATGTACTCCATGAAAACGCACAATATCCTGGATATTGAGGCATACCAAGATCTCTACTGAGCCCTGATCTCTGATCGGTAGGTAGTAGTACGACTTTGTGAGTCGTTCGATGATCACCCAAATCGTGTTGTGACTCATGGATGTACGTGGAAGACCCGCCACAAAGTCCATGGATATCCCATCCCACTTCCACTCCTAGACCTCTAAGGTCTGAACCAAGCCTGCAGGTTCCTAGTGCTCCGCCTTCACTTGCTAACAAGTGAGGCATTTTGAGACAAACTCAGCTACCACCTTCTTCATACCTAGCCACCAGTGCTGTCATCGAAGGTCCAGGTACATCTTTTCCACTATTGGATGTAACACTAGAGGGGAAGTGTGAAACTCCCTCAAAACATCATCCTGAAGTGTAACTGGTACCATAGTATGTCCTCTAAAGAGCATGACCTGCTCCCCACCTATAGAAAATCCATAAGGTTCCTGCCCTATAGAAATCTATGCACATCATTTCTCACAGTTAGCATCCCCACGCTGCGCCTCCCTGACTGGGTGAAGAAGTAGAGGAGTGACTATATGAGACTGTAGATAGGCTGCTCCATCCCTATACACGAAGGATATCTGTAAGGAAACCAGCTGCTATGTCGCCTCTCCTAGTAGCTGAATACATGTCCTCCTGCTGAGTGAATCAGTAACAACGTTTCCCTTCCCAAGAGTATAGACTGTATTGAAGTCATAATCCTGGAGGAACTCAATCCATTATCGTTGTCTCAAATTCATGTC
The DNA here is from genome assembly GCA_963277665.1 of Viscum album. Classification (NCBI taxonomy): domain Eukaryota; kingdom Viridiplantae; phylum Streptophyta; class Magnoliopsida; order Santalales; family Viscaceae; genus Viscum; species Viscum album. The sequence goes on along the minus strand of OY728121.1, from coordinate 1,034,693,577 downwards.
CTTATAAGAGAATATATACATGAGACTCTTGTGATCAGTGTACACAGTAAAAGGTTTTCCCAAAAGATAGTGCCTCCACATCTTCAAGGCGAAGACCACTACTTCTAACTCCCGGTCATGGGTAGCATAGTTCTTCTCGTGTTGTCTCATCTGAAAAAAACCATATGAGATCACTGCTCACTCCTGCCTTAGGACACACCCAAGTCTTGTCCCTGATGCATCGTAGTAAACTACGTACCCTACACCCTCCTCTGGAAGCCTCAAGATGGGGGCCCTAGTCAACCTCTGCCTCATCACCTAAAAGCTCTACTGGCATCTCTTCGACCACACGATGGGTTTCCCCTTCTTTGTCAAGGCTGATAGTGGTGCTACAACTCTAGAGAAGTCTATAACGAATCTTTGATAGTATCCATCTAAACCCAGGAAACTCCTTACCTTCGTCACACTCCTGGGTGGCTCCCAAGCAAGTACTGCTTCGATCTTCACTGGATCCACTGCAACTCGAGCTTCCGAGATGACATGTCCAAGAAACTGAACCTCTCAAATACAAAAATTGGCACATAGAGAGATTACCATAAAGCTTGTGCTATTGGATTGTGTCCAACACTACCTGCAGATGGTAGGCATGCTCTTCCTTAGTTGTCGAGTAAATCAGTATATCGTCGATGAAGACCACGACGAAGCGATCGAGGTAAGGCTAGAAGATCATGTTCATGAGACACATGAACACTAATTGAGCATTGGTTATGCCGAAGGGCATAACCAAGAACTTTTAGTGGTCGTACTGACATCAGAAGGCTGTCTTCTACAAATCCTCATCTCAAAATCTGAGATGGTGATAGCCTGATCTAAGGTCTTTCTTCGAGAACCATCATGCTCACGTGAGCTGATCAAAGAGGTTTTCAATACTTGAAATTGGGTAATTGTTCTTCACGGTCACCTGGTTTAGGCGACGGTAGTCAACACAAAGCCACAATCTCCCATTTTCCTTCTTGGTGAAATGAATCGGGGCGGCCCTGTGAGAAACACTGTGCCGGATGAATCCCTTTCCCTGCAAGTCCTCAAGTTGTACCTACTACTCACGAAGCTCAGTAGGATACATTCGATATGCTGGTGTAGAGAGAGGTGTTGTCCCAGGGTACAGGTCAATATAGAATTCCACCTCTCTACAAAGAGGTAATCCTGGAACATCATCAAGGAAAACATTCGTGTACTGGTCCAATACTACAGGATAGGTTAGACTCTCTTCATCAACTACTTTGAGGGTAAGGCAGGCCAACTGATGAGTGATCAACTGCACTCTCCTCCGAGTAAGTTTGTCATGTGCTGTAAAGGTTCCCTTCTCGACGTTAAAGGTGAAACTGGTCCTATCCGTGCAGACACACTGCACTTTTCAGTCAATACAGTCAATCTGAGCATGGACTGTAGCTATCCAGTCTATACCCAAGATGACGTCATAAGGCCTCGACGCTACTACAGGGAGATCCCATCCGAAGCTCTCGCCTCCTAGTGTAAGATCAAACTGCCAGCACCAGTTTGTAATCGTCATGTCTACTCCGTGGGAGTCTCTAGCCGTAAGGATCGAGCGAACGGCTCCATCGGAATCTCCGTGCTCTGAACGAGGGTAGTGGCAATGAAAGAGTGACTGGAACCTGTGTCTATAAGAACTGCAACTAAGGTGGAATTGTCACAGATAGTACCTCGAATCATCTCCGGAGTTCCATGGTCGTATGCTTCAGATGCCTGAAGTTGTGCTCTCCACTGTCCACCCGCTCCCTATGGTCGGGGTGGACCTCCTGGTAGTGGTGGTGGAAACAACTCGAAGCATCGTCGACTACCAGCTGCACAGCTAGTTCCTCTGCCACATCTGACTCCTCCCTGGGGATTTCCTCGATCGAACCTCTGCCTCTTCCTGGGAGGTTCTTCAACTCCCTTATAATCATCAGAGCAGTGGGTCGGATAGTCACGAGCCATGTGACCAAGCCCGCTGCAAGAGTAACATTGTCCGCTCCTGGCATGTCTGGCTCCGTCTCCACTCTGAGTGCCCCGCACAACTGATCCTGAGTTGTACAGTCGACCATCTGTAGGTCCAGTCCTCTTGGACCTCTGTTTCTTTTGTCTACTTCCAACTACAGAAGACTCCACAGCAAGTCGACTATTGGTGGGTTTTGCAGCTACAGACTGCTCAATAAGGAAAATCTCCACAAGGAGGGATCTCTCCAACACCCCCGTCCGCGTCGGGATGTTGTGGGAGATAACTGAAGCTCGGTTCTCTCACCAGAGACTCTACTCAAAGGTCCGAGCCGTGATGAACGGGTCCCGTACCATATTATTGGAGTAGCGCGAGAGGTTGGTAAACCAAAATGAGTTCATATCGACACTCATTCTACCATGAATTATATGCAGTAGCTCCTGTATCCACATCGTTCGAAGGGTGGCTGGGACAAACTCCGCCCAGAACAGGATCTCGAAGTATTCCCAAAGAAGTGTCACCTCGTCGTGCATCTGGAGCAACAGGCTCCACCATATGCCTGATGCTGCCTGAAGGAGGCTGGCAGCAAGGATCAGCCTGAAGTCGGCTGGTGTCTCTACCAATCTGAAGACTCTCACCACAGCCACCAGCCAATCCTCAGCCACCTGTGGGTCCACCTCTCCTGGGAACCTGGGTGGCCTCTGGTGCTGTAACTCGTGCAGTGCGCTCAAGCGGCATGCACTCACTGCGACTGGGGATAGTGGCATCGGTGGCCCAATGGGGAGTAGTACCACTGGTTCATCAACTAGAAGAGGTCCATGCACTGAGGCCTCATCGCTTAGTGGGCTGTCAATACGTACAACTCTCAGGGCTCTAGCTAGTTGTCCGCGGGGAGGCATCCTGAAAGAACATATGTGACACGTTCAAAAGACTATATATGGTGAGAGGACCTGGTTGAGATGACTTAAAGAAATTTTTTGAAATGACACATGCAATCAGTTTTTTCGCGCATTGATTCATAAATCAGTAGTTAGGGTCCTGGTGTATGGATACGTCGGCCACCGCACCAACACTGGACTCCTTGAACTGAATACCACACTCAGTATGCTTAACACTATTGCTTCACATAAAATAAATATCAGAGTCCTATGTTCTGCTGTAAAACTGACTCCTCTGATACCAATTTGTCACAAATCATCCCTCGAGGCCCATGTCGTAACTACCCCAAGCCTGCCTTTCATAGGGCATGGCCTGGGGACTAGTACCAAAGGCTTAAATCCATATAACTGGGAACAAATTGCCTTTATAAAACATAAACACACACAACCAGAGTACAAGTGGAAGAAAACACTAAGTAAAAAGTGTATAAAAAGTGTACTGAAAGTAAAGGGGGTCTAGAATACAAGCCCAACTGTTAAGTACAGGTACAAATGAAAGTAAGTACAACTAAAAATAGGGACAAACAACTGGAGTGTGAAAGAAGCTCCTGGATCATCCTCAGGGGTTCCTATCGGAAGGGTAGGTACAGATGGCCTCCTCAGTACTCCACATCTATCAGACTCCACTATGTACTGATACGTCATATGGTACGCCTCTCGGTACTGTCCAGTCCTGGAGCTCTTGGCCTCCGTCAACGATGTCCGTCGTCAGAAACCAACATAACGAGGTGCATGCATAGCCCATGTAGGTGTGAGGATAATGATACACAGTACGGACCCCGAGACCCTCATGGTCTCACAAAATTCATCAAGGATAAACAAAAATGTATGATTTCAATGGATAAAATTACTTAGGTATATGCCTGTACATATACCTAAGTTATCAAGTAACCCACCTCAGTCAAGAGGAAATAACAAATGTCACGACTCATCTCAAACCAACATTTCTATTATCAAAACCACAACTGTTGTAGAACTCCTCCTCTGTCGAGAACAGTGGGCCTTTCATGACACCAAGGCACTACTCACTAACCTTAGACTGCTAAGGTACTCCTGCTGTCAAGTACCACGGGTCTACTGCCAACTACCAGGTGCTACTCCGCTGTGGGTCTACCACCAAATACCGAGCGCTCCCCCTAATAACCTACAGACTTACTCCTCCTGTCGAGTATCGCGGGTCTACCGCCAACTACCAGGAACTACTCCACTATGGGTCTGACTCAAACTACCAGGTGCTCCCCACTAGGCTAGTTGAATCACTTCGAGTCGAATCGGTTAAGCAGTCATTAGGTCTGTCAGCTACTAGGTCTCGGCACTCTGTACACTGGTCTCTGGGAGGTTCTGTTCCACGAGCTACTGGTCGATACTCCAACAGTCACAAAGTCTCACGTGGAAGTATCTCATAGGACCTCCATGTCATAGAGGTCTCAACACAATAGTGGATGCATCAATCGAACACCCGGTCTGTGAGTTATTGGCATTTACATCCCAGGGGCCCGGTTGGTTTTTAGGTTCAAACCAATCTGAAAATATTCCAAATGTATCCAAACCTCAATTGGGATATGCCAATGGATCCATATCACTCTAATCTTCTCGTCACCGCATACAGTTCGTCGATCGAACACCCGTAGCCAATGTTATGGGCGTAAAGGTGCTTTCTGGTCTGACGGGTCTGGACTGGGGTCCGACCTGGTTCGCGGGTCCGACCAAGCCCGAAGGCGGCCCGGCCCGGCTGGCCATGTGGCCTGGTCGGCTTGCCACACCACGTGGCCTAGCTAGCTACGCCGTTGGGGGTTACACCCTCTGGCTTCTGTAAGGGAACCGAAACTATGCGTCGGTTCGACTTCACCGTGGCACCCGAAGGGTCCCGCCTCTGTAGTGCACACCGGCGGCCCGATCAGCCGGCCACGCTCCCCTGTCCACCGCGGCCAAAAGTCGTGTCCTCTCCGGCATGGTGCGACGGTGTCTTGCCCCCGTTCTCCCACCTCAGACCGCCCTGGCTGTAGACCTGCGCCACCGGTGCGACGCGACGGCACCATGCCCCTCCACCACGGCCTGCCCCATCCACGACCTCATGCTTCCCTCCACGCGGCACGACGGCTCCACACCACATTTTCCACGGCCCGTCGTGGCCACGAACCGGCTTTCCTCTACGTAGCATGATGATTCGGTGCCTTTCTGGTGACGCGGTGGTCTTGCACCGCTGATTTCCTCGTGGCCAGCCCGACGCCGGCCGCCACTGCTTTGACATGGTATGTTCTTCCGGGGGCGCCATTGCGCCGCCATCATCGTCCAAAAACGAGAACCACGTTGGTTGAGGGTTGGGCCCTGTTCGTGTGGACCGAGCCTTCCACGTTAATGTGATATAAATTGGAATAATATTAACCAAGAATGAACGACGAAGAACAGAAGCGAGTAACAAACTTAAATCCCCTACCTCGACTGCCGATGATCCATGACGAAGTAGCAGGAAGGCGGATGTCGTTCCATTGACATCGGGAAGAAAGAGTTTAGAGAAGACTAGTCTAAGACGACGTCAACAACATTCTTGGTTTGTGGCGGTGATTCAACTTCTTTGTCCTGGTTGAAGAGGGAGAGAGAGAGATGTCTGTCGTTCTTCGTGTGGAGAGAGGCATTCTTCGTTGGGAGAATAAAGATCCCCAAGTTCTTCCAAGGATCCTCTCTCAATGTTCCACCAAAAGAATGTTTCCAACCCAAAAATAATAGTCTATCTATTATTTCAAATGGTTGTCAAGAATTCAAAGGATTCAAATTAACTAAGTTACTTCACATAATTAAATGGGTGGAGTTGGCTCATTAAAAGGAGGGGGGTGAAGAGGCTCCCCACTTAATTGGGGGTTCTAAGGGGGTTAAGGGAATTTACATCCCGTGTGGGACCCAAATTAATAATATCCTCTCAACGAAGGTTTTGATCAGGTGGACCCCACCACCATAACCCCCATGGGAGGTTAGGGTGTGGTGGCCCCACCTTCAACCTCTCCATGGAGGTTTCAACTACCAAAATAAAAATAAAGTTAACTCTTTATTTTTATTCAATTTAATTAAAAACCCCCAAAATATAACATCCATTCTCATTAAAACACAACTACAGTGAAGGTCTTACAAAGAAACCACCAACGCTGCGAGTTCAACGGTGCCCTCGTAATTCTATTCCGAGCACCGGTTCAAAAGTTATAAAATCTCACTCGCACGTTTACTAAACGTACCCGAGAAAAACTTCAGAAATTGATTCCAGGCACACCGGGCCTCAGAATCAAGCGTCGTCAATTTTCGTAGACTCCTAAACTTTCCATGTATTTAAGAGAAAAAATTCCACAAAAATTCCTTGTCTTTAAATATCATTCTAGTACATTTTTTAGACCTAATATTGTTTTGTTAAATGATTTTATTCCACTAATATCTTATTATGAAGATGAGAAATTCATTAGTGATGGATATGAATGTTACCTAGATCATATTATCAAATAGATAGAAATAAATAATGTTATTTGTCTCATATTAGTGAATGAATACGTGGATGTATTTTTTTATGATTGTCATAATTTTATTCCTAATAGGGAGGTTTGGGTTATTATTAAATTTTTGGGTGATAATAAGACTATTTATAATCCCCCTTATAGAATAGATTATGGTAAAACATTTAGAATTGAAAAAGATCAGGTAGAACATTTAGATCATTATTTTTTGAGGGTTTTTATAATGTCTGAGTCAGATTATCTAATGGTGTAGGAGGATGAAATTCCAAAGAAATCATTTTAGACTAGATACAAGCACTATGAGTTTGTAGTTATGTTGTTTGGGTTATATATTGTGCCTACTGTATTTATGGACCATATTAATAGAATTTCCATTAAGTTCTTGGATAATATTATGGTTGTGAATATTGATGAAATTTTGGTATATTCTAAATTTCAAGAGGAATAGTAAAGAGAACTAATGTTATTTTAAACATTAAAAGAAAACAATTGTATGGGAAATTTATTATGTTTGAATTCTATTTATGAAAAATTTTATTTCTAGTCCACATTTATTATACATATGGAATAACTTTGGACCATATTAAATCAAAAGATGTAAAATAATGTTCAATAAATACATATATCATATATATTCTTATTTATATTTCATTAATGGATTACGAAAACCAGTTCGTTCAAACGTTTTCTCGATTTTCCATCCCACTGACGTTGTTAGCTTCAAAAGTACTTAAATTCATCTAGGTAATAGAATTTTATGATTCTATTTAAAATTAATAAATAAGACTGTAGAATCATCAAGTTTGATTATTCTTTATAGAATTTGTAAATTTTTAATCTACAATTACTTGTCTTTGAAGGGACTTGGATATATATTAATAACAAATGACCATGTAATTTATCATACTTCATTTCAGTTGATGACCCATGAGTTAAATTAAACAACACATGATCTACAATTAGCTGATATGGGGTTCCTTTCATAAATGGGAAGAATCAATTTTATGGAGAATGTGTGAAATATTCCTGATCAAAAAATTTATTAATATATATATAATCAGAAAAATTTGAACCTGAGACATGAGAAATTGAAGGAACTGATGAAGTATTATGATTACATGATTCAATAACATCCTAAAAAATAATAAAGTGGTCAAAAATTTGAGTCTTATATATAATTCTACATTAACCATGTCATATTTGGAACATAAATGTTTGGTTAATGATTTTATGAATATTTCATAGATGTTTTGGATATAAGGAAATTCTCTATTTTTTTAGGTTCCAATTTAGAAAATGTTATCATAAATAATTTACAAAGCATTGAATGTGAATAATTACTTATAGAAAATGGTATATATTTTCTAATAATGGTATGTTTCCATGTTTTAAATATTGATAAATAAGGTTTTTTACTATTTGGAAAAAGAGTATGTCTGCCTTCTGATTCCCAATTGAAGGAAGAGATGTTTGGGTAAAGTTCATAGTTCTATATTTTTTCTACATACAGGAAGAAAAATGATGTATGAGTCCTTTTTATGTATTATTTCTGGGACGGTATGAAAATATATATTTATGAATTTATCATGATATGACTGGTTTTTTACCAGGTTATTATAGAATGAAAATTACTAAAGGGATTGATTAAACCATTTCTTGTACTGAATCGAAATGGAAAAAAATATCCATGTATTTTGTGATGGGATTAACAAATATATCTCACAGAAACAATGCGACCTGGGTAATTCATAATCGATTAACTAAATTTTCATATTTCCTTCAACTTCAATATACTACGTCTTTGGATAATATTTGTCGACTGCATCCAAATGAGATAGATGTGTTACATGGAGAACCTCTTTAGATTATATTCGAATATGATCCTAGGTTCCTATTTAATTTTTAGAGGGGATTTAATAAGTCATCGGGCATTGAACTAAATTTCAGTAAATGTTTTCATCCTCAATATAATGGATAGAATGAGAGAACAATTCGTAAAATAGAAGATATGATTCATTATTTTTTTGATGAACTACGATGGAATTTTTTATCATTTTATTTCTTTGGATCAGTTTTCCTATGATAAACTAGTTCATTATAGTTTAAAGACGTAACAATTTGAGGGATTATATGGAATGAAGTGGGAAATGTCATATTTTATGTATAAATTATTAGAATGGATGTTTATCGGGCCATATTTTCTAGAGTAACTAGATGAGAAGGTGAATTTTATTTAGAAAAATATGAGGATGAATTAATGTATGTAGACAGGTTATGAGGATAAATAGAGGAAATATATTTTTATCGAGGTATGAGATCATGTTTTTCTTGAAGTATCTGCATGGAAAAGGGACATGTGTTTTAGTAAATAGGAAAATAAATGTCTAATATTTGATGTGCTGTATAAAATCTAGGAAAATGTTGGATTATTTTCCGACCAATTGGCTTCGTAAATTATTTTTTAATGCTATATAATTTTTTCTCCTGTCTCTATGTGAAGGGAGAATGTTCCAGATTCATGTCATGTTTTGATCTGTAATGTAGTTCAGTACGAAGAGAAATAATTTATAATGAACGAACTTTTAATTCTTTTAACTAAATAAACCATGTGGTTCAGAATAAGGTGATTCATTAGGGTAAGGTTATTTTGAAAAAACCATATGGTTGAAGAGAAAACATGAGAATCTGAAAATGATATGATTTGAAGATATACCCTTTTATTTAATTTGTGAATGAATGTTTGAGGATGAAATTTCCAAAAGCGTTCATAATTTGAATATCTAGGTAATTATAGAATAAATAATTTTCATGTTTATTAATATGAATTGGATAGTTATATTCATTATAAATATAATATAATTTTTTAAATCAATAAGTAAATAGTTATAATTGAAATATTTTATTATAAAGTTTTATTTCAAATATTAATTTCAAAATTTCAAATTTTTAATTATAAAAAAATTAATTTTTTTAATATGTATATCCAAATTATTTTAGGATTAAAAATTTTTTTCTTTAAAATATTGATTTTTCAGTGAATATTGAAAATATAGATTTTTGAAAAAATCTATTTGATTTTATTGAACTAAATAATTTAAAATTCAGAATATGTTTTGTAATTTATTTAAAGGAAAATAATTAATAAATAATTATATTTAGTCCACTTAAATAATTTTTCATCATCATTATATTGGTTTTTTTATTTTATTATTATTTTTTAAAATGTTTTACTGATAACTATTTTAATATGAATTTTTATAGCCATTTTAATGAATTAAAATATTACTTAATTAATAATGTATAAAATGAATTTTATAGATTATTTATCAATAAATAAGAATTTATATTCATGTAAAAAATTCAATTAATCATATATTAAATATAATTTAATATCTTTCTAAAAAAATATACTTATGAAAACCTACATTTTCGATGCATCTGTCGTCTTGATTTTAGAATAAAACATTAAACATCTATGAATTGAATTTGGTAAATTATTTTCATTTTTAAGAATTATATTAATTTATATTATCTATCATGTTAAACATAATTTTTCATCATTATGAAAATTAAAAATAATAAAAATTAATTACCTTGACAAAGGTAAAAAAATAATTAATATAAGGTCAAACTAAAATCAGTTATGTTAAAATAACTAATTTTTTTTAATAAAATCTATTTTACTTCCATATTTTGAACATATCATATATAATTTTAAATAGTGGCCATTTTTTTCATTATTACTTGTGAAAAATGTGTGCTCACCATTTTATTTTCAAAAACTAAAAGTTTACGAAACACCTAACATATAAAAGACCACTCCAAACCCTCTCATTTTCACACTGTAAAATCCATTTGAATCAGAAAATAAGTACTCAAATAACATAATTACCTTCATATACATGACCTAGATCCCTTATTTGATTCATAAATACATCATAATAATTCTTTTGGTGCTTACCTAATGATGTTTTCTGAAAAAGAGGTTTCATTCTTAACTGACTGCTTTATGTTATACATTATTCCACCTCCATAAAATATTATTAATTATGATTATATAATAAAAATGGTATATGAAATATAATTGTATTTAATTATTATATTTTAATAAACTAAACCCAATACGACTTCGATGAAATAAGATACAAAATCATTATTTGTGTATATGGTAGACTACCGATTCAGGAACATATGCTGTTTATTTTCTATAATAACCTATAACATCTTTTTATAATGACTGAATTTAAGTGTAAATTTTATAGGTGTGAAATATTTTTTCATATTTAGTTTTGATATCATATATACCTTCTTTAGTTTCATTTTGTGTGGGATACTATAACATCTCTTGTTTGTATGGTAGACTACTACATTGTGGAGTGTTGTGATTTATTTTTCACTAACACTACATATCAAAGGTAATAAATATGAATTTAATTTATCTTTTTTTATGAAAATGTAATAATTATGAAATTAATGTAATATTTATCATTTTGAAAAGGTAATATATAATTCTTTATCATACATTGAAAAAAGGTAATGTTGATTGGTCATATGTGTGGACTACTACCACCACAAAGCGATGTGACTCATTTTTCTTCACCAAATCACATGTATGATATATTTATAGCTACATTTAAAGAAAAAATATGGTATTTATGATATTATTATCAATTCGTAAATATAAAATATTAAATAATTTCCTCCCATAATGATCATTGAAAAATTAAAATGTTACTCATGCATACGTACAACCTACGATCTACACGATTTTGAAATAGTTCATTTTTCATTATCATTATACATTATAGGTTACAAAATAATAAATTATATATAAAAATTATAAATATGTGATGTTTAATATTCTTTATATGTTAATATAATGAACTATTTGACCATAGTAAACCTACTGAAAAAAAATTTGGGCATTTAATCCAAATTTCATCAAAACATAAAATGTAAAAAAAATTGATGAAGTAATTATATATAAAATGGTAACACATGGAATAAAAGGAATAATAAACATGAAAATGGTTCTTAAGAAATTAAACATTTAATATATGTTTATTATTTTGGATACTAAATAACGAACATGAGGAATCATAATTAAGGACAGGGACTATTCTAAATTTATTTTCCTTGAGGAATATTATATTATTCTAAAATTATAATTTTTTAGGAGGTGTATATAAATCCTTGTTGAAATTTTATATCATGAATTTATCTATTCTCATTTTATTTAACATTTTTTTGTCATTTCAGAGGATTATTATTGAACTATTTCCAAAGGGATAATGTAATTTTAATTTAGATATGTCTATATTAATGTTTTTATTATAACTCTCTTTTTCATCCATGTCCATGTTTTTTAAAATATTTTTGTTATGGAAATATGTGTTTTATTATGGGAATTTTTATTATTCATCCAATGTTTTTCAAAAAATTAATCTTTGTTTGAAAGGATTTTTTTTCTTTCCAAACGACAGAAGAAAGTACTTATTTTAATGTATACATCAGAAATGAATTTTCCCTTCACCACAATCATTATTTGAAATTTTAATTCCTTTATAAAATTTCATGTTTTCTTCAAATAGAAACCTACCCTCCCTTTTTCTAGGTACTTTATAATTGAGTCTTTTTTTAATGGAAAAGTGTAATTCGATATATGAAAGTGTTATTTCATATGGGTAAAATGTTTTTTTTAAATGGGATTTGTGATGAAAAGGTGAGCGGATAATTTTTTTATTCATGATATGATATATAATAATTATATGAAAAAATGGTGATCCATATCCATATAATATTATGGGTTAAACCCCATTATAGCTCACAGGTGACCCTGATTTCCCTTATATGAATGGTTGAGCCTTATTTTAGATCATGAAAATGGGTGAGCCTGACATAACTTATACAAAGGGTGAGATCTATTAAATTTATATAATGTATTTGATAATGATTATGTTTTATATACAATTACATATAAATTTTTCCATATGGTTATTTCAATAGCTAGGTTTTTGAAATTGTTTTCAGATTTTTTTCTCTAATATACCTAAAAGTATTTTCATTTTCACACAATAGGTTTTATATGCCTTATTGGAGAAAAAATTACGTTTCTTTTTTAATGTGAACATTTTTAATTTGAAACACTCAATTAACATTGTATATAAAGGTAAATATTATACAAGGTTTTTTATTTTTCATTACACTAATAGTTTTCGTTTTTTTCGTTTTCTAAGATTCTTGTCCTCATCCCATGTTTTTATAAAAAAATACTAGTGTTTACATATTTCTAAATTAAGGGATAAAGTTATGTTAAATTCTGGAATATTTTTCATGAAATTAAATAATGTTTTATTTCAAATGTTTTTATGAGAAAAATGGATACTAGTACAAAGTGTCCTCTTTTTAATATTTCACTTTGTTATGTATGAATTATGACCTAATTCTATAATACTCTAAACATAAAAGGATAATCATTGTGAAGTAAAGTGAATTCATGACTAAAAATGTTGTTTTTGTTTTGTATAATGAATGGACCTTATAAGGAATATCTCACATTATGACCTAGTGTGTTTCCATTGATAATAGATGCTTCAATAGGGGTGTTTCATTTATGATCCCCAGTTTTATTGGCCTTTATGGAACACTAACTTGTTTTAATTCATGATACATGTACATGGTGCTTTGTTTCCTTATTATTTCTCATAAATCATTTTATTAAAATATTTCTAAATATTCACTAATATAGGTATTCTGAAATTGATTTTAAAATTATTTTTTTTATAAATGAGTCTCTATGTAAGGAAATGTTTTCAAAGTAATTGTTTTCATTTAATGAAAAAAATTAAAGTTTATAAAAATTTTATGGTTATAAAACTTGGTTTTAGTTAATCAAAAAGTAAAAACCTATTTTATATTTGTCTTCCATACAATAATGTATAAAATTAAATTTCAATGGAATACCACAAAATCCATTTTATGATCCTACTATGCTTTATTTCAAAAAATTTTTTGAATAAACCATTCAATATATGAATCTCTAATAGTTCCATTTCAGGAGCCATGGATTTGTTACTCTTTAGGATTTTCAGTGATAAATATTGGAAATAGATCATGAATAAGGGTCACAGGATGATAGTGGGTTTGTAGTTCATGTTTTTTGTGGTTGTTTTTGAATTGGAACAATCTTCTTTGTTATATTACTTTGTATCTTATTTCTTTGATTTTTTTATTATATTAAACATTATTTGATTATTTATTCTTAAATGTTGTGTACTTTGTTCATTTATTTCCTAGTTGGTGATATTTTTGTCATTATTCTATAGGTTAGTTGTTCATAATTTCATTCCCTATTGATACAATAGCTCTTTTCACCGGCTTGAATATATTAGGAATGCACCATGGGTATATAAATATCGGACTCCAGTGCCCCGATCAGGAGTGAAAAGCATAGTTTCATGACATAACATAATAAAATTCACCATTATCACCACATATTTCTGGTATTTATTTTTTTATTCATTAATAATTTATACAATTATAGAATCATTATTGTATGGTAAAACCATCCCAAATAAGGATATTTAATAATTATTTAATGAGTAAGAATTTTTGTTATATAATTGCAAACTATATTTTTAGAATAATTGTGAAATCAATTTATTATTATTATACTGTTAAATAATATTCAATATAATCAAGGTGAAGAAGAAAAAATAATACGTACATATAATTTATTTATGTACTATGCTAGAACATGATTTTCTTTACAACCCTTCATTGGTTTTGAAGGATTTAGGGATCCTTCTTCAGAAAAGGGACATTAAAACATGGAAGAAGCTCTTTAGGGAGATTATTTGGGTAGATATTGGTGACAATAATGAAGTAAATGTATATATTTTCATTGATATAGGAGTGGTACTTTTATGTGGGATTTTGTGTGGAATATTCACAAATACCAATTCCTTAATGTGCAAGGAATGTAATTTTAAAAAAAAATTCGATCAAAAATGGGAATATAATAGAGGTGGGTAAATTAATACTTCATTTAATGTTTTTAAGGTGGAGGGATATTTTATCATTTTAAAACCTAAATTATCATTTTTTTACACCCTATTATTCCTTATCATATTTACTCAATTTTTACCATGGAATCATATTTTGTTTCCTAAAAAGGAAATTGAAATTATTACACATTATTTACATGATGATTAATAATACAAAATTTAATTTTTTGAAATTCAATATTTAATTATGATTAAAATAATTTAAAAATAAATATGTATATCATATTTTGTTTTGAAAAAATATCTTTTTTAAACATAATAATAATTATTTTTATTTCATCCCAATAGATAATCATTTGATGAAAGCTAAATTATTATATATATATATATATATATTTCATTAAAAGTATTCATTAATAGTGACAAATATGATAAATTAATATAATGATAACCAATACGTTGAAAAAACAATCCTTGACAAATTTCTCTTTTTAACATAATATGATTTTATTTTTATTAATTATATTTTTATTATTAAATGAATTTTATAAGTACATTTAATTAAAATCATCATATGAAATTAATAAATTTAATAAATATATTTTCATTAAAATGAAATATATTTTCATAAAATAATTCATATGTATTAATACATATATTTTTATAAGTCACTTACATTCCAAATATAATATCAATAAAAAATTTATGACATTACTATTTCAATTATAAAATATTGAACATACCTTTATAATAAATGTTTATCCAATGAAAAAAATATAAAACATCCATATAACCATTGACAATATATACATAGTCTATATAACTAATGTTTATATTACAAATGATAATGTGACATGTTATCAGATCACCTTCCAATATTTAACATTATATACATTAATAAAATAAATCACCTTATTTATTATTTTATCTCTAAAAATTTCTATATTATTAATAACATTTTAATTCCTTCAATAGTTTTAATTAGATATATGATACTTAAGGAAATAAAAATGGGAAAATAATATAATTTCATTAACTTTAAATTTAATTATTGTCTTATTCACTTATATATTTTTAGAATTATTCTTCATATCAATTTCAAAAAATTTATTAGCGTTTATCTTTTATTATATTGTATCATTCTTTATAAAATAAATTATACGTTAATTTTACATTGATGTTCACTGTGAAACATGTTATTTAATATATACATATAGAATAAAAATGAGGGATGTTACATTTAATCCCCAATAAAACAATGTCACCCCCAAAATATCATTACTCTGATGAAAAATAATGAGGTTACTTTTATCTCTTTACATCTTCCAGTTCTTATGTTTCTTAATTAATCTTATTATTTCTCCACATAAAAGTAACCATATGTTTGGCCATGTTTTATATCACTTTATCTCTGTGAAAAAATATCTCCACTAGATTTTCCCCAAAAGAGTGAATGTGTTCATGTTGTACAAACTCTATATTTATTATAAATTATGTATAATGTTTTTTATTCCTAAAATGTGATAAATCGAGAATATTGTGCACCTATGGGAGGTTTCAAGAAAGAAATGGATAATAAGATACTATTAAAATAAGATAAATAATCTAAAAAGGATTGATGTGTTTAGGGATTAAATTTCCCTTCTTTGTAAATCTCATTACCATCTTCTAGTGTGAAATTTTTTGTAATGCCTTTTCACTAACATCAAACTCCAGATATTATTGTTTTTTATTAGTATTTATATTTTATAAACACTTGATTTCTTTAATATATTTCAAAATTATTTAATCATTATCTATCATTTCTGGATAAGGATAAGGTACCAATTAAAATCCCTCTTGATATTGATCCTTAAATGTTGGAGTTTTTTATCATTTACCATATAGAACCATGTAATGTTTCATTTGAATGCTTGAGTGGAAAATATTTTAATATGAGTAATCAACTATAGGAAGAATATAATTTTTTTCTCAAGTAAATTATATCAAAATTTATATTAGAAGATAATCCTAACTATGTTTTTTATAGATTAACCATTATTATTAATATGATAAGCTAAGTCACAGTTTAGTACTATATTGAATTCATATTCAATACTTCTCTAAAAAATTTATATCATCCTTGTTCCTTAATCCGATGTAATTTAAATGTTACTACATTAAACATTACAAGTTATTATATATATATTTTACTAAGTTGATATATTAATAAATAATCTTTAATTGTAATGATGTGGTCCAACATTGTAGGTTAATTCAATACCTTTGAGGAAATTCTAGGTGAAATTCATCTATTTATATGAAGATTTGGGTAATTATTCCATCATCCAATTATAATTTAAAAAATTTTATTTAATTTATTAGTAGACCATTATTCAAGATGTATACTTCTCAATTTTCCTCTTCCTATTGTCCCAACATAAGATCTCTTTATAATTTTTATATATTTTGTGATTCCTGAGTGAATTGAAAGTGACAAGTTATGCGCATCTTCAAAAAGAACCTTCTTTTGTTTTGGAATGTATAAGACACATATCTAAGTTCCATATATTATAAGATTATTTTTATAAACGCTTAACTCTAGAATATTTTCAACCTTATTCTATAGCCCCAAATCATCCTTTTGTGCATCTTTGATCTGCACAAAAATTGATGGCTGGGAATTCATTTTGGAAAAATATGATATCAGCATTTCCCATATTATATCCATGTCTATCCTTTGCATATACTTGACTATAATCTCTCTTTAAATCCTTCTCTTTGGTAATATATCTTACCCATTTCATCCCATAGCATCATCAACCCTTTCCCATCCCATGGTTGTACTATATTGGGAAATAATTATCTGTGAACAACTCTAACCATCTCCTTTGGAAAAAAGGCCAACTCCATTTTTGTGTTGAAATACTTTAAGCTCAAATTATTAATACAAATATCAAGTCACCCTCTATATTGATAATTAATCATAATATTTAATATAAAAATAACTACTAATAACACCAAATCATGAATTGAGTAGTTTTATTAATTTGACATCAATCAAAATGGAGAATAAGCTACAACCTAGAAATTTTAACTATGGAAACATCCCATTCCCTAATTTTAAGCAATAATGTATATCAAAAACTATTCTCCAGTTAATGGTAGTTTGATTATTGGTTTAGTGATGAACCTATTCTCAAGGTTCTTGGAGATATCATTACATATATATACAAATGAACTTAACTTGAATACAAGTTAACTTGCTGAGTGAATTTGAAAATAAAGTAAGTTATCATAAAAATCATTATTAATATTTTAGAAATATAAAAAACTATGGATCTATATTATGGATGTAATTTTTTTTTAAAAAAAAATAGGAATTTCTTTGAATGATCTATATACATACCTATAATTGTGATTAAATAAACTATGAATAGTTCTTTTTACAATCCAAATTCACTCTTATGAAAATGACGTACAATTACTCCATTAATATTTTCATCACCAAATTACTAAAATGATATTTATATTCGTCCACGCTCTTGGAATACAAGATAATATATTCTATTAATCTTATGAATATTTTATCATGGAAATCTATGAATACTCTATTTATCAAATATATGACGATATTTTGGTTATTTGTAATTTCTAATGTCATCACAATTAATTCATAGTGTTCATATCTTCTTTGAAATCCCATCCTAGAAATATTACCTCTTTACCCTGTGTTGATTATATCCAGATCATAGATAAACCATTAATACTTATTGATCCCCTCTATATTGATCCAACAAGTAATCAATACAGGGTGGTGGATTATTGTTTTTTATTATGGTCTTGTTAAAATCAGGGGAATCTTTGAAAATAATAATTAATGAATACTTATTCTTATCAAAGAATAACAAATCTATCATTGTTGATGAATTTGTGTGAATAAAAACAAGTCTTAAAATTTACTGAAGTTTCAATTGAAATTTCTAAAAAACAACAGTTTCCATTATTAAAGGAATTCTTGATAAAGGTATGGAAACATGTATGAGTTCAATTAAAAACTCAACTTCCTGATTTGGGTGAAGAACAGCTATTTACTTGGAAAATTAATTAACATATTCCTATACAATTATTATATATATAAATTTGTGTTCTTCCCCACTATTTGAGCTAAATATTTCACATTGTTGGGTAGCAGGACCATTTTATGGAATTAGTTTCCAATAAATTTTTTTAGTCTTCCCAGTAATGATACATTATAATGTCAAGACTAGGAATATGAAATGATATTTTTTCAAAAATAAAATTGATAATATATATTTTTAGAGAGTTAAAATCCATTCCAATATCTTATTAAATTCTAACCATGGCAGAATAACTAGATTCTCATGATGTATCTACTAAAAACCATCAATAAAATAGGAGATATATATTTCAGATGGAATCATCAATACAATAACTCGTTATCTAATGTTTTAGGTGGTGAATCAATAATATTTGTAAACTTTCCTGATATGAATACATGTGAAGCGCCATAATCAAATAAGATCTTTATAGTTCACGTGACACACTCAACTATATGACATGTTATAAATTTCATTCTTGGATAAATGGTTAGGTTTTCTTTTATTTAAGGGTAATTTATTTCATTTTTTATGAAGAATCATTTCTACAAGGTTTGAGAATTGTTTTTCAAAATCATGAAAGGATAACCTATCTGTGGAAAATATATTTCTAGTAAAATTTGAATGGTTTGTTCATGATTTCAAAAAACCTAATCCAAAGCCATAAGTCCCATTATAATAAATATATATATTTTATTATATTATAAGTGATTATATATTTTATTTATTCACATTTTTGAATTACCACCAGCATACATTAAACATCCATGAAATTTACTTTGTTTTATTATATTTTATTAATGATTTTCATCAATGTTTAATGATTCTTTTATGATTCTTCTTCAAGATATTATTTTTTCCCATTATTCTATATTCTCTACCATATTTTATTCCCACAAATTTCCATATACCCTTAGGGATTCATATTTAATGAATTTAGATTGAGGTTTCATCATTTTATGGATTATGGTGATCTTCTATGGTTCCATATCTTCACCCTTTGGTGAAATTACTCCTATTATAAATAAAGAAAAAGATCTTTTGTTTATGCATTGATATATATCATCTTTTAATGAAGATGTTGATGAAAGAATAATTTTAATTTTACTTTCTTTTATATTCTATTAATATTGAATGACTATAATTTTCTAGTGTTGATATCATTTAGTTCCTCATAATATGTCACATGAAACAAAAGTTGTTTCATTCATTAAAAATATGATACTTCAGCTTATGCATATTGGTGTACTCTCTGTGTTATTGGAAATGGATGTGTTTTATAACACCTTTTTGGGATTTGTTTTAAAATAAAGATTTTTTATTTAATTATTAATTCCTAAACATTATATGTGGATTGAAAGGATTTATTATGTATTACATTTATTCATTAATTTGGATCTATTATGAATTTTTTATCCCAAAGGTCCATTTAAAAATCTATGATGCGTTTTAATTATTTTATCATTAGCTGTGAGGATATTCCCCTAGTTTATCATTGTTATTATTATCTAATATTTGTTATGATATGGATTAGATAAATTATGGATTTTTTATATTATCTGGAAGGAGTAATTTCAGTATAGGGTGTTTTATGATTAAGCTTGAGTTGGTTAATTGATCATTATAACATTATATTGGGTTATATGATAGGATTACTCACCACTATTGGATATCATGGTAAACAAGAGGAGTGTATATGAGATTTTGAGTGATGATTACTACAAAAGTAGATATTATGAATTTACTTGGTCTCCCTTGGTGTTTAACAATTTTGCTGATAGTGGTTTTATACCGATCAAGTAGGATATGGAAGAGAAAACATAGTGTAATCCCTACTACAATCATGAGCTATAAATATGATTATTTCCCCTATGTTATTTTTATGAACATCCTATAATATCCATTAGTGTTTCGTCATGATGAATGTTATAAGATATTTGTATGTCTCTATTATAGTTGAGCTTTATATGTCTTGTCCAAATTATTCAATCTCTATTATAATTGCTTTCCATGATGTTAGTTACATATAAAATTTTCCCTTATCTCTTTACTCTTACATTCAATGATTACTAATTCATATCATTTTCTATAGGTATTTGAATTTTTTTATGAAATCTTCATTACTTTTTTAATAAATCTCTATTTTATGGTTTAGTATTTAATATATATAAATAATTTTTCTTGTTTTTTTTCAAAATGATATATTTTATAAAGATTTATTTATATTAAATTGAGATCATTATCAATATATAAATTGGCTTTTCCATTTAAAAAATTTTCACCACATTTTGAATCAAAATTTTCTATCTTCTAAATTTATAAAAATATTTTCATGTAAATATATTAGTTAAACAAATACAATGTAATGATTTTGTTTTATAATGTGACAAAGAAAAAGACACTTCTCAAATTATCTGGTTTTCCTAAAATCAAATGTTTACTTTGATACTTTTAATTACAATGTAGTGTTTAGGGATTTATATTCAAAATCAATTTTAATGAATGATCGGGGGAATCCATTTAGAATTTTTAGCACACACTATATATATAAACTATATTTGTTTATTTAGTCTTGTATTCACCTTATATAGGTTTCAGAAGATTTTTAGTTCTTAAGAGTGATTGGAATATTAGTTCTTATATAATTCATTCATCTAGAAAAGTCTTATTGTTTTGTAAATTGATATGGATGATTTTTTAATTTTGATTATGTGTAGGTTATATATCTTGGTGTTTCATGGATGTTTTCTAACTTAACCATACCTCTTGGTATCCCCTAAATTATATAATATTTTGGTAATTGTACATGTCGTGGAATGATGAGAACATATTATAATATATTGATGTGATTTATTTATCTTCATATATTATTTAAGCTTGATCCATAATATGTTTGGATACATTATATTTTTAAAAATTCATATGTATTTTGAATGGATTAAAAAACTATTGAATGAACATGATGAAAATATTGGGGTAAGTTAATTTTTGTTTATGTTTCATAATATAATATCATTCCCTAGTTGAGTATGGTTGATTCCCCAGTAGTTGTTTTCATCCCATGGTGACCAGGAATGCACTTCCGACCATGTCATATGTTGGTTCAAGTAACAATATCTATCGTATCCTAGTTTTGTTCATGAAAAAAATGGGATCATTGACATGTTTTAATTTGGATATTCATAGTAGATATTAGATAATATCATCAGAACCATAGGGGTAGGCATGGATAAGTGTATATGAAATATTATTTATATGATTACTTTATTTACTAGGGAAATTAGAGATGCGTGTGTCTAGAATGTGAGATTTTTCATAAATTATTCTCAACTTGTTTAGTATTTATAATATCATTCATTTTTCAATTTTATATTTTCATATTTTTCTTAGAAATTATTGTTCTATATTGGAAGTGATAAGAATCCTAGGGTATAATAGTTTCTATGTATAGTGTGGAAAACCATGCATAGAATATGAAAGCCATTCTAGGAAAATTATAGTGGAATTTCCATGGTTAGTGAATGATTTTATAAAACGTGTTACCAAATTATACACCATTTTTATTTTTCAAATTATTATTATTTTGGTGTCGGATATGAAGGTATATGAAGATGGATACATAAAATAGGAGGGGGGTGAATTTTAAGTTTAAAAACTCTCATTTTAAACATAAGAGAAACATTTTTTAATAGAATTAAACAAATCATATTCAAAAAACATATTTGGTATTTGAACAATAATTAGATTGGGACAAATGTTTTGATGAAATGAATATTGTAATAAATATGATTCTGATATATAATTCAAAGGATTGATTATGGTCAGTATAATCGTACTCAGTTAATGTTGGTATAATCATATTTACAAAAGGAAAAGGTATATTAATGTATAAATGTAATTTAATCATAGTGGTTATAATTAATCAAAGTAATAAAATATAAATTGTTATTTTATCATAAATCCTATAGAAATGTTACCAGATTAAGGGATAATCAAAACAACAGAAATTATAATCATAGTTTAATACAATAAGTATCATAAATAGATTAATTATGATAAAAAGAATATAAAAAAGAATATATATAATAATTCACTTTATATTACAAATTGCAGCAGAATAAAAAAGGTTTATAAGGTAACAAGTAATAAAATTGAATTAAATTATTTTATCACAAAGTGAAGGATACCCAATAATCTACTTTAATGTTATGTTGATTTATACTTTCAATAATGTCTATCTAACCTACACTTTGGTAAGCCCTTGATATAATCATCAGCTTCGGTCTACCAATATATGGACACTCTGGATCATGAAGGTGATTGACTCATCTATCATACTATCATTAGAAGACATTGATTTGATGGATTAGATTATTTCTTTCGAGCCTTGCATGTTATCAATCAAGATAAACATATTTTTTCCTCCTTTACTCGGAATCCCTCAATCGATATCCCCACAATAAAAGTCACACCAAGAAAAATGAACTTTCGAAAATTTACAAAGAAAAAGAAAATGTTGTTGACTCTTGAAAGATTTGGAGTTATCATATAAAGTAGTAAAATCATAAGAGATCTCAAACAATGTCTCATTCAACCCATATATGTCAATCAATTTGAATAGTAATCATAGCCATTCATCCCGATGGTCATTATGATAACCAACAAACAGAATTTCCTCGATATTTTATATAGGACCTAGACACATGACCCTTAAATAGTCTCATTGTAACAAAAATAATGAAATATTTTTTAAATTGTTTTTTGAAACACCTTACCTTGCAATAAAATAGTTTTTTTTGGTATTCTGAAGTGTACCAAAGATCAATTCGATGGACAGTCCTCCAACGGCCTGAAGGCCTGTAATTTTTTTATTAGAAATCACCCCCTTTTAAGGGAATAAGGGGGAACCCATAAATCATGGACATAGGACATACCACAAACCTAAGGTCAAACAGATAAAAAACAGACAAACAACATGGAGCAGCCCCACCCTATCAAATAATCATGATAAAGCCCTTCATCTTTTCACAACAGTTCATCAAGAAAGTGTCATGTGTCAAAGCACATGCTCGATCGATGGACTGTTAATCAGAGTAATTCTTAATATTATGGATTTAAATGACATTTTGAATTTCATAATGAGTGTGGATCCATTGTTATTAGTTCCAATTTCTAATTAGATTAAAACTTTTTTGAGTATGAATAAAATAGGGAATGTATATTAATGTTATTTTATAGTGTGAGTCTGATCCTAATTAGACTCATGCTCATTATGATAATTGTAATTGTAAATTCATGAATACTTCAAAAATATATATAAAAATTAAGGCTGGAGTTCTTTTTTGGTACTATTGTATATATATGTAAAAATTTACATATCTCCCCCTATGTTTATAACACATCTAAATGGAAAATTTTATAATTCTAACACCCCTTAGGATATGAAATTTATTAAGGATATTATTCAGTTAATTTTTAGGTGATTCTACCCTTACTATGGGATTTTCTAAAAACAATCTCCTTATATCTATAGCATTCTCCCATTATGGATTTCACTCCTTTATCTACAAAATTATCCATTTTTGGGTTTTAATAATGTAATGGGAATATACATTGAGGTACCTAAAAATGGTTTGAGGAAAATTCTATAAAAAATAATTTAATTTAATTTATCATCCATAAGTAAGTTATAGAACATTAAACGAAGAAAATTTTGAATACATTCGATCAAAAATAATAAGGATAATAATGTGTTTCACTGATATGTTCAAAATACTGACAAAACATTTTAAAAAAAAAATAATTCTTTCATCTGCATGATTGTTTTGACAATAACAGTCAGTGTCATGAAATACTTTTTGTCCTCTTCAAAATTTTCCAAAATCTCTTGTTGATATTTTTTTAATGCTCATGGATAATTTCCTCCTGGATATGAAATATTTCATTCTATTAATTATGGTCTTCTTATTGAGTTTTATACTTTTTCATCCAAATATTTGATTCCTTTTAAGAGTGTTTCTTGATTACTCAATAAATTATAAGTTTTATCATTGTAGACATTGATTTTGGAAATATATCTGACGATGAAGTTGAAGTTTTTTTTTGAATGTTTGAAATTTATTTGGCCATATTATCAATGTCACTTTTGAATGTATCATGAAACATTACCTTATTGATGATATCTATTGTCAGACTATTGAAGTCCAAATTAGTTTCAACAAAATATTTCTTGAATCTTCCAAGATTATGATCTTTCATATTAAATTCAACATTAACTCCTCGATACCATTTCTATATTTTGTTTCAACTCATTTTTTGGACCACTGAATTTTCGTTGAATGATTCCAAATTTATTTGAGTGTATTGGTATAATAAAAATTATGAATGTAAAACAATTTTTTTTAAAAAAGTTCAGTAAATAATAAACAGGAACAAGACTAATTAGAAAAGTGTTTAATGTATAAAAGGATGAAGAATTACTTTTTTGGAGTGGAATTATTGATATGTTAATTTGATCCTATTTTTTAAAAAAAATATTTAAATATAACAATTTTTGAAGACATACATTTTTTTAAAATCTTATTTTAATTAATAAAAATTAAAAAAACCTCTAATCCGATAAAAATTTGATTCTGATTTTTCTAAATCTATTTAAAAAACAAAATCTGAGTGTTTTTAAATTCAATTGGAAATTCAAATCCAATTGGTCTTTGAACCTAATTGAAAATTTGAATGTGGTTGTTTTTAAATCTGAATTGAAATTCAAATCAGATTAACTATTTATAAAAACTAAATATTTATACACTGCACTCATATGTACCCCCATATTAAAAGGGGTGACATGGTTTAAGAAGATTTTTTTAAAAATAAGTAGATGTGAATGATTAGTTGATAGTGATCATTCATACCTTTAGTTTAATATATTCTAATCTATCAGAAGATAAATATTTTGTAAAGATATCAGCATATTGTTCTTGTATGCCAATGAATTATAAAATGATATCTCCTTTAAGTGTGGGATCCCTAAGAAATTGATGCCTAATATCAATGGGTTTTGAAATGGTGGGATGTGTAGAGTTTTTATATAAGGAAATGGAACATTTATTATAACAAATTATTTTAGTTTCAGTAAAACGTTTTCCATAGTTATTGATTATATGTTGCAACCACATCACCTAATGAAAAAAAACATCTAACTACCACATATTCGGCATCAACAGTGGAATATGATATTGAGTTCTGTTTCTTACAAGACCATCAAACTAATAAATCTCCTAAAAACATACAGGTTCCATATGCACTTTTTTAATCTATTCTTCAACCAACAAAGTCCTAATTTGAAGAAAATTTAAATTTAAAATCATTTTCATAAGAATAGAAAAGTATTAAATTCCATGTTCGCATTAAATAACCAAAATAATTTCTACATTTTTTAAATGGGATACCATGGGATTTTCGTTATTCCTTGAACATTATAATACTGAAAACATTAGGTATGGCCGTCTACTAGTCAATTATAGTAATCCTCATATCATACCTCTAAGAGTTTTTTGATCAACTAGTTTCCCACCTTCATCAATATCAAGTGTATGTATTTTACCTATTAGAGTAAACTTCTTTTAGTGTTGTCATATCAATCCTTTTTAGGATGATATTTGAAACACTTATATAGATACATATATGTTCGACCTGTATTTTTTTAATATTTGGAAACCATGAAAGAATGTTAACTCACCCATCATACTCATTTGAAAATAAAATTTCATAAGATCTGTGAAATAATTTTTCAATTATTATTGAGTTGATCAAAATATAATGTCATTAACATAAATTTGATCAATCATAACATTTTTATTTTATGTATTTATTAATATAGTTGGATCAAATGTTCCCTAAACATAATTTTTTTGTAAAAAAATCCTGGCAGCCTATCATACTAGTATCTAGGGGCTTGTTTAAGTTCATTTAAAGATTTGGTAAATTTAAAAACATATTCAGGATTTTTTGTATCTTGAAAACATAGAAGTTCTTCAATGAAAACTTCCTCCTGAATATATAAATTAGGGAAAGAAAACATTACATCCATTTAAAAATTTTGAAATTGGAAATTCTAAAAAAAGAAAATCAAATATGAATAAGTTCATGTCTACATAATGGAGTATAGATTTATTCAAAATCCATTCCCTCTTATTGATTATAAACTTTTATAGCCAGTATTTCTTTATTAATTATAATTATTCCATTTTCATGATATTTATATATATAAAAACATTTAAAACTAATTTTAGATGATTCTTCAAGTCTTTCAACCAAGGCCCAGACTTTGTTCTTTTTGAATTATTTTAGTTCATCTTGTAAAGCCTTAATCCTATCATCATCACCTAAATCTTCTCAGGACTTTTAGGTTTAAATTGAGAAATGAAAGCACGATGTTCGACTTTCTTTCTCAAATAACATCTTTTACTTACTAGTTTATTTACATCACCAATGATACTATCACTAGTATGAATCTTATGAAACCAATGACATGGGTTTTGTAAAACCTATTCATCAAAATAAGACACAATGTATTATGGAGTAAATACTTTAGAAATAATTTATTTAGTAATTTTCTTATTCGAAGAGTCTTCTATTAAGGGTTGAGGATTAGTTTTGGAAAACCTATCTAAGGAAGTATTTTGGGTTTGATTAAAAACAAAAGGTACTTTTCATTATATTTAACACGTATTTTTTCCTTAACATTATATGAATTTTATCCAATAACTATATTTGAATTATATTTAGTAGAATATCCTAAGAATGTTCCGTTATTATATTTGGGAGAAACGTTTTGTAAATTATCTCCTTTATTTAATATGAATACATTACATCCAAATACTATAATGTATGAAACATCTGGTTTTCAACCTGTCCATAATTCCATAAGGGGTTTTTTAATAAAGGGTTGAATAAAAATTGGATTTATATTATAGCAAGAAATATTACAAGCATTATCCCATTAGTGATTAGAAATTGAGTATTCACTCCAGAATTTTATTGTTTTCTCTTAAATAATATGATTTTTTATTTAAAAAAACCATTTTGATGAGGAGTTCTAAGTGATAAAAGATTATTAGTAATGCCTTTATTACTAAAAAATGTTTCAAAATCAGAGATTACAAATTCTCCAACATAATCACTATGAATTTTTATCAAGGTAAGGTTTTTATTCTATTTTCTTAAATTAGATAATAATGTTTTAAAAATAAAAGAGGCGTCATATTTATCTTCTAGAAAATATACCCATGTGTATCTAGAGCAGTCAAAAACTAAGAAAAATACATAATACTTTCATCAAATACATTTAGTTTGTGTAGGAATAAATAGATCCATAGAAAATGACTATAAAGAATCATTTGTTGAGACTTGACTATTATATTTAATGATTGTATTATGTTGCCTACAATATTTAATATTGTCAATGACTTTTAAAGAATGAAATATATGTTCTGATAGATCCTTAATAAGTCCTTTCTTAGATAATTTACATATGTTCATAAGGGTATAGTGTTTTAACCATCTATTCCATAACCACGATTGATATTCGATTGCACTAAGACAAGGTATGTCATGGATTCTATGGTCTATTATGTTATGTGTGTAATCATTCACATTCTGATGGGAAGAAAAAATCTATTCATTGTTGGAATTGTGTGATAAAAATTTATCATTCCTAAAATTCACAAGGTAACATTCGTCACATAATTGATCTATGCTTATAAGGTTGTTATTAGGACCATTTATAGATAAAAAGTTTAAAAATAATTCTTTTCCATGAAGAACAATATTACCTATTCCAGAAATATTTCCTACAACATTGTCTCTGAAAGGAACTATTTCACCTTTCTTTTAAATACTCTTCTCAAAGTAGACTTTGTTATCAATAATATGTTAGGAATGACCAGTATCCATGTACCATATATTTTTTTTGCTGGTACTTTCTATGTTTCCCTGAAAACAAAAAAATTAGTCTTTTGGAACCCAAACATTCCTTATTTAGGAAATGTTAGAAAAAAATATCAGTAATCTACATTTCTTTTGAAAAATTATCTTTGTGAAATCCAAATGATTGGATTTTATTTAAAGAACAATGTTTATTCTAGTGACCACAATATAGACATTTTGGTAAAGGGGGATTTATATAAAACTAAATATTTGTTAATAAAAAATGGTTCTCAATAAGTATATCCTATTCGTGAACTATTACCTTGTGGACAAGGTTGTTTATAGATTTTTGCAAATCCTTCCATAATAGTGATAATGTTTTATAATAGTTTCTTTAAATAAAAACTTCCATCCTTTATTATTATAACTAAATTATTATCCACATTATTATTAATTTTATATGTGTGTTCT
The DNA here is from genome assembly GCA_963277665.1 of Viscum album. Lineage (NCBI taxonomy): Eukaryota > Viridiplantae > Streptophyta > Magnoliopsida > Santalales > Viscaceae > Viscum > Viscum album. The sequence goes on along the minus strand of OY728121.1, from coordinate 1,034,664,669 downwards.
GTTTCTAAAACAATATAATCATAAATGACTTTTTAAAATTGTTTAGAAAGATTATCCTTCTCAGAAATAGATTTTTCATAGTTTTTAGAAAAATAATCAATTTCAAAAGTTTTATTATAAAGATATTTTGAATGATTTTTTACTTATTTAATCAAAACAATTATTATAAACTTTTCTTTCTCACGTTTTTACTAACATTACAATTTTCAATTTAATGTAATTTACATAATATGAATACATATATATATGAAAGTAAGGTATTATATTGTTCCGAAGAACTTCTTCATCAGAACAAATAGTACCTTTCTCATTTAGATAGTTTTCATTTTTAGAAATATTTATTAAGGAACAAGAATTGTGTACCTTAGCCACAATTCATTTATTTTCAATAGGTATTTTGGCAAGGAGAATAATATTCATTTATCCAAAATTTTTATTTTCTAAATATTCATCATAAGATTCACCTCCACTAACACTCCATGAGTCAATAGCCTTGAATACATTCTATCCTTTTTACATGAAATAATTTTTTTGACATCCATTAGAATGAAATTTCATTATATCATTTTTTTATCTTTGGAAAATTGGGTATTATGTGCCTAGATCTTTTAAATTCGTAATAAGAAACATTAGAATCATTATTTTTATTTCTTTCCTTGTTACTATTTTTGTAACAATACTTAAAATACTTTATACCAACAATATTGTTCATTATTCAAGAAATATTGGATAATTAATTCTCATAATGTTCATAATCATTTGAATTTTTTTGAGTAACCACCTTTTTACTTATTGATATAACAATCTTTTTAAGAGTATGAGATTTCATCAGATTTGAAGATGAAGTAAAAGCAACTACGCAATTGTTTTTTCCTTCATCATCATCTCTTTTCATCCTACCATAAAACTATAAAGGTGTTCCAATTAAATCATCATGTGTAAGATATGTAATCTTCTTGGAATCATAAACTATTTCTCTCTTTGATTACCATTCACTTGGAATAATATCAATGATATTTTCAAAACGAATTTTAGAATCTAATCCATTTTCACCCATAAACTGTAAAATATTTGGAATTTTTATAAAAAAAATTGTACGTTAATAATAATTTCATATAAATAAATTAAAAAATCATGATAATCAGCTCTTAACATAGAACTTAATGTCTCAACAACATTAAAATTTCCAAAATGAGTGATTTCTATATAATTCCCAATACTGTTAGTTGCTTCAAAAGAGGAAATATGGTTATTTAATTTTATCGTCATATAAAATAATAAAATATTCTTTACCTGGTAATTTATTTTATTTTATAGAATTTCTGTATTTGTAAATGTTATGATTTCTTTTTCATCAATTTTTTATTCACCGATCAACATAACAAAATTATCAACTCTTCTGTTGACCAAAAAATTATTCATTCTGTTGCTTTAGTATTCATAATCATTACCCTAAAAAATCATGGTGTATTAGTATCGTGATTTTCTATTTACCCGACATATATTAATTTCATATTTTAAAATAGATACATCAAAATCTTTTCCACAGTACATGTTAGTGTAACACGTATTTATAAACAACTTTTTTTAACAAGAAATAAATCAATCATGCAAAGGTAAAATAATCAGTATGTATTTTGGAAGTGAAAACATCATTTGATACCAATTGTGAGTATCAGTAATATAGTGTCTTAGATATAGTACCAATCGATTGATCAGAATGTATATACAGAAGGATAAATATAATGGGGGGGGGGGTTGAATTTTCAGTTTAAAAACATTCATTTTAAAAATTAAGAGAAAATTTGTTTAATAAAATTAAAATTCAAATTCACAAATACTATACTATATTTAATCTATAATCTAACTAGGCCCAAGGGTCCATTGAAAATAATATCATAGTCCATATTATTATGATATATAATCCATAGGTTTGATTCTAGTTAGTAGAATCATATTGAGATAGTGATGGTATACTCATATTCACAGAAAGAAACGATATATCAGAGAAAAAAAGTATCATAATCACAATGGTTATGATTAATCAGAGTAATAAAAAATAAATGGTGATTCCATCTTAAAGCATACAAATTCGTAATCAAAGTATGTGATAACCATAATTACAGAAATAGTATTCACAATATAAAATAGGAAGTATCATAATCCGAGTAATTATGATAAAAAGATAAAAAATTGAATAAGTCAAAGAATTCACCTTTTATTACAAATTGTAGTATAATAAAAAAGTATTGTAATATAACTTGTAATACAATTGAATTGAATTCTTTTAACCCAAAGATAATGGTATCCAATAACCTATGGTAAATTTCCCTTGACTTATACATTCATGAACGTATGTCTTACCTACACTAGTGTATTACCTCGGTATAATGATCGGAATCTATATGCCAGTCCATGGAATCCCTCTATCACGAAGGTGATCAACTCCGTTTTCTTCCTATCTGTAAAATCTCTCGATATGATGGATCAGATCCTTTATTTTTGGCCTCTTAATCTCTCGATCAAGCTTAACAGATTCTGTCTTCCTAGACTTGGAAGACCTCGATCATAAACACATCAATCAATTTGTAGAAATAAAAAAACTCTATTAAGACTACAAATAAAAAATTCAATATTTTAATACTTATAATATTTGGAGTTCTCATACACAGTATCAAAATTATTATATCTCTCTCACAATGTCTCATCCAACTCATACATGTCTATCAAATGACCAGGTATTTAGAGGTATTCTTCCCAATAGTCATCTTGATCTCAAACGGTCGTATTTTCCCAAAAAATGTTTGGAGGACCTAGAAACCTATAACATCAAAGCTCATCTTGTAACTGAAAGCATGAAATAATTTGTTTGTATATTTTGAAATCTATTCCTTTATAAGAAAATAGTCATCTATATTCATGAGTGAAGTATAAATCAACATGATGGAATGTTAATCCAATGGATTATTAATCTGATGGATTTATAAGTAAATATTCATTTCATAATGAGTATTGATCCAATGGTATTGGTTCCAATATACATTGAGGTACTTGAAAATGGTTTGAGGAAAATTCTATAAAAAATAATTTAATTTAATTTATCATCCATAAGAAAGTTATATAACATTAAACGGAGAAAATTTTGAATACATTAGATCAAAAATAATAAGGATAATAATGTGTTTCACTGATATTTTCAAAATACTGAAAATACATTTTTTTTAAAAAAATTAATTCTTTTATCTGCATGATTGTTTTGACAACAATAGTCAGTGTCATGAAATACTTTTTGTCCTCTTCAAAATTTTCCAAAATCTCTTGTTGATATTTTTTAATGCTCATGGATAATTTCCTCCTGGATATGAAATATTTCATTCTGTTCATTATGGTCTTCTTATTGAGATTTATCATTTCATCCAAAATTTTGATTCCTTTTGAGAGTGTTTCTTGATTACTCAATAAATTATATGTTTTATCATTGTAGACATTGATTTTGGAAATATCTTTGATGATGAAGTTGAAGTTTTTTTGAATTTTTGAAATGTATTTGGCCATATTATCAATGTCACTTTTTAATGTATCAAGAAACATTACCTTATTGATGATATCTCTTGTCAGACTATTGAAGTCCAAATTAGTTTCAACCAAATATTTCTTGAATCTTCCAAGATTATGATCTTTTATATTAAATTCATCATTAACTCCCCGATACCATTTCTATATTTTGTTCCAACTCATTTTTTGGACCACTGAATTTTCTTTGAATGATTCCAAATTGATTTGAGTGTATTGGCATAATAAAAATTTTGAAAGTAAAACAATTTCGTTGTAAAAAGTTCAGTAAAGAATAAATAGGAATAAGAATAATTAGAAAAGTTTTTAATGTATAAAAGGATGAAGAATTACTTTTTGGAGTGGAATTATTGATATGTTAAAATAATCCTATTTTTTGAAAAAAATTATTTAAATATAAAAATTTTAGAAGACATACATTCTTTTTAAAATATGATTTTAATTATGAAAAAATAAAAAAAACTCTAATCTGATAAAAATTTGATTCTGATTTTTCTAAATCTGTTTAAAAAATATAATCTGAGTGTTTATAAATTCAATTAGAAATTCAAATCCAATTGTTCTATGAACCTAATTGAAAATTTGAATCTGGTTGTTTCTAAATCTGACTTGAAATTCAAATCAGATTAACTATTTATAGAAACTAAATATTTATAAACTGCACTCATATGTACCCCCATATTAAAAGGGGTGACATGGTTAAAGAATATTTTTAAAAAAATAAGTAGATGTGAATTATTAGTTGATAGTGATCATTCATACCTTTAGTTTAATATATTCTAATCTATCAGAAGATAAATATTTTGTAAAGATATCAGCATATTGATCTTGTATGCCAATGAATTATAAAATGATATCTCCATTATGTGTGGGATCCCTAAGAAATTGATGCCTAATATCTATGAGTTTTGAAATTGGGGGATGTGTAGAGTTTTTATATAAGGAAATGGAAAATTTATTATAAAAAATTATTTTAGTTTCAGTAAAACTTTTTCCATAGTTAATGATTATATGTTGCAACCACATAACATGATGAAAAAAACATCTAGCTACCACATATTCGGCTTCAACAGTGGAATATGATATTGAGTACTATTTATTACAAGACCATGAAACTAATGAATCTCCTAAAAACATACAGGTTCCATATGCACTTTTTTAATCTATTCTTCAACCAACAAAGTCCTAATTTGAAGAAAAATTAAATTTAAAATCATTTTTAAAAGAATTGAAAAGTATTAAATTACATGTTCGCATTAAATAACCAAATTAATTTCTACATATTTTAAATGGGATCCTATGGGATTTTCATTATTCCTTGAACATAAGAATACTGAAAACATTAGGTATGGCTGTCTACTAGTTAATTATAGTAATCCTCATATCATACCTCTAAGAGTTTTTTGATCAACTAGTTACCCACCTTCATCAATATCAAGTGTATGTATTATACCTATTAGAGTAAACTTCTTTTAGTGTTGTCATATCAATCCTTTTTAGGATGGTAATTGAAACACTTATATAGATACATATATGTTCCATCAGGATTTTTTAAAAAATTTGGAAACCATGAAAGAATGTTAACTCACCCATCATACTCATTTGAAAATAAAATTTCAAAAGATCTATGAAATTATTTTTCAATTATTATTTAGTTGATCGAAATATAATGTCATTAACATAAATTTGATCAATCATAACATTTTTATTTTATGTATTTATAAATAGAGTTGTATCAAATGTTCCCTAAACATAACTGGTTTTTAAAACAAATCATGGAAGTCTATAATACCAGTATCTAGGGGCTTGTTTATGTTCATATAAAGATTTGGTAAATTTATAAACTTATTCAGGATTTTTTGTATCTTCAAAACCTAGAGGTTTTTCAACGAAAACTTCCTCTTGAATATATAAGTTAGGGAAAGCAAACATTACATCCATTTAAAAATTTTGAAATTGGAAATGCTAAAAAAGAAAATCAAATATGAATAAGTTCATGTCTACATACTGGAGCATAGATTTATTCAAAATCTATTCCCTCTTATTGATTATAAACTTTTGCAGCCATTATTTCTTTATTTATTATAATTATTCCATTTTCATGATATTTATATATAAAAAACCATTTTAAACTAATTTTAGATGATTCTTTAGGTCTTTTAGCCAAGGTCCAGACTTTTTTATTTTTGAATTATTTTAGTTCATCTTTTAAAGCCTTAATCCAATCATCATCACCTAAATCTTCTCGGGACTTTTTGGTTCAAATTGAGAAATGAAAGCAAGATGTTCGACTTTATTTCTTAAAGAACATATTTTACTTACTAGTTGATTTACATCACCAATGATACTATCACTAGTATGACTGTTAAAAAACCAATGACATGGGTTTTATAAAACCTATTCATCAAAATAAGATACAAAGTATTATGGAGTAAATAATTTAGAAATAATTTATTTAGTATTTTACTTATTCGAAGAGTCTTCTATTAACGGTTGATGATTAGTTTTGGAAAACCTATCTAAGGAAGTATTTTGGGTTTGTTTAAAAACAAAAGGTTCTTTTCATTATATTTAGCACGTATTGTTTCCTCAACATTATATGATTTTTTTCCAAAAACTATATATGAATTATATTTAGTGGAATAGCCTAAGAATGTTCTGTTATTATATTTGGGAGAAAAGTTTTGTAAATTATCTCCTTTATTTAATATGAATACATTACATCCAAATACTCTAATGTATGAAACATATGGTTTTCAACCTGTCCATAATTCCATAAGGGGGTTTATTAATAAAGGGATGAAGAAAAATTGGATTTAGAGTATAGAAAGAAATATTACAAGAATTATCCCATTATTGATTATAAATTGAGTATTCACTCCATAATTTTATTGTTTTCTCCAAAATAATATGATTTTTTATTAAAAAAAACCATTTTCATGAGGATTTCTAAGAGATAAAAGATTATTAGTAATGCCTTTATTACGAAAAAATGTTTCAAAATCAGAGTTTACAAATTCTCCGACATAATCAATATTAATTTTTGTCAAGGTAAGGTTTTTATTTTATTTTCTTAAATTAGATAATAATGTTTTAAAAATAAAAGAGTCTTCATATTTATCTTCTAGAAAATATACCCATGTGTATCTAGAGTAGTCACAAACTACAACAAATACATAATACTTTCATGAAATACATTTAGTCTTTGTAGGACTAAATTGATCCATAGAAAATGACTATAAAGAATCATTTGTTGAGAATTAACTATTATATTTAATGATTGTATTATGTTTCCTACAATATTTAATATTGTTAATGACTTTTGAAGAATGAAATATATGTTCTGAAAGATCCTTAACAAGTCCTTTATTAGATAATTTACATATGTTCATAAGGGTATAATGTTTTAACCATCTATTCCATAACCACGACTGATATTAGATTGCACTAAGACAAGGTATGTCATGGATTCTATGGTCTATTATGTTATGTGTGTAATCATTCACATTCTGATGGGAAGAAAAAATGAATTCATCCTTGGAATTGTGTTCTAGAAATTTATCATTACTAAAATTCACAAGGTAACATTCATCACATAATTGATCTATGCTTATAAGGTTGTTATTAGGACAATTTATAGATAAAAAGTTTGAAAATAATTCTTTTCCAAGAAGAACAATATTACCTATACCAAAGATATTTCCTTCAGCACTGTCTCTGAAAGTAACTATTTCACCTTTCTTTTAGATAACCTTTTCAAAGTAGTCTTTGTTATCAATAATATGTTAGGAATGACCAGTATCCATGTAAAATATATTTTTGATTCTGGTACTTTCTATGTTTCCTTAAAAACAAAAAAAATTAGCCTTCTGGAACCCAAACATTCCTCAGTTAGGAAATGTTAGAAAAAAATATTAGTAAATTAAATTTCTTTTGAAAAATTATCTTTGTGAAATCCTAATGATTGGATTTTATTTAAAGAATAATTTTTATTCTACTGACCACTACATAGACATTTTTTTAAAAGAGGAGTTATATAAAACTAAATATTTGTTAATAAAAAATGGTTCTCAATAAGTATATCCCATTCGTGAACTATTACCTTGTGGACAGAGTTCTTTATAGATTTTTTCAAATCCTTCCATAATAGTGATAATGTTTGATAATAGTTTATTTAAATAAAAACTTCCATCCTTTATTATTATAACTAAATTCTTATCCACATTAGTATTAATTTTATATGTGTGTTCTGTTTCTATAACAATATAATCAGAAATTACTTTTTTAAATTGTTTAGAAAGATTATCCTTCTCAGAAATAACTTTTTCATAGTTTTTAGAAAAATAATCAATTTCTAAAGTTATATTATCAAGATATTTTGAATGATTTTTTACTTATTTTATCAAAACAATTATTATAAACTTTTTTTTCTCACGTTTTTTACTAACATTACAATTTTCAATTTAATGTAATTTACATAATATGGATACATATATATATGAATGTAAGGTATTATATTGTTCCGAAGAACTTCTTCATCAGAATAAATATTACCTTTCTCATTCGGATAGTTTTCATTTTTAGGAATATTTATTAAGGAACAAGAATTGTGTACCTTAGCCACAATGCATTTAGTTTTCAATAGGTATTTTGGCATGGGGAATAATATTCTTTTATCCAAAATTTTCATTTTATAAATATTCATCATAATATTCACCTCCAATAACACTCCATGAGTCAATATCCTTGAATACATTCTATCCTTTTTACATGAAATACTTTTTTTGACATCCATTAGGATGAAATTTCATTCTATCATTTTTTTTGATCTTTTGAAAATCGATACGTATGTGCCTATATCTTTTACATTCGTAATAAGAAACACTAGAATTATTATTTTTATTTCTTTCCTTGTTACTTTTATTGTAACAATACTTAAAATAATTTTTACCAACAATATTGTTCATTATTCAAAAAATATTGGATAATTCATTCTCAGAATGTTCATAATTAGTTGAGTTTTTTTGAGTAACCACCTTTTTTACTTATTGATATAAAAATATTTTTAAGAGTATGAGATTTCATCAGATTTGAAGAAGATGTAAAAGCAACTACGCCATTCTTTTTTTCCTTCATCATCATCTCTTTTCATCCTACCATCAAACTATAAAAGTGTTCCAATTAAATCATCATGTGTAAGATATGTAATCTTCTTGGAATGATAAACTATTTCTCTCTTTGATTCCCATTCACTTGGAATAATTTCAATGATATTTTCAAAACGAATTTCAGAATATAATCCTTTTTCACCCATAAAATGTAAAATATTTGGAATTTTTTTTAAAAAAATTTGTACGTTAATAACAGTTTCATATAATTAAATTAAAAATTCATTATAATCAGCTCTTAACATATATCTTATTGTCTCAACAACATTAAAAGTTCCAAAATGAGTGATTTCTATATTCTTCCCAATACTGTTAGTTTCTTCATAAGAGTAAATATGGTTATTTTAGTTTATCATCATATAACATAATAAAATATTCATTACCTTGTAATTTATTTTATTTTACAGCATTTCTGGATTTGTAAAAGTTATGATATATTTTTCAAGAATTTTTTATTCACCAATCAACATATCAAAATTATCAACTCTTCTGTTGACCAAAAAAGTATTCATTCTGTCGCTTTATTATTCATAATCATTACCCAAAAAATCATGGTTATTAGTATCATGATTTTCTATTTACCCGACATATATTCCTTTCATATTTTAAAATAGATACATAAAAATATTTTCCACAGTACATGTTAGTGTAACAAGTATTTATAATCAACTTTTTTAACAACAAATAAATAAATCATGCAATGGTAAAATAATTAGTATGTATTTTGGAAGTGGAAACATCATTTGATACCAATTGTGAGTAACAATAATATAGTGTCTTAGATATAATAACAATTGATTGATCAGAAATTATATATAGAATGATAAATATAATGGGGGGGGGTTGAATTTTCAGTTTAAAAACATTCATTTTAAAAAATAAGAGAAAATTTGTTTAATATAATTAAAAATCAATTTCACAAAGACTATTCGATATTTAATCTATAATCTAACAGGGACCAAGGGTCCATTGAAAATAATATAATATTCCAGATTATTATGATATGTAATCCATAGGGTTGATTCTAGTTAGTAGAATCATATTGAGATAGTGATGGTATACTCATATTCATAGAAGGAAACGATATATCAGAGCAAAAAAGTATCACAATCACAATGGTTATGATTAATCAAAGTAATAAAAAATAAATGGTGATTCCATCTTAAAGCATACAAAATAATAATCAAATTAAGTGATAACCTTAATTATAGAAATAGTATTCACAATATAAAATAGTAAGTATCATAATCCGAGTAATTATGATAAAAAGATAAAAAAATGAACATGTCAAAGAATTCACCTTTTATTACAAATTTTAGTATAATAAAAATGAATTGTAATGTAACATGTAATATAATTGAATTGAATTATTTTAACCCAATGATAATGGTATCCAATATCCTAGGATAAAGTTCCCTTGATTTATACATTCATGAAAGTATGTCTTACCCACACTAGTGTATTACCTCGGTATAATGATCTGAATCTATATACCAGTCCATGGAATCCCTCTATCACGAAGGTGATCAACTCCTTTTTTCTTCCTATCCGTAAAATCCCTCGATATGATGGATCAAATCCTTTATTTTTGGCCTCTTAATCTCTCGATCAAGCTTAACAGATTCTGTCTTCCTAGCCTTGGAAGACCTCGATCATAAACACATCAATCAATTTGTAGAAATAAAAAAACTCTCTTAAGACTACAAATAAAAAAGTCAATATTTTAATACTTATAATATTTGGAGATCTTATACACAGTATCAATATTATTAGATCTCTCTCACAATGACTCATTCAACACATACATGTCTATCAAATGACCTGATATTTATAAGAATTCTTCCCAATAGTCATCTTGATCTCAAACAGTCGTATTTTCCCAAAAAATGTTTGGAGGACCTCGAAACCTATAACATCAAAGCTCATCTTGTAACTGAAAGCATGGAATCATTTTTTTGTATATTTTGAAATCTATTACTTTATAAGAAAATAGTCATCTATATTCATGAGTGAAGTAAAAAATCAATATGATATAATGTTAATCCAATGGATTATTAATCTTGTGGATTTATAAGTTAATATTCAATTCATAATGAGTAATGATCCAACGGTATTGGTTTTTATATAAAATTATATTAAAACTTTTATTAGTATGAATAGAAGGAAGAATGTTTTTAAATTTTATTTGATAAGGTGAATCCGATCAGAATCAGAATAATTCTCATAAAATAATTATAATTTAATTTCATGAAAACAAAAAAATTACTTTAACTATTGTAAAAAATATTTTTTCTATAAAAACATTGCGAAAATAATTTGGATATAAATGTATTTAGTTATTTTTTTTAAATAATTATTTTGTGATTTTCAAAACAAAAGAAATTGATGATTCAAAAAGATATTTTTCACTAAACATTCGGTTCATTACAATGATGTTGTCCCTAATATTTTTAATTACTTATTTCAGATGAATCAAGGTGTTACATGTGCATTTTTTGTTTCAATTATCTTAATTTAATTTAATTTTTCTTGTGATAATTTTTTTTAATTTTTTTCGGTTGAGTTATAAAAAATTTAAAGATATATAAAAAATATGTTTAATGATTCTATATTGGTGTTTAAAAAACTAAATCACGGTTTTTAGTTTTATATATCTTCATATACGACTTTGTTTCTAATTATCTTATAATAAATTAATTAAAAATGTTTTTTTTCATGAAACCTTGTAATTAAAGTATTATTAAAGTTGATTGAAAAGGAAGGTTTGGATGATTTTATTACATTTAGAATTATGGTATGAATGTGTTTAGTGTTGGTGTTTTGTGAGTTGGTTTTCATAGTGTATTAAGATTTTATTCACTAGTTGTTTTTTTTATGTTTTGAATATTTTTTAATATTTTTAATTTTATTTTCTATTTTTATTATTTTAGAGTATGCTCACAATAAGTCCTCATGGAACATAAAAAGGGATTTTCTTTTGGTTTTTGTAACATGACTCAAAATTTATGGAGTGTTATGGGTTTTATTTTTTCTAAGATGTGTGTAAAGAGGTATTTTTTAGATGTTTTATGTGTTAGGGTTGTTCAAAAGTCCATTCATTATTAAGAGATCTGAAACTATATCAACTAGAGAGATATAAGAAAGTCTATGTTCATGACTTAGTGTGTCACACCATGAATCATATAGCTAGGAAAATTAGTGGTTATATTATCGATAGTTTATGAATAAAAATATATGTTCACACCATGAAATCCTTCTAAGATTGTTTTTAATGGGTATGGATGTAATTTAACCTAAAAACCCCTATTTATCTTCCTCTATCGTCTCGCATGACCCTCCTTTGAACCAGGTGATAGTTGGATATCTCCTTTGGAGATTATTGTTTTCTCCTTGGTTCTTTATTTTTTTGAGGTGATGTCACATTAGATTGATTCATCTTGGTATTTTTTAACTCGTGTGAGCCCTGAATGCTCATTTCCTCTATAGTTTATTTGGTTTTATTGGGAAATCCCTAATATCTTCTATTCATGGATGAGTTTAAGGGATGCAATTCATTTAGATGATTGTGGGAGGTGATTCATGGTGATTATACTTCAAAATTATTATTTTAAAAAGTAAATACCAATTTAGTGAATTTGAATAAAATTTTATTCCATGATTTGGATGGGAGTGTGTTTTTGAAGCTCTATGAGAACTATGATATTAGTGTCAAAGTGAGTGTTTGAATTTTTCATTGTTTTGGTAAACTACCTAAAGGGGGAGTATAATGTGTGTTACTAGAAAATAGTATGAGAGAGGGAAAAATTTATTATGAACATAGGGTCATACACTTTGGATTTGCGTCTAAGAATGAGCCATTTAAGTTCAATTGAGGCCAAGAATACTTTATTAAGTATCATAGCAGTGTGGGTAGAGAATCCCCTTGAATGTGATCCATGGAATTTTTATTATTAAGACCCTTATAGTAGTGCTAATGGTTTGGTTTTTATCTTATATAAAATTTATTTATATTTTATAATTAGTATCATGATTAGATAGAACAATTTGGGTGACAGATGTATTGTCATGGGTGATGTTATCTCTTACCTTATTGGTGTTTTAATACAGTGTGATTTTTAGTCTTTTGAGGAGATTGGGGTTATTTATGATCATTTTTTCATTGATTCACAAACAATGAGAGTATATATATGAGGGATTTAGTTCAATATTTCTCAAATGATGATGGGAATTGTGAGTGAGATGTCATGTTTGGGTATAGTTGTGCAATGGATTTTGATTCATGTTGGTGTGTGTTCTTCTACATGAATTTGTACTTCCCAAAATCTAAAAATATGGGAACGTGCGATTAAATTAGACCACCATAGAACTTGTGGGGATGGAATTGTGTTATTTTATGTGGCCTCCCAAGACACTATGTGGATGGATCTGTGTGATTCATTGAGGTATCCCTAGAATCTATAGAGATGGGATAATGTGATTGATTAACCTCCCAAGATATTTTAGGGATAGTCCATATTGACTGGAAGGACCTCCATTAGTACACAATGATGGGTTAGTGTATGTGATTATTATATTTCCTAAGTGATAGGAACATGTTTTGGAATATGTATATGATAGGGTAGTAGAAATAAATTCCTTTTAGAAATGATCCATATATGGTAGTGTTGATGTTCATGTAGGTCCAACAAGCATAAGATTACCCAATTAATTGAATGTTTATTTTTTAAATTTTTTTTCATCACTTACACTTTTATAAGACCGGATTAATTTGTCCAAAGTGTGAATTGTGTGTGTACTAATGAGTTTATACTCACACCCTATAGAAAAATCTTAGTGTTCATGTACAACCTTTTTATCATCAATTTAGAAAAGTGCATGGGCCCTAATTCTGATAGTTATAAAGAAGGAGAATGGTTTTCTAGATAATTCCTGGATAAAAATTGGGATATTTGATAGATAAGAAAATTTTCCCATGAAATCTTGTGTTTATTATATATATATATATATAACTCTTATAAGTATAAATTGACTTATATAATATGTACTGTATGAAATCATTTATTGAATGGGATGCATGTGTTTTTAATTACTCCAAATTCAATTCACACTATTTGATCTAATTATTGATTCGATGATTTTTTACTCTACATAGATAGATATTATATAGAGTATTGTCACCCTATGTTCTTTCTCAAGACCTAACTTATATTGTACAACATCTAGTGCGTGTTTAATAAGGCATGAGTTAACGTGGAATCTCATCCACTTGATTGAAATCATAAATTAAGGTTATCAAACCCCTTTTTCTTTTACCATATATTTGAGGCTTGGAAGACAGAAGAAATGGTGTTTTTGGGACAAGATATTGGACTCGTGTTTTAGATTAGTTAACACACATACAAGGGATGTCCACTTTATTCGGCGTGGGATCATTATTTTTTTTTGTCTTTTACAGTGGACTGAGATTACCTTGGATGATTGAAGTTTTTTTTGGTGTTTTTATTTATGGTATTTTCCCTAGGCCCGATTCGTATGATTGAGTGATTTCATGGATCAGGGATAGACACATAGGTTTTTATTCCATGCACTGGATTGTTTTGTTTCATATGTGTTCGAATTAATTAAATTCCATTAACAATATATTTGGTGTTTTCTGAAATACATTATTAGTGACATTTAATTAATTTATCATGACCACATTATCTTTTGTTATATGTGACTATGAATATCTTATAGTTATTGAAATCAAAACCTTGAACCTTGAGTAAGATATTAAATATATTATACATTTCTAGGATTATAATGTCATTGTTTCTTGATCATTTTAAAGTGTTTAAAATGGAATTTTCACTTGGAATAAAAGGTTTCAAAATATTTTTCTAGGGATATTTCTAAAAAATGATATTTTATAATTCCATGTTTGTCTGAAAGGATTTGAAAGGTTTTTTTGAAATGGAATTGGGAATTTTAAAATGGTTTTTATCTTTTTTTGGGTTGTGAACTAGGAAAAGATTAGGTTGTATAGAAATTTATTACATAGATGAAATGTTCATTATTATATCAAGTTGTATGAAATGCTAGTGGATTTTTTTATTTGTATGGTTATGAATTGGATGGAATGTTATTCCAAAATTTTTATTGATTATAATATGGTTTGATATGAGATTTAAAAAGGTGTAAATCATTTGGTGTACAGAGTTAGGATTTTTGGTCGTCTTGTTTTTTAAATATTAATTTTTTTGATGTTTTTTCGTGTGACCCTTTATGGGCCTCTTTCCTCAAGTGTTTGTATTGGATTATTTCACAAGGGAATACATTAGGTAGATTGTGTGGTTGAGTGATTATTCTCTATAAGGATATGTTATCAAATGTGGTTGGAAGGTTTATCCTTGACCATTAGTTAGTGATATATAACTGAATGGGTGTTTGTAAAGGGTTGTTGTCTAGTGATGGATGAGTGGATCTCTACTGACAGAGTAGTGTCAGTTTATGGGAGGAAAGTAGTTGTATGGTACCTTATCTAAAATTGAACCATCTTGTGTTCTTTATAGTGGTTTTTTACCTTGGGTAGATATCTATGAGTTAGATGGGTTGTTGAGATGTGGATATAGTTGTGAGAGATGATCGAGTATTAGTGTAGGAAAATGGTTCCACTTTGTATCCTATGGATCCATTGTAGTTAGTGAGATGATCGGGTTTCACATTCCTTGAGTAGTTTGTGAGTTGGTTGTTCTACTCACCTTGAGCAGCAAGAAACTAGGTTAATTTTTTTGGTTAAGGTCATTATTGTTTGTGACTTAAGTAGTGTGGAACATGGGGTGTGAAGATTTATTTTTATGGGAATGATCATTTAGATTTATTAGGCTTTTTGTGGACATGAGAGTAGATCTAGAGAGAGTTTCATGAATATAGAATAGCCAATATTGGTGGTGGTTCTCCCGGTAGTGGTTCAAGACATGAAAAATTAGTTTTGGGTTTGAATGAGATTCTAGGTAGACATCTTTAGAGGATAACATTGGTAATATGGAATGTTATCTTACAGTTTCATCTTTGATACCAATGCAGTGACTTATATTAATATGTCACCATTAATCACTACATTATTGGAAGAGAACATAAGTGATATGGTGGTCTTGGGTTTGTGATATGTGTTGGATTTCTGGAATAATATAGTTTAAATTTCGTTAAGTCTTTATGTTTCATGATTTTGTGAATATAGGGATTTTAGATATTTTTTTGGAGATTGACTATCCGGTGTGTGGTTTGGATTCAGTATGAAATGCTAGTGAGAATTTTCTTCTAGGTCATTCAATGCGGTTGGATGTGTATCCTATGTTAGGTTCCATGGTAGACTACCTTGGGAGTGGGTTCATTTTGGATTTAACGATATTTTAATAGTGTTTTATCATATAGGAATTAATAGTATTCTATTTCATTTCGATATATATTTCCTCATGTTCATGGAGGAGTCCGGGAAAAAAATGATAGTCATCTCTAAATCATTGGTTGAGCATATTTTGTTCATGTTGCCTCTAAAAAAGAAAGTGGTACACTAAAGGGGTAGACTATCATTAGTCGATCATGGGTTTTGTAAGGACCCGACCATAAAACATTACTTAATACTTAATTAAATGAATAATTCACGATAAGGATCTTTTCAAGTTTAGAGTTTTAGGGAATTAGATCATAACTATTACATCTCAATGATTACAAAGTTGACACATCTACTCAAATCAATTTTTTTCCACAAAAAATAAACTCCTAAACAAAAGAGTCATGCCTAGTTCCTTGTTTTAGACAGCATGAAATTTCGTTGATCCCATCCTTGACCCTATTCTACTTTATGTCCTATGAAAACATTTCAAAAAAACTTCGGATAAGTATAAAAATCTCAGTAAGGGATACAAAGAAGGAAATTTTTTAGTTTTCAAACACATCAAGTAAACCATGAATACTTTGTCATAAGTAAAACGTTTCACCTTTATGAACTAGCAAAAACACTTCACTGAATAAAAGATAATTACTTACCATTTTTGTAACCAATAGATTACCATAAAACCCATATAAAGAGCACATATCATATAATGTTACTTGGGACATAAACATACTTAAATGGAATAACCATACAGTCGACTTCCACACATTTCACTAAATGGAATATCAATATGGCCGACTTCCATACCCAATGCATTGGAGGTTATAATGTTACCACCCATCTTGGTATTCACGGAACCATCCGTCATTTGGTTTATCACGTAACCAACCATAAAATTTCCAAGTACCACTATAACACATAAAATATTTCAAATATAAACATTTCATTAATAACATTTCATTTTAAATCACAAGAAGTAATTTGAAGATATTTAAATAATCAATCCATTTTCATAAACGATTTAAGAAGATATTTTTTTGAATCAAAGTGTCCCATACCACTTTGAAGCTATTAATGGAATTATAATTTCAAAAATCAATGAACATATAAATAAATAGTAAAAACCATTTTTAAAACATGGACATTAAAGATAGAGATTTAGAATAATGAATCTTTAAAACATTTAAAAATCATATTTCTGTTAAAGAGTTTTTAACAAAATGAGGGACTATTGAAAACAAATAATTGTGGAATAAAATTTAATCAGAACATAATAATATCATTAGAATAATGGGATTCATGATATAATATGTCAAAGGACAGTATATACACCATATATGTGCGAATTGGTGCATAAAAACAATGAACTCTCAATGGAAATGTAAATTAATATGAAATACATTATAAAGATGGTATTCTTAAATTAAGGATAAATCGATCTCATAATTATGTGTGAAAAAATAAATACACCCAATATAAGTGTATATTATGTGTAAAACAATCAGATTACATTCACACATATTCAAAGGATGACATATTCAATAATTACAAGTTGAACCCAAAGAAATCGAAATTGGGTTAAGAAGTTCCCTTGTAAAAATTCGACAGCCTAACAGCGTCCCTTCAAAATTCATAAAATGAGTTGATGAGACAAAAAGGGTATCTCAAAACATGGAAATAAATTTACATCAATAAGGATATAGAAGAACATATCCCAACATAATAATATGTTAATTAAAAGACATAACAAAAAGATGCATTTTTTAAAGAAGAGGAGGGTGAAAGGGCCCCTTACCGATTTGGGTAACTTTCGAAACTTACACCCCAGGGAAGAAGGGTCATACAATGAAGATGTAAATACCCATAAATGAAATTATATTACAAAAATAGTATAATAATGGGAAGTACATACACCACTAAAAGACAATGGTGGCAAATGTAGCATAAATCTCACGAGAATAAAAGTGAGATGAAAAATCCCTTACGAAAATTCGGCAGCCTAACGGCGCCACTTAAAACATACAAAAATGGATTTATGAGATCAAATAGTGTCTCTCATAATATAAACTTAAAAATTAAAGTATGAGTAATATAAAATAACATCCCCAAACATAATAAATATTAGCTTAAAAGAAAATACATAAAAGAGAGTACTTAAAAAAGAGAGAGGTAGGATCCCTTACCTCAAGTATGACGTGCCTTGTTCGTTTCTTTATATTCATGAATAATAAACTTTGTTCAATTTATAATTGATTAAGGACCTATTTTAAAGATTATTATTCAGTTCATATCACTTATTCTAATGTTATAATAATTGGTTAATAATGCGAGTTCATATCAGACATTTTTGTCGATGTTCGGTACATGAGTCCAAATTCAGCTTGTTAGAAAAGAATTTTCCTTGAAGATGTAGGTACATCATCTCCAGAATATTATCAAAGATTTAAATATCATATATATCCTGTATATATTCATTTTATACTATTCCATAATATTTGGAGATAAAAAATGAAATGCAGTGTTCATGGAGACGGTAGGTCGTACGTACGCATGAACGCTACTTTTATTCCGTTATCATATTAATGTAATTAAAACTAAATGAGAGATATATATATTATAAATACAGAATTATATCCATCATTTAAATGTAATATATGACATATATATCCATTATATATATGTACTTATAATATTACATAACATTTGGAGATAAGAAATGAAATGTACCGTTCATGGAGACGGTAAGCCGTACGTACGCATGAACGCTACTTTAATTTTTTTTGTATTCAATGGAATGAAATAATAATTATATAAAGGTATATTATAATTCTAGTATGATATCATATGTAATACCATAATTCCATCCTTTATACATCCCACATATGGCATTAACGAATCAAATCACTTTGAGGGGGCGGTAGTCCGCACTTCCTAAAATGAAGATATCGCATTTACCCATAATGGAAACCATAAAGGTATTCCATAAATTAAAAATACAGAAACTTAAAAAAAACATAAAAATATTATATATCATATATAAATACAGTGACATCTTAATGGCCACCTATGAAGGTGTTAAAAGAATATTGAACAATCATCGTTTCATGAGGCAATAATTCGCCATCCATAGAAATACTATGTTCTTTAACAATTAGATGGAGTAGTGTGGAAGTGTAGCACTAATACTTCTTATAAAAACATCCTAGTATATTGAAGATATTGGTGTTTTTACAAAAAAAAGTAATAAAAATAGTTTAGAAGGTTGGAGAAGCAAAGTAAAACAAAAAAACACAAGTTAAGACATTACCTTAAAATCGAGTAACTCTTTTTTATTTGAGCCCAAAGGCTTCCTTGGTGTTGGTAGGAGTGGATACTCAAGAGGGGGGTTAATTGAGTTCCAATTAAAATTTCTGTTAAAAACATTTAGGATTAAAATCCCCCAAATTAGAACAGCCTAGTCAATTAAGGCAGTAGAGATATAAATGAGTTATTGTTTAACAGGTTTCTCAAAGGTTGATTACTCCTCAGTTGAATCTGTATGAGAACTAATTCGTCTTTTGAAATAAGTTTACTAAACAAATCAGATATAAACACTAACCAAAACTAACTATCAAACTGAATGTAAAAACAGATTTCTGTCGTTGAAAATATAAGCACAGTGGATAGATGTTAAACAGAGTAAAGAAAAGATGAACACAACAAATTTAAACTAGAGACAGTGTTTGTAACGCATACACACTGGTCTCAAATGTAATGTATTTAAACATAGTAGAGCTAAAGATAGTAGGGATAAGTTTGTAATGCTTTATTTTGTAGGCAGATCAGCTCTAGACTCGTTGGAATGAATGAAATGAAGCTTTGGTCCTTCTCTGCAAGTTCCCTCCAAAATAGAGTGTCGCAACTCCCAGGTTATGACTCCTAGATGTAGAGATGACCAGCTTTTAGGATTCGAAAACTCTTTTCCGCACACTTCTACAGCTTGTAGAAGGTTCTTTCAATAGATCCTCGTGAAGCTCTTGTTCTTCTGAATGAGTTCTTTAGAGTTCCCTTCTTCTTTCCAGTATGTTCGGGTTCTACCACCTCTTTGTGTCTCTCTTCTGTTTCATTTATATAGTCCCTTGTTTTTCTATTTTGTTGTCCAGTAGGGGCTGACAAGAGACATGTTTCAAACATGTGTGGTCTTCCTCTTACATCGTACTGTCTCCTGATATTCTTGAAAATAGAATTAAATAATGTTAGGTGCATTAATTAGTCCATACATGACCGTTATAATAGTATTAATAAAATTAGTGAAGAAAAGAATAGAATATAATTGGACTGGTAGCAGATGCATGTCACACGGTAGACTTCAATCTCTACAACTGTGGACTTCATCGGTAGGTTGTTCAGCTGTAAGCTTGTAACGGTGGGTTCTTCAACTATAAGCTTGTAATGGTGGACTTTGTGTTTAGTGGATGTCTTATAATGGTAGATTTTACTCTATATAACAGCAAATCCTCATCAGTAGTCTTTGAGCAATAGTCGACTATCTCGATAGAAGGAGTTGTCCAGCGGTAGCCTTCTACAAAACTTGTCCAACTATAGGTTTGAACAGAGAGGTTCTCAACAGAAGACTTGAGAAAGAGTCTGACAGTGGACTTCTAGCAGAAGCCTTGTTACAGCAGTGACCTTATGACATTAACTCTTTATCTGGGAGCTTTGATAAGTAGATCATCAGTAGGTTTGTGACAGTAACCGTGTACCGGTAGCTTCCAACCGTGACTGTAAATCTTCAACAGTGATCTTCTATCATCAGTCTATTAAGGTGATAGTAAGTTATAACGGTGACTTTGAACAGAAGGCTCTTACCAGTAGCCTTTAATAGTGAGATTAAATTTAGATAAATATGGACTGTAATTTGATGCAGCAATGTCATGAGTCTTAAGAATATATATTTTTGAGAATAAGATAATTGTATATGTAGATTAAAAGGATTAAAGACTGAATTAATATATTGTGATCAATATTTAAACTTGATTTGTGATTATTAAAACAGGTGAGTCCAATAATCGTCCCCTTTTTGATAATCACAAATTATGTCAGTATGTATTAAAATATGTCATGTATCAGAGAATAATAAGAACAATATTTCGAGGGTTAGCACAGTATTTTCATATTAGTTTCTCAATTAGCACAGCAAGAACAGTATTTCTCCCCCTTTGTGATTAGCAAAAAGAAATACAAAAGAGAGAAAAACTGAGAAGGCTTATATTAATAACACAGTACATTTCATGAAAAAAAAGAATACAATGTCCCTATCAAAATACATAAACAATCCCAATCCACAACATCCGTAGGTAAGGGGTCTTTCCCTTTGGAAGAAGAAGATGGAGAAGAAGCTTGTGGATCAGCAGGTTTAGGAATGGCTGTAGGAATGACTGGAGGGGCCGGAATAGAAGCTCATATGAGTCTATAGTGTGTATATTGCTGAGGGATCAGTGGAGTAAGGCTTCTAATAGATTCAGCAGGAGACATGATGGAAGAAGAACCACTGGGTTGAGATGTAGGTAATGCAGGAGGGATAATGACAGGGGTGCATTCCACATGGAGAAATGGGAGAAGAAGGTTTTTGAAATCGATAATAATTCTTCCTACTCTTTCCATAGAATATAATAAATCAGCTTTATTCCAAAAAAATATATCCAAAGCAGGGTCCAATTATCCTAGCTTGCTGACCTACTCCCTGAATGCCTGATTCACTATAGGCAGCTTCATATTCTCTATCAAGAGCTTGATGTGGTTGGTCATTTGATGCTTGGTATAGACCTTCTCAATGTAGGCATCCACCTTATTCTTAATGGACTCTTGAGAAGCAGTAGTTGCCCGTATGTGATCACGAACAAAACAGCAGACTTCCCTAGAGGTAGCAAGTATCTGAGTATTAGAAGTTCCACTAGTACTGGCCTTAGAAAACTCTTCCTGGATAATAGTTCTGATCTGGTCAATGTTCATAGTGGAGCTGGATGAGGGAAGGGGTTTTACCGAGAAAGATACTATCTCTTTGAAAGACTGTGTCAAATTACTAACCACCTTCTGATCAAGTGCCTCTTGGCTGTTCAAATGTTCTTTGAATGATGTCTTAAAAGCCTCAAATACATCCACAAACTTCTTGAATACTTCTTTGATATATCTAATATCAGCATTCACTTGGGTTTGAGAACTGTTCATGGCATTCAATGAAGCAATCGATTGTCTTAGAGCAACCAAAACTCCTATCCAACTCTCAATTTGAGTATGGTATACTTTGACATCATCCATCATTTCCTTCATGGGACTAGACACAACACAACCCACATATAGCTGCAGGGATTTCTCCACACTCCTCATCTCTTCAACCAGGATTTTCTTGAAATATTCCACTGATTCTCTCAGTGCTTCTTTCATTTCAGCCTTTAAGGACTCATGTTCCTCCATGGTTACTAAATTGTCAGCCACAACAGGAAGGATAACTGAATCCCTTTGGGGCTGGTCTTCCTCATCAGAATCTCCATAATTGAGTCCAAGTACCATATATCATATATCTGATGACCAAACATCGATGTCATACAACACATAAATAGAACCATCACTTAGAGAATTCTCCTGGGGAATCTCCTCTAACTGTTCTGCTCGAGGTAAATCCACAACCTCCTCTGCAACATCAGCATATGAAACAACCATTTTCTCTACTAGTTCAACTGTAGGGTGAGTCCTATCCTTTTCTGATTCATCAATGAGTCTCTCATCAATGGAAGTAGATGCCACTCCTGCTTCCTGATAAGGAACTATATTGTCTGTATTATCAATAAGAGGGCTCAAAGTGAGCTCTTCTTCATCATTTTCCTCATCATCTTCTTCAAAAAAAGCCTCCTTTTCTTCAAGAGTAGAGTGATCTGACTCGGTTGCCTCATCCCCTTCAGAGGTGTCCTTGAAAACATTCGGATATGCTTCTTCTTCTTCAGTGGTCTCAGTATCACTGTCCTTTAGAATAGTCTCTCTCCTTGGTAGTTCTTTTGGAGGGATAGCTACTCCAAAATCTACAGTCCTTACAAGAGTTTGAGGTAAATCAGAATCACTCCCTTCATCAATGTGGGTGTTCTCTCTTTGAGGGTCCGCAGCTCCTTCAGCCTCCTCCTCATCAGAATAAACTAGTTCTGGCTCATCAGGCTTTAGGCCGGTATTTATTTTGTCTTTGGGCCTAGTTGGATTAGTACTAGGGTTAAACTTTTCATACACCTTTCCTTCATCATTCACCCATGTCCTCTTCCAGGGATTCCAGCTAATTTTCATGAACATGCAAATTACCTTGGAGATACAGAAATTGTTCTTGGCTACTATCATTTATTCTTGACTTCCATCCGCACCCATTACCTTTAGCATAATTGAAATAAACTTGGCTTGGAATAAGGAATTGGACTTCGAGATTTCTTTGGTCATATCTTCTAATTGTACCATCAGAAACCTACATAGGTTAATCTTCTTTCCATGCTTCAGTAAGTACATCAAAAATATCTCTTGGTACTTCAGTAAAGTGAAGTCTCCTCTCCTTGGACTAAGAACATGCTAAATGAATTTGAATAAGAGCATGTCTTCTCCATTCATCTCAACTATAATGATCCTTCTTGATTTTCCATATCCTGTCAGTTCTTACAGAGCTTTTTTGTACTCAAAAACAGCACTGTCTGGAGGAACCACTCCAGAGTAGTAACCAAAAATTCCTTCATGAGGAACTTTAAAACAGGCAGCCCACTCAGCAGACGATAAACTAACTTCATTTCCATTGACTTTGGACATTAGCTTATGCACATCCTCTTCCTCTTCGAACGTCAGATATTCATATAATTCTTTTACAATCTTTGGGTAGTAAGGTCCATTGTTGTTGGAAAAGAATTCGGTCCATCCTTGGGAATATAGTACTTTCAATACTAATGACTTGCTCGACATCATCCATTCTTCACATAACTCCTTCTTAGCAAATATTTTTCTCTTGGTCAGATGCGGGTTTACAGGTCCCAACGTGGTGTTACTGGTGCCACTGGATTTGACCCGAGTTCTCTTAGGCCTTAGCGCATCCTCATTGACAGTCGGGGGTCTCTTGGTTCTGGCCATAGATATTGAGAGAGGTTCGAGGGGTCAGGTGAAGGGTTAAGGTTTAGGAATTTCGAGAGCAAGTTTCAAGATTGGGAGAGGAAGGTGGATTGAGATGTGTTCTTTGCCTTTGATTTTATCATTTAGGGATTAAAAAATAAATAAAATTGAAATAATAAAAAATAAATAAAAATGGTTCGAAAATCGGAATAAATAAAAACAAACAATGAGGTATCCAATAGTGAGATGTATCAGTGATGTACACTGGTGAGGTCCAACAGTGAGGTATAACAGTAAGGTCCAACTTTGAGGTCCAACTGTGAGGTTTTACTGTGAGGTCTAACTGTGAGGTTCGACTGTGAGGTCTAACAGTGCGGTTTGACTTTGAGGTATTACAGTGAGGTTTGACTGTGAGGTCTAACAGTGAGGGTAGACTATGAGGTCTAACAGTGAGGTTCGACTGTGAGGTCTAACAGTGAGGTTCGACTGTGAGGTCTAACAGTGAGGTCCCCTATACTGAAATTAATCATACATAATTCATGTTTGATGTAATTTAACCTCTCAGAATTCAAAGGCTTTTTGAATATATTAGCCAATTTTTGTTTAGTACTAATGAATTCAAGAGTGATATCACACTTTTGATAATGATCCCTCAAAAAGTGATGTCTCACATCAATATGCTTTGTCCTAGCATAAGATACTAGATTTTTGGAAATTTTAATAGCACTTGTATTGTCACACTTTATAAAGACATGTTTGAATTGAAATCCATAGTCCAGTAAAGTATGTTTCATGCACAGAATTTGAGCACAACAACTACCAGCAGCTATTTACTCAGCTTCGGCAGTAGATAATGCAACAGAATTCTGCTTCTTACTACACCAAGATACTAGTGACCTGCATAAAATGTGACATGTCCCAGTGGTGATTTTTCTATCAAACTTGCATCCGGAAAAATAAGCATCAGAATCACTCAAAAAATCAAATGATTGTCCTTTTGGATAGAATAATCCTATGTTGGGAGTATGTTTGAGATATTTAAAAGTTCCTTTAATAGCAGTAAAATTAGACTCTTTTGTATTGGCTGGAAAGTGAGCACACATGCATACACTAAACATGATGTCAGGTATACTAGCTGTAAGATAGAGTAGAATTCCTATCATACCTTTGTAGTTGGTTTGATCCACTGGTTCTCCAGCTTCATCTATATCCAACTTACAGGTGGTACTCATAGGTGTGTCACTACCTTTACTACCACCCCAATAAAAACTTTTTAAAAGATCCTTAATATATCTGTGTTGATTCCAATCAATGCCATTTTTATTTTGAAAGATCTGAAGTCCAAGGAAAAATTTGAGTTCTCCCATTAAACTCATTTCAAACACATTTTGCATCATTTTTGAAAAATCAACACATAATGAACTTTTAGAAGATCCAAAAATAAGATCATCCACATAAATTTGTATTATCAAAACATCTTTAGAAATCGATTTACTGAAAATTGTAGGATCAACTATCCCTTTGTTAAAACCTTTTGAAATAAAAAAAGAGCTGAGCCTATCATACCATGCTCTTAGAGTTTGTTTTAAGCCATACAAAGCTTTAGACAGTTTGAAAACATGATTGGAAAAATGGGGATTTGTAAAACCAGGGGGTTGTTCAACAAACACATCCTCAAATATGTATCTATTTAGAAAATCACTTTTAACATCTATTTGATAAGGTTTGAAATTCAGATGAGCTGCATAGGAAAGTAGTATCCTAATGGCTTCTAGTCTAGCTACAAGTGCAAAGGTCTCCTCATAGCCTATTCCTTCTTCTGGGCTATATCCTTGTGCAACTAGCCTAGATTTATTTCTAACTATACTCCCAGACTCATCTACTTTGTTTCTAAACACCCATTTAGTGCCTATGGTTAAGGTGTCGTTGGGTCTTTCCACTAATTCCCAAGCATTGTTTCTTTCGAACTGATTTAGTTCTTCTTGTATATCCATTACCCAAAAATCATCATTGATTGCATCATTAATATTTTTGGGTTCAATCTGTGAAAGAAAAGCTTGATGTTCAACCTGGTTTCTTAGAGAAGCTCTAGTTTGTGTTCCTCTATTTAAATTGCCTACAAAAGCATCTAGAGGATGATTCTTGAGAGTCATAATACCTCTAGAAAGGGTTGAACTAGATTCCTCATAGTTTTCTATTGGTTCAAAATCAGCAGGTGAAGATTCTGGAAAATTTCTAGAACTGGATACTTTTACAGGGGATTCACTATTTTTATCATTAAGGTTAAAATTTGATAATTCTTCCTCATGATTTTCAAGTGACGCTCTAGTCTCATGTGGATCAATCTCATCAAATTTGATATGAACTGATTCTTCAACACATTTGGTTTTCTTATTGAACACTCTATAGGCTTTACTTGAAATATAATAACCCAGGAAAATTCCTTCATCACTTTTGGGAGAAAATTTTTCAAGATTATCTTTACTATTAAGAATAAAGACTTTGCAACAAAAAACACTAAAGTAATTAACCTTAGGATTCCTATTATTCCAAAGTTCATAAGGGGTCCTTTTTAGAATAGGTCTAATTAAGACTCTATTAATAATGTAACAAGCTATATTTACAGCTTCAACCCAAAAATAAATAGGCAAGTCATACTCATTAAGCATAGTCCTTTCAATTTCTTGAAGAGTCCTATTTCTACATTCAACAACTCCATTTTGTTGGGGTGTCCTAGGGGAAGCATATTTGTGATTATAGACATTATGTGAGCAGTAGGATTCAAAATCATGAATCTCAAACTCACGGCCATGATCACTTCTTAGGGTTTTAATCTTATGTCCACTAAGGTTTTCTACAGACATGGAATATTTGACAAAGTAGGAAAAATCTTCACTTTTGTGAGATAGAAAGTATACCCAAGTATACCTAGAAAAGTCATCTACAGGAACAAAAACATAGTGATTCCCATTTAAACTTGAAACAATTGATGGTCCTAACAATTCCATGTGAACCAACACAAGTGGTTGAGAAGTTGAGACTTCTTTCTTTGGTTTGAAAGAAACTTTGTGTTGTTTTCCCTTTTGAAAGGGATTACACACCTTATCATTTGGGAATTCCAATTTAGGTAATTCTCTGACTAATCATTTCTTAGATAGCTTCCTAAGTGAGTGCACATTACATTGTCCTAATCTTCTATACCAAATCCAAGATTCTTTATGAAAATCATTTAAACAAGAAACATTTTGTTTAGCTAAGGAGTTTAAATAAACAACATATACATTGTCATTTCTATATGCAGTGAAAACTAAGTCATTCTTTGAATTAAAAAAATTTCATGAATCAATTTCAAATTTAACATTAAGGCCATCATAACATAATTGAGATATTCCAAGTAAATTATATGTTAATCCATAAAAAAAGTACTTTATAAATTAATATTGTATCAGGGTTACCAATCCGGCCTAAGCCAATGAATTTTCCTCTTACATTGTCACCAAAGGTGACATACCCACCATCAACATTAATGAGACTCTTAAAGAGCGAATAGTATACTGTCATATATCTTGAACATCCACTGTCCAAATACTATAGAGTGTTACAAGAACTCTTTATACAACTTACCTACAAAACAGATTAAACATGGGATAATTTTGGTACTCAGATCTTCTTCAGTCCAGAAAGGTTAGGCAAAAAAACATTGGGAACCCATATTTGCTTTATAGAATTTATGAAATCAGAAAATATGTTTTGAGACATAAATACTTTGTTCGGTCCTTCAGTAAATTATTTCTCAAAATATTGTCCACAATTAGCAGTGAACTGTCAAGATTTTGGAACAAATTTGGTTTTGCAAATGTGTATCTGTCCAGGCTGATATCCTAGACCCATTATATATTTCGGAGCAATATGTCTTCCTAGAAACTGTGTCAAGGTATCCTGACCAGTAGTGAACTTTTCAATATCCTTTCTCAATTGTTCATTAGATAATTTGAGCTGAGTATTCTCTTTGAAAAATTGAGCATTCTTTTCTTTTTATACACTTAGATCTGTTTTGATATTACTAGTCAAGGCATGTTGTTTCTTAAAATATTTGTATTTATCTTTTAGTTCATTACAGCTATCTTCCAATACATTGCAATATTCAAACAGTTCTTCCTTAGACATATTTGCATCATTATCCGAGTCACTATTATTTTCAGAATAAAAATCATTTAGAATGGGGGAAACATGTATCTCAGATATGTTATTCATGAAGCACATGTTTGCATGATTCTTTTCAGAGCCAGTAGCTTCTGATTCACGTGTGCTTTCTTCCGAAGAACTCCAGGTTGCTTTCATGTCTTTCTTGTACTTCTTGTACTTGTAATCATATTTATTTTTGAACTTTAACTTCGGACAGTTGGCCTTGATGTGTCCTTCCCTCTTGAATTCATAACATACTATATCATCTTCCTTATCAGATTACTTCCAATCCTTCTTCCACTTACCTTGTTGATCATACTTACCCTGGTAGTTTGGCTTTATGAGAAAAAAAATTCTTCCTATAGAACCTCGTAAATCTCCTAGCTATTTGGGCCATTTCTTCATCACTTTCTGAATCTGAATCTTCAGTAGTTGAACTTACAGTAGGTACATGTATTTTATCCTTGTTTTTACTCTTAGAGGCAGTAGACTTAAATGGTACAGATTTTCTTTTGGTTTCATCATCTTCTTCTTTGTTCACCTTCAATTTCTCTTCATACATCATTAGTTTACCAATCAATTCATTAACCGGTAGCTTGCTGATGTCACATGACTCTCAGATAGACACAGAAGTGCCTCTCCATCTGTCAGGCAAGCATCTCAATATTCTCATTATCTTCTCCTTTTATGGAACAACTTTTCCTAGTGAACTCATGGTGTTGAAAATATCATTGAACCTAAGATACATATTAGAAATGGGTTCATCGGGTCTCATTTTAAAATTATCATATTTATTAGTATAAGTATTTAATCTCATTTCCTTCACATTGGTTGTTCCTTCATGAGAAACAGCCAAGGTATCCCAGATTTAATGAGCTGTTTTACATGCATAAATTATGTTAAATTCCTAATATCCTAAAGAGAAGTAATGGGAATTCATAGATTTATAGTTATTATTATAGTCAGGCTTTGTAGCATCATCCCAGGCAGATCTAGCATTTTTTTGAATTTCATATTATGATTCTATAGTAGACCAAATATCAAAACCAATATGTTCCAAATGAATTTTCATTTTAATTTTCCATTAACCATAATTCACACCATTAAAGAAAGGTGATATGTTAGTAGCATCACCTTCTTGTCTATTGTCCATAGCAAGATTTTAGAAAATATTCTAATGAGAGAAAATTTAGAACTAACAGAAATTTAAGATCATTAAGTAAAACTAAAATCCCAGTTTGAAAACAGAGGGTTTGAAAACCTTTTATCTATAAATAATAATGAAACCTTTGATACAAAATGTTGGTCGGAGTGGATACTGAATAGGGGGGTGAATTGAGTTCCAATTAAAATTTATGTTAAAAACTTTTAGGATTAAAATCCCCCAAATTATAATAGCACAGTCAATTAAGGCAGTAGAGATATAAGTGAGTTATTGTTTAACAGGTTTCTCAATGGTTGATTACTCCTTAGTTGAATCTGTATGAGAACTAATTTGACTTTTGAAACAAGTTCACTATACAAATCAGATATACACACTAAACAGAACTAACTATCAGATTGAATGTAAAAACCGATTTCTGTCTTCGAAAATATAAGCACAATGGATAGATGTTAAATATAGTAAAGCAAAGATGAATATATCTAATTTAAACAAGAGGTTCAGTCTTAAGTCAAGACATAGTCCTCTCCACTTGGTCATCACCTGCCACCAAGAAGTTATATTAAAAAGTGATACACAGCCTGTATCAGGATTTACAACAGCTGTCACAAACTGTCCAAGTTTTGCAACCTCTACCATAGTTCTTCATGGGAAACAAATAAACTACCAAGCCACACCAGGCTTCTTCCACAGTTATATGTGGGAAACAAATGTAAAGATAGTTTGGTATGGGGATTTTCAGTATCCCCCAGTTCAAGCACAAGAGTCAGTGTGTGTAACACGAAAAAACTGCTCTAAAATGTAATTATTTTCAACATAGTAGAGCTAAAGATAGTAATGATAAGTTTGGAATGATCTATTGTGTTGGGAGATCATCTCTGGACTCGTTGGAATGAATGAAATGAAGCTTTGGTCCTTCTCTTCAAGTTGCCTCCAAAACAGAATGTCGCAACTCCCAGGTTATGACTTCAAGATATAGAGATGACCAGCTTCTAGGATTTGAAAACTCTTTGCAGAACACTTCTACATATTTTAGAAGGTTCTTTCAATAGATCATCGTGAAGCTCTTGTTCTTCTGAATGAGTGCATTAGAGTTCCCTTCTTCTTTCCAGTATGTTCATGTTCTACCACCGCTTTGTGTCTCTCTTCTGTGTATTTTATCTGCGAGCTTTGATAAGTAGATCATCAGTAGGTTTGTGATAGTAACTGTGTACCGGTAGCTTCCAACAGTGACTGTAAATCTTCAACAGTGATCTTCTAGCACCAGTGACTTAAGGTGATAGTATGATATAACTGTGACTTTGAACAGAAGGATCTTACCAGTAGCCTTTAATAGTGGGCTTATATTTAGATAACTACGGACTATATGTTGATATAGAAAAGTAATGAGTCATAAGAATATATATTTTTTAGTGTAATATAATTTTATATGTAGATTAAAAGGATTAAAGACTGACTTAATATATTATGATCAATATTTAAACATGATTTGTGATTATTAAAATAGGTGAGTCCAACACTTGGAAAGGATTATACCCAAAGTGAGGCTTCTATAAGTCAAAGAGGGATGTGGAGAGACAAAATGAGCATATGTTGGCTGAGCCAATGGCTTAAGAGGTGTTGGTAAGTAGGTAGAGGTGGGGGCTTTTTATAAGAGGGAGGAGGGGCACTCTTTGAAAGTAAAGAAATGTTACTTTATATTAAAATGAGTTTTGGATTTTAAAGGTCCCACATAAATATATTTCGCGGATAAGGTGATAAGGGTTCGAAATATACTCATCCAATAGTTTTTCGACAAGTGTATGTCTTAGATGTTACATTATCTTTTCATTTTATTTAAATTATTCATTAATGAGGTAATCACTGCATCATCATGGTGTCATAAATAAATTAATTTATTTAATGTATAAAAATTATAAAAAAATACGATGATGTAGGAAATATTTTTTTCTTTCCAATTAATATTTATAGTAAAAAATATGACTTGTATAACCCCATTTAAAAATTGTTTTAGTAAAACAATACATGATTGTGACATTTTTATTTTAACTTTAAAGAGAATCTTATTAATGTCATTTTCCTACTAATGTGGCTCCATGCAGTCCCCAAGTTAACCCATGGATTTTCATGGTCCGCCATGACTCATCCAATAATGGTAGGACACGTGTCAAGGTCATTTAATTTTATTATAACATTATCTTTACCTTAAATTACACTAATTACCTTTAATTGTAATTAATAATACATAAATGTTACTATTCACCATAAAAATATATTAATCCCATTGAACCACATTTTACATCCTAATGACAAACATGTATGTTGGATTTTTGAAATTCAAATAACAGAGGTGGTAAAGTTTCATTAAAATGAAAAATCAGTTTTTTAAATACAACTTAGTGGTTTCACTATTCATCAAAAATTTTTGTTCTTCAGAAAAATACCAAAAATTCACCCTAAGCTATATTTGATATTCCAAATTCAAAAATGATTTCTATTTTACCAAATTCAAAATATATAAGTTGCGTTAATTAATTTAATAATTAATTCCCGCTGTCAAAACAAATACCGTGTTTCTAAAAAACAATATCTATTAAATGATTGACACTAGTTTAAGTCCAATTTCAAAGTGAAATTAATTCCAATGACCACCATTGGATTAAATGGTAAAACTATATTCTACTTAAGTTTTAAAACCAATTCAAAATATGATCTAATCATATAAATAAATTAGATTAAAATAAGTTTTATTTAAAATATAACATTTTTCACTTATTCATTAAAAATGGACTTTATAAAAAAATTAACAAAAACCAACACAAAGTAAATTTTCATATCCCAATTCTAAGGAATGATTTTATTTGGTCCAATATAACATATAAAATTGTCAACAATTGGATTTAAAAATGGTTCTTTATCAAAAGGCGGTTAATCGACCTTTTAAAGAATATTAGAATATTTACGCATAAAATTGGATTCATTCGCATTTTATGCCTCTAAATTTTATTGGAGGAAAGTAAAAATATTTGACAAACATATATAATCATATTGTAGTTAGTTATTTTCATTCCTGCTATTCCAACAGCTAAACATTATCTATCATTTAAATTAATATTATTATATTATTAGAGTGCAACGTAAGATTTCAAAGTAACTCATTGTTGTGTATTGGGTACGCCATCGAGCATAGCGTCCCCTTTAAATTAATAATAACATTTTATTCAAAAATATGGATAAATATGAATAATTAATATTCCTTATTTAACTAGGATGTTACATCCTTACCCCCTTTTAAGAATTGCGTCCTCGCAATTTTAAAGTTTGGGCTTGGAAACTTCATTGAATGTCCCACATCAGATCAATAGTCAGTAAAACTATTACATTAAAATAAGGAGAGAGAAGTACAAAGGTTACCTGAGTTAACCCATACTAGGATTACATGTAAGAAAACATGGAAATGGAAGAGAAAACAAAGGGTCATGTTCTGATGGAGAGAGATAGAAAACATGTTTAGGAGAAAGTTAACCACCAGGAAATCACAAACTTGTGATGGGTTAAATGGTATTTGATTCCACAGTAGGAAAAACTAACAGACAAATTTTTTGTTTTAAGTTAATTTTCATTGAGGAATTTATTTATGATCTTAACTAAAACATAAGGAAACATACTTACTTTTCATGTTGACTTTCACCTTTTACTACATTTCTTACACAAACTCATATTTTCTCCAAATGATGAGTATTTTGGATGACTTGTTCACACTAAGAGTGCTATAACCTACTTCTTGAGAATAACCTAATCCAAAAAAGAGAACTATATATTTCCCATGTATTTAGACCTTAACAAAAACCAAAACCAAAAAGGTTATTACAATATCAGATAATCCCAAAACGGATAATTTTTTTACAAAAAGAAAAACTACTCAAAATCTCCAAAATTTGTCCAATAGTAAACAAAGTTCAAAAAAGACCATTCAATAAACATATATCCATAAAATTCTTCAAATTAATCAAAACTAAGATTGAAACCCAAATATCTAAAGGATTTAATCACATAGTATTCCAAGATAAATCTTAACATTTATCTCCAAATAACATCAACTTCTCTTAAAGTCTCGTATTGAAATGTAATTATCCTAATCACATATCCTCCATGATAGGTTAATCATTTCCATAGATAACCCAAAATAAACGTACTCTTGATTCATAAAATCATCTAACTAAAAGAAATTAGTCAAACTAACCAGGGACTTCACATTGTCCAGTGGTAGGTGATAAATACCAGTCACACTTTGGTTGTGGGTTCGGTTCCCACAGCTTTGTCCGACGTGACGGGTTGTCACACAGTCTTCATGTTTTCCTTTTTCCAAACTATGTAATTCTAAAAAAATTCCCCAAAAAGAGATAAAATAATCAAAAATTACCATAACAAAATTTAACCTCAATTTTATCTCATGAATTTCATTTTCTATCATAACATATAGTAACCCATAATTACCTCATAATTAAGGATCATATAAACCCAAATGGTTCTTTATAACTATTTCCAAAAAAGAAGAGATAACTATTCCTTGAATAAAATTTTCATATATCAAACATCAGGGTTACACATACTATAAAAAGTCTTCTAATGTAACCCCATCATCGAAAGAGACTTAATACTTTTAAGAATTTCACCACAACTCTTGAAGCCCTTATATGTTTAATTCTTACTCATTCAACATTTTTCATGATTTATTATCCATTCATTTCAACCTTATTCTGAAATACTTCTTTCCTAAAAACAAAATCATGAATCATATCCTAAGATTCCAAAATAGGAAAAAAAATGTTAAGAAATAATCCATACCTTTGATTGGTCATTGTCAGTTTCTTCATCCTCAATCAGAATAGAATTAGGTATTGGTTAAAGAATATTTGTACGATCTTGGTGATCCCATTCCCGAAACTTCTTTTTAGGACATGTGTTTTCATAATTACCATGAACACCACATTTAAAACATTCAATTGATTCCTCAGAATGAACTTCTATACCTTTCCTCGAGTCAACTGGATGCTTCCTATTTCCATGGCAGGTTCTTTCTTTATGACCTTCATTTCCAC
Source organism: Viscum album (assembly GCA_963277665.1). Classification (NCBI taxonomy): domain Eukaryota; kingdom Viridiplantae; phylum Streptophyta; class Magnoliopsida; order Santalales; family Viscaceae; genus Viscum; species Viscum album. The sequence goes on along the minus strand of OY728121.1, from coordinate 1,034,629,998 downwards.
ATCTATAGCATATTTCTATCCCTTTGAAACATTTTCTTAGGTGTATCTTTCCACATCTTGGACACATTGGTTTTTGAACACACTTACCTTTATGATTATTACCTGAAGTTCCGTAGGGATTTGTTTCTAACATATATGATGCCTTATTAAAATCACCAAGGTTTAGGTGGTCAATCATGACTCCAGATTGTTGGTTGAGGATAAACACAAGAGTTCTCATTGCAGCTCCCATATCATTCAGTTGCTCGCTCAGAAAACTGTCACAGTTTCCTTCACATCCACTATTAATTTGGTTCCTGCTTAATCCATCCATTTACTAAAACCAAAATGTTCAGTGTGAGCATATCAGTAAAATCATTATATAATAATGAGGAAGATAAACACTAAGATATATTTATCCAATTTATCTCAAACTAATTCTAACTTGAAGAAAAACAATGACACCATCTAATATACTACCCATTGTGGTTATACACAACTTTTCACTTATTCTTAAGAAACACTCTAACCTCTAAAGTTATCTAAACTGACCATTGATACCAACTGTAAGGACCCAGCCTTTAAAAATTACTTAATATTGAATTAAATTAATAATTCACATTGAGTATTTATTCAGGTTTAGAGTTTTAGATAATTTGATCATAACTATTACATCTCAAAGATTAAAAACCAGACACATCTACTCAGCTTCCATTTTTTCCACAAAAAATAAACTCCTGAACAAAAGAGTCATGTCTAGTTCCTTGTTTTAGACATCATGACATTTCCTTGATCCCATCCTTAACCCTTTTCAACTTTATGTCCTGTGAAAAACTTTTCAAAAAAACTTGGTATGAGCATAAAAAGCTCAGTAAGGGATAAAAAGAAGGAAAATTGTTAGTTTTCAAACACATCAAGTAAACTATGAATACTTTATAATACATAAAACTTTTCACCTTTATGAATTAGTAAAAACTCTTCACTGAATAAAAGATCATTACTTACCATTTTTGTAACCAATAGATTACCATAAAATCCATATAAAGAGCACATATCATATAAGGTAACTTTGGACATAAACATTATTAAATGGAATAACCATACGGTATACTTCCACACATTTCACTAAATGGAATAGCCATACAGCCGACTTCCGTACCCAATGCATTGGAGGTTATAACGTAACCACTCGTCCTGGTATTCACAACACCACCCGTCATTTGGTTTATCACATAACCACCCGTAAAATGTCCAAGTACCATTATAACAAATAAAATATTTCAAATATAAACATTTCACTACTATAATTTCATTTTAAATCACAAGAAGTAATTTGAATATATTTAAATAATAAATCCATTTTCATAAACCATTTAAAAAGAGATTTTTTTGAATCAAAGTGTCCCATACCACTTTGATGATTTTAATGGAATTATAATTTCAAAACATTAATTTCCATATATATAAATACTAAAAACAATTTTTAAAACATGGACATTAAAGATAAAGATTTAGAATAATGAATCTTTAAAACATTCAAAAATTATATTTTTGTTAAAGAGTTTTTAACAAAATGAGAGACTCTTGAATACAAATAATTTTGGAATAAAATGTAATCATAACTTAATAATATCATGGGAATAAAGGTATTCATGATATAATATGTCAAAGGACAATATATACACCATATAAGAGCGAATTGGTTCAAAAAAGCAATGAACTCTCAATGGAAATGTAAATTGAGATGAAATCCGTTATAAAGATGGTATCCTTAAATTAAGGATAAATCAATCTCATAATTATGTGTGAAAAATATAAATTAACCCAATATAAGTGGATATTATTTGTAAAAAAATTAGATTACATTCACACATATTAAAAGTATGACATATTCAATAATTACAAGTTGAACCCAATGAAATCGAAATTGGGTTAAGAAGTTCCCTTGTAAAAATTCGACAGCCTAACAGAGTCACTTTAAAATTCAGAAAATGAGTTAATGAGACAAAAAGGATATCTAAACACTTGGAAATAAATTTACATCAATAAGGATATAGAATAAAAAATCCCAACATAATAATATGTGAATTAAAAGACATAACAAAAAGAATCATTTTTTAAAGAAGAGGAGGGTGAAAGGTCCCCTTACGGATTTGGGTATCTTTCGAAACGTACACCCCAGGGAAGAAGGGTCATAAAATGAAGATGTAAATACCCATAAATGAAATTATATTACAAAAATATTATAATAATGGGCAGTACATATACCACTCAAAGAAAATGGTGGCAAATGTAGCAAAAATCTCACGGGAATAAAAGTGAGATGAAAAATCCCTTACGAAAACTCGGTAGCCTAACGACGCCACTTAAAACGTCCAAAAATGGATTTATGAGATAAAATAGGGTCTATAATATTATGAACATAAAAATTAAAGTATGAGGAATATAAAATAACATCCCCAAACATAATAAATATGAGCTTAAAAGAAATGACATATAAGAGAGTACTTAAAAAGAACGAGAGATGTAGGATCCCTTACCTCAAGTCCAACTTGCCTTGTTCGTTTATTTATATTCCTAAATAATAAAAATTGGTAAATTTATAATTTCTTAAGGACCTAATTTAAATATTATTATTCAGTTCATATCTCTTATTATAATGTTATAATAATTGGTTAATAATGTGAGTTCATATCAGGCATTTTTATCGATGTTCGGTACATGAGTCCAAATTGAGCTTGTTGGAAAAACAATTTCCAAGAAGTTATAGGTATATCATCTCATGAATATTATAAAAGATTTAAATATAATATATATCCAGTATATATTCATTTTATACTATTCCATAATATTTGGTGATAAAAAATGAAATGCACCGTTCATGGAGACGGTAGGCCGTACGTACGCATGAACGATACTTTCATTTTTTTGGTCATATTAATGGAATTAAAAATAAATGAGATATATATATATTATAATTACATAATGATATAAATAATTTATATGTAATATATGACATATATATCAATTATATATATGTACTTATAATAGTACAAAACATTTGGAGATAAGAAATGAAATGTACCGTTCATGGAGACGGTAAGCCGTATGTACGCATGAATGCTAATTTCATTTATTTTTTTTGTATTAAATGGAATGAAATAATATTATATAAAGGTATATTATAAGTCCAGTAGGATATAATAAGTAATAACATTAATTACATCCTTGATACGTCTCACATATGGCATTAACGAATCAAATCACTTTGAGGAGGCGGTAGTCCGCACTTCCTAAAATGAAGATATCACGTTTTCCCATAATGGAAACCATAAAGGTATGCCATAAATGAAAAATAAATAAGATTAAGGAAAACATAAACATATTATAGATCATATATAAATATAGTGACATATTAATGGAAACCTTTGAAGGTGTTAAAAGAATATTGAACAATCATCGTTTCGTGACACAGTAATTCGCCATCCATAGAAACAGAATGTTCTTTAACCATTAGACGGAGGTGTGTAGAAGTATAGCTATAATCCTCCGTATAAAAACATCCTATTATATTTAATATACTGGTGTTATTTAAAAAAATTAATAAAAAGAGTTTAGTGGGTTGGAGAAGCCAAATAAAACAAAAGAACACAAGTGAATACATTACCTTAAAATCGGGTAACTCTTTTTGATTTGAGCCCAAAGGATTCCGTGTAAAGGATTCTGCCCAAAGTTAGGATTCTAGGAGTAATATAGCGATGTGGAGAGACAAAATGAGCAGAGGATGTCCAAGCCAATGTCTTGAGAGGTGTTGGTAAGTAGGTAGAGCTGGGCTCCTTTTATAAGAGGGAGATGGGGCACTCTTGGAATGTAAAGAAATGTTACTTTATATTAAAATGACTTTCGGATTTTAAAGGTCCCACATTGACATATTTCGAGGATAAGGTGATAAGGGTTATAAATATACTCATCCAATATTTTTTGGACAAGTTTATGTCTTAGATTTTACATTATCATTTCATTCTATTTAAATCGTTCATTAATGAGGTAATTGATGCTTCATCATGGTTTCATAAATAAATTAATTTATTTAATGTCTAAAAATTATAAAAAAATACTATGATGTAGGAAATATTTTAATCTTTCAAATTAATATTTATTGTCAAAAGTATGACTTGTATAACCCTATGTAAAAATTGTTTTAGTAAAAAAATACATGTTTGTGACATTTTTATTTTAACTTTAAATAAAAAGTTATTAATGACATTTTCCTACCAAAGTGGCACCATGGGGTCCCCAAGTTGACCCATGGATTTTCTGGGTCGGACATGACTCATACAATATTTTTAGTACATGTGTCAAGGTCATTTCATATTATTATAACATTATCCTTACCTTAAATCACACTAATTACCTTTAATCGCGATTAATAAAACATAAAAGTTACTATTCACCAAAAAAAAATATTTTAATCCCATTGAACCACATTTTACATACTAATAAAACCATGTAAGTCGGATTTTGGAAATTCAAATCCCAGAAGTGGTAAAGATTCATTTAAATGAAAAATTAGTTTTTTAACTACCACTTAGTAGTTCCACTATTCATCAAAATTGAAGTTTTTCAGAAAAATACCAAAAATTCAACCTAAGCTATATTTGATATTCCGAATTCAAAAATGATGTCTATTTTACAAATTTCAAAACATATAAGTTTCATTAATTAATTTAATAATTAATTCCCGCTGTCAAAACAAATAGCGCGTTTTTAAGAAACAATATTTATTAAAAGATTGACACTAGTTTAAGTCCAATTTCAATGTGAAATTAATTCCAATGACCACCATTGGATTAAATGGTAAAATTATATTCTAATTTTATTTTAAAACCAATTATAAAGATTATCTAATCTAATAAATAAATCAGACTAAAATAAGTTTTGAATTAAAATACAACATTTGCACGTATTCATTAAAAATGGACTTTATCAAAAAAAGACAAAAACCTACACAAAGTAAATTTTGATATCCTGATTCTAAGGAAGGATTTTATTTGGTCCAATATAACATATAAAATTGTCAAAAAGTGGATTTAAAAAGGGTTCTCCATCAAAAGGCAGTTAATTGACCTTTTAATGAATATTAGAATATTAACGCATAAAATTGGATTCATTCGCATTTTAAGCCTCTAACATTTATTGGATAAAAGTAAAAATATTTGACAAATGTATATAATCTTTTTTTAGTTAGTTCTGATCATTCCCGCTATTCCAATGACTAGACTTTATCTATTATTTTAAATAATAATATTATATTATTAGAGTGCAACCTAAGATTTCAAAGAAACTTGTTGTTGCGTGTTGGGTACACCCTCAAGCATAGCGTACACTTTAAATTAATATTAAAATTTTATTCACAAATATGGATAAATATGAAAAAAAGTAATATTCTTTATTGACCTGGGATGTTATATGTTTAGAAAATGGTTTTAGATTATGTAGGATTAGATGATGACGAGGTTTGTTTTTGCCTCTATGATTGGATCGTTGTCTAATGTTGTGAGTAATTTAAATGTGTGGCTAGCTAGGGGGAACCGCAATAGAAATTCATTTTTTTATTTGGATAGAGTTTTTTATGTATTGAGTTATTTTCTATGTGATTGGTTGGTGGTGATCACAAAGGATCATCCAGTTGAGTGGAGGTTGTTGATCTGTTGGCGATTAAAGACCTATGATTAACACCTTAAGTTGAGTGTTTCTAGGATCAATGGGTTTTGTTAGAGTGCCACAATGAATGTATAGTGGATCATCTGTGAAAATTCGAAGTGATCTATATTTATCTATGTTATTTTGAGGTTGGATAGTAGGATGGTGTTTGTTGTTTTTGGATCATTAAGGTAGGTCATGGTTAATGTCATGGTGAAACTTGTGGAAGAAATTAGTGAGTCTTGTGGATGGTGGAACATCAAAAATAGTTGTGGATTCATATGCTCTGGGTGGTGGTTTGAGAATATATTTTTGTATCCCTTGAGTTTAATCCATTGATATTTATGAAATGTGAACATATATAAGGAGAATTATAGTGCTCATCAGTGCTAGTGTTCGATGGGAGGTAATGCAGATTTATTTCTTATGGACCTGTAGGAATTGAGGATTCTTGGGTTTATGTTGCGAAAGATGTTTTTATCAATAAATCTCATGGGTAAGGGTAGGATATATCCATATAGTTTATATTGTATCAATTGATTATTAAAACATAAGTGAATGTATTGATCAGTGGTAAAAATGTTTGCTATGGTGACTCCAACCAATGGAGCATGGCCTGAACTGTTGCGCAGGCCATCAATGGAAGCTAGTGCCTTCATAAGGTGATTCATGGGGAGAATCCCACATTGCAACATAGTTCAGGTTATGAATAATGTTTCATATCATATTTCAAGGTTTGAACCATTTTTTGATTCATTATTATGAATCTAAAGCTATTTTTATGTTAATTGATGGTGTGAATTGAATTCATTAAATGATTCGAGGTTGAATCATGTGATAATGCATGATAAAGTGTCATTTTGAGGGAATGGAGACTTGATAAAGGACAATAAGTTTGTACCACTAATTTAATATTTGAGTGGGGCCTTTTGTGCGGTGTCATTAGTTAAAAATTTCTGGCAGTGTTAGGTATTTCTTATGAGGATCGTTCAACATGTCTTGAGAACACAAAGGAGAAATGGACTTTGAGGAAATTTATCACCTCCAAAAATAATTGTGTGCCTATGTGGAAATCTATGAGGAATGACTTCGGAGCATGAGTAGGATATTTGAGTGTGGAAGCTAGGTTTTTTAGGAGAGAAAACTATATTGACTTCTAATGGATGAGAACATTTTAGAGGGATAGATTGTGAACCCTCTAAAATTTCATGCAGTTTTATGAGGTTATATTTTATCTTAGATGTTTATAACATGTTCTATTCTTGATGTTGTAGGTGACTTGGATGATTTAGAGTGAATTATGGTGGTAATGGGGAAAACCTATCCCAACGAGATAGTTGTAAGAAAGATTCATCACTTGACATAGTGTGTAACAACGTGATTTTTGGAGGATGGATTTTAGGGGGTTTATATCAACAGTCCCAGGCATGAAATATTCTTCCACACCATAAAATCCCTATGTTTAATTTTTAAGAGGTAGGGACATAGTTTCACTTGACAACCCCTATTTATCCACCCCTTCCTTCTTCCCCAACCGAGTAACAAACTAGGTGATGAGGGACCTCTTTCCATTGTTGACTTTTGGTCTCCTATCCTTGTTTATTCACTGTTTTATGCATTAGTGGTTGTAATTACATCATATTACTAACTCAACCCACGTACAAGACTAAATATTTTTTTATTATATTATTTATTATGTTCCCTAAGACAAACTCAAATATATAAATTCCATATTTTTTATGGATTTATCATTCATGACATGTTGTGGGTGGTGATTCATGGGGATTATGCTCTATCGTCCTTAAGGTATGAAAACCTAACCATTTTGAAATGATTTTACATAATTACATTGCCTGATTTTCATGTAGATTCATGTGTTTTCATGTGAAATCTCTATTTTTGGTGTTAATGTGAAATGTTGAGGTCTGTATTAGTGTGGTAGGATCCTTATAGGAGTATGACATGTGTTCCCAAATTTTTTTAAAGAATCTGCATATCAGGAATGTTCATAAGACTGTCTACTTGGGATTTTTGGTTGGTAATATGATTTTTGAGCTAGGTAGGAGATTGTAATACATGGGAATGTGGCATAGTTGTTAGGGTATTGGACCCCCATGACTATTTTTCATTTAATTAATGAATTAAATCCCCATGACGATGATAGTGGTAGGAATCTACAATTAGGAAAAATGGATAGAAAGTTTCTATTTTGGATAAAGATGGGCTAGAATCACATAATTTATTGATGTATTGTCTTGGGTGGTTTTATTCCTATCTCACATGGAGTTCAAATTATATATTATGGTTGAGTAAATGAGATGTTGTGGATTATTTATGATATTCTTGGTCTATCTGTACATGTGGTGAGAGGAAAACAATGAAATTGATTGTTTTTTCAAACTTGTATGTCTATATATATAAGGAGTGAGATTTTAGTCCAAGATATATTTGTGTAATGGTTTCTAATTCATGTTTATTTGTGTTCTTAAAACATGTATGTGTCCTCCCAATAACCTATGGGGATGGGATAATGTGATTGTATTTGGCCACCCTAGAACCTATGGGGATGATATTGTTTGATTGTACGTGGATTCTATAAAATATATGAGGATAAGATAGTATTATTTACTATGTCATCCCCAGAGTCTGTAGGGTTAGGATGATGGGATTGATTGACTTCAAAACATTTTATAGGGGTACATCTGGGTGACTTGGTAGACATACCTGAGTACATTGTTATGTTTCGATAGACGTGATGATGCAATATCCATAGTGATGGGAGTGGGTCATGGGATGTATGTATGATAGGGTGCTTAATAGAAATAAATTTTGATAATGATCAAATGCAAGTAGGGTCAAGGTTCATAGCCTATTATTTAGTGCACAATGACCCAAAAAATTATATGTATGTTTCATTATTTTTATTTCTTCACTGCATAACAATTTATATGATGTGATGAATATTTTTATAAGGGGGTATTATTTTTTTCCATTATGTTTATATTCACACCCTTCATGTGAATCTCATTGCATGTTCATTCACTTTTTATCTAGTATTTAGGCAATGAAATTGGACATTCAAAGGGCTACAATACAAGGGGAGAAGGTTGGTCGAGGCAATCCGAGGACATTCTATGGGAAAATTTATTGAGATGGTTCTTTATTAATTTTTATTTTTTTATTATATATAGATCTTTCATTTATGGAGATATCATAACTTATATACTAGTTATTTTATTTCATCTATTATGGATTGGGTTGTCAATGTTGTTATTTATTTTTCCTATCACATCCTGTATTTACACTAATTTTTAATTATATGATAGAGTAATGTGATTGGATGTCTATTATTGAGGATATAGTATCCAAACATTATTTATTAGGAACTCACCTCTTGTTGGAATCTTCTTTCATATGGGGATGCAGACATGAGATAATGTTTCTTCTCCTTATCCCATGGTGGGTTATCCAATATGGGGTTTCACAGTTATCTACATGTAAACTGTTTTGTTGATCAAATTTTATATGATTATGGTGTCTTATATAATTCACTAGTGGTGAAAAAAAATTTTATTCTATCTCATTATAGAGACTATATTCAAGAGTTTCATAACATAAGCATAATTCTCTACTATAGGCTACTGGATTCCCATGATGATAAATAGTGTTATTGGTGTAGTGAGAAGATATTAAACCATAATGAACACATATATTCTCTTAATATTATGTTCATTAAATTTTATCTTAGAGGGATAAGTGGTGGATGGAAATCATTTATACCAATTCATAGATGAACTAACTATAATATGGTTTTAGGATTTTTTTCATAAAGAATATATTGTCTAAAACCATGAAACTATCTATGTTAGTATAATTGTATTTATTCAAGAAAAATAATCGATTGGTACTAGATTATTCTCATCAATTAGTTGAAATAGGTCCATATATACCTAATGAACTGTTGTGGGAATTTTTTTTAAATAATTTAATTTTGTTTATTGAAAAATATCTATTTTTAATGAAGAATTGTTTTTTTATTCAAGAATTGGGTCCCCGTCCATTATAATGAACTTGTTTTCTGGACAAATGAATCTAGAAATAGATTTTTGTATTGAGATACATCATACAAAGATGAAGATATGAATATTAAGATGTTGATCAGACACATTTTTATATTCATTTCCATCAGCTAAACATTAAAAATCATCAGATTAAAAAGAATCTGATGCAGAATATGTTGTTTGTTGGATGTTTTTCCATTCCATATTCAGAGGGAAAGATTTCTATAACTCAGAAGGAAAGAATATGTTGATTTTAGGAGTTTATTTTTTTGAAGGGTTTTGAAAGATGATTTTAAGTCATGATTTTGTAAGTTCTCATACTTTCTAAAATAATCATATGATTCTTTGCTGATCAAGATGTTCTCACAAATCAAGAACACAATCATGATAAAATATTTTGAAGGAATGGTGAAGAGTTTTGAATAATTTCATAGTTTCAAAATGATATTTCCATCATAATTAGATTTACATCGCAATGAGCTAAGAAAGAAAAAGATGTCGGTGAGCCTAAGGAAGAAGTAATTCATATAGGTAAAATAATTCTAATATTTTTTTACATATATATTTGTACTTGTATTTTCATATTGAAAAAATCAGACTATGTTTTTTCTACTCAGATTTTCATACCTATATTTCTATAATTGAATTTTCATACTGGGAAATTCATATTGATATTTTTATACTCATATTTTTATAATAGTGTTTTTGTACTCAGATTTTCGTACTCGAATTTTTTTATTGATATTTTAATTGAGGGAAAATTGTAATAAGATTTTCATACTCAGATTTTCATATAGAAAAATAAATAAAGTGTTTTTTTATTGGGAGAATATTATTGATATTTTTGTACTGATATTTTCATGCTGAGTTTTTATCACTCAATTTTTCATACACTGATTTATTTACAAAAATAATTTTTACTGAATTATTCATATTTAAGATTTCTTACTAAGAGTTAATTGTAATGAGTTGCGAAAGAAACATATTTCAATGAACTGAGAAAGATATAATTATTCAAATAAGTCAATCATGAAACTATTATTATTTTAATTCTATGAGAAATATAAGGAGAACTGAATAATTCAATGTTGAAGATTAAATGTGAGATATTTAAAGAATTTTTAAATTTGAGGAAGTATGGAAATTTTCAAGTTTCCCTCTTGTTTTCTCAATTACCTATAAATACTCAATCAGATCATTTATCAATTTCAAACTTTTACACACTCGAAAAAGGTGGAGTGATGGAGAATTTTATGTAAATGTTCCCTTATGAATGAAGAATAATAGTATTGATAATTCCAGAAGAGTTTTAATTTTTCATATTGAAGATTGACTCCATATTTTCAAAGAATCAGATCCAACATTATTGTATTCAGAAAATTGTTCCCAACATCATTATATTGAGAAAATCCAATCCCACAATATCATATTCAAATAGTCGGACCCAACATCATCGTATTGAAAAAATTGGATCCAACATCCTCATTTTGATAAAATCAAATCCAGAATTCTCATATTGAGAAAATTTAATCCATTCAAATCGGATTGAGGATTCATACTCCGCAACAATAGTGAATTTTAAACAATGCCTTTATTCTATTGTTTGGATCAATTTTTTTTATATAAAAAAATTAATCTAATGGGTACAATTATAATCATTCATATCAGTAGATATTAGGTGTCTAATGGTAGTTATCGCAGGTTGTATTCACTTATTCAAAATAGTGGATTTCAATAGACCTATATGAGTGGCTATGGAATGGATGTATGGTACCAAAGTAAGGCCAAAAATTGTAAATATTATGTGGTTTACATGATTTACTAATATTCCATGCATGAGTATTTACTTATAGATAATAATTAAATAAATCATAACATGTTGGATGTGTTTTTTTAAACATTTGAGTCTTTTAAAAAGTTAACAACTGATTCAACCCCCCTTCTATGTTGTTATTCAACTCTTTTTAAATAAAATTTGTTCTATGGAGATATTTCCTTGTTTAATCATTATCATGTACAATATAAATTATAGAAATAGTGGAGGAATTACTAGGTATGATGGAAAACATTATTATGGATGAAAAAATAAGATGATTCATTATCACCTATCTCTTGGAGAAGATGTTGTTGATGCTGCTACTATGAGGTTTCCACCTATTAAGAATGATTCCCCAATTTAATTTTCATATAATAGAAAAATAGAATTTTATGGAAAGGATAGAAATTATTTTCCCATTTTCTTATCATAAAATCATTATGAGGAGGTGATAGGTCTCAAAACATCAAAAAATATGTGGGACAAGATGGAATGTGTTTTCCAAGGGAATAAAAAAGTTGAGGATGAAATACTAAAAATCTATCATAGTAAGTATGAATACATTATAATGATAGATGGTGAAAAAAATTGGAAAATAATTCACTATTTCAAATGAAATTGTTTGACATATCAGTGGATTCAAAGAGTTCTTAGAAGATTCTATAATTGTGAAGAAACTTATTAGAAACTATCCATACATGTTTGATTCTAAAATTTACTATTTATATGACAAGGATGATTTATCTATTTATGAATTACATAAATTTATTTTTTTCTTCTTATGAATTGAGGAAATTTCCAATTCTTAAATATAAGATTAAAGATGATATATAAATATAAGATTTGAGAACGATGAAAAACAGAAGATGTTGAAGAAAAAAATCATCGTGAGTCTGATGATAAAGAGGATGATTAATTGAATGATGAGATTATGTATCTTATCCCTAAAAACAACCAAATAGGATGATGAAATTATTAGGGTAAACTTACTCTAAAATGTTTTGAGATTTGTGGGATAAGACACTTTTGTTTGAATTCCCCAAGAAAAAACTGGACAATATTGAGATTTTTTGGATTACAACCCACGATGGATGAAGTGGAACAAAAATGATAAAGATGAAATTTCATTCAATAATCACAATAAAAAGTTTACAGGACAAATGTCACGACCCGACCCTACCCGGTCTCGAGCCGCAACTACCCCAAGCCCGCCTCCATAGGCCAGGGGCTGGCGACCAGCGCCGAAGGCACAACAACTCGGGGAGGCCTTTGCCTAAGCACCTGTACACACGCACATGCAGCAAACTCAATGAAAAAGTGCAGAGTAAAAGAAAAGACAAGTAAAGGAAAGGGGAAACTGCTATATAAATACCACAAATGTTCATCGACCTCTAAACAGTACAAGGTTCAAGCTGAAAGGAAAAAGGGGCAAAACACGCACCCAACCAAAAAGTTCCACAACCCGGCAACAGGTAAACAAAAAGAAATAGCTGATGGGTCTGGCACTTGGAACCCGGCCACGACCACCGCACGTGGTCCAAGCTCCCAAGCTCCTACGCTCCACTGAAGTCATGCTCCACCTGTCTGTCATCTGTACGGGCACACCAAGTGCGGGCAAAACCCAAGCAGGGGTGAGTATAAAAATACTTAGTAGCATACCCCGAAGGCTCGAGGGAGCAACAAAGGAGGTACCGAAGGGTGAGCAGTAGAGAGAACAAGGAATACAAATGAGTACAACCATGGGTGCAGAAAGAGTAACAGCTCAAACCAACAAGAGAAAGATAGAAGACTCGCCCTAACACAGGGATCTAGGAACGGTGATAATCTACAATTCTTGTCGAGCTTTCGCTGCCTATAGCAGGAAAGTAGACTCGTCCAACCACGAGAAGCTAGACACGGAAAACACGTGGCATACCCCACGCATCTTTGCCTCTCCTAGAAGGAGAGCAGCCAAAACCCAAGGAGTGGGTACTCGTACGAGGTATATACATATATATGCTCTGCCAAGAATCCCGAACAAGCTCGTAAGGTGATCTCCGTCCCGTAGCTCAGCCCAAGAAAACAATTAGCCAACAGTCCCGAACATAACCCATCATCGTCGCCCAGCAACCCGCACGTCTGCCCTGAACTGCAAGCCAAGGGGCTCAGTCACCGCACCTTGATACTATCCGCTTTGGGCGACACTGACTCACCCGCACGGTTTTAGATCGCGTCGCAAGAACGCGTCTCGGTGGGGAAAGCACACCTCGTACTTGAGATTTCTAGGAAAGTCAAACCACACCTCATCACTACCCTACAGTCGAGACGTCTTCTCAAAGTCAAGTTGTTCCATCACCAACCCGTACAACCAAGGGTCCCGCTCCAGTAATCATGGAGGAAAGCCACAGACTAGCCTAGTCGGAAGGACTAAGTCTGGAATGCCAACTGGTGTCCCACTGCCCAGCCCTGCTTGAGGGTAATTCATAACCAGATATCGGGTGACCCACTGCCCAGCCCTGCTGGAGGGTAAACCCTAATACATCGTCAGGTGACCCACTGCCCAGCCCCGCTGGAGGGTAAACCATATTCAGATATCGGGTCTCCCACTGCCTAGCCCTACTGGAGGGTAAACCCTAATACATCATCAGGAGACCCACTGCCCAGCCCTACTGGAGGGTAGACCTTAATACATCATCAGGCGACCCACTACCCATCCCCGCTTGAGGGTTGACCTGGTATAAGTCGACAGGTGACCCACTGCCCAGCCGTGCTGGAGGGTAGACCTGGAACTAGACAACGGGTGACCCACTGCCCAGCCCTACCGGAGGGTTGACCCTAAGAGGTCGTCGGGTGACCCACTACCCAGTCTCTGCTGGAGGGTAGACCCTATGTGCATCGGGTGACCCACTGCCCAGTCTCTGCTGGAGGGTAGACCCTAATAGTATTGGGTGACCCACTGCCCAGTCTCTGCTGGAGGGTAAACCCTAGAAGTCAGTGAGAAACCCACTTCCCAGTCCGGCTGGAGGGTAAGCCCGAGGAAGTCGATGAGTAACCCACTGCCCAGCCCCGCTGGAGGGTAAAACTCAGAACCGCTCTGCCATCTCTACAGGAGGGTACAACACTGGCCGACCAAACACGGAGTGGGTGTCGCGCAACCACCCAACTCCAGAACAGCTCTCCCAAAAGAGGTGCAGCATCCGCCCCAGCACTGGGTATCGCTAGCACCGCTACCGGCCAATCCATCGCGAGCGAAACCAGGGGGAGACCACTCAACCCTGCTGGTCAAACAAATGAGAACAAAGGGACCCTCTACACCGCGAGAGGTCCAAGTACGCAAAGCAGAACCAGGCAGGAACGTGGTGCCCACCCAACATGTGGCCCCATCTCAACCCCATCTGAGCGCACAACCATCCTCGGGTACAAACAACCACACGTACCTCCAAGCGCACCCGTATACTCCTGGAGTATACCACATTCCAACCCAAATGCTATCGTTCCCACGACACCCAGCGTCAACGCGAAGGCGTGACGTAACAACTCCACCTCAAGGCCCACGCACGGCCAGCCACATCTCGTGGACCAATTACATCACTCTCCCAAGAGTGCGCGATCACATGCCAAGTGTCCGCCATAAACAAGGTAGAACGAACCGCCACTGGAGCACCTTTCACATACCACATTTCCCAAGATCGTGCAAGAGGCTCCATATAACCAAATGGATCACGCCGTTGTAATCCTCAAGGAAAAACATGCGAGATCGACTACTTACTCGCCTCCAACGGATACCCGACAGAAAAGTCACCAACACCGCCTCATGCCCGAACGGCGTCCCGTGATCCCAAGCCTCGGCCCCAAAAACAGTCGGGTGCATCGCACCATTGTGATCCCCTCAGGAAAACACGTCAAAAGCACTACTCACTTGAGTGCAACGGATATCCGGAGAAAAAGGTGCATCTAGGCAAATCGCACACGAGCGGTGCCACGTGGGACCTGCAACCCGGTCCCGAAACTCCATGAGAGGATCGCACCATTGCGATCCTCTCGAAAAAGCACACAAGATGGACTACTCACTTGTCCAAAATGGTCGCCCGGTGATAAAGATGGAAAATCACCGTCGACGCCCCAAACAGCCCTTGTGGGGCCCGCACCATCGTGCATAATTATAGTGGCCAGACTTCGCCAATGTGATGCCCTCGAAAAAACACCCAACATTGACTGCTCGCACGCCCCGTACGGACGTCCGAGGAAAAAGTTGCTAAACGCTACACGGAGCTCAAAAGACGGGCCGTGGGGCCCACACCTCAACTCCGGCTTCAAGGCCCGGAACCAGCCTGGAAACCTCCACCTCGACGCCAGGGTTCCAATGCAACGGACGGCACTCAAAGTGGACGTCGGATGCGTCTGCGCCGCTCAAAACAAGATTCCCGGAAAAAATGCTCGTCTAATTAAAGACACGCCGCGCCTCCGCGGCCCCTCGTTTCGGGAATTAAAAATTCCCAAAACTATCTCAAAAACTCCACCTTGATGCAAGCTCCGTGCTGCTGCAGACTGCGCGCAAAACGGACGCCTGTAGCCCGAAATACAGGCGTCCGAATGCTGAGGGCAAAGCCCCTTGGGCCGGACCGGCCCGGACCGGCCGGTCCGCCCTGCTTGGGCCGGCCCGTGGCTTAGCCGTGGGTCCGGTTCACCCCTCCGCGGCCAACTTGGCCGCGGCTTGCTCCAGCCGACCGGCCGCCTCGCGGCAGGTTGATTCCCCACAGCGACCCGCACGACGTGGGTCGCGGTCGACGCACGGGGCCGCGCGCTTCGCGGCCCCCCTCACCTCCGCCTGCCGGCGCCGCGGCCGACTTCCGGCAGCCGCCGCCGAAGGCTTCCGCCGCCTTCCGGAAAGCACCGCTGCCGCCTCCGAAGCCCCGGCCGACCGTCCTGCTGCGCCGCGCTCTGCCCCGCGCCGCCGCCGTCTGCCGCCTTCGGCCCTTGCCGGAAACCGGCCGTGGCCGGAAAATTTCAGAGGACCACCGGAAACGATCCGGTGGTCGAAAATTCGATCCGGATAACATTCCGGAAATCTCGGGACAAAATCTAAGCGATTAAGGGCTTTGATTGAATATCAGGAAGCAATTAGACACTAAAATTCGAATTCAAAGAGGGGTTCGGGATTTAAAACGAAAACGAACACCGCCTACCTCGTAGGGCTTCGCCCGGCGCTTCCCGCGCGATTCGACGCGCGCCATCGTCTCGCCGGAGCCACCTCACCGGAGTCGCCTCGTCAGAGCTCACCGGAGCTCTCTGGAAAGGAGGAAGGTAGGGGAGGGGTTGTCAGGAAGAAGAAGAAGTGGAAGAAGGGGGGGGGGTGCATGTTTAAATAAAAACACTTAAACACCCCGCCCGGCACGCCCCCGACTCCGCTCCCGAAGCAGACAAAAAGGAGGGCGTTGCTGGGGTAAACATGATGCTTCGAGCACAACGGTGGTCTCGGAATTTTAATCCGAGACCCCGTTCAAATGTTATTAAACATAGCACCCGAGGCCGCCAAATTATGAAAACGCCCCTGGGGCCATTTTTCACAAACGGCCCGCGCCCGCGAAACTTATAACGCTTCTAGGGTAAAAGGCACACTCCGAACTCAATGGTTCCCTCGGTTTTTCAATCCGAGCCACTGTTTATGAGATTCTAGCATTTCGCCATTAAACGAATTAATTAATTAATTAATTAATCAATTTAACGTTCCAGATGCGGGCGAGGGGTCCAAACATCCCGCGCCGACATGTTTTATGTCGCTCCTAGGGTAAATAACCCATTCTGGACCCATCCGTACACTCAGATCCCTGATCTGAAACTCCGTTTAGGAGTTATCCCATTTATTTAGCATTTCCAGTGTGAACGCACTGAAAATTTAATTCCGGCCACTCCGTGGCTCGGAATCGCACGCCGTCTGAAGGCACGACTCTGAATATTATCAAGAATATTCCAAAGTCTTTCTCAGCAAAAAACATGGGCTTAAATCATTCCCTCCTTCAATCTTTTCGTCCTCAAAAATCAAAACTAGGGAGCAACACAGGGTACTAAGCCCACACCTGGCTTTCCCATACCCTGAAAAACCCACGCACAGCTCTGCATCACCGCACACAGATCAAAGGATTGATCTGTTCATGCGAGGTCGTCCCTTGCCGATGTCGTGCACCCACTCCAGACTTTGGGGTTAGGGAAAGGCGGTAGGGTACCTCTCCATCCCTTTGCACGGTTTCAATCGGCCCGAAGGCCCTCGGGGGTAGCTCACCTCCCTGAACGAACCTCTACACCGCACTCCGCGACTGGAATCACCGCTTGCACCTGAAACAAGGCCCGGTGATTCCCTCCTTCAGAATATCCATATGGTGAAACACCCAAGGATATCTGGTCATGCTAGAGGCTCCACAGTCGATGCTCTCTTACACGCTCAAAAGGAGAATGAGTCAACACCATCGACTAAAGGAAAATGTCTCACGCCCTTTTACCTTAACAACACAGGGTTACACCCGACGCCCTGCGTCACCCTGGTAACACCTCAAACAAGGAGCAGGGAGAAACATCTTTCACACGCAGAGCCTATCAATTATACTGCAAGAAGTAGAAGAGTCACAAGGGGTACCTCTCACCATCCCATGATCTACCAGATCGTAGACATCCAAAGCTCGCGGTTGTCCATGGTCCCAACCGTCCGCTCCCGGAGCCTGACGTGGACCTCCGAGTGGTGTTGGGGAGATCTCGTAACATCGTCCCCCACTACTAGCTCCTCCCGCTCCTCTGCTAGCACCACCTCTCTGGATACTACTCCGATCACGGCGCTGCCTCCATCATGGTGGTGCGCCTGCTGCCTGCCCGAAACTCTCAGCAACCCGGGTCGGGCAGTCTCGTGCCAAGTGACCTCACCCGTCAAAATCATAGCACCGGCGCTCTCTGGGCTGCCCTGGTGCCCTCCGGCGCCACTGTGGTGTACGACCATGACCCGGGATCCACTCACGGAAGGTCATCCTCGGATGAGGCCCTACGCCCTTTCCACCATAGTGGTATACGACCACATCTCCGAACCCGGTAGTGGGAAGGCCACCTGCATCGAGGTCCTGTCCTCCGGCGCCTGCTAGCAACGGCAGACGTCCCGGCTCCGTCGCGCCCACTGCCACCACCAACCGCAAAACATAACATGAAGCCCTCTATCACCAGCGCCTGCTCAAGCACCCCAGCATATGTTGAAATGCCCAAGGGTACTCTGACAGCACGAATCTCTCGGCGGAGACCCTGCTCAAACTTCCGCGCTCGGAAGTTGTCGTCACAGACCAAGTCTACGTAAAAGCGTGCACGGTCTGCAAAACTAGCCGCATACTCGGCCACCATCATCCCTCCCTGCTGAAACTGCAGGAGCTCCTGAATACGAACGGAGCGCATGCAGGAGGGGAAAAACTCCTCACGGAGCAACAACTGAAAGTCGCCCCAACGAAAGCGACGACTCGTCAAGAAACCGAGTCACCAGACTCCACCAACACCAAGCTGATCCAAGAAAAAGGCTGGATGCCAAAGCCACTCTCTGATCTGTCGGCGTCTGCACAAGCCTGAAAAGGCGAACCACTGCCTCGAGCCAAACCTCTGATGCCTGAGGGTCTGGCTCACCACTGAACCTCAGCGGTGTCTGCCTCTAGAACTCACGGAGCGCGCTCAACCTGCGCTCAAGCTCAGCCTGCTCTACTGAAACTGCCTGCTGCTCAATAGGTGGGGGTGCTGCTACCCGGCCCACCCTGTGAAAGGGGCTCGCATGATGGGTCCTGGACTGTGGCCTCGTAGCTCACAGGGTCGTCGTCACGAACCCAAACTGGTATCCTGGCTGGCTTTCCTCGCAGAGACATCCTTAAAATTATCAAGGAGTGCCGCAGTCGGATGAGAATATATGTATATACCACAACAACAATGATGGGGAGCTGACTCAAGAAGGACAGTCAAGACTCAGTCCTATGTGATGCACAAACAAATTCCCTTCAACAAGTGTCTCAACATGCCGAGTCGACAAGCGGGTTATCAAGGTCCTGGTGCATGGATACGTCGGCCGCCGCACCATCACTAGACTCCCGGGCCTGAGAGCCGCTCTCGAGACACGTTAACACTGTTTCCCTATCTCCCAACAAATTCCTCTTTTAGGGACGTCCGCACAACATCCCAAGGAATGAACCACCTCTGATACCACTTTGTCACGACCCGACCCTACCCGGGCTCGAGCCGCAACTACCCCAAGCCCGCCTCCATAGACCAGGGGCTGGAGACCAGCGCCAAAGGCACAACAACTCAGGGAGACCTTTGCCTAAGCACCTGTACACACGCACACACAACAAACTCAATGCAAAAGTGCAGAGTAAAAGAAAATACAAGTAAAGAAAAGGGGGAACTTCTATATAAATACCACAAATGTGCATCGACCTCTAAACAGTACAAGGTACAAGCTGAAAGGAAAAAAGGGGCAAAACACGCGCCCAACCAAAAAGTGCCACAAACCGGCAACAGGTAAACAAAAAGAAACAGCTGACGGGTCTGCCACCTAGAACCCAGCCACGACCACCGCACGCGGTCCAAGCTCCCAAGCTCCTATGCTCCACTGAAGTCACACCCCACCTGTCCGTCGTCTGTATGGGCACACCAAGTGCGGGAAAAGCCCAAGTAGGGGTGAGTATAAAAATACTCAGTAAGATACCCCGAAGGCTCGAGGGAGCAACAAAGGAGGTACCTAAGGGTGAGAAGTAGAGCGAACAAGGAATAGAAAGGAGTACAACCATGGGTGCAGAAAGAGTAACAGCTCAACCCATCAAGAGAAAGACAGAAGACTTGTCCTAACACAAGGAGATAGGAACGGTGAGAAGATGCACTTCTAGTCGATCTTTCACTGCCTATAGCAGGAGAGTAGACTCGTCCAACCACGAGAAGCTAGACACGGAAAGCACGTGGCATACCCCGCGCGTCTTCGCCTCTCCTGGAAGGAGAGCAGCCAAAACCCAAGGAGTGGGTGCTCGTACGAGGTATATACATATATAAGCTCTACCAAGAAGCCCGAACAAGCTTGTAAGGGGATCTCCGTCCCGTAGCTTAGCCCAAGAAAACTAGTAGCCAACAGTCCCAGACATAACCAATCATCATCGCCCAGAAACCCGCATGTCTGCCCTGAACTGCAAGCCAAGGGGCTCAGTCACCGTACCTTGATACTATCCGCTTTGTGCGGCACTGACTCGCCCGCACAATTTTAGATCACGTCGCAAGAACGTGTCTCAGTTGGGAAAGCACCCCTCGTACTTGAGAGTTCTAGGAAAGTCAATCCACACCTCATCACTGCCCTGCAGTCGAGAGGTCTTCTCAAAGTCAAGCCGTTCCATCACCGACCCGTAAAACCAAGGGTCCCGCTCCGGTAATCACGGAGGAAAGCCACAGACTAGCCTAGTCGGAAGGACTGAGTCTGGAATGCCAACCGGTGTCCCACTGCCCAGCCCCACTGGAGGGTAATTCATAACCAGATATCGGGTGACCCACTACCCAGCCCTGCTAGAGGGTAAACCCTAATACATCGTCAGGTGACCCACTACCCAGCCCCGCTGGAGGGAAAACCATATTCAGATATCGGGTGACCCACTACCCAGCCCCGCTGGAGGGTAGACCTGGTATAAGTCGACAGGTGAATCACTGCCTAGCCGTGCTAGAGGGTAGACCTGGAACTAGACGACGGGCGACCCACTGCCCAGCCCTGCCGGAGGGTAGACCCTAAGAGGTTGTCGGGTGACCCACTGCCCAGTCTCTGCTGGAGGGTAGACCCTAAGTGCATCGGGTGACCCACTGCCTAGTCTCTGCTGGAGGGTAGACCCTAATAGCGTCGGGTGACCCACTACCCAGTCTCTGCTGGAGGGTAAACCCTAGAAGTCAGTGGGCAACCCACTGCCCAGCCCTGCTGGAGGGTAAGCCTGAAGAAGTCGATGAGTAACCCACTGCCCAGCCCCGCTGGAGGGTAAAACTCAGAACCGCTCTGCCATCTCTACAGGAGGGTACGACACTGGCCGACCAAACACGGAGTGGGTGTCGCGCAACCACCCAACTCCATAATAGCTCTCCCAAAAGAGGTGCAGCGTCCGCCCCATCACTGGTTATCACTAGCACCGCTACCGACCAATCCATCACGAGCGAAACCAGGGGGAGACCACTCAATCCTGCTGGTCAAACAAATGATCACAAAGGGACCCTCTACGCCGCGAGAGGTCCAAGTACGCAAATCATAACCCGTCACACACGTGGGGCCCACCCAATGTGTGGCCCCATCTCAACCCCAACTGAGCGCACAACCATCCTCGGGTACAAACAACCACACATACCTCCAAGCGCTCCCGTATACTCCTAGAGTATACCACATTCCAGCCCAAAGGCTATAGTGCACATGGTACCCAGCGTCAACGCGAAGGCATGACGTAACAACTCCACCTCAAGGCCCATGCACGGCCAGCCACATCTCGTGGACCAATTACATCACTCTCCCAAGAGTGCGCGATCACACGCCAAGGGTCCGCCATAAACAAGGTAGGACGAACCGCCACTAGAGCACCTTTCACATTCCACATTTCCCAAGATTGTGCAAGAGGCTCCATACAGCCAAACGCATCACGCCGTTGTAATCCTCGCGGAAAAACATGCGAGATCGACTACTTACTCACCTCCAACGGATACCCGACGGAAAAGCCACCAACACCGCCTCACGCCCGAACGGCGTCCCGTGATCCCGAGCCTCGGCCCCGAAAACAGTCGGGCGCATCACACCATTGCGATCCCCTCGGGAAAACACATCAAAAGCACTACTCACTTGAGTGCAACAGATATCCGCAGAAAAAGGTGCATCCCGGCGCACCGCACACGAGCGGTGCCACGTGGGACCCGCAACCCGGTCCTGAAACTCCACAAGTGGATCGCACCGTTGCGATCCTCTCGAAAAAGCCCACAAGATGGACTACTCACTTGTCCAAAACGGTCGCCCGGTGATAAAGATGGAAAATCACCGTCGATGCCCCAAACAACCTTTGTGGGGCCCGCAACATCGTGCGTAATTATAGCGGGCAGACTGCACCAATGCGATGCCCTCGGAAAAACACCCAACATTGACTGCTCGCACGCCCCGTACGGACATACGAGGAAAAAGTCGCTAAACGCTGCACGCAGCTCAAAAGACGGGCCGTGGGGCCCACGCCTCAACTCCGGCTTTAATGCCCGAAACCACCCTAGAAACCTCCGCCTCGACGCCAGGGTTCCAACGCAACTGACGACACTCAAAGCGGACGTCGCATGCGTCCGCGCCGCTCAAAACAATATTCCCAGAAAAACGCTCGTCTACTTAAAGACACGCCGCACCTCCGCAGACCCTCGTTTCGTGAATTAAAAATTCCCGAAACCATCTCAAAAACTCCGACTTGACGCAAGATCCGCGCTGCCGCAGACGGCGCACAAAATGGACGCCCGTAGCCCGAAATTAGGGCGTCCGAAGACTGTGGGCAAAGCCCCTTGGGCCGGACCGGCCGGTCCGCCCTGCTTGGGCCGGCCCGCGCCGGCCGGCCCGGTCCGCACAGCCGGGCCGCAGCTTAGCCGCGGGTCCGGTTCACCTCGTCACGGCCAGCTTGGCCGCGGCTTACTCTAGCCGACCGGCCGCCTCACGGCCGGTTGATTCCCCACAGCGACCCGCAAGACGCGGGTCGCGGTCGATGCACGGGGCCGCGCGCTTCGCGACCCCCCTCTCCTCCGCCTGCCGGCGCCCGCGGCCGGTGTAACACCCCAGGATTTTATGAAAAATATTATTTTAATTTCATTAATGTCTTGTGTTGTATTCTCCACCAAGATTACCTTGCGCTATACGCAACACCGTATTAGCTTGCAGTATACGCAACACTATTCTTGGATCGTGTTACACAAAATTTTGATAATAGTTATTCTACCCAACAATGAGTATATATATATATATATATATATATATATATTCAATGTATAAATGAAATAAGGTTGGATTCTGTTATACGAAACAAAGAAGGATTCTTTCACAACACGCAACCCTGACTTGGCTTGCATTACACGCAATCGCGACCTTCCTCGATAGCGTGTGTTGTACGCAATACTGAGTTTTAATAAACAATGATATATTATTATAATATTGTCATGAACTAGCCATTATGAATAGTGTTAACTAAATTTTGAATTTTATAACATTATTATTCATCTTACACATTTCTAGAACATGGTATAAGAACAAAATAAATTTTTCGGGTAAAATAAGTATTTTTCAAAAAATGCAGTTTTGCCGCCTTTTGATGGCGCACCCACATTAAATCTATTTTTTGACATGTTCATAAGTTAAATTTGACAAAATAAAATTCCTCTTTTGAATCACGATATAAAAATTTACATTAGATAAAGTTTTGATATTTTTCCGATAACTTTCATATTTTAATGAATAGTAAAAACACGCTATATTTTAATTAAAAAAAACTTTTTTCATCGTAATATCTTATGTGGTTAAATTATAATATTGAATGGTTTTAAAGTATAAATAGAATATATTTTTACCATTTAATATAATGTATGTCATTAGCATTGATTTTATCTTGAATTCGTAGTTTAAATCAATTCAATCTTTTGCAATGTTTTAAAGAAAAACCCGTTTTCGTTCGACAACCCCATTAATTTTAATTTAATTTCTGCATCTTTTGTGTATTTAATTTGGAAAAATTGATTCCATATTTGGAATCAGTTGGTCCAAATTATGTTAATAAGCTCATTTTTATTTTTGGGCATTGTGAATAGTAACTACGGTAAATTTTATTTACTATAGTTAAAGGTAAATTGGGTAATTAAGGGTAAATATAAGATTATAAAAATACTCAAACACTTGTAAAAATCCTATTGGATGACTAAAAGTCGACCCATATCACCTAAGGGTTGGATTATATTCATTTAATTAAATTTATTCAATGAAAATAATTTATTTATTATTAAAACCAAAGAATGTGACAACATGTCACTTTCTTAAATCTTATAAGTATAATAATTTTAATCTAGTGATAAACTTCATTAAACTTCGAAAATGAATAGTCTCCAGAAAGATAATACAGTTATATACATCATAGGAATTTATTTAGAATTTTTAGGGATTAAATAATTATCATTTATTATGACAAAAAGATGATGCAGTAATTGTCTTATTAATGAAATATTGACATAATTGATGTTATAAATGCCCAAATAAATGTAATTTGAGACTTTTTATGACTTACACTAATTTTCTAGGTCAATATGACATGTTATTGTTAATTTAAGTAACTTTTTTCGAACTTATCATTCTGTTATAAATTTCATAAAAATCATGTACCAAATAGTGTCAAAATGGACATAAAATAGTTTTTGAAACAAATATTATATTATTAATTGTTATTTTATTCCTAAAAATCTATGGTTCAGCCAAATGACTTAGATAAGATTATATATATTAATAATAAGAAACTTGGGGTTCTTTTGGTTTGATATAGTAAGTTTATTAACCATATAGTGTAAGAAAACAAAAAGACACGGTAAAAGTTAAATTATTTAACTTAGAGTTAAATCTAATTGATAAGGTTAAAATAATAACCTAAACTTGTCTAAATCCTATTTTATGAGAGGATTTAGACCCATCCCCACCTTAGCCTCGAAATTAATCAATTTGGAGCTATTTAAAACCGAACATGACTTTATAATAAAAAAATATTTTTAGTTATTCCAAAGGTGCCCCTCTCCTCCCTTATAAAAGGGAACCTCCTCCCTCTCTTCCTCACACAACATTGAGCCTTCAAGCTCGGCCAAACCCTGCCAAATTCTCTTCTTCACTTCCCTAGCAACATCCTAGAAGTTCTGGTCTTCCTCAAAGACCAATTTTAGTGCCCTAAGAGGAGGTCTCAAAGAGGCGCTTCAAAGAAGAGGTAATTTCCGTTACCGATTCTTTCACCTTTATTTCTTCTTCCACTTATTCTTCTTATGTTTTTTCATTATGAAGTAATAACATCAGTATCACTCATATAATGATATGTTATTATATGTATGAAACAATCCTATTTCACCATCTATCCATCCTACGGAAAATGAAATCACCGCGCGTGCGTACGTACGGAATACCATCTCCACGCCGTGGTGAAATCTATTTTTCCACCACCACCTTACATGGATGGGTATAATGGTGTAAATAATAACTATATATTATTATTTTAATGTGATATTGATTCTGAAATATTATACATACACTACAATACATTCCCACGATCATGAGAACGATATCATCGCTCGTGCGTACGTACGGACTACCGTCTCCACGACGCGACGAGATTCATTCTCCACTTTAACCATTCATGAAGGATTATAAAGTATATATAATAAGTAATCATGAAATATATGACATAATAATGACACTGGATTTATGTGTATATATATGTATGTCATCTACTTAATTCCGTTCAACTCAATAAAGAAACGAAAACAGCGTTCATGCGTACGTACGGCCTACCGTCTCCATGAACGGTGTATTTCTTTCCATTTACTGATTTATTATATATATGTATATTCTGAATATATATATATATATATAAATCATGTTTTATATTCTAGAATTAAGTAATCATGATCTAAGTAATCATATGAATAATTACAAGTCAAAACACCAACGACAAATGAAACAATTTTACCCAAAATGCTCTTTAACATGGAATTTACAAAAGAACGGGTAATATAAAGTCATAAGTGAACCATATATGATATCATAACAACGAATATGATTCTGTAATAAGTCAATGAAATTATTTAAATCATTATACAGGAGGTTCGGACACTTACGAAGAAAATCTGACCTAATGTAAGGGAAAATATCACAATCTCATTTTTATCTGAGATTGTTTATACTTTGAAAGTTACTGGGGTATATTTTATCATCCACATCCATGTTTCCTCAATATGTAATATTATTTACATCCACCTACAATTGATAAAACCTATTTTACCCTTTGGTATGTTTTTAGTAAAATATATCAAAGGAATCTTTTGTCATTTTTCGTACGAGGTACTTTTTGACTTTTCCAAAAAAATTATGAAAATAATGTTTTTTTTACTTATACATCATGAATGGATTTTTAAAACATTATTTCCAAGAAGCTTCCTTTACAAGTTTTCAAGTTTATATTTAATCAACTTCTTTTAGTTTAGAATTGTATGACATGTTATGAAAGGAAAAGTGTTTTTGATGAAGAAAGGATATTTTCCTCAAGAATGGAGTTCAAGTGTTTTATCAAAATTATTTTCCATCTAAGATAATAAAGGGTTCTGTTTCTATTATTAAATTGATTTGATTATGTTGTGATGGAATTATTTTTATGAATTACTTTATCTTATATGAATTGTTTTATGATGTCATGATGTTTAAGATTCCCATTTTTATTTCATGGGTTATGAAATGATGTATGATTTATGATTTTGTGGGACACATAAGAATGGTATCATTATGAGATGGGTGGGACCTATATCTCCCTCCATTGCATTGGGTAAAGATTTTATATCTCATGAGATAGACATGGCTGGAATGGTAGGTTATACCGGTTCATTTAAACAGGACTGAAACGAGGGTGACTCGGTTCAGAAATGGACTTTGTCCACTAAGATAGTCTTGGCAATGAGTCTTGACGAATAAGATATGATTCTCTATGATTATGTGTGCATGCCACAAAGTTTCATGTTTTAAGTTATGATTATTGGGATTTCATTTCACGACTATGATTTATCCCATGTTATGAAATTATGCTCTCTTTTTCAGGTTAAGATTTCCAAAATGTTATGTTCTTATGATGTGATTAATATTTCTTTTGTTTACCCTTACTGAGCATTTGATCTCACCCTTTTATGTTTTATTTTCCCCAGGATATAAAGAAAGGTTTTAGGTATAAAAAAAGAAGATCTTTATGGGAGATGTTGAAGATCTTTCACCACGATTAGAAGATTATATTCCTAGTTTCCAAAGACACTAAACTATTACGATCCTTGTGTGTGTGTTTGTTATGTACTAAGTATTCCGCAAAAGTAATGTAATTTCCATGTACGTCAGGCTTCAGGTCTCTACAGTTGGTATCAGAGGAAAGGTTTAGTCAACCTTTGGAAACTAGGATGCGAAAACGTTAGTGAGATCCCTAGAGATATTTCTAAGGTATGCCTAGGGATGTCCTTATGGTTAAGTATACATATAGGTTATAGTACTATAATTACTCTAACGATCATAGAATTAAACCTAAGATGTTAGATATTAAAGGTACTTCCCCTTTATTATGTTGTTTTCCCTAGCATGATTTTTTCCTCTCACACTATTCTTTTTGGGTTTTAGACGATGGCTGGAACCCGAAGGAACCGTGTTGATCAATGCAATGGACAATGCAATGATTTCCCTCTTGAACAAACAAAGGTTATGGGAGATGGAGTGAAAAATCTTATTTATATACTTACACAATCTATGAATCATTCTAGACTTCCAAATGAGCAGAGAATGGAACTATATTCTATTGAGTCCTTCATGAGGCAACATCCACCTTCTTTTAGTGGGTCTTCCGATCGACTTGTTGCTGAACAATGGATCAGTACCACTGAAAAGATATTTTCAGTTCTTCAATGTTCTGAGCATGATAAAGTCATCTTAGTAGTATATAGTTTGGAAGGTGAAGCTGATCAATGGTGGAATCTTATCAAGAATACGAGGCCAAGAGATGAAATTGAGTCCATGGAATGGGACGAGTTCAAGAACTTGTTTTTAGTAAGTATTTCCCTCGTATTCTTCGAAAAAAGATGAAAAGGAGTTTCTTGAGCTGAATCAGAAGGATGATGAATCTGTTGGTATATATGAAGCGAATTTTACAAGACTTGAAAGGTATGCATCTGGCATCATCATCCAACCTGAAAGTAAAGTTGATCGATTTTTCAGTGGCTTAAAACCAAGTCTTCGAAGGGCATTAGCTATAAGATACTTCAGTAGCTATGAAGAAATTGTGTGTTGTGCTATCAAGGTAGAAATGGAAGTTGGTGTCACATATCCATCTCATGGTTTTGACAAGAAACGAAAGATGGAGTTCAAGGAGAAATCTCAGAATAATGGTGAAACGAATATGAATGTTTCCTTATGCACAAAGTGTGGAAAGAAGCATGGTGGATATTGTCTTAATGGGACTAGAAAATGTTTTAAGTGTGGAAAAGAAGGTCATCGAGCAGCTGAGTGTTGAAGTAATGGAAAAAGGGTTTCTAATGATGTGAATAAAGAAAACACTGCAGATAACGCACCACCAACACTTCAATGCTTCAAGTGCAAGGAAATGGGTCATTATGCTAATAAATGCCATAATCCAAGGGTTAGTGATGATCGACATGAGCAACCGCTTAAGGAAAAGGAAAAAGGGAAGTCACATGCGATCACTATTGGCGATGTTGAATATGACAACGATGTGGTGGAATGATTAAGTGTTTATGTAATGGGATTCCAAAATAATTTTGTATCATAAAGTATTGGAATATTTATGTATTGGTCTAATGTGGTATTCAAAGTGATTGAGATATTTTTGGAAATAAAATTATATGCACATAATGAAGGGAAAACGAGAAAACGAAATGTTTAACAGTATTCATGAGCTCATGATTGATATAAGGACTAAGTGATAACATGGTTTGAGTATATATAATTTTGAGGATTTTGGTATGTGGAAAGTGTTAACTTTTAACTGCATTCATTTTTTCACTAACGATCAATGGGTATTCAAGAGAGTACATGATTAAGGACTTTGAATGTTTGGAATGTGACCAATAAGATATATCTTATGATATATGGGGATCAACGATGGTATTAAATCTCTGGTAATCGTTTTCACTATATTATGAGAATGGACTGCAGTATTATGGATAAGCCTAAAGATTGGAATGGATTATGTTGGACATAAGTTAGTATTGTTTAAGGATAGAAGTTTTTTTCGATATTATTGATGGGATGTTATAGTAATATAGTTTTAGAAAAAGGAAAACCTGCAGGACGGGCGACATCCCATCGCGTCGGACAAGGCTGTGGGAATCGAACCAACAACTGAAGTGCGACTGGCCTTTATCGCCTACCACTGACCTACAGGAAGTCCCTGTTTAGTAGAAACTAGTTTTATTATATTACGCAGTATGATATATGAATTATAAGTCCATTTTAGGAACCCTATATGATGAATCTCACTATAGATGGACTTATTTATTTTTTGATAAATTTTCTAACCTTTTTTTTGAGATAGATGGAATGACCGATCATTCTATCACATGATCTGCTAACACATCACGAATGACAAATTCAACTTCATTTCTTTAAGAGATGCAGTGGAAATTGTCTAAAGAACGACAAACGGTGAGACTATAACAAAATCGCGAAAGTATTTCTTCTAATTCCAATTTCATCAACTTTAGGGAAATGACCTTGAAAACCAAAAATGATGTCCTAGTGCTCTTATATCTGATGAATCAGATGGTACCTTAGATCGTCACAAATTTATGGCTTTGTGATTGCTGGCTTTTCCATAGCCATGTTCTCTACCACTCTCCATCAGAACATGATGGTTAGATTTCTCTTCCATATCCATATTTTAACCTATGTGGAAACCCAGTGATTAGTTTATTTGGGTAACCATTACGTTTCATACTTTTGTTTTTAATGATTGGTTTTGGTATTCCTTTTTACGATGTGGGTTTCTATTAAAGAAACTTTCGAATAGTAAACCATTTATAACCCCAACGAATTTCGAGGGAGAAATTAATTTTAAGGGGGTAGAATGTAACACCCCGGGATTTTATGAAAAATATTAATTTAATTTCATTAATTTCTTGTGTTGTATTCTACACCAAGATTAACTTGTGCTATACGCAACACCGTATTAGCTTGCAGTATACTCAACACTATTCTTGGATCGTGTTACACAAAATTTTGATAATAGTTATTCTACGCAACATTGAGTATATATATATATATATTCAATGTATAAATAAAATATGGTTGGATTCTATTATACGAAACAATGAAGGATTCTTTCACAACACGCAACCCTGACTTGGCTTTCATTACACGCAATCGCGACCTTCCTCGATAGCGTGTGTTGTACGCAATACTGGGTTTTAATAAACAACGATATATTATTATAATATTGTCATGAACTAGCCATTATGAATAGTTTTAACTAAATTTTGAATTTTATAACATTATTATTCATCTTACACATTTCTAGAACATGGTATAAGAACAAAATAAATTTTTCGGGTAAAATAAGTATTTTTAAAAAAATGCAGTTTTGCTGCCTTTTGATGGAACACCCACATTAAATCTAGTTTTTGACATTTTTATAAGTTCATTTTGACAAAATAAAATTCCTCTTTTGAATCAGGATATAAAAATGTACATTAGATAAAGTTTTTATATTTTTCCGATAACTTTCATATTTTAATGAATAGTAAAAACACACTATATTTTAATTAAAAACAACTTTTTTCATCATAATATCTCATGTGGTTAAATTATAATATTGAATGGTTTTAAAGTATAAATAGAATATATTTTTACCATTTAATATAATGTATGTCATTATCATTGATTTTATCTTGAATTCGTAGGTTAAATCAATTCAATCTTTTGCAATGTTTTAAAGAAAAACACGTTTTCGTTCGACAACGGGATTAATTTTTATTTAATTTATGCATCTTTTGTGTATTGAATTTGGAAAACTTGATTCCATATTTGGAATCAGTGGGTCCAAATTATTTTAATAAGCTACTTTTTATTTTTGGGCATTGTGAATAGTAACTACGGTAAATTTTATTTACTATAGTTAAAGGTAAATCTGGTAATTAAGGGTAAATATAAGATTATAAAATTAACCTAACACTTGGAAAAATCCTATTGGATGACTAAAAGTCGACCCATATCACCTAAGGGTCGGATTAGATTCATTTAATTAAATTTTTTCAATGAAAATAATTTAATTATTATTAAAACCAAAGAATGTGACAACATGTCACTTTCTTAAATCTTATAAGTATAATAATTTTAATCTAGTGATAAACTTCATGAAACTTCGAACATGAATAGCCTCCAGAAAGATAATAAAATTATATACATCATAGGAATTTATTTATAATTTTTAGGGATTAAATAATAATCATTTATTATGACACAAAGATGATGCAGTAATTGTCTTATTAATGAAATATTGACATAATTGATGTTATAAATGACCAAATAAACGTAATTTGAGACTTTTTATGACTTACACTAATTTTTTAATGTTAATATTACATGTTATTGTTAATTTAAGTAACTTGTTTTTAACTTATCATTTTGTTATGAATTTCATAAAAATCATGTACCAAATAGTGTCAAAATTGACATAAAATAATTTTTAAAACAAATATTATATTCTTAATTGTTATTTTATTCCTAAAAATCTATGGTTCGGCAAAATGACTTAGATAAGATTATATATATTAATAATAAACAACTTGGGGTTCTTTTGGTTTGATATAGTAAGTTTATTAACCATATAGTGTAAGAAAACAAAAAGACACGGTAAAAGTTAAATTATTTAACTTAGAGTTAATTCTAATTGATAAGGTTAAAATAATAACATAAACTTGTCTAAATCCTATTGGATGAGATTATTTAGAACCATACCCACCTTAGACTCTAAATAAATCAATTTGGATCTATTTAAAAGCGAACTTGACTTTATAATATAATAATATTTTTAGTTTTTCCAAAGGTGCTCCTCTCCTCCCTTATAAAAGGGCACCGCCTCCCTCTCTTCTTCACACAACATTGAGCCTTCATGCTCGGCCAACCCCTGCCAAATTCTCTTCCCCACTTCCCTAGCAACATCCTAGAGGTTCTGGTCTTTCTCAAAGACCAATTTTAGTGCCCTAAGAGGAGGTCTCAAAGAGGCGCTTCAAAGAAGAGATAATTTCCGTTACCGATTCTTTCACCTTTATTTCTTCTTCCACTTCTTCTTCTTAGGTTGTTTCATTATGAAGTAATAACATCAGTATCACCCATATACGGATATGTTATTATATGTATGAAACAATCATATTTCACCATCTATCCATCCTACGGAAAACGAAATCACCGTGCATGCGTACGTACGGAATACCGTCTCCACGCCGTGGTGAAATCTATTTTTCCACCACCACCTTACTTAGATGGGTATAATGGTGTAAATAATAACTATATATTATTATTTTAAAGTTATATTGATTCTGAAATCGTATACATACACTCCAATACAGTCCCACGATCATGAGAATGATATCACCATTCGTGCGTACGTACGGACTACCGTCTCCACGACGCGATGAGATTCATTCTCCACTTTAACCATTCATGAATGATTATAAAGTATATATAATAAGTAATCATGAAATATATGACATAATAATGATACTGGATTTATGTGTATATATATGTATGTCATCTACTTAATTCCGTTCAACTCAATAAGGAAACGAAAACAGCGTTCATGCGTACGTACGGCCTACCGTCTCCATGAACGGTGTATTTCTTTCCATTTACTGATTTATTATATATATGTATATTCTGAATATATATATATATAAAGATTGTTTTATATTATATAATTAAGTAATCATGATCTAAGTAATCATATGAATAATTACAAGTCAAAACACGGATGACAAATGAACAATTTTACCCAAAACGCTCTTTAACATGGAATTTACAAAAGAACGGGTAATATAAAGTCATAAGTGAACCATATATGATATCATAACAATGAATATGATTCTTTAATAAGTCAATGAAATTATTTAAATCATTATACAGGAGGTTCGGACACTTACGAAGCAAATCAGACCTAAGGTAAGGGAAAATATCACAATCACATTTTTATCTGAGATTGTTTATACTTTGAAAGTTACTGGGGTATATTTTATCATCCACATCCATGTTTCCTCAATATGTAATATTATTTCCATCCACCTACAATTGTTTAAATCCTATTTTCCCCTTTGGTAAGTTTTTAGTAAAAGATATCAAAGGAATCTTTTGTCATTTTCCGTACGAGGAACTTTTTGACTTTTCCGACAAAAGTACGAAAAGAATGTTTTTTTTAACTTATACGGCATGAATGGATTTTTAAAACATTATTTCCAAGAAGCTTCCTTTACAAGTTTTCAAGTTTATTTTTAATAAACTTCTTTTAGTTTAGAATTTTATGACATGTTATGAAAGGAAAAGTGTTTTTGAAGAAGAAATGATATTTTCCTCAAGAATGGAGTTCAAGTGTTTTATCAAAATTATTTTCCATCTAAGATAATAAAGGGTTCTGTTTCTATTATTACATTGATTTGATTATGTTGTGATGGAATTATTTTTATGAATTCCTTTATCTTATATGAATTGTTTTATGATGTCATGATGTTTAAGATTACCATTTTTATTACATGGGTTATGAAATGATGTATGATTTATGATTTTGTGGCACACATAAGAATGGTATCATTATGAGATGGGTGGGACCTATATCTCCCTCCAATGCATTGGGTAATGATTTTATATCTCATGAGATAGACATGGCTGGAATGGTAGGTTATACCGGTTCAGTGAAACAGGACTGAAACAAGGGTGACTCGGTTCAGAAATGGACTTTGTCCACTAAGATAGTCTTGGCAATGAGTCTTGACTAATAAGATATGATTCTCTATGATTATGTGTGTATGCCACAAAGTTTCATGTTTTAAGTTATGATTATTAGGATTTCATTTCACTAATATGATTTATCCCATGATATGAAATTATGCTCTATTTTGCAGGTTAAGATTTCCAAAATTTTATGTTCTTATGATGTGATTGATATTTCTTTTGTTTACCCTTACTGAGCATTTGAGCTCACCCTTTTATGTTTTATTTTCCCCTGGATATAAAGAAAGGATTTAGGTAAAAAAAAGAAGATCTTTATGGGAGATGATGAAGATCTTTCACTACGATTAAAGATTATATTCCGAGTTTCCAAAGACACTAAACTATTACGATCCTTGTGTGTGTGTTTGTTATGTACTAAGTATTCCACAAAAGTAATGTAATTTCCATGTACGTCAGGCTTCGGGTCTCTACAGCCGGCACCACAGCCGGCATCCGGCAGCCGCCACTGCCTCCTGGAAAGTGCCACCACCGCCTCTGAATCCCCGGCCGACCGCCCTACTGTGCCGCGCTCCGCCCCGTGCCTCCGCGGTCTGCCACCTTCGGCCCTCGCCAGAAACCGGCCGTGGCCGGAAAATTTCAGAGGACCACCGGAAACGATCCGGTGGTCGAAAATTCGATCCGAATAACATTCCGGAAAGCTCGGGACAAAATATACACGATTACGGGCTTGGATCTAATATCGGGCAGCAATTGAACACTAAAATTCGAATTCAAATAGGGGTTCAAGATTTAAAATGAAAACGAACACCGCCTACCTCGTTGGGCTTCGCCCGGCGCTTCCCGCGCGATCCGCCGCGCGCCATCGTCTCGCCGGAGCCACCTCGCCGGAGTCGCCTCACCGGAGCTCACTAGAGCTCACCGGAAAGGAGTAAGGGAGGGTAGGGGTTGTGAGGAAGAAGAAGAAGAGGAAGAAGGGGGGGGGGTGCGTGTTTAAATAAAAACACTCAAACACCCCGCCCGGCATGCCCCCGACTCCGCTCCCGAAGCAGAAAAAAAGGAGGGCATCCCTGGGGTAAACACGACGCTTCGAGCATAATGGCGGTCTCGGAATTTTAATCCAAGACCCCGTTCAAAAGTTATTAAACTTAGCGCCCTAGGCCGTCAAATTACGAAAACGCCCCTAGTGCAATTTTTCACAAATGGCCCGCGCCCGCGAAACTTATACCCCTCCTAGGGTAAAAGGCACACTCCGAACTCAACGGTGACCTCGATTGTCCAATCCGAGCCACCATTTAAGAGATACTAGAGTTTCGCCATTAAACGAATTAATTAATTAATTAATTAATCCTTTTAACGTTCCAGAAGCGGGCGAGGGGTCCAAACATCCCGCGCCGACAAGTTTTATGTCTATCCTAGGGTAAATACCCCATTCCAGAACCATCTGTACACTCGGATCCCTGATCCGGAACTCCGTTTAGGAGTTATTACATTTATTTAGTGTTTCCAGTGTGAACACACTGAAAATTTAATTCCGGCCACTCCGGGGCTCGGAATCGCACACCGTCTGAAGGCACTGCTCTGGAATATTATCAAGAATATTCCAAAGCCTTTCTCAGCAAAAACCGGGTTCTTACAACAAAAATAAGTCTATTGATTAAAAATTTGAATCAGAATCAACTAAAACAATTCATCTGAAGATGAATGTATACAAAAATTTAAATCCATCATTGAAAAAGATGATAATGAAAATGATTCCTCTGGGAGTGAATAAGGGGATGAGGAATAATACGGTGATTACCAACTCAGAAAAGAAATTTTTTCATTCCATTAGAGAAAAAGACTCTGAAGAAGGAAATTGGAGTTAAGAAAAAAGATTGTGAGGAAGTTTCTAATGGAGGAAAAGATATTATCAAGAAGGAGAAAGAATACATCGAGGTGATTTTATGTTACAAACATTGAATTGATGAACAAGGAATTATGAATGAAGACTGTGGTAATAAAATAGAAGCTAAGGAAGAAGAAGGTGACTTGTTTCCACAAAAATTTATGATTCTGAATGTACCTTGAGTAAGTTTAATGAAAACATCAAAAAATATTAGGAAGTAAATGATGACACTTCTAAAGTTTCTGAGAAGGCTCAATATGAGAATTAGGTGAAATCTTCTCCTTCTAAAAATAATGATTTATATGATTATTTTAACATTTCAGGTTATGGAAAATGTATTGGCAAATATTTAGTGGATAAAGGATGTGGGAAACCTATAAAATCAACAAATATAGATAAACTACCCAATAGAAAATATGGTACACGTCCTATGTATGTTAGATTTAAATTTTTTTCCAACCTCAATATTATTTCCGCAGAGAAAGATCTTTTTTCTATAGAAATACACGATTTGACTGTTGTTTTTGGTGTTGAGGAATCTATGGGAACATGGATTATAATTGTTGTAAAAACATATCCTTACTTGGAATAAGATTTGAGAATAGTGACGGAAGTAGTGAAATGTGAATGATTAACTTTCCTAAGTTATAGAATGTTGGAAAAGTTAATTCTCAAGATGTTAGAAACATTCCTATAAGAAATCAATTTTAATATCAAATTTTTTTTTGGAAGATGTGTTCTGTCTGGTCATAATACAAATAAAATATATGAAAATCCTTCAAGATCAATTCTATAATAATAGAAAAGAAGAGGAAGATTAAAAGAAGAAAGTTATGGAAAGTGCTGTTGTTGTTTAATTGTATTTGAAATAAAGTAAGGAGAACAAAAAATTGATACTTGTGGTGGATGTTCATAAAAAATGAAAGGTTTTATAATAATTAGGAATCATGTTTATAGTCATGATGGAGGAGTAGTTATATTTGGTAATGATAGTTATTATAAAAACATGAGTAATTAGAGTGATTGAGATTGAAGCTGAAAATTTAAAATCTAAAGAATTTTTATTTGTGGATGGTCTAAAACATAACTCACTTAGTTTAATTCAACTTTTTGATGATGGATAATAAGATGATTTTAGAAAATATTTGTTTATCATAAAAAGTGTGAAGGATTGGAAATTCATTACAAAAATAGAAACAATTAGTGGGTATCTATTCGAAATAGTATAATTTAAAACCTCAAGTTATATTAGTGCAGAATATGAAAACAAATTGTGGAATTGAAGGCTTGGGGACATTGGATAGAAAAGTATGAAAAAAATATCTACAGATCATTCCATTCAAAAAATTCTAGAATTGAAAAGAAGGGATGAATATGTTTGTGTAAATTTATTGAAAGGGAACATGACTAAGAAAATTCATAAGAGAGTTATGAATAAATATACCAAACAAAATAATATTATTTATTCGAATTTTTGTGGTTAGATGAGACATCATCCAATAAAAGAATATATATTACATTATCAATTTTATTGATGATTTAACTCGGATAACAAAAACCATTTTTATGAAGCACAAGTCAGTGGATATTGAAATGTTCGATTTGTGTACAAATTTTTTTGAGAAGGAAAGGGGGGTTTCCATAAAAAAGTTGAAAATATATAATGGTATTGATTTAAAAAAATACTTTTGAAACTAACCTAAGAAAGAATTATGTCAAAAATTATTATAGTGATCCCTATACTCCACAACAAAATGGATTAGTTTAAAGAAAGAATAGAAGCATGGTAGAAATGGGAAGAAGAATGATATCAGGATATGATCCTTCAAAATTATATGGGAGGGATAGTATTAGTAATTTTGTACATGTTCAAAATATATTCTTTTTGAGACCTAAAAAATATATTACTTCTTGTTAAATGTGATATAATAAAAAACAATCATGGAAATACTTCGATGTTTTTAGAAGTCCATGTTTTCTTAAAACCAAAAATCCGGATTTGGTAATGTTTGATGAGAAGGCTGAGGAAGGAACTTTTATGGGTTATTCACCAAATATTAGATGTTAAAAATGTTGGAATTGATGATTAAAAATGTTAGCAGACTGAAATTATTTGAAGATAAATGAAAATCAAACTTCCTTAACAAACATTATTGAGATTACTGTGGAGTATAAAGTAGAGAATTTCAAAAATAGTGAAAGTAATTAAAAACATCATTATCAAGATTAAAAATAATAATTTTATAAGGAAAATTCAGTTGGGAACAATAATTTTAAATTTCTTACCCTACAAAAAAAACTTGAATCTGAAACAAAATTTGGGAATCAGAATGATCCGGTTCAGATAAGAAAAAATTTGATATTAGTTCATCAGACTCCACTTATCTCAAAGGTTGAACTAGAAACAGTTTTAGAAGCTATTCTACATAAATAATGGATGGATTCCCTAAATGAATAGTTGGATCAAATTTATATGAATAAATTCTAAGAACCTTTTTCACAACCAAGAAATAAAAATGTTAATGTTACCTAGTGGATTTATGGAAACAAATTGAATGAGGATGGAGATGTTTCAAGAAACAAAGCAATACACTTTTTAAAGTATACACGTAGGTGGAAGTTATGGAATTTGATGAAACTTTTCCTCCATTATGAGGATATAAACTGTTTGAATTTTTCTTACAGTGTTTGGTCATTGGAATTACAAATTTTATTAACTGGATATAAAGTCATATTTCTTAAATAGTGACATTGAGGAAGAAGTTTTCATTTAACAAAAATATGGGTTTCTACATGATTCATATGAAAACAAATACTGAAATTTTAGGATATATTTGAATGGATGAAATAATATCCACATAATTATTATTGTAAACTTGACTATTTTTTGAGAATTTTGAACTTTTTGAAATACAATGTTGAGATAAAATTATATGATAAATATTTTGACTCAAAATATCTAACTATAATGGTTTATATGGATAATATAAAATATTTTGGGGATAGAGGATATGTTTGTAAAATATTTCTGAGGAAATGAAGAATAATTTTGAAATTTTAGGTTAGGAGGATTAACATTATTCATTGGCTTACGTGTTTAAAAATGATAAAAATAAATTTTCTTATCTCAAGAAAAGTAATATAGGGAATTGTTAAATATTATTGGGATGAAGAATCTGAAGAAGATTTAACTCCTATTTCAGTGAGAACAAAGATGAGTAATGATGAATCCGAAATAAGTGTGAATTAGAAAGAGTTTTAGAAGCTTATAGGAATTATTATTTATCCTACATACTCAAGACCGAATATTTTTTGTGTTGTGAGATTGTTTTCTAGGAGGAAAATTTTTCTTGGTTGAATTTCGTGTGGGTTGGCATTATAAGAATAAATGTTTATAAAGGTTGAGCAAAAATGAATCCAAATATGTTGCAGCTACTCAAGCTTGTAAATGTTATGGATGAATGTTCACCTATAATATTAGAAAGTAAATGTTTTTAAACCATTGATAATATTTTATGATAATTAGAGTGCAATTGATCATTCTTATAATCCAATTCATCATTCATGACCAAACCACATTGATAAATGTTTCCCATTATGATGGAGAAATTTTCTACTGGAGGTATTTTTATAGGAATTCATTTCAACAAAGAATCACATTGCTAATATCATTACAGAATCAATTTTGAATGAAAGGTTTGTGGAATTGAGGCTGAAATATCATGTTCATCCTCCTCCCATGTCTTTATAAACCTCACAATGAAATACCCCCACTGTTCTTTGTATTATATTTATAATGAGGGGGATAAAGTAACACCTTTGTAATATGTTTTTACTTGTCACTTTTTTATTAATCTGAAGCTGTGGTTATCATAGAATGGGTGAGAAAAAAATGTGAATGGAAAAAATAAAACTGAGAGATAAAGAAAAGTGAGAGATAAATTAAAGAGATAGAAAATATAAGACTGAGGGGAAGTTTACCTTTATATGACTGCAATGTTTTATTTGCGCTGAGGGATATAAGTCCATCAAAATTATTAATTTATCATGTAACTTGGTTTCAAAAAACTCTCTTTTGAGATAGCCTTTGTTTTTATAAAAGTTAATAAAATTGTGTTGTGAGTAAATTATTAGTTGGAAAAGTTGTTAACAAGGGTTGTAATAAAATTCA
This sequence comes from Viscum album, assembly GCA_963277665.1. Taxonomy (NCBI): domain Eukaryota; kingdom Viridiplantae; phylum Streptophyta; class Magnoliopsida; order Santalales; family Viscaceae; genus Viscum; species Viscum album. The sequence goes on along the minus strand of OY728121.1, from coordinate 1,034,589,651 downwards.
AAATGGTATATTAAATAATCGTTGTTTTTAAATTATTCCAAACAATTTTTATTTATTTTTTGAAAACTAACTTTTTTTTTGTAAAATGGTTTTAGAATTTAGGAATCTGATCCAGTCCATCGTAATGAGATTATTTTCTGGACACAAGTTTTTATACCCATGTTTTTGTATTGAGCTTCCCCAGACACATATAAAGCAAGGAAAATGAAGTTGATGACCAGACACATTATTATATTCAGGTCCATCTGCATGACATTGAAAATCATTGGATTCAAAAGAAGTGGAGGTAGATTTTGTTGTTTGTTGGAATATTTCTTTTTTTATTTAGTGAAATAAAGAAGTTTCTATGTTAGAAATGAATAATTATTTGAGTTTAGAAGTCATATTTTTTGAAAGAGTTTTTAATGATTATTATGATGTCAGGAGTTAGAATGTTCTCATACTTTCAAACCAAATTAGTTGTTGTTTTGTAGATCAAGAAGTTCTCAAAACCCATGAAAACTCTCATGATAGAAGATTCTAAAGAAATGGTGGAGTGGATTGAATAATTTTAGAGTTGAAAAAAGAAATTTCCATCCTAATGGTTACTATATCATAATTATAAGAGAAAGAAAATGATATTGCTAAGCCTAAGGAAGAACTAATTTATACTGCTAATATCATAATGTGATTTCCAAAATTATAATTTGTACTAATATTTTCGTACTGGGATTTTTGAACTGGTAAAATTGTGATGAGATTTTCATACTCATATTTTCATACTATGATTTTAGTACTGGGATTTTCATAATGGGAAAAAATACTGATCTTTTTGTACTCAGAATTTTGTACTGATATTTTCATACTCATATTTTTGTACTCGGATTTTTGTACTGTGAATTTCATACGTGGATTTTCATACTGAGAAAGTCATACTGAGATTCTTGAAATCAGGTTTTCATATAGATATTTTTGTATTGGGATTGTTGTATTGAGAAAATTGTACTGATATTTTCATACTTAGATTTTCATTCTATGATTTTCATACTCTTATTTTCTTACTCAGATTTTTGTGATGAAGAAATAATACTAATGTATTCATAATTAAGATTCCATACTAAGAAATAAAAATATTGTAATCAGTTGAGTAAGAAACATATTGTAATGAGATGATAATGTTATAAAGTCTTATAGATGTCAATCTTGAAATTCAGTTTTTCATAAATCTGGGAGAAATCTAAGGAGAAATGGATAAGCCAACATTGAAGTTGAAATATGATATATTTTTTAGAGTATTCAAATTTGATGAAGAAGGGAAGGTTTTCATGTTTCCCTCTATTGTCTTCCAAGTTAACTATAAATACGTACTCAGATAATTCTACTATTTACATTATTCACACACGTGCAAAAGGAGAAGTGATAGGTAATTTTAATTGAATGTTTCAATTTGAATGAATAAGAATCATAATGATAACTCGATAAGAGTTTGAGATTTTTAGATTGAAGATTCAGTCCATTATTTTAGTGAATCGATTCCAGCATTATCATATTAAGAAAATCAGATCCAACATCATCATATTGATAAAATATGATCTAGAATTATCATATTAATAGAATCGGATCTTGAATTATCAAATTGAGAAAATCAGATTGAACATCATCATATTGAGACAATCAGATCCAGTTTTATGGTTTTGAGACACCCAGATCCATCCAATTCAGAATGAGGATCCATATTGATCAATTGTGGATAATTTTCAATAATTTAATTATTATTTTATTTGGATAAATTGTTTTATATGAAAAAATTGAAAACATATAAGATTCAGTATAATAATTCTTATGAGGATATAGGTGGTGTCTAACATGAATCAAAATAAGTTGTATACACTTCACTATAATAGTGGATGTCCATAGAACGACAATAGTGGCTGGGGAAGGGATGTAGTTTCTCACACAGAGGTTGAACCTTGTAAACCTTGTGTGCTTTAATTACTTATTTACTAAAAGTTTAAAAAAAATTAAATCATAACAGGTTGTAAGGGTTATGTTCTGAAAAGATTTAAAACTTATAAAAATGTTTAAAACTAATTCAACCCCCCTTATCAGTTGTTATTCAATCCATTGGAATATCAAAACCTATGTTATACTTTGTTGATTAATTAAATCTTATATGTTTTTTATGATTTCATAATTATGATAATTAACTAAGAGTATCTGTGTTTGAAAGAACCTTCTATGTGGAGGTAGTTAAATATTATAATAATTAAGGAAATTATGATTGAAATTCATGATGTCAATGATATATCCACTATTACTATGGTTGGTGAATATGAATGTAACAATGACAATATGAAATTAATAGAATCCAATAAGGGTGGTAGTGGTGGTGGTTTGATGAGACAATCCAATTTATTCTCATCATATTCTTTTGAGGGTATTTCACAAGTATTCTGTTGGTGTGATAATAAAGTTCATTAGAACACTTCATGTTGAGTATATCCTAGGATATTATATTGTAGTGACAGTTTGTGTCATTTTAAATGGGTATATAAATTATTTTTCTGTAAAATATGTAAGTCCAAATCTACCCCATCAAGAGATCTATAGTTCCATTTTTCTAAACCTGTTGTGGCTATTGTGGATTTTTATGTTATTCCTTGTCATATTGTTTTTCACGAATATTTTTTAACATAGATACCTTTTATGGGAGTTAATAATATATTGAATCATTTAAATTTGAATTAATTACTTGTAAACCTTTTAAATTGTATCTTTTTTTTTGTATTTTTTGAATTATTAGAGATGATATCTCGCATTTACATATTATATTTTTTTTTGGTTTTATGTTAGTGGATCCTCATATGGTTGATAATGACACCTAATTAGTGGGATACCTTTAGATAATTTATTTTATCTATCATGTGTTTTAAAATAATTAATTATTTTTATTATCAATGTATCAGAGGAATTCCAAATATGGTGTGAAGAAAACCATTGGATTATATCCTTGGGGTGAAGAGATATTTTACCCAATATAGATGTATTCTAGTTCATTGATATAATTTTAATAGTTGATTCATGTTAGAGGTTATATATGTCTTGTATATAGTGTTATTTTTCTCAAGAACTCTTTTATTTCATTTATTTTTCATGAAAATTTAGTAGTGTGGGACAATTGATTGATGGTTTGTAATTCCCTAAATAAATCATACCTACTGAAGGATCACATGGTATTTGGTTTCTTGTTTCTTTAGGTAATCTAGATATCAATTATGACCTCTGATTTTATTGAGAATTGTCATAGATTTTCGTAATATTTCTTTCCAAGTTGGAAATTTGGGATTTTTTGGATTACATTTTAATAAGGAATTTAACTTTATATCTTATTTCTATCCTTCTTTTATTAATACCTTCCAGGGGAATAATTCATCATTGAGGGGAGAATTATGAAACCAATTAAATCAAAACATGGTATTTATATAAATAATTAATAATTGGTTGTATTTACCAAGTGTTTAGTATGATAATTTGTTTTTCTTTTGAGAGGATTTCTAGATGTATATTTTTGAGAATGGTTTTCAGAAACCCTAATGACTGTCCTGTATGTGGAAAATATGTTTCTAATAGTATCCAACCAGCTTAGATAACCTAGAATCCAAACATCAATACACATTAAATCCTATATAAAATTTTATTTTCATGACGAATTTAAGTTATTTCACAACCCATTCATACCTCTCAATTAGGTATCCACTAATCATTATCTCCTATGGTTATACTTCATTCTACTGATGATTTTTCAATAATGGTTAGAGATTATTTATCCAAATCTAGTCCTATCCAATGTTTCTCTCTACCAAACCCCTTTTCCTCCACTGAAATGGTCATGGAGATGTATGGTTTCATATTTCATAAATTTAAATTACAATTTCTTCATTTAATGAATTCTTTTATTTTTAATGGTTTTATCACTTTATCTTTTTAGTAAATAATACCTATTTTTAATATATTCACTGATTTTTGATAGGTGAATCTTTAAACTTCCATTTTTATGAAACCATGGGTGATTGAATAAATATAATGTATGTTATTATATATTATTTTTATAATGTTTTACTATGGTTGTCATGTGTTTATTTCCCATAGATTTTCCTCAAATCCCATATGAAACCATATTTATTTCGTTCATTCAAAGTATAAAAACTATACTCTTATTTATTTGTGAAGTCTAGGTCTTTGATGAAATGTCTAGATTAGCTCTGGTAATGATAATAAATTTTTTTCTATGGATATGTTTACTTTTATATTCAAAGGTATAAAAAATCAATATTGAAGTTATTTTCATTATAATAATGGGAATCGGAAAATTGAACTGTTTTATAAAACCTTTTTGTGTTTTTTTTAATATATAGTTTTATAAAATAATTTATGATTCCCAATGTTTTTTCATTGACTGGGATGGTTTATTTTTTCTCTAAACTTGTTTTAAATTTATCTATGTTGATATTTTTAAATTCCAAACGCCCTTTTGGAAAATGGAAAAAATTAAATGTTTGGTTTCTAACCCTAAGTATTTTCTCCTTAGTATTTATTATTATTATGATGTGATATGGTACATGATGTTGATTTGATAATTAATTTTCATGATATATTATTTTAAATGGTAAATTTTGATTAAGGATGCTTGTTTTTGAGGTTTGATTTTATTATATAATTATTATGTCATTATCTTGAGATCGATTGAATTAATTTCATACCCCCATTTTTATCTCATGGGAAACCTAAGGTTGTAATGTCATATTATGACTCATTTTCACAACACTAATTGAGATTTTACACTACCTATGATCCTCTTCATTTATTATCATTACATTTTCTAGGTGTTTCATGCCCCTCGGTGAGGCAAGGGAAGAGAAAATAGACTGTAAGCATAGTCAGAATAATCAGTTATCCAAATCATGATTTATGTTTAGTTATATACTAGAATATTACCTCATTTACATGAGTGTATTTCAAATATGGTTTTGTATGATATATATCTATCTATATAGTAGTTGATCCTTTTATGTTTTTATTATATTATTCATACTATAATATAAATCATTTCATCATGATTTTAGTTGCACATTACCTTATCTCTTATCTCTTTCATTCATGGTTTTCTAATACATATTATTGTTTATTGGAGTTTGATATTTACATTTATTAATTATTATTTACCATTTTAATAAATATATGTTTTATGGTTCTTGGTTTTAATAAATCTAAATTATTTTATTCATAGTGTTTTCCAAAGGGGATATTTTATAAAATTATGTTAACATAAAATTGAGTGAAGTATCAAATTAAAAAAGGTATTTTCCCTTTAAACGAGTTTTACCTCCTTAAAGATAAATATTTTCTATCATATATACCTATAGAAATAAATTTTATGTTCATAGATTCCTTATTAAATATAAAGTAATGATTTTATTTATAAATTTGAAATTGACTAGGGTACCTCTCGTGTAGATTGGGATTTCTAAAACTAAAATATTAATTTGGTACATTGTATTTTAAAATATCATGCATGTATTTAGTTTGGAAATTTATTATAAGGTTTATTTATTGGAATTACAGTGACAATACTTAACTCACACACTATATACATACTATATATAACTATGAAGTCTCATATTTTTCTTATTTAGGTGTTTGAATGTTATTTGGTTCATGGATGTTACCAGGATTTTAATGAGGTATAATGGAGGTGTTAAAGAATTTCCAACTTATTTAGAACATAAATAATAGTTGTTTCGTTATTTTGATATTGATCAATAATATATTCTGATCTTATATAGTTCTTTGACCAATTTGGAAACCCCTTGGTGTCTATTTCTTTATTTGAAATTTTGGTATTTTGACATGTTGTAGTGTGTAGTTAAAGGTTTATATGATATGTTTATGTTGTTTTATTGGAATTAATTTTTTATTTATTCACACATTATACAATATTTTTTTACTATAAAATATTAAAAAAACATATTTACTTTGAATGAAAGCTTGACCTCTAGAATAGTCGTGAAGAAATTCTAGGTAGATGTTCTATTAATTTTATATTTAATCAGGAAAAATCAATCCCTTTTTGTGTATGGTTGATGACCAAGTAATTTGTTTTCTAGTGTATGGTGATCAGGATAGTTCTTCATGCTAGGTCAAGACATACATGAGTTTTTGGATCAAATATATATGTTCATTGTTTTTATTGGATGGGTGATAATTTTACCTTTCACCACATTATTATCAAGATCCCCCTTTATGGTAGTGATTTTATATAATCTTCATTTATCAATTGGTTTTTTGAGGTTTGTAACATTGATTTTACATATTATACCTTGGATTGGTTTATTGATTTGGATAATTAACAAATTCTATTCATGTGAAGAATTTATTTATGGGTGTTATATTTTACAGACCTTTTTTCTTGTCCATTAGGATAACCAAATTCATCATACCTCTTCAATAATCATGTTTTTATTATCCAAATATTTTAAACATAATATATTTTCCCATTACATTATTGAAATTTCCAGGTTGTTACCCATAATATTATCTATATGTAGTTAGTTGAATCTTCTTTCCCAGTGATATTTATCTTTTGATTTCCTATAACAATGAATATTTATTTTCTTTTAACCTATTATTTTCGAATAATTATTGTATTGAATTTTATTTTTCTCTCTAAAATAACATAAAAAAAATTATTTATAACTACTATGTTTCATTATAATCTATTCCATCAAAATACATAGTTTTATACCACTAATAAAAAATAAAATTACAGTCGTATGATGTATATCTTGTGAAATATTTTTCATAGGAAGTAATTTAATCATCATACTTATTATTAAAGTCATCGAATTATTTCTCCATATAAATGTCAATCAATGTGAAAAATCACTATATTAAATCTTGGTTTTACCAACTGTTTTGAACTATTGGTATATGATAGAGAATAGTTGGTATATCCTATAACAATGGTTCTCCAAATCATTGGTTAAAGTGTAGTAGATATATTCAATTAATAATGATTTTATTTATACTTTTGGCATATGACTTCTGGAATTTTAGGTTAGAAATTGTTTCTATATAACCATTGGTATAAGTATCAAGAAACATCTTAACAAACTATTGGTATAAATATATACCAACAAATTTAAATCATTGGAATATACTTCCATGGATACAATATATACCCATAATTTTATGGAACCATCGATATATATCTATTCAAATAAATTAAAAACCCTTGGTATAAAGCTCCGAAATATTACCATGTAGTTCCACCCCACCCTTCCCAAATTGCCTACAGAAATCATAGCCTCACGGCCCCCTTTTCCAAATTCTTATATAAATCACCAAATAATTTAACCAAATACCACCAACCAATATAAAAATAATGATAGTAGAAGAAACTAATAAATTTATTCAACTAGTGATAAAACATATTAAAAACATCACATATATTCATTCAAAACTAATCGTCAAATATCATATGTCATAGATATTAATAAATACTATAAATCATTTATATCTCCATCATCACCATCACCATTATTATTATTATTGTCATCCTCACCATCACACTCGCTGTCATACTCACCACCATCCTCACGATCACCCCCATCATTGTCACCATCATCCTCACCATAACTATCTGCATCTACATCACTAGGAACATCATCATTTTGACCACCAATATGACTATTTCCTGGTTCACCATATAACATACATATAAATGACATATATGTATCATAAGACACAAAAGTATCGTGTGAAAATGATGGATATAAGTCTTTAATAAATTTCATGAATTCATCAATTTACTTTTCACTCAATTATCACTCTTGTATGACCATTTTTTTGCCTCTTCTACCTTGGAATGAGCCTATGACTCATATGCATGAGATATTTCCAACTAGGTACTGCCAAATCTAGCACTTGATGTTGGGACAACACTCTTTCCTATTCAAATTCCAACTTTTTCATGGTGCTCATCTACCAAAACATGCTATAAATCATTATTTTGCCGAAAGTTGTCATCTTTCTACTCATTAAGGCCCTCTTAATCACATAGTTAAAAATAAAAATGGACTATTTAGTTATAAATTAGATATTAAAATTTGAAATCAACAAAGTAAGACATACAATCAAATGTTTTCTATCTTCATATGCCAAACATAAATATTTATTTTTCTATTGCTTGATAAAAACAATTTTTTTAGGAACATTTCCTTTAATACTCAAAACCTCCCTGCAAAATGAAGTTGAATTTACTAAACCATAATAAAAAATATTTTATTAATAATTATTTTCATAACTAAAATCAAATCGATATAATTAATGATGCAATATGATTTTTTATAATGATTGATACTTTGTCCTAGTATGATATGAGCTGGTTAAAAAATATATTTTATATAATAAACTAGGAGAATTGAGAATATAATTAAATAATTACTTGATAAATTAAATTAATGTCGAATGTAAGGATTATAGTCAGTATCTATTATTTTCATGAATATAGAGGAAATATAATTATAGAATAATGGAAATGGAATGTATTTATTGGATAAAACTAATTAAGAATAAAGAAATTTGTAATATGGTAAAATGGAAAGGTGAAATACTTACCTTATGTGTTCCTTTTTGATTGTTTCTATTTTTTATGATTTAATCTCAAATAGGTGACAATTGGGATAATAATGACAAATTTTATGTCGATGGATTTAGATAAAAGTGTATAGTTAGTAATAGTGTTCTTTTTTGTATAAAAGACACATGAAAAAAATGGGTATTTTATTTTTTTATTAAATAATTTCAATGATTAGTTTCTATGAGATTATTTAAAATTATAAGATTATATTCTAAAATGATTAATAATCAGTTTTTTGTGTTTAAATGGTGTGTAAATTGTTATTCTAATGGTTTAGGTAAAAATAAAATAGGATTAGTTTATATAATATTTTAAATATTGTTTTTCTATATGTTCTTAGTGTATTATTGTTATTTTGTAATTAGATTAATAATTAGGCTTCTATTCCTAGTGAGGAATGGAAACTACCTTGGGGTAAGTGGATGTGAACTTCATTATTCTTATAATTAACTACTATAGCATATTAAAATTAATATGATAATTTTATTTAGTTTTTTGGATTGTTTTACATGATATTAGATAATTATTCATTGAGGGATATGTTAACATGAATTTTTATAGACGAATTAATATTAAACCTATGAAATTATCTTATGTTTAACTTATAATATTATAGGGAATTAAGTGTACTATGTAATAACATGAGTTGTGTGATTTCACAGAGACCTTAAATAGAATAAACTGATTTATGATGTTTTATTTTATTGAACTTATTATGTGAAAAATGGATTATATAGTATTTAATAATCTTTCCATGTGAGATGAGGGGGTAAATTGATGGAATAGTCATTAAATGTGACAAATGTATCAATTATAGAATTAATAAAATTAAATCGTATTGATGTGTTGGATGTTTTCATTTTAATAATTTTGTTTGTGTTGTGAGTTGTCCTTTTTGATTTATAATGGTTTACTAAAATCATTATCTGTATTGTTGAAAGGTAAAATGTATTTTACATGATTCACTTTCTTGTTTGGGTTTATTAACATATGTTTAAGATATACATTATAGCATGAATATTTTGGAAATTATCTCATCATTTTTCTTATTGTGAATATTTGTTAGAACATATAGTCTCATAAACTCTCTATTTCTATCATAAAATCCATGAACTGAATTATAAACTATTTCAAATAAAATTTAGAATATATTGGTAACATTATACTTATCTCGGTGATAGATTCAATAAAACAATCATTTTCTAAAAATGTGCTGAACTTTGGTGACTCTTAATTTATGATATTCTATATTATGATTTTATTTTCGTGGATTATTGATTAATTGTTTTCTTAAAGGACCTACATCTCCCTTCTATGTGATGAATTTGTTTATTATTTAATTTTGGTGACTTATTTATTTTACTTGTAATTTAAGACGTGAATATATATTATATATGCACTATTTAATGATTAAATAATTTTAGGTGAGTTTTTTTGCATGGAGAACTAGTTCTTGTGTTAAATATTAATATTTTATATTCTTTTGTGATATTCATGTTGTAATGTTGTTTCTAAGTGCTGGAATTATGTATAACCATGTTTAAAGTGATGAATTAAAGAGAATATTGGTAAAATAAAATATTTAAATTATGTAGTCATTGATGTAATGATTATGGTTAATAAATGAGGAATATTATTTATGTATAAATGAGGAATTATTTGTGTTAATTGTTAATAATTTGGATAAATATTAATATAATATGTTTATGGAATATATATTATTAATGGGATGATTTTTTATGTTATTTCTATGAAAAAAATGATTTCCACTGTAATTATTATAATTTTTATGAAAATAATGATTTAAGAGTAAATACTCTTAATTAATTAGATGATTTAATCATGTGTCTGCGTAATGTTTTCTATTAGTTTGGGGAGAGTTTCTACAATGTGTTTTTTGTTTTAATTTTTTATTAAATAGGGGAAAGTTAATATAAAAAGAATAATTGGACAAATAATATTGAATATAAGGAAAATTGAGATTTAGGTACAAAAAATAAATTTCCTTTTAAAATTCCTACTATGTTTGTGTGTTTTATTGTAAAAATGTAATTGGGAAATATTGATTTCCCTAGAAATTTTCAAAATCATTTTCATGATTCTAGTGGAATAAATTGGTATGATTGTTATATGTTATTATATAAATTAAAGTAATGATTGGATGGTTTCTAATAAGTCTTTGGTATTATCAAAATTTCCTAGAAGTTGATCACTTGCATCCATCCTTGGGGTATTCAGTGACATGATATATTAACCTAAGAGCTATGTTTTTATCTTTTTGATGGGTTAAGTCTAATAAATATGTTATTTCATGTGTTTGGTCTAACTTTCAATGATATTGTTTTTTCAAAAATTTACAAATAAATAGTGTAAAGTGAATATAAAAAGTTTAAATGGATGTTTAATATTAAATATATTGAAAAGTGTGCTAAAGATACTAAAAATGAAAAATTCTGTTTGCAAAAAATTGTTTAGTTCTTGTCATTGACACTAAAAATATAATTAGGAATTGCAAAAATTTCATGTATTTGAAAAATTATTTTCATTATTCAACTAGAATAAATTGATGTGAGTTTTATTTGTTTTTTGTGAAATAAATATCATGTTAGAATGATTTATAGTAATAGTTTGATATTTTTTAAAGGGTCAGGAAGTTGATAACTTGCATAATTAATTTTTTAATATGGAGACATGAATCATTGACATGACGTCATTTTTTTTACTTATATTGAGTAATTCCTATGAAATATGTGACTCCATGTGTTATAAAGATGATATTTCGTGATTCTATGAGTTTGACATAAGGGATTATGAAGGAAAATGTGTTTTTCTACATTTTTGAACATGTATCGACATTGGATGAAGTAGGTATGAGTTTACTTCAGTGTGTTTGTTTATCAAATTATACTTTAATTGAATTATAAAAGTGATATTATTAAAATATTTAATAATATACACTAATTACATATGATCACAGTTAACTCAGTTGGATAATTATGGGTTTCCTAGTTTCTACTAAGGATTTTATTCACACATTCGTTACGAACACAAATCATGTACATACAATTTATATTCATGATGTTTAAAGTAATTGTTAGAGGTATCTGTATCTCTGATACAATTTCAGTATACAAATCATAGTCGATTTCATGTAGATTTATAGCCATGTGGAATGAGGTTTACATACTTTTTTTTATCTAAGTTTTTATTTGTTTGGTTCATATAATGAATTTTGGGATTTTAATTTGAATAATGTTTGGTACTAGAATACTATTGGATATAAATAATATCCTTCTAATTTTAATTCAATATTTTAAAGTTGGTGGATTAACTTATGAATCAAGAACATATTTTTTACTTTTAAATGATGATCATCAATCATTCATTTAAATGATTAATAGATAAAAGGTGTGTTGTATTTTTGTTCATCGTGTTTATTTTCAGTTTTATAACAAACTATCTTTATAATTAGTTTCATGTTTCTTAAATTTTTAGAAAATTTTTATATCCCTAACATCTATTATAACAATTCCACACCAACCATATTCTAATCAACTTTTAAAATGAATCCCACTCTCCTTTCCCATATTATCATAACTCACACGTATAACATTCACACATGATTTAGAGGTTATATGGGATTCCAGAATAAAATATTCTATGTAAAACCCAATTTTACACTTATTTATAATAAAGATATCCTTATCATTTCCCAAATAATTTAATTATCCAACATAGTTGTTTTTGAAAAATTTTAATCAATATATATACTACAATTGAAGAAATTATATCACTAAAATTTATTTATATTGAAAAATTATAGAAGTGTATCTTACCTGATTCTACTCATGTTCTAGTATCATAGTTTGCCCCAAAATGTGGAGGTATTTCATAGCATCCTTGAATTTTTTCATTCCTTTTGAAACTTCAAAAAAATGAATTTTCAATAATATAAAAAAAATTATTAATTTTAATAATTTTAATTTTCCATTAAAAACCTAAAAATTGATTATTTCCGTAAAACAAACACTCTTCCAAAAAGAAATCATTTCTCAATAATATTCTACCGGACAATCATTCATGATTTGTGTGGCCTCAAAATCATTACCAAATTTATTACCCTAGCTACTATTCAACTCCTTCTTATATTCTCTCTATATCTCACCAAATTAAATGAGTTGTACATTCCATAAAACCTCACCATCGATAAAATTATAACGAATTTAGAACCAAAATATTAATTCATATAAATAAAATAATAATATAGAATTATATCCACTATGTTTTCTTACACATATTTTCCAAAAAAAATCCATTACTTCTTTTTAATGTCTCTATGAGAGTGAACTCATGAGATTAATCTTTGTGTATTTAGAAATCATCACTATAAAAATCTTACATTATATCCCCATTTTCCTATCATCTGATTTTCCTCATTTTAAAAAACCATCAGCTACGTGAGGCAGTTCCAAACCATAATTAGGCATGTATGCCCAAAACACATAGTGGAAGATCCAGTTGTGAAAGAAAAACAAATATTATATCAATACGTATTATATTAAAAATATGTTATGGTTAAAAATATTACAAGGACTATATAAACTCCTATTAGGTAGCCTAATCTATGTGTATTGTTGAATCGCTAGGATTTGAAGGATGGTTAACCTATAGATAAGTAGTGCGATCCAATGTATATTATGGAGGATCCGAATTTTTCAGAGTAGAAGTTGAATGAGTATGAATGTACTGAGGGAGAAGGAATTATAAGGAAATGAATATTTCATAGATCTATTTAGAAATATATAATATGTATGGGGAGAAATATACAACATCAGATAAGGGAAATAATGGCATGGAGGATCAGATAAAAATGATGGTGAAAACATAGGTGGCCTAAATATCAAGGGTTCCTTTAACAAAACCATGAGATAAGAAGGTGTGCTAGATTGTATGCCAGAGGAATGGATAAGGTGTGATAAGGTATTCCATGTGGTTCATGTAGCTCTAGTTACATCCCATCCCCCCTCATGTCATTTGGTTGAGAACTACTGCCACTAAGATCATTGGAGAATAGATTTGCCGAAATAATTGAGGAAATTAAATCTATCCCTCAAATTATAGAGGAAGATAACTGATGTGGTGAAATGAAACAAAAAAACTGTGTTTTAAATGTTTTTTTTGTTTTAATGGTTTTCTTAGTTTTTTCAGTTTTTATAGGTTTGTTATGTTTTCATGGATTTTTAGGGACTTAATATAATTTTAATGGGTTTTACGGTGTTACGAGAGTCTTATGCCTCATATTTCACAGGGGGGCCCATTCAAGGCTTAGAAATTTATGGAGAAAACCAATATAATGGTTTGTATAGGAAAACCACAAAAAACATGCCTATTGAGTATGATACCTAATTATTTCTATATTATGCCTCATGTTTTAGTGACCTTGAGAAGACCTCTCTTAAGAACCCCATGACACAACATGATAACTATTTGGATTCCCTCTTGTGTACCCTCTTATTTTGGGATTGGGATGTCCTCCCTTATAACCTCTTGTGACATAATCATCATTTTGTATATAAATAAGGTTTCTCAAAGTTTATTTTTTACTGGATGATTTTATATTATGTTAGTGGTTATTTAATATTCATCTTTGGTTAATAGTCATCTCAAAACCCATTCCTTTACCATATTTATGAATATTTGATTCTGGAAAACAACCTTTTACGATGATATCCTAATACTCAGGATTTTGAACACTTGGATATCATTTATAAACTTATTTAATATATTTTATGACCTATTTTTCAATGTTATAATATTATTTGATGCCATGATTTGTGATCATAAAAAGGGGGGCCTGCTGCAACATCTTCCATCATTATTTCTATAGATAATTTTTGAGGAAGATTGTGAGGATCTGTGAACATAATTACCCTATCTATAGGGTGGCTCATCCAGATTGAAAGATAAAAATAATAATGAAATGAAATTATATGTTATTGATATATATATATATATAAAATAAAATACTCCCAATAGGTACTAGAAGAGGGATACACATCTCTATCATACGGTGATTATTTTCCACCATCCTTTTTACACTATATCTCTTAAATTTTGTTAATTTCCTTCCTTAGAAAATAAACATGGAATTAGTTATAAATAAATTACTAATGTTTAATCCAAACAAGAAAAAAGATGATACATGATTTAATTATTCAATACAAATTGTCAAAACAAATAATGGATAAGTAGTTATATATGAAAATCTTTTTATACTTAGTGGGATAAAATTAAAAACAAAATAGATGTGTCATAGAAAAGTCCATACATTCAAATATCGTGTTTAGCATGGATATGATATAGTATTATTCTATTTTCAATTTTATCATATTAATTTTTAGATTGGTAATTTCATTTATTTTAGTTAATTTATTAGTCCATTAGTACATTTTTTTATTTGGTTCATATTTTGGGTTAGGTCATTTATCCATTTTCCTTGTTAGTTCATTCTTTTCATTGGTTTTCATTTTCATTATAATTACTTTAATATGAATCAATTATGTTTATCTTGTTTTTTGTATAATATTATTGTTTTATTTTTTTTCTGATTTGGTAGGAACTAACAGGGTTCCATTCAATATCAAAATATGAATCTCAAATTAAATTAAAACTAGTATATATAGAAAATTAACATTAAGGTCAAGTTGGATACAAAATATTTGTAATAAATAGTAATTAAATTTGAATATTACCATCCTTAACCACCCATGTTGATGTAAATTAAAAGAAATGATAACAAATATGCATAATTATATATATTTCACACCAAAATTTTAGTGTCCTAGTCAACTATAAAAAATGAACTATTATAGTCATCATAATTACTAAATTGATTATGTCAAGTGGGAGCATTGATTGTATAAATTTCATCAACACCATAATCAAAAATATATATCAGGATTACTACAATCATGAAACCAAATTCATACCGCATATGAGAATTAAAATAAAAAACTTGTTTCATAATTAACTGTAATATATATGGATCATCATTATCAAGAGTTTGAGTCAAGTTAATAATTTAAATTTCATAATCATCAATATATGTGACATGCCTTGTCATCAAATCCAACAACTTTCAGTTCATTATAGTGATTCAACCATGAGAGTTATAATCCAATATTATCAATTTATCAATGACTCCATAACAAGATACATTTTCAAGTCATGGTTTAATAACTAATGCAATGGGATAACAGTCTATTATGGATGTTACTATAACACCATCATGTTGTTTTATAATTTTCATTGATCATTCACTCATCAGAAATTTTAACACATTGATCAGAATTCATTTTCATTTTTGAACCACATAATTTCGAGAAACAACCAATGTCTAATTTTTTTGAGGAAAATTAAACATTAAAACTAAATTCCTAAAATAAAAATGAATATTAAAATTAATTAAATGTAATTTTTATGAATTTCCAACATTAATATATATACCTTTAATTTCAAAAATGTAAGAAAATATTTTCTATGAAAAGTGTATCTACTTCTCAAAGATAATTAATTATGATTTTTATTTATAATTTGTTTGTGTTTACTATAGAAAAATAGAAATAGTTCTTTAGAAATGTATACTTATATGATATGAGATAACATTTACTTATTCAATTTACATAATTGATAACTCATCAAACAAATGACAACTAAGAAAACAGTATGATGTGTCATCTCCCACTCTTGGAGGCTTAATGTGGTCAATGTATATGATCCAAGAATGGCCCATTTTTTAGGGAAGTGGTGAATTATTTGGATCAATTTTTTCATACTTCTTTTCTTCATTTCTCACTAGTTTGTTTTATATTATATTCACATCTAGAAAATACATTGAACAAAAATCCATATATTCTTAATCCAAGTAACCTTTTATGATATAAACATTGGGATGATTCTATTTCTAGGCATAATATATCAATGTTCACATTTTTATTTCAGCTGGATACATCAAATTAAAAGCAACAGGTCCTTCAATAATTTTTTTACTAGAATATTAATAGTTATATATAACATATGTGTTAAAAATGATGGAGGAATTTTTTTTCCTTTATCACAAAAAATTAATGGTTTTTATTCCATATTTTTTTGAAATAACTTCATGAAAAACATTATATAATAAAGATATATATAAAAATGACTTATTCACATAACTGTCAAACTTAACTTATTGGAAAGTTGATGCCTGATTCCAATTGGAATCAACTCATGCTAAGGATTTGATAAACACAAGTTATCAAATATTTTATCCTCAATACTCTATTATTAACCGATTTTGATATGTCTCTTTAATATCCCTAAAGAACATTAATAGTCTCTAATAGATCCATCAATTAATTTTTTTTGTAGGTTTCATCCCATAATAAGAAAAAAAAAATTACATCTATTTTTGATTAATAAAAAAATGATGAAATTATAGTTTAATACACCAATCTACCTTATCGCAATGAGATTATAAATCATATTTTGTATTTCCATTAACATTTAGAAAAATTTAAAGAAAAATTTCATATATAATATTTATAATTTGGATTTTTTCAAACCAATGATGTAAAAAATTGGTTGAAAAAAATTAACCCAAATAAGGTACATTTATTTTTCCAATTGTAATTGGATTTAGTGGAAACATTATTCCTATATCGATATTTCATCAGATCCTTCCCAAATGAAAAAAAATAAAATCTTGAAATTCATTAAACATGTCAGTTCTAGAAATACAATTAGATGGATTTTTTTCTCCATTGTATTTTCAATACTTCGATGATTATTCCTATATGGATGATCCATTTTCAATAGTCTTTGGTGTCCTATAAAACTAAAACTGTGGTGATATTCAAGTCTTTTGGATAGTTTATTATTCCCAAAAATAGGGCATGGAAGTTTTCCCTTCATGCTTGATCTAGAAATTATTTCTTAAATAGAAATATTATTTATCATCCACATAAGCGCACCACATATTTGAAATATTCCTTTCAAAAATGAATCATCTATGCACACACAGACATTCCAAAGATGTTGCGCCTCTCTTATTAATGGTTTCATATAGATATAAATTATTTCTAGGATTATAAGGTCTAGATACGAGTATACTCATTAGTGTGAATGATTTTTTCATTCAAATCCATGGAGGATGTTTTTAAATGTGTATGAAAACTGGCCATGTGTTTTTTAAAGTAAGAATAAAAAAATGGATTAAAACCATCATATGATAGAGTCAATCTCACAATATGATTATCAGCAGCAAATCCTTGATATTAGGTATCAAATTTACACCATTGGTTTGCTTCACCTTCCTAATGATAAACTATAGAAGTAATAATTTAATGCTCTTAGTATTTATTAAAATTAATTTATGTCACGTTGATTAATTTATCATCCATTAATGTACCAGAACATCTACAAAATGATAATGGTAATTATATCATAAAGGATGCGACGGTGAGTTCCTCTTTATTCGTGTGTTTGGGAGCATGATATAGTCTCTTAAATTACTAATAACCTAAAAAAGTATAGAAATGAAGGTTTTCACCCCAAATCCCATTCAATTTGGTTTCATATATAGATAATCAATTCATTGTTCATTGCACTCATTTTTTACCCTCTTCCTCCGAGTACTACACATTTATGAAAACTAAACAGGTTAATGGGAGTAACAAATAATTATATATTAATTAAATAAAATTTTATAATAATATGAATTTTGAAAATAAAACTTAATATTTTATAATCTAGGAATAAATCTGTAACATCCCTCAATTTGGAACTCTCTCACACAGACAAAATAGGTTTGATACAAGACCTCATGCAATCCACCCCATACGATAGAGGCCACAGAGTAGTAGTGGGGGTGTGATGAGTATAGTGTGAGACAATACCCCTTGGTATAGAGTTACAAAACCATTGAATTGTCAAGTAATCAGAATATCATAATAATGAAGAATATTGAAAACAATATATCACACAACTAGAAAGTAAAGGAGATTCCAATAAATCAATAATGTTGAATCATGTAATGACAAGTTGATATATATATAATGACAAAATATATGTAATGAAAATAAAATAATTAGGGGACATGAAATTAACTCTAAATACCCTAGTCTTAAACCCCATGTTGTTTGTATCTCCAAACTCTATCCCATCAAGAATGAAACATTCATCAATAAGTACCTTTCCCTTTTACAACACCACATCCATCTAAATTACTGTAGTATGAAATAGTGGCCAAAATATGATGTGAGGGAAAATTAGTATATTGACACTACCATGTGTTAATATACCAAAATTATAATATGTGCATGAAAAAAATGACAAAGAGGAGTACTAATTAATTAAATAATATAATATATAAATCAACGTACTTCATCACCATGTTAGAAGGAATTTGAGACTACAACACAACCATGTAAACCATAACCATAAAACATGATATAATCAACTAACTTGGAAGATTCCTCTATACAAGCATTTAAACCACTAGGTATATCCCTATATATAAGAATTTCAACATTTTTTCCTGGGAATATCTTTCTATATAATCATTCCAGCATGTATCACTAGTCATAGCTTTCTATATAAGCATTTCATCACGTGTCACTAGGAATATCCAGTTTTATAAGAATTTCATCATGTATCAGTTATTCTATGTAATAATTTCTTCATGTATCACTAGGTATATTACTCTATATAAGAATTTCATGATCTGGGATAATCCCTATATATAAGCATTTTAGCTTGTGTCTCGGTTTATAGACCACTATATAAGCATTTTATCATCATCTCAAAAAGATTTAATAGTAAGGATATCACAATGTCATATCAAAAGCTTCAATGGATAATAATTAAAGTTACCAGTTGGATTTCAATTACACTATCATTTATATATCAATTTATCAGTAGCCATATAAATATCCCATAACCAGTTACTAGAGTGATTCTGTATCATGAAATCACCTGCAATCTCATTTTACGCTAAACATAATTTAAAAATTTCCCAAGTTAATATTATTCAATGGTTTAATAAAATAACGGGAATCCATATGCCATGTCACATCTATAATTTAATCTAAAAGGATCCAGCTAATATATCATTCCATGATTTACCATTAATTTGTCCACAATCATAATTTTTCATATACGTCATAAATAAATAGGAAATTGGTTTTGTTTTAGAACCCCCACATTTAACCGGTGATTAAATATGCACATTCAGTGGGTAAAAAATGTGGAAGGTTTTGATGATCTCAAAGATAAAACTTTATCATACTCATCTAGATCAACTTTCCAAACAACCAAAGTCAGGAGAAAACCACCCAATAATGATGAATGTGAGAAGATAAGGGAAAAACATATAAGAATGACTAATCAAGGATTAAATGTGTCTCTAAGACTTTCAGAATGGAAGAGGAGACTCCAAAATAACCTAGAAATCATCTTTCGGTTGGGAGGAGGATGGAATGCACCAACAAGATTTTTAACCCTTTCACATCTTATATTTCTCAATTAAAAAAATACACTGAAAACCCCATCCCCTTAGGTTAATATTTAACATTCCCAAACATTACATGAAATGTAATTTTGATTCAGGGAATGTATTATTTCTGCATGATGAACCACATCATAGCCTGCAACAAATCACATAAAAGAATCTAGTAAATTTTACATGTAGTGTAATACATTTACATGGAGTGAAACTGTTTTGCAGGTACATTTTCAAACTAGTTTATATAAAAGTATCCAAACCGCCTAAAAACCTTTCCAAACTATGTAAAATTATCATAATCCAATTAAAAACATCTATAAACAAACTCCATTAATTCAAATAAACATACATATCTAAAATTTTGGTCATTTTTCAAATAATTACTCTCTGTCCCCGACCAAGACTCGACCAACATGGTGTAAAGACAAAGGAAACCTCAATGAAAGATGTTTAAGAAAAAAATCAGAGTGGTACGTTACTAGAAAAATATAGGATCTTAATATAGGTTTTTGGGAATAGAAGATGAATGTGATGGTCCATTCCTAACATTTTTTTATTGATGATCAATCTGAAATTTACACAATGATAAAAATCAGGATCAATGGAATTGGATCAAAGAAAACTAGACAAGGGATAGAACCCTAGTGCCAATTATAGTATTGTATAATATTATTTATAATTAATTAACTAATTAATTATATTTTTTAAATATTCATTCATTTATGGATATAATAAAGGATTAGTGTTGTACCTCATTTCATTATAGGAATCATGATTATATTTTTTCTATTGGGTATCCACACAGTTCAAGAAATCTCTAAACATCACAATAGGAATCTCTAAATTATAGCATAGAAGATCCTATTACTTGTGTCATACACATTTTATATCCATGAGAATCACATTTGAAGTGTTCTACCCAGTCTATCTAGACATGAGAGTGGGATTTGGAGGAAGATCACTCTCTATTCATTAGAGCGTTCTTGGATAGGGAACTCTATAGGGCCTGGGATGATTCTACAAATTCGTCGTGTAGAACCAAAAAATGAATTAGATCTCTTGAAAGTAATAGAATTAGGTTTAAATACAGATAGATATTTTCATATATTCTATTTGATATTTATTTAATCCCTTGTAGAGCCTCATGTCTAAAATAATAACAATATTATTATTATTTTGACATTCAGTTAGCATGAAAATTAAATTTAATATTTTTAAATCAAATAATATTTAATATATAGTATTTATCACTAGACCTAAATACTTGGTCCTCAATTCCTCCATAATATTTATCAGGGCTATCATAATGAATTTTTATTTAATAAATATAAATCCCATCATAATTCACTACTAAATAAATAAATATTTTATTAACTAAATAGAATGTAAATATTTATTAAGTATAATTCTCAGATTATATCCTCTCTAATAACTAGTGAATGATTATATGTGACCAATAAAATATGAATAATTATTAAAACACATGCAAGAATATAATTTATTCAATGTTTTAAATAATGAATAATAATATATTATTTAATATAGATAATGGATACACTTAGTGTGTGGCCCTCTAGGCCAATTTCACAACAACTTTAGGTGGAGTAGCCTAAAGTATAAGGATAGTATCTGGAAACACACCAAGGAACCCATAGATAAATATATTATTTTCCCAATTACGTAATACCCTATATGAATGATTACTAGTTAATATAATCCTTTTATCAGGATGTCTCTAATCAAGATGGTTTCATGTCGGTGCCATTAACCTATGCCCTTGATGTCTCATTCCTTGACATCCAAAAAATTCAACATTGCTATAGATTACCAAGTACATGGATATATTTCAGTTATATAATTTTAATCAATGGGAATGAGATAAACACATGCATTAATTAACATAAGGGACAAATCCTTTCTCAGATTATTTATTAATACGAAATTACATGGGTTTCACCAAACGTATCCTACCTCACCAAAAAAATATATCAACATAGTTTTCATCAATACATCAAAGTACATGACTCATAATATGGATTAATAATAATTTTAATTTTTATGTATCAATATGAATGTACAGCTATAGGATCATACAATGACACATATAAATGTGGATTTCCTACTAGCGGATATCATTCTCATAATATCCTACATTTTCTATTACCAAGGGTGTGTACCATGAGAAGGTGCCTCAATGTGCTATGAGTCACCACCACTAATAGATTGTATGATTATTTTCCCTCAAATTATATCATCTAGATATAGAACATATATTTAATATTATCGATGTAGTACTTCCGGGTTCTCATCACAACAGGGAAATAGAATGACCTTTTAGAATTAATGCTACTCTTAAGACATTATCACAAACTATGTTATGTTGAATAAAAATCATGATGTGATAAGGAGTTTATTAATATTCCATATGGTGAATATAGGTTACCATAAAGAACATAGAAGTCATTTCTAGGTCACAAACTCCAATAGACTCCCACTTGCACTAGAGTCAACTGCTAAACACATTATGTTTTCTACATCTCAAATGATGCTCATGATTCTACTGAGATAGGTCTTTAGTCAAGGTTTATAACATGATATAATTCATGGGTACACTTCCTACAAGAACTTCAACCATCTGATAAAAATCCTAAATAGGTGATACTTCCAAAGTATATTCATTTTTTTTTGTGTGACCATGGCCCTTTTTCAAGATCCACTATTACAAAATATTCATAATATAATGTGATATGGTATTTATTCCTAGGTATATCATCATTATCAAGGAAAACGTTATTTATCCAAAGACATTCATTAGATGCATTAGATGCCACTATATACTCGGACTCTAATATAGAATCCACGATAACTAGCTGTTTTGAACACTTTTAGGTCATAGATCATCCATTGAGGCAGACAAAAAAAAATCCTTACAATGATTTCAGATCATTTTGATCTATATGAAAACTTGCATCAGTATAAACCCTAATGAAAATATAATCTTCTCATCCATATAATAGGAATATATTCTCAGTTCTTCAAAGATACATAAGGATGACATTAATAGAAGACCAATGTTGTTTTCCTAGATCATCACGATACCTTTCTAAAATGATCGATGGATAAGAAACATCAAATACACTATATAACATTTCATGCATGATTTATCCTATCATTGAAGTGTATGGGATCTTACTCTCTCTCCCTTTCTACTATTGTGTATAAGGTAACATTATCATAGAAATATGTAAACCATGCGAAATTGGAACCAATCCTATCCTGGATTACTCCATACAAAATATCTTTATTATCTTTTCAACAAATCTACTTTGAAATAGTCTAATAAGCCTCTTATATCTATCATGAATGAACTTGATCTCTAATGTTTATGCTAAATCACTTTTACCCTATATGGAGAAACAACTATTTTTCTAGTATTTAATAGATTGTAAGACTTGTATGTAGTTTCAAATAAGTAATATTCCATAAAAATACAAAACTATGATAATGAATGAATTTACAATAAACCTATTGTAAACACATAGAACACATTTATTTGTGAAAACAAAATAATTTATTGATTAATTCAATCAAATGTTCCATGACCTTGATGCTTTCTTCAATCCTTAAATGGATCTCTGCAACTTTAAAATCCTTTGGGAATCCCCTAGAGTCACAAACCATCCAGTGGTGTCTTATGGACATCTTCATGAAGGTTCGCATTAATAATGCAGTTTTGATAGCCATCATCCAAATATCATATTCATGGTAAGAATATATATCTTGTAGAATTATGATGGACCTAAACATGGAAACTGGTGAAAAGGATTCATCATATTCAATTACTTGGATTTATTTAAACCCTTTATCAGCTACCCTTTCTTTATAGGTATTTACTTCACCTTTCATGGGAAGTATTATCTTGAATACCCATAGGAAGCTAAGAGTATTTACATCAACTAGAACATCAAACAGAACCCTAACATGGTTATGATACATGGAATCCATTCCACAATTCATGTTTTCATTCCATATTTCTGCATCTAAGATCCTAGAACCACTTTTTTTAGAAATATTTATCATTATTATCCACTAATGAGTCACCATCAGTTGTGAGTGGAAAACCACACCTCTTTGATTCTCTTACATCTCTTGTGCTCTAACATAGTAATTTTTTTTCTTGAAATACTTCTTCCTTGGGGACCTATAGAATCTATTCATTTACCAATTCTTGTGTATCATGATCATCATATTCATCCATGTAAATAATTATTCCACTATCCATTTTTAGTATGTTCTCCCCTTCAATAAATAAGGCATGTGTTTTGACTATTAGTTTCATATCTGACGGTTTGTTTAGGTAGTATTCCTTTCTTTCCAAGGGTTACCCTATAAAGATACACTTTATTCCCAGAGCTTCTAGTTTGTTACCAAATAATTCCATAAAACTTTTCTCACAACAACACACCTTTTTATGAGAAAAAATGGGTTCTTACCATTTATAATAAAAAGGGAATTCATTTTTTCACTTTAGTTGGTACTCAGTTTAATGTGTATGATTCAGTTCGAAATGTATATCTCTAAAAGGAGAATATATGATCCAACTGACTCATCAAAGACCACAACCTTTATAATAAGGCATGGTTCCTTAATTAACTAACAACATTACAATGTGGTCTATAAGGTGGATTGAGTTGATATAGAATCCCAAATTCCTATTAAAAATTGATAAAATCTTTTTAAGATATTTGAGCACCTCAATCTAGTAGAATATTATTTATCTTATTTCCATGCTGATTCTCTACATCATTATTTAATTCCATTAATTTCTAAAAGAACGTGGAATTATATATCTTTAAGTATAAATAATCATATCTAATGAAATCATTAAAAAAATTTATGAAATAATAACCATAGTCTATGTCAGACACTTTACACTTACATGACCAAAAAGATGATTCTATATCTATTTTTTATATGAGTCATGTGAAAATGATTTTTTATCAATCACTATTACTTTGTTTTTCAAATTTAGCACATAATGACCATTAATTAAATGCTCCATAACATAAAATATATTGTATTTATAAACGAAACATCCTTTATTTCCCAAAATGGAAAATTATCCCACATACATTTAGGTATGTTCTGAGATTATGTTCATGGTAATAGTTGGTATATAAGAACAATATTTTAAAACCAAAATCATTCATGTTGGAAATGAAAAGTTATAGTCACTAATGGCTAGAGTAGCTAGGCTCTCAAAATATACTACTCATAGATCCACCTCTCTTCATGAAATATTTCAAAATCTAAATTGTTCTTGGATTTGGATATATATGTGAGCACTTCAAGCTGTATATTCTACCCAATGTGTAGATCTTGAAAGATTATACCTAATAATGAGTGCACCGTTTTATTCCCCTTTTTTGGGTGAAGTAATTCTTTTAGTGGCCATGCTTTCAACATGAAAAACCAACTACCTCAATTTCCTTCCTTACATCTGGATCATCATCTTGTTAGATACATAATTATCATGATGTTAGGAATTATTATGAGTCTTGGGACCCTTCAACTTATCCATTATTTTCTTGTTCACCATAAGTACCATGGGTTTGTAGTGTCCCATGTCTTTTTCCACATAGCAAATCAATGTAATACATTCTGAAGGAATATTCTCAATTTTGAACATATTATAATTAACAATAAAACTAGAGAGGGTATTAGGTAGTGATTATAGTATGAGATCCATGGAAAACTAATTGAGGAATTTAATCCCTAAAATCTATAATCATTCAATGTAGAAATTATGTTTGAAATCATGAGGTCCAGCTGGCACAAACACTCCATGATTAGTTATAAATAATTAATTGTATATCTCATATCTCTCTCATCTCACCTTATCTTGATTTAGATCATGAATATGAGACATCATGCTAAATACATCCATGTATACATGTCTCTTTAAAAGATCATTGTTCAGGGAGGATATCACCGAACACTGATCATTTATAGCAAAATCCAAATGTTTCTAATAGAGAGATAACTTATTCATTACTAGCCTCATTTCAAAGAACTTTAGGAAATGGTTCTTCCTAAACATAAAATTTCATTTCATTGAAAAGGATAATTCATAAGTGCCTTTTCCACTCTTGGAAAATTGTGACAGAGAGAAGGTTATCATTATCTAGTATGTATCATAGTGATATGTTTGATGTGATTTTTATTTTTGATTCTCCATGTAATATTAGAATAGATTTAATACATTATAAGATGGTATTTAGAAAAAATAAACAAATATTTTACTTATTAACAAACCTAAATTTTATTGAAACCTAATAACCCTCACCATGGGAACCCGAATATCCTATTTCATGGAAATTTGAGTGGCGTGGATACATATTCCCCTTCTCATTACCCCAACATTCATTTTTCAAGAAACATGAATGCTTTATAAATATTCCGGAAATCATTAAATTCTATTTCCTCAACCCTTATATCTTAGTTTCACTATGCCCTTATTTGGATGTCAAATCTTCATGTAACCTAAGTTATGTCAACTCAAAAAATCTTGTTATTATTCCATGATAATTGAAAGAACCCAAAATTTCACTAGCCATGCACTTTGAAATATGGTTTTATTTTAACTAATCTAGTTGAAGGGTATATTGAATTAATATATATTATTAAAGTATTTATAATTTTATGTGTAAATTTTAAATTATTATCTTTATCTCATGATTCATAATATGAATTTGATTTACTTAAGGGATTAAACATGTGTTATATAATATTTATGAATAAGAAATTTTTTTGTTCTATATTGAATTCTTGTTAATTTCATAAATTCAAGAGATTGTGACAAAACATCCATAATGATATAACCATTAAACTTGAAAGAAATAAAATAATAAAGTTATAACATTTTGTTACCATTTTTAGGTATTACCTAAACCTCTTCATGGTTTTCTATCCATTTAGATCGAAGGGATACCTATAATGGTGAAGTCATATATTATTTGGACATTAAACAATAATCATTTATTTGTATAGGCTGTAGAGTAGTTACACACTGTGTAACTATATTACATGTCATGTAATGGTTATTGGGTGCATGTCATGAGAGGCGACTTCATGCTATGAAAGGTAACACATCGTGACCATGAAATAAGTGAAAAGAGTTGTTAAAAGTACCTTTTTTTATCTTAGGCAACAAGTTTTTTGGCGTATATGGATCATTGGGTTTACACATCATGTAACTAGGTTACAAACTATTTAACAACCCGTGTAATGTTTTTAATAACAATGTGTAGCTATTTTGTTTCGGTCCCTCCATTAGTTTTTCATGGATCTCGAACTAAGGCAAGTTCATTGCACTTTTTAGAGACTCAACACCATCTAGATTGATATGCTAGACACTCAATCTCCATTATGTTTGAGAAGCATCTCTCTGGGAGGGTAACCATTCCATTCCTTCATTTCATTTGATAATGGTATTGTCTTTGTGTGACACCTTTGGATCCATTGGTCAATGGTTGGTGATTCATCTTGGTTTCATCCAAGATCCATTGTGTGATTTCATTCCCAATGCCTTTTTTATCTATTGGTCGTAATGCGATGGTCATTCTCCATTGAGGAAATTGGGTTTAGTCTCCTCAATCGACCCCCATTGTCTTCTAAATTGAATCAATAATGATTTTTTATTTGATTCAAGGGCCTCTGTTGATGTTTTTGGGTTTCATTGATTTTTGATTTCTAGACGTGTGCGACCCGAGTTTTGAGGTAGGTGGTTTCCTCTCTAGCCCATGATAATGGATCTAGTTTTCTTCATTACAAACTAATTCATAATGAATTATTTCCATGATTATTTTTTGTGTGTTGAAAAGGTTTTTTAATGAAAAATGGGGTTTCCATAAATATTGATAAATGGGGAGGAAATTGTTATTTTCAAATAATTAATATTGGATTTATGAAATGGTTTGAAATGGTTTTCAAAGCACGAGAATGAATTGTGAAAATATAACTTGGGTTACCTTGGGTAAATAGTTGGAAGGCCTATCTTGGGTCCATTTTCAATTGCTGTTTGATTATCCAAGAGGTTTTTTGCAAGGATTTCCCATTTTTCCTTGGCCCGTTGTTCAAGGGGGCTGATATTTCCATTTTTGGGGGTTTAATCATGGGGTATTCCTTGGATTCCAAGGCATGTGTTCTAGGATCATATTTGTGAACATGATTTATTTTTGAAACTGTAATCTATAGAATGGACTATAGTATTCCATAGTGTTCTGATACTTATGCTTCTATTTTGTATTTCTTGTCATTTTGAGTTAGTCGTGATATGCATGTTTATGCTTGTGAAAAATGAAATAGAAAATGTTCTATGAAGTTGATATACATTATTAGTTTTAGATCTATGTAAAAAGTTAATTTCTTCAGTGTTTTATATAAAATTTATTTACTTATTATCATGCCATGTTTTTACTTAAAATGAGCATACATGAATTTTTTATACAGAGGCTTGTTATAAAACACCTGGGTGGGATCCTACTGATCTGATAAGCTCAAATCCGAAGCACCACTTTGGTGGTGTGTTGACATTTTTTTGTCTTCTAGTTCAGGGAATGACATGGTACTATAGTGAGGTAGATAGATATCCTTTCATCTAGGTTGGGTAGCTGGTGGTGAGATGGTGGGAGTTTTCCCACACCATCACTTGGTGTTGCTGTTGGTTTTAGTCCTTTGAAGTTGTACTTGTCCTTTGGAGTTTTTAACAAATTTTTCTGTTGTTTGTTTCCGTTATTTTATTATAGTTATGGCATATATATATTGTTTATATTATGTTGTTCCTTCAGGTATAGTATATAAATTGGATGTGGTTGTTTAGGTTATGAGAAATCATTCCCTCTATTGTGTTGATCGATCCACGGGTTATTATCACTAGCACATGGGGATTGGGAACACCATTCATGTATGTGAAAGATTGGTTTGGGTGACCAGGTTTGATGGTAGCCTGGGTCGGTTTGTTACAATTTTGTATCAAATGGTGGTCCGTCCTCAAGAGTTATTGTTTTTGTATATCTGTTAGTCTAGAGATAGGATTTTCAAGACATGATAGGTATGTAGTGATAAGATTATGGCCAGATCATATCATGAAAGGACTCATGACTCTATGGGACATTGGGATGTGTGTCTCTAGTATTGAATTTTGTTTTAAAAATTTTAGTATTTTCTTATTTATTTTCATGTTTCAGTTGAGATTTGTTTTATTGTCTTATCATTCTTATGTTTCAGTGTGCATTAGGAAACCTCTAAGAAATATTCAACAAGTTCCTTAGAATGGTGTAGCTGAATATCCTCAAGATGAGATGCATATAGATTAGAATCTCAACGAGCCGATCATATGGGAAGTCTGATTTGTTGATCGAGATGTACCATGTGTTCAGAACACTATTGTTGAGATACAACCAGGAGATTTAGGAGAGATCGATCGATCATGAGAGTTCCTGTATAAGAATCGACAACCCATTATAGGGAAGAATAAACATAAAAAGGTAGAGGACTTGTTTGATAAGATCAATCAATTCATCAACTTTCTAGAGGCACTTGAGAACATCAGGGTAATGTTCACAACATTCAGACTCAATGGATCTTATATGTGATTGTGGGATCCTATGTTCTAGGATGTTTGGCATGTATACTTTGATTGGATGGGTTTTGAAACCCTATTATTTCAGTAATTTTGTCTAGATTTTTTGATTCTAGTGAAGCCTCTTGGGTTATTTTCTTTACAAAATGGAGAGTGTTCGATGTCAGCATACTCCAATAATTTTTCTGAGGTTTTCTATTTTCCCCCAGACACGGTGAAGAATGATTTTCTGAATGCATAGAAGTACCTACAGGGTTTGCGATTTGATTTTAGATCATTGATGTTTATATTGAATAATTATACCTATGCAGAGATGGTATAATTATCTTTGATGGAATATATGGATATGGTATGAAATGTTTTATTTTCCACCCATTTTCTTCCATCTGGTAGATGCACTAGTGGTACACATGGGAAGATGAGGAATTGGTAAGATCATCACAATAGTAGTGGAGGTGGGTCTCATTAGTGAGCCTCCTATACACCATCTGTCACAGTAGGTAATGTGAATATGACTTTCTTTTAGTGTTGCAATGGAGGAAACCCCAGAAATTCTTTTCCTATCCCCACGAGTACATGAAATAAATGTGGATGTGTTGGTAACTTATAGTGATTCTTTCAGGTTATGAATACACATGGTTATAGCTAGGGTTCATCATCTTCAAAGGATTCTATGGTGAAGTAAAAATCTTTAAGGACTAAATGGAGGAAATAACAGGCCTTCGGAGTAAAGTATTTTCATGTAGTACATTATTATCTAGCATAAGTTGATGCAGGTCTAGTAATAGTGAGATGTACTAATTTTATTACATCTTTAGTAGCAATTGGTTTATTTGATTAGTGTTCATCCCACTCATTTATATCTTCATGTTTGATGATGTTCTTAAACAACAAACAAATCTTATGTCCATTAAAATGGAGTTAGAAACACCACCTGGTATGGGGAATGATAAGGGGTTGATGTTTCATTGATGTTCGTTAATGATAGATGATACCAAGTTGGTCTTGGATTTCATCATTATTGATCTGGATATTTTGGATGTCATCATCTGTGTGGATTTTTGTGTCTCTCATTGAGCTGAGATAGATTGTTATCATCGACAGGTTTCATTTCATAATGTTGATGGACCTCAAATATGTTTCTGGGGGAGTGGGTCCTGGGTTCATGTTTTGTAGGATCTTCATACCCAAAGTAACATAGTTTTTTTATTACTATCATGTTTGAGTCTAATGACATTTCTTCTATTGATGATATTTCCATTGTAGTTTTGAGACATTCCTAAAATTTTCACAGAGGATTTAAATGGTCTTCCTCCAGAGAGAGAGGCAGAGTTTATGATTGATCTAGTTCCTGTTACACAGTTAATATCGATACCTTTGTATCATATTGCACTCAAGTAGCAGAATGAGATCATGATTCAGTGGGATGACCTATTGGAAAAAGGTTTTGTTGGAACTACCATTTCACACTAGGAAGCCCCTATCCTATTTGAAAAAAAATAATTTGATTCAAATAGTTTATGTGTGGAGTATTTTGAAGTTTAACATGGTAATGGTTAAGACCAAATACCCTTTTCCTTCTATGGATGATCCATTTGATCATTTAACGGTTGAAAAGTGGGTTTCAAATATTGATCTTCTGTCGAGTTATCATCCTCTCAGAGTTCGGGTCTCTGATATACCAGAAATGGATTTTTCGAATATGTATGGACATTATAAATATCTTGTGATGCCTTTTGGTCTGACTAATGCTCCTATAGTTTTTATGACCTTGATGAATCAGATATTCCATAAATATCTTCTCACTTTTGTGGTAGTGTTCGTGGATGATATTCTTGTTTATTCACATTCCATGTGTGGGAATTAGAACCATCTATGTTTGGTTTAAGAAATTTTTAGAATTCAACTTTTTGATGGAAATATTTAAAAATTCAGTTTGTGGATTCAAGAAGTGAAGTTCATAGGGAATATAATCATTGAGAATGGCTTTCCAGTTAATCCAGAGTTGGTAAAGTCTATTTTTTGAAGGAACCACATAATTTATTTGAGATACGAAGTATCCTTGGTTTTATTGCATACTAATGATGGTTTTTTATGGACTTATATAAGATGGTGCCACCATTGAATTATTTTAATAAGAAATTAGTGAAATTCACCTGGGATGTAAAGTGTCATACTTTTTTTGATGAACTAAAAAAGGATTCTGACATCGACTCCTTTTCTGATCATAACTGATCCTAGTAAGGGATATGTGGTGTTTTTGATGCCTCTAATGACGGTTTGGGATGTATGCTTTTGCAGAATTACTATATGATAGCTTATGGCCCTCGTCAGCTTCGACCAGATGAGAATAATTACCCAACTCCAGATTTAGAGTTTATGACAGTCATTCCTTCACATAAATTTTGGATACACTATCTTTTTGGGGAACAGATTAATGTATTTTCTAATCATAAGATTTTGAGTTATATAATTTCTAGAAGTAGTTGAATCTCAGATAAAGATGACGGTCAGAATACCTTCATACATTTGAATTCAATATCGCCTACACCCTAGGGAAGGAAAAAATTGTTGAATATTCTCTTACCAGGAACGTACCGTCAATTTTTGTTCTAAAATTGAAGGAAGAGTGGAACCTTATGGGGATTTTTGCTTAGTTGCATCTGGATTTTCAAGAGGATGTTTTGGGTATGGTTCTGACCAGTTTTCAATTATCATCTTCTCCCCTACAGTCTATTTTGTAGATTCAGTAGTAGGATGATGATTTTAAGAAGGATCATGACTGCCTTTATATTGGAAGACCATTTATGATGGTGTCTCTCTTCCTATTATATGATTCACTTCAAGAAAATGATTGTCGTCCCAACATATATGATGAGTTTAGTAATGTTTTATTTTCACATGTCATCATGGAACATTCATCTGTGGACTATGAAGATGTATTATGACATGATGAGGTGATTTTGGTGGCCAGGTATGAAACATGACATCACATTGTTTGTGTCTCAATGAAACACCTCCAACGGATAATGGAGGATCACTTGAAACCTTCTGGGTTACTTCACCCTCATTCTGTGATAATCTAGAATTGGGGAAAGGTATCTATGTATTTTTTTTGTTAGATTTACATTGACTCCCTGAGGTAAGAATGATATCTATATGGTTGATATTCGATTATCGAAGTCTTATCATTTAATTCTGATCAATGACATAGCTAAAGTTGAATATTTGGGAAATCTTTACGTGTAAAATATTGTGAGGTTACGTGGGATTCATTATTGAATTGATTTGGATAGGGATATTAGGTTTACCTCATGGTTCTAGAGGAGTCTCCAAGATATGAAGGGAACTCATGTCAAGTTAAACATAGCTTACCAACCACAAACACATGGTCAAACAGTGTGAATAATTCAAATTTTGGAGGATATTATCCATGCCTATGTATCAGATTTCAGATGATCATGGGATATCCATCTTGGAATGGTTTAGTTTGTTTGCATCAAAAATTATCAGTCATTGATAATAATGTCTCCCTTCAAGGAATTTCATGGTCACAGATGTAGAATACCTCTTTTTTGGGATGAGGTGGGTAAATTATCTTTAGTTGGACTATGATTGGTTCAGGAAACATCCATGAAGATTTATGATATTCATCAATGTCTGGTTAATTCCCAAATTTTACGGAAATTGTACGCAGATTGGCGACCTAGACCTTAGGAGTTTTCTGCAGGTGACTGGGTTTTCTTGAAAATAAATCCTCATTTGGGTCACCGCCGACTTGGAAAATAGGTAAAGTTGGATCCGAGATATGTTGGCCAGTTTTAGGTCACTGGCTGTCTCGAAAAAGTTTCTTATCAATTATAATTTTTGGTTCAGTTGATTTCTATTCATTATGTTTTCCATATATCTTAGACGAGGAAATCTCACCCTAATCTCACTCAAGTTCTGAGTTGGGAATAAATTAAGCTAGAACTGGATTTTTCTATTTTTGAGAAACCAATTGAGATCATTGAATCTGAAGTGAAATACTTGCATGGGAATTTGATTCCATTTGTCAGTGGTCTATAAAAACTTGGTTCATATTTTCATGAGACATGTGATCACAGATCATTGATGATTAAGTAGTGGCCTCACCTCTTTCAATGAATTATATCGTCCATATGACTTCCTGGGGATAAAAAGTAATTATGATGAGGAGTTTGTAACATCCTATTAACATTTTATCATGTACACCCTTAACAACATTGTGTTTTTTCCTCCATTGAGATTGGGAGGATACTAATAATGGATAAGTTAGAGATTTGTTGGAAATTCACTAATAACACATCGTTTCTATAGGTTATAGAGTAGTTACACACTATGTAAATAAGGCAGATGTCGGGTATTGGTTAATGGATGTAATTCCTGAAAGACAAATTCATGCTGTGAAAGGTTAAACGTCGTGACCATGAATTACATGACATGAGTTGTAAAAAGTTCAGTTTTTTATCTAAGGAGTAGGTTTTTCAGGGGATGTGGATCATGGGGTTAAATTTCATGTGACAATTTTACACGCTGTGAAACCTATGACATAAAGTTTTAAAAAATAATTTCTATCTCTTTTTTCAATTCCTTCACCAGTTTTTCATGGCTCTTGACTAGGGGAGTTCTAAGGAATTTTTGAGAGTCTCAACCCCTTCTAGATCGATATGTTATACACTTGATCTTCGTTGTAGTTGTGGTGCATTTCTCTGGGTGAGTAACCTTTATATTCTTTCAATTCCTTTGATTAATGTATTGATGTTGGTTGGTACCTTAGGATCCATTGGTCTAAGGTTGGTGATTCTTCTTGGTTTCTTCCTAGATCTATTGTGTGATATTGTTACAGAGGCCTTCACTCAATTGGTCACAGTGTGGTAGGCATTTGTCTTGGAAGTAATTGGGGTTCATCTCTTCCTTTGAACCCATTTTATTATAAATTTAATCAATCTTTATGAGGATTTGATTCTAGGGCCTTCATTGACATTTTTGGTTTCATTGATTTTGGATTTCCGTTGTGGGCGTCTGCGACTAGTGTTTTGAGGTAGGTGGTTCTTCCTCTAGCTGATGATAATGGATATTGTCTTCCATTGATCTCTAGAAGAATCACTTTGAACGTGTTCTCTTGATGTCTGCAGACATGAGAGTGGGAGGTGGAGGAAGATCTCTCTCCATTGTTGGGAGTGTCGTGGAGTGAGAAGTCTCTAGGGATTGAGAGGATTCTCAAAATTCATTATGGAGAACTAAAAAAAATCAATTTACTCTCTTGAAAATAATATTTTTTTTAAATGCTACTATAGTTTAGAAAAAATATTTCCAAAAGTTCCTTTTAATATTTATACAATCCTTTGTAGAATCCCATTTATAAAATAATAATATTATCATAATTTCCTAAAAAAGAACTTAACTTGTTAATTAAATTTAATATTATTTAATCAAATAATATTCAATATATATTATTTTCAACAAGATCAAAATACACCGTCTGCAATATCTATATAATATTTTTCAGTCCTTAAACAATGAGCATTTATTTATTAAATAAATATCACTACATTATTTTCCAATGAATAAATAAATATTATATTTACTAAATAGAAAATAATTATTTATAAAATAATATTCACACATTATATTCTCTAGAATAACTGCTGATAGAAAAGACAAAATCAATGAAACGTGAATAATTATTGAACCAGATGAAAGAATAAAATTTATTCAACTTGTGAAATATGAAATAATAATATATTATTTTACTAATATTATGTATACACTTATTATTTGACCATGTAGGTCTCTTTCTCAGTGAAAGTTGGTAAAGATGCCTAAAGTCCAAGGTTATTGTCTAGTAACACACCAAGGCACCCATAGAGAATGAAGTTAATGACCCAATAACAGAATACCTTATAAGGATAATTACTATGTAATATACTACTTTTATCATGATAAATCCAATCAAGAAGGTTTCATAAATGTTCTATCAACCTGTGTGCTTGATGTCTCTTTGATAATCGTTTCAAAATTTAACATTCCTATAGAAAAACATGGCCATGCATTTATATAGGCTATATCATTTTCATCAATGGTCCTGACATATAATAATCCTTAAAAGAACAAAAGGGATAAATGTTTTCTTGTATTATTCACTAATGCAATATTACTTTTGATGCACCAAACATATGCAACATTTCCAGGAACATATGACATATCATTTTTGGTCAATACATAAATTTAAGACAATCATAATACTAACTAATAATAATATTAAATTCTATTGATAAACACAGACATCTGAAGATAGGAAAATTCAACGACACATATAAATGTATATTTCCTACAAGAGGTTCTCGTTTTGATTATAATTTACACTTGATATTACCAAGGGTGTCCAACATGAGAAGGTGCCTCAATGTACTATGAATGTCCATTTCATGACCCCCTTCCATAAAAGATGCCCCTGCTCAGCTGGCAATGGTGAAAGGGAGATAATGACCCCAGAGTCCCGCCTCCAGTAGGCCCCGAGGTGGCGACTAGCACCAAGGGTATGAGTTTTCAAAAATATTTACAATAAAGCTCAAAAAGTACAATACCAAAAGGAACCAAAGTACAACAACTGCATCAACTCCAACTGCCCTGACTAGTAGGGTCCTACACGACCCTAATAGTTCTCCTATAAACCTGAAAGTAAATGTAGGGTGAGCATACAAGTATACTCAGTAGGGAGACCTAAAGCTCTCGGGCACAGGTGGGGAGACATCCTAATGTCCCTTGAGAACAACAGAAGAAACCAACTTAACAAGGAAATCTATCCACCCAAACTCACCATCCATGCTCACGAAAAACACATAACAACATGTAGTAGTATATAAGAACAAGAGTATTGGGTAGCCCACACGATTTCCCACTAGCTAGCTACTCTTCCTAATGGTGAACGTCCTGACACTACCACACTCTTCCCGCCGGAACACACCTGGGCCTCACAACCACAAATCATATCCCCGCCTAAGCACACATAGGCCTCACAAACACATATCCCGCCCGCACACACCTAGGCCTCACAAACCACATATCACATCCCCACCCGAACACACATGGTCCTCACAACCACATATCACATCCCCGTCCGAACACACCCGGGCCTCATCCCAAAGATTCTTGGGAATAGTAAACCTGCCCAAAGAGTCTTGGGATAATAACACCCCAATCGAAACCTACCCGGAGAGTCTTGTGTATAAGGTCACCTAAAACCATCACAGCCTATGGAAGAAGGAGTAGGAAGGAGCTAGTAAATAAGGGGAAAACACACTCTCCCATGAAATGGGAGTGTTCAGCACTAAGTGATCAACATGGTTAGGGTGAGACAAAACACAAATATATATATATATATATGTATACCAAACACACAGCCCAACCTATGGTTTCTAAACATAGAAACTGAGCACGTGCCTCGAAACTGCTACTATGAAGCATGCATACAACAAACAAAACCAACCCCATTTAGGTTTTCAAGTTTCAATAGTAATAGTTTATTAGTTCCTTAACAGGTGGGAAACTATCAAAACCAATCCAGTGTTTCGTAGAACAAAATCTCACCCAACCAAAAGTAAAGTTAGATAAAGCACAAGCAACACAACCCAACCTTTTATCATCAATCAAACCCCATCGATTGTTCCCGCATTCATTATCATTCCCCACAATTCATTTATCAACATTCCACTTTCTTTTAATAACACAACCCATTACCGCAGCCCTGCTGCCACTATAACCACATCTCCACCACCGTATCACATAACAAGTCTCGGGCTACATCATCACCCCTTTAATATCATTTACCACAGCCCTGCTGCCCTTCCTGTTCGTAACAACTCAGTATCCATACCCGTTTCACAGACCACATAACCAACCAACACCCACATGTTCATTATTCCATTTTGTTAGACCGGGGTGATCACACACGGGTTCCGGATTTTAAATTAGCCAACTTTACATGATTAACCGAATTCCATATTCCACAAAGTTCCATCCACAAAAACGGTCCAGAGAGATATGGAAAATTTTAATTGCGCAACCAAAGTACCCCAACGACCGTGATTTTCAATAGGCATAAGCCTATTCAATTCATAACATAATTTCACAGGATATAAATAATGTAACTACATTCACAAACTTCCCATCCCCGTTATACAAGCCACTTATTATCTTTATTAAACCAGTTCAAATGTGTTTCACGTAAACAAGAAGACACCTACCCCACATGATTCACAATTTAGAGCGACAAAGGTAAGATCCCTACTGCAATAGGTTCTTATCACATTGCTCCCCCAGATCATCTTTAGAAGATGTCTGTTGGCGTCCGTCGCTTTTGTAAAAACCTGGAAAAACCTCCTTGGGTGGAATCTAGAAAGGAAAGGCCGAAGGGAAAGCAACAGATCCAAGCTCAGAAGTTCGGCCTCGTCCTTACGATCTCGTGGCCACTAAAGGATCTTAAATCAAAGCTCGAACGGAAAAGTTATAGAAGAAATGAGCTTTGGAGTCTCTTGGGAGAGCTCTGCTCGAGGGAAAGGGGAGGAGAGGAGTGTTTTGAAAAGGAAGAGATTCCCCCTCCATTTATAGGCAAGAAAAACTAAAGTACACGGCGTGTAAATTATAGTACACGGCATGTACTCGACCATTTCACATGGCCTCCACGCGGATTCCAACACGACCTTCAACACGACACATGACTGTTGACTGGTCAAAACACGGTTTGAGGGTAACGTGTACGTGGGGAGGAACTACACAGCATGTAGAATGGGATACACGGAATGTAGTATAGGCTACATGGCGTGTACTCATTTATTTCACACGGCAAGGACACAGACTCAACACGACACATGACCGTTGACTGGTCAACACACAGTATGATGGTAACGTGTACGCGGGGAGGAGGTACACGGTGTATAGAATGGGATACATGGGGTGTACTCATTTATTTCACATGGAAATGACACGACTTCAACATGGTGTATACCCGACAAGGTGGTACACAACGTGTACTCACACTACACTGCGTGTAGTTACAAAATTCTAAAAATTGTGGGAAAAGTCCTTTCTACCCTCCAGAACACTTCATGACCCTCTTTTCGACAATGGAATGGGCTAGAGAGGACCGGGCCATTACATCAGACACCTCTTAAAACATTATCATTCCCGAGAATTCAGAAACCATCCCGGAGGAACCCAAAAAGACACCTCTTATGGTTCTCATTATAATAGGAACCCAACCAACAACCATAATCTTATGTGTTAGGAATTCCCTATCCTATGTCGAGATATTATCTGCTTTAGGCGGCACTGACTCGCCTACACGGGTTTAATCGCATTCGCATTAATGCGTCTCGATTAAGAATTGAGTCTTCCAACTTCCATATATTAGTATTTTTTTCAACTTACACTGCTCCAAACACCGTACAACCAACACACTGTCCGAACACGTGGCTTGGGGAAATTCCTTCTCCCATGTTGAGATATTATCCTCTTTAGGCGGCACTGACTCGCCCGCACGGGTTCAATCACATATGCATTAATGTGACTCGATTAAGGATCAGGTTTTTCCCTTTCCCACACATCCAGACACATTACACACTTCCAGAGAACAAGGAAACAGAACTTCTCACAACCAACAAGCCAAACATTTCATATATCAAAGGTACAAAGCATAACATCAAAACAAAGCTCAGAAGAACAAAGTAAAACACAAGTCAAAACAACTCCGGGTACTGAGAATGCATCTGAGCCTCCCCCTCCCAAGTGCTCTCCTCGAGGCCGCCATGCCTCCACAACAGACGAACCAAGGTGATGGTTCATCCTCGGAGCACCTTCTCTTTACGACCCTCGATTCTGACTGGTCGTTCCTCGAAGGTCGCGTCATCTCCCATATCTAAC
Source organism: Viscum album (assembly GCA_963277665.1). Taxonomy (NCBI): domain Eukaryota; kingdom Viridiplantae; phylum Streptophyta; class Magnoliopsida; order Santalales; family Viscaceae; genus Viscum; species Viscum album. The sequence goes on along the minus strand of OY728121.1, from coordinate 1,034,549,847 downwards.
TCTCCCCAGTCGATAACGTGAGATTCTTCATGTAAGTACCAACAAAGCTCAGAGATGTGGAAGACGTCATGAAACTTCTCCAACTGAGGTGGTAGGGACAGCTGATATTCCACCTCGCTGACTCGCCTCTGCACCTAAAAAGGTCTGAAAAACCTTGGGGAGACCTTAATCCCATTCCCAAACTTCTTCTGCCCCCATCGAGGGGAAAACTTCAAGAACACATGATCTCCCACCTCGAACTCCAAGGGCCTCCTCCGAAGATCAGCATAAGTCTTATGTCGGTCTTGAGCTGCTTTCATCCTCTCACACACAAGCTGGACTTTCTCTGTGGTGCTCTGTACTACCTCTGGCCCAAGAGCACCTATCTCACCAACCTCTTCCCAGAAAATGGGTGAACGACATGGCCTTCCATAAAAATCCTCAAACGGCGCCATGCCAATAGTAGAGTGGAAGCTGTGGTTGTAGGAAAACTCTACTAAAGGAAAGTGTCGCGCCCATGAGCCTCCAAAATCCAGAACGCAAGCCCGCAGCATGTCCTCCAACGTCTGGATAGTCCGCTCTGTCTGCCCATCAATATGGGGGTGGAAAGCAGTGCCAAGGCATAGCTGGGTGCCAAAAGCATGTTGTAATCCCATCCATACTTGTGAGGTAAACTGATTATCTCGATCTCAGACGATTATCTTTGGAACTCCATGAAACCGCACCACCACGTCTACGTACCTCTGTGCTAAGGTACTCACCAGACCCGACACATTAATTACTAAGAAGTGAGATGATTTCATCATCCTATCCACCACTACCCAGATAGCATCATAACCACCCTGATCTCTGGATAGTTTTGTAATGAATTACATTGAGATGTCATCCCACTTCCACTCGAGGACATCTAGAGGATGCAACAAACCACTGGGAATACGGTGTTCAGCCTTCACTTGCTAACACACTAGGCACTTAGGCACAAATTCTACCACTGCCCATTTCACCCTAGGCCACCAAAGTTGTTCCCTCAGGCATCAGTACATTTTTGAAACTCCCGGATGCACTGCCAAGGATGAGCTATGGAACTCACGGAGAACTCCCTCACGCATCGCCTCCGGAACAAACAACCTTCCATGAAAGACCATCCAATGTCAGCTGTCCTCTGACCATCCTTCTGGAGAGTTTCCCCGATCGATACGATCAAGCATTACTTCCGCCTCGGAGGCTCCCCATTGAGACTCTTCCACATGCTGCAACAAGGAGGACTGCACCGTCATCTGAAACAAACAGCCTCTAACACCTTCTACCCTCGCATCCAAGTGCAAGGCATCCAACTCTCCCATCGCTTTCCAAGAATCAGCGGATTCTAGAACCACTTCCTTATGTGACTTCCTTCTCAGGGAATCATCCACAACGTTGCCCTTACCATCAGTGTAAGAGATCTCAAAGTCATAGTCTTGTAGAAACTCGACCCATCTCTGCTGCCGTAAGTTCAGGTCACGCTGGGAGAAGATATTACGTAAGATCTTGTGATATGGGAAGACCCCAAAGCCCTCTCCAATGAGGTAATGTCGCCAAATATTTAGTGCAGACACCACAACTACAAGATCTTGGTCGTGGGTGGCATAGTTACGCTTGTGAGGGTGCAACTTCCTAGACCCATAACAGATCACACACTTCTTCTGCATCAATACACACCCTAAACCAAGGACAGAAGCATCACAAAACACCTCATACAGCAACCCTTCCTCTGGCATCCTGAGTACTGGACAACTGACCCACTTCTCCTTCAGGTAGTCGATAGCTTCTTGGCACTGCTCACTCCATAGGAATACCTGGTTCTTCCTAGTCAAAGCTATCAATGGAGCAGAAACTGGAGAGAATTCATAAAAGAATATCCAATAATAGCCTGCCAACCCTAGGAAACTATGAACTTCTGTCACTCTCTTAGGTTCCGCCCAAGAAACAACTGCCTCCACCTTCGACGGGTCCACTGACACTCCATGCTGAGACCCCACGTGACCAAGGAATTGTACTTCTTGCGTCAAGAACTTACACTTAGACAATTTCCCATAAAGATAGTGGTGTCGAAGGACTTCCAAGACTTCCCTGAGATGCTCAACGTGCTCATCCTCTGATCATGAGTAGATCAGGATGTCATCTATAAACACCACGACGAACTGGTCCAAAAACTCTTGGAAGACAATGTTCATAAGTCCCATGAACACAGCTGGTGCATTCGTAACTCCAAAAAGCATCACTACAAACTCTAAGTGCCCTTACCTGCACCTGAAATATGTCTTTGAGATGTCACTGTCCTTTACCCATTGCTGATGATATCCAGATTGAAGATCAATCTTAGAAAACTAACATGTTCCCCTCAGCTAGTCGAACAGATCATCTATCATTGGAAGGGGGTAACAATTCTTAACTGTTAATTGATTCAACCTTCGGTAGTCTATGTATAGCTTGAGACCACCATATTACTTTTCACGAACAAAACTGGAGCAACCCAAGGCGACACGCTAGGTCGAAAAAAACCCTTCTCCATCAGATCGTCAATCTGAATCTGCAACTACCGCAACTCCGAAGGTGTCATCCGATGAGGGGCCATCAAAAACAGACGGGAACACGGCTGTAGGTCTATCCTGAACTCAACATCACATCGGGGGGGTGGTAGATTCACAACCTCCTCAAGAAACACATCGAGGAACTACCCAAAAACCTCTGGAACATCCACCATCTCTGTATCAACTGAAACCACTGATACCCCACCTATAAAGGAAAGGAGAGGCTTTACAGCCGCCTTCCAACCTGATAGCTTCTCTCGCCAACAAAATCTGCATGCTGCCCCTCTACGTCAGATAACACGAATCTTCTTCGGAAGCATTAGATAATAGAATTAGCAAAAAAATAGCCAGTCGATGCCTACGATGACATCGTAGGGGTGCATCTGTAGCAGAAGAAGGTCCCCACTAGATCGATGTGGTCCCAACATTAGCCCACATCCCCAGAAAACACAAGATACGCCGGTCTGACCTCCAACTAGTGTACTCAGTACCAGGGGTATGGAATGTCTCTCTACGTGTAGACCCAAAGCATGGGCTAGACCGGGTTCAACAAAGGAGTGCGAAGCTCCCGAATCAAACAAAGCAGAAACAAGAGTGCTGAAAAAACAAATCATACCTCGCACCACCTCTAGTGCTGCTGGTGCTGCCAACTCTACTACGTGCAAATGTCCACACCCAGATCCTCTGCCTCTCTAAAATAATCCACCTCCCCGACCACGCCCTAGTCGAGGTCCCTATGGAGCACACTGAGGTTAGACTCCTCCTACAAAGTCTTCCCTCGGAGGAGCAGGGTCCTCCTGCTGCTGGAAGGGCCTCGCCGGAAACCGGTGCTGCTGAGGCAGGCACTGAACCTGCCCACCACCACCGTACTGAGCTCGGGTTGGGCACCGACTCTGGATGTGCCTGAAACCTTCACAAGAGAAACACTTCGGTAATGGACTTTTGAAAAAGGGATGCGGACCCGAAGATCTGAACTGGAACTACTGGGGCATGCCCCCCCCCCCCCACAAGCCTGAATCTGGAAGGTCCCGTCGTAGGAGACCTGCTACTGACTGCCTTCCCTTTCGACGAACCCAGGTGGATCCCCTCTCTTGGTGAACCTCCCTGCGTGTGCATCCTCTTTACAACCTATCCCTTCTTCTGTATGACCATGTACGTCGGAAGGGTGAAGGGGGTGACAATATACTGGAGCGAAGGACGAAGCACCTCCTCCAAACGTCTCGCCTGAGACTCCTCATCCGGAAAGAGATCCAGGGCCTAGCATAAGAGATCCTTGATCTTGATACCCAACTCTCGTATTGGCATACTCCCCTACTGGAGGGAGAGTAACTCCTGCCGCTTCTCCTCCTTGATCATCGAATAAAGGAATTCCTCTCGGAACTCCTTCTCAAAGTCAACCCACAGAACCTCTACCTCTGTCCTCTCCCTGAAGTAGAGCGTCCACCACTGGTGCACCGCACCTCTCACCTGACTGACTGCTTGGGGAACCCAGTACTCCGTCGGAGCACGGATCAATGTAAAGTGATCCCTACCTCCTCAATCCACCCCTCTGTCTCCATATCTGAAGTACTACCCTCGTACTTCTTGAGGGGTTGTCATGGGAAGGAATGTAGAGTCTTCTTCCATTGGCTATCTTCCTCCCCTCGGTCAATCCTCAACTGATAGACTTCCTGAATCTGCTGGGCATCGGCTGTCTGAGCCATTTGGGTACAACGTCCAGGTGCTATAGCTGTACAGTAATCAAAGATTTCCTAAGCCCAAGTAGCAAGGAAATTTCTCATGGTTTCATTTTATCACTTTATTTCTTTCCCAGAACACCCAAATCATGTAAAAAAAATCATGATGATGCATGTACCTTCCCTAGGGTCTCTACCCTGCAATCAATGAATTCTCACTTGGTTGTTTGGTAGGCTCAGAGTCCTTGCATCGGATCACGGGGGGCCCTAAAATCCCGTGTCCTAGCCGGTCTTCCCTGGCCTATGTCACGCACCAAGATCATCCAACACTTTCACCCTACCATCCCATGCAATCCTCACTATGCCTAACTCCAGACTCCATCCTATCTCTCAACTAACTTCCCTCTGATACCATTCTGTCACGACCCCCTTCCATCATAGATGCCCCTCTTGAGCTGGAAATGGTGGAAGGGAGATAATGACCCCTGTATCCCGCCTCCAGTAGGCCCCGGGGTGGAGACTAGCACCAAGGGTATGAGTTTTCAAAAATATGGGAGGCATTACCATTTTATTAATTAAGATCGGGAAATAAGATGAGTCAAACACCAGAAGAAAAAGGAACAAGAAAAAGAAATTAAAACTCAAACCAATCCCACATGCATGTTTAAATAAATTTGAACCAAAGTACAAGTACAAGAAAGCTCAAAAAGTACAATACCAAAAGAAACAAGAGTACAAATACTGCAACAACTCCAATTGTCCTGACTATTAGGGTCCCACACGGCCCTGGTAGTCCTCATGGAAACCAGAAAGTAAACGTCGGGTGGTCATACAGGTATACTCACTAGGGAATCTTAAATCTCTCGTGCACGGGTGGGGAGACATTCTAATGTCCCGTGAGAACAACAGAAGAAACCAACCTAACAAGGAAATCTATCCACCCATCCTCACTAGCCACGCTCACCAAAAACACATAACAATAGGAAGTAGTATATAAGAACAAGAGTATTGGATACCCCGAACCATTTCCCACTAGTTAGCTGCTCTTCCTAACGGAGAACGTCCTGACGCTACCACACTCTTCCCACCCACACACACCTGGGCCTCACAACCACATATCACATCCCCACCTGAACACTCCTGGGACTCACAACCACATATCCTGCCCGCACACACCTGGGCCTCACAAACCACATATCACATCCCCACCCGAACACACCTGGTCCTCACAACCACATATCACATCCCCTCTCGAACACACCTAGGCCTCATCCTGAAAATTCTTGGGAACAGTAAACCTGCCCGAAGAGTCTTGGGCTAATACAGCCCCAATCGAAACCTACCCGAAGAGTCTTGGGTGGAAGGTCGCCTCAATCCATCACAACATACGGAAGAAGGAGCAGGACAGAGCTAGTAACTAAGGGGAAAACACCCTCTCCCATGAAATGGGAGTTTTCGGCACTAAGTGCTCAACATGAGTGGGGTGAGACAAAAAACAAAGATATATATATATGTATACCAAACACACATTCCAACCTATGGCTTCTAAACAAAGATACTGAGAACAAGCCTCAACACATCTACTATGAAGAATGCATACAACAAACAACCCCAACCTGATTTAGGTTTTCAAATTTCATTAGTAATAGTTTATTAGTTCCTTAACTACTGGGAAACTATCAAACCAAATAAAGCATTTCGTAGAACAAGATCCCCGCCAACCACAAGTCAAGTTAGATAAAAGAGAAGCATCACAACCCAACCATTTATCATCAATCAAAACCCATCGATTGTTCCCGCATTCATTATAATTCCCCACAGTTAATGTATCATCTTTCCACTTTATTTTAATAACACAACCCATTACTGCTGTCTTGCTGCCACTATAACCACATCTCTGCCACCGTATCACATAACAAGGCTCGTTCCACATAATTTCCCCTTTAATATCATTTAATGAAGCCCCGCTGCTCATCCTATTCGTAACAACTCAGGATCCATCCCCCTTTCACACACCATGTAACCAACAAACACCCACATGTTCATTATTCCATTTTGTTTGACCGGGGTGATCACACACGGGTTCCAGATTTTAAATCATCCAACATTACGTGATTAACCGAATTCCACATTCCACAAAGTTCCATCCACAAAACGGTCCAGAGAGATAGTGCAACATTTAATTCCCAAGAAAAGGCCCCCAACGACCGTGATTATTAGTAGGCATAAGCCTATTCCATTGACAACATAATATCACACGATATAAATAATGTAACTGCATTCAAAAACTTCCCATCCATGTTATACAAGCAAGTTATTATATTTATTAAACCGGTTCAAATGCGTTTCACATAAACAAGAGGACATCCACCCAGCATGATGCACAATTTAGAGAGACGGAGGTATGATCCCTACCTCAATAGGTTCTGATCACAACGCTCCCCCATACCATCTTTAGAAGATGTATTTCAGTGACCGTTGCTTCTGTGAAACCTAGAAAAAACCTACTAGGGAGGAAGCAGGGAAGTAAAGGACAAAGAGAAATCAACAGATCCAAGCTCAGAAGTTCTTCCTCGTTGTTACGATCCCGTGGCCACTGACAGATCGTAATTCGGAGCTCAGACGGAAAAGTTATGGAATAAATGAGCTATGGAGTCTCTTGGGAGAGATCTGCTCGAGTGAAAGGGGGGAGAGGATTATTTTTGAAAAGGAGGAGAGGCCCCCTCCTTTTATAGGTGAGAAAAACTAAATTACATGGCGTGTACTCGACCATATCACATGGTCTCCACGCGACTTCCAACAAGGCCTTCAACGCCGCACACGAACGTTGATTGGTCAACACACGATTTGAGGGTAACGTGTACGTGGGGAGGTACTACACGACGTGTTGTATGGGCTACACCATGTGTACTCATTTATTTCACATGGCAAGGACACGACCTCAACACGGCACACGACCATTGACTGGTCAACACACCGTTTGAGGGTAACGCGTACGCGGGGAGGAGGTACACGACGTGTAGTATGGGCTACATAGCATGTACCCATTTATTTCACACGGCATGAACATGGATTCAACATGGTGTATACCCGGCAAGGTGGTACACGGCGTGTATTCACACTACACGACGGGTAGTTGCAAAATTCTGAAAAGTGTGGGAAAAGTCCATTATACCCTCCAGAACACTTCATGGCCCTCTTTTCAATAAAGGAATGGGCCGAAGAGGTCCAGGCGATTACAGTACACCCCTGATATACTGTATAATTTTTTTCATCAAATGATATCATCCTGCTATATAACATTGATTTATGAATAGCATCTTTTCCCCTCCAGGTTCTCATCATATAGGGGGACTACTATGACCTTTTTGCATGAAAACTACTATTATGATATAATCACATAATATGTTATGAAAAAAAAATCATCATGTGATAATGAGTTTATTAATATTAAAAACAATGAATATAGGTTATCATAAAGTACATGGAATCTAGTTCCAGGGAACCAAATCTAACACTTACAACCTCCACACCATATAAAAACTCATGCCCAAGCTAATACATGAATCCCAATGGGTTCTCAGTGAACAGTTCTGGCCATTATGCTTGCATATCAGAATCCATCTCCTAGGTCACCGCTTGAGAACGCCCATACACCCACTTCTATAAAACCAGAGGAATTGTATTACCATGAAGATTCACTTCACAATGGTCTACAATCTATATCAGATGCTCCACAAAGGACCCGTCAGCATAAAGACCAATGTCCTCGACATCTACCATAGGGAAAGGGTCAAGAAAACTTCTCTAAATCAATGACACATGAAGCACATAATTCATGGAAGTGAAACAATGTGGAAGGGCTAAGCGGTGTGCCACTGGACTAACCCTTTAAACTATCTCAAACAATATGACACAACTGGGAACTAGCATACCCTATTCATGATATGACATTTCATCATCTAAGGTGACACCAGAAGGAATACATGACGTCCAACCTAAAAATCTAGAGGTCAACTCCAATGGTCAATTTAAGATTTATATTGTAACAGTGGGTTCCCTAGACCCAACTTGAATATTAATTTTGGTTACCATTACATGTATATAGTATGATATATACTTGTGTTTATTCGTACCGTAATAGTGTTGATATTTTTGCATCCAGTATTTATATGGTAATGTCCATATAATAAGTGTCATATTAAAATGTTATAGTAGTACCCAACTATAATGGGAATCTCTAGATACCATGATAACAATCTTAAATATATATGTTATATTATCTAGATACATATTACTGATAGGAAACATGTGGTGTTTTACTATCAGGTGACGAGGTCTCATAACCTTTGAGACTTATTCTCATAGAGTTCTCACATGGTGGTCTAGAGTTTATTAGATCATGAGGAGAGACCTACCAATTGGAAGACCACATGTTTCATGTGTCGTTGGATGTTTCATTCAATGGGTGTGTGAATTTTTCTTTAGAGTTGAGGTCATTATCAATGTGTTCCATTTGATTGTGTACATTGATTCTAGGAAAAACCATGAAAATAAAATAGTTGGGAGGTAGCTTGTGTTTGGTATGTCATTGGTGGTATGACATTGGTCAAATGTTCAAGAAATAATTTCTAACTTCTGACACTACAAAAAAGGGTGATTAGAGGGGCTTGTTTTTAGAGGGGGTTATAACCCCGTCTAAAAACATTAGTTGTAGTTACCCATAACCGATGATAATGAGGTCCACTAATCTGAATAGGGGGAATTGTGGGTAAGCATTTGTAAAATGGAGGTGAGTTTAGTGGTGGTTAAATTAGAAGGGGTTAAAAACCCCACTACTTTCACATGAAATTCACAAAAAAATGATGGAATTATGGTTATTTTAACCACAAATAATTCAAACATAAATTTAGAAGAGGTTTGAACCACCAATAATTGAATTTTAAACCAAATGTTTAGCATTTGATATTCTTTAACCACTACTAAACATTTTATTTATTAATGTTTTTCTTACCACCACCCCAACAGACGCCCACGAGGACACCCTGACACCACAGGACACACACCCCAAGAACCTCTAGTGGGACACCCTGATAGATGGGGATACCCACCCAAAATATCCTAGACACCCTTGGGATACAAACCACAGACACCCTGAGGTAGAATTTCCGACACCATATGAAACACACCCTAGACACCACTGGGACAACCACACAGGGACACCCTGACACCCCCCAAACTCCCATGGAGACAACCTAACATACTAGGAAACACACCCCAAACACCCTGAGACACACCCTCATGCACATAGAGCCCCAGTCCTCCATGCCCCTAATGAAGAGAGTAATATTACACCCAACGAGATTCAAAGGTGAGACAATGTGAACACCTCCCCGTTCCTTTACCACTCAACTAAATGAAGTTTCATTTATTATAAACAATAATTTATATTTAATTAGTCACAGAAATATTAGATATTATACACACACACACACACACACATATTTATGTATAGAAATATAATAATATATTATATTGTGTAAAATATTTAATACATTTGTTTATAATATTTCTGTATAATATAAATATATAATATATTAGATAAAGAAATATTATATTATATATAATATATTTCTGTATAACATAAATATATATATAATATATTTGGATAAATTTAATATATATAAATAATCATATTTAAAATATAAATATAAATATATATTTATATATATATTTTTATGAATAAATTTATATTTGGGTGTGTGGGTATATATATTTATCTATTTATATAATATTTATTGATATAATATAATTATAAAATATATATATATTTAATTATTTGCATATATATATATCTATGTGTGGGTAACAATAATATTATTTATTATTATTATTATTACACCCATTTTGTATACTATAAAAGTTTTATATTGATTTTATAAATAGAATACATTTATATATTTTATGATTTATATATTTTATGATTTATATTATGCAATAATATATTAAATATATTTATATTATATATTTATTAATGTCATTATATACATTTATATGATATGATACACACACACAAACAGATATATATATATATACATAGACTACAAAATACATCTATATAATTAGAAATTTATAATATAATTAAACGATATATTTACATTTACTAAAATAATTTTTAATTAATATGGTATACTAAAATATATGTAAAATAATTATATAATATTTATAAATATATATACTATAAAATATTTATATAATATATATAGATATATTATAAATATATAATATATATAAATATATTTATAGTTAATTATTTCTATATTATATATATTTGAAAGAATAATATAATAGAAATATGTTTATATATACATATATAAATAATAACAATGTATGTAATATAATATATGTATAATATTAATAAAAATATAAATGTATAGTATTTTTAAAATGGTAAATAAATTTTATATATTTATGTAAATATATTTATAATTACATTTATATTATGTATAGAAATATTCATATATGTATGAATTTTATTTTATATGTATAATTATTTTGTAAATGTATTTCTATAACGTCTCTTGATTTATATTTTTTATAATGTGTTTAAATATTTTTATATAATCTGTTTATATAATATACACACACACATACACCCACGCACACACACACACACATATTTGTTATAAAAAATTATTTTATGTGATATTTATTTTAAAAAAATATAGGGGGTTTAAAAGCCCTATAATCAACGGGATTAGTTGTAGTTATGGAACCCACTATATTCTAAAGGATTCGATATGATTCATGAACCCCCTATATTATAAAAAATTAGAAGGGTACAAAACCCCCACTAATTTACGGGTGGGATGTGAACCCCCACTTTTTCTATTTAGAAAAAGAAATTCCATTATATATGTAGCCACTAAAATCCAAATGAAAAACAAACAAACACACACACACCATATATATATATACATATATGGCATATAAAATAAAATTAATATTATATATGTAGAATCTCTGAAATATAAATAAACATATAGAGAAAATAATTAATAAATTAATGACATTTTTCACATAACCTCCTTTGAAATCCAACCAAATTTTAAAACAATAATGATAAAAATTTGCTTGTGGTTTTGAGACCCCTATAAGTTCGATGATTTTATGGGTTTGTGCATAAACCCCTCTAATTTATATAGAATATAAATTTTTTGGGGGTTGTTCATAACGCCATCTAAGATACCTCGTCTAATCCACCTATTTTTTATAGTGAGAGTTGAGGAAGAGGTATCATGAGGTCCCGAGTTGACTAGGATGGTAGTACCATCATTAAATCCATGTACATGTTACAAGAAGCTAATTCCATCCTTTAATGTAAAAAAATACTTAAATAGAAAAATGGATTATGACACATGTTTTAATCCTACATTATGAGATATCCAGAGATAATGATATTATATTACACAAAATAAGTTTATAGGAGGTAGTTGTAGCTATGAAATTCCATATCTCCATTTGGTCATGATGGGTTTCTGGACTCCACTATTGGACTTTGGGTTGGACTCACTACTATGGAGATAAGGACCTAGAGGGCCAAACACTATGTTTATCTACAAGTTGCGCGTATTCTAATGAAATGGAGTTTAGGATGATTTGGGCCCCATGTGTGAGGTCAGTGAACATCTGAGTTTGAATAATTGAAAATAAAAGTAATTCAATTATTATTTTTAGGTTCATAATAATTATTATGTAATTTATTTATAAACATATTCACAAGTGGTTTGATCATAAAAGTGAATATGAGAAAATATAATTTTTCAAACCAATATTGGATGTTCATTATTTTTTAAATTATTTAGGGATATTACAGGAAAAGTTAACTATTATTAATTTATCACGTAATATTTTATAGCACTACAAGTGGGTGATATAATATTTGTGATATTTCAGACATGTTTATTATGTCATATGTTTGTGCAAAGGTCTGAAATGAATGTCATTACTTTATAAGGACCAAAGTTTAACATTTTAATGTATAACATAAGTATAAAATCACATTTTAGACTCTTTAATAGTTAACTACACAATTTTATTTAATATAGTGAGCTAAATTTTCCTCACTTCTCCTATCAATATCATAGAGCGAGATTCTGCAAAAAACAAATTCAGACCGATCCTTCTTTCTTGACTGAGTCCCATTTCTTCTTGTGATCAAATGGATATTCTAAAGCTCTTTTATTTCCCAAGATAGAAACCATGAAACATAGATCAATAATCCTAGAATTTTTTAGCACGTGTCGATGATGTAGATGATTCCTAGTTTGGTTCCATTCATCCATGAAAAAATATGGTGAACGAATCAAACCATTGACTTCAATCAAACATAGTAATATTTATGATTTGATTTGATTTTTTTCACACTTAAATTGAAAGACATGTGATATTTTTAGAAATAAGGAATTGGGGTTTTGAGGATCCTGCAATTTAAATATGAATATTGTCCCAAAAAATTTACAGTGTGTGTCTTTCATGCTTCCGATTCACCTCAGGTTTCTGAAATTCATTTTAGAGAGAAAATCTAATTTTTTAGGTCGAAACAATTAAAATTTCTTTTTCAATTTCTAAATATTTAGCAATATGGTTTTTATTCCATCCCAATGAAACTGATGGTGTGTTTTTTCAAGTTTAAATCTCTATGATATAGCTGATAGATTATCAAAAAGTTTTGTAAAAAAATTGTTACAAAAAGTAACATTTTAATTTTTTTCATCACTTTAATAGCTACAGATGTGACACATTTTTTTTGGAGTATAATGTAATTACATTTCCAGTTAGTCGGGTCTACCGAATTCCAGTTGGTGTAGTCTATTAGAAATAAATGATTTCCATGGAAGCTTTTTTAATTAAATGGATAAATCTTCCCTAAGAATCTAGTTTAAAGATTCCTTTGGAATCTTGTTTGATTAAAATGATAAAGAAACCATTGAAATCCAGTTTAATGCTTCGCTTGGATTCTTGTTTAATTAAAAGGATAATGATTCCCCGAGAAGACAGTTAAAATATTCTCATGGAATCTATTTTAATTAAATGGGAAAAGATTCCTTTGGATGTTTATTCAACGAATCCCATGGATTCTTGTTTAAAATATATATATAAAAGGGGAAAATTTCCTTTATAATTCTATTATAATCTTATAAATATATTTCCTTCAAATGAATTCCCCATCATTGGCCAATCCAATTTTTCTATTGGTCTGACCAACCTAGAACATTGAAATCGTAATTAGTACTCAATTAATTTCTAGGAATCTTCATGAGGTCTATATTGTCCCAAAAAATTAGAATATTTTTCTACAAATTATATTTTATTGTTTATGATTTGATAAAAAACTTAAGATATTTTGGGACATATGAATATTAAAATATGTTTATTTCAATTCAAGTTATTTCATTAAAAATATGCTCGAGTTGAATTTTATAAAATTTAACTTTTATTCATCAATATAATGGAATGTTGACTTATCATGACTTGAGACGAAACCATTCATTTTTAGTTTATTATTTATTTAATATAATTATTTAACAATGTTGTTAAAATGTAATATTTTTTTATTTCGATTATTTGGGAATTGCACTTCCTTATTTAATTTGTATAAGGGAACACAGGTCCAAATTTAAGAGGTAAATGAAATTTTCACCCCAAGTTCCCCTCAGCTATGTGTGAGTATTCATTGTAAAAATCGGAGGAGTTTGTGAAAAAATGGTTCATGTTGAGAGCTAGAGTGAGCAAAATAGGTAAAATGAATGGGAGTTTTGGAAACTAAAATTCAAATTAGGAATTAACTTAATGAATTCTCCTAGGGTTTCAATTGATCCATTATTCACTCAGTCGATTAACCAATAGTTAACAGATCATGATCACATCATTGTTTATTAATTTTATAATGTGATTGTTTTATTATCAATGTATGATGTGAGTTGTGGACACAAAATTGATACATGGATGATTTCAAATATTGTTTCATCTTAAAGTAGATTGTGATGAGAATGTGATTTTAGATATGAATTGATTAGGATTAAACTAAAATATGGCCATGACATTTCAATGCATCACATTATCATATAATATTCAAACAAATACTCTTGTTTAATTTTATATTACAAAATTAAATGTATGTAGAAATGACTTATTTAACTTTGGGGTAAATTTTTATAATAAATAAAAACATCAAGAGAGTTTAATCATTAGTTATTATAGTGAAAAATTAGGAATACTAGGATAAAAGGCTAATGGAAAGTGTCACACAAAATGAAACATTGTAATGTACTTCAAAGAAAAGAGGTATTAAACATTAGGTTATTTTCATCCCAAATTTTGAAAATAATCTATGGATAATATATGAAATGTTCTGAATTGAATAAGAAATACATAACTTCTTCTTTAGATATATTCAACATTATTTGTGTTTTTGATAAAATAATTATTAGTTATAAAATAAAATACATGTATCACATTTGTGTAACATAATACAGTAACCATGTATGTAAATTAATGTTACTAGTCTTACTGTGTGTTCTCTAAGAATCTGGGTTAGAGTGGATCCTAATTCTATGGTGAGAAGCACACAACTTATAGTTTCCTAATAAAAGGTTATAGTTTAACTCACACATTTACTTTGGACAAAAGGATACATTATTCTATTTTTGTAAAGAATTTTTTTTTGGTGTTATAATAATTATTAATATGTGATTAATATAAAATGTAATATTTATATACCCAGTTTTGGAGAGATATCACGTTTTCAAGAAAAAATAAGTAGTTTTCAAGGATATACCCTATATGGTTATAGACACTTTGGTTTTAAAGACCATTTGTATTATCTAAAAACTTATACAAATAGTTTTGGATAAATATATCTTTATAAATAATCATATTTGATAATGATTTCAAAATTATTTCAGCTAGAGAGTGTGAACTATTTCCTTTGTATGCTTGGGGAAATTATAGTTCAAAAGACACTTTTAAGTATTTATGGAATCTAAAAGTGATGTATGGTATATTAATGGATATACGATATGAGATTTGTTTGAGTTTTATTCCAAATAATATTTTGAACAAGAATTTATCAATCAATATAATGTAGTGTGGAGTAATTCCGAAAATCATATTACCTTATTCACATCAAATATATGATGCAAACAAGGATGATTTATGGAGATTATTAACTGTTAACATGAATCTATAAAATGTATCATGGAGAAATTCTTTAAATAACATTTCCATATACACATCAAAGACATGTTTTATGTAAAAGGGGCATCAATGTAAAAAACTCATGTTTTGCAGTTTCTTCCATTGTTTGAGGCATTCCTTGAAAATAGAATCATTATCTAATAACCATATGTCAGAAATAAGGAAAATGTATATCATATTTGTTTTAGTGTAATATAAATCCATTTTCATGAGAAAATGTGTTTAAATGAAAACGTTTTGATAGGATATAAAAAAACATTCATCAAGAAAAAACACAATGTGAATCTATTGTAATCATCATAATATTTTCTATCAGTATTATAGAAATACATATGATAGAAATGATATTGTAAATTTATAGATTATATTTATATAATATGTTGAATATATCTATTTGGGATTGTGGGAGAATTATTTTCATTGGTTTAGTCAATACCGATGATTCAAAAATTATAAACATAGGATCAAGTTCCATGAGTCACTGGGGAAAAGCAATGATCCAAATATACATACTATGTATCAAGGATAAAACCATGGTAATGGTGTTATATTCACCCTATATGGTGATACATTATTAAGTAAGAATAATAATTCCTTAAAATAATAAGTATATGGAAGTTTGATAACATTTTCCAGATCAATTTGAAATTCAATAATGGATTCCATGTATCAATTTAAAATAGGAATATTATTTAGAATACTGTAGTGGGTATTCAAGTGATACTAACATGGACAGTAAAATAATGGTACAAATATGTTTTGAATAGTAATACAATTTTGTTATGACCAAATTCAGTAGAATTTTACTTTTAATTACCATGTTTTATGATCATTGAATATCCAGACCACCTATTATGGAAGATGTATATGTGACAGAACCAAAATGGGATGGTGAAATAAGAGAATGAAAATAATGGTGCAAGTGACTAAAATCCATTTCAGGATAAAAGAAAGAAACTATATCAGAGAATATTGACTTGTAATGAATCGTTTCCAGGTTTAAACTAGTGGTTAGTGGTAGAACCATTTTTTCATATAATTTTTTAAACATGTGGAGTGGATTCCTTATATCAATATATAGGGGGATTATTATTTTTCATATTTTAGTGGGTATTAAATTGATAATATACATGGATGCTTCATGCGTGGTACCAAAATGGATCAATTGGTAATACCATGTTATTATGTCCAAATCCATTAGAATTTTAAATTTCATATCTACATTAATTTTTCATTACTTTTAGAATTGGATGTTAATACCATCAGTCATGGGAGATGACCGTGCAAGGAAACTAGAATGGGATGGTAAAATCAAAGAATGAAAATGGTTTTATGTTACTAAAATATAGATCAGGATTAATGTAAGAAAATAGATCATATAATATTCATTTCGAATGAATGCTTTCCATGTGTCTACCTTAGGATAGTGGGATAACCATTATTTTTCAAGAAAAAAATATTTTATAACAAGTGGAAAATAGATATTGGACTTACTGTTATTTATGACCAGGATGATATTAACTCTCCACATATTTACTTAAAGAAGAAACCAATTCACTAGGGAATTAGATCTACTTTGGTAGATTTAATGGTTACTTATAAATATTTTATAGTACATATACTAACATGGTATTGATTAAATAAAAATTGGAACTATCTGAGAGGGAATTTTTACTAGTGTCTTAAGGCATACATCTCTCCATGAACACATTCCTAGGCATAGGGGGAGAATAATTTGGTGAGTAGAATTCCATAAGAACCATTAATGGATCTATCATGAAATCTATGATAATTATAAATTTTTGTATTTCCAACATATACTCTATTGTAGGAAAATAGAAATTATATCCAAGAGAACTATAGGAAAATTAGATGGAACTATCCGATTTTACTTGAGTGCACAAAAAATTATTTTCCTAGAATGTGGAGAGGAAGGGAAACTATTTAAAAGTGGACATAATATAGTTTAAGGTATATAAGACCTAATATCAAAGTAAGGATAATTTAATTAACAATACAAGATCATTCAATGTTATGGTATCCATATCAACAAATATTGAGTTCAATGGGATTCTGAGGCGGCTAAAGAATTAGTGTAAAATACGTAATGAATTTTATGGTTATTGGAATCACAGATAGAAAGTAATATTTTGTCTCTATGGTATTTATATTACCATTATTAGATAATATTTCAAGTTTATATAGTGAATAAATTTTAAATAATCGGGGATATTATCTCTTGAGAAAGCTTAATCGAATAGATAAAGTCACACATAGGAGAACAACTATGAATTAAAAACATGGAATTCCCCTATATAAAGCTATATCTCTGAAGAAACATGATCTTATCACATGAGAGATAGAAATAATGGTTATAAATATGGATGTAGTGTTGTTTGGAGTGTTGTAATAGTGGGTGACCTAGACCCAACATGAACTATACTTTTTATTACCATTCCATGTATATAGTTTGATATATATATATGGGTATGTTTGTGTTTATTCTTTCTATATTAGTGTTTATATTCCTACACCCACTATTTACTTGGTAATATCATTATATTTTTTGGCGTATAAAAAGCTCATACCAGTTACTAGTTATAATAAAAACCCTCAGATACTACGACCACAATCTTAAATATATATTTCCTATGTTATAGATACCCCATATATATAGGACCCATATGATTTTTTACTATCTGGTATTGGGGGATTATAATAATTAATACTTCATGTCATGAAGATCATTCTTGGATATCAAAATTAGATGAGATCATGAGGTCTGACCCACTAATAAGAACACCATATGCATCAGGTTTCATTGAATGTACCTATCTACAAACATGTCTATGGGAATCCAAACTTCATATCATTATCAATGTGTTCTATTTGATGGAATACTTTGATGCATGAAGAATCTTGGAAAATGAAATCGTTGTGATGTAGCTTGTGTTGTGTGTGTCATTGGTGGTATGAAATTTTTGGGATGATCAAGATAGAATTTATAATATCCACATTGAGGAAGATATATCTAGAGGGCCCAAGATGAATAGGATGTTCGTACCTCCATTAAATACATGAAGATATAACAAGAAGGTTAGTCCATCCAGTAAGGTCAAAAAATATATAAAGAAAAAAATGATGATGACATAAGTGTGCATCCATATTTATGAGATATCACGAGATAAAGAGAGTATATTACACAAAATGTGTTCATGGGAGGTAGTCATATTTATGACATTCCCTATCTCGTCAGGGTTTAGGATGGTTTTCTAGAGACCTCTATTGGTTTCTGGGTTGAACTCATAGCTATTTATATGTGAACCTAGTGGGTCATACACTATGAGAATCGACAAGATCCACATATTATCATGAATTTTAGTTTAGGATGAGGTGGGTCCAACATACATGGTATGGTGAATGTTTGAGTGTGACCGATCACAAATAAATGTAATGACATTATGTTATTATGTTTTATAATAATTATTATTGAATTTATTTCTCAAGGTAATCACATATTTTTTTGATAATAAAGGTGATTATGAGAAAATATAATTTTTTAAATGAACATAGGATGTTCATTATTTTTTCAATTATTTATACAGCATAAAAATCATGTTATTCTTTTTTATTTTATCATGTAACATTATATAGTGTTATAATGGATTGATAAAATATTTTTTTACATTTTTAAAATTTTATTAAGAAATATGTGTGCCCAATGGTTTAAAATAAAGGTTATTTATTTCAAGGGACAAAAGTGAAATTTAACAAAGTATAAACTATGTATAAAATATCATTTTAGCATCTTGAATAGTGAACTCCACCATTTTCATAAATTTAGTAAGAAAAATTCTCCTCTCTGATCCTCTCACATTTTTAGGGAGAGAGATTATGAAGGATGAACATGGTTTGATCAATCCCTCTCTCTCGACCGAGTCTGCATTATTTAGGTGATCATAGAGATGTCACAATTCTCTTCAATTTACCATTATACCACCTAGGAAATTTAAATTGATGATCCCTGAATTGTTGATAAATTGTGGATGAATAGTAGTATTCATGGTTTGATGAATTTCACAAAAGGAAAAAAATAGTGAACAAATCACATCAGTTACTTCGATGAATAAGGTAATATTTATTCTTTTGTTCGATTTTGTTTTTTCATTATTATATTGAATTAAGTGAAATAATTATAGAAATTTGGGAACCATTTTAGATGATTCAATTTTTTTAACAAGAATATTAACATAAGAAATTTTAATTTCAGGTCTTTCACACTACTTTTGGGCCCCCAATTCCTTCATTTTAAACCATCTCTTCTCAAGAACCATCTAAATCCTAATTAAATAAATCTACTCAGATGTATCCTATACAAGAATAGTTGAAACATGATATAATTCACATAACCCCAATAAATAAATAGAAAAAAATATTCTTCCATACAATACCACAAAATGTACCATATGGATCACTACCAGGAAGATGATGTTATATTCAAACTCACTGAGTGGTATATGTTACTCCCATGAACCAACGAAATCCAAAACAAAGGATAGTAACATATCCTATAGAACCTAAATAGAATACTCATATTTACAGTTATTATGTGAATAATATGATTTTCTCAAAATAACAATTGATCCCAAATCCTTCTTAAGATCCTTCCAAAACCACAACATGAAATGAGGATCTATGTCTGAAATGATACTCCTCAAAATATAGTGAAACCAAAATACGTCACACACATAAATACTACCAAATTCATCAATATTGAAGGTATTCATGATAGGAAATAAGTAGGATACCTTGTTCATACAATCCATAATCATCCATATTACATAATTTTTACAGGTTATCCTGAGTAATCCTATCACAAAATACATAGTGATATTTTCCAATTTCCACTCATGAATTGGAAGAGGTTTCAAAATCCCTTCAAGCCTCTGATGCTCAGATTTAATTTTTTTACAAGTGTTTTTTTTTCAAAAAAACCCACTACATCCTTCTTTCTTCTTTACCATCATAACTATCTTCAGAGATCATAACACATCTTTTTCAAATAATGGTGTAACTCCCATCTAGGTTTAGTAAAATCTCTCATAAAATCCAAACATGAACCCGTATTAACCAATACTCAACCGTATAAAAGAATTAAATTCCCATTACCAAAAGACCATTTTATGGTGTCTCTTAATGATATAAACTATCTCTCAAAATCATGTCTTTCTGATCCGAAAACTACTCTGTCCTAAACCGGTGCAAAAGAATAATTATAATAGACCTCCAGGTACTCATCCCTGAGAGTACTAAACATATATATTCATGTATTAAAATAGTTCCATCATTTTTTACTCATCGCATGACTTATGCCCTAAATTTTTCTATGTCTTCTATCTCAAGGTGTCAGAAGTAGTGTTTTGATATACTGGTGTATAATCCAAAACAAAGTCAATATAGTATAGATACTCAACCCTAATCCTCTGGTGAAGGTCTAGTTCATGCTGAGAAAAGATGTACCTGAGGATCTTTTAGACCTTGTACCCAAGAAACGTCTCAAGCATACAATAATGTCTCCAATATCCTAGAGAATGTACAACTAATTCTAAATCCAAATCGTGAGTAGGATAATTCCACTCATGCGGTCTTAGCTTTCTTGAGGCACAAGGAACCTGACTATCATCCTACATAGGAACTACTCCAAGTCAAACTCTGAATGTTTCACAACACATGGCATATCATTTAACCAGAACATGTTAAGTGAGGATATGTTCTTATTCTAGACTACACTATATCTAATTAAATGTTATCTTGTAAGAATTTAACCAAATAAACATCTCAACTTTCTTGGTAATCCCTATCATCGGTGCTACTAGACGGGAGAAGTTCAAGATAAAGTGCTGATAATAACTTGTAAATTCCAGAACGATTCAAATATCAAAGACATTGTTGGGTAATTCCAAGGATAACATGAAAACAAAATTCTATTGGTCCATTATCACTCCTATCTTAGATATGACATGGATGAACATGTTCACTTTATCAATCTATAAACAACATTTATTAATCCTAGAATAAATATGGAGATCTCTCAATTTAGTCAAGTTGTTTTCATGATGTTTGAGAGGAATTTCTGTTGACTATAAGTACACTATGATATCATTAAAAAAATACAATAGAATAATACAGTAAAGGATTCACGAATTAATTCATCAATTCCATGAATACAACTAATGCATTCATCCAACCAAATGGTATCACCACAAACTATTATAGGACATACCTAGTCCTAAAAGAATTATGAGGCATGTGTGATGGTTTCACCCTCACCTGGTGGAATCCAGATCTCAAATTGATATTGTAAAAGATCATAGAACCACTTTGACAATTGAAAAGGTAAAATAATATTTGTAGGGGATATGGATTCTCCTTCATCATCTGGTTCAATCTTTAATAATCCACAAATAATCTCAGGACACCATAATCCTTATTGGGGAAAAGGACAAGAGAACCCCCTGGATATGTACTAGTCCATTGAATCCATTAGTCTCAAGATCGTATAATAGATCACTCAACTCCCAAAGATCTATAGGTTTTATCCTATATGGTAGGATAAAAACAGGATCTACCCTCTTACCCAACTCTGTCATGGCCTTGATAATTGTCTCATGTGGAAAGATATATAACTCATCAGGAAATACATCCTAAAATTACTATTCCACCCGAGGAAAAGAATCATGATAAATTTAACCATCATTCATAAAAAGACTTTTTATATATGAAATGATATAATCAAATCTTCACTGAATTGGTCCTACATCACCTACATGAATATCCCACTCACCCTAGTGTGAATAGTTGTCTCCTTCTCGAGATATAAAGTTAAATATCTCCTGGTAATAATAAATATGAACCTAGTATATGACTCACCCATACATTTTAACAATAAAACCAAAAACTTTTTTTCATCATGATTAGTTATAAAAAAACAATAAACTCTAGACCCTAAAAAATGACTTACAATGATTAATATTTTATAATTGCACTCCCTACATTGTCTTTATTGTCAAAATACCACCCAAGGATTCCAAAACCCATACCAAACCGTTTAAAAAAATAGGTGATAAAAAGGAATGTGATGATCCTATATCGAACAAAATCGAAGAAAGGTGGATGATACTAGAATCATACCTTTTATTATAGATAGAGGGACATCTATAACAGCTAGAGTAATCTATATAACATGAAGCTAACTGGCCCATCTTTCTTGGGCTCCATCCTAACTCCGCTTTGATATTATATCTTTCTTGTGCTACCAGTCCGGCAATGTGGTACCACGTCCCCTACCTCATCCTTGAAATCATGTGGAACTCTAGCTACCTGTTTGTTGAGGAGTATCCGAGTATTTCCAAGTCTTTAGTTCCTGACCTGATCCCCTACCACAACTCTATAACGAGAAGTTATGAGAAAACATCTAATGATGGACCATACTTCTCCCAGCATGGAATTTTAAACTGTGGTAAAGATACTAAGGCCACATGTGGATGAACATTGAGAACTGATCTCACTTTAATGGAACATAGTCATGAGAGGGATTCAAAATTCCATGACTACTCTTCCAACTATTTCTGTGCTGATAAATATCGAGGGAGTGATTATTTCTACTAGAAGAAGTTATACCAGTTTTCCCTGTGGAAATATCTTAGCAGATTCACAGGGCCTCTCTCATATTACCTTGCATGATGAGTTCCTAATTTATCACTTCCGAAAAGATTCTAAAATGAAAAATTTCAAATGTGACTTGATCTCATGGAGGATACCATATTAAAAATGCCTTACCCTGTATATCTCATCAATAGTAATCATAGATGAAAAAACTACAGGTTGGTAAAACGTTCAACATATTCCATCGGTGACTTTTCCTCCTGTATCATATTTATAAACTAATGAGCCATATCATGCATCAAAATATCTTAATATAACTGGATCAATAAGACCTTCTAAAAGTTATTTTAAGACAATTCCTCATACTACCCATCATTTTATAGAGTATCTCACTACCACTTGGCTAGTCCACCGAGCATATACATAGAAATAAAAACATTATTATATGTGGATATCTCAAGGTGTGTGAAGATTTTATGGAATGAAATGATCCAAAACATGGATTATTGGGGTTCTCCCTCCCTAGTGAACGTTGGAGGACACTACAACTGAAAATTTCTCATTTTCATAGACATTATAGTAATGGTGTGATCAATATCCCTTTCCATGGATTGTATGTCCCTAAAGAATCTATCAAGAAGCTAAACATTCATATGATCATTATGAGATACAGAAATCTCCAACACAACCCTATTAGAAGTTTGAGGATCCCCACTCTCCTTATGTTGAACTCAAAGATGATGAGGAGGTATTTTCTCTACCAAATAAACAAAATCCTTATAATAGTGAATATAACAACATGATCACCCTCAATACGTGCCAATAAAACATACCCACTACTCCTAGTCTCAGTAAACATAGATAACAAGTTATTTAGCATGACATAACAGTTAATTTCATTTCACATATCATATAAAATTTATATATCACTTCATAGTATAAATGATAATGTATATAAAACATGATAAAAATATGTACTTATCAATAACTATGCATGTCAATATATATACCTATGTTCCTATAATGATTCTTTCATACACATCTCATTACATACTAGGTGCGTAGTGAAAATCAGTAGTTACAATATCATCATGAAACAATAACATCACACAACAGGTGATTCACCCAACATGAAATAACATCAACCATAATAAGATAACTGTATGAACTATAATCCCATCCCTACGCACTGAGATTTTCCCCCATACATGGGTAATATAATCCTATGGACAAGAACATTACCAATTTTGGACACATCATTGCCTTCGTTCTACCTTTCCCAAATAGTAAAGTAATAGAAATGAAAAACAAGTCATTTGACATAGTTTCGTAATGACCCCCTGATTCAACACTGTCTCTCAGGGACAGAATGGGTTGGTAATGAGACCATAAGGGTACCATCTTATACGCTACATGTTTCCGACTAGTAGTAGGTTTGTGATAAGTATAATGGGGAGACTACACCCCCTAGTATATAATTACAATATAATATAATAATCATTTAATATTTATATCAGAGTAATGAAGAACATAGGAAGACATATATCATATAACCTTAAAGTAAAGGAGAAACAAATAAATCAATAGCGATGAATAATTAAATGATAGGATGATATGTATCTAATTTAAACTAAAACAAATAAAAATAAAATAATCATATGGAACCAAATAAAATAAAAAGACCCCAGTCCAGAACACCATGTTGGTACCATCTCCAAAATCCATCCCATCCAGTAAGAAACAGTCAACAACAAAGTCCCTTACCGATTTTCAATCCTATATACATGTAAAGATATTAGGTACCATCAAATGGGTTGAATAGGGTGTGAGTAAAACCATGATGGATGACACAACCATGTCTAAAAATATATAGTAATAAGTTCATGCAATACATTGATAAAAAGGTGCATTAATTAATCAATTAATACAACACATAAGTCAATCTACTTCGGCACCGTGTTCGAATATCTATGAGAATGCAACACAACCATGAAAACCATAACCATAAACCATGGTGTAATCGAACAACTTGGTATAGCCCTCTGTATAAGTATTTTAGCCTTAAGACATAGCCCTTTATATAAGAATTGCATCATTTGTATCTAAGTATATCAATATATATATATATATATATGAATTTCAACATGTATCACTTTTCAGATCCCATTATAAAATCATTTATGCATTTATCAGTGGGCATAAACCTCTATATATTTACATCATCATCTGTCACTGGGAATAACCTGGTATATAAGAATTTAACCTTGGGGAAAATCACTATATATAAGAATTTCAATATCTATATATTGGAATAGCCCATTATATAATCATTTCAGAATCAACTAAACATGTAATAATAGAATGTATATCATAATATCACATCATAATATTCAATGTTTAACTATAAAAATTACTATTTGTATTTCTATTAAACTTTCATTTATATACAAATTTATCTGTAACAATATCAATAGCCCATAGTATATTTCCAGTGTTATTTTTTATCAATCAACCACTTGAAATATCACGTATTTTTAAGAATACATTACACCATTAGATGATATTTTATTATTCAATGGTTCACTCAGCCAACAACTAGGCTTCACATAGGTTGCATAAAAAATTGAATCCAAATGGATCCAACCACACTTCCATTCAAGGATTTACCATTAATTAGTGAATAAAATTATTAGTGAACCATCACAATATTTCAAATAATTCACAATTAAATAGACAATCATGTATGGTTTATTCCCTTTACCTTTAACCAGTGATTAACATAGTGCTTCAAGTGGTTAACACCATTGAGGAAGAAGGTGAAAATGATCACAAAGAAAAACCTAGATCATATAGATCTAGAAAAAAATAATAAATGAAGATTGAGAGAAACCCACCAACATAATGATGAATGATGATAGAGTAGAGAAAACCTATGTAGAGTGACTCACAATTGATCAAATCTAAATTCAGGACATCCAGAAAAGAAGAGGAAACTCTAAAATCACATGGAAATAATCATAGGGTTGAGAGGAGGAAGGGTTGCACAAAAAGAATGAATGAATCATGAATATGGTAGGACTAAACCGAATAGATCTGAGAAATACATAGTGTGTAACCCTTTCACATCATATATTTCTCATTTAATGAGACATGCCAAAAACCCCATCACCTTAGCATAAAATTTGACATTCTTGAATATTAAAAGGCATGTGATGAAGGTTCACAGTGTCTAACAAATTTACATCATGAACCACTTCATGTCCTATAATGATTCCTGAAAAGTGTGGGGATGTTTACGCATCATGTAATACATTTACATAGTTTTTATATGAAACACAAGTATTTTTTCAGTATAGTTTTTACATAGGGATACAAACAGCTTCCACATCATTCCAAACCATGGAAAACCCTCAAAAACACATTTAACACATTTATACCTAGACTCCATTAATTAAAATTAACATACATCGCAAAACGTTTGGACATTTTCCCCACCAAAGGCTATCCATATCTAATTAAAATTCTCCCACCAAGGCATAAAGTCAATGGAAAAACTAATAAAAGACATTCAATGAAAAACTCAAAGAGGGACATACTACGAAATTGATGGGATCATACACCATTATTTTGACCATTGATACTTATGTTCAGCCTATGTTGTTTTAATATTTTTTCTCTATGCATATTAAAATAATCCATAAAATAAATAACTTCCACTTTTATTAATAGTGAATTGACCCAAGCCTGACATGAATATATTTTACATAATTTTCCATAATTATACATTAACTATCATAATTCAGACACACTCCTAGAACTTAAATGTTTTAGTATATTGGGATATTATCTACATAATCATCTTAATATACTATAATCCTTGAACATCTCCTTTAAAATTATTTACATGTGATTCAATCCTCCATATATTCCTTGATATATATTATAATGTATGTGGGAAACATTAGAAGTGGTTGATCTAATAATCCCCTTTATGGAAAAATAAAATTCATTTACTTAGAGATGATTTATTATTATAAAATAATTATACGAGAAAACATAAACATGGGGGAAATAAAAGATGAGTGGACTAAAATTATGTAAAATCATGAGAACATGACACTATATAAGAGATTATGAAAAACAAAATAATAAAATTAACATCATTGATAGAGTTACATTTATCATGAGAAATAATTAAACAAAAATATTGAGTCGTACACACATATTATAAAATTGTGGGAAAATCATTATCATAGAAAATCAATACATGATATAAATACCTAAGGTCATAATGTGCATATATAAAATTATAAAAATATCTAACTACATCATGTCTATGAGTAAATTTTTTAACATTTTTGATGAAATAATTTTCACACATAAAATTTTAAACATATCTATTCACATTAAGTCCATGAAAAACATAATTAACTCTCATAGTATGCTGCTTTACCTAATGCATTAGAGGGAGTTATAATTTTAGGGCCACCTAATACATAATGAATATATATATATGTGTGTGTGTGTGTGTGTTTGAAACAATTAATTAAATATACATATTTTCCGGATTAACTAAGGACAATAAAAAGGGTTACAAAACATTTTCACAAAGGATCAAACAAGTATCAATCAAGAACTCAATCAGATGATACCCAATATTTAATGACAAAAAATATACATATCACAAGAACATTTATTGGTTTATACATGAAACATAATTCAATATATTATTGATCTATTTTAGATAAGGTTTAAAATAGAAAAAAATCATGAAATCATTTTTCAATATGTTTTGGTAATGTTGTCATATATTCAAACAAACAGTCATTTTCAAATTAAATTTCAAAGGAGGAAAATTAAAATTTTAAATTTATAATAAAAAATTATAATAAAAAAATATTTAATTTAATTAAAGGTAAATAAGTGTAAATGTATATTAGAGGATACAAAATATATGTATATTGATTGACATTCCTTTTTAAGTATTTTACTGACAATTTGATGTATTCCATATTGATAAATTGGATATAAATTGTAATTTTGGATATAGTTTATGAAAAATATGAGAGTAAAAAATGATAATACATATTTAAATTTGAAAAAAATCACAATATAGAATTATGTACGAATGAATATGGAAACAAAAGAAAAAACCTAAATATTTATTGAAAATCATTCCTTACAACATCATATTTTTATAAAGATAGAATAAATTAAAAGACAATTTTGATAGGAAACATCAATGTACATATAATTAAAGGGAAAATAATTATTATGGTAGTGAATGGTAGTCATATATCAAACATAGAAGACTATAATATGAATCATGTCTCAAATAATTTAAATTAAGAAAAAGAACCACAATATTAAATTCATATTTTTTCAAGTATGCTTTAGTATTTAATATAATAGATTTTAGTATATTATTAACAAATATAATTATATTATTTATTTTTATCATAATTAATACCAGTCAATTATAATTTCTTATTACCAATTTAATAATAATTCATTATTAAAAATTCTCATCGTTTGCTCACTATTTAATTTGATCGATGCTTGATTTGAAATAAAAGTTTCCATTCATGCCCCATGCTGAAGATTTCATAACCTCAAGAACTAAAATCTGGATGATATAGATGATTTTGATATAGTTCTAGAGTACAAAGATGACTTCATTGATGTCGTGGTAATGGTTTAAAAATAATAGAAAAGAATCTCCTTTTATGAATAAACAATCAAAAAATAAATTATTTTATTAATAAATATACATATATATATATATATGTTAACATTATATAGTGGATAAAATTAAATTATGTAATAATTATTACCACATATTATAATTATTTATGTTTTATAGATCATTAATGGAGTAAACTGGCGCACCCTAATGTGTTAATGAATTCGTGTGGGCTACAGTCAGATAATAATGGCGTTGTTTTCCAAAACATCACTTTCTACCAGGGATTAGTATTGTGAATGTATGGGGTGAATCCCACATCAATGGAAGATATAACTAACAACCAATTTTGTGGGTCCTTTTGGTGTAGGAGTCCTTTCAAATTGGTTCAGTTGGGAAAATCAAGTTCTAGGGGGTTGATGGGTTTCTTTATTAATAAGAGAGGGATCAAGATCAAATTCATGTATTTGTAGAAAAGGTTATCTTAATTATAACATGGTTTGATCCATAGGACTAGGATATGAAGCAAGAAGATGTCTCAAGTTGACAATGTTTATATTAGAATCATGTTGTTCTCCCAAACCACACATGCTACAAGGGAGTATTATAGTGAATGTCTGGGGTTGATCGCATGGGGAAGGAACATATAACTGAAAATCATTAGAAAGAGATATTTTTATGAATGGGTCCTTTCAAATTGGTTCATTATCGAAAATAAAGTTCAAGGGGATAGATGGTTTTATTCAAGAATAATAGAGGGATCATGATCAATTTTGGGAATATGTAGAAATGATGACATTAATTATGACTTGGTAGGATACAAAGGATTAAGATATGAAGTAGGAGGAAGTCTCTAGTTGACTATGGTCAAATCACCCAATTATATATAAGGGGTAACTATTCATTGATCAAGAGATATTGAAAACCAAGATTCATGATGCCTGACATCTAAGGAATAATGTATTTTAAGGTATTGGGCACAACCTAATCTAATCCCACTAGGATAGGGTCCTTTACTATAATATCATACAATCGTGGATGTTCAAATGAATTTAATAGTAAATTATCTTTTTTCCTGATTACTAATCCTTCAGGTTACCAATTTGAGAACTAAAGACTTATAGAATTCAGCTGCCACAACTCTAGATACCTACTCTATGTGGTTTATCCACTCATGGTACAATTAAGCACTAATAAATGAATAATTGAAATTGTTCGTAACATACTGAGAATAATGAATATTAAACAAATGTGAAATGATTTTGATTCAATAAATGGGTAATGGATGCAATGGGAATCAAGAATGGTAAATCACAATGCAATTAAATGATTACATCAAAGATGAAAAAAAATGATTGCCACATGATTTCATCAACGATTGGTGATGAATGATGGTGATGAGGAAAAAAGGGAATAAAGAATATTTTGAATGACAATACATAATGCCTGTATTAAATCAAAACAATTAAGGAGACTACAAAATTTCAGTTTTTGGTTGTGGGAATAGAAATCAATGACCGAGGGATGAAAAACACAAAAGTTGTTTTCAATGGAATCTCTCCCAAATATACTGAATTGTCTCTTTATTTATAAGAAGCAAATACATGAAATGTTCAGATTATCAAATTCCTCCACACTTGAAATATTTTGTGTCCTCTTGCGGAAATATCTCAGTAGTGGTGTCAAAAATAGATAAGAAATTTTTAAAACAGAAAACATTAATTATGTTTTGGGAAATGAAACTATGTGTAAGTAGAAAAGTCTAGCCTTAAGAATCATCCCTGTATAGAAAATATTCCATGCCTCAAAGCTCAGATCATCAAAAAAATTCTAATCTTTTAATTCAAATCACATTAATTTTCTTTCAATTCTAAACCCATTTTGAATTTACATCACAATGAATTTTCTATTATCACTCACGGTAAAAATAAATTACAGTTATTCTCATACCTAGAGTAAATGATCCAAAAAATAGTCATCAAATGGTTATAACACCTCCAATTTGTAAAGACAAGTACAAAATTTATCATGATGGATTCATCAATTAGGTTTTAATGACTCTGATCCTATGGGAAGGTTGGTAAATAGTGAAAATCAAACTCAAAACGGAGGGTAATATCTGATGTATAATGCATGAATGTCATGAAAAGTGTAAAAAATGACTCCTCTAAGGTAATTAATCCCACACTCCCAGCATCTCAAGTTGGATCCTTGTATATGTTGATTAAGATCATGAAGTTTATCCAATTCCTTTCCATTTCCTTCGGAATTTTTATTTTTCAAAATTCATTTCTAGGGTAGATCTAACATGCATCCCCTAACCATATATGATCCTTCAAGATAATCATTGGTCTAGAAATTGTAATTTTTTACCTTCAAAATACATGAACCATGTCAATTTTTGCTTTCATTTTTATTTTTCAATGGAACATAATAGAAGTGTAATACTACAATGTATAAATGGATCAAAAGCAAATAGTTTATTGAGTAACAGAATACATCTCCACATTAGAATCATCTAGTGTTGTCTGAAAGACTCCCACAAACTTGTTAAAAATAATGCAATGAATTATACAAAGAGTAGGGTAGGAAGGGATAATCAACATGAAATAGCTTCATCCTAATAGTTAATTCATGGAATCTACAAGCCTAATAAAGGAAAGATGCATGGTTGCCCTCAGTAATAAGTGGCTCAATAATTATTTCCCAAACCATTTTAAAATTGTAATTTTTTTCATAGCCTCAATAAGATATTAATGTATGTTCTGATAAGTTTATATGTCCTAGGTATCACTCAAGAAATATGCACAGAAAAGAAAATGCAATTGTAGAATTTTAATAAGCTCGGGTAATCAGAATAACATCAGAAACAAGAAATCACAGTGGGTATTAAACAAAGTAACTAATTAACTATGAATAATTTCATAAATATTGAATTGGAATTAAATCCCAATGCTCAAAAATCATTCTAAAAATAAAAACAGAGACAAAACATGGATTCTAACAATTCATAACTTAGCTATTTATTTTACTTAAATGGGAAAAAAGTCTTTCAAGTTCAAAGCATGCTTCCAATTTTGAAAAATGTCACCTAGACAGATGAAAACAAGAAACAAAAAGTGTATCGGAAGTGAAAATCATGAAAAAAATCCCCCAGACATAAAACGAGAAAATATCCACACGGTCCATGGAATAATTTTTGGTTAAATAGAAAATATGGATAAGAAAAATGAAATGGAAATCGAAATAGTTAATATGGAGGGAATCAAGAGATACTTGTAATTAGTGGTATTCCATGAGGGAAACTGTGATTTTATGTTGACAAAGACGAGTCACCTAAAAATGGGTTAGTAGATGAAACATCATTCCACATGTTTAACATATGGGTAAGTAAAAAAACAAGCATGTTCATCGTATGATGAGAAAGGGTAACCAGTTCTTATTTAAATGTACGTGATTTATACAATTATGCATAATAGCGACTAAAAATGAAAAAAAGACTCTATCATGATGAATCAATCTTGAAATGTGATTAAATATGGTGTGCCTCTGATAAATCAGTAATAGAAATGTCATCAAGGGAAGAGTGAGTATAAATAAGATGTGGAAGGAATGGTATCATAGCTTGAGGTAGTTTCTGTTATTCATGAATCTCTAGTGAGAGGGCATGAATTTGACGTTCTATTTTGGCCACCTACTGGGTCACCCTTTGGACTAGAAAAGATGGTGTTACAGGTCCATAAAATACCATATACCACACATAGGAGGTATACCTGGCTATGACAAAATTTTAACATATGAAAATCAATCCAAGTAAAAGTGTAAAAAAATAGTCCTCATATATATAAATGAGAGATAAAAAATGTGGGAACATAGAGATGAAACTATAAAAATTGACAACCCTATTACTAAAAAATCACAAATAAAAAAAGAAAAATGGTCGACTATGATCAGTCATCAAAACAAAAACTCTCCACTAACATCGTCCAACAATCAGGTGATTGTGGTAGCTATCTGACCGGATTAGCAAACATGGCAGCTATAGTGGTGAGTGGATCAACAATAGATAGTGGAGTTTTATAGATAAATATGTGGTCTTGGGTGGATGTTGGAGAGTCGAAAATCTAAAGTGGGGTTGGGGATCTGGCAGCTAGATTAACGTACAGGACCTTTATAGATGTAGTAGTTTTCGACCCCTTTCCACGCTAGACCTATTCATCTAGGTACTCTTGTGGGCCATCAGGGTTAGTAATGTAATAGGGTAAGTAGGGATTGGTTTTGGGTGGTGTGGGAGCAATATGAAAAGAGGGACTGGTAGGGGCTAGTGGTGGTGGAGTGTTGAAATAGGAAGTCTCGACAAAAGGAAGGTGTAGATGGGTAGATATCCAGCATAGGTTCTCTAGGACACATAAATTCATAGCCAAAAGATCTGGAATGCTGTAATGGTTGGGTGGAGGGATGGTAGATGTGGTTGTGGTAGGGGAAGGAATATGGGTGGGTGGTAGAGGTGAGAAAGTGGAGAATAGATTAGCTAGAGGGACTGATGCTGGTGTTGGGTTGGCTACATGTTCTTTCTAATGAACACCTAGTCCCCAGTGATAAATATAATCCTTCGTCACTAAAATATTCATCTTTTTTTGGATCTAGAAACCAATTACCTCAATGGTTTATGGAGACATCAATATCCATGCCACATCGAAAACTATGGGGTCCCTAGGATAGTGAGTGATGAATGATCCTCCCATCAAAGTACCTCGAGTTTGTGGTAGAAGAGCCTTATTGTATTATGAGAGCCCTGAGTCCATATTCCCAGGTGGTCCTCCTAAGGCTTCTACAAATATTATTGCGTCTACCTAGCTCACACTCTCATGTAGCTCTTACTTGGTGAACCACGTGTGTTTCAAATCTGTGTGACGAATCCGTAGAGTAGGGCTACGCAACTAAGTAGACATAGTGATCTTTGGGTCATGTGGAATATGGGGGTCCTGTGCAATCATATTCCAA
The DNA here is from genome assembly GCA_963277665.1 of Viscum album. NCBI lineage: Eukaryota > Viridiplantae > Streptophyta > Magnoliopsida > Santalales > Viscaceae > Viscum > Viscum album. The sequence continues at coordinate 1,034,516,011 of OY728121.1, read as the reverse complement.
AGGTACCTCAAATTGGATCATGGTGTCTCTAGATGAAGTGTTGCAAAGACCCTTGATGTGAAAATAATACTATGTATCAATGTTGATTCCAATACCGAACATAGAAAAATAATGATTATGTGGAAGCCGCCTAGGAAAAATCAGAGGCTATCACTATCATCCTCAAATGTAGACAAAAACTCCAAAAATATTCCTTTTACATCTCCTCACATATACATAAATGATTCAGTCAAAATGTAGTTTGTAGAGGAGGTTGAGGATGGAATTAATAACATTTAGTCAAGCAAGGATAGAAAAGTCTATGGTCTTATTCATCCATATAGGTTTGGCCTGCCACATAGTGTGGATTACACAGTTCTCAGGTTGGAGAAGCACAAGATAGGGTACATATGGAGTTTATCATCACTGGAAGAATCATCAGTGCTTGATGAATATTTGTCCTGGGAATCTAGTATAGCATTTTCTACTACTGGCAGTGCAGAAGGTGCTGGAGGTGTGGAGTTGCATGGTCGCTTTTGTGGAAGCTACTCATCATGGCCTGTCAATGAATGTGAGGATGTTGGCTATGACATTTAGGTTTTGGAAATTTCAAGAGTGAGGCATAGCAGTCCAGGTGAGTCTGAGAGGGAGTGTGTGATTTTGTTGAGAGGGAGAGGGGTGTGGGTTGGTGTTGTCGGTTGGTGTGTGCGGCCAAGCGAGAGGAAGTGTCGGAAGGAGGGGGGCGAGTGAAGTGGGGGGTTGTGGGGTGTTGCGGGTTTTCAGAAAGGTAGATGAGATCAAGGGAGGGTAGAGGTCGTGGGTTTTTTGTGGGAGTCTGGAAGATCCGTTGGTCATGAACTAAGTTTCATTACATATTTTTAAGAAACTTTCTTGGGATGTTACGTGATTTGACATAGGGTTCCATGTCCTGTACTAATGGTTGTTGGTGAATTTCTATATGGAAGGGGTACATGTCGTGTAATCCTATTACATGATTTGTAGTTGATGATTTAATCTCAAAATTGTTCAACTCTTATCCTATAGTTCTATGGAGATCCTATTCTTTTCTATGGATATCCTAATCTTATCTAGACTAATATGACCAACCCTTTCTTTCCTTCTAGTCGATTGTGACTCAATTAAGGTATAACTAAACATAATGGCAATGAAAAAACCTCCACAGAAGGGTTATTGAAATATTTTCTATATTTTTACATTCACGTTGAATGGTATTCCACCACCCCTCTGAATTTCAATGGTTCTATAAGGGAAAACATGCATGAAATCAAAGTGACCAGACCATCAAGTGTTCAGTTTACTAAGGAAAAAATCCTAGTATGGAGATGAATAAGATGACCTTATTCCCTGGAACAAAGACACGACTTTAATGAGTTGATCATTACATTAATTAGTTATTTATTTGTTTTATTTGGAATTTTCATTGTCATCCTTCAAGATTTCTTCCAACATAGTCCACTGTAGCGTCCAATATTATCTATCTTTGTAAAGACCCGTAAAATTCAAGGGAAATTTTTTCTTAATTTTATTTGGAATTTTACAAGAGCGCGGTTTCTGACGACACCTGATTCCGAGGCCCGGAGTGCCCGGAATCAATTTCCGAAGTTTGGCTCGGGTACGTTCAGTGAACGAACGAGCGGGAATTTCTAACTTTTGATCCGGTGCTCGGAATTGAAATCCGAGGGCACCGATGAACTCGCAGCGCCGATATTCGCTTAAGGAGACCTTTTCTGAGGTTGCGTTTATTTCGGGATGAGAGTTAGTTTTTGGGAGTTTAGAATATGTTAAATAAAAATTGTGGATTATAAATTTTTATTTGAACTTGTTGGTTAACTTCTCTCAAAGGGAGTTAGGGGTGGGACCCACACCCACTTAACCTCCCTTGAGAGGATTAAGTGTGGTGGGGCCCACATGAACCCTAAAACTTTTCAACTTCTCCCAAACTCCCTTAACTCCCCTCTCTCCCTCTTAAAGGCTTGTCAACTTAACATTTATTTAATTATACAACTCATGTATAATAAATAACTGAGTTTAATTTTGGAGTTATCCTTTTTGAATTTCAGACCTTTGAAATTCTTTTGTTAAGTTTGTGAATAAAATAAGCTCTTATCTTATTTTTTTGGGTTAGAACTCTTTAGCCATCTTGTGAGGATTTGAGAGCTTTCCTTTCTTCTTCAAACTTTGACGAAGAACGCTCAAGCTTGACGAAGAACGCTCAAGCTCCGACGAAGAACGCCGCTCCTCTCTTCTTCGTCTTCCGTGTCAACGAAAGGGAACGCCGCTTCCTCCTCGGACTCCCTTCGTCGGCATACGAAGATTCGCCAACGACGTACCTCTTCGGACGTACCTCTTCGTCATCGGATTTGACGAACGACTACCGCGACGCCCGACCTCCGTGACGTTGTCTTCCGCGGGACGTTGACAAATCTTCGAACCTATACCCAAGGTAGGGGTTCTTGATTTTTTGTTTAATTATTTATTCTTGTTCGTGGTTCTAGCATGATTAACGAAAGGATATTTAAGTTGTGTTATCATTTAACGTGAGGGGGGCCGGACCGCATGAACACGGCCGAACCCCCTCCATCGTTCATGTTGATTTACCTTGCGGGTGGAAACAAGGTGGCGTGGTGCCGTCGCACCACGCGGATAATCGTGCGATTATATTGCGCGGCGCCATCGCGCCGCGCCGTGGAAGAATCATCAAGAACGCGACGCCGTCGCGCCGCGTCAAGGGGAATCGAAGAAGCGGCGGAGGGGCGCGGTGCCGTCGCACCGTGCCGGACGACGAACACCGCGGCCGGTTCCGGGCCGCGGCGAGATGGGAAGACCGACGACAGCCGGGCCGCGGCGAGACGGGAAGACCGACGGCAGCCGCGCCGCCGGCGCCGGAGAACAAGAAGGGCCGCGGCGGAGCAGCCAGGGGCGGCCGGCCTTGCCGGCCGCCGGAGATCGAGGAAGAGCCGCGGCCACGGCCGCGGCGGAGGAGAAGAAGGCGGCCGGCCGCCGGTTTGGTTAGGAGGCGGGACCCGCGGGTCCCGCGTGAGAGAAGAAATGGCCGGCCTTAGGCCGGCCGAGATCCGAAAAAAGGGGGGGTTATACCCCTCGCGTGCGGCACATGCGCGGCACCTGGCCGCGCCGCCGCGCCGCCACCGGCCGGGCCGGGTCCAGCGGACCGGGTCGGTCCGACCCGGTTCGGTTCGGATCCGGTTCGGGTCGACCCGGTTTGGGTCAGACCAGGGGGGTCGGGCCGGGTCGGCCCGGACCCGGACCCCCCGTTTTCGAATCGATTTCGTTCAAATGCTCATAACTTGAGCTTCGGGCCTCCGAACGACGCGCCGTCAGCGGCAACGCGATCCTTGGATCGAGACAGTCGTTTCGGTATACTATACTCAAGGTGCACCTTCCTTTTCGGGAGCCTACGTGGTTAAAACTCCGTAGTTAAGCGTGCTTGGCCTAGAGTAGTGACCAGGATGGGTGACCTCCTGGAAAGTTTCCCAGGGTGGGTGTGAGACGGAAAGGCCAATAGTTAACAGACCGGGCGTCCGATTGACGCGCCGTCTGTTTCGTTGAATTCCTCTAAGTGAGATGGATCTTTTGGCATACTCCGCTCGAGGTTTGGACGCAGGTGGAGTACGGTCGGGTTGGTTTTGCCTTAGAAACCAACCGGGCCCCGGGGACGAAAATGCCAATAACTCTCAGACCGGGCGTCCGATTGACGCGCCGTCTGTTGCATTGAGTTCCTGTTGACGATACAGAACTTTTGGATACATCAACTCTTGACTTTGTGACAGTTGATGTATCAGCCTCTCGGCTCGTGGAGCGGTCCCTCCGTTCGAGCTTTCTGTGTGCGGGAACCCTAGTGCTGGCTGCGACTGTTACTGTGACTATTACTGAGACTACTGCTTCTGTGACTGCGACGACGATAGTACAAAGATCCTGTGTGGATTCGACGACGACGACTACAACACTCAGCGATCCTATGTGGATTAGTGCTACTTGTCCTGTGTGGGCCCGATCCTGTGTGGGTCTTTGCGATCAGCGGTCCTGTGTGAACCAGCGCCTACAGGTCCTGTGTGGGCCCGATCCTGTGTGGGTCTTGCGGTGATTATCTACAGGTCATGTGTGGGCCCGATCCTGTGTGGGTCTTTGTGGTGCTTATCTACAGGTCCTACGTGGGCCCGATCCTGTGTGGGTCTTTTGCGGGGGTTAGTTACCTATCGATCCTTCGTGGGTCCGACGACTTAGATGGATCAGAGATCATCTTTATCATCTCTCGAAGAAGTATACCTGTGTGAGCTGAATCCTGTTACTTTCCTGTGTGGATTGTGTTGTGCTATCCTATGTGGATTATGTTTTGATTTCCTGTGTGGAATACGTTTACTTTCCTGTGTGGACTGAGTTGTACTTGGGCTCGGAGGTTGGAGCGTATTTGAAATTGATGACTTAGGTATATGTATGGGCATATACCTAAGCAGTGTCGGTTGTTACTTCGTGATTGTACCTTTCTTCGTGGTTTATCCTTTGTGGATTTGAGAGACCTTCAGGGGTCTCGGGGTCCCTACTGAGTAGCTTATACTCACCCCTGCACGGGCTTTGCCCGCACTACGTTGTGTTGGTTGTAGACGACGGACAGCGTTGATCTTAGCTGAGGCTTGCAGAGCAGGACGGTACCTGGAGGTGGACCACTGGGCGGGACGTGCTAGGAACGGACGGCAGGACCCGTGGAGCAGTGGAGCTATCTGTACCCACCCTTCAGGTGGGATTTCCAGTGGACAGCTCGGTGTAGCGGCTTTTACCTTTCAGTTGCTGTTTTCCATTTCGAGTTGTACTTTACTTTCAGTTTGGGTTTGTATACTGGCCCATTTACTTTTCCGCACTTTCAGTTGTACTCTGCTTTTGCTTAGTGTTTACTTTCCGCTTGCTTACTCTGTGGTGTTTGTTTACTTTACAAAGGCAATGCCTTCCCTTTTTACCGGGATTTACGCCTTGGTGCTAGTCGCCAGCCCCTGGCCTATGGAAGGCGGGCTTGGGGTAGTCACGGCACGGACCCCGAGGGCGGGTCGTGACAAATTGGTATCAGAGGAGTTCGGTTCTACCGTGAACTCTGATCTTTTCTATGTGAAGCAATAATGTTTAGCGTATTGAGTGAGGTTATCAGTCCAGGGAGTCCAGTGTTGGTGCGGCGGCCGACGTATCTGTACACCAGGACCCTGACTTCTGATTTCCGACTTAATGCACAAAAACATTGATTGCGTGTGTGTTTCAAAGTTTTCTTTGTGATTACTTATATCAGCTCACCAGGTATACTGTTTGACCGTGGCGCACCTGATTCCTTTTCAGGATGGCCCCACGACGGCAACCAGCTAGGGTTCCGATAGTCGAGTGTGATGACAGCCCACCGAGCGACGAGGCTTCGGTGCAGGGCCCTTTGTCACCAGTGGCACCGGCGGTAGTTCTTCCCGCCGAGCCCCCGATGCTTCCAGCACCAGCCGCTGACGATGCACGTCACCTCAGCGCACTGCATGACTTTCAGCGCCAGCGACCACCCAGGTTTCGCGGGGAGACGGATCCCCAGGCAGCCGAGGACTGGCTAGAGGCAGTAGTACGTGTGTTCAGGCTAGTGAGGACACCAGCAGACCTCATGGTGATCCTCGCTGCGAGCCTACTACACGCAGCAGCAGGACGATGGTGGAGCTTGATGCTCCAGGTGCACGATGAGGCATCTCTACTTTGGACGGACTTTGAGAGCATCTTCCGCTCGGAGTTCCCTCCAGCCACCCTTCGTGCGGTGCGTATCCAGGAGCTTCTTCAGCTGCGGCAGGGCAGCATGACGGTCGGTCAGTACTCGGCGAGATTTACCGATCTCTCGCGCTACTCGACCAACATGGTACGGGACCCATTCTTTCGGGCCCGGACCATCGAGCAGGGTTTGAGACATGAGATCAGGGCATCGCTGATCTCCCTCAGCATACCGACTCAGACAGGAGTACTGGAGAGGGACCTTCTGATGGAGAGCTTCCTTGCTGAGTCTACACCAGCGCAGTGACCCACCGCAGGGCGGCACGTGGCAGAGTCATCTGCAGCAGGCAGTCGACGGATGACTCAGGGGTCCAGGCAGACCAGACCTTCGGGCAGACAACCTCAGGGCACTGGCTCAGCAGTACGGGGCACACAGCACGGAGCTAGTCTTTCGAGTGGAAGACAGTGCTATGCATGCGGCGGGCAAGGCCACATGGCTCGTGACTGCCCGACCCGCCATGCAGAGGAGCAGCAGACGGTTGAGGAACCACCTAGGCAGAGGAAGAGGTTCGACTATGGCGGTCCGCAGGGAGGAGGTAGACGAGGCAGAGGAGCTGGTCGAGCAGCAGGTGGTGGACGACGCTTTGAGGCTCTACCACCACCACCACCAGGAGGTCCACCCCGACCTCAGGGGAGAGCACAGCTTCAGGCAGCTGAAGCTTACGATCATGGAGCTCCGGAAGCAAGTGGACTAGTGCGGGACTATCTCCAGGCATAGAGGTCTTTGCCCATAATGCCTCTAGCTTCGTAGTTTGTTTTGCCTTGTGTCCTTGTACTTTAAGTTGATGTAATAAAAGATACTTACCTTGGTGACTTTTGTTTTCTTGTCTTTTGTTTGTTTTTACTAGGAGGTGCCGGTTAAAAACTGTTGACTTGACCCTCACTTGCAAGATTCTTACTGGAGGAAACCAGTGACCACACACTGATGCCGACAGTGTGACTCAACCCTTGGAGGCGAGAGTAACTGTTGGATCTCTTGGTAGCAGCGTCGAGGCATTACGACGTCATCCATGCCATGAATTAACTAATCATGACGAGATTGACTGTATTAGGCAAGGAACGTGGTTCATCCAGGGAATGAGACCAGATTTCACTTTTCGGCAAAGGAGAAATCATTGCAGCTTTGTCGTACGTTAAAGAGGAAGGGGAAACCCCTCGTGTGGTCAGACAAATGTCAGCAGAGCTTCCAGGAGCTGAGACAGAGGTTGACTAGCGCACCTATCTTGAGGTTGCCTAAGGAGGGAGTAGGGTACGTAGTCTACTACGATGCATCAGGGACCGGGCTCGGATGTGTTCTGATGCAGGAGCAGGCAGTGATCGCCTATGGATCACGTTAGTTGAGGCCGCATGAGCAGAACTATGCTACCCATGACCTGGAGTTAACAGCAGTGGTCTTCGCTCTGAAAACACGGCGTGTACTGATATCCTCGGGACAAGCACCTGATGGTTTCTCCCTTGGAGCAGAGCACGACATCCTTTTCAGAGGACGTACCATGGTACCAGTCACTTTGCGAGAGGAAGTGCTGAGAGAGTTTCACACTTCTCCTTTGGCGGTACATCATGGAGTGGCGAAGATGTACCAAGATCTCAGACGACAGCACTGGTGGCCGGGCATGAAGAAGGTTGTAGCAGAGTTCGTTTCTCGATGCCTCACCTTCCAGCAGGTGAAGGCAGAGCATCAGGTACCAGTAGGCTTGGTACAGCCCTTGGAGGTTCCGGAGTGGAAGTGGGACGGCATATCTATGGACTTCGTGACTGGACTTCCACGCACTTCCAGAGGTCACGACTCCATCTGGGTGATTGTTGACCGACTCACCAAGTCGGCACACTTCTTACCCATCCGAGAGCAGGGCTCAGTGGAGAGCTTGGGACGTCTCTACGTTCAAGAGACTGTGCGACTCCACGGTGTGCCATCATCTATCGTCTCCGATCGAGATGATCTCTTTACTTCCCGGCATTGGAAGGGGTTACAGGAGGCGTTCGGGACGCAGCTACGTCTGAGCACAGCCTTTCACCCTCAGACGGATGGTCAGACAGAGAGGACCATTCAGACTCTCGAGGACATGCTCCGCGCATGTGTCCTCGACTTTGGTCGTAGCTGGGAGGACCACCTACCCTTGGTGGAGTTTGCGTACAACAACAACTACCACTCCACCATCGGGATGGCACCGTACGAGGCGTTGTATGGCCGACCTTGTAGATCTCCTTTGTGCTAGACAGACCCAGGGGAGTCAGCACTGGTGGGACCGGAAATGGTCCAGGCCACGACAGAGAAGGTCCAGGTCATCCAGGAGCGGATGAGGACAGCTCAGAGCCGGCAGAAGTCATACGCTGACAGGAGGCAGAGGCCACTAGAGTTCGAGGATGGCGACCACGTCTTCTTGCGGGTCTCACCTCGACGTGGTATTCAGAGATTTGGCCGAGGCGGCAAGTTATCTCCGCGCTTCATCGGTCCCTTCCAGGTCCTCAGCAGGGTTGGCGAGGTGGCTTATCGCCTGGCTCTGCCACCTCAGTTGCACCGGGTGCACGACGTCTTCCACGTATCCCAGCTGAGGAGATACGTGCACGACCCGACACACATCATTGACCATGGGGAGCTTGACGTTGATGATGGGGCGACTTTTACGGGGGTCCCGGTGGAGATAGGGGATCGACAGGAGCGGGTCCTACATGGGCGATCGATTCCTCTTGTGCGCATCAGATGGCAGCACGAGATCCTCCAGGAGAGCACATGGGAGCGGGAGGCTCAGATGCGTGCTCAGTACCCTCATTTGTTTCCCTAGTTTTTGATGTATCTTTATGGGGACGTAAAGCCCTGAGGTGGGAGTAATGTAAAGACCCGTAAAATTGAAGGGAAATTTTTTCTTAATTTTCTTTGGAATTTTACAAGAGCGTGGTTTCTGACGGCACCTGATTCCGAGGCCCAGAGTGCCCGGAATCAATTTCCGAAGTTTGGCTCGGGTACGTTCAGTGAACGAACGAGCGGGAATTTCTAACTTTGGATCCGGTGCTCGGAATTGAAATCCGAGGGCACCGATGAACTCGCAGCACCGATATTCGCTTAAGGAGACCTTTTCCGAGGTTGCGTTTATTTCGGGATGAGAGTTAGTTTTTGGGAGTCTAGAATATGTTAAATAAAAATTGTGGATTATAAATTTTTATTTGAACTTGTTGGTTAACTTCTCTCAAAGGGAGTTAGGGGTGGGACCCACACCCACTTAACCTCCCTTGAGAGGATTAAGTGTGGTGGGGCCCACATGAACCCTAAAACTTTTCAACTTCTCCCAAACTCCCTTAACTCCCCTCTCTCCCTCTTAAAGGCTTGTCAACTTAACATTTATTTAATTATACAACTCATGTATAATAAATAAGTGAGTTTAATTTTGGAGTTATCCTTTTTGAATTTCAAACCTTTGAAATTCTTTTGTAAAGTTTGTGAATAAAATAAGCTCTTATCTTATATTGTTGGGTTAGAACTCTTTAGCCATCTTGTGAGGATTTGAGAGCTTTCCTTTCTTCTTCAAACTTTGACGAAGAACGCTCAAGCTTGACGAAGAACGCTCAAGCTCCGACGAAGAACGCCGCTCCTCTCTTCTTCGTCTTCCATGTCAACGAAAGGGAACACCGCTTCCTCCTCGGACTCCCTTCGTCGGCATACGAAGATTCGCCAACGACGTACCTCTTCGGACGTACCTCTTCGTCATCAGATTTGACGAACGACTACCGCGACGCCCGACCTCCGCGACGTTGTCTTCCGCGGGACATTGACAAATCTTCGAACCTATACCCAAGGTAGGGGTTCTTGATTTTTTGTTTAATTATTTATTCTTGTTCGTGGTTCTAGCATGATTAACGAAAGGATATTTAAGTTGTGTTATCATTTAACGTGAGGGGGGTCGGACCGCATGAACACGGCCGAACCCCCTCCATCGTTCTTATTGATTTACCTTGCGGGTGGAAACAAGGTGGCGTGGTGCCGTCGCACCACGCGGATAATCGTGCGATTATATTGCGCGGCGCCGTCGCGCCGCGCCGTGGAAGAATCATCAAGAACGCGACGCCGTCGTGCCTCGTCAAGGGGAATCGAAGGCGCGGCGGAGGCGCGCGGTGCCGTCGCACCGTGCCGGACGACGAACACCGCGGCCGGTTCCGGGCCGCGGCGAGACGGGATGACCGACGAGAGCCGGGCCGCGGCGAGACGGGAATACTGACGGCAGCCGCGCCGCCGGCGCCGGAGAACAAGAAGGGCCGCGGCCCTACGGCCGCCGGAGATCGAGGAAGAGCCGCGGCCACGGCCGCGGCGGAGGAGAAGAAGGCGGCCGGCCGCGCCGGCCGCCGGTTTGGTTAGGAAGCGGGACCCGCGGGTCCCGCGTGAGAGAAGAAATGGCCGGCCTTAGGCCGGCCGAGATCCGAAAAAAGGGCGGGTTATACCCCCCGCGTGCGGCACATGCGCGGCACCTGGCCGCGCCGCCGCGCCGCCACCGGCCGGGCCGGGTCCAGCGGACCGGGTCGGTCCGACCCGGTTCGGTTCGGATCCGGTTCGGGTCAGACCAGGGGGGGTCGGGCCGGGTCGGCCCGGACCCGGACCCCCTGTTTTCGAATCGATTTCGTTCAAATGCTCATAACTTGAGCTTCGGGCCTCCGAACGACGCGCCGTCAGCGGCAACGCGATCCTTGGATCGAGACGGTCGTTTCGGTATACTATACTCAAGGTGCACCTTCCTTTTCGGGAGCCTACGTGGTTAAAACTCCGTAGTTAAGCGTGCTTGGCCTAGAGTAGTGACCAGGATGGGTGACCTCCTGGGAAGTTTCCCAGGGTGGGTGTGAGACGGAAAGGCCAATAGTTAACAGACCGGGCGTCCGATTGACGCGCCGTCTATTTCGTTGAATTCCTCTAAGTGAGATGGATCTTTTGGCATACTACGCCCGAGGTTTGGACGCAGGTGGAGTACGGTCGGGTTGGTTTTGCCTTAGAAACCAACCGGGCCCCGGGGACGAAAATGCCAATAACTCTCAGACCGGGCGTCCGATTGACGCACCGTCTGTTGCATTGAGTTCCTGTTGACGATACGGAACTTTTGGATACATCAACTCTGGACTTTGTGACAGTTGATGTATCAGCCTCTCGGCTCGTGGAGCGGACCCTCCGATCGAGCTTGCTGTGTGCGGGAACCCTAGTGCTGGCTGCGACTGTTACTGTGACTATTACTGAGACTACTGCTACTGTGACTGCGACGACGACAGTACAGAGATCCTGTGTGGATTCGACGACGACGACTACAGCACTCAGCGATCCTACGTGGATCAGTGCTACAGGTCCTGTGTGGGCCCGATCATGTGTGGGTCTTTGCGCTCAACGGTCCTGTGTGAACCAGCGCCTACAGGTCCTGTGTGGGCCCGATCCTGTGTGGGTCTTGCGGTGATTATCTACAGGTCCTGTGTGGGCCCGATCCTGTGTGGGTCTTTGCGGTGCTTATCTACAGGTCCTACGTGGGCCCGATCCTGTGTGGGTCTTTTGCGGGGGTTAGTTACCTATCGATCCTTCGTGGGTCCGACGACTTAGATGGATCAGAGATCATCTTTATCGTCTCTCGAAGAAGTATACCTGTGTGAGCTGAATCCTGTTACTTTTCTGTGTGGATTGTGTTGTGCTATCCTATGTGGATTATGTTTTTCTTTCCTGTGTGGAATACGTTTACTTTCCTGTGTGGACTGAGTTGTACTTGGGCTCGGAGGTTGGAGCGTATTTGAAATTGATGACTTAGGTATATGTATGGGCATATACCTAAGCAGTGTCGGTTGTTACTTCGTGATTGTACCTTTCTTCGTGGTTTATCCTTTGTGGATTTGAGAGACCTTCAGGGGTCTCGGGGTCCCTACTGAGTAGCTTATACTCACCCCTGCACGGGCTTTTCCCGCACTACGTTGTGTTGGTTGCAGACGACGGACAACGTTGATCTTAGCTGAGGCTTGCAGAGCAGGACGGTACCTGGAGGTGGACCACTGGGCGGGACGTGCTCGGAGCAGACGGCAGGACCCGTGGAGCAGTGGAGCTATCTTTACCCACCCTTCAGGTGGGATTTCCAGTGGACAGCTCGGTGTAGCGGCTTTTACCTTTCAGTTGCTGTTTTCCCTTTCGAGTTGTACTTTACTTTCAGTTTGGGTTTGTATACTGGCCCATTTACTTTTCCGCACTTTCAGTTGTACTCTGCTTTTTCTTAGTGTTTACTTTCCGCTTGCTTACTCTGTGGTGTTTGTTTACTTTACAAAGGCAATGCCTTCTCTTTTTACCAGGATTTACACCTTGGTGCTAGTCGCCAGCCCCTGGCCTATGGAAGGCGGGCTTGGGGTAGTCACGACACGGACCCCGAGGGCGGGTCGTGACAATCTTTCTTTGAATCCATATTTAGATTCTTGATTAGACAGTATGAGTGATTCTATGGTTCAACTAGAAGATGAAATGGATTCTTATATAAAAGTTTGAATGTTGTTGTCCATATGGATGTTTTGTATGCAGTGTGGTGTGCCCATAGTGAATCATTTAGCTTTAGACTCCAATCTCTTTGGCTTTTGTTCATTGAGTTTTTTAAGAGTTTTTTGAACACCCTATTATAATATTCCATTTGACCACTTTTTTGTGGGTGGTAGGGAGTTCCTATATTGTAACATATTACATTCTTTCCATGAACTCATTTTCACATCTTGGTTGGTGAAATGTGTTCCTCGATCACAGATGAGTAATCTTGGAAATCAAAATCATTAGAACACATTCGTTTCTAGAAAATTTAGGACTAAATTTTCTATTTCTTGCGATTTTACATCAACTTCTACCCATTTTGAGACATGGTTAACACAAAAATGGATATTGGAATTCCCATGTGAAGTGGGAAATGGTACCATGAAGTCTATTTCCCCTAATTTGATTATATCAGATTGTATAATTGGGGTTCGAGGAGTTTCTTTCAATTTCCTAATATTCCTAGGTTGTTAGAACCTATTAAATCTTTGGAAAATATCCCTTATGTATTGATGTAGTGTGGCCTAGAATATTCCACTTTTCATAATTTTTTCTATAGTGAAGTTGGTTCTATGATGTCCACATTCTGGAGAGGTAGGACACATTTCAATAACATTTCTGATTTCATTCTCAAGGATGCATCATCACAATAATTCAATTGCACAAACCTTGAACATGAGTGGTTCATCCTTGTAGTAATGTTTTTAATCAGCCAAAAATACTTTCCTTTGTTGATATGAGAGGTATTTTTGAAAAAATCAAATGTTAAGATAATAGAAAATATAAAAAAACCACTTTTGATCTTTTATAAAGAAAAAGGTTTCTTCAGGGAAGTAGAAATCGATGTCAGTATCATTGTTATCCTTGATTAGCAGTAGAGGAAGTCAGGATAAATAATTGGTAATAAAAATTTTCATTCCTTTGGTGTATTTTATCATAATATCAACTTAGTAATTTAGGAATATCTACCTTATTATCCTTTTCTTTTAATCCTTTTTGGTCAATATAAACCTTAGGGAAGCATGATCGGTGTGAACAATAACTATGGATAAGACCAGATATGATCATATTTTTTCAAAGGCATAAGAAACTTCTAACAGTTCATCCTTTATAGTTGCGTCATCAACTTGGGAATCATTATGTGTGTGGTTGGAATAGTAGATAGGAGAGAATAGGTGATAAATTCTTTTTCCTAAAACAAGAGAAACATCAAAGTCACTATCATCAAACATCAATTTGAATTCCTTATCCCAAATTGGTGAAAGGATTACAGTGATAGATATCAAGATTTTCATTAATGTTTTCAATTCCAACTAACATTATTTAGTGAATTCAAAAGGATCATCCATTGAAAAAATGTTTTTCAATGGGTGGGTAACCATTTCAAGGACGAATAAAAATCACATGTAGAATCCCAGATGGCCAAGAAAGATTCTTATACCCTTAAATGTTGAAGGATCAGGTAAATCCATTATGTAACATATATGAAATATTTTAAAGATATTTTTTATTTAATTTACAATCTGGATTTGTTTTGGGGGTTTTCCATTCATTTTTGAAGGAAATGGTTGGTTTTCAAAAATTGGGCCAACCCAAGAGCCCATTTCTAGTTTTAAAAATGAATTTTAGTTCTTTAATAACTCCTTCATTTTTTAACATTTCTCACCCATTAAACTTCCAAAATGACCTTAATTTATCTATTAAAACCACCAATAAAATTTGGGCCCCTTAAAAATTCATTAGCATCATGGATTTGGGTGATCAAATTAGTTATTGGGCCAACCCGAAAGCCCATTTCTAGTTTTATTTGTTTTAATTATTTCATAAAATATTCAATTTTTATACTTCTTCTGTGATTACACCTCTCACATGTTCCCACTGAACCCAACCGAACACCCATTTTCGTTTTACCCTCTTTGGAGCTTAGATTCATCACGAATTAGTGCCGAATGTCTCAAGCTCGAAAAAACGTCCTTATTTCTCAAGTAAGTCATGTTCCCTTCATTCCCCCTCCCTTTTTCTTTGGATTTCTTCATTTTTTATTGAATCTCCAAATGTTGAGAAGCTTGGGATTTTTACGTAGGGTTTTATTTTTGAGTTTATTGGTCAAATCCTCTAGTTTTAGGTTCAATCTTACCCCATTATAGAGCTGTAGAGGTGCGGTTGAAGTGACGCACAAGGATTTGGGGGTTTTGACTCTTTTGGTAGGTGATTTCATATGTAGGTATTGTAGAATGAGTTGTCTTGCTGTATTTATATATCCATTATGTTCCTCCTACATTATTTTTATTGCAAAAATTGATTTGGGTAGAATTTTCAAAGCGGTTGATTTTTAAGTGCCAAATTTGTGTGAAAATCGATTTTTTACATGTGTAACCCATGTTGTGCCTCTTGGTGTTGTTTTATAATTCATGGATTGGATTTATAAAAATGTTTTGATGCTGAAATTTCTGGTTTTCTCTAATATTGGTCTCCATTGGGTTTTAAATGTGGGATTTTAGAGGGATTTAATGTGCAAAATTTGATTACTTTTCTTGAAATTGTTTTATGGAAATTAAAAGTGGTTTATTGAGTTATATTAAAGGTGAAATGAATGTGTAGATACTGTTTTAAATGTGTGTGACCCGAACTAATATTTTTATGTGAAAATTTATTTTGGTAGCATGTGGTAACTATTTGAGTACAAGACGGGAAACCCGGGTAACAGGGTGGGCTAACGTGTACTACTACGCTAGTGAACAAAGGGGTTTTGACCATGGTTCACTTAGAAAGTATGACATGGATAAAACTAAAAAAACTATAATAGAGATGATTGGATACCACTAGGTTATGGGTATGCTCCCTACTAGTGGCCCGTGCACGAGAATTTGTTTTATTATGGTTACTTTCACCGAGGTACGAGGTACTTGGGGCTCACTACTAACTAGTACGTAGGGGTGTTCCTATGCTTGGTGCTCGTGGAATTTTTGGAATTTATCCATGCGTTATGGTATTTTTGGATGTGAAAATAAGTATCTTGCATGTTTTATTCAAATTCACTCATTCTTTAATGTCATCCCCATTGAAAGTTATTTTCATTTCGAAGTTGCACTTTTAGAAATAAATGCTACCAATTTTTGTTAATAACTCTTTCAAGCCATTAATTTTATAATGCATATCCCATGGAATCCTTGTTTGATATCCTATTTAGAGTAGTCTAAAACTCTACATACAACTTTTGGTGTAAGTATACTCGATCATGTTAGAAATAGGAAAAGGCAAGGCCTTGGGTGATGGAAGTTTAGGTTGCTAGTTTCTCTCGATGGTGTTGTGTTGTGGAGACAGCTCATGGGTGATGACCCCTTGTAGTGTAGAGTCTCATGGAATATTTTTTTCTTCTTCTTTAATAAACCTTTGGACCTCCTGTTTCTTGGTTAAACCCATATTATCAGTTCTGAATTTTTATTAAGTCTTGTTTTGCATAATTTTTCAGATTTTGTTTGCTGTTTGTTTTTTGTTATTTTATGAATCCAAACTCGGGTAAATAATTCCCAAATGATTTTTTATATTACCCAGGAACTTGTTCCAGCCCGTGGGTATAGGGAACACCCTTCGGTCCTTTCCATGATCTGAGATTGGTGCCGTTTTTATGTTGACCAGATTTGGTTCATGAAAAAATGGTATCAGAGGATGTTAATGTTTTTGAGTTATATTATTATTTTTGGATGAGTTGGGATAGACAGGAGCTAGGACTGTCGGGGCTCAGAGTTCGGTCATGAGTGTGGTGCCTAGCCTACACCCCTCATGGTAGACCATGATTCACCATGTGATGTCCAAATTGTTTGTCTATCTTCACTTCCAAGTGACATGTGTGGGCTGAAGACTGCACGTGTACATCGAGTGCGGTGAAGTTTTTGTTTATTTTTCTATTGTAATGTGTTTTGATTATTTATATTTGATTTTATTCCTGATATTTTCATAACTATTATACTGATTTGTCTTCTTGTGACTGTTGCCTTTTATATCAACATGCCTCCCCGAAAATCTCCCACACACCCACGAGAGGAATCCGGAGAGAGTTCTCCCACAACAATTGATCAGAGGCTAGTGTAGGTCGTGGTCTGGGATATCCAGGATCTAGGATATGGACCATCTCCTTTTCCAGCCCCTGTTAGAGAGGATGAGACTTGTCTTAGAAAGGACAAGTCCCAAGTGTTCCTGAAAAATAATCCTCCAACCTTCTAAGGCAGCTTAGAACCCCAAGAAGAAAAGGAATTTATTGAGAAGATCAAGTGTATGTTTGACTTTCTGGAAACACCTGAGGAGATCAGGGTGAAGTTTGCATCCTTTCGGTTGGAGGGTCCCATCCGTAAGTGCTGGGATTCCGCGCTTCTGACTAGGAAGAATGGGCAGATGTGTTGGGATGATTTCAAGGTTGTCTTCAATGAATAGTACTGCCCTGAGGTCTTGGCATATGCCAAGACTAGAGAGTTCATGGACCTTGTTTAGTGGAATCTATCTGTGATGGATTATGCCAACCATTTCGCTGAGTTGGTTCAGTATGCTCCAGAAATCATCTCCAATGAGCAGGCAAAGGCTCAGAGGTTTGAGAAAAGCTTGTGACCAGAGATATACTCACAAGTGTTCTTGTTTAAGATGATGACCTATGCTGAAGTTGTTGATCGGGCATGCATGGTGGAGATTGATATGAAAGGAAGGGATGGTTTCTCCGGTTCAGTATCAGTAGTGGGAAGTGGCAGCTCCTCAGAGAAGAAAAGGAAGCGGGAGGAACATGTGAAGGGGGTGGGACCTTAGGCCACTCTTCCAAGAAATTTTCATCGGTGGCTTCAGATGCGAGGACTGTCATTTGCCACCAGTGTGGTAAGACAGGGAACATCTGTCCAGCATGCCCTCATCCTCTGAAGAACTGTTTTTACTGTGGAGGTATGGGACACGTGCAATGATTTTGTGGGTAGTGTGTCCACTTCAAAGTGGGTCAAGATCCATGGATCCAAGGGGAGTTCCTTCTCAGTCAGATCCATCGAGGACTGAGGGATCTCTATTTGGAGGTCATGGCGGTAGGGCTGGGTCATCTTCTATATAGAGCCAGTTCAGTGCACAGCCAAAGACAAGTGGTCGTCCTTAGGTAGAGATCGGACATTTCCATGCGGTGGATCAGGCACCATCAGGATCAGAGGCAGGATCGTCGATAGTTCGAGGAACCGTTCTCATCGCATATTCTAATACTGCAATTCTTTTTGATACTAGTGCCTATTTTTCATTCATTTCTGCCCATTTTTTGGACATGCTGAACTTTCCAACTGAGTTGTTGTCTTTTGCGATGGAGTTGGTTACGCCCCTGGGAAAGAAGAAGGAGCATGGTCTTAGGTTCCCGTCGTGTGCACTTTCTGTGTCAGGGGTCGAGATGGAGTGGGACCTCTTGGTCTTAGATATGGACCATTTTGAAGTCATACTCGGGTTGGATTGGCTAGTACACTTCCAGACACACATTGATTCCTATAGACGACATGTGAGTTTCACAACACCTGATGGGAGTCGTCAGGATTTTCGTTGAGAATGGGATCCTCGATCGGGTCGCGGAGGTCCTCCACTCCTGGAGTTGGGATGTATTATCTTCTAGTTATCTTATCTCATGATAGAGGATGTTCTTTCCCCTGAAGGTGCACTACCTCATGTAGTGAATCAGTTTCCGAAGTTATTCCCGGATGAATTTTCAGCTTTTCCCCCGGAGTGGGATGTGGAGTTTTCGATTTATCTGGCGCCGGGAACATGACCAATATCTCTTCCCTCTTATCGCAAGGCCCCCACTGAGCTGAGGGAATTAAATATACAGGTGTAAGACTTAGAATCCAAAGGATTCATTCGCCTGAGCATCTCTCCTGGGGCCTCTCTAGTGTTGTTCGCAAAAAAGGCTGATGGATCCCTCCAGTTGTGCATTGACTACCAGAAGCTGAATAAGGTAACAATTAAGAATAAATACTTATTTCCCATAATAGATGATCTATTCAATCAGTTGATGGGGGAAAAGTGTTTCTCAAATATAGACGTGTGTTTGGGGTATCATCAACTTTGGGTGGAAGAGTCATTTATAGCAAAGACAACCTTTCGAAGTAGGTACGTCCACTTTGAGTATTTCGTCATGACCATTGGATTGACTAATGCTCCATTGGTATTTATGGAACTCATGAACAGGGTGTTTCCTTAGTATCTCTATTCCTTTTTTTTGGTGTTCATGGATTACATTATGGTATACTCTAGCTCTGAGGAGGAACATGAACATCACTTGAGGATCATTTTGGGTACATTACAGGATCACCGCCACTATGAAAAGTTATCAAAGTGCACTTTCTAGATCAGGGAGGGGAGATTTCTAGGGCATGTTATCTCAGAGCACGGAGTTTCAGTGGACCCCGAGAAAAATAGTGCAGTCATGTCGTGGGAGAAACCGAAGAATGTGTTCGAGATCTGGAGTTTCCTTGGCCTGGATGGTTATTACAGGTTATTCATTCGGGATTTTTCACGTCTTGCTTCACCGATGACCACACTCACTCGAAAAGGGGTGTAGTTTGTATGGGGCCCAGATTGTCATGAATCCTTCGAGGAGCAGAAGCGGTAGATGAGTACAACCCCTGTGCTGATTTTTCCGGAGGCCGGGAATGGGTATGTGGTCTATTATGACGCTTCAGGTATGGGTCTTGGGTTCGTGCTTATGTAGGATGATCACGTGGTGGCATATGGATCTCACAAAACATCGACCAAATGAAAATAACTACCCAACCCATGACTTGGAGTTGGTAGCGGTGATGCATTCTTCGAAGACTTGGCACCACTACCTCTTTGGGGAGAAGTTTGTGGTCTACTATGATCATAAAAGTTTTTCATACATCTTCTCACAAAAAGATCTCAATTTGAGGCAGCATCGCTGGATCAAATACCTACAAGGGTTTGACTTTGATATCATCTATACCCCAGGGAAGGGTAATTTTGTTACGGATCCCTTGTGTAGAAGAGTACTGGTGCAGGCTTTGAGGAAGTCCAGTGATGAGTGGACTCTAATGGGACTCTTTGCTTAGATGCATGTGGAGACCAAGGAGCACAGTGCATGTTCATTCTAGTAAATAGTTCAGTTGACCCCATCTCTTTTAGAATTGATTTAGCAAAAGCATCCCAGTGATGAGTTATACTAGTGATCGAGACAGATTCATCATGGTGGGAAGACGTGTTCTGATTGGTCTTCTTCCCTGTAGGGTATCTTGTGTTTCAAGGGCCTTTAAGTGGTGTCTCTATCTCTAAGGAAGGTGGTAATGCAGGATAGCCACCAGTCACAGTGGGTCGTCCACCTCGATGCCACCAAGATGCACTATGATGTTTGTTGACAGTTCTGGTGGCCATGTATGAGACGTGACATTGCTAACTTTGTATCGAGATGCTATACATGTCAGTAGGTGAAAGCATGACATCAGAAGCCCTCTGGTTCGCATCAGCCATTTCCCATTCCTACCTGGAAGTGGGACGAGGTTTCCATGGATGTCATTGTTGGATTACCTCATACACCTAGAATTAATAATGCTATTTGGGTGGTTATTGATCGTCTTACCATATCAGCCCACTTCATTCCTATCATAGATACAGCTAAAGTGGATGACATGGGCCAGTTGAATATTCAGCAGGTGGTAAGGCTTCATGGTGTGTCATCTGTATTTGTCTTAGATAGAGACCCTCGCTTCACATCTCGGTTTTGGGGAGTCCTTCAGAAGGCTTTAGGGCCCCAAATTAACATGAGCACAGCGTACCATCCTTTGACAGATGGTCAGACAGAGCGGGAAAATCAGATCCTGGAAGACATGCTTCATGCATGTGTCTTGGACTTCAGTGGTTCATGGGATATCCATTTGGGATTGGTCGAGTTTTCTTATAATAAAAAATACCAATCATCGATTCGAATGTCTCCCTTTGAGGTGTTCTACAGTCAGCCTTACCGGTCCCCACTATGTTGGGATGAGGCAGGTGGGACATCGTTGTTGGGACCGAGTCTTGTTCAAGAGACATCTAAGAAGGTCAAGTTGATCAGGCGTGTTTATTGACAGATTACAATCACCAGAAATCATAGGCTGATAAGAGGAGTCTAGATCTAGAGTTTTCTATGGGTGATCGGGTATTTCTGAAAGTGGCCCATCGTCTGGGCCACCGCCGCTTGGGGAATCATGGAAAGTTGACACCGAGGGATGTTGGACCTTTTGAGATCATCGTGCGTATTGGTAAGGTGGAATATTGGTAGGATTTTCCTTCTTAGTTGACATCCATCCATGATGTTTTCCATGTCTCCCAATTTAATAAATACAACTCGGATCCGTCCCATGTGCGGAATTGGGAGGAGTTAGATATAAAGCCTGATTTATCTATTTTTGAGCGGCCAATCTGAATAGTGGAATTCCAAGAAAATGTGTTTACGGGAATGTCTATTCCATTGGTCCAAGTTCTTTGGTAGAATGGGAGTGATACACACAAGACAGGGGAGCGAAACTCATGTGTTGAGGAAGAGTACCCGAACCTGTTTTCTGATCAAGCATCGGGTTGACTTTCCAGGGCGGAAAGTCCTTCATGGTAGGGAGTATTGTCCCATAAATGAAATATTTTAAACTTCTTTTCATTTAATTTAAATCCTTTATTTGTTTTGGGGGTTTTCCGTGCATTTTTTATGGAAATGGTGGGTTTTGAAAATTTGGGCCAACCCGAGAGCCCATTTCCAGTTTTAAAAATAAATTTTGTTTCTTTAATAACTCCTTTGTTTTTTAACTTTTATGCCACATTCAACATCCAAAATGACCTTCATTTAAATTTTAAAACCACCAATGAAATTTGGGCCCCTTAAAAATTCCTTAGCATCTTGGATTTTGTTGATCAAATTTTCTATTGGGCCAACCCGAAAGCTCATTTCCAGTTTTAATTTGTTTTTTAATTCTTTCATAAAATATTCATTTTTATCCTCTTTTTCTAATTCCACCTCTCAAATGTTTCCACTTAACCCAACTGAATACCCATATTCGTTTTACCCTTTTTGGATCTCATATTCATTGCTAATTAGAGCCGAACTTCTCAAGCCTGAAAAAACGTCCAGATTTCTCAAGTATGTTGGTTTCCTTCCATCCTCCTCCCTTTTTCTTAGGATTTATTCTTTTTTTATTGAATCCCCAAATTTCCAAAAGCTAGGGATTCTTACCTAGGGTTTTAGTTTTGTGTTTATTGGTCCAATACTCTGGTTTTAGGTTCAATATTACCCCCATGCGGTGCGGCAGAGGTGCGGTTGAAGTGACACACAAGGATTTGGGGGTCTTGACTCTTTTGGTAGGTGATTTCATATGAAGGTATTTTAAAATGAGTTTTCTTGATGTATTTATGTTTCCATTATGTTACTCCATCATTATTGTTAATTATAAAATTTATTTGGGTTTCATTTTCCAATCGGTTGACTTTTAAGTTCCAATTTTGTGTGAAAATGTGTGTTTTACATGTGTAACCCATGTTGTGCCTCTTGGTGTTGTTTTACAATTCATGGATTGGATTTATAAATAAGTTTTGATGCTAAAATTTCTGTTTTGGTACAATATTTGTCGCGAATTGGTTTTAAATGTTGGATTTTTGATGAATTTAATGTGAACAATTTGATTACTTTTCTTGAAAATGTTTTATGGAAATTATAAGTGGTTTATTGTGTTATATAAAAGGTGCAATGAATGTGTAGATACTATTTTAAATATGTGTGACCAGAACTGATATTTATATGTGAAAATTGATTTTGGTATCATGTGGTAACTATTTTAGCACATGACGGGAAACCCGGTTAACTAGGTGGGCTAACGTGTACTAGTACGCTAGTGAACAGAGGGGTTTTGACCATGGTTCACTTAGAAAGTCTGACATGGAGAACACTAAAAAACTATAATGTAGATGATTGGAGACCACTAGGTAATGGGTATGCTCCCTACTAGTGTCTCGTGCACGAGAATGAATTTTATTATGGTTACTTTCACCAAGGTACGAGGTACTTGGGGCTCACAACTAACTAGTACATAGGGGTGTTCCTATGCTTGGTGCCTGTGGCCTTTTTTGAATTTATTCTCTCCTTATGGTATATTTGGATGTAAAAATCAGTATATTGCATGCTTTATTCAAATTCACTCATTCTTTAAAGTCATCCCCATTGAATGTTATTTTCATTTCAAAGATTCAATTTTAGAAATAAATGATACAATTTTATGTTTATAACTCATGCTAGCCTTTTATTTTATAATTCCTATCACTTGGAATCCTTGGGAGATATCCTATTGGGTTTAGTATTACACCCTACATACACCTTTGTGTGTAATTAGACTTGATCATGTTTGACATAGGAGAAGGCAAGGCCTTGGGCGATGGCGGTTCATGTTTCTAGTTTCTCTCAATGGTGCGGTGTTGTGGAGACGACTCGTGGGAGATGACCCCTTGTTGTGTGGAGTATCATCCGATATTTTTTATGCTACTTTTATACACCTTTGGACCTCTTGTGTCTTGTTTAAACCCATATACTCAGTTCTCAATTTCTTATTAAGTCTTGTTTGGCATAATATTTCATATTTGGTATGTTGTTTGTTTTTGGTTATTTTATGAATCCAAACTCGGGTAAATCGTTCCCAAATGAATTTTTATGATACCCGGGCACATGTGCCAGCCCGTGGGGATAATGAATTCCCTTCAGGCCTTTCCATGAGCTGGGTTTTGTGTGGGTTTGATGTCGACCAGATTCGGTTCGTGACATTTTATGACCATTTTTTTTCTGGATAAACATTTATTCCCTAATTGGATATTTTATTCCTCAAGAATATTCCACTATGATCCATAAAATTACATTTTTTGAAATTCAAATCTAGTAATATTTCATCACAGTGTCGCATGACTAACTCTAGATTTCATTGGTATATTCCATGAAATTTTCAATAAACATAGAAGTCATCCAAGAATATTTCTAGGATTTAATCTTCCATATCATAGAAAATATGAATCGTGCATATTTTAAATGTTTCTATAGGATCAAACCTTCTGAAATACATACCCCTGTAGGAAAAGTGCTAAATGGAATCATGAATGTTGTTTTTGGGTAATCAGTTGGGTCAACACAAATTTTATTTTATCTAGAATATTCAACCATAAATCAATATAATTCATGTCCTACAAGTATTTGAAACATTTTATCCATGACGGGCAAGGGAAAATTATATTTCCTTGTTACTCCATTGAAGTTATTAAATCCATTAAAACTATCCATCCAGTGATGGTTCGTGTTGAGATAAATTAATTTTCATTAGTATTCTCCACTATAAGTCTACATTTATTAGGAACAACTTGATGAGGGCTCACCCATTCACTATTTCTTATGTTAAAATTTATTCCTGCATCAAAGCATTTTAGTAATTTTTTTAACAACTTCCTTCATTTGTGGTGTGGGAAACCTTTGAGGATGATTCAATTTATGTCTACCACTCCCCATGTGATTCATTTTTTGTGTCTCTTCATGACTTCAACCAATTTTTCTCCTTGGGACCAAGATAGTTCAATGTTGATGATTACATCTTGTGAGATGGAAGAGCCTATGTATTAATAATTAAGGGTACTAGGTAAAGGCTTCAAATCTAGTGCTGGTGGTTGAATAATTGGGGGGTGAAGGGAGGGAATGTATCCCTTGTGAGAGGTTTACAGAATATCACTTCCTAAAAATCATACTCTTCCTCTACATCTGAGGGTTAATCATCACTATCTTCTTTATGTCTATGTATTTGTTTCCTTCCTGGGTAAGAGATATGGTTTTGCAATCAATGGTATCATTTTATTGTTTAGAAGATTTTAGAAGGTTGAATACTACCTATTATTCTCCAACTTGAAAAAATTGACGTCCTTGATTCACATCTATTAGAGAATTTTTTGTGTCCAAGAATTGTATTTTGGGAATAATGGGTACATTACCTTCTTCATCCCTATCTAGAAATAGTATGTATACCAGAAAGATAAATTTTATGACATTGACGAGAACATCTTCAGAAATTCCACTATTATATTTAATATATTAGATTAAATATTTTACTTCTACTCATGTTTCTTTGATCTCATGGAGTCCTGACTTGTGAAATACACTAATTGGAATTATGTTGATGCTGGCTCTAAGAACGCATGTTCTATTGAAAATTTTCACACTCCAATAGGACATGGAATTGAAAAACTTTTAGGGCCTCTCATATTGAGTGGTATTTCTACTAAAAAAGAATATTGAATTATTCATCCAATTATATGATCCCAAGATATTATATTTTTATTTTTTGGATATAAAATGCTTGTTGAATTTGGCATTCTTTGTCATTTTATCAATGTCCACTGATAATGGTATGTTTAAATGTAATTGTTTTAACATTTCCATGAACATATTCTACTATGCCATCAGTCTTCCTTGTCTTTATATTTCCAGAAAAGAAACAGGTGTCTTGTATATTGGTAGAGCAACATAAACTATCCTTTTGGTTTCTAATGTGTTTCGGTAACTATTGTTGGTGATACTTCTTAACATGTTATTGGGGGTGGTCTCCTCATCTTTTCCATCTTCCAATGGTGGTTTATTCATAGGTTCTTTATTTTTTACTTCCATTTACACCACCTGGTTATTGAAAATCCAAAATATTTCCACTTCTCAACACCATATCCTTAGATTCTTCCCTTGGGTATGTCTCTATATTACTAGGTAGATTACCAAGTAAGCTGTTAGAAAAAGAGTTTGAGATATGGCTAATTTTTACTTTGAGATTGCACAAGTCATATCATTGGTTATACATCTCAATCTTTTAATTTTTCATTCATTGGTCTGATTTTTTTTAAAAATTATCTAGGAGGTTCTCTAAGCTACTTTGGAGAGGAGCAGGTTGTTATTGAGGTCCTGGTTGAGGTGGTTGAAACTGTTTTTGTTCTCATTGTGGGAAAGGATTTTTATACACATTTTGTTGAGGTATCGATATGGTTTTCACGGAAGGATACCATGGTGTTCCTTGATTCTAAAATATGTCTTTACCACTTTGCTGTAGAAAATAGATTTGGTTCTTCTGAGGTTTCTACTGATCTTGCCTCTAAAAATTCTATTGAAATGGTGGATTATTTTTACTGAAAATAAAATAATTATAATATCAATCTTATGATTCTTGGACATATTCCTTGAAATCATGGTATTTTTTTGGGAAACTACAAATTTAACTTGAATTTATATCCATTATAGTAGTCGGAGGGGGTGGTGAAGCAGATAGTTGGAATGATTCTATCATCGTTCTGAGTGCATTTACATTCACAACTAGACTTCTGCTCTCATCCTCTTGGTGTATTCCACGCTGAGGTAGTCCCTGATAACTTTTCCATAGGAATTCCTTGTGAGAAACTTCTTCCAAAATGCCTCTTTCGGATTCATCTATCTTGAACATCCTTACTCCATTAGCAGTACAATCAACGATTGTTTATACAAGTGGTGGGAGACCTTGGTAAAATGTCTAATGATGTAGCAACATATCCAGTATATGGTGTGTGTGATATCACATATATACCTTAATTCTATCACAAGATTCCCATTTATAATGTCTATTAGTTTGAGTGATGTTCTCGATGTCATTCTAGAGTTTCCATGTTTGGGTTTATGAGAAATGTTTGTCTAAGTAACTTCTTTTCTAGATCATCCCATGTTTTGATTGACTCATGATCATGACTCTTGAGACAATCCATGGATCATTATTTGAAATGAAATTGGAATAAGAGAAGTGTAATATCATCTAATTATACTCCCTAGTTGTGAAAGGTATTGAAAACATCCAATAAGTTGGAGATGTGATCATGAGGTTCTTCACATTGAATTCCAATGAATTTCATCATGTTATCGATCATGTAAATTGGTCCAGGTTTGATTTCGAAAACATGGGCTTTGATTAGAGAGAACATTATTCTTGGTGTGGTACCGTTGATTCTCTCTTAATGCATCGAGTGCTCTCTAGGAACTAATTACTGCTTGTTCTGAGGGTTCATTGGGTTTGGTCCCCCTTGACTGTTTGGGTCAGTCATGGTTGATTGGTGGTGTGAAAAGAGGTATAATTAAATATCGAGATCAAAGGATAACTATTATCTTTCCTCAAGTATCATTGAATGAGTTAAATGACCTTGGTATATGCACTATGTCTCTATAGAAGAGACACAATAGTGACATTGAAATAGAGAATGAATGAAAAGGGTTTATGGAAATTTAATACTAGGTCATTACTAGATGTTTGACTACAAAAATCACAACATTAATGGTCCCCAGCAATGGTGTGAATATTTTTGTACGCCTGAAATATTCTTTGAATTCACGTGGGCTGTAGTTTGATTAGAATTGTGTTTTTTTCCAAACATCTCTTGTTTCTAGGTTTAGTACTATGAAAGTACAGGTTCAATTCCTTGGTAAAGGAAGATGAAACTAGAAATTAATGGATAGGGACATTTTGGTGTAGGGGTCCTTTAAAAAATTTTATCATGGGAAATCTAGTTCAAGGAGGTTGATGGATTGCTTCAGGAATAAGAGAGGGATTAGGAAAAATTTCAAGAATCTGTAGAAAAATTGGTCTTAATTCTAACTTGGAAGGATCCTAATGCATAGGATGTGATGAAAGAAGAATTATATAGTTGATTATAGTCGATTAATTTTTTTTGTTTTCCCAAAAATGACTTTCTACTAGGATGTTTTATAGTGAATATACAATGTTGATCCCATGGGGAAGGAAGTCAGCACTGACAATCATTGGATTGGGACATTTTTGTAGAGCAGGGTTTTCAAATTGGTTCTATTTGGGAAATATAGTTCTTCGAGTTTGATGGATTTCTTCAGGAATAAGATAGGGGGATAGATGAATTTGGCGTATCTCTAGAAATGGTGATCTTATATTCTAACATGGATGGTCTTGAGGCTTAGGTTGAAAATTATATAGATGTCTCTAGTTGACTATGGTCAAATCAACTAGTACTACCGAAGAGGAAATTATTCCTTGATCATAAGAGAGATAACCTAGTTGCTTTAGGATTGTCTTATATAGTAGAAATTATTTTAGGATAGTGGTCATAATCTATTCTACTCAAACCAAGATAGGGTTATAAACTCTAATATCCCGTGATTGGGGTTGTTAGAATGAATTGAAAATACAATTATCCTTTATCATTATTAATAATCCTTATGGTTACCAAGTTGAGAAATGTTGTAAAAATATCCCTCAAGTTTTCCCCTCTGTATGTTTTAGGTGTGCTTGGGTTTGTTGAAATATCCAGATGATTGTGAATTAGAATGGTTGGTGTTTTCCTAATATTGGTTTTTTAGTTGGTGGAGTTTCCCAGTGTTTCCAAATTTTTGGGTCTCAAAATTCGGACGGTGTGTTTGGTAATGTATGTGTTTATTCAATGGACTGAACGGTGTGTAGAACGACGAAAAAAATTATCAATTGAAGAAAAACACAGAGCTCAGAACATGGATTGTGTACCATGTCCGGGAAGGGTACGCAGTCGCATACCAGGAAGTGGGAATGGTATGCAGGAGCGGTTCGCGAGATAGAAAATGGTTCGAAATGGATGGTGGTGCAGTATGCGGATGAATTGATGATGACAGAGGAGATAGACCACTTAGGAACAAAGACAGTACGCAGACCGAACAGGAAAAAATGTTCGCGGGTGACATGTGGTTCGCAGTAGGAGGATCATTATGCGGTGGATCGAAAAATCAGTAAATCTGGGATTAAAGGATTTTGTTGATATCATTTCATATATAAGAATCATTAATACCACTTATTACTGTAGAGACAGAAAATCATTAGAGAACGTATTTTTGATATGGGAATTAGGAAATTACTGAAGGTAGTTCGTGAGGGAGAATCCGGCGAAGGCTGAAGTGGTTCCCGCTGAAGAAATTCCGCCAATGGAATTTGCAGAACGTTGTGGCCCACATAAGATACGGTATGCGGAGGAAGAAGGCATGGTATGTGGGCATTTAGTGAAGTTAGCCTGCAAACAATGAACATTTTGTGGACATAGGGTGATTTTCAGTGGTAGTCCACAAACAAAGAATAGTTCGCGAACAGGAGGGATATTGCATTGGCAATCCGCGAACAAAGAACATTTCATGGGAAAGAGGGGTTTCATAGAAGAGGTTATTAGGATTAGAGGTATTACATGATAGCGAATGTGGAGGAAGTCTGTGGATGAATGAGAATCAAACAAGTGAAAGAAATACGCGAAGGAGGTGTTCTGAGTACCAAACCCAGCACTTAGTACGCGTGAGAAGAAGGTGGTTCTCGATTTGCAAAAGGAATCTCACAAAAGCATAAAATCATTTTGTGAAAGTATTTTCTAGTATCTAGAAGTACTCGAGAAGGTGAAAATCATCTATTGGTGAAAAGGGACTTCAATAGAGAATCTACCTAGAGTTGAGGATGCAAGAATTCTAGAAAATTACGGGACTTACATGTCCATATTTTGTGATTGAGCTAAAAGTCTATAAACTGTTTGTAGATTATTTTCCAAGAGTAGTGAGTGCAGGAAGAGAATTATGGTGACCATTTCCACTAGTAGTGATTAAATGAAATATTCATAGGTAGTGACCCTTATGAATGTAGTGAGCATACCCTAAACTTTGTAATGGCAGGGAAAATGTGCATACATGATCTGGCTCGAACATTGTTCTCATTATTGGTTGTGAGCCTTAGTGAATTTCATGCGTCCGCACATTGTCGTTGTATTCTACTTGGACATAGCCCTGTAGGGGTGAACCATGTAAAAATTGTTGTTTCCTTTTGATGATTTCATATATATTCATATATTTCTACAGGAGGAAATGAGAATTGAGTTTTGTCTAACAACAAAACAAGATCTAAAGGGGATAAAATTTAAATCTATCATACCCTGATTAACCCCCCCCCCTCTCACGGTATTAGACCTAGTAGACCTAAAAATTGTTATCATAGGGAAATTTTTTAAGATAGTTGTTCTATCTCAAGAAAAAGAAATGTAGGTGGTCAATCAAAAAGGAATTCCAATCTTCGATGGAAATAAATTTCATCTATGGAAGAATCAGATGCAACACTACATCCGATCAGTAGGGATGGATGTCTTCACATAATTTATGAATGGAATATCAGATGACATTAATAGTGGTGCTCTATTAGAAGCTGGATGAAGGGAATTGGATGCTGATACTAATGGGATCAATTCTTTACGAGGATCCCTATCAAATTAAGTTTATACAAAGGTTTTGTCCTATAAAACATCAAATGAAATATGGGAAAAATTGTTAAACATTTATGAGGGTGACAAAAATGTCCGAGAAGAAAAGATGTAGGTTCTATGGAACATTTATGAGGATATCATAATAAATCCAAAATGAGACTATTGATTCATTCTTCGATCAGATAAAATATTATTGTGTAAGAAATGATGGGTCTTGGAGAATTCAATGAAGATATAAATATTGTGAAACGTATCCTAAGGAATCTTCCACCGCAATTCAATCAGAAAGTTTCAGTGTGGGAAGACAAAGACTTGAAAGAGCTGAAACTAAATAACCTATATAGTACGCTTGTAGCATATGAAATGAGAAACTATTATAACAATGAAGTGGAAAAGGGAAAGTCTAAAGAAGTGGAATTCATGGCCCTGAAGAATATCTATGTTGAACATAGTCTCGAGGTGAACAATATGGATGATTTAATGTCATTCATATCGACCAATATACAAAGGGGAAAAAGGAAGTTCAATAGTAAACATCCATTAGTGTGATTTTGATACAGAAATATTGGGCATTTTGTAGAAAAGTGTCCTAAAATCATGATGATGAAAATGAAGAAAATGATGAAATTCCCCAAAATATTTATTCATCAAATGAGGAAGGGAGGATAAGTAATAAGAGAAAGTTTTTCAGAAATAAGAATATTCTTTTAAGAGAGGATGAATGTTCAAAAGAATCTGAGGTAGAAGAGTTGATGGACTATAACGATTATAAAATAGATAATTTGGTTTCATTTGTCAAAAATTCCTTAACAAGACAGGAATGAGAAAATGAAGAAGGAGAAATTGAAGGATGATTTGATCTTCAGTTTGAATTAGAAGATTCCCTCAAAGAGGTTGATATTTTGATAGACATATAATAGAAAGCTGAAAAAATTGTTAATGATGCTAAACTCTTTGTGCATCACTAGGTAGAAGGGAATTCTGAGATGACTTCCAAAATTGAAAATATGAGGACTTCAATTCCAAAATGCACAGAAAAGGTGGTTGAGTACAATAAAAATCGAAGAATATAAAATAGAAATTGATAGTTTGACTGAAATTATAAAATATTAAATCAAATGTATCAAACAACTAGAAGTGGAAGTCGTCAATCTGCGACGAACAACTGAAGATCAGGAGAAAATTATATATCTCAGTTTGACATTAGGAAAGAAGAGAATGCCGGAAACCGATAAGATGATATTTTAGAAGGGTGGTCCATGAGAATAGAAGCAACAATAAATTTTGAATAATAAGGGTGGTATGGGGATTGATTTAAAACAAAAAGTACTTTTGGTTTATGTCTTACCACAAACACGCACTCCAAGATTGAAGATTTATTTGGGTATGAAGCATAATTAGAAGACTCAGAGAACCCAAGGCACAACTAGTGATGCATCATTTCCACAAAATAATGTACCTCATATAAGATGCTATTGTTGTGGTAAGATGGGACACTCAAAATGTATGTTCAATAGAAAAGAGGTACCAAAGGGAACAAGACCAACAAAGGTGGTCGTATAGAGCTCAAAATTCCAGGTAATCATTTGATGGTCATTGTTTTAGGTGTAAAGGACACAGACATATGAAAAAATATTGCACATCAACAATGAAGAGGAATGCGCCAAGGAAGAATAAATATTCTCATAAGAAGCTTCCAAATGTATATTCAAGAGAGATAAAAATTGATAATTGATTTGCAGATCTATAGGTTGAAACTTGTCTATCACATAATAAGGAGGATCAGAATGGAGTAGTTGAGAGAAGAGATCAAATTGTGAACAAAACTGCTAGAAATATTTTCATTGAGAAATATCTTCTAGAGAAGTTATGGAAAGAGGTAGTGATAATAGAAGTATACACATAAAACAAGGCCTTATTGTGACCAAAAGAAGAGAATACTCCATATGAGATATGGTATGGAAAAAATCAATCATTGAAATACTTTTGAGTTTTCGGATGTAATTGTTTCATTCATAATAAGGAGAAACATAGGAATTTTGAATATCATGGAATGAAGGAATATTTCTGAGCTACTCAAAGAAAGTCAAGGAGTATAAATTCCTCAATAAGTGTCTAGGAAAGATAATTGAAATTCATGATGTGACTATAGTAGATAATGAATAGAATATTCATCAAATACATGATCAAACTCAGGAGGATAGTGATGAATAGATTAGCAGTTCAAGAGATTCTCTAAAGTAGGAGGATGATCTAGAAAAATACTTAGATAATAAGAATAGATTAGTTTCTACCTAGAGACTGGTGAGAAGAGATGAAATTGATAGGCAGAATAGAATTGATGATTAGAAAGAACCAACACATACAAAGAGAATAAAGCCTTTAAAACAAGAAATGTACTTATCACAAGTAGAGCCTAAAAGATTTGATGAAGCAACTGGATATGATAACTGGGTTTAGGCAATGAATGAAGTTCTTTATAGAATTGGGAAGAATCAGACATGGGAAATTGTTTCGAGACAAGAATACAAGAATGTAATAGGGACAAAATGAGACTTTTTTCAAAAAAAATGAATGAAGGTGGTGTTGTGATTAGAAACAAAGAAAGTCTTGTATGCAAAGTGTAATCTCAAATAGAGGGTATTGATGTAGATGATTCATTTTCACCTGTTGAAAGGATGGAGACAATCTGATTATTCTTGGAAATAGCTGTGAAATGAAATTTTAATGTTTTCCAGATGGATATCCATTCAGAATTTCTGAATTGAGTTCTAGAATAAGAATTCGACATTGAGAAACCAGATGGTTTTATTATTAATGAATATGAGAATAGGGGTTTCCAGCTAAATATGGATTTATATGGTTTGAAGCAAGAACCAAGAGCATGATATTCAAGGCATGATGAATTTCTAATGAAGCTTAGTTCTTAGCGTGGTGGAGTTGATTACAATATATATTTCAAAAAAGAAAATATTCATAGAATGATGGTGCAAGTTTATGTTGATGAAATAATATTTGGGGGATCATATGAATAACAATGCACATAGGTTTTTGAATTCATGAAAAGAGGGTTCGAAATGTCGATGATTGGTGAGCTTCCATTTTTCCTTGGCTTACAAGTGACACAATGAAGGAATGGAACTTTTATTTCTCAATCTAAATATGACAAGGCAGTTCTGAGAAGGTTTTTAATGGATAATTATAAAGTGATAAAGACTACAGTTTATACATGGTTAAAACTTTCATGAGATGGTTAAGGTAAGGAATCAAATATCACAGAATATAGGAAAATAATTTGAAGTCTGTTATATATGATAGCGACAAGGCCTGATATTGTATTTTCCACATTCCATGAAGTGAGGTATCAATGCAATCCCAATGAGAGCCAGATGATTTCGGTAGAAATAATTCTTCAATATATCAAGGGAATAATGGATTTTGGAATATTTTATAATGATAAATCTCAGCAAGAGTTAATGTAATATATAGATGCGGATTGGGCCGGTTCACCCGTTGATAGAAATCAACATCATAAGGTGCCTTTTATCTTGGAGGGTTTTGTATTTATTGGATAAGAATGATACAAGATTATATTTCATAAAGAACCTCATAATCTGAATACATTGTAGCTACTCAAGATTTTACACATCTATAGTGGATGAAGCATCAACTTGAATATATCGGAGTTGAAGTGAAATATCCGATTAGAATCCATTTTGGTAATTCATGTGCAATAATAGTTTGAAAAGACTCTAGTCCATCACTCAAGGACAAAGCACATTGAAATCAAATATCATTTTATCAAGGAGAAGGTGGAGGGAGGGCTTGTGAAGTTGGAGTATTTTTGTACAAAACAATAGGTTACAATCCTTATGAAAAAGGCATTACCCTAAGAAGCATTTGAAAGGAATCGACTAGATCTGGGAGTCCATTCGACTTCCCGTACATGAAAAAGTGTGGATGTTGGTCCCATATCCCTGAGGTATGGTGTGTTTTCACTAATGTATTGATAAGTGTTCTTTTCCATATTGCAGACAACCTTGAAGTGATCTTCAGGTTCATTGTCAAAGGGGAGAAACTTTGACTCTTTAGGGTGATAAAAGACACATGGAGAAGCTGTTAATTAGAGCAGTCAGATAGGGGTAGTTGAAGATGAGATGAAGCTATTTTTTTGAAAGATCTATAATATAGGGGAGAATTAAATATTTAGATTCTATATTCGGCCAAGAAATTATTATATATATTGATAGTTGATGCTCATGATGAAAGAAAATTATTGGTTTCAGTACGGTATCAATAATGGGTGTTATAAATCAACTCATTCATTAATGAGATTTCCATTATACTCTTGTTTCTCACAACGAGCATGGCTCATGTGGTCTTAGAGTATGTGTAGAGTAAATCCTTGATCTCCACGTTAATCGCATGAAGTGAATGGTGGTTGAAGATGGAAGGATCTTCAACGAGATATAAAAATGAAAAGAATTGTTTTGAGAAGAGTTGTCAACAAACCCAAAGGGGGAGATTGTTGGGAAAAAATCTATCAAGGTGTCCCCTCGGTATGTTTTGGATGTGATTTTTTTGAAAAATCTAAATGATTATGAATGAGAATGGTTGGTGTTTTCTGAATACAAGATTGCATACGATGTATGGTAAGGGGACGCGGCCGAGTACCAGGCAGTGGGAAAGGTACACGGGAGAGGTTCATAAAACATAAAACAATTCACAGTGGAGGGAGGTGTGTTATGAGAATGACTTGAAACCAGCAGAGGAGATCGATAGATTAGGAATAAAGACAATATGAAGACCATATTGAAAAAATGGTTTACATGTGGCTTGTGGTTCGCGGTAGGAGGATTGGTATGCGGTGGATTGAAGATTCTGTTAGTCATGGATTAATGGATTTTGTTGATATCTTTTCTTATATAAGAATAATTAATCCCATAGATTCTTCTGGTGATAAAATATCATTAGAGACCATATTTTTGATCCTGGAATTCGGAAAGGTCCAACAGCTGTTCGCGAGGGAGAATCCCACGAATGCTGAAGTGGTTCGTGCAGAAGAAATTTTGCCGAATGCTTTTATGGAAAGTTGTAACCCGCATAAGACACGATACACATAGGATGAAGGTGTGGTATGTGGTAAGCTAGTGAAGATAGTCCATGAATAAAGAACAGTTTGCAGACATAGGGTGATTCTTAGAGGACGTCTTCAAACAAAGAATAGTTCGCGGACGAGAGGCATTTCAGAGAGGCAGCCCGCGAACAAAGAAAAATTCATGGATAGGAGGGGTTTCTTAGGGATGGTTTGCAGGATCAGTACATAGAGGAGGTACACGATAGGATGTCCATGGAATAAGGGAGGTTTTAGAAATAGGAAGTGGTATGTGACAGAGGTGTTACGTATACCAAACATGGTACTCTGTACAAGGGAGAAGAAGGTGGTTCACAGTTTACACAAGGAAGATTGGAAAGTTTCAAATATCTTGCGAAATTATTTTCTGTTATCTAGTAGTACTCTGTAAGGTGGAATTCATCTATGGGTGAAAAAGGGAATTCAACAGAGCATATACCTACATTTGAGGATGTAGGAATTCCTGCCAATTAAGGGACCTACATGTCTATAAACTTTTCTTCACCTAAAAGTCTATAAATTATGTGTGGATTCATTTCCAAGATAAGTGAGCATAGGAGGTGGAAAACGACGACCCTTTACACCAATAATGATCTAGAGAAAGTGGCATAGGGAATGGAAATTGTGAATGCAGTGAGCATACTGTTTACATTGTAAAGGAACTGAGCATGGGCATAAAAGATCTAGCCCAAACATTGTAATCGTTATTGGTTCTATGCCATAGTGATTTTGGTACATCGTCATATCACCATTTTATGCTCCATGGATGCATCCAAGTGAGGCTTAACTAAGTAAAAATTACTGTGTACTATGCATGATTTCATATCTTTCCATATATTTCTACGAGAGGAAGAGAGAATAGAGTTTTTTCTAACAAAGAAACAATATCCATAGGGGAGAATTTTTTAATCTTTTGTACCCTTATTCACCCCCTCAGCGTATTCGACCTAGTAGACCTAACATTAACTAATGGCTTAATGAATTCAGATGCCCCTAAACTTGAACCCCAATCTAGGTGGTTTACCCACTAATGGTATAATTATGAAAAAATAAATGAACAATTGAAATTTTACATAACATGCTAAGAAACATGAAGATTATACAAACATGCAATGATATAGATTCACAAAATGGGTCGATCATTCAACTAGAATCAAGTAAGATACATCACAATGAAATTAACTTCATACATAAAATGATAGAGAAAATGAATTCCACACGATTTCGCCTATGATTGGTGATTAACGAACACAATGATGAGAAAAGGGAATGGAGATGATGTTGAAAGACAATCCACAATTATTTTATTTAATCAAAATAAAGAAAGAGACTATGAAATTTGTTTTTTGAGTCGAGGGAATAGAAAGGAATG
Organism: Viscum album; assembly: GCA_963277665.1. Classification (NCBI taxonomy): domain Eukaryota; kingdom Viridiplantae; phylum Streptophyta; class Magnoliopsida; order Santalales; family Viscaceae; genus Viscum; species Viscum album. The sequence continues at coordinate 1,034,479,897 of OY728121.1, read as the reverse complement.
AGAGAGGAATAAAAAAAGAGGCTTTTTCTCAAGATGCTATCTCAAATACACTGCATTGTGCCATTATTTATAGTTGAAAACATAAACAATGTGTGATGGGATTCACATTTTGCAAGGTTGATTCATATAATTCTCTTAAAATTTTGAATCTATGTGCATCTCACACATATATCATCTCAGATTGGGAGATTTTACATCTTTCGTGATGTGTATCCTAGATTAACAATGTGTACCTTCTTTCAAGATATACCTTTAATGAATATTGTACATTAAAATGGTTCACGACATGTATTGGACACTCATAACGACCAATGGATTCTTCACTTGAAATATCCATGACATTAGTCATGACTTGATTCACGACTTTTAGCAAGCTATGAAATAGTACTACACATCCTATAATGCGGTTTTATGATGTATAATTGGCTGTTTTTGATATTTTTATGCATTTTATCTGTTGAAACTATAGAATCCCATTTTGTTATGAAAAATTGAACACATAAAAAGTTTTTTATTAAATAATTCATTAAAAATACATAACTAAATGACAAAAAAAGTATATATGATTTTTGGAGATCATTAAAGTTGTAGAAAAATTCATGTAGATTGAAAACCCAACCCAAAAAATAATCTATTATAACGAAAAAATGAGTATGAATATATTGTTATATAATTATATTATCATTTTAACAAAATAAAAATTTAGTAAATTATGTTTAAATAAATTTTCATTTGAAATTTATGATAAGTGAGACTATTAATATAAAAATCAAATACAAAAACAATTTAGTTACATTCTTTGTATGTAATAGAACTCATTTGAAACATTCATTGGATTTGAAGGGTTTGTGGATTTTTCATGAGACTTGTTGATGGCATACCAAGGAGACGATTCTTTCTAAAGAGAATTAAGGAAGATAATTAAGCCAAAAATGAAATGAATGGTGTGGTTTCATGTGGGTAGATGAGAGGACCTTTTATAGGTCAGTGCAAGTTACATAATCATAAAAACAAATTCTTTAATGTGGATAGAATGTAATTTTACTAGTAATGTGGCTCAAAAAAGGTAAACTAAAAGAGGTGGTTTGATCTATGATTCATCCAAACAATCATGAGATAAGTGTAGGGTATATATTATAACTATAAACCCTAGATTTACCATTTCCTCTATTTACCCCTTAATGTGGTAACTCAATTATTACCCCATAACATATTGTATAAATATTATATTGATCTCATTACCTAATTTTGACCAGATTAAACATGTCTCCTTATCTTTAAGAGATTAGTTACACAATTATTTCTGTCTTTATGTTCTTTTCTAATTTCCATCAAGAATTACTTTCTGCATCTAAAAAGGGATTGATATAACACTATCCCTAATTTCAAGAGGAAAAACCTTATCACGGTATAATGAATCAACATAAGATCGATACCAATTATTTAATCTGTATCATATTTTTATTCGTCCAATTTCATTGTGACCCAAGGGGTTAAATCATGTGAGATCTAAAAGTACTCATAGTGAAGCAATTAATCCCCTTCCCCAAAAGGTCATTGATGTTCTTCACACAAGAACAGATCAATGAAACATATCATAATCACCTATACTACAACAACTAAATCCACCCAAGGATGTCACGACACAACCACACCAACCAACAACAATAAATGACCATTAGAAAAATGGAGATCATGCTCCATAATATGGATAATGGAAATGGGAGGAAAAATATTGAATAATCCTCAAGAACAGAGGTAGATCATACAGTATATCAAAGACGGATTGTTATAGATCAATGATGGAAGACTATGATTGATCCCAATTAGAGGGATATCTAAAATCCATGGAGGGGATTGCTGAGTCACCTGGGATGAGAAGGAGGTGTGCACCAACCATTGTTTTATGAAAACATGAGATGATTTTGTGTTTTAAAAACAAATTATGTTGGGGTATTACATGATGTGTAGTGCCCTTTCATGTTATGTAATACCTCGAGGTTGAGATCCACCGAAACATGTGTCACCTCAATGATTTATTATATTTTTCAAAACCTTATACAATTAACACCATGAATACCTCATTCATTCCATGAAACTACCATTGAAAAAATATGTCACGTCGTGTAACATGTTTACAAGACCTGCAATCCATTCATTCCAACTAATTCTTAATCGATCTCCTCCAAACATAGTCTATGCCACCTCCAAGTACCAGGATCTTCAATCACACACAAAGGGTTGATTCACATAGATCTAGACCCTTAAATATACTACTTAAAAAAACCATAATAGTTTTTATACCATAGGTGTAGTGTTAAATAAATATATAACGAAATATATTGATGAAGTTCTTAACAAATCAAATATCCTAGATTCACTTTTGATATTTTAGGAAAATTATTATCTGCAAAATAAAGTTATGTATTTCATATGTTCTCAAACTATGACAATATGAAAATTTAGTTTAACAGAATACTATGCTAGATATATTTCTTAAAATGAAACACTAAACATGGAGAAAATTATTATATAGAATAATTATATTAATATTTAAATGTGATCAGCATAACCTAGAAACTAAAATGATGATATGAATTAGAATAATCAAATAATGAAAAAGTATCTTTACATTTTTTATATAATACAAATTTAATAATTAATTCAAAAGTACTCAATTTTCAATAATATAATTTTATACTTCACATATACATTTTCAAAAAAATTGTGGTTAGTGTTTTCTATGTGTGAATATTATAATTAATTTAATATAATTTTATAATATATATTTTATAAAAATAATTTTATTTTAGAAATAAAACATTCAAAATTATCATTGAGTTAATTTTGGAGAATTTTATGAATTTTCTCATTTTAATGCGGAAATTAAAAAATATAGATTTTTGTAAAATTGTCATTCCTTATCACAAAATACAGTAATTTAAAATTATAATTAGGTTTTTAATTTGGTAATAAAAAAAATATACATTAGTTACATTTAATCAAATTAATTACATAGGAATAATGATTATCCTTTATTGTTTTCCTATGTTATTTTTTATCCTTAAAAACACATTTGATGAAAAACTGTTTTTATTGTGTTTTATGCATTTATATTAAAATTGATTTATCAAACCTATAATAATTGAAAATTATAAAATTGCTTTCATATTAGGAATCATGTGGTTTAAATTGGGTAAATTGGTACCTTTTAATTTTGTTCATTATGAATAGTAACGGTAGTAAATATTTGTCACCTCAGTAAGGGTGAAATGGGTGTAATAAGGTTAAAGCAATGAGAGAAGGCCTAAAAATATTCCTAAATATTGTTTTTATTTTATTATATACTTTTAGACCATATCAATCCAATGTTCTAAAATTTATCAATTTATTACAACATTCCTTTGATAATGTCTTATATATGGTTTTATGTAAATAATAAAAAAAAGTCACACTCTAAGTTTTAATATTCGCTATATTTTTTATAGTGATAAAAAAGATATTATATTTAGTTATAAGTGTTATCAATTTAAGTATTATCATATATTGAAATGAATTAGTACCTTTTTTAGGTTTGATGTGATGAGAGTACTTCAAGAGGCCTTTATTATGTTTTCATAAATGTGTGAGGTATATATGACTATATTTTTAACATGGTTTTTTTTTGTGAAAGTGTTATTTTCGAAAGAATGGTTTTATATTTTGTTGATATATGTTTAATGTTATTGATATACTTCAATGATATTAGTATCTATGATTTTAAAGAACATATAATTCTTAATATAGATAACCATGTGATTGAAATATGTTCTATTGTATAAATTGATAAACATATTTTTGAAGAATTTCTCTATAATTGGAAAATTATATGATTATTTTGAATGGAAATAGTTTTGGCTAATAATGAATCATATTTATGGAATAAATATTGAATGAAATTTTGGAAACATGTGAGATTTTATTGTGTATTTATTGGGATTTTGGTTATTTATGGAAAACATTTGAATATTTTGGAAATTATATTATTTTGGAATATAATTTTTTTAATTTAGATATATGAGTGATTTATATAAAATTTTTAAGTTGATCATGGAATAATATTAGATCAAAAATTCTAATATTTGTGTTTTAATATTTATAGGAATAGTTCGAAGAGTTTCAAGGTTAAATATTTTTTAATCATTTATTTTCAACATTGGGAGTTATTTTTGAGGTGTTGGAGATTAATAAATCTTCATATGATGGTTTATACATATTGGATATTATATTATATTGTTATAACCATTTTGGTTTTGAAAATTGTCTAATTACATAAGGAATAAGATGTTATAATTTTAGGGATCTTATAATCATTTAATATCACATTTTAGTTCCTCACTTATGAAAAAATTTTAATTAATGGAGTAAGAGATTCGATATAATTGAAAGAAATCATAAAGAAAAACTAAATGATATAATATTTATTTTTCTATGGAAATAATTCATCTAATTATATTTTCTCATATTCTCTATGTTAATAGTAAAATAATTCCTAAACTCTAGGAAAATGATCATGGAATAAAAATATTAACCTAATTCCAACATTTCTGATTTATATATGGTCTTATGTATCACTTTATTATTTATGATTTTATGGTCATTTACATTCCCATGAATATGTTATGAATCACACTAAATTATTTCTTGGATGTTATTAATCTCCGTCAAGTCCATATTTTGATTTAACACCAATCACCTCCTTATTTGGGAACCCATTTATGGTTTATTATATGTGGCATTCAAATTTAAATTTTATTAATTATACTAGGGTTAATTTTTTTTTTATGATATCAGGTTGCAATAATTATATTTTTAAATATTAAAAATATTTTCCCATTTATGATCATATGTCATATATTTTAATATAAGGTATTGATTTAAAAAATGTTTTAACCACTTTTATTGGGATTTCGATGAAAATTCACGGATGAAATTTCATAATTGGTCTAGAATGAAACACTAAAAAAATTAGTTTAATAGAATACTATTTTTATCACATTCTTGATAGGCAACATTGAGCTTTCATATAATTGAGATAACTACATAAAAATTATTATTTATGTGTTTTCATTATAACATAGAATTTAAATTAAAGTTATTAATAGGAATAACCAAATTAAAAATAATATATATAATGTTTTTATAAAATAAAAAAATATTAATTAATTCATAATAACAAATTTTTTAGTAATGTAATTTTATGTTTCAAAATTACATTTTATTTAAAAACATGGTTTTATATATTTTTTGAACTAATATTAAAATTAATTTATTCCACTTCATTATTATTTTTAATTAAAATGATATAATTATTTAAATTTTCTTGTCAAAAATATATTAAAATATTTTTTTGGGATTTTTTCTGAAATTCTTTTTATTTTAGTGAATATTTAAATATATAAATTTATATAAACCTAACATTTTATTCATTAAATGAATAAATTTAAATATATTTTTATGTATTATATATAATATTATTGTTAAATTACTTCAATTTAAGTATATATAATATAATTAATTAAATTGGATTCAAAATTTTAATTTATTTTTGAATAACAACATTACTAGGATTAAAATCACATTTTCATGAAAAATATTTTTCACTATGTGTTATGAATTTATATTAAAATTTAATTTCCCCCACTAAAAAATAAATCTTTTAAAATGGATTCCATATTTGATATAATTTGGTTCAAATTTGGTAAATGTGCAGTTTTTATTTTTTTTCATTATAAATAGTAACCGTAGTAAATAATTTTCACGTACATATTTGAGGAAAATATAAAACCTTTTAAAAACATCCATATAATGCCTAAAAGTATCCCTAAACATTTATTTATTTCATTTGATAAGTATGTTGTTTCCATTACCAACCGTGGTTCTAAAATGTGTGGATTTCATACCACATTACATTGATAATGATCAGATTTTGACATTAAGTGAAAAATAAAAATAACTTGTCACTATCATTGTTTTAATATCTCTATTAATATTTAATAGGGACAAAAATATTTTATGTTCATTTAGAAATGGTAATTTTAAAGATAAATTAATTTAATTCATCATAATAATTAATTTTTAAATTTTAGTAATGTAATAATTTCTTTAAGGGAATATGAAACGCTAATATAGTGTTAATTGATGTAATTGAAAAATAAATTAAATTATTTGTAATTTTTTGATGTAATAATATATTTATGAATGTTATGTCTGATTCAATTTTCGGATAAATATAAAATATTATTTATTTTAAAAAAAATTTATTTGAATTTCCTTACTATCTTCATGTAATTAATGTAAAACTATGTAAGTAGTTCTGAATATTTCTTTAATGGTATAATATGTTAAATAATATTTGTTTAATGGTTCAAAATTACAAAAAATATAATATTAGGATAGTGTTTGGAATATGGTTGATAATATCATAAATTTTCCACTCATGGTTCACATTTTCATAAATTGTAACAATCTTTACCCAAAAATATTTGAAAAACATTGATATCCTAGTAATCATGAAAAGAGTTAATCGGTTTTTAAAAAAATAGATAAGTTGAAAAATACACATAATTTTTTTGAAATTGTATTATATGAGAATATATAAACTCATATGAATCCTAAATTTAAAATTTTCTGACTTGGTTTCACATTCAAATGGAAAAATAAGTTTTTATATTTAAATCATTTGAGTAATTTCAAGTGTTCCCTTCCTTTCACCTATAATAGAGAACATTATCTCCTCTATTCCCCATAAAATTTGAGAAGTCTTGTTAATAAAATACAAAAAAAAATCTCCCAAAAATCCCTCTCCATAAAGTCGATTATATATTCTAAAGAAAATATCATACCTAGATGGATTTTGATGTAAGACAAAGAGGTTATCCAAAGAGAATGTATAAGTCTTAACCGACTTAATTCAGGTTTACTTATTCTTCTTACAATATAAATTATTCATAAACCATGACTATATATTTACATTAGTAACTCCACTATAACAAAATTTTAATATTTTTATTTAAAATCCATAATTCATATCCTTCTCAACCAATTGGGAAATAAAACCATAGGTTATGTATATATGTGGACCACCACCTTGCAAACTAGTGTAATTCATTTTCCATCACATCGACTCAGGGAAGGTTATAATGATTTATTTTATATGTATATACATTTTCTTTTAATAGAATAATTATAATTATATTAATATAATATATCATATATTTTCTAAAATTTTATCCATTGAAACAATACTTCTGTGTACGAGCGGAGTACAACTTCCATGATGTGACATATTTCATTTTTCAAGCTCACCATTCATAGATGGTTCTAAAAGTGTATTTAATTTATAAAAATTCTATTTATCTAATTATTATGACTATGGATATCATGTAACAATTACCCATATTACCATCTTTAACCTATCAAATATATATTAGGATTATGAACATAACATCATCCAAACAACTAATGTAAACCTAATTAATTAACTAAATAAATAATACATGGTAAAAAATTTACTAAAAAGGGATATTTATAATGTAAGAAACATGAAATTTTTTATTAATTATGTAAATTAATAGAATAATTTTATTATTTAATAGTTAAATAATGTACAATGATGGAAGAAATTTAAGGTAATGAATTTTTCAAAAAAACATTATTTGAAAAGTTTAAATGTTTTTATTATATTATTCCTATATATCCATTTTCATTATACTAATTCAATTATTTTAATTAATTTCATATCAAAAAACGTCCAATGTTCAACTTCAATAAGAAATGAACTTATTTAAAATGAATAAAAATGAATCTTGCTATCATTTTCTAAATGAGGTACTTTGATAGAATGTGTGAAAGGAATCATTGTTTTAACTTGTACTACATTAACGAAATTACTAAACCTCATGGTCTTCATTTCATTGAAGATTAATTTACTTATTTTGATGCTTATTTTTAATAAAATAATTTATATTCAATTTGGGTAATTTTTCATTTTAAATATGCTTCAACTGAATGATATATTTCTCCTTATTTTCTAGAAAAATAAAAAGTACTTTTATTAATGGTTGAAAATGGATTTTAAAAAGTATTATGAGAAAAAGGGTTGAGAATACAAATATTTTATTCATAATATGGTACTTGTAAATTATATAAGATGATGCGTGAGTCCAATATACCATATAAAATGGGTGATATTGATACATATTATGAAATAGTTAGTCCTAATATAGTTGTCCATTTTGTTGGGTAATGTTACTTATCTTCCAAGGAAAGAGGGATGGAGTTATCGTGGAAGTTTTATACTATGTAATTTAAGGATTATAATATTTCTAACAAGAGTGAACACATTTTATTAATATAATTATCTAATTCTCCTATAAGGGTATCTATTTCAATTTTATTTGTTTTTTAGGGTTTCTTTGAGAAAAAAAATTATTTTCCCATTTGGATATGAATTATTTTATATTTTAAAATAAATTTGTGAAAAAATTATAATTTATATTTTCCTTCTTTTTTCACTAGACTGATGTATTTCATTCCAATATATCCCTTACTAAGATTTATTTTCTCCTCCCATGTTTCTAAATTTCCTTCATAGGGCCTAAAGTTGTGTAGGAAATATTATGAATTATAGCCCCAATGAAATGGAATTTTCATTGAATATATAATTAGTGTCATGAATTAATCATAAGTATAAAATTAATAATATTTTTTTTGGAAAAAATGAAACTGTTTTATATTCATCTCTATGTATTTTAAGGGTTTTCTTAATTATGTAAAACATTATACATAAAATCATAATAATATAAGATAATTTTATCCATTTTCATAAATCAGGTAATAATGGGTGACTAAGGATCATGATTTTACACAAACTGATATATGTCATTATGTAATATGGATCGTAGACTAATAATAGGTATTATGTGACTAATTCTGGAGATTATTTTGTGGGATCCAGTATAATAAAATGACTTAATAATTATTAATAGATTATGATACTCATATGATAAAATCTTATATTTTATAATGTTGGAATCATCAACCTCTATATTGACCTAGAGATAAAATTTGGGTAAATAAAAACTAAATGGATGTAAATTTATAATTGGTATCGGATCATGATAATAGTACTCAAACATGACATGATATTCATTGTGTTGGAACAACAACTTACAATACAATTAACTACTGAATTAATTAATTATATAGAGTTTTATTTACAATGATATGTAGTGAAAGGATTCAATAATGGTCTCTAAACACATTCTTGATTCTATGGAGTCTATGTGGAAAAATAAACATGAGACTCTGGATGACTATAATATTATAGATATCCTAAAATATCACTACCATGAGAAATATAGGTATTGAAGATATGAGGTTTCAAAAGGATTTTTCCATTGAAAAATTGTGGAATTAACAATAGTATCAAATCATTTTATGAATATTATTAGGTAAGTAAATTATTTTTAGAGACTAGCATTACCTCTTAAACAAGAATTTGACATGTATTTTATTCTACAATAACACCCAGAAAGGATCTGATAGTTAGTTATTAATTTTCAAATTAAGGAAATATATATATATACCTTTAAAATATTTCCCAAATATGTTAATGGTAAATTATTAGTATGTGGGTTTCTCAAGAATAGATTTCATGAATATGTAATATAAAAATATGGGTGATGGTGTTGGAATGAATTATTAGAAAAGTGTTGGTGGAGAGAGTACATTACATGTTAAGCTTATGAAGAATGATGGATAATGACTTCATTATGGAATGATTTGTCATTATAGAAGTAATTTCCTATATTACATAATTCATTATTTGAATCCTTGTGGATAGGCTACACGTAGTTCCAACGTTATATAATTAAATTATTATATTCTATAATGTATATGAATCAAAATTTATGTTTTAAAAGATTATTAATTTTATATGAGGATATATGTAATGAAATAATTGAGGGATTATGTTTGAATATTTATTTCTAATGATGACAAATATTTGATACATTAAATTATTTATATTATTAATTATTTGAATATTCCTGAAAAGAAGTGTATTATTGATCTCATTTTTTTCTTTAATGTGTTTGTAAATAATTATTTATTAATTAAATTCTATTAATATCACTCATTCTCACAGTTTATGATTCACTCAATTATATATATTTTTTGAAATAGATTTACAACATATGAAATTCTATATGGTTTATTTGATAAAAAATTATTCTAAAGGGATATATGTTTCTTTTCTTAAACTCAAACGAGTTTTTTTTTATCATGCAATGATATTTTTAATACGTTATAATTTACAAGATCCTAGTGAGAGTATGTTTGAGTATAGAGGAGTAAATAAATAACAAGGAAAATAATATTCCACTATTAATAAAATTATTTTATGATGAATATCATAAAATTATTATGATAGGTTTCAAAAAAAATAAATTTAAAGAGTTACATTTATTTATCAAGAGAAGGTGAATATCATTATTTCATAGAGAATTATTCAAAATAAAAACTGAATTTCATTTCATATCCTGGAATATTTTTTAGGGTATGGAATTGATTATAAATGAAAGAAGTTACATTAATCACAACCTATAAAGTTAATTAATCTTTATCCAAAATAATTTTCGATTATTCTATAAATAATAATTACATATTTCATGAAACAATATTGATTCAGTAGGGTTACCGAGATTATAAATTAAATATAGATTGATTATTAATTATATAATATAAATTTAAATAATAAATTTTGATTTTGTGGTGTTAAATAGATTTGAATAAGTTTATGGAGTATCACATTAGAAATAGGATTCTCAAATCCAACCAATTTCAGACTTTCTTTGTTAATATATGTTACTCACCAATGAGTTTAGTGGTATAATTTAAGAAGATGGTAAAATAGGGATCTGGGATGAATTGTATATTTTTATAATATGTTATGTTCCAGACACATATTCCACTCAGTGGTTGCCTTTAGCCCGATGGTCCACATGGCCTCAAACCTCATCTCCTCGAATGCTAGAGGTTGACGACTAGCAACAAGGTCCTAGGGTGTGTCTGTGGGGAGATTATTCCATCATTTCCAACGTGTAGCATAGTGGATGAATGTAAATATGAGTACATAGTGGTTGAAATATATTTAAATAAATGTAACATCATAAAATAGGGACAATATTAACAATAAATGAAACTATTATAATATCATTCAACAACTAATGATATGTCATGTCACAAGAAAACTAGAAATCATGGATACCAGATAGAAAGAATAACATATTCCAAAAAAGTATAATGGAAATAAAATACAATCCTAAGCATCCAGAGTCCCAACTTGGTCCTCTGGTATCTATCTCCATACTAAATATCAAGTAATTAAGTGTCCAGAGATGTATGATTTCCTTTTTCAACACCTGCAACCATGTAATCTGGGACATGTACCAAACGATGCCTGGAGAGGGTGTGAGATAACTCCCATTGGGCCATCACCAATGGCATTAAAAACTTCATGATCGTGTCGTGAAAATTTAATAGTTTGCAGGCATGCATATATAATTTAAAGAAGTACAATGTAACTAAATACCCTAGTATCTGCTTCATCCCTCAGTTGGTGTCTGAATGTACCAATCCATTTATTTATTAACACCTGTTTATAAATGAGTCACATGATAAACATGGTGAAGGTTCTATGTAATTTCACGGAAACATATAATTATATAAAATAGTGAATTCCCAAGGTAATAACCAATTCGACGTAGACCCTAAGGGTCTCCAACTCAGTAGTAATGGTAAACTAGTTTAGGATAAGAGTGAAATCACAGGAAAATATTCCATGTCATTCCATAAAAAGGTTCCTAATGAATACAAGGTGATCATCGAATGTAAGAAGGGGCTAAGGAGAGATAGGTCCCTATGGGTTGTAACTATGGAACCTACTTGTCAATGTTGGATCCATGGAGTGTGAATGAGGCATCCTGAAATAATATGGTGGGATCCTATGGTGTCGTACCAAGAATCCAATAACATACTATGATTTAGATCTAGGTGGGTCTCAAACTAAGAAAGATATATCCTTGAATCAGAATTGGGTTCCTATGTTCTCATGCCATTCCTCAATCATAATCCAATGCACGTTTGAGTTATGACATTACTGTTTGATTATAAAGTCATATAATATTTAATTTTTTTCAAACCTCTCCTTTCATTAGTGTGATAAGGTCTTATAGCTTGCAAATGTTTGTTCAATACTTTCCTTTCATTAGTTTAATAAGGTCAAGTAGCATTCAACCATTTATTCAATTCATAATAAATCATTAAGTCCATTTGGTTCAAGAATTTACTATAATTAGTGTGAAAAATCCATATAGATAGAAACAATTCTTTTAATACATTTAAATAATATTCCATATTCTATGTTCATTCCCCTACATTCCATTAATGTTGTAATGGGTGCTACAGATATACAACATGTTATTTATTTACATTTAATACCGTGTCATATACTTAGTATACTTTTCATTTCACATTTCACATTTAATTAAAAATTGATGCACTTAACCTAAGCTGGACAAGTTGTATGCATACATAGTACTTTCCATTATTCAATTCACAATATAAATCATGTCATTTAACATAGAAATGATTGGCCTTATTTTGGTCAAGCAAAGGACACATGAAGGTGTTTTACACATCTGAAAACAATATATAACAAATATGGCCTAAACTTTGACCTGGAAATGATGGATTTGTGGTCACAAACTCAAAAAAATTAATCCCATATATGGAAATATCATGTCAACACGATTCTGATGATTATAAGAATGGCATATAAATTCTATTAATGACACCCGATGAGATCGGGGGAACCCACACGACAAATAAAAAATCAACGAACGTTAGGGATGAGTTATAGACCACCCACATTAGGGTTTTACGACTCTACTCCTCTAGTATTATCCCTAGAATTATCTTGGATTATAGTAGATCTATGAAAAATAGAAAAATGGTCATACCCCAATAAATCGGTCGAGACCAATAGAGAAGGATAACTGCTCAAGTGGACTCGATTAATTCCATATGACCATACAATGTGATGAATGGAAGCTCAATCAGATCTTGGATGAAGGTTTTCTTTTAATACCAATAATTGGCCTTAAAAAATCTCTAAAATGAGATCCATGGAGGTGATTCCCACATACATTCTAATTAGGGAAGGAGGGTGCTTAATAGATAAGTATGGGAAAAACTGGAAAATTACCCTTGAAAATGGCATGTACACGGATTATCTGCACAGTTTGACAAATCGTGAACCAACATTACATAGTGACATGGGAATAAGGGAACATTACATAGTTAGGCTACACGTCCATGCACAAACTATGCGAAGTCGTTCTATCGGGTAATTGTCCATCCACAGGTTAGGAATACCATGCACCAACCATGCGACATGTCCTGTTTCCCCAATAATATGGTTTTCAGATCCAAAGATGCCCCAGACACCCCTGAGGATTTTTCTAACTCATTTGGAATCATATTAGGTCCAATTTAAAGATTTAGATCTAATTTTTATTGTAAATACCTAGAATTTCCATGTAATTTTTTAAATTTAATTGGGAATCTTACGATTCTGTGAAAATTAACGGCACATGATTCCTAGACCTGGTGTTCCCAGAATCAATTTCGGAATTTTTGTTTGGGTGCGTTCAATAAATGTGCGAGATGGATTTTATAACTTTTAAAATGGTGCATGGAATTGAAATATGAGGACACTATTGATCTCAGAGTGCCGATATTCACTTAAAGAGACTTTCACCTCGATGATAGTTGGTCGAGGGTGGAAGCTTGTTTTTGGGTTTTTCCTGAAAATAATAAAATAAAATAAAGTATGAAATATTTTATTTTATTTGTTAAAAACCTCCATGTGGAAAATGAGAAGTGGGGACCACCATACCTTAACCTCCCATGAGAGGGTATGGTGGTGGGTACCACCTGAGCCTAACCTCTCTTGAGAAAGTTATGGTGGTGGGGACCACCCGAGGCCTAAACATCTTGAACTCTCCTATTAATGAGGGATAAACCTCTCAACCCCCTCATTAATGTAGAGGAGCCTCTTGATCTTCCTTCACATTAATTATGCCAACACACCACATTAATTTGGGCAATTTGGATTTATGACAATAAACATAATAGAGGGGATAATCTATTATTTTGGAAACTTGAATTTTTGGTGGTATTGGGAGGAAGGAGCTCTTGGGAGAAACCTCTCCAATGAAGAATGTGTTCTTCCAGGGAGAACTCTCTCACCGACAAAAAATGCCTTCGACTACGAAGAATGACCTCAACATTGACTTTCTTCCTCGGGACTTCCTCCGATGTGAGACATCATCAACTACAACGAATCAACGTCCGTACTTCCTTCTCGTGCCAACGTCCATGATCAACCTGATGTAAGGGTTTATTTGAATATGAATATTTTTCCCATATTCATTCCTTGTTTTATTTTACTGTTTGGGAATGAATCATTGTGTGTGGTTTAAAGATTGACTTTCTTGTTCATGCTTCGATCATTGTGAACCGCTTGATACCACTCTAGACATGGAGGGTGTGGGCCAAAAAAACATGGACCGACCCCTCTGTCGTTCTTCATTGGTTTGTTCTTAGAAATGGAGGAAGGAGACAAAGGAAATGACGCTGCCACCTGTGGCTTCTACGAACCGTCGCCCTCCACCCTCCCAGCCGAACTGGCACCGCGTCTGGTCGCGCCACCTGTGGACGGACCAAGCAGTTGCACCACCCTGGGCTGAACCCCCTAGACACTTCGCCACCGTGCCGAGCCGCTGCGCCGCCACCGCACCGAGCTGCACTACCCCGGCCGAGCCGCTGCGCCGCCGCTATCCGCCGAGCCACGTCGTTGTCCTGCGAGTTGTGCTGCTGTCCGCTGAGCTGCTCCATAATCCACTGTGCATTCGCTGTCCAGGTCGAGCTGAGCCACGCCGCCACTGTGTCGAACCGCTGTCCGGGCCATAATGAGCCACCATCATGCCCTCACCGTGCCGCCACGGCCGAGCCGCCCTTGCAGCGGCCCTCTGAGCTACCCTCATCACGGCCTTGCGAGCCGCCCTTAGCCAAGCTGGCCAGTGGCTGAGCCACCCTCGCGGAACCCTCTGAGGTTGAACCACCTTCGTGGACCCTCGTGGTCGTCAGGAAGAACACAATGGGCCATGTCGACTCGAACCTGCTCGACCCAGGCCGGGGTGGACCGAGTAAGACCAGACCCAGGCCCACTACGACTCATTTACATTACATAGGACATAACATTGACATTGGTAAATCGTTTGATGAATCATCAGAGGTGCTGGAAATATTGGAGTGAGAGGGTCCCATTGAGTCTACCCCACTTGTGTTTGGGGTATTGTTGAGGTACGGTCAGGTTGGATCGAGCATGAATCCAAATGAGCCGCAGGACTAAAAGGCTAATAACTCACAGACCAGGCGTCTGATTGATGTGTCGTCTGTTGCGTTGAGACCCCTATGATGTGGCAGTCCTATGGGATAATTATTTGAGGGACATCATGACAGTTGGAGTATCAAACATTATCTTGTGGAGTGGATTCTCCTAGAGACAAGCGAGCGTAGTGCGAGAAACTATTAGCTAGCTGTGAATTTACTACTGCTGAACATTTCAACACTGAGTGACTTGACGTGCCAAGTGGTGGGCGCCTATATCTGGCGCAGAAGACCCACAGTGGGGAGCACCTCTGTGTGACGTGGCAGACCCATGGTACTCGACAGGAGGAGTACCTCAGCAGGCTACGAGGAGGAGCACCTATGTGTGATGCGGCAGAGCCACGATACTCAACAGCAGGAGTTCCTTAGCAAGTCCCAAGGGGTAGATCCTCTGTGTGACACGACAGATCAACGGTGACGAGTGCCTATGTGTGATGCATTAGAGCCACGATACATTAAATAAGGAGTACCTCAGCATTCCAATGTTAGTGGGAAGCCCCTCTGTGGGACACGACAATCCCACTGTACTTGATAGAGGAGGAGTACTCTATTAGCCAATGTGTTTATCGATGTGAATGGGGATGTTACTTGTTACTACCCCTAGAATAAATCCTTCTGTGAGTAGAGTCTTAACCTCTATGTTTTTCATCATGATGGATATGGATTACATCAGAACATAGGTATATGAATGGGGCATATACCTATGTAGGGTAATCTGTTGATTTCATACATTGTGGTTTATCATTTGTAGATTTTGTGAGACCTTGAGGGTGTCGGGGCCCTACTGAGTATCGTTATACTCACCCCTACATGGGCTATGCCCGCACCTTGTTGTGTTAGATGAAGACGACAAACATCGTTGACTAAGGCAGAGATTACCTGGAATGGATGGTACTCGGAGGTGGACTATACGGTGTGTCGATACACGGAGGAGGCGGACAAAAGTGGAGTACCAAGGAGGCGATCTGTACCTACCCTTCATGTAAGATCCTCGGAGGATGACCCATCAAATGGGTTTCCCTTTTCTTCAGTTTTATTGTATATCAATTGTACTTGGACTCTCCAGTTGGGCATTTATTCTAGACCCTTTTACTTACTGCACCCACTCTATTTAATGTTCAGTTTACATGGTTTCCTATCATTTTGTGTGCTTGGTTACGTGTTATTACAAGTTATAATTTCAATGCCTTTTTGGTTTTTGGGAATACGTCTTCGGTGCTAGTCGTTAGCCCCTGGCCAATGGAAGGTGGGCTTGGGGTAGTCATGGCATGGGCCTGGGGGACAAGTCGTGAAATATTTGTATCAGAGGAGTCGGTTCTACAGCAGGATTTAGGACTATGGTCATTCTTTTAACAAAAATAGTGTTAAGTGTAGTGAGTGCGGTAATCAGTTTAGGGAATCTTGTGTTGGTGTGATGGATGACATATCCATACACCAGGACCCTGAATTCTGATTTCCGACTCAGTTCACGAAAAAACTGATTGTGTTTGTGTTTCCAAGAGTTTTCTTTTTGATCTCTTGAGTCAGATCACCAGGTATAAATTATTAAATATGGTGCATCTATTTCTTTTCAGGATTCCTCCACCTAGAAAACCATCTCGGGTTCCGAGAGTTGCATGCACTGATAGCCCACCGAGCGACGAGGCCACGGTGCAAGGCCCTTTTACAGTACAGGAACCAGCGGTACCGTTACTCGCTGGGCCACCGATGCCACCCGCCCCAGTAGAAGAATGTCCACGCCGCTTGAGCACATTTTGCGAGTTCCAGCACCATATGCCACCCATGTTCAAGAGAGAGACAGACCCATAGGCAGTTGAGGATTGGCTGGAGGCCATAGTGAGATTTTCCGACTGGTAGGGACACCAACCGACCTCATGGTCATCTTTGCTGCCAGCCTTTTACAGGAAGCAACAAGAAAATGGTGGAGCATGATTCTCCAAGTCCACGATGAGGTGAAACATTTCTGGGTAGACTTCGGGAGCCTGTTTCAGGAAGAGTTTCTCCCAGTGGCGCTTCGTGCTATCCGCATACAAGAGATGATTCGTCTGCAGCAGGGAAGCATGACAGTTGATCAGTACTCAGCGAGGTTCACTGACCTCTCACACCACTCCATGGATATGGTGCGAGACCCATTCTTCAGGGCCCAGACCTTCGAGAAGGGGCTCAGGCGGTAGATCATGGCTTCGATGATCTCATTTAGTATCCCGACGCTGGAGGGGGTTTTAGAGAGACCCCTCTTAGTGGATATTTTCCTTTTTGAGTAGTCACCAATAGAGAGACCCACCACTAGTCGAAACACAGTGGAGTCTTCTACAGATGACAGTAGACAGGAGTCACAGGGGTCTAAGAGGACCATACCTATAGGTGGACGACTGCATGACTCCAGATCAGTTGTGCGGGGCACCCGAGGAGAAACCAGTCATGCCAAGAGCGGGCATTGTTACACATGCGGTGGGCAGGGTCACATGGCTCCTAACTGTCTGGACCGACATGTAGATGATCAGCAGACGGTTGAAGGAACGCCCAGGAAGAGACAGAGGTTTGATCGAGGTGGTCTGTAGGGATCAGATGGACATGAGAGAGGATCTAGTCTTGTAGATCGCAGTGGGCAGCGATTCGAGATGTTACCTCGACCACCACCAGGAGGTCCACTCCGACCACAGGGAGTAGCTTGACATGTGATAACTTGTCTCTAGGCAGTTGAGGCCTACGATCATGGGACTCCGGAGATTATATGAGGTACGATTTGTGTCTACTCCACCTTAGTTGCAGTACTTATAGACATAGGTTCCATTCATTGTTTTATTTCCACTGCCCTTATTCAGATATCAGAGATTTTTATGGAGCCGTTGGCTCGATCCTTACAGCTAGAGACTCCTACAGGAGTAGATTCAACGATTACACACTGCTGTCGGTAGTGTGAGTTTACTCTAGGAGGCTAGAGCTTTGGCTGGGATATCCTAGTAGCAACGTTGAGGCCTTAAGACTTCATTTTTTGTATGGACTGGTTATCTATAGTCTAATCTCAGATAGACATTAATAGGCACAAAGTGCGCTATGTCCGCACGGATGGGACCAAGTTTACCTTCACTAGTGAGAAGGGAGCCTTTGTAGTTCATGATGGACTTACCTGGAGGAGAGTGAATCTGATCACTCATTAGGTTCCTAGACTTACCCTCAGAGCGGTTGATGTGGAGAGTCCATGTTATCCTGTTGTGGTGGATCAATATTCATATGTATTCCCTGATGATGTTCCTGGTCTACCTCCTCAAATATAGGTGGACTTTTACATTGACATGTACCCCGGGGTGACACCGATATCTACACTAGCATATCCGATGGCTCCTGCGGAGATTCGTGAGATCCGGGTACAACTAGAGGACTTTTTGGGGAAGGGGTTCATTTGGCCCAGTGTTTCTCCCTGGGCAGCCCTTATTTGATTCGCCAGGAAGGTGGATGGGAGCTTTTGAATTTTTTTTGACAATCGGTACCCGAATCAGGTGGTAGTGAAGATCAAGTACCAACTCCCAAGGATTGAAGACCTCTTTGATCAGCTAAAGGGAGAAAATAGGTTTTCGAAGATAGAACTTAGAGAAGGATATCACCAGCTCAGAGTGTGAGACGAGGTTGTACAGAAGATGGATTTCAGATGTTGGTATGACCACTATGAGTTCTTGGTTATGCCATTCGGTGTAACCAACCCTCTAGCAGTGTTCATTAGACTCATTATAAGATATTTGAGCCATTCCTTGATCGCTTGGTTGTAGTATTTATTGACGACATTCTGATCTACTCAACTACTGAGGAGGAGTATGCCTACCATTTTCGTGTAGTACTAGACACACTACGAGAGCACCAGATTTATGGTAAGCTCTCGAAGTGCCAGTTCTGTTTTTGAGAGGTGCACTTTCTGGGACATGTCATATCAGAGGCTGGAGTTTCAGTGGATCCAGATATGATTGAGGCAGTAATTGCTTGGGAGCCACCCAGGAGTGTGAAAGAGGTAAAAAGTTACCTAGGTTTGGCTGGATACTACCAGAGGTTTGTGCTATATTTATCCAGAGTTGTAGGACCACTTTCAGCGTTGACAAAGAAGGGGAAACCCTTCGTGCGGTCAGAGAGATGCCAACAGATGTTTCAGGAGCTGAGGCAGAGGCTAACTAGTGCCCCCATATTGAGGCTTCCAAAGGAAGGTGTAGGGTACGTAGTCTATTGTGATGTATCAGGTGACCAGGATTAGAAGTGTCCTGATGATGGACCGAGTAGTTATTGCGTATGGTTATCGACAACTGAGACAGTATGAGAAGAACTATGCTACCCATGACCTGGAGTCAGCAACAATGTTCTTTTCCTTGAAGATGTGGCGACATTACATGATGGTAGAGTGCTTTACAATGTAATCAGACCACAATTGTCTCAGGAATATCTTCTCTTAAAAGGACCTGAACCTGAGACAATGATGTTGGCTTGAGTTCCTCCAGGACTATGACTTCGAGATAGTCTATACTCTTGGGAAGGTGATCATTGTAGCAGATGCACTCGGTAAGAGAACTTGTATATAGCTGCTAGGAGAGGTGATAGAGTAGCTGGATGCTTTACAGATATCCTTTGTGGATACAGATGGAGAAGCTTTTCTACAGTCCCTTATAGTCACTCCCCCACTTCATCAGCGAGTCAGGGAGGCGTAGCGTGGGGATGCTGACTGAAAAGATCGATGTGCTCATATATCCATAGGGCATGAACCTGATGGATTTTCTGAAGGTGGGACGCATGCCATCCTCTTTTGAGGACGTACCATGATACCTGTGTCTCTTCAGGAGGAAGTGTTGAGGAAGTTCCACACATCCCCTCTTACGGTACATCCAAGAGTGGAAAAGATGTACCAGGATCTCTTATGATAGAATTGGTGGTCGGGAAGGAAGAATGTAGTAGCAGAGTTTTTCTCTCGATGTCTCACTTTTCATCAAGCGAGGGCGGAGCACCAGGTACCAGCAAGTTTGGTACAGACTTTAGAGGTCCCAGAGTGGAAGTGGGATAGTATATCCATGGACTTCATGACAGGTCTTCCACATACATATAGGGGTCATGACTCGATTTAGGTGATCTTCGACCGACTCACCAAGTCGGCCAACTTCCTACCGATCAGAGAGCATGGTTCAGTAGAGAGATTGGGATGCCTCTATGATCAAGAGATTGTACAGCTACAAGGAGTACCCTCGACGATTGTCTCTGATTGTGATACACGTTTTAATTCTCGGCTATGGAAGGGGTTGTAGGAGGATTTCGGGATGCAGTTTCATTTGAACACCACCTTCCATCCCCAGATGGATGGCCAGACTAAGCGGACCATTCAGACCCTTGAGGACATGCTACATGAATCTGTCCTTGGCTTCGGTTGTAGCTGGGAGGATCACTTGACAATGTTGGAGTTTTCATACAACAATAGTTATCACTCCACCATTGGGATTTCACCCTTTGAGTCGTTATATAGGCGACATTGAAGATCACCTTTGTGCTGGAATGGCCCAGGGGAGTAAGTAATAGTGGGACCAGAGATGGTACAAGCGACCACATAAAAGGTGTAGATAATCCTGGTGTAGATGAACACTACACATAGCAGGCATAAGTCATATGTCGACAGGAGACAGAGACCTCTAGAGTTCGATGATAGAGACCACTTCTTTCTACTGGTCTCACCTCGACGAGGTTTGCGAATATTTGGAAAATTTGGAAAGTTATCACCGAGATTGATTGGACCCTTTCAGGTCCTTAGCAGAGTTGGAGTGGTAGATTACCACATAGAATTCCCCCTTAATTACATCGGGTGCACGACGTCTTCCACGCATCTCAGCTGAGGAGATACATGCACGAACGTTCTCACATCATCAACAATAGAGTGTTGGACGTCGATGATGGGGAGACTTTTTCAAAGGTTCTAGGAGAGATTGAGGATCGATAGGATCATGTCCTTTTTGGAAGGTTGATACCTCTAGTGTCCATTTTCTGGCATCATAGGAACCTCCAGGAGAGCACATTGGAGCAGGAGGCTCAGATTCGTGCTCAGTGCCCCCACATGTTCCCCTAGATTGATTTGTGGATTATGGGGATGTAGATCCTTGATGGGGGTAGAATGTAAAGACCATAAATTTCGATATAAAGTTTTTATATTAAATGGGAATTTTACCAGTCTGCGAAAATTGACGACACGTGATTCCGAGGCCCGGTGATCCTGAAATCAATTTATGAACTTTTGTTCGGGTATATTTAGTATACATGCAAACAGTAATTTATAACTTTGGAACTGTTGCTCGGAATTGAAATCCTAGGACAACGTTGAACATGCAGTGCCGATTTTCACATAAAGAGACATTCACTTCAACAGCAGCTGGTCGAGGGTGGAAGATAGTTTTTGGGCTTTTCGTGAAAAGAATAAAATAAAATAAAGTATAAAATATTTTAGTTTATTTGTTAAAACCCTCCATGTGGACATTGAGAAGTGGGGACCACCTGACCTTAACATCCCACGAGAGGTTCTGGTGGTAGGGACCACCCAAGCCTAACCTCCCCTGAGAGGTTATGGTGGTGGGCACCACCCATGGCCTAAACCTCTTGAAATCTCCTCTTAATGATGAAAAATCCTCTAAACCCCCTCATTAATGTGGAGGAGCCTCTTGAGCTTCCTCCACATTCATTATGCCAACACACAACATTAATTTAGACAATTTGAATTTATGCCATCAAACATAATAGAGGGGATAATCTATTGTTTTAGATACATGGAATTTTTGGTGGAATTGGGAGGAAGGAACTCTTGGGAGATATATCTCCAACGAAGAACGTGTTCTTCCACAAAGAACGCTCTAGACGATGAAGAACACCTTCAACTACGAAGAATGACCTCGACTTCGAATTTATTCCTCGGGACATCCTCGGATGTTGGACATCTTCATCTAAGACGAATCAATGTCTATACATCCTTCTCACACCATCATCAACGAACAACCAGAGGAAGGGTTTTATTTGAATATGAATATTTTTCCCATATTCATTCTTTGTTTTCTTTTACAGTTTGGGAATGAATCGTTGCAGGTGGTTTGAAGCTTGACTTTCTCCTCCATGGTTCGTTTTTTGTGAACCAATTTCTACCACTCTAAAATTGTAGTTTTAGGGCCAAAACACTAGGCCTGACCCCTCCTTCGTTCTTCTTTGGTGTGGTCTTTGAAATGGAGGAAGGCGACGAAGGAAACGATGACGCCACCCACGGCCTCCGCGACCCGCGCCGCCCCACGATGCTCCGTCCTCCCGACCGAACTGGCCTCGTGCCCAACTGAGCCACCAGCGGCCGGACTGAGCCACTGCATTTCCCCTGGATGAACCCCCTCATCATGCTTCCACCATCCGCCAAGTCGCGCTGCCATCCGCTGAGCCGCTCTGCCGTCCGCCGAACTGCGTCCTCATCCGCTGAGTCGTGCCGCCATCCGCCGAGATGCGCCATCGTCTTGTCGAACCACAATCTGGACCATGAAGATCCGCCACTGATGTGCCCTCACCGTGCCGCACCGGCCGAGCCGCCCTCATTGCGGCCCTCTGAGCCACCTGAGCCACCAATTCCATGGTCTTGCGAGATGCCCCGAGCTGAGCCAGCCCACAGCCGGGCCGTTCCGCAACTAAGACACCATCACATTATCCTCTGAGGCTGAGCTTCCTCCGCGGACCCTCACGGACATTGGGCCAAACCCCATGTTCCAGGACACCCAGCGGGCTAGGCCGAATCCAAAGGTTCGGGTATGTCCGGGTTGGACTGACCGGGTGGGACGGGACCCGGGCCTACTACTACTCATTTACTTTACATGGGCCATAACTTTGGCACCAGAAGACCATTTGAAGAATCGTCAGCAGTGATAGAAATCATAGAGAGATATGGTTCCTTTGAGAAAACCCCAAAAATTATTTGGGTATAATTGAGGAACGACCAGGTTGGATCGAGCACAAATCCAACCAGGCCCCTTGGACTAAAAGGATAATAACTAACCAACTGAGCGTCCGATTGACGCACCGTCTATTGTGTTGAGACCCCTATGACATGGAGGTACTTTGAGAAACATCATCATGGGGCCTCATGATATTTGATGTATCGACCAGTAGCGTGTGGAGCGGATCCACCTGGAGACAAGAAACCGTAGTGAGGGAACCTAGTAGCTGGCAGTGACTTGACGAAAATTGAACTTTTTTACTCGGAGTGACTTGACGGGCCTAGTTGGGAGAACCTCTGTGTGACATGGAAGACCCATGGTGGGGAGTGCCGCTGTGTGATGCGGAATACCCACGATACTTGACTGGATGAGTACCTCTGCAGGCTATGAGGGGGAGCACATCTGTGTGATTCGGCAGATCCATGGTACTCGATAGGAGGAGTAACTCAGCAAGTCCCGGGGGGAGCGCCTCTGTGTGACACAACAGACCGAAAGTGGGGAGTACCTCTGTGTGATGCAACAGAACCATGGTACTTGAAAGAAAGAGTACCTCACCAGTCCAAGGTTAGTGGGAACTTCCTCTGTGTGACGCGGTAGGCCCACTGTACTCGATAGAGGGGGAGTACTCTAGCAGCTGAAGTGTTTGATAATGTGACTGGGGATGTTACTTGTTACAACCCCTGGAATAAATCCTGGTGTGAGCTGAGTCATAACATATGTGTTTTTCCTCATTATTGAGATGGATTAATTAATAACTTAGGTATATGAATAGGCATATACCTATGTAGGTTTATCTGTTGATTTCATACTCTGTGGTTTATCATTTGTGGATTTTGTGAGACTTTGAGGGTCTCAAGGTCCCTAATCAGTATCGTTATAATCCTCTCTGCACGACCAATTCCTTCACCTTATTGTGTAGGATGCCGATGACGAACAACGCTGACTGAGGCTGAGAGTACCAGGACTGGACGGTACCCGGAGGTGGACTATACGATGTGCCGATATGTGGGGGAGACGGATGGATGTGGAGTGATGATGGGGTGATCCATACATAACCTTCATGTAGGATCCTCAGAAAACGACCCAGGTGCTAACATTACCTTTTCTTCTATTGTATTGTATCATAGTTTTACTTGTACTTTCCAGTTGGGCTTGTATTCTGTCCCCTTTTACTGACTTCACTCACTCTCTTTACATTTCAGTTTACTTGTGTTCCTATCTTGCATAATGCTTGGTTACATATTCATACAGGTTATAAAGGAAATGCCTTCTCAGTTTTAGGGAATACGCCTTCAGTGCTAGTCACTATCCCTTAGCCTATAGAAGGAGGGCTTGGGGTAGTCACGGGACGGGCCCCGGGGGACGGGTCGTGACATTTTTAAGATCCATACCTAAGTGAAATATTGGGTTCTTACATTATATCATAAATATAGTTGATATATAGATCTATGTTTGGAGTTATCATAATGGTGGACGATGAGGCAATTAAAGAAAAATTCCCCATAGTAGGTGGAATAATATTTCACATTATGGGGTTTGGAGTTAGTTTAGATGATTGAAATGTAGTCAAGAAGCTACCTAAAAAATTTCCTAATAGGTATGAAAAAATGATATCATCCCTAAAATAGAATTAAGTCTTATTTATTTTTATTTTCCTAAAACACTCCTCACTTATTAAATTATGATACCATATATGTTTAAAATTAAATCCAAAGGGGAAATATGATTGAAATCCACAATAAATCTCAAGATAATGGACAAGGCAGTTGAGTGATCCTGTGAATCAGAAGATGATAATGTAAATAGAGATGAATATAAGATTTAAATGTTCAAAATATCTAAAAACATGAAATAGTGAAACAATGAGTTCAAATTAAAGAAACCAATTAAGTTAATTAAATATTTTTTAATTTTTAACATTGAATATTATTTTATATGATATTATAACGTGGGGTATGAATATGGTGACTATGGTGAAATACCCTAGAGGGAAATATGGGGAATTTGAAAAACAAATGAAATATCAAAGAAGAAAAATTGGTGGATTATTAATGAAATAAGATAATGACTACTCAATATACTTTAGTCAGTTTGGTAATGAATTTTTTGGAATGGTTAGTAACTTTATATACCATGTTGAAAAATATAAATATATATTAAGATGGGGAGAGAAGATAATGAAACGAACAGGGAAGACTTGATAAATGATAATATATATGTGTGCCTTGTGTGGAACACACAATATTAGAGATAAATTATATCCCAAATGAAATATGTGGGATGGAGATGAAAGAAAAATTTGAATTAAAAATTGAATAAATGACTAATTTTGGGAAATTAAACATAAAGTGAATATTTGTGGGAAATATAGTGTTTTCATCATGTATGAGAAAAATGTTTCCTAAAAGGAATCATAATTTAATATAAATCAGTTAATGTGTCTTAATGAATAAATACCCTAGTAAAAATGAGATATTTTTATATATAATTTGTGGAAATAAACATAGAGTCATTATAGGAAGGTAAGAAATTATGTAAACAAATTCAGGTAAAAAGTATTCCTAGGACACATCAGAATGATAAATCTATTTTATCTTATAGTATTGCTTCCAAGAGTATATCAAAGAAACTAACTTGCTAATAGAAAATTTGATAAGGATGAATATACTTTAGAGGGAGTTGAGGACCACTTGAGGAGTAATTTTTCTTTAGAGACAAATTAAACGGAGGTAATAACTTGAAAATGACCAAATTATTAAATTCATAGAGAGGGTAAAAAAATTATGTAAGAATATATTTTAAAGGATTTTTTTGTTGTTGTGGAATATTTGTAAAAAAATAATCAGTTTTATGGTAATGTATGTCCCTAATATTTGGATTTATAAGGTAAAAAATACAGACGATCTATCAAATGAACATAAAGTGAATGTTTTAGAAGAAGAAATCTATGAAATAAAAATTATCTTAGTTACCCATCCAAAAAATATATGATTTTTTGGAGAAAATATATGGATGTTGTGAACAGAAAGGTCAAAATGATGGTGATTCTCTATGAAATCATCAAATAAATACTCAATAAGTAATTCTATGAATTATGTCTTATATATATAATCAAATAAATAATGTCATGTATTGTTGAAGTGGCTCTAAAAGCTAGGTTGGGATGAAATCTGTGGATTTTTGATATTGTTTGTTTATCAAAAATGGATTGATACAAAATTACCTTGATTAATTATGATGAATATTATAGTATTATGGTTAAAATTGTGAGTGTAATATCATTTAATAAAAAAGGAATTGGAGCTTCTAAAA
The DNA here is from genome assembly GCA_963277665.1 of Viscum album. Lineage (NCBI taxonomy): Eukaryota > Viridiplantae > Streptophyta > Magnoliopsida > Santalales > Viscaceae > Viscum > Viscum album. The sequence goes on along the minus strand of OY728121.1, from coordinate 1,034,453,054 downwards.
TTAAATCATAAGATCTAATGTAAAAAATCTGCATATTTGCTGATGGAATTTAACATAAATGAATGAGTTTGTGTAACATTTTTTATGAAGGAAATGATGGTATTTTAATAATAAATACATCCCTCATAAATAGGATAAGGTAATGAAAATTTATCACTAGATATTAACGAAAATATTGTAACCTTTTTCAAATTAAAGAGTCATGTAATTATTTCTATTTGATATAAAATTTTAAAAAAAAATTAACATAAAATATTGGACTATATATTTCAAAAAAGAGAAAATTATATTTCAAAATTAAATGTGCTAAAAAAATTTCTTCATCAAAACATATAAATATAATTCATCTTTTAATGATTTCAAAATGGAAAAATGTCACAATGATTTTAGAATTATGGAAATCTAGTCCACTTAGAAACTTTAGATAATACATTAATATTTTTGTTGGTACATTGAGGAATAATTACAAATTGTGTAATATTAAATTCATCTAATTCACTTTTTTACTTTATAATAATTCCTAATGTGATTTTAATAAATCATAATTAGATGTAGTGGGAATGTTTACAATTTTCAGGGGAAGAGTTGAGATAGAAATGATATTGGGTATCAAGAAAATTATATATGATAGTCAGAGGGAGTCCAAAATCTAATAATTAAAATCCATCATAGAAAATAATGTAATTAAAAATATGTATATTTATCCCAATAGACCCACAAAATTAGGTAGAACCGATAAAGAATAGGAGTTTGGTTGAGTTTGGGAGAAAAATGATAGTAGTTTATAAAATCTCGGATTTTTACAAGGGGAGGATGTTTAAATAGTTGTGAATATTCAAAATAGATGGATAAAAATATAGACTTAATATATAACTTCATATGAGAGTTTTTATAAATTTAAACAAATTTTTTAATACTTTATAGTCATTTGATGTACCAGGTGGATGAAGTTTAAATACAAAAATATGAGAAAGTTTGATTAGAATGTTGAGATGGGTTATTTCTAAAATATTATTCTAATGTAAATGGATAAAGATGATGGAATATGATGATATATAAAGAGTATTACTTTTATAAGATAAAAAAATTCATACTAAATCCAACACTATTGTTCAAAATAAAGAATATCTTGAAGACTTTGATGAACATAGTGAGATGATTACTGAGAAATCATATGAGGGACATGTTGTGAATGATCCTGATGTAGATGATATTGTTTCTGATAAGACCATTTCGGAAGAAGATTCTATATAATATGAGATGAAAAAAATATCAAAATATAAAGAATCATGTGGATGAATATAATATAATGGGGTATCATAATACTCTTTCAAAAAAGAAAAAGGATGCAATTTTATCTCGAAGGTGATGGATGTGGCCTTTCTCCCAAGAGCTCCCTCTGCCACACTCTATGGTTTCCATATCTCTCACCATGGAAAAGACCTATCCACTACGGTTTCCTGGTTTCCACTCCTCTCTCTCCATATTTGTCACTTTCGGTGGCATCCCTCCTCTTTCCCCATGATTCCCCTTTCAATGGACCTCAAAAAGGATGTTTTTTCCATTTCAATATCCTCTATAAAAGGGTTTCTTTTTCTTTCAGGGTTCTATTATCTCTTTGAATTAGGTTTCTATTTCTATTGTGGATCTATGTTTCTTGGGTGGCCGTCGTCAATTTTTTATGTGATTTTTAATCCCCTTCACTTATCAATAGAACCTTCATGTCAAACCCCACTCTGGTTTGCCCCAAAGGAGCTATGGTGGTTTCAGATTATGTTGGTATCGATGATCGGTGATTTTTATGGTACTCCAATTTTTCCACCTCTTCCCTTTTTCCAAATACCTTTGTACTAGACACCATCTCAGTTTGGTATGATGGCGTCTGGGGAGGTTTTGGGATGGTGTTGGTGGATGTGTTCAACGTCAAAGAAATGTCTTTTCAGTGTGGCTCTGGATGAATGGTGTTCATTTGGTTATTTTTTTCATCTTGGTATGTGGTTCTGTTATGGTGATTCATTTGGAGGCGATGTTTTTGGTTGAATATTTGGTCAAACATACAAAGATGACAATATTTTTCAATGATGACCAGTTGTATTGGGATGATGAATGGTGCCGAAAATTGTGCTCCAACTGTTTTATATGTGTTAGTGATTGTGGTCAGTAATGTTTTGGCTGGGTTCATGTCCATTTTTTATGAATTTTCAAGGATTCAGTTGGATCTATTTTGATTCAAGTATAATCAAAGGTAGGGTTTTTGGGTACTTTTGAATGAATTATTTCTTATGGGGTGGTGTTTTAGGCAACATTGATGCGAGGATGGTGCTGAGGTGACGAGATAGTTTGTTTGTGACCCGATGTTTCTCATCACCCAATGAGTTGAGAGAACGATCTCAGATTGATTTTGGATCATTCAATTTGCAATTAAGAATTTGAATTTTAAATTTTGGATTGGCTACTTTTTATGTTTTGTAATATTATTTTCATGGATGGTTCTATTGTTGGGTTCCCATTTAACCATAACAACGGATTATTTAAAAATAAAAAAATTGTTTTGGAGGAGGCAACAATTACGAAACCAAAAAAATATTTTCTCTCAAATTTAGCTACATTTGGTTTCTGGGGCGAATAATCATTAAGAATGGGTTAATATTAAGAATGTGGATCTAGATCAGATAGATATGAATTCCACTTGTGATATTTTACCAAGAAAAAAAGTTAATAATGTAACTGGGATCATGTGGGTATCATAAATAAGATAAATGATATAGGGGTAGTTTCAAGGAACATGATTATCCCTTTCTACAAAGGATATTGATAGACAGAAGGATATAATTTTGAAGAGATGTATTTTAAGACATGAAATAATAATAATTCTCATAGTTTTCGTATATCAGAGATAGTAAAAATATATATATAACAGATAGAAAAATTGTATTATTTAATGGAGAGATTTATGAGAAAATATATATTTAGAAAGATGAATGTTTTATTCTTTAAAATTAAGGAACTATTTTCAACCAGGATGAAAAAGGCTATCAATGTGATTAAACGGTCCCCCACTGCCTGGTATTAAAAGCTACATAAATACTTGACACAGATGAAATTCATTATCGTGAAGGAGTACAACAACCATTATGTAACGTAAAAGAATTTAAACACAATTATTTTAATTATTAATGTTGTTGATATTATTTTTTATATGTACAAAGAAAGTATATTTGATTAATTTTCTATACATGTGAATAAACATTTTGATATGTCTATGTAAAGACAAATTTTTTACTTTCGAGGAATTCAAGCCATAGAAAAGGAATAATACATTTTACTTTGCAAAGAAAAATTTACAGTGGAAATGTTGAATAAGTTGGTATAGATGAATCCAAACCACAATCCACACAAATAAAAATTTGGAAGATCCATGGAAATGATATTGGAGATCAGAATGTGAATCGTAAGGAATTCAGAAGGACAATTAGAAGCTTACTTGATCTCACTACATCCATAACTGATATTGTCTATGTAGTGTCCTTATGAGCATGGATACAACGTGATCCTAAAGAAACCTATTTAATGTATGGTAAAAAAAAATTAAATTTAAAAAAAATGACCTTGAACTTTTTTCCAGTATAAAAATAATTGATAACCTAAATCTATCTAGATTTACTGATAAAGACTGGGCATGTGATTTTTATGAAAATATAGAGAATTCATTTTAAATTTTCATTTTATTAAAAATATATGTAATCTATATATACAAGGATAATATCTATATTATTTTGATCCCTAATGTGAAAAAGTATATGGATGTTATAAATTCCTAACCAAGATGATATGGATAAATGAACATGAAGAATATATAAGGGTCAAGATTAAGAATCCACATATAATTACTTGCGACTACTATAGAATTGATTATCAATATAATAATCTAGTGAAAGACTCCTATGTAACATTATTCACATTACAGTTCATTTTATTAATATATATTTTTCATTGTGGATAAAAAAATTAACCTAGAGTCGTTCATTGGATTCCACTAGAGGAACTTTGGGATTTTTTACAATATTCATTGAATTTTTTTAAAGGAATAGAATAAGTATGCAACACAATGATTATTATTATCTTAATCCATAGTTATTTTAATTTAATAAATATGATATAAAATTTTAATGAGTGTTTATATTTTTTGGGATATCATCAATGTCACTTGGTTAAAAAATTATTTCTACTAGGGGATGAAATTATCTCAAAAAAATTAATTTATCAAGTGTTGTGGTGATCTAATTATTCTCCTCATCAAGGTATGTGATTTTATGTTTCGTAGAGTTCACTGATGAGGTGAAAAAAATATAAAGATGTATTTTTAAAACTAAATAACAGTGATGAAATTTTTTTACTTGTTTTCAAATTTAATTAAGACACATTGGATGGTTTCTGAAAATATTTTTGAGTTTGTATGTACATACTTGAGTTCTTTTGAGGGTTATTGATCATATTTATTGAATTATTGAATTAAAAACTATTTGAAAATATTCTGGAGTATATGATACATAATATTTTTCTCAATCACTATAAATTTAAATATAATTAATTCATTGAGATGCATAAAAAATTTATATGATACATATGATTCTTTTATCTTAGAAAAAGTAATAATTTTGTAAAGGATGTGGATATGTAAGAAATGTTAAGGATATAATAGAATTTTAAATTTTACCCATAATATATTATTCTTATTTGAAGATGAGAAATTGGTTGGAAATTATTATGTAAGTTGTTTGGTTGATACATATGTAATTTTAAAAGATATATAAGAAATTAGTACTTATGGGTTGATATATAAGAAATTTTTTGATGCATAAGATTCAAAATTTATGAAAACTATTTTGATAATGGAGTTATAGAGTGTAATTCCTGAAATCATGTGTGACAATGTTGTGCTAGAACTTCATGTTTCAAAATATCACAAGATTTTTGTTTCACTATTATTTATGAAGTCTTTTGAATGTTTTTTAATTGATAACATCATTTGTATATATTTAAGGTATATTAAAATTTAAATATTTATAATTTTTCATCAATGTTCTAGATGGTATATTTTTTGGAAACTATTAAACCATTGAAAAGTGAGAATAATAAGGATATCCCATGAACCATGATTAACATGGTTGCTATATTAAAATATATAAATTAATTATATATGATTTTTTTTGAAAATATCTAATGAAAAATAAAAATAATGAATTGTATGTTGTGTAAGAATATAATACCCATAAAAATTTCACAACGTCTATATCAGAGAGGGAGAAGGTTATATTGACAAGTAAAGTAACTATATTAATCATCTTCGTCAAGGAAATATATTATGTGGGTGTTCATTTGTGGAATTCTCTTTGAGTAAGAGGAATAAATATATTTATTTTCATGATCTGATGGATGTGTCGATCATTCTGAATTCTTGTGGAGGAAGTATGACATGAATGATTTATTATGATATATTCTAGAAGTTGAGGAACTTGATTTAGGAAGAGTAACTTATTATTATATGTACAGATATCCTAAAATATATTGAATATCATTCTTACTCTAAGTGTCAGGAAACATTTTATAAAATTTATATTTATGTAGAAACAATGTTGAACACAATTTTTGGAGATAGTTTCTATTTGAATTCATACAAAATCAAGGAAAACACTAATGTTTTTTAATATATTAGAAAATTACACAATATCCATGAAATAACACCAACCCTCTTTGGTATTCACTTAATTTATTTTTGGGAAGATCTCGATATCAAAAGATAATTGTAACCCGTAGTGGTTTAGGTAAAAAAATTGAGACCAAATCATGGGAAAACCTATGTTACATGTGTTTATTTACATTAAAAATATATAATATTAATGTTAATATGAGGATAAGATAAGATATAGACCTTAAAAATACATGGGTAATAATTTTTAAATGATGAGTAGAAAAAATTATAACATTGATCCATCCTTCCTTCATAGTGGTATATCAATTAACCTCTTAATTTCACATTATATTTCATGATGATATATAGTGGTTTAGTAAATACATATATAATCATATAATATTTAAAAGACTACAAAATATGATATAATTGATATTACATAAAATATGATGAATAAAACATACTTTATAATTCCGGGAATTAATAAATGTATCTCTTATCTACAGATATCTAGAACAAATTATTTAAATAATTGTATATATTGTAGAGACCCAAAGCCTGACGTACATGGACATTACATTACTTTTGCGGAATACTTAATACATAACAAAAATCGACACACAAGGACCGTAATAGTTTAGTGTCTTTGGAAACTTGGAACGTAATCTTCTAATCATGGTGAAAGATCTTCAACATCTCTCATAAAGATGTCCCACTTTTTGTTTCCTTACCTAAAACCATTATATTATTCCTAGGGGAAAATAAAACATAAAAAGGGTGATCTTAAATGCTCAATTAGGTTAAGCATGGATAAAATAAAACATTCCATATACATTTGACCTTAAAAACATGAACATAATGTTTAAACATCAATATCTTGAGCAACGACATAAAACATGGATGTACATAAAGCATAGATCATAATGGAACATAAATCATGATAAAATAGCATTGGAATAAAACATGTAATTGTGGTATCCATTAATCACATGCATAGTAGCCAAGGCATTGCTTCCAAGACCATCTTAGTGGACAAAGACCCTTTCTGAATCGAGTTCAATCCTCGTTCCAGTCCTGTAATACTGAACCGGATTAACTTACCATTCCAACCATGTCTATCTCATGAGATATAAATCTTTACCCAATGCATTCGAGGGAGATATAGGTCCCAACCATCTCATAATGATATCATTCTTTCATGTGCCAAAAAATCATAAATCATACATCATAGCGTAACCCAATAAATCAAATAGGTTTCATAAACATCATCCCATCATCACATAATCCATATAAAAAAATGGATATCATTTGATAATAAGAAAAGTGAAACCATTTAAATCATAGTGACATGATACATGAAACATACACATATGAAATAATGTCATCTTAGATGAAAAATGGTTTTGATAAAACACTTGAAATTAATTTTTGAGGAAAATATGCTTTCTTATTCAAAATCATTCTCTTTTCACAAAATGTCATGAAATTTTAAAAGAAAATGATTTTGTTAAAAATAGTCATGAAATATTTTGGAGGACGCTTCATGAAAATAAGGCCTTACAAAACCTTAAAAATCCTTTCATGCTGTATATATTAAAAAAACATTCTTCTCGTACTTTTGTCGGAAAAGTCAAAAAGTACCTTGTAGGGTAAATAAAAGAAAGATTCCTTCCATACCATTGGGTAAAAGTCAAAATGGGTAAAAATTACATTAAACATACATGAAACCAGTTTTAGGTAACATGGAAATGGATGATGACAATAAACCCAGAAAATACTTACGAATAAATAATCTTGGATAAGAACGAGATTGGAATAGTTATCCCTTACCTTAGGTCTGATATGATTCGTATGGATCCGAACCTCCTGTATATTGATTTTAATAATGTCATTGACTCATTAAATAATCATATTCATTGTTATGATATCATATATGTTTCATTTATGACTATATATTACCCGTTCTTTTGTAAATTCCATGTAAAAGCAGCGTTTTGGGTAAAATCATTTCATTTATCATATGTGTTTCGACTTGTCATTCTTGATATTATTACTTATATCCTGATTTAAATAATTCCAGAATGTAAAACATGATTTACATATAATATATATTCATCATATACATATATATTATAGATCGATAAAAGTAATGAAATGCACCGTTCATGGAGACGGTAAGCCGTACGTACGCATGAACGCCGTTTTCGTTTCCTTATTTAATTGAATGGAATTAAGTAGATGAAATAAATAAATAAATAAATATATATATATATATATGTATACCTAAATCTAGTAGCTTAATTATGTCATATATTTCATTATTATTCATTATATATACTTTATAATCATTTTTGGATGGTTAACATGGAGAATGAATATCATCGCATCGTGGAGACGGTAGTCCGTATGTACGCACGAGCGATGATATCATTCCCATGATCATGGAATAGCATTGAAGTGTATGTATACAATTTAAGAATCAATATAACTTTAAAATAATCATATATAGTCATTATTTACACCATTATACCCATCCAAGTAAGGTGGTGGTGGAAAATAGATTACACCACGGCGTGGAGACGATATTCCATACGTTCGCACGCGCGGTGATTTCATTTTCCGTAGGTTGGATTGATGGTGAAATATGGTTTTTTCATAATTATAATAACATATCAGTATATGAGTGATACTGATGTTATTACTTAATAAAGAAACAACTAAATAAGAAGAAGTGGAAGAAGAAATAAAGTTGAAAGAATCGTTAACGGACATTACCTCTTCTTTGAAACGCCTCTTTGAGACCTCCTTTTAGGGTACTAAAATTGGTCTTTGAAGAAGACCAGAACCTCTATGATGTTTCTATATAAGTTGAGAAGAGAATTTTTCAGGGGTCGGCCGAGCTTCAAGGCTCAAAATGGTGTGAGGAAGAGAGGGAGGAGGTTCCCTTTAATAAGGGAGGAGAGGGGCACCTTTGGAAAAACTAAAAATATTATTTTATTATAATTCCATATTCTGTTTTTAATAGCTCAAAAATGATTTATTTAAAAGCTAAGGTGGCTATGGTTCTAAAAACTCTCATCCAATATAATTTAGACATGTTTAAGTCATTATATTAACCTTATCGTTTAGTTTTAACTCTTAGTTAATTACATTGACCTTTACCATGTCACTTTGTATTTTTATATTATATAGTTAATAAACTTACCATATACGTCCAAGAGACCCCCAAGTGGTCCATTAATGATACACCTATCATTATATAAGTATCTTGGCAGAAGCTTAGATTGGTAGGAATATAATAACAATTAATAATATAATATTTGTTTTAAAACTTATTTTATGTCAATTTTGACACTATTTGGTAATTGATTTTTGTGAAAGTCATAACAGAATGATTAGTTAAATAAATGTTAATTAAATCAATAATAACATGTCATATTGACATATAAAATTATTTTAATTCATAAAAAGTCTCAAATTAAATTTTTTTGGGTATTTATAACATCAATTATGTCAATATTACATTAATAAGATAATTACTGCATTATCATTGTGTCATAAATAAATTAACTTATTTTAAGCCTAAAAATTACAAATAAAATACCATTATGTAGGAAAGCATTTTATATTTCTAATTAATATTTATAGTTGAATTTATCTTATGTATAACCCTATATTAAAAATGATTTAATTATTAAACTTTGATTTTAACTATTTTAACCCTTCTTAAAACAAATTATTAATAAATGTCCTAATCTAATCCAAGTGGGCCTAAATGTTCATATTTTACTCCTAAGGTGGTTTCTGGTCGAATTACACTTATCCAATAGGATTAGGACATGTGTTAGGGTAATAATAATAACATTTTTACCCTTAATTATCCTATTTACTTTTAACTGAGGTAAAAAAAGTAAAAAGTAACTATTCACCAAAAATTATTTCCATCTCATTGAACTACATTTTAGTCCTTGATATTAACCGTGCCTCTCAGATTTTCGAAATTCCACTCACAGAAGCGGTAAAATTAAGTTTTATGTGAATTTGGAAATTCTCCTATGATGTGGGAAAAAGACGATGAAAAGTTCAATAAAATTTTTATATATCTAAAATTATTATAAAATGACTCCAATGAATTTCATTGAACATAGAGAGGTATTATGTATCAATTTTGACCTAAAATAAATTTAAATAAAATAAATAATTAATTAATTAAAATGTCTGTTTTTAAATATTAACCTAGTGTTTTCACTATTAATCAAAAAATGAATGTTTTCAGAAAAGTACCAAAATTTTACCCTAGGCTAATTTCGATATTCCAAATCCAAAAATGAAGTCCATTTTGAAAAATAAAATTTAAAAAATTTCAAAAAGTGGGTATTACTAATCATAACGGGTAGTTTTAGTAATATTTTAATAGAATATCGTTGTTTAGTGAAGCTCGGTATTGCGTACGACGCAAGCTATCAAGGAAGGTCGCGATTGCGTGTAATGCAAGTCATGTTAGGGTTGCATGTAGTGCACGACTCCTTTTTTTGTTGCGTATAACAAAATTCAACAATATTTCATTAGTACATTGAATATATATATATATATATATTCAATGTTGCGTAAAATAACTACTATAGAAATTGTGTGTAACATGATCCAAGAATATGCTGCGTATACTGCAAGCTAATACGGAGTTGCTTATAGTGCAAGGTAATCTTGGTGTAGCGTACAACACAAGACATCAATGAAATTAAAAAGAATAATTCTCATAAAATCTCAGGTTGTTACATTCTACCCCCCTTAAAATGAATTTCTCCCTCGAAATTTGTCGGGGTTATAAATGGTTTAATACTTGAATGTTTCTTTAATAGAAACCCACATCGTAAAAAGGGAATACCAAAACCTATCTTTAAAAACTAAAGTATGAAATGTAACAGTTACCCAAATTAACTAATCACTGGGTTTCTGCATAGGAGAACATAGGTGAAAATAAGGATATGGAAGAAAAAATATAACCATCATGTTCTGATGGAGAGTGGTAGAAACATGGCTATGAAAAATCAATCAATCACAAAGCCATAAATTCGTGATGATCTAAGGTACCATCTGATTCATCGGATATAAGAGCACTAGGAAATTTTTTTTGGTTTTCAACATCATTTCCCTAAAGTTGGTGAAATTGAAATTAGAAGAAATACTTTCGTGATTTTGGTACAGTCTCACCGTTGGTCGTTCTTTGGAGAATTTCTACTTCATCTCTTAAAGAAATGAAGTTGAATTTGTAATTCATGAAGTGTTAGCAGATCTTGTGATAGAATGATAGGTCATTCCATCTGTCTCAAACAAAAGGTTATAAAAGTTATCAAAAATACATAAGTCCATTTGTAGTGAGATTAATCATATATGGTTCCTAAAATGGACTTATACTTCATATATCATACTGCTTAATATAATAAAACTAGTTTCTACTAAACAGGGACTTCCTGTAGGCCAGTGGTAGGAGATAAAGGCCAGTCTCACTTCGGTTGCGGGTTCGATTCCCATAGCCTTGTCTGACGCGATGGGTTGTCGCCCATCCTGTAGGTTGTCCTTTTTCTAAAACTACATTATAAATAATATCGAAAAAAAATTCTAGCCTTAAACAATACTAACTTATGTCCAACATAATTCATTCCAATATTTAGGCTTATCCAAAATGCATATGTCCAATCACATATTATAAAGAAAATGATTACTTGAAATGTCATCAACCAAGCATGTGAATACCATAATTTATCCCCCATATATCTTGTTGGTCACATTCCAATCATGTGAATACCTTAATCATGTATTCTCTTGAAAAATGAATACCCATTATACCATAGTGAAAACATGAATTCTGTCAAAAGTTAACTCTTTCCACATACCAAAATCCAAATATTCTATATACTCAAACCGTGATATAACCTTCTCCTTATATTATTCATGAGCTCGTGAATACTATCAAACATTTAAATTTATTCTTATCCCTTCATTATGCGCATATAATCTACTTTCCAAAAATATCTGAATAACCATTCATGGTTACTGGTACCATTCATCATACACTTTCAAAACTTTAGGAAGGACAACAGTGTAACAATCCTTAGATGTCTCTTTATTCCATAGTACCATCAGATTACTTATACAACATTACACTTGATAAACATGTAATCATTCCACTAACTTACTAAACCACTGACCGAGCTTCAACAATTCTTTTCATCTCACATATCATTTGTAGTCTCTTCATCATCATCAAAATAAATACTACCCATACAACCATACTGATTCTCTTCATGAGACTTTCCCTTAGGGCATTCTTTTGCATAATTCCCGTACATTCCACATTTAAAACATTTAACCATTGTTGATGTCATAGAAATACCATTATCCTTGTCCCGAGTGTTAACTGAACCTTTTACTTTGCACTTACTGGCATAGTGTCCTTCTTTTCCACACCCAAAGAATCTTCCAGTTCCTTTGAAAAATTCTCATTGATGCCTCTTCCCACATTATTTACATAGGGGAAATTGAACTTTCTTTCGTCTATGATCATCATGATACTCCATCTTTCTCTTATTAGCCGAGTTAGTAAACTTACCAAATTTGAGTTTATTGATCATATTATGAGACTGCTGATTCAGCATAGTAATGATGTTTGGACTTCAAAATCCCATTTCATTTTGGTGTTCATGAATAATATCATTCCATTGTCCATCATATCCTCCATTATTGGGAATCAACTTGTTTCCAACCATTTTTTAAAACCCAAAAAGAATAGTGTGAGAGGAAAAAATCATAATAAAGGGGGAGTAACATCAATATCTAACATCTTAGGTTTAATCTAATATCGTTACCATAATTCTAGGACTATAACCTATACTTATACTTAACTTTAGGGACATTCCTAGACATACCGTAGAAATATATCTAGGGATTTCACTAAAGTTTTCGCATCCTAGTTTCCTAAGGTTAACTAAACCTTTCCTCTGATACCAACTGTATAGACCCAAAGCCTAACATACAAGGACATTACATTATTTTGAGGAATACTTAATACATAACCAAAACAGACACATAAGGAACGTAATAGTTTAGTGTCTTGGGAAACTTGGAACGTAATCTTCTAATCGTGGTGAAAGATCTTCAACATATCCCATAAAGATCTTCCACTTTTTCTTTCCTTACCTAAAACCTTTCTTTTATTCCTGTGGGAAAATAAAACATAAAAAGAGTGAGCTCAAATTCTCATTAAGGGTAATCATGGATAAAATAAAACATACCATATACATTTGAACTTAAAAACATGAACATAATGTTTAAACATCAAAATCATGAGCAACGACATAAAACATGGAAGTACATAAAGCATAGATCATACTAGAACATAAATCATGATAAAATAGAATGGGAATAAAACATGTAATTGTGGCATCCATTAAGCACATGTAATTATTTCCATAGTAGACTAGGAATTGCTGCCAAGACCATGTTTGTAGACAAAGTCCCTTTCTGAATCGAGTTCACTCCTCGTTCCAGTCGTGTAATACTGAACCGGATTAACTTACCGTTCCAGCCATGTCCATCTCATGAGATATAAATCATTACCCAATGAATTTTAGGGAGATATGGGTCCCACCCATCTCATAATTAAATCATTCTTTCGTGTGCCACAAAATCTTAAATCATACATCATAGCATAACCCAATAAATAAAATGGGTTTCATAAACATCATCATATCATCACATAATCCATATAAAGGAAATGGATATAATTTCATAATAAGAAAAGTGAAACCATTTAAATCATAGAGACATGATACTTGAAACATACACATATGAAATAATGTCATCTTAGATGAAAATTGGTTTTGATAAAACACATGAAATTAATTCTTGAGGAAAATATCCTTTCTTCTTCAAAATCATTCCCATTTCACAAAATGTCATGCAATTTTAAAAGAAAAGAATATCGTTAAAAATAGTCATGAAATATTTTGGAGAAGCTTCATGAAAATAAGGCTTTATAAAACCGTAAAAATCATTTCATGCCGTATAAGTTAAAAAAAACATTCTTCTCGTACTTTTGCCAGAAAAGTCAAAAAGTACCTTATAGGGTAAATAAATGAAAGATTCCTTACATACCATTGGATAAAAGTAAAAATGTGTACAAAGGACTTTAAACATACATGAAACTAGTTTTAGGAAACATGGAAATGGATGATAACAAAAACCCCAGTAAATACTTACGAATAAACAATCTCGGATAAGAATGAGATTGGAATAGTTATCCCTTACCTTAGGTCTGATATGCTTCGTATGGTTCCAAACATCATATATATTGATTTAAATAATGTAATTGACTCATTAAATAATCATATTCATTTTTATGATATCATATATGTTTCACTTATGACTTTATATTACCCGTTCTTTTGTAAATTCCATGTAAAAGCAGCGTTTTGGGTAAAATCATTTCATTTATCGTATGTGTTTCGACTTGTCATTGTTGATATTATTACTTATATCCTGATTTACATAATTACAGAATGTAAAACATGATTTATATATAATATATATTCATCATATACATATATATTATAGATCGATAAAAGGAATGAAATACACCGTTCATGGAGATGGTAGACTGTACGTACGCACGAACACTGTTTTTGTTTCCTTATTTAATTGAATGGAATTAAGTAGATGAAATATATATATATATATATACATAAATCAAGTAACTTTATTATGTCATATATTTCATTATTATTCATTATATATACTTTATAATCATTCTTGAATGGTTAACATGGATAATGAATCTCATCGCGTCGTGGAGACGGTAGTCCGTACGTACGCATGAGCGATGATATCATTTCCATGATCGCGAAATAACATTTAAGTGTATGTATACTATTTAAGAATCAATATCACTTTACAATAATAATATATAGTCATTATTTACACCATTATACCCATCCAAGTAAGGTGGTGGTGGAAAATAGATTACACCACAGCGTGGAGACAGTATTCCCTACGTTCGCACGCGCGATGATTTCATTTTCCGTAGGATGGATAGATGGTGAAATAGGGTTGTTTTATACTTATAATAACATATAATTATATTAGTGATACTGATGATATTACTTCATAATGAAACAACTAATGTATAATAAGTGGAAGAAGAAATAAAGTTGAAAGAATCGTTAACGGACATTACCTCTTCTTTGAAGCACCTCTTTGAGACCTTCTTTTAGGGAACTAAAATTGGTCTTTGAAGAAGATCAGAACCTCAATGATGTTTCTATGGAAGTGGAGAAGAGAATTTGTCAGTGGATGGACGAGCTTCAAGGCTAAAAATGGTGTGAGGAAGAGATGGAGGAGGTTCCCTTTTAAAAGGGAGGAGAGGGGAACCTTTGGAAAAACTAAAAATATTATTTTATTAGAAAGACATATTCTGTTTTTAATAGCTCCAAATTGATTTAGTTCGAAGCTAAGGTAGGTATGGGTCTAAATACTCTCATCAAATAGAATTTAGACAAGTTTAGGTCATTATATTAACCTTATCATTTAGGTTTTACTCTTAGTTAATTAGATTGACCTTTACCATGTCACTTTGTATTTTTATATTATATAGTTAATAAACATACCATATACATCCAATCGACCACCATGTGGTGCATTAATGATACAAATATCATGATATAAGTATCTTGTCCAGACCTTAGATTTTTAGGAATATAATAACAATTAATAATATAATATTTGTTTTAAAAACTATTTTATGTAAATTTTGACACTATTTGGTAATTGATTTTTGTGAAAATCATAACATAATTATTAGTTAGAAAAATGTTAATTAAATCAATAATAACATGTCATATTAACATAGAAAATTATTGGAATTCATAAAAAGTCTCAAATTACATTTATTTGGGTATTTATAACATCAATTATGTCAATATTTCATTAACATGATAATTACTGCATCATCATTGTGTCATAAATAAATTAAATTATTTTAAGTCTAAAAATTACAAATAAATTACCATTATGTAGTAAATCATTTTAGTTTTCTAATTAATATTTATAGTCGAATTTATCTTATGTATAACCCTATATTAAAAATGATTTAGTTATTAAACATTAATTTTAACTATTTTAACCCTTCTTTAAATAAATTAATAATAAATGTCCTAATCTAATCCAAGTGGGCGTAAATGGTCATATTTTATTCCTAATGTTGTTTTTGGTCGAATTAAATTTATCCAATAGAATTAGGACATGTGTTAGAGTAATAATAATAACATTTTTACCCTTAGTTATCCTATTTATTTTTAACCGTGGTAAAAAAAGTAAAAAGTTACCATTCACCAAAAATTATTTTCATCTCATTGAACCAAATTTTAGTCCTTGATATTAACCGTGACTCTCGGATATTCAAAATTCCACTCACAGAAGAGGTAAAATTATGTTTTATGTGAATTTGTAAATTCTCCTAGGAGGTGGGTAAAAGACAGTGAAAAGTTCAATAAAATTTTTATATATCTAAAATTATAATAAAATGACTCCAATGAATTTCATTGAACTTATATAGGTATTATGTATCAATATTTACCTAAAATAAATTTAAATAAAATTAATAATTAATTGAATAAAAATTCGGTTTTTAAATAGTAACATAGTGTTTTCACTATTCATCAAAAATTGAAAGTTTTCAAAAAAGTACCAAAATTTTACCCTAGGATAATTTTGATATTCTGAATCCACAATTGTAGTCCATTTTGAAAAATAAAATTTACAAAATTTTAAAAATGGGGTATTACTATTCATAACGGCTAGTTTTAATAATATTTTAATAGCATATCATTGTTTAGTGAAGCTTGGTATTGCGCACGACACAAGCTATCGAGGAAGGTCATGATTGCTTGTAATGCAAGCCAAGTCAGGGTTGTGTGTAGGGCATGACTCCTTTTTTTGTTGCCAATAACAAAATCCCCCCCATATTTCATTAGTACATTGAATATATATATATATACTCAATGTTGCGTAGAATAACTACTATCGAAATTGTGTGTAACATGATCCAAGAATAATGTTGCGTATACTGCAAGCTAATATGGTGTTATGTATAGCGCAAGGTAATCATGGTGTAGCATACAACACAAGACATCAATTAAATTAAAAGGAATATTTATCATAAAATCTCAGGTTGTTACATATATTGTTTATTATAAAAAGTATAGTCTAAAATTGAAAACAAATGTTTAATAATTTAATTATAATAAGTCACTCCATGTGATTTTATTTTCAAATACCACCTTACTCATCATTATTATAATAGTAATCATATCCATATTCTTTTACATATCTATCATTTACCATAATAAATTTTTTTTATCATTTTAAATTTTTTCAATGTTATTAATAAATATTTATTCCAAATAAAATCACCATCCACCAATAACTAAAAGGTATAATTTTTAATATTTTTACATCATCAAGTAATTTTAGTATTTAGTTATTTCCATTAGTGGATACGTTTTTTTCATAGAACATTTTTGGGTTTTTTTGTTGGTTGGAGATATATGAGAGTTGGATGGAAGAGAATATGTGATTTTGAGTTAAAATATTTATGGGAGGATGAGATTACTGCATGGTCCTCATGATTACAGAGTGTTGTGTTTTTTGGTAACGGTGTAAAAGTGTATCCATTTTTATTATATATTGAAGGATTAGGATTATGGTTTTGGGTGACTCTATTTATTTGGGGGTAGTTTACCATGGGTATGGGATGATTCGTGGATCATTAGGGGGAGGTCTATTCTCTCGACCTTCTATGGGGTTTATATAGTGTAAGTAGTATAACGAACCATGGGGCCATAGCGGGTATGGTTTTGTTATCTCAATATTCCAAGGGATAATGGAACTATAGTATTTGGGATTCATCAAAATTTTATCAATATATTATAGTATGTAGTGTGAAATATATATATTGCGTCATGGATTTCGGAGATTAGATTCATATTTCAAAAATTGTGGTATGGTCGTCTTTAATATAGAATAGTTTCGATAAAAAACCAAGAGGGTTGTGTTGATGTCAAGGGGTTTTCAACATGATGTTATTAAAATAAAACTGGTATAAATTATAGGTCTCTCGCTAAGGGCCTATTATTCCATGAGTCCCTTTATTTTTTCATTGTGGATAGAAATATCTGGGGGAATGAATGTAGAGTGGAATTGGTATTGAGGTAAAATTTACGCTACAAGAGGAGATTATGGATTTTTTATAAGGATTATGACATTATGGGAAATTGAAAATGCGATTATAGTGTATCCTTAGTCCTTATAGTATGGAAGCATGGGGTTACATGGTTTGGTGCCTCGATAATTCTAGTGGTAGTTGTTGTATGTGCATGGGATTCACCACAGTACTTGAGGGGGTGGGGGAAATCATATCTCTTATTCCTGAGGGGTCTTTCTGGCATACAATTTTCATCGCATCATAGATTCCCTTGGGGGTTCCTTCTGGATTCATTCCGAGGGATCATTATGTGGTGTGATTGGATATACACTTTAGTGTTATCATGTGGTTTTATTGTTTAATAGAGATATGAATTTATTATGACATGTATTTTATAGTGTGTGTTCAGATTTGAACCATTTTTTCAAGTTATCCCTTTTTTCAGGGTTTTTAGTGAAATACCTAGATGTTTCACCATGATGATATTAAAATCAATATGACATAAATTCATGTTTAAAGTCAATGTCTGCTTATTTTCAAATTTCAAATCAATACCAAAGGTTTCCTAAGGGAATTGTTTTATAAATTATTTCCAATTTTGTAGACATTATCCCAAAACATCTAATGTTTGATCCATTAGAGATCCTTGGTGAGTTTCTCCTCTTCTAATTTGGATTTTCTCATTTTAGTTAACACTTTTAATGATATGAAAACATGATTACTTCTATTTGTGTATGTTTTATCTAGCTTTGGGATAATATTTGATAATTATCTAATGGTGGTTTGATTTGGCCACTTTCATGAGTTGGTTCCCTTGAGTATGGAAGTTGTCGATTCTTATTCTTTTTTTCGTATAGAACATTGGAACATATAATCATGTTAGGGGATTAAATAATTTTCCTTATATTTTATGTTTATATATCAATGTATCATGCATAGGTCTTTGTTTGATGTCAAAATTCACCATAATGGTGATAATAACAAAAATCATGAATTAATTAGAATTGATGTTATGATTAAATTTGTTAATGAATTATTGATTATTTTTCATGGTATTTTATAGATTAGTATATATTTATTTTTATAATTATTTTTTTAATAATTAATAATTTTGTACTTTGATAAGAAATAAAAAACAATAAATGATGAAATGAAGAATAAAAGATGTATGTAAGTGAAATTACCATTATTGATTTACATAAATCAAGTTCATTCATGATTCGTGGATATTGTTAGCTACTGTTGATATGTTTATTGTAGATGAAACAAATAAATAATCAATTAGTTAACTCGATATGGTTATAATAATTTTTTTGTTGTAGATGTTTTTTTGGGGTTGTAGGAGCCCATTATAATTTTATGGGCCCACATTCATGTTTTTTCCCTTGGTTGAACCCTATGTTTCTATGCATAAAATGTTTTTTTGTGTGAAATTTTATATTAGAGCTTTTATATAATTTTCATGGGATTTATTTGTGATAGAGATGAATGAATCAAGATAAAATCAAGTCTTTCTTGTTTCCAGTTACTCTGATATGGTTGGTGTTGGAATTGATGGTGTGGGTTGAGAGATGGGATTGCCTATTTTTCAAGTTGATGTGGGAGGCTTATTGATGGGTCAATTGGGTACATGTTTTTTATTAGGGATTCACATAATTCTTGATGTATTATTGTTATAGATACGTTTCATATGGATTTTTGTTGTGTTTATCAACGTCTTACAGTAGTAGGATAATGAGTGATGTATGTGTCTTCCTTGTGACATAATACGTTGAGTCCTAGAATACACAGCTTATTGAATGATTAATGAACATATATTGAACTCATGGAATAGGTGTTGGTGGTGGTAATATTGAATAATTTAATCCATTGGGTTGTTGAAATGAAATATTAAATGAGTATAAGATAGAAATATATGGATTATGAAATTAATTATCAAATCATTTTCTCTTATACTGAAATGAGTCAATGAAACTTGTTTTTTAATTGTTTGAAAATGAATTAATTTTAATTACTAATTACATTATGAATATGATTAATTTTGATGAATCATAATTATTGGGTACCTAAATTAAATCTAGTTTCCTTGGACTTATCAATGTCGGTCAAGATTCTTGTGGGTAAATATATATAGATGATTCAATGGATAAGAAGATTAATTTAATGAGGGTTTTTTTAACTATTATTATATTATATGATTTTATATTCCACCAATTGAGCCAGGTGGGATGTTGATTCCCAAAAGTTTTAGGTATATGTATTTTTGCCAACATTAAGGTTAGTGAGGGAAAATATGGCTAACTTCTCCCTTTTCCAAACTCTCTCTATTTTGTATCATGATGTGTAGATGTGTCCATGATGTTCTAGATTAGGGTATAGTGTGTGGTTCTACATGGGTTTTGATGGACCTTAATTTTCTATATATATTTATAAGGATGTAATTTTATGAGAATATAACACATATTTGTCTCCATATTTTGATGAGACCCCCTATATAGGTACACATACTAGGCTTGTGAAGAAGATAGAGAGTGACCCCAAATCCCACCTATTGTATTCCACTATTTGGTGACTAACACTGAGGATATAAAATGAAAAAAACTGGATGAATTACTCTCATTATATATATATAAGGACACATGATAATATGGGAGAAAATAACAAACTCTAGAGAATATATTAATGATAAATCCCTATACATTATGAAGTGTAATAAACAATGGAAAAGAATCATGAAACCCCAATCCAATATTATGCAGTGACCAAAAACTCTAAAAATTCCAGAACAAAGTCCTCAAGTTAGTAATTTATGAATTGATCACTAACAAGACCCTACCCACATAACAAAATTTATATTTATGTAGTGTGGGCAGAAAGTATTCTGAGTAGGATCCTACCTATAACCTACTGTACTAATGTGAAAGAATCATACTAATTCCTAGTGACTAAAAACCAATAACAAATCATTATATAAAGGTTTAAACAATATATCCTCCTCATAAATATTTCTCAAAAAGTATAACATACATATAATTATATATATATAATAAAACATATATAATAAAGGTACCCCATTTGTAGTTCCACACTAGTTTTTCAATCTCGCACCTAAATTCATAAAATCCTCTTCTCCCATATATTTCATATGTTATCTTACTCCCCATGTATTAATACCACATCTCATCATACATCCCATTTTAATCATCACAACTTCTCCATCATGAAATCTATAAGAATGTAGTATGTTTTAAAGCCTCTAACTCCAGCGTATCATGCATTATACCACAAGACATCAATACCTATTCAAGTGCACCTACTAGAATCCTCAATCACTATAGCTAGGTCATAAGTCTATACTATAGCCTCAAATCACTAAATCATTTACATAAATGGATTTCAAAACAAAAATATATCACAACTATCATTGATATATACCGTATACCTTGATCCATTACAACTTAGATATGCCTACACATTAGATAATTATGAAGGTAGAGTCTGGAAGAGGGAGAAGCCATCCATCATTTCCTTCACCAACCAGGATGTTGAGAAAAATACCCCTGCCAATAACATTTGGGAATCAACATCGCACCTGACATGAGTTTTGGAGTCTATGAAATCATAAAATATAATAATAATATCACTCATGAACACTAAATAGAAAATTTACTATCCTATCATTCTAACATAAGATATTATCATATAATACACCTCACAACCACAACTAAGATATAGGGAATATGATCTCATAAAACCACACTAGCATCATGGTTTAAACACTTAAACTATCTTAACCTACTAATTATCAACTACTATGCATCCATTTATCCCCATTTAAAATATATATTTTAATCATATGATTTCATTATGAGTATAAATGATTTATAAATATAAAAAAATAATCAATATTTCTAACCCATTCTATTCAATTTATTTAATTACAGACAATAATGGTTTTCGTTACTCATCATTTTGTTAATTTGTAACCCCCATCCCATGATTTTATTAGAAATGTATTTACCATTTCAAATTTTTGGGTACACTAAGACTTATGAGTAGATAAATTGAAGATTATTGTCAAAAAATAAATAATATAACTATTAAAAAAATCATAACCCACATCAAACAACCATATGTAATCCCATACCAAAAACATCAAGGATGATGATAAATCGAAAATATTAACCCATGACTAGGTGACCCAAACAACAAGCCTCATTCAACTACTAGACATATAGGAAGGCCCCAATAACAACTAATTACATCAACCACATGCCTCATATCCCGACAGTAATGAACCACACACATCAAAACATAATAGGTTTCAAATCGTACTACGGAATATATAAATAACCATAAAAATATTTTCATCATATAAAATAAAAGAAAAATATAAGGGCATAATACCAAGTAATAATAGCTTATAAAAAAGGAAAATGGGCTATCTCAGCCCTAAATATATATCTTAAAAAATTATTTTTTTTACAATCTATCAATTAACTATTAAATTATGTGTAGGTTTTAGTAACAATTAACATGTCAAAAATATCTCTGAAAATATTATATTCAAGAAAACATTCTTCATGCAATACTTTCAAATTCAACAATTTTCAAGTAAGAAATGTAACTTTATTATCATGTATCCACATTTACAATTTTCATCCAATTCCAAGCTTACTAATGATTCCTATATACCAATATTTTAATAGAATGTGGATAACACACTATATAGAATATATTAAGATGTATTATTAATAAAGAAATAACATATGTCAGCATTGTATCCCTTACAATTCATTACTAATTATAGTTATTTTCATCATTTGGTTAATTTGTATGGTTCCCAAATAATAAAATCTTGAATTTCCCCCACATTCACACAATAAATGTCGAAAAATAAATACCCTAAACTAAGACTCTCAATAATCATTGATTAAGAATGGAGTAATCTGAGATGTCCTATAATCTATTCTTATAAAGGGAACTCACAATCCCTATTAACATGCTAACATTAATTAGTAGTTATTACCAAATTGAAACGCCATATTACCATTGCAATACAACATTAATTTCATTGATTAAGATAGTGGGTGAGATAAAGACATGGAAGAGAATTAGAATCTAACATTTGGTCACCAACAGATGAAAAATAAACGATAGGGAAAAATCCTAGCTAGGGGAGGTCAAAGGACTTCGAAAAAATCCATAGGTTTCATATATTTTTAATATTAAAAGAGTAAATGTGAGGAAATCAAAGGCACCTATGAATTTATACAGGTTGGAATTTAAGATGACCAATGACCAATAATATATTTCACACAGTAGTGGTTTGGTTTTTTATAAAACTGCATTGCATAAAAATATACTACATCGCAAGGAACCCCATTCCAACCTCACATCAAGACCCATAAGACAATATACTCTTTATCATCCTCCCACTATTATACAATCCACGGGTAGGACTATGACACAGACCACACACCACAACATAGCTAAAAAAATTAATATAGATTAGGAAATATAAACCCCTATCTCCATGACAAAACCTATGCCCATGTTGTACCTACACAATTAATGATAGAGATGTGAAGAACCATCATCCTTGACCTTCATGATTCGAGAACTAATCCATGCTGAAATGATCCACATAAACACTACACCATGCCATATTCCTATATTTCCTATTTAACAATTAAATTCTAACAGCATTCTCCTCTCAAAACCACTTAAACCCATCAATGCTTTATCATAAACCTCAAATTGCACAAAAAAAACCATGACTGTGATTGGAAAGAACTATAAAATTATATCATATAACCCTCCAAAAATTATCATCATCTAGAATATAAACTAAACATGGGGAGGAAGAAAAAAAGAAACCCCAACAATAACCCCATGGGAAAAATCTCAAGGATCTCACAAAACCATTAACACAAGAAACACATCAATGTGAAAATGTTCATAAAACCACAACACAATATATCCATCTCATAAATAAAGAATCATAAACATGACATATTTTAACTCCCACACACAAGTACACTAATCTAGCCATTTTACAACCATTGGAAATGAACCCATGGAATAGAAATCCTACAAAACTTCTTCTTTTGGAGGTCCAATATCCCAAAAAGAAACTCTTTAAATTTTGAATCATCTTCAACTCATAGATCACTCTAGTAGATGGCATGTCAGTCATCGTGATAGTACTGGAGAAGCTATGACAAATGAATTATATATATCTGACTTGTCAATGGGGGATATTCTAAATTATATATAAAAACTCCAACATATTCCACCACATTAAAATATCACACAAATTAGGGAAAAAGTTTACTCCTACGAAAGAACTTACACATCCCATATTGAGGAGATACCATCAAGATCCCATTCTATCTAATTTCAATCTCCATAAACCTTTTTATATCATCATGATTGGGCTTATTATGATGCTAAGATAATGTTAGTTTTCTTGATGATCACCCGAACCTTCTCTATTTCACTGTATAGCAATTTTATAGGAAACAACTAGCTCTCTAAGAATATTCATTCAAAACTAATATCAGAAATTTTATTCATAAAGTGATTCAAATGATTCCACACAAATGGTTTAGTGTTGAATTTTTTATAATGAATCTACACCAGTTGTAGGTGGATCACCCATTGAAAATTAAAATCCATAATTATTGCAAAAAAATGTCCTATATATTTGGATTATATTCTTTATCTGATCATCTATCTATGGGTGAAATTTGGTGCTCTGGAAAAAGTAAGAACCAAAATCATGCTGGTTAGCCCTCCAAAACCATGGATGTAAAATAAGGGACGTGATTACAGATGACCATCTTCATAAATCCATCAATATCCCCAATATCCTCTTAGTTCTACCTAAAAAACCTCAAATGATACTGAATATTTTATTATGATGAAGTGAGCCGACGTTATCAATTATTATATAGTCATGTTAAGGAATCACAACATCATTGAGGTAGAGAGAAACATATGATAATGACTATAAATATTTACATTTACATCCACATAGAAACACTAAGAAATCATTGCAACCCACCAGGAACAAAATCCTTAATCGTTAACCTATCTAAATCCTAACAATGTGACATGAATTTTGTAACTAATCATGTTATCCCAGTATACCAAAAATGAACTCACAAGGTGAGATTCATCATTTACATAGCAGGATGTATAAAAAAGGTTCATTGTAGTACTAATAGAGAACATAATCATGAATTGAAAATGGAATTAATATCATCCCATCAAATAATACTACATTTTATCCTTCCTCACACTATCCCTTGGGGGAATCACTACTGATTACAAGACCTTTCTAGACCTCCTTCATAGAATCCACTAATTTAGACTCCTTAATATTTCACATCAATGAACACTTCACCTTCATATGATAATTATATCCCTTATAACCAAAATCTCCCATATAAACGTTAATAAAGGAAAGATGATCCAAAACCATTCGAAAATCACCAGATTCATGCACAACATCACATTATGGCTTCACTATCAAAGGATCATCAACAAAACTCCATTTCCCTTTTGTAAAGGAAATACATAAGTCAAAATCTATAATAATTTATATCAACTATAATTTCTAAAGGTTATAATGATATGGGGAGAGTTCATAAATCAATCCATAATGATCTATGAAGTCAATAATGTACTCACCAATAAGGTAATATCACCATCAATTTTGGGAATGTATGACCAGAACTGGATTAAAATATTTAACGGCGTATTAATAGTCATGAAACTATAAAATCTAAGGAACATTGGAGATATGTTTTCCCGACTATTTCAATGATGAAACCTAAGAAAATACATGAAGCATAAAAATAATAATAATAATCTATTAAATCCTCCATAAAATGAATTACCTAAGGACTAATCAAATTTTATTTAAAATTAAAAAAGAATTCTGAAACTGGATAGTACACCAAAAACCTAATCCATTCTTTTCACTACTTTAATTAGAGTGGAACTCAAAGACTATTCTATTATAAACCTCCCATAATAGTTAGTAAGAAAAAATAAAGATGTTTCTTTATAACAGTATTAGGGGATCTACAAAAAATTAATGCATTATCCTTCAAATGATCCACAACTAAAAAATGATGATACACAACATGCCCCAATAAAACTGAGATCATTAGACCAAAAATCGCACTGAAAAAGATTATTGAATAGTTAATGATTATTAAAAAAATACAAAAACAGACAATAATTCATCCATATAATTCTCCTCTAACTCAAATAACACATGGATGTCATTGATAATAACCACCACAAATAGATTTCCAAACTCATATATTAATGAACTCATCATCCCCATCAATATGTAAGGATATTTTATAACAAAAAATGTTATTATAAAAACTCAAAATGTGTTTAAAGAAATATGAATGTAATATTCAAAATATCATCACCCTTCACTCATATTTAGTGAGATCCTGACAAAAAATCGATCTTCATGAACCAACCATCTCCCTTCATCTATTGAAATAAATCAACAATGATCCAGAGAGGAATTATGTTTTTCACTATCAACTAGTTCAAGAGATGATAATCAATATAATGATTTTGTCCACTATCTTTTTTTCACAAACAACACATGATCACCATAAGGTGACACACTTGGATTAACATAACCATGTAGTAAATGGTCATAAACATGAATACATAGCCCCCACAAATAAAAACGTTTAATATTATATAGGTAAATCAATATCATTATGATGTTCAGTTTATTCTATTCAAAAATCAATCTCACGTTGAGGGGGTATTTTCCCATCCTCTTCCAGGAAGACATTATTATCCTCTTTAGAAACACTAGAAAACATCAATGAATTATCCTGTACATATCACAACATCAACCCTAACATCATGGTAGACAAGGACTCAAAAATCATATAACCCCACTTGGTGTCTCACTCACCATCCACCACATCCATCCCTCAATAATCATATAATGTATCAAAAATCCTAAAAATGCATAATAAACATCATCAAATACTGTAAATAGATGTTGAGTATTATTTATTATAGAGGTATCTAGAATCCTAGAAAATTTCCCCAAGAGTGATTCTTATCTAATATCAACTCTCAATCCTTATACACATCACAAAATCTAGACCAACATCTAATTGTAGAAATCAGCTGTTTGGTAAAATGAATATAATCCACCCAAATCCCAAAAGAATTTAATAAGAAGGGTGAAATGGAAGATTTTATAGCTCCCAAGTCAAACAAGGATTATAAGAAAGTAGAATACAAGTACATATTAACTCATACAATGTTTGGATCACCTAACGTTGGACACTCTGGGGAATGCATCTGTCCAATTCAATTTCCATGGAAAATAAAAACCTGATAGAGACAACCTTAATGGACATTATCAATAAATTTTCACTTTGTATGAGAAGAATCATGAAGAAATTTATATCCATAATTTTACCCTATCTTCTTGTCGAAACCTAGAGCTTCATTCTTATGCTACATCAAAGGAGGAAACTTCTACAACAAATGAGTTTGAAGAGGGTCAACAGCCACATGTTGACTATCATGTAAAGTCAAAAACTTAATATTATATTATCGATGACCTTCACATACATTAAAAAACCTACCCGATCTATGGGATGGGGTCCAAGAACTACCGGCCTTAGTGAAGCTAATTGAAGAATGTTGGGAAAAAATTACACTATATGAATGTTCTATTGGAAAAAATATACAATTCCTTCCATAGCTCTACCTTTTGGGGATTATTGGTGACTCACCTCCCATAATGATCAAGTATTATCTAGAACCCTCTTGACACCCTCTACTATCTTCAGCATCATGATATAGGTTTGAAACAAGAATGTGGTGACCTAAAACCCAATCTCTTGATGAAAGGACTCTCAAAAGTACCACTCTCAAGCCTCATAATATAATATATAGTTTAGAAAATAATAAAATAGAATTTTATATCAGAAACTGGAATCCTACAAGATAGAATTTTTTTAGTATAGAGTAATAATATTATGATGATATTCCATATTAACAGTCATAGAAAACAAATCTACCTAAAAGATATCACTGACCATTTTCAATGTAATATTTGAATAACTTCAATCCCAAAGGAAAAAGAACAAACACTTCTAGGAAACCCCTTAAAAAAATATCACAACCAATGATACCTGGTGATCCCTTTCAGAACACATAGAACCGCAAAATTCCCCAACCCAAACCAAGCCATGGTCTTCGAATATAAAATTAATCCACCATAGTTATATAGACCGTGGAACTAAAAAACAAGATGTCTCGTCCTCTAAGATGTATATTCGTCATCTTCCTCTATATTGAGATATGATAGAACACTATGTTGATCATATTTACCATCAACTTAATGGGGATGTCAACCTGGATCCATTCCGACTAAGAAACAGACTACATTGACTTGGAATCCCTAAATATGGAATATTTAAGGTTGATTAATTAATTGAATATCAATAAAATTTTCATTTTCACCCATTTAAAACAAATTTATAGATAATTAGGATACATGATCTTATAATAACTGATGATTTCAAAATTAGACTATGTTTGATAGGGTACAAGACATTCAACATCGATCTTTTATGACCGTGAAATATTATTATTTAAATATTATAGTTATAACATAGCCATTGAATTGGTGGGTGTGAAGATGTGTAAAAAATTATCAAATTAATATTTAGGGCCTACTAAATATAAATTAATATATAAATTCTTAATAAATAAGTACTCAATTAATAGAAATGTCATTATATCTATGAAAAAGTATTTTCTTAATAAATGGTTTTTATTAATTTATGAGGGGGAATATTATAATTAAATTATATCATCATTCAAAATTTTATTTTATGAAAATAATATAATTTTTTAAATCATCATATTAAAATTATCATATTATGAAATATTATTATTTTTCTGAAAATATTAATTTTTCAATGAATGTTTAAAAATACAAATTTTTATAAAACAATTAATTTATTTCACTAAATCAAGTAATTTAAAATTCTAATTATGTTATGAATTTTATCAAAATGAAATAAATGAATCCTTTTATTTTATATAATATTTATAATTACATTAGAATAATCATTTAATTTTATTTTGTTATAAGTTAATCATAGGTTTAATGATGAATTTTTTTAAAAAGAAAACATTGTTTCATTTTATAGATGTATAGTAAAATTGAGTTCTAACACTTATAGGAATCGAAATTGATTAAATTTATTCCATATATGGATTTTTTATTTTCAAATGTTGTATATTTTTTCCTTTTATTTTTAATCATTATTAATAGTAACCATTGTAAATATTTATCACTTTGGTTAGTGTAAATAAAATAATTAGGTATAAAAATATTATGATAAGGCTTTCAAAATCCTCCTAAAAGTTGATTTATTGTTATTAGATGAGATTAATCCAACTATCCTCATACAATATTAGAATATATGGAAACCTGGTGACATTTTTTTGATAATGACTATATTATTATTTTACATAATGAATAAATAAAAAATTTCACTCTCTTTGTGTTAATACAACTAATATTTTTCTCAAATGGGTTAAAAGATGTTATGTGTGCTTATTAATTTTTATTTTAAATAAAAAATAATTTTTTTATCATGTTAATTGTTTTTTAAATTTTATTGAAGAAATAATTACATTAAATGGTTATGAAAAACAGACATTGTTGTTATTTAGGAAGATGAAATATCATGTAGATGATTTCAAAAACATTACAGTTCATACAATATTGTTGAATTTTCATGTTCAAGAAATTATATATATATGTATAAATAATATTATAAAAAAATTTAGACAATATATTTGAGTTCCATTACTATATTTATTTCTTTAGTGTCAAATGTTTTGAATAGTATCAATAATGACTTTAATGGTACTTTTTATTAAAAAATATATTATTATAGAATATAAAATTTATAAAAATATTATATTTGACTGATTTATTTTGATACGGTTGAGTATATATATCATTTTACACTTATGGGTTGCTATTCATTTTATAGAATTTTTTTTACCCCTAATGAGTAAACAACATTGATATCACAGTAATCAACAAAAGTGTTAATATGAAGTTAAAAGAAATAGATAAAGTGTAAAAAATGACTTAAAAATGTATAAATTTTATTGTATAATATTATTTAGAATCATATTCATCCTATATTTTAAATAAATCATTTTTCTATATGGAAATTTAAATTAATTTATAATATCTTTTATATGTTAATTAATTCCAAGGTTTTCCCTCTACTCACATATAAAAGGGATCCTCCTATCCTCACATACAGATTTTTTTGAGCACTGTACTAAAAAATCCCTAAAATAAACCCATCCATTACTTCCCCTTTATTACTCAGAGTCTCTAGTCTCATTAAAATATCATCATAGATGGATTAACATGTAAGAAAATGGGGGCTTCTGATGAATAGGTATAACTCTAAACATAGAATTTTCATTTGACTTCTTCTTCATCTACCTCTTTAATATATTCATAATCCATGAATATATAAAAGAATCATCATCTGAAATATAATGAAATGGTATTATGAATATCATATAATCATTTTTTATCTACTTTTCTATCAAATTGTGAATTAAACACCATCCATTCACACATGCAGTCTACCACCTCCAAGTTGAGAAGTGTTTCATTTTCCATCACCATGTACCATGTATTTTTATATTCAATGATTTATTGTGTTTCTACATATATTTATATATTATATTTATAAAATAATTATCATTTACAAAGATAATATATCAACTAGGTTAATAACATTCTAATCGTTAAAAACTAAATCATCACACATTTGTTTGTACAGACTACCATCACCACATATAGATGTAAATTTTTCAAAAAAATTATACATTGTAAGTTCATTGGAGTCAATTTACTGATGTTATTTTACTTTTATAAATTTATAGTTATTTAAGAAATTTAATGTCTTATTTTATTTCATTCTTTCCAATATAATTATAAGTAAAATCATAACTCATGTATACGTACAGACTACTACCTCATGAGCCAATGTATTTTTTTCCTAACTAAATTTCAACGATAAATCAAATCTTAATTTTATGTATAAAAATTTTAATTATATCTTAGATAAAATTAAATACATCTTGAAACAATTACAACTTTGATCGTAGTCAACAAATTGAATATGTTTTGAAATTATGAAAAATATATCCTAAAAACACCCTATATGGATTAACCGATTATGTAATTAAAAATATCATTGTAATTAAATAAATAATTGGATTATTTATAATGTAAAAAATAGGGATAATTATATTAAAATAAAAAATAAAAAATATGTTTATAATTATAAAAGTGTTAATGGACATACATAACAAGTTTGGAGTCATGGTACGAGGTTTCTTAACATAATTTCCTTTCATTGGGTTATAATACTTCCAAATTGACGATTTTATGTAAATAATATTTGAGAATTTATCCCCAAATTTTGTGATGATGTATTTAGCAATGATTTATATAAATATACATAATTTCACATAATAAATTCAGTGATTAACTATCACTTCAAAAGTTATGATTTTTGTAACGTTTTTCTTCATCTCAATCACATATTATTTAGATCTATTTCCAATCATGAACCATGATATCAATAGTTAATTTATGGAAAATCATTTGATAATAATTTCTTCATCCAAATAAATATTGTTATCATTTTTTTTTAAATTATTTCATTTCATTTATTACTATTTGGTATATAAAATTATTGAAACAATTTCATAATGAAAAATAACATTATCCCCACATCAGTAGATGACCTTTTACTTCCATTTACATTAACTTAAAAATTATTTAATGAAATTTATTAATTATAATTTTATTTATTAAAAATTTTCATTTCCACTAGCATTTACTTTATTTATAATGGATTAAGAATAAATCAATTAAAAATAATTTGAAAAAATTTATCTTTTACTTGTTACTATAGTGTGAAAGGAATGTAATATTTTATCATATAATAAATAAACATGTTTTCATACATTATGACTGTAATTTTAATTTAAATTTTTTCATGGTCATTTTTAGTAATTCTCTTATAAATATTTAGTGAATTTATTTTTTTCAATTGTATTGAAAAGGGTATTTTCCATTGTTTTCTAGGAATCATTTTTTATGTTAATTTAATGTTATTTTCATTTATATGAAATAAAAGTAATTATACCTATAAATATATAATATATTATCTTATTATTTCATTTAATTACTTTATATGAGTGGGTTAAGAAAAACTTTTAATGAAATTTTTAGAAAACCCATTTATTTTCCATATTTAAATTATAATATGCCTGTTTTGGTGAAATAAGACCATCATTGAGTTTTATTTAAGGACACAGTATCTGTACATTGTTGATTAATGTGAGATTATTTAATAAACCTAAATCCTTAATATTCTTTATAT
Organism: Viscum album; assembly: GCA_963277665.1. NCBI lineage: Eukaryota > Viridiplantae > Streptophyta > Magnoliopsida > Santalales > Viscaceae > Viscum > Viscum album. The sequence continues at coordinate 1,034,420,590 of OY728121.1, read as the reverse complement.
ATTACTATAGGGTCCTTTATTTTCTTCCATTTCATTAGATAATCAGACATTATTTAATGGATGGACGTTACTCCTATGTGTTGATTGATTTGTGTTACTCCAAAGAGACAATAGAGTTTAAAAATTGAAATGTACTTCTAAGAGATGATAATTTTTACTAGTCATATGTTACACATAATATATATATATATATATATATATATATGAATTATCTGGTTAGGTGATTCCAGGATGAATTTTTTATGTTCCTAGACACCTATATGGGTTTACAATGTTTTCTATGAGTAATAATTATTCATTGTCCCAAGGATTGTTTTCACATTGATCATTATTGTTGAATTATATATATATAGTATTATATTAAATAATTATTCCTTATCTCATTATTTATGATCCACTATTTTATGGGAACTAATTCCCTAAATTTTTTCTCGTATTTTAATTATATCATCACACTCTTAGGCACATCTTATGATCCCTGATGACATTCAATTGTTGATTATTACGATTACCCTTAATGATCAGTTATCCTCATCCTTTGTATGTTTATTTTCCCTAGGATATAAATTAATATAATAAGTACGATATGTATTGAATTGTTTCACGTGGGGGACAAATAAGTCTTAATGTGGAATAAGAAAAGATATATATTATGAGGAATATGATTCAAAAAATGGTATTTTTTATGTAAGGGTTTTTCATAATTTTATAAAACACTAAACATAAATGGTCCTTGGATATGTAGTAGATCCAATATTTCTATTTTATATTTTATGTTTTGGAAGACTAAAATTGGGACACATTTATCATTTTTTAAATTAGAAATCTAAATATTATGTTTTTTGAACTATATCTCGGAGTGCAGGCTTAGAGATGAAATAGTTTATATTAGATAAGAATTTAGATAAATTCATTGATTATGATATTTTCACATGGGGTTAAACTAAATTTTTTGGATACCAAAATTTGTTTTATGGTTAAGGTCAATGATACGTTCAAATGCATAGACACCCCTATTGAGGTTTTATGTTTTGGTATTTTATGTTTGTTAATGAAATTTTGGGTGGTGTCTTATTACGTTAATGTATATGCAGTCCTCAACTTTAACATGATGTATTATTTTGAGAGAATTATATATATATATATATTGATGTAATCCAAAATATATGATACAATCTTATTGGTAAAAATTTTCATTAATGTTGGTGTTAGTTAAGATATTGGGTTTATTATTTACCATATAATCTAAGATAAAACATCTGTGTTATTATAGAAATTTTAGAGTCAAATATATTGTGTATTCATATAAATGTGTTTTAATTTAGGGTATTTTTTACTTTATTCTTGAGGGTTCTAAGCATAGGAAAAGAACTGGTAGGGAATGCCCAACTTGGATTTTTTCACAATCGATGACTACTCTATGATGTGCATTGATGGAGGATTCCATGGAAAATATTATTGAATGAGATATTAATAATGAAAGAACAAAATTCCTGATCATCAAAAAATGATTTATAACTAATTTATGTAGTTAATGAATTACCTTGTGGTTATTTATTTCTTGGTTGTTGAATATGAAAAAATATCTATGTTTCACCATTATTGGGTAATATGAATCATGCGTAGACTAATTCTATCATTAATCAAAAAATGCACCATAATCCTTCGAGTGTTACCAATGAAATATCTATATTCTAACATGGATGATCCAAATGATTGAGTTGCTCATCCTTGATATCCATAAGAATTGATTCTAAGAAGGATTATCCTTGATCAGTTTTGAATTGAGAGGGGTGGAGGAGGAGGATCACACTTACTTCTTGAGATCATTATTGGAGGGTGGTCTCTTGGGATTGATAACATCATCCTTTTAATTTTTCATAACACATAAAAAGGTTATTCATAGGGTTGGAAATAATAGTAATGGGATTAAATAGTAATATAGTAAGAAATATAATAATTTCACATGAACCTCTATTTTTTCTTAATCCCCATGGAAGCCCAGATGTATAGTAATAAGAAAAATAGAAATAGTATTATTATTATTATTTATTTAATTTTGTAAAATGAAAGATATAATGAAATATTATTTCATGAATAAAATGTTTCTGATTTATTAATATTATATTTAGTATAAATTACTTCTTACGAGATCATTAAACTTAACCCAACATTCCTCCACTATATTTTTTGGAATTTCAATAATGGATTTAAAATTAATAAATTAATATCACATCATTATTCAAAAATATATAGACAAGTAAATAAATATTGTAATCAGTAAATAATAATTAAACATTAATGAAATATAATTCTCACAAAATAATATCTCAAATAACTACTAATTGATTATATGTGATCAATATATCATAAATAATTATTATACCAAGAAAAAGAGCAATGTATATACAAAATGTTAAATATTAAATTATATTATTATGTCACTATTGTTCTAGATACACATTTTCTGAGACCCTATATTCCCCTTTATCAATATAAAGACACCCATAGGGAAATAATATAATGTTTTAAAGAAAAAAATCCTCCTAAAGATGCTTAATGTTTAATATAATCACTTTATGTTGATATATTGAATCACAAAGACTTCATACTGGTGTCTTCAACCTATGAGAATGATGTATTTTTCATTGAAATTCCAAAAATTAACCATCCCATATAACATCATGGACATGTATTTATTTAGTATTTTTTATTACCATATAATGGATTGAGATATTAACATCTGTGAAAATGAAAATGTGAAAAATCCTTTCTAACATTATTCATTATTGCAATATCACTCATGACTCACCTAGTATATCTTAATTCACAATGAACATACATTGGTATGGAATTAATAAATAATTAAATTTACTCAACTAATAACACCCATTAATAATAATCTTAATTTCCAAGGATCAATACACATTTCCATAGATAAGAACATCCAATAAAACGTATAAATGTGGATTTCCTATTGGAAGTTTGTATTCTCATAATCCCCTAAAAAGAAATTACTAATTGTGTACACTTTGAAAAAGATCCTTGAATTTCTATAATTCACCATCCCAGATAGCCGATATCTTTTTTTCTCCAACAAATAATATCATCCGACTATAAAATATATATTTAAGAATTTTAACAGTGCACTTCTAGGTTCTCATCACAATGGGGGACTTTTATGACATTTGAGTGTGACAATTAACATTAGGTCATTATAAAAAACTATATTATACTGAATAAAAACCATGATATGATAAAAAAATTATAATGTTCAAAAACATGAATACAGTTAATCGTAGAGTGTGTAGATCATATTTTAGAGAACCAACAACAACAAAACCCCACACAAACTATATCAAATTGCTAGCAACTTTCAATCCTCTAGTACTCCCACGATATTCGTGCTTCTAGTAAGAAAATTTATTAGAAAATGCTTGTTATAGATTTTCTCCTTTGTAAACTCATTATATAGTAACATCACCCATTTAAGAAAAATACTTCAAGAGGTGATACTTTTTGAGTATGCTCTGTGTCCGTTGGTGTGACCTTATCACTTTTTCAAGATCCAACTCTATATTATTATCAAAATATAATTTAATAGGTTAATTACTTCTACTAAGATTATAAATATCCTATAAATTGATTCATATACAAATTAATTTTTTGAATTCCTCATGATATTCTATATAATTATGCTCCACTATAGAGTTGGCGACAAACATGTTCTTTAATATCATCTAGCTCACAATTCATCTATTGTGACTGAAGTCATATCCTGACTTTGACTTACAATTAATGTGATCTATTTTAAAACAAGCATCAGTTTAACCTTTAATTAATAGATCCCTATATTCTCTATACAATAGGAATGTATCATGTGTTCTTATTAGGGATGTACAGACATGCATCATAGTATACCGATTCTATTCGCATGGATCATCTTGTTATTTGGTTACAAAGCTCAAGGAATACACAACCTCTATCCAAGATCATAACATGGAATAAACTGATTGATCCTATAATATAATAACAGGATCTCATTTATTCAATACAATAAAAAGTGTTTTCGTGGAAGTTTTTTCACAGTGGTTTTAAAAACTGATTATAATGTTTTATTTCTATCAAATATTTAGTGGCAGTTTTGAAAACCTCTACGAAAAAACCACCGCTAAATGATTTCAAAATATTTTTTTATAAAACGTTTTAAAAGTTTCTTAAATAAATTTAAACTCTTTCTAGATGCGGTTATTTTAAATCCACTGAGAAATTGAGGAAAAAACATTTTAAAAAACATTTAATTAATTATTTTTTATTAATTTTTTATTTTCAATAAACAATAGTTTATTTTTGAAAATTTTAATTATTTATAATGTGTTAATTTGTAAATATTTATAATTATTCATTAATAATATTTTTAAACTGAAAACAAATATTTTATAAATTGAAAAATTGACTTCGATATAAAATGACCGTAACTTTTGATCTGGGATTCCATTTCAACTCCACAACCAGTCAAATTAGAGCTAATAAAATTTCCTAAATAAAAGTTAGATTTTAATAATGTGATAATGAATGTAAAATGTCCCAACCCATCCCCCGGGGCCCGGGTCGTGACTACCCCAAGCCCGCCTTCCATAGGCCAGGGGCTGGTGACTAGCACCGAAGGATTATTCCCTAAAACTGGGAAGGAATTGCCTTTATAAACTATAACAAACACAACCAATCACACAAAAAGATATGAACTCAAGTTAACTGAATAGTAAACTAAGTGAGTGTAGTAAGTAAAAGGAGCCAGAATACAAGCCCAACTGAAAATTACAAGGAAAACTAGAAAGTACAAGATATCTGATAGGTGTAAAGAAGCTCCTGGATCATTCACCACTAATCCTACCTAAAGGGTGGGTATAGCTCACGAAAAACCATATCTGCGGTTTGCCTTGTCTAACGTCCACCTCTGAGCTACCTCCATTCCTAGTACTCTCGTCCTTAGTCAGTGTTGTCCGTCATCTGCACCAAACACAACATGGTGTGGGCATAGCCCGTGCAGGGGTCAGTATAACGATACTCGGTAGGAACCACGAGACACTCAAGGTCTCACAAAATCCACCAAGGATAAACCACACAGCCTGGAATCAACTGAAAATACTACTTAGGTATATGCCCATACATATACCTATGTTATAAAGTAAACAATCTCAATCTTGAGGAAAACATAGAGTCCAACTCCAAATCCCCGAGCTCAACTCTTCCACAAAGGATGAAATACCATGAAGGCATGTACCACCCAGGTACGCCACACAAAATAATTCCACCAAGGCATTACCATGAAGGAATGTACCACACAGGTACTGACTCAACTCAAACCAGGTATAACATAGATATGGTAGTAATGATGATTAGTTATAACTACTGAATCATATTACTCCATTAATAGGTAGACCCATGAAGGATCCTAACTCCTCATCAGACCCACATAGGATCTCTAGGTGATGACCCACAGAGGATCACTTGGTTATGACCCACATAGGATCACTCGGTGCTGACCCACACAGGATCGCTAGGTGCGGACCCACATAGGATCTCTCGGTGCTAACCCACACAGGATCACTCGGTGTTGACCCACACAACATTTCTAGAATAGTCCCACATGTAATCCTAGAGCGGTTCCTTGTGGGACCCTCAATTAAAGACCCACGATGGATCTTTTTCACAAGTCACAGCCAGCTACTGGGTTCCCGAACTATTCTTGCTTGTCTTAGGGAGGGTCTACTCCACAATCCACTGGTTGATACTCCAACTACCATGAAGTACCAAGAAAAAGTATCTCAAAGTACCACCAAATCATAGTGGTCTCAACGCAACAGACAGTGCGTCAGTCAGACACCCAGTCTATAAGTTATTATCCTTTAAGTCACAAGGGCCCAGTTGGATTCGTGCTCGATCCAACCCGAATGTACCCCAAATGAAACATGTCCAAGACATGGTGGACTAGATGAACATACCATTTTACAAAAAGTACAATCCATGTAGAAAAGTCATACTCCGTGTCTTCTGACACCGGGTACTACCCATGTACGACAACCCTTGTCATGAGGCTGGTCATGTAGAAAATTAAGTACACGAAATGTGGTATGGATTACACGATGTGTCCGTGAAACTAGGGTCGGCTCCTTGTATACTTTCCATGTGCCCGTACATGGCCTCAACCCATGTACGCCTGCCCGTGTAACTGGTACACTGGGTAATCCATTTTACTTGACTTGCCTGGCAGTGTGGTGTACATACAGTGTACTCCACCTTGTGTCCGTGTATCCCCAGGATACATGTCGAGTCCCGCATAACCACCTCTTCCATGCTGCGTAGAGAGTACGCGCTAGGTCTTGAGGCCATGTAATTCTTTCGGTGTCTTTTTATTTCCCAGAATGAACGCCGAGCATCGGCGAGGGTCCAACATGTCGTGTGACTGGGGTCACACACCATGTGATACCCGTCAGACACACATAACCCTAACCCCCATAGCCGGTACGAGAAGGCGTGTCTTCAGAAGCATACACCGTGTATTCTGGAATTTTTCATAAATGATACTTCTCGTTGGTGTGCCTCCTGGGAGGCCTAGATCTTCGTTCTGACAGTCAGATCACCACGAAACCCCAGATTCTAGGCCACCCCAATGTCGCGAAGTCGTCTTCATGGTTTTCGGGCCTCTGATTGGCCCTGAAAACACGTTTTGATCCACCCACACGAAGAATGGTCGTAGAACGGTCTTTCCTGATCCGGTACAATCCGTCGTCCTCTATCATCATCGTACCTCCTCTAGGTCGTCGTGATATCGAGTCCTCAATTTGGGATTGTTGCGTAGAAAAATGAATTCTCAACGATCCGTTGTTTGTCACCCCATGAAGAACACGAAGAACACACCCAATACTCACAAGAATTGCAAGGAGGTCAGGCCATGTTTGTTTTTCCCGCACTCTCTACATTAGAGCAGTAGGAAGAGGCTCATGGAAAAATGATTCAATGTGAGAGGGAATTAATATTGATCAATTTTAAACATGCCCCTACCTCTAATTTTTCATTAAAGGAGGCCGCGAGGAATGAGACGATGTCGCTAGGGATAATTGGATGTTGATGATGTCGGTATTTCCACGATCATCGGTTCGTTCATCGTTAGAGATATTCCTCGTTGGCGTTCTTCATTGGAGAGCTTTCTCCCAATTGTTCTTCTCTCTCCAATTCCACCAAAATGAATGGTAGCCCACATAATAGCAAAAGTTATATATTATGTTTGTTGGCATAATTTCAAAATAGCTTAATTAAATAATTGATGGGTTTGCTTAATTAATTAAAGGGGAGAGTTGGCATAATTATGTGGGGGAGATGAAGTGGTTTATCCCCATTAAGAGAGAGTTCAAAGGGGTTCAAGGGGTTTAAAGGCTCGGGTGGACCCCACTACCATAACCTCTTATGGGAGGTTTAGGCTTGGTGGTCACCACCTCTATAATCACTCATGGGGGGTTTTAGTTCAGTGGTCCCCACCTGTGAAACATCTACATGGGTGTTTCAAAAGGAAACTAAAAATAAAATGTTACACCATTTTATTTTATTTTATTATTTCACGAATAAGTGAAAAACGAACTTCCACCCTCGACCTACTATGTTAGAGGTGAAGGTCTCCTTAAGAGAAAACCGGCGCTGCAAGTTCAACGGTGTCCTCATATTTCAATTCCGAGCACCGATTCAAATGTTACAAAAAACCGCTCATATTTTTACAGAACGTACTCGAAGGAATTTTGAGAAATTCATTTTGGACACTCTAGGACTGGGAATCAGGCGCCGTCAATTTTCAAGAACTCATAAAATTCCCAAATATTTTATAAAAATACATTGAAATTCCTGGTCTTTACATTCTCCCCACCTTAGGGCTTTACGTCCCCGTAATCCACAACTCAAAACTAGGAAAACTAGTGGGGGTACAGAGCATGCAACAGATTCTCCCTCTTCCATGTTCTCTCCTGTAGGTTCCCATGCTGCCAATGAATGTGCACCAAAGGTATCGACCTCCCGCGAAGGACCCGCTCCTGTCGATCTTCAATCTCAAGTGGATCCTCCGTAAAAGTCACCCATTCATCGATGTACAACTCTCCATGGACGATGACGTGGGAAGGGTCGTGCACGTATATCCTCATCTAGGATACATGGATGACGTCGTGCACCCGGTGCAATTGATGTGAAAGACCTAAATGGTAAGCCACCTCACCAACTATACTGAGGACCTGGAAGGTTCCAATGTATTTCGGAGATAACTTGCCGCCTCCGCCAAATCTCCCCAAACCTCGTCGAGGTGAGACCCGTTGGAAGACGCGGTCTCTATCCCCGAACTCCATAGGTCTTTGTCTCCTATCGGCATATGACTTCTGCCTACTCTGTGCATTCGTCATCTGCTCCGGGAAGATCTGCTCATTCTCTACAGTATCCCAAACCATCTCTGGTCCCACGAGTGCTGACTCCCCTAGGTCAGTCCAGCACGAGGGTGATCTTCAAGGTCACCCATACAATGCCTCAAAAGGTTCCATCACAATGATAGAGTGATAACTGTTTTGTATGCAAACTCCACCAAAGTAAAGTGATGATTTGAGTTACGACTGAAGTCGAGGACACATGCATGCAGCATGTCCTTTAGGATTGGATTGGTTCACTCAGTCTGGCCATCCATTTGAGGATAGAAGGTGATTCTCAAACAATTTTGTGTCCTGAAAGACCCATGCAACCCCTTCCACAGCCGGGAAGTGAAACACATATCACAATCAGAGACAATCTTTGTTGTTACTCCGTGTAGCCGCACAATCTCCTGCACATAGAGGATTTCCATGCTCTCTACTGAACCCTACTCTCTGATCGGTAGGAAGTGGGTCGACTTGGTGTGTCGGTCGACGAACACGCAAATCGAGTCATGTCCCCTAGACAAGCATGGAAGATCCATCACAAAGGCCAGGGATATCATATCCCAATTCTACTCTGGTACCTCTAAAGGCTGAACCAAGTCTACTGGTACCTGAGGCTCTGCCTTCACTTGCTGACAAGGGAGGCATCGAGAGACAAACTCTACTACTGATTTCTTCATTCCTAGCCACCAGTGTTGTCTTCGAAGATCCTGGTACATCTTCGACACTCCTGGATGTACCGCTAGAGGGGATGTGTGGAACTCCCTCAACACTTCCTTATGAAGTGACACTGGTACCATTGTACATCCTCTGAAGAGGATGACAAGCTCCCCACCTTCAGAAAATATATCAAGTGCTTGTCTTGTGGATTTCTAATCACGTCGAGCCTCGTAGTCAGTGTCTCCATGCTACTCCTCCCTGACTCACTGAAGAAGTGGGGGAGTGACTATAACAGACTAAAGAAAAGTTGTTCCATCTTGATCCACAAAGGATATCTGCAAGGCAGCCAGCTGCTTCGTTGCCTCCACTTGCAGCTGTAAACCATTCCTCCTGCTGAGTGCATCTTCTACAACGTTCCCCTTCCTAAGAATATAGACTATCTCGAAGTTATAGTCATGTAGGAACTCAAACCAACATTGTTGTATCAGGTTCAGGTCCTTCCGAGAGAAGATATACATGAGACTCTTATGATCATAGTACACTATAAAATACTCACCCATCAAGTAATGTCTCCACATTTTCAAGGAGAAGACCATTGCTGCTAACTCCAGGTCATGGGTAGCATAGTTCTGCTCATGCTGTCTCAGCGGTCAAGAACCTTATGCGATCATCGCTCGCTCCTGCATCAAGACACATCTGAGTCTGGTCCCTGATGTGTCGCAGTAAACTATGTACCCTATGCCCTCTTATAAAAGACTCAAGATGGGGGCACTAGTCATCCTCTGCCTCAGCTCCTGAAAACTCTGCAGGAATATCTTTGACCACACGAAGGTTTTCTCCTTCATCCTCAATGCTGAAAGTGGTGCTGCAACTTTGGGGAAATCGGGCCCAATTCTCATGTAGTAACCAGCCAAACCCAGGAGACTATGTACCTCCATCACACTCCTAGGTGGCTCCCATGAAAGTACCACCTCAATATTCACTATATCTACTACTACCCCAGCCTCTGATATTACATGTACTATAATGTGAACCTCTCAGATCCAGAACTGGAAGTTCGAGAGCTTACCATAGATCTGGTGCTCTAGGAGTGTGTCCAGTACTACACACAAATCATAAGCATGATCCTCCTTAGTATTCAAGTAGATCAGAATGTCATCGATAAAGACTATGACAAAGTGATCAAGGTATGGCTGAAAGATCATGTTCATGAGTCCCATGAACACTGCTGGAGTGTTGTTCATGCTAAATGGAATAGCCAAGAACTCATAATGGCCGTACCGACATCTAAAAGTTGTCTTGTGAACATCTTCGTCTCTCACTCTGAGCTGATGATAGCATGATCTGAGGACTATTTTTGAGAACCATCGTGCTCCCTTCGGCTGATCAAAGAGATCTTCAATCCTTGGGAGTGGGTACTTGTTCTTCATGGTCACCTTCTTTAGATGCTGATAATCAACACAAAGTCTCAAGATCCCATCCTCCTTCTTGGCAAAAAAAATCGGGGAATCCCAAGGAGGAACACTGGGTTGGATGAATCCCTTTCCCTCCAAGTCCTCTAGCTATACCCGCAACTCTCGATGCTCCATGGGAGCCATACGATATGCTTGTATAGATATCAGTGTCGTCCCGAGGTACAAGTCAATGTAAAAGTCCATCTCTCTATGAGGAGGTAAACCCGAAACATAATCAGGACGACATCTGCATATTGGTCCACCACTACAAGATAACTCAAACACTCCACATGAACAATTCCAAGGGTAAGGCTAGCCGACTAATGTGTAATCAAATGTACGCTCCTCCGAGTAAGTCCAGCATGTGCTGCAAAGGCTCCCTTCTCGACGGTGATGGTAAACCTATTCCCATCCTTACAGACACACCGCTCTCTGCAACTAATACAGTCAATCTGATAATGGAATACTGATAACCAGTCCCTACCCATGATGATGATATGTGGCCTCGACGCCGCTACTACGATATCCTAGCCAAAGATCTCACCTCCTAGAGTAAGCTCACACTGCCAGCACCAACACGTAATCCTCAAATCCTCTCTTACAAGATTCTCTAGCAGTAAGGATCGAGCCAACAGCTCTGTCGAATTCTCTAAGCTTCGAATGAGGGTAGTGGAAATAAAATAATTATTGTCACCCGTGTCTACGAGTATTACAGCTAAGGTGGAATAGACATAGATCATACCTCGTATCATTTTCGGAGCGCCGTGATTTTTGGCCTCAGCTGCTTGGAGCTGACCTTGCCCTTGTCCACCCACTCCTAGTGGTCGGAGCGGACAACCTAATGGTGGTGGTGGTAACTTCTCGAATCATCACCCACCGCCAGCTGCACCACATGCTCCTCTACCATGTCCACATGCTCCCTACAGACCACCTCGATCGAACCTCTATCTCTGCCTAGGCGGTCCTTTGACGGTCTGCTAATCATTCGTACGGCGGTTTGGACATTCACGAGCCATGTGAGCCTACCCTCTGCATGTGTAACACTACCCGCTCCTGTCATGACTAACTCTACCTCAGGTTCCCCGCACAACCGAATCTGAATCCTACGGTTGTCCACTTGTAGGTGTGGTACTTTTGGACCTCTATGACATCTGTCTGCTACCATCTGTAGAAGACTCTACCACGTGATTACTATTGGTGGCTCTCTCTACTGGTGACTACTCAACAAGGAAGATCTCCACTAACAGGGATCTCTCTAACACCCCCACATGCGTCGGGATGCCGAGTGAGATCATCGAAGCCCTGATCGCTCACCTGAGTCCCTGCTCAAAGGTCTGGGCCCTAAAGAATGTGTCCCAAACTATATCTGTGAAGTAGTGTGAGAGGTCAGTGAACCTCGCTGAGTACTGAGATATAGTCATGCTGCCCTACTACAGATGAAGATACTCCTGAATGCGCACTACACGAATAGTAGCTAGAACAAACTCTTCCCAGAACTGGCTCATGAAGTTTGCCCCGAGAAGCGTCACCTCGTCGTGAACTTGGAGCATCAAGCGCCACCATCTGCCTGCTGTTTCTTATAGAAGGCTTGCAGAAAGGATCACCATGAGGTCAGCTGGTGTCCCTACCTATAGGAAAACTCTCACTATGGCCTCCAGCCAATCCTCAGCTGCCTGTGGGTCCATCTCTCCCCTGAACCTGGTGGCCTCTAGCACTGGAACTCATGCAATGTACTCAAGCGACATGTAAACTTTGCAGCTGGGGCCGGTGGCATCGATGCCCCAATGGGTAATGGTGCTGCTGGTGCCTATGCTGGAAAAGGGCTATGCACCGAGGCATCATCGCACGATGGACTATCAGTGTGTACTACTCTTAGAACCCTAGCTGGCTGTCTTCCTAGAGGAATACTAAAAACAAACAGGTGTGCCACATTCTATAAGTTATAATGGATGAGATGACTCAAGAGATCACAAATAAAACTCTTGGAAACACAGATGTAGTCAGTATTTTCATGCAATGAGTTGTAAATCAGAATTCAAGGTCCCAGTGTGTGGTTACGTCAGCCACTGCACCAACACTAGATTACCTAAACTGATAACCACACTGACTACACATAACACTATTGTTTTAAAAAAGATCAGCTTCCTATGTTCTACGGTAGAACTAACTCCTTTGATACCAATTTGTCACGACACGTCCCTCGGGGCCCATGTCGTGTCTACCCCATGCCCGCCTTCCATAGGCCTGGGGCTGGCGACTAGCACTGAAGGTGTATTCCATAAAACTGGGAAGGCATTGCCTTTATAACATGTAACACACATATCCAAGAACACAACAAGATACGAACTCAAATAAATTGAATTGTAAACAATGTTAGTACAGTAAGTAAAAGGGTCCATAATACAAGCCTAACTGAAAATTACAAGGAAAACTGGAAGGTACAAGACTACTGATTGGTGTACACTAACTCTTGGATCATCCACCACGAATTGTACCTAAAGGGTAGGTACATCTCATGAATGGCTATCTTTGTGGTTCGCCTCTTCTAACGTCCACCTCCGAGCTACCTCTAGTTCTGGTACTCTAATCCTTAGTCAGCACTGTCCATCGTCTACACCCATCAAAATAGGGTGCAGGCATAGTCTGGGTAGGGGTGAGTATAACAATACTCAGTAGGGACCTCGTGACACTCAAGGTCTCACAAAATCCACCAAGGATAAACCACACAACATGGAATCAACTGACAACCCTACTTAGGTATATTCCCATAAATATAGCTATGTTATGTAAACCATCTCAATCATGAGGAAAACAAAGAGTCCAACTCCAAAGCCCGGAGCTCAACTGTTCCACAATGGAAGAAATACCACTAAGGCACGTACCATAGAGGTATGCACACAGAATAATACCACTAAGGTATTACCATGAAGGTAATTACAACACAGGTATAAACTTAGCTCACACCAAATATAACTTACATACTGTAGTAAAGATGATTAGTTATAATTACTGAATCATCTTACTCTGTTAAGAGAACGTCCCATGAAGGATCCTAACTCATCATCAGACCGACATAGGATCTCTAGGTGCTGACCCACACAGGATCGCTCGGTGCTGACCCACAAAGGATAGCTAGAATAGTCCCTCATGGAATCCTAGAGCGGATCCACGTGGGACCCTAAATTACAGACCCACGGAGGATTTATTTCTCAAGTCACAGCCAGCTACTGGGTTCCTGCACTATTCTCACTTGTCTCCGGGAGGGTCCACACCACAAGCCACTGGTCAATACTCCAACTCCCATGAAGTCCCACGAAGAAGTATTTCAAAGGAACACCACATCCTAGGGGTCTCAATGCAACAGACGGTGCATCAGTCGGATGCCCAGTCTATAAGTTATTATTCTTTTAATCCTGAGGGCTCGGTTGGATTCTTGCTCGATCTAACCTGACTGTACCAAAAATGAAACATGTCCAAGACATGGTGGACTAGAAGACCAAGCTATTTTCTATGAAGTAAACAGAGTGTAGAAAAGTCACATGCTGTGTCTTCAGACTTCGGGTACTACCCGTGTACGATGGACGTTGTCGTGAGCCTGGGCGTGTAGAAAAGTAAGTACACGGTGTGTGGTATAGATTACATGTTGTGTCCATGTAACTGGGGTTGGCTCCCTATAAGTTGTCCATGTGCTCGTACACAGCCTCAACCCATGTATGCCATCCCGAATAACTGGTACATGGGGTAATCTGTTTTACTAGCATTTCCTGGCCATGTGGTGGAGTACACGCCGTGTACTCCACCTCGTGTCCGTGTATCCTCAAGATACACCCCGAGTCCCACGTAGCTGCCTCTTCCATGCTATGTAGAGAGTACACGCCGTGTCTCAATGTCATGTAATTCATTATGTGCCCCAGTATTTACCAGAATACACGCTGAGATTTGGGGAAGGTTCAACACGTCATGTGACCAAGGTCACATGCCCTATGATACCCATTGGATGCCTAAATCCCTACCCGCCACCACCGGTACTACACGACATGTTCTTCAGAAGTACATGCCATGTATTCCAGAATTTTCCAGAAACGACGCTTCTCACCGGCGTTCCTCCCGTGATGCCTCGATCTTCGTTCTGATGGTCCAATCGCCATGAAACTCCAGATTCTAGGTCACCCTGACGTTCCGAAGTCGTCACCGATGTTTTCGGGCCTCCGATCAGCCCTGAAAACAGATTTTGATCCTCCCTCATGAAGAACGGTCATAGAACGGTCCTTCCCAACCCGGTTCGATCCGTCAACTGCTATCATTGTCGCACCTCTGCTAGGTCATCGTGATATCGGGTATTTAATTTGGGATCGTTGCATCACAAAACGAATATGCAAATAATTGTTATTCCTCACCCCACGAAAAACGTGAAAAACAAACCAAATATTCACAAGAATTTCAGGGAGGTCGGGCCATGTTTGTTTGGCCCGCACTCTCCGCATTAGAGAGGTTGCAAGAGGCTCAAGGAAAAAATGATTCAATGCAAGAGGGAATTAACATTGATCAATTTTAAACACACCCCTGCATTAGATTGTTCGTTGACGAAGTTCGTGAGGAAGGAGATGATGTCGATAGGGATAGACCGACGTTGGTGACATCGATGTTTCCTCAATCGTCGGTTCGTTCGTCGTTGGAGATGTTCCACGATAGCGTTATTCGTTGGAGAGCTTTCTCCCAATATTTCTTCTCTCCCAAATTCCACCAAAATGAAAGTTTTCCACATAATAGAACAAATTATCTATTATTTTTGTTGGAATAATTTCAAAATAGCTTAAATAATTAATTGATGGGTCGGCTTAATTAATTAAAGGGGAGAGTTGGCATAATTATGTGGGGGAGCTCAAGTGGTTTCTCCCCCTTAAGAGGGAGTTCAAAGAGGTTCATGGGGTTTTAAGCCTCGGGTGGTCCCCACCACTATAACCTCTCATGGGAGGTTTAGGCTCAGTGGTCCCCACCTCCATAACCTCCCATGGGAGGTTTTTTTCAGTGGTCCCCACCTAGGAAATATCCACATGTGAGTTTCAAAAGGAAAATAAAAATAAAATGTCACACCATTTTATTTTATTTTATTCATTCACCAATAAGTAAATAACTAACCTCCACCCTCAACCTACTGCGGTTGAGGTGAAGGTATTTTTAAGAGAATACTGGCATCGCGTGTTCAACAGTGTCCTCAGATTTCAATTCCGAGCACCAATTCAAAAGTTACAAAAACCCGCTGGTATGTTCACTGAACATACCCGAAGGAAAGTTCAGAAATTCATTCTGGGAACTCTGGGCCTCGGAATCATGCACCGTCAATTTTTTATGACTCTTAAAATTCCAATATATTTTAAAAAAACTACATGGAAATTCTAGGTCATTACAAATAAATATATATTCAAATTTCAAAAGTTGAAAATTGAACTCGAACTTCAAAGGGTCATAACTTTTAATCTGGGTGTCCTTTTGGGCACTTTCTTATATCAAATCAATGCCTGCGACGAGCTTTATGCCATTTAGGTTTGGAAAAATCTTTTTGAGTATTGAATCATTTTTTATTCTAACAAAAAGAATCATAAGACCTCCGAAACATAGGGTTTAGTTGTAAATCTCAATTTCATAAAAATTCAAATGGTTATAACATTCGATCTTGGTGTCCATTCAGCATGTACCACATATCATATCGGAGCACATTTGATGATCTTTAATTTTAGTGGTTGTGGTGCAGAAAAAGCACTCCCAGATCGGAATTTATGGTCATTTATGTGTTTTTAGGGTTTATAGAGGTTCTTAATGATTTATGATTTATATAATTAACTGTTTTATTATTTATTGTTATATATTTATATATTTAATATTTAATATATATATATATATATATATATTAATTAATTAATTAATTATTTATTTATATATTATTTATTTATTTATTTATTTGTTTATTTATTAATCAATTAACGTATTGATAAATTTATTTATTTACTTATTTAATATTTAATATGAATTTATTTATTTATTATTTAGTTATTATGTACACATTATTTTGTAATTTATTATTAATTAATTATTTATTTATTATTAGTTTGTTATTCATTTATTATTTATTTAACTATTATTTATTCATTAAGAAATATTTATTAATTAATTACTAATTATTAATTATTTTTTAAATATTAGATATTGAATACTAAATATTAAATATTAAATTATAATTATTAATTAATAATTATTAAATATTACTTATTAATTATTAATTATTTGTTATTATTAATTATTAAATATTAATGATCAATTATTATATATTATTTATTTATTTATATATTTATATATTTATTTATTATTTATTATTTATTATTTATTAGTTATTAGATATTATTTATTATTTTTTAATTCATTTTTAATTTAAAAAATATCAATTTATTGTTAGTTTATTATTCATTAATTATTCATTTATTTAATATTTATTTATTTATTCATTATTCATTATTCATTTATTATTAATTATATATTTATTAACAATTTATTAAAAATTTAATACTTATTTATAAATTTTTAAATTTTAATTATGAATTATGAATTATAAATTATTAACGATCAATTATTAAGGATTAGTTATTAATAATTATTTATTATTTATTCTTAATTATTAATTATTTATTATTTTTTACTTGTTTATTATTATTTACTATTTACTCTTTACTATTTACTATTTATTTTAAATTAGTTATTTTAAATTATTTTTGTATTTATTAATCTAATATTTTTTAAATTCTTATTTATTTATCATATATTAAATTATTTTTTAATTAATTAATTATTTATTCATTACTTATATATTATAAGTTATATATTATAAATTATATATTATATAATATATATTATGTATTATGTATTGTATATTATAAATTATAAATTATAAATTATAAATTATATATTATATATTATATATTATATATTATATATTATATATTATCTGTTATGTATTATATATGATATTTGATATATGATATATGATATATGATATATTATAAATTATATATTATATATTATATATTATATATTATATATTTTATATTTTATATTATATATTATGTATTATGTATTATATATTATATATTATCTATTATCTATAATCTATTGTATATTATGTATTATATATTACATATTACATGTTATATAATATATAATATATATTTAATATTTAGTATTTATTATTTATTATTTACAAGTTACTATTTACTATTTATTATATATTATTTACTATTATTATTTACTATTTTTTATTTACCATTTGATTCCAAATTATATATTTCTTTATTTATTATTCATTTATATTCTATTTATTAATTAGTTATGTTTAATTAGTAATTATTAACTAATGATTATTGATTAATCATTATTGATTAATAATTATTGATTAATAATTATTTAGTGTCTATCTAATTGTTATGTATTATTTTTTTCCAATTAATATATATATATATATATATCTGTGTGTGTGTGTATATTAAATCCAATTTACTAACCATATGAAGAGTCTGCTGGAGTAGTAATGTCTTTGGATAATAAGCAAGAGGTAAGGGGTTCAAATCTCACCCAATGCAGAATTTCTATATATGGCTTGGGCATGTGCATGGACATGGACTTGTGCAGACTTGTGCATAGAGATGGGCATGAGCATGGTAATGGTAAATAAATAAACTAATTAAAAAGTAACGATAATAAGTAAATAAACTAAGAAAATAAATAACTTACGATTATAAATAAATAAATAAATAGAAAAATAAAATTAAAAATATAATAATAAATAAAAAAAATTAAAAACTATATAGCGACGGTTTACATCTTTGATAAATTTTTCTACGAAGGTTTTAAAAAAATGTCGCAGAATGATTTAGTGGGGGATTAAACCGCCTTTAAATACAAAGTTTGGAATAATGATTCTCCCATTTTCCACTAGTGTTTACGAAAACATTTTCTTGGAATGATGTATACCATGTGGCACGCGAAAAAAATTCTATCTGGGATTATTCCATACTTAATATCATTGGTATATAGTTAATATATATTCCATGAAATATTTTATGCATACTTTTGTATCTATCATAAATGATCTTGATATTGAGGATTGAAGATTCTTCATATATGTCCTCTATAGAGAAGTGCTTGTTTAACAAGACTATAACTGACTATAAAACAATTATGTTTGCTCCAATATGTAATATGTTATCGAAATATACTACTTGGAAAACGATCAAACTCCCACTAAACAACTTGTAAACAAATTGATCACATTCATTTTAAGTGGAAACATATTATTTTAGAGATTAATTGAAAAAAATATATCGTGACCTACTTGCTTGCTTCAATCCATAAATGGATAAATAAAACATGAAATCCATTTAGGGATTAATTGGAATCAAGAAAATATTTTTTTTGTCATATAGAAATATTCATAAAGATATATATTAAGGAAAGTTGTTTTTTGTTCCATATTCTAAAATTCAGGGTCATGGTTAGCTAGTATAGCAAGCAGAATGAAAATGAATTTAAATATGGAAACTAGAGAAAATGTTTCATCATAGCCAAAGACTATGATTTTTAAAACCATTATCCATTGTCCATCCTTTATAGGTAGTAAATATACCTTCCATATCCCGTATTCATTTAGAATACCCATTTACACAAAACATGCTTAACATCTAGTTGATGATAGACCAGTACCAAAATATTGTTCTGATATATAGAATTCATCTAAAAATTCGTGGATTATTTTAATGATTATTATTCTAATATCTATACTACCTCTTTGTAGAAGAGGGGATCATTATTTTCAATGAATAATGAATCACCATCAGAAGTAACTAGAAAAAAATCATTCATGTTCTTTTACCTCTATCGTGATCATACAAAATAGTTATGATTCAAGAAAAAACTTCTTCCATGGGGACCTATGCATTTTTTTATTTCCATAGTTTTTTGTATCTGCATAATTAACTCCATTTTAGTCAATATTTCTCTCAATATCCATCCACATTCTGTGATCCATTTCACGGAAGTAGGATTATATTGTGAAATTTATTTTCATATACTAGTAGTTTTTTAGGTATTGTCCCCTTGTTTCCTTAGGATAAAATATAAAGTTAAACTTCATGCCAATGGGTTCTTCTTTTTTTAATGTGATGGCCTTAAAGAAAGACTCAACAACCCATACACGAGTCTGTGACTGCATGTATTTATTTCCATACATTAACTCATGTGATATTCCATTTTCCATCATAGTTTATTTTTTGTTTAGAATGTTTATTGTAGCGTGTAATGTATATCCCCGAAATGAAATTGGAATATCTGCATTAATCATCATCGAGATTACCATGTCAAGAAAGGTATAATCCCTCCTTTTACAAACACTATTCTAATATGGTGTATAAGGTGGGGTAAATTGGGATTGAATCCCAAAGTCACATATAATGTTGATAAAGTCTTATTTAAGATATTCACTACATCAATCAAATTAAAGCTTCTCTATCTTCTTGTCAATTTTATTCTCTACATTATCTTGAATTCTATTAATTTCTCAAATGGCTCTGACATATACATCATCAAGAAGACATAGCCACATATACTAAAGTGATATGTCAATTTTTCATGTAATAATATACACCTATTATTTCAAAAATATCTAAAACATACATCTACACCTATCCTAGAATATTTTTGGACATTTTATAATATATAATGAATGGTGTTTTTTTAATTTTTCCTTACAAACAAGCATGACATATTTCATGTTTTCTTTTCTAAAAAGACAAAAACAATATGGCTATGATATTTCATTCACATAACATTTACTTTACCGGCATAGTGATCCCATAATTGGGTGCGAAATGAGTCATAAAAACATGGTTCATTATTAATTTATTATATTTGGTTTTCTTAATTCAATAGAAAATGATATTTATTTAGTTATTAATGAGGTAAAAAATGATTAATTTTTAAAGAATAATTATTTATTTAGCATTTTAAAAATAATCCATCCATTTCAAGTAATGAAATTGAGATTATTTTCTTGGTAATGATTAAAACATTATAAAAAACCCTTAAAACCAAAATCACTCGGGTTCAAAACAGACTGTGGATGTCTCTGATTTCCATGGAGTCAAGTCTCACTCCCTTGGCTACATGAAGATCGACTTATCCTCTAGAAATATTTCAAAATATACATTGATTCTATATTTGGATTTATATGTGAGAACCATCAGCCATATATAATTCCCATTTTGTATACATATAATGAATACACTTTATAACAAATGAACCTTTAGAATAAACTTTCCTATATGTGTAGTTATTTTTCAAGTGGCCAATATTACCATGATAAAATATTATAGCATTTTTTTTCCTTCACCTACCTTTGGTTATTAGTCTTCCTTCATAGATGTTACATGGAATATTTATACTTATTATAAGTCATTTGACACTTTTATATGCTCTTCCATTTCTTATTCTCCTTCAATACGTTTTTTTGTAACACACCATGTCCATATCAACATGAAGAATTTGTATAAGTAGTTCCCAAAGAGTCTTATATCTACTTCTAATGTAGTAATTCAATATTAAGCAGGAGAAGGATTTAGGTAGTGGGGATTTAATGAGATATGTTTATATCTCATTATGAAATTTAATTTCAATGATGTAAAAGGACTCCATGTATCGAATAATCCTTTCTAAATGAATCACAATAGGCCAGGATTCCCCAATCATACCCATGATTAGTGAATTAGAGTTATCATATCCCTCTTGTCTCTCTTTCTCTTGATAGAAATCCTGAATGTGAGAGAGCATATTACACACATCCATGTCCCGATATTTATTTGTACACCTATTGGACAAGAAAAATAACATGAATCAATTTAAATATGTGTAATCATCCAAATTGTTCTCATAAAGATATTTTATTACTTACCAGGCTCTTGGAAAATTTCTTCAGGAATTGGATTTTGCAACAAATATAATTTCCCTCTATGATGTAGAATAACACAAAACCCAATTTTCATTCCTTGAAATTAGTGATAATGAGAAGATGATAGTTCTTTATGTTTGGATCAAATTGATAGGTTTGAATTCATGTGTAATTTCATTTCCAAAATTATGGATAGAAAAAATTTAGATCATTATTTGATTTCTAAAATTAGTTAATACAAATTTTAGTTTTTAATATACCAGTTTTTTATCAATACCTAATAACCCTCACCATTGGTTTATAAATATAGTATTTAGATGTTATTTTAGAAGTAAGGATCTATATATAACTTCTTATAACTGAGATAGAGGTCAATCAAGAAATTAAATGGTATATTGGTATATGTAACTTGGTGAATAATTTAGCTCGCATCTCCTTGATCTATTGAGCGGACAACCCAATCTTGAAATAGTGAATTAACATTTCCACAACACTTCCCCGTGTAATTTTACAAATTCACATATTGGTGAACATCCCTAAATGTAAAATGGGTTATGTCAACCCAAAAATCAAGATTAATATTCCTCAATAATTGAAATAAACCAAATAGAGGTAGGTAAAACACCTTTAACTATAGTTTTATTCATACACAAGTAGTGTAATTATATATCTACTTAATAGATATAGTTTAGTGATTTTAATATTTTATACATAATTAACTTATTGTAACATTTATACATGTTTTTTAATATTATGTGGATTTATTTATGTTGTTAACCATGTATTGGATAAAGTTTACATTTAAATCTAATTTTTTTAACATTAATGCTCCATGATTTCGAATTTATTAATTCATGTGGTCGTGAGAAAACAACCATAATGGATTTGACCAATCATCATGATATAAATAAAATTAATAGAGTGGTATGATCCTGATCTTTTTACTAATTTATTGTTTTTATAGAGTATGGTATAGTAATTCTCAATAAAGGAGAAAAATTCATTGGACAATGACAAAGGTTGTGTTACATATTTCTCCCTATCCTAACATGTATCCCCTAGATTGGATTCCCCTTGTCTCCTAACAGGATCTTCATATACTAACCAAGGATTTCTATACATTATATGAGATTTTACTCACAAAAAAGTGAGGATAACTATATGATTGGTTTAGGATGATTACATAAAAGGAAACGATTGGAAAAAATTCCCTTACATAATGAGAGGATTGATGATAGAAAAGACATAAATTTAATTTAATAATAAATTTAATTGAAAATTATCAGGTAAAAATGAGTACTTTATTCTCATTATCATTTATATACAAGCAATGAGTAAGACATTTAATAAAGTATAAAACATTCACAAGAATTATTTTTTAAGATAAATAATGTTGAAATCAATTAATTGTGTTATTTTATTAATTAATTATATTAAATTAATTCTCCTACAAAATATCATGATATTACCGTCCTTAAAAATTTTAACTAAATAAAAAAAATTTATTTCAAATATAAAATAAACAACGTATTTACCTTGGAGGAAGCACGATGAGTACCCCATCAAATTACCCAACATATATTATACTTCTATAGTTTTTACTCTTGTGGAATGTAAAATACATGTCCTATCATATAACTTCATAAAGTGTACAATCAAATAAATAACACATGGAAATTTGTTATTAATGTAGAGTGCTATGTTTTTATACACATTATGTAATCACTATGTTATGACTTATACACGATATATAGATCTGAATAATTTGTATAAATTAATTAGATACGTTATATAAATAAAAACCATCACATGGATTGTATGAGTAAAAAATGAAATAAGGAACACATTTTGATAATAGTTAAGAGGTATAATATATTAATTTTAAATTATATATAATTATTTATTATAGAAAATGTGTAATATCCAACTACATGGCTATAATAGTTATTCATTGTCCATATGAATTGCCAGCCTAGGGATTGGGTATATCATTACACCAAAAACATAAATTGAGTACATGACGTATTCATGGGATACAGATTGTGAGATCTCTATATTACATGGTTACCAATCACACATGACTTATAAAAAAACACATATCAACTTTTACTAATGGATTACATGTTGTGTATGTATTTTATATTCCATGTAGTCTATATAACCACACACAAGGATATCTTGGCCAATATGTGATGAATTTAATATTTATCATGTGTATCAAACGCACATGATTCAAATTAATTTGTGACCTTACTTGGTGGATTAAACAATTTAACACAGTGTGTTCCATAGGAAACATGTCATGTAATCTTTTTCTATCCAACCATAATCCTTGTCTACTTTATATGAGTTCATTGAATATTAGTTTTTAATAATTAATCCCTTTATTGATTGTATTTATGAGAAAGAAGATACATAATGGAAGATATCATGATTCTGATTAAAAGAAAATTACACCATAATTGGATACTAATGATAAATTTGAAATTCAATCAATTATCAATAAATAATTATAAATTATTATGAAACCACTC
The DNA here is from genome assembly GCA_963277665.1 of Viscum album. Lineage (NCBI taxonomy): Eukaryota > Viridiplantae > Streptophyta > Magnoliopsida > Santalales > Viscaceae > Viscum > Viscum album. The sequence goes on along the minus strand of OY728121.1, from coordinate 1,034,396,511 downwards.
AAATACCACATAATGCTTCAAGGTGCAGTTGAAGCATCAGTAGTTAATTCTCACTTTGTATTTAAATCATAATCATTGATTAATTTTTTTTACTACGATGATTAACATTATTAGAAAAAAAATCAAATAAAATACTAATTAACCTGAGAAAGATATTAAAAAATGTATGGTCATCAAATAATTATTTATATATAATTCACGTAGTCAATAAATTACCTTATGCTGAATTCTATCTCAAATTATGAAGCTGAGGATTTTTCCAAATTTTACCATTATAGCGTCATATGAAGGATGTATAGATTCCCTCTAATAATGATCCACCAGTGTACAATGAACCTCTGAGTGTCTCTTTATGAATATTTTTAAGATCCTAAGTTTTCCTATGAGGTCCAAATCATTTTTTGGTTAGATCATTGTCTTTCCCTAATTCAAGTAAATTCTGAGATCATGAGAGGTTATAGGGTGTTTGGGGTTTGTTCGGAGCCCAAATCCCAATTTTTTGGAAACATATGTAGGGTGTCATGGTTAGTAGAAATCATTTGGTACATGCTTTAAAGTTTGAGAAACCCTATGCACGTAGATCATGGGGTTGAAGGATCCCTCACAGTTATAGGAATCCTTGTGAAAAGGGGAATATTCCCTTTGAGAGAACCCACATATATTAGCAGATGCATGGATCGTGATTTGAAAAAATTATTCAAACTATGCACATGGACCCATGCAAGGGTCCCCATTAGACAGTGAATGGTGAATGACTGACACACTGTTTTACCAGCTATACATCCAAACTATGAAACCTAGTTAGAAGCGGAACAATTACCATTTTTACCTTAAAAGTATTTATAATCTAATTTTCCTTTCTTATTTCTATCAGCGGAGATATCAGAATGTTTGGAGCTTCCATTAAAGCTCAATCCAAATCCTTAGATCCCATGTCTCAATTTGAACTCAGTTTCGAACACCTTTTTTACCAGCTCGGAAATTTATTCATTAAACAGGTTTCATTATTTGTTTATATTCATATCAAGAGAGTTATTTTGGTGTAATCTAATATGCCCTATTTTCTGTATTTTCATGCATTATTCAGTTTTCTCTAGATTTGGACAGATTTAGGGATCAATACTAGATTAGTGATCTACTACATACCTATGACAGGTGTTTTATACCTTTCCCTTAGATTTTGGTGCTTTATATACCATGATTTTTTGTCTCATGATATAATTTCAATAATTTACCATTTAATTAATTAAAATGTTGAATTGAATTATTTTTAAACTGTTAGGTTTCCCCTTGAGTATCATTTAATGGATTGAGGTTATTTAGATGCAATACAGCCCACCCCTGGGGTGCTTCATTTTTTCCCCTACACTATACCTCCCAATTGGGAGACTGTTAGATCACCACTGATTATGGATCATGTTAAATTGAATGAATTAAATTGTTTAGAAGAGATTATATGCCACCATGTTTTGTGTTAAAATTATGAGAATTGGGAAATTTTTTAAATAGAATTTATAAAAATTGTGGGAATCACATTGATGAACTCATGGAATGTGATTAATTATGAAATGAATAATTCATGGATTGATGATTTTTTTATGGTAGTGGATTCCTTTTTTAGTATTCATGCGATTTTGATTCCTTAGGACACCTTGTACGTTTCTACTCCTTTGATCTTATTTACAATATAGGATTCAATAAATCTATATCATCATTAGATCCTAATTCTATATGATTCCTAGAGCCTTGATACACCGTAGATCTGGATTTATTGGAATCAAATTGTACATGGTATCTTAAAATAGTCCTTGTAATCCAACTAAATAATTACAAAATTTCAATCAACATTCTCCTGGGAGTCAATCTGGATTCCTTGGGCTTCTATAACTTAGATTCGTCACTTCATGGTCTGACACTTTTTATTACACAACATTACCCTTGTGGATGTGGTACACTCTTGATTATATGTCCTGAACAAGATGGTATTATAAACTAGATCATAAAAATGGCCTTGGTAGAAGTTATTTATTAGATTAAATTTTTATTCTGATGTGGATGTTGTTTTTCTATGCTACATAGTTATCCCTAGTATGGGTATTTGACTCTAGTGGGTAGACTATCACTTGTTTTTAATGTTTTTCAGTACCTGTAGTTTACAATTTCTCACATTTGATTATAGTGATCCATGTTGGGATTGAAAGTACCACACATTACATTCATTACTGATATCCAAGTCATATATATTTCACAAACCATTGGTCTTTTTACAAAGAATGAAATTTTTATAGACACTATTAGAGGAGGATTACTTTGTGTTATCTCACAACATTTTCATGATATTCTTGGGTACCTTGATAGACCACATGGATTCCAGTAGAGAATATGGAAAGGACACATTTTTTGATGATTAATTTTCTTTTACTTATAATCAACAGAGCATAGGAATGAGATAGGCTAATGATGATAGATGTGATAGTCCTTTTGTTCATTTTTGTACCCTTTTGATTCTTGTATTTAATTAGTTGTATGTATACCAATTTTCGTATTTTTTTGAGACATGACACGACACATCATTTGTGTATATGATATTTTCATTGGCATGAATTATTTATTTCTATCATGGAGGTTAATCGTATTTATGAATGATTTAATACTTCTACTTTTGAATGTTGTGTTTCTTACATCTATTCAACACTCTGATAGGAGGGAGTTGTCTCCCCACAAAAAACAACTAGGCCCTTGGTACTATTTAACATCCTCTAACATATTCGGAGGCGTACATGAAGTCATGTAACCCACTAGATATGGGAACCGTATAGTGGTATATAGTTGGGAAATTAAAAAGTTGTATCTTATCAATTTTTTATTCTGTATTACTATTTTGAGACAATATATAGGTCATTAGAAAGTTATTGGAATTTTCTACTGAGTTATTCGTGGGAGTCGCAACCCATGTATATTGAAAATCCAAATTTCCATGCATAAAGATCGTTGCTTTCAAGATTTTGGTTGTTATAGTGGACTTGATTCCACCATTAGGGGATGCACATGAATTGTCATGTTATTATTTATATGATTGAGGGTCTGTACTACCATTAACCGGTGAGATGCGGGTATGCATATCATGCATCATTTTGGGAACCTATTTGGATTCACATTCCATGAATTATTCCATACCATTTATGATACATTTCTTGAATGAATTATATTGTTGAACATTCCTTGTGTTATTTTAATGTGTTCTTATATCCCTTTATACAATGGTTTGAGAGATTTAGGTGATAATTATATTTTCTAGCCTAACCTAAATAGTTTTTTTCATTTTTCAGCTACAATTGTCACCCTAAGAAATCAACTATGGAAGGTTGAGTCATGGGCCTTTTTTTTGTCATGAACTAGAATGTGTTATGGTATGAATTGGGTGGATGCCAAACATTAGTTCATGAATTTTATGGGACCTTATGGATTAAAAGTGGCGAACCACTTGGTTTAAAAATTTAAATACAATAGTGATATAAATATGAATTTAAAATGGAATAGAATTGGTTAAATAGTGAACTTGACCTTGATCGACATTAGATGGGGAAGTTTGCAGTGTCTATGGTACTGTTTAACTCATATGTTTTACCCAATACTATCATTATGAGTATGTATAGGGTGTGAATTGTCTCCAGTATTTATTACACCCTTCAATTTTGTGAACTATGATAATTTTTTTTATCTATATTTTCAATGGCGCATGTTTGGAATTATAGAGACATTCCACCATGATGACATCTGGTAATATACTAGGAGGGTGGATAAAACCATTCCCAAAAGGTGTTGGCCCATGGGATACTGGTAGATCCTCTTGTAGAGATAGCTGCAGAACCAGTTGTATTTATATATATGGGTGATGATGTAGAGTTATGTGAGGTTTTTCAATGTTATATACAAAATTTTTAGGGAGAAACGCAGCATGGCTCATCTATGGAAGACTTGACATGTGTGTTCAAGCAGTAGCATACTCCCAAATTTTCAGAGGATGTGGTCTAAATGCTACAAAGAAATAGATTGAGACTGCTTACATGATCATTAAGCATTTGGGTACACCTCATGAGAGAAGAGTTATGCTCATGACATATATTCTTTGTGAGATGAAACGAACTGGTGGGATTTTTCGAATCAAGATGATGCACTATGAGAGATGGGTTGTAGGGTTTTAGAATCCATGTCATAATATTAATTTTTCCCTGATACTCTAATAGTAGAGAAAGGTATTTATTTCATGCATCTAGAGTAGGGTACGATTACTATTATATATTATTCTACATGATTTGCTGAGATTTATCATTTGTATCAATATATCTTGTTTGTGAGCCAATGAGGGGGAGAAACACCGAGTAAGGTCTCAGATAGGCAGTTTGATCATAGGTCAATATGTAACATTTGATGACTATTATTGAGATATTAATTCAAGAGATTATTAATGAGTGGAACCTTAGGAAATATGAGGGTGTAGAGAAGGAAAATTTAGTCTCTCTATATAGTGGTTCAGCCTCCAATAGAAGGAGGCACCATTTTGAGGTTTCTCATGTAGGGATAAAAACCATGATGTTAGTTTTGGTACCTCTATTTTCTGTCATAAGTGTGGAAGACTGGGATATATGTGGAAATTTATTGATCGAGACCCAGCGTAGTGTTGGAAAAGTATAAGGATGGGCCACCTAGAGAATTTCTATAGTATCTTCCTTCCTATAGAAAATGGGAGGGGATCTATAATGAATCTATGTTCATGAATTGGGTTCACACCTCCATGTTAGGTTGGGAGATAGTATAGTGTCAATCGTTTAGTATGAGGTGGTGTTCGTGGCCATGGTATCCATACAACATTTGTAACTAGACATTGGAGTGGGCCATATTTCGGTAGTGGAGTTTTCTCCTAGGTTTGTGGTTCATTACAAATATATTATATATAGATTATACCTAACGAAAATAGAATCAGGATGTCAATAGTGAGAGTTATGATCTTTGTATCGTCTACTATTGTATCTATCCTTTTCAAAATAGGTGCATCACATATTTTCAAATCAGTGCCTTTTTTGGAGGGACTATATCATTGTTCTATTTTTGGAAGGTGTTATGAACTTGGATACTCTATTATGGATTATAACATTTGGTGTATATAGTGTAGGGAGTTCTCCCTTGTGATTGGTGGGTTCCCCCTTGTATGAGATATTTTTTCCTCTAGATGAATGGATTTGACATCATTCTCAAAATGGACTGGCTAGTTACATACATAACACGTATTGAATGTTATCTTTGAACTGTGACAATAATATCCCTAGATGTAGGTTTTTTTGTTCAAAATGGTGAATGGTACGTCTATTGTGGCTTTTATGGACCATATCATCAGGGGTTGGGTAGGATTATTGCCCATATTATAAGTTTTTATCTAGATGATCAAGGATCGTTTCTGGAAAATTTCTCTATATTGGTTGATTGTTCCATGACTGTTTTCTAGGATGACTTTTACGATTTACCTCCTTAGATAGTGGTGGATTTACTTATTGAGAAAGTTCCCGGATTTGTACCAATATCCATTCCTCCTTATAGGGTGGATACTACCAAGTGGCATGATCTCAAGAGGCAGTTAGAAGACCTTGAGGAAGAGGGGTGTATACAACCCAGTACAGATCTATTTGGATCATTGGTCCTTTTTTTAAAAGGTAGATGGTACCTTCAACATGTGTGTGGATTATTAACAATTGAACAAGTTCATGGTTAATAAATGATTTCCGCTTCCATGTATAGATGAACATTATTTATCATCACTGAGGATGTCAGTTGTTCTCAAAAATTAAATTGTTGTTGGTTTATGACCAAGTATGTGTTTGAAAATCTGAAATACCTAATAGTGATTTATAGAGTACTTATACTCTATATTAGTATTTGGTTAATTTGTTATATATAATGAATACACCAATAGGTTTAATGGCGTTGATGAATCACGATTTCCGTATTTATCTATATTGTTTTATGGTAGTATTCATGGATGATATATTTTTGTATTCTCACAATCAACATGACCATGCCAAAAATAATTAGATATTTTTAGATACAATGATGGAGCATAAATTATATTCTAAACTCACAAAGCGCAACTTCAAGATGGTCATGATTCAAATAATGGGTCATATTATCTCAAAGATAGATTTACAAATAGACCTAGAGAAGTTGAGAGATGTAGTTTCCTAGGAGGATCCCATGAACATCTTTGATATATGGAATTTCTTGATGCCACAGGAATATTACATTCATTTCTTACATGAATTATCATTCATATCAATACCTATTAAAGGATTGACTTTGATGGTCAGAAAGAATGTGTGGATATATACCTATGAGTAAACATTACAGGATATGAAAAGGAAACTTACATAAGAATTGGTCCTGATTCTTCATGAGCCAAGAAAGAGCCACACTCTGTATTGTGATGTATTAGGAGTCGGGATATAGGTAGTTCTGATCTAGGGGGATAGAGTCATGGAATACATATCCCATTATCTGAGGCCACAATAGAGTAATTACCCAACTCATTATATTGAGTGGGCTACAGTTGTTCATACTATGTGCTTTTAAAGAAATTATTTACTAAGAGAGAATCTGTTGGTGTACATGGACGAAAAAAACTCAAGTATAAATTCTCAAAGCATAAAATCAATTTGAGGTAGCATTTCCTAGGACTTATCTTATTTTCGGGAGTATAGAGTAGTTCTCACTGATTTATAATTGCATGACTACTACACAATTTAGATTGAAATATCATGCTAATTTATGTCAAAGACCTATGGATTTTGGTTCTTTTTACATCTATCACTATGGATGGGAAATAAATGGATTAGGAAATAGGGTAATCTTTCACTGGGACACATTGGTACATTCAATATTATATAGAGAGTTAGGCTGGTAGCCTTTCAGTTGTAGTTTCCTCAGTGGTACGAAGTCATTCATGATGTCTTCAATGTATCCTAGTTGTTCCAGTGTCACTAAAACCTATCCCAAATTCTACAACAAAATGGGATGGATTTGTAGGTATATTTTTTGTTTTAGGAGAATCATATTCGTTTTGTTGATAGGATCAAGAAGGTTATATGAGGATGATCAATTAATCTATAATAAGTGATGTAGAACAGGGGTGTTTATATGTCTGGAAAAAGGAGTAGGAGGTCAACGTACATGATCACTGGCTAGAGTTATTCTCCAGAACATCTTGACCATCCATGGAATAGAGATTTAGGGGAAAATTATTTTATGGTGGGAAAATTCTAAGATTCTTGATTTTCCTATGAAAAAGAATATTTTTTCTTCTAGTTTAACTCCATGATTTTGATATAAAGCATGAGAATTTTGATATCATATGCTTCTTGGGGGTTTCTGGGCATTTTTAGGAGCCATAGGTCATTTTTTTTGATAATTAAGTGGAGCTGATCAGATAATAGAAAATGGGTGAGATATTACACATGATTTTAGAAACATTTTTAGTAATGGGAAGTGGGGTTATAAAGACCATAAAATTTGAAAAAACCATACAGAAAGGGTTTCAAATCCATTCATGAAGACCTAAAGTTCCTAGTAGAGTCTAAGTTCATGGTTTTCACATGGTTTTTCCAACCATTCTCATGAAACCATGCATGGTGACCCTTGAGGGAATGAAGTTTTCATAGTTGGTGCACAGTTTGGACAAACATGCATCCAAACCCTACAACCCATTTAAAAAAGGGGAAATGGCAATTTTCCCTTAAAATATAACAAAACAATATTTTCCATTATTCTTTCCTATGGTGGATAAATCCTCATGTTGGGTGCGTCCTTGGAAAATCAATCCATTTCCTTTGATCACATTAATAGGTATAGAATGAGAATCAAACCTAAATAGTCATTTTAGAACTGCACTCACAAGTTCTTCGATTTAATTTTTTAAATTCATCATTTAAAATCAAATCAATGAAGTTATTCATTTGAAAGATAATATTCCCTATTATTAGACTTATAATAAATTATTCATTTTTTCTCAATATACAAAAAGATAATGATCGATATAAGACTAGTTCTCTACTACGAACCTACAGTAGATGGTGTATACTATTCCGTAGTGTATTGATGTTTTATAATCATATTTGTCATATACTATTAGTTGATTGTCCTAGTGGTTAGAATATAATTAATTAAATTGTTTATTCAATGAACTGGAACATGTTAGGTTTCCCCATGAGTACCATTTTATGGCTGTAGGTCATTTATTTTCAACCTAGGGCAACCATTGGGTGAACCCATTATTTCCCCTTATGTTATACCACTATATTAGGTGACTGTTATCTCTCCAATGAATAGTGATCTTGTTAAATTAATTTAATTAGATATAATTTATTATATTAGAGTTGATTCCAACATTCCATGTGTCGAGATGATGTTATTTGTTAAATTTTTTAAATAGATTTTATAAAAATTGTGTAATTGTGTTGGATAACTCATCGAATGTGATTAATTTTAAAATGGAGAATGTATTGACTGATGTGTTCTTTTTATGGTAGTGGATTCCTAATTTAGTATACCTTGGATACTGATTCCATAAGATTCCAGGGACATTTTTACACCATGTTTCTCGTTTATGTAGTGGATTCCATGGAACTTTTACCTCATTGGATCCAGATTTTGTAGGAATCCTTAGGCCTTACTGCCCATTGGATCTAAATGTCAAGGTATTGTGTTGGAAATGGTCTTTTGAAGTGAACCTTGTATCCAACTAGGTCATTATCAAGTACCCATCGAGATTCTCCTAGGACTCAATTTTGATTCCTTCTTTTTTTTATTCCTTAGATATGGACCTTCATGGTTTGAAACATTAGATTACATAAAACATCTATTGTGGATGTGGTAGCCTCATGATTATACAGCGTGGACATTAGGGTATTATACTATATATTATATTATGTGGTAATGGTAGTTATTATGCCCGAGATTACATGGAGAGGTCAAACTAGAAATTTTTTCTTAGGATTTAATGATAGCCATGGTGTGAGTGTTAGACTCCAATGGGTTGAATGGAGAGTATTAGTTGTTTCATTATGTTTTATAGTATCCCATGTATATGGTATCTTGACTTTGTTATAGGGAACCATGTTTGACTGGAAAATATAATACCGTACATTCAATATTGATATTACCTTGATATATATTTCACACTTCTTTAGTTTATATTACACAAACTAGACATGTTATAGACACCATTTGTGGTGACATACTGAGTGTTATCTCACAACCTGTTCGGGCCTTCCTTGGGTACCTAGAAAAACATCATATATGAAGGTAGGGACCGGGGAAAGAACCCATTATATGATGTTTGATTTTCTTATTTCATACGATTAGGTTAGCAGAGGACCGAGCTAGGGTTTTCATGATAGCTTGGATAATCCTTCTGTTCTTTTTTCACCATTTTTATTAATTTATTGTACAATATTTTTTTTATTCTTATTTCAATTATTTATAGAGACATGAAACGACAAAATAAAATTTATATGAGATTCTCATTGGAATTATTTATTTACACTTATCTGGGATTTCTATCTTTAATCTTGATTATTCATTTCTTCTGATATTGTATGTTGTGTTTATTACTATTGTTCTACAATCTCACATAAGTGAATAGTTTCCCCGTAGACACACTATAGGCCCTGGATACTATTTGGGATCCTTTATAATATAGGAGGAATTCTTTATTTCATGTGACTAGCTATAAAAAGGAAATATTTAGTATAATTTAGTTCATAATGTTCCAATCTTCACGTGTTAATACAAAATATCATAATACTTACGCATTCATCTTTGATCACAGCAATATTCAATTCCAAGAAGAATTCTACTTAATATTTTTATAGTGGAGTGGGGGTTTATTGGATGATCACTCTTGGTTCTTGAGAATAGTTTTAGAGAGGGTCACTCTAGTGATTGTGAGTATCCATCGTGATGTCGTTCAAAACCTTGTAAATTGTTTAAGAATAATGTTGGAAATAATATAATTGTGTTTAAATGGTTTATGGTTTATAAATAAGAATTGTTCATGGACCATTATTAATTCTGTAATACATAAAGAACCCAATTTATATAATAATATTAATAATAATATTAATAATAATATTAATGTTATTGCTTGTCAAGAGAAAAATCAACAAAATAATTAAGTATTATTTCTTGAATAAATTCATTAAAATTTATTCATATAATATTTAATAAAATTTATTTCTCATTGGTCCATTAAAATCGATCCACCATTCTGCCAAAATATTTTTTAGTCTATGAATAATGACTATTATTTTTTTAAATTAATATCACTACACTATTATCTAATAAATATATACATAATAAATTATTATATTCACTAAATATAAAATAAATATTTATTAAATATTCAACCAAAAATATGTTCTCTCAAATAACTAGTTGATGAATAAATGTGATCAAGATAATCATGAATAATTACTAAACCATAAAAGGGAATAATATTTATTCAACATGTTAGGTAATAAATAGTAAATTTATTTACATCAGATTCTAGATACACTTAGTGTGTGTCCATCTAGGCCACTTATTCATTATCTTTGTTAAGATCATTCAAAAGTCCCAGGTTAGTGTCAATCAATATGACAAGGCACAAATAAAAAATGAGGATAATTTTGTAATGAATTAAACCCTCATACATATGATTATTGTGTAGTAAAGTCCATATATTATGATTTATCTAATCAAGAAGGTTGATTGTCGGTGTCATAAAACAATTTACTTGACGAATCTTTATTTAACATTCTAGAAATGTACCTGGACATAGAAAACCATGAACCTATATTTATTTAAGAAATTTATTTACCATCAAATAGAAAGAGATATCATCTTCCCTTTATAATGAGAACATATGAAATAATTATCGCATTATTCATTAATATAATATCACCCGTGACACAGCCAATAAAAAATACTTCACTATGGACATATGTTTTCATGGTTATTGTCAATACATCAATGTATGTAACTATTTTATCCATTAATAATAATCTTAAATTATAAGGATGTATACACATTTACACATATAGGAACATCAAATGACTCATATTAATGTGTATATACTATTGTTGTGTCATGTTCTCATAATCTCATACACTAGAAATTTCCAAGGGTATTCATAAAGAGAACGAGCGTCAATGTCCTATAATTCTCAACCCCTAAAATAATATCATCTAGCTGGAGAAAATTTATTTAGTAATACTATCATAGCGCTTATGGAACTCCATCAAAGTAGATAACTATTATGACATTTCATTGTGAATGTTACTCTTAGGACAATATTACATACTATATCATGTATACAAACAATCATGATGAGATAATAAATTTATAAATATTCTAAAAATGAAAATAGCGAACCATAAATTCCATAGAGGTTAGTTCTATATAACCAACTCCAATTGTGCTAACAATATTGGTTTTAGTAAAGGAAAAATAATTTCCTTTTTCTCATTGTATGGATCATTGGATCTATTAAATATTGATGTTTTAAGTATAATATTGATTTATCATGGACATCCATCCTGTCTAATATGTGATGAGATAGAGTAAGATTCTTTTTAAAACATGAAACCAATGGATGAAATCATATTTATGGATTTGAAGAAAATAAAATTAGTATAAAATCAAATTTTCATAGTCAATATAATAAAATAATCACTCATATTTTAAAATTTTATCTTTTTATAATGATTCTTGATGAATTTATGGTCTTCTTTCTATATTATTAATTCATGATTTTTTTCATTAAATTTATCATGATCACATTATCTATTACTCAAAATCATTATATATAAATTTTCTTCTCCTAAATTTCCATAATTTCACTTCCCACTAGTTTTATTTTTTTGTAAACCATGTTATGTGTTATTACATATGAATATCATATCTCCCTTTTACAATTTCCAAAAGGTTGTATTATTATCCCTTTTTGGATGTGGATTTTCAATAATAGAATTTCAAAATATCAACCCCTCAAATTACTAAGCATGAAATCATATTGTGAAGAAAAAATTTATTTAGGTGGAGGTGAATTTAATATTCCAAGATGTTGAAATAACTCCTATTTTCATAGCCTATAAAACTTTCAATACTGTACCTAAATGGCTACAAATTATTATGATTTAAAAATGATCTTTATAAACTAGCCATTGAATTAGATTTCATGAAAATGAGTAACCAAATTAATATGTATATATATATATATAAAAATATTAAAAATATACTGATTAAATCCTAGTAAATAATCACTCAATTTCAATTAATGTCATTTTACGCCTCAATAATAGGTTTTCTTCAAAAAAGTGTTTTACTGATTTTTTTGAGTGAATATTAAAATTAAATTCTTCCAAATTATGAAATTGTATTTTATAAATAAGAAATCATTTCTTAATCTTAATTTAAAAATTATATTATGATAAAAGATTTAAATTTTTCATAAAAGATTTATTTTTCAGTGAATAGTTAAAAATATAAATTTTAAAAAAACTATCATTTTGTCCATTAAATTAAGTATGTTAAATGTAAAATTATATTTAAAATTTTACATTAAATTTATATAAGACCCATTTTATTTTATATAATATAATTAATTACATATGAATCTTCATTATTGCTGATTATGTTATAAGTTGAATTTAGGATTGAATACAGATTTTTATAAAATCCTTTAATCATTTCATTTTACACATTTATATTAAATAATAATTCTTCTACTTATATCAATTTAATTTTATTAAATTTATTCTATATTTTGAATTAAAAGTTTTAAATTTTCTAAATAGACCGCTTATATTTTTCATCATTGTGAATAGTAAATGTGGTAAATATTTCTAACATCGTTAAGGGTAAATTTGGTAATTAAGGGTAGAAATATTGTAATATGGAATCAAAAATAAACTAAAAAATGATCTTATTTCTATTTAATGAGTTTAATTCAACCATACATATCCAATATTAAATGATATGGAAATTGATGCAATATTTTAGTAATGAAAATAATGTTATCTTATGTAAAGAATAAATAAAATATGCCACTATTTGTGTTAATATATATAATATTGTCTTCATATAGATAAAGTGGGGATAATGTTTGTTATAAATTTTTATTTTAAAGGTAATTTAATTTTTATCATGTTATTTTTTAAATATTTAGTGGTTAAGTAATTAACTTAAATAATTACACAATGACTATAGAGTGTTTGTGCAAGAACTAGAAAAATCATGTAAAACATTTTAAATATAATAAAATTTAAGAACATTGGATGAATTATTGGGTGCCAATTTTTTTATATAAATATAATATATTTTTTATATTTTAAAACTATATATTCAAATACCATTTCTATCTTTATGTCTTCAATGTAAATTTACAAGAATCCTCCATAAATTCAGTTTAATAGTATTATATATTTGATAATGTTTTATTAAATTAATTCAAATTTATAAAAATTTAATCATTTGAAATTTTAATTTTATATTTTTTATTATATAAATAATTTTTCACTTATTGGTCACTTATCATTTTATAAATTTTTTTGACCCCTTGGAAGTAAAAAACCTTTATATCATGGTAATTGTCAAAAAGGTAAACAAGGTTTAAAAGTATGAGTTAATGGTTAAAAAATCCCATAAAAATATATAAATTGTATTTGATGAGATTAATTCATATCTATACCATCTTATATTTTTAATATGTCAATTTTATATAACATTTCAATTAAAATTAATATATACTGTTTTAATACTTTTAGTAACTCTAGGGGCCTCCCCTCATATATAAAATGGAACCACATATCCTCTCCTCCTTAGTAATTTTCATCACACTATCTACGAAAATACCTTATGAAATAACTTTTTCTCATTCCTATCCTTGACATAGAGGCGTTTGTATCATAAAAATTAAGGCATAGACAGATTAGAGTGTAAACCAAATGTCGTTTTATGAAGAAGATGTGCAACTCTTAAATGAGTATCTTCATTTTACTTCTTCTACCTCTCTAAAATCTTCATAAACCATGATAACATAATATATTATGAATATTTACTATAATTAAATGTTATTATTACTATTTTAAAAACCATTTTGACATTCTTTTCCATCATATGAGTAATTAAAACATCAATCATAGGTATGTGTGGAATAAAAACTCCATGAAGCGATGTATTTTTTTACATACCCATATATCATGGATATTTATAATGATGGATTTAATTTATATATATTATAAACATGAAATAATTTTCAATTTTTAAATTTACTATATCATCTATCATTATACCATTCCAGTCCTTAAAAAAATATTCATTGCACATGCATACGTACTGACTACCATCTCCATGTAGGTATGTACATCATTTTTTTAAAAACCTCTCATTTAAGGAAAATGGGATGGATTTAATGATTAATTTTATCATTATAACATGATAATTATTCTTTAATGATATATTTTATTTTATTTTTTTATTTAATATCCCATTAAAATTAAAAAATTTATCATTTTTACGTGAAGACTACCTCCTCACAACATGATTTTTTTGAACCATTATTCATGGGTGAATATAAAATTGTATTGCAATTATAAAAATGATAATTTTCTCATGATTTTTTTTATGATTTAAAATTTACCAATTTATGTATGTTGAACATAATGATTTCATTTTACAATTATAACATGAATGTCCTCGAAACACCTGATGTGGACTTCACCAATTTTGAAATTAAATTAGTCATTTAAATAAATGAAATAAAATATTTTATGATAAGGGTATAAACTTGTTGATGTTTTTTACACAATTAAATAATTAATTTAATTTTTTTGAATAGTATTTAAAGTATATAAATAGAATGTTGTGAATTGAGGTAAGGGGTTTCTTAACTCACTTTCCGTTAATTATGTTATAACACTTCTTTATTAACATTTTTATTCCATGCTTGTTTATTAATTGATTTAATCTATATTTATTGTCATTTTTTTATTTACATATGTTCCCATAATCAATTCATGTATTAATTATCACATTAAATGTTATTATCCTCGTAAGAGTTTTCATTATCTCAATCTCTTTTTCATGAGATATGTTTCATTTCATGCACCTTGATTTCTTTGAATTGTGTACCTACCTAGCCATGAATGAAATATTAAACATTAATTAATGTAATTCATGGAATATAATGATCCAAATCGATCAAAAAATATCTCGTATTGGCCTAGTGGGTTACTAATGTCTATATTCTCGTCTATGAGTCTATATGCATCATTCCATTAGTTAATGTTATTTTAGTTATTTATTTATTAATGTGAAATATGATATTCATGTATGTGTAAGTGATTATATTTTTTCATCTATTAATTTACTCTAATATGATGTAATAGTCTCCCCATTGTATCCTTTTATGCCATCTTCGCTAGTCAACATCCTGTGTCATACAAGGAGACTTGGTTAAGGAAATACTACGAGGCAGATCTGGTCAGGCCAGGTTGGTTCATGATGAAGTGGGAATAGAGAATTATATATCTTTTTCATACCATTTTTATGTTTCTATATAGGATATCTAAGAATGTGTATTACTATTTATTGTTTTCACTATTACCGATATGTGATTTTCACCTTTAGTGTAATGACCTGCTAATTCTCATTGGCTTGAGACTAAAACGAGTCATTACTAGGCCTTAAAAAACATCCCCAAGATGCCAAAGGCTTTCAATAAATGCCTAATGTTTTCAAATACAAGTGGGGGATGATTATCCCTTTTATGAAATAAACAAATAAACCAACACCCAACCGTTTACTAAATTACTCATGAACCAAATAAAAACAACAAAACAAATTCACGTATCTCAAAACCACATCAAAGTGTGAAATAGAGGAATACCAAAAATGCATCAAAGTAAATAGTTGATAAACAAATAAAGGCTCACCAAAGACCAGAAGACTCCATGTTCCATGAGATCCAAGCTCCAGAATCACTGCACAACCCATGTATCACGAAGTAGTGCTAAAAAAGTCAAAACTATTACCTTTTCCCCTATCATGGAAGATATAATCTGAAAAAGAACTAACGTTCCAAAGTAGGGGTGAGTATAAAACACAATAGGTTCTCCCCGAATGAATACCCAAATCATCCCAATACGATACAATGTTTAACACATTAAATAAAACATTTTATATAAAACAATTTACCAAAAAAGATTATAACCAAATATAAACAAGTTACAGAAACCATTTACACCCATGTGAAAACAAAAATAAATGAAACATATTTCGAGTAAGTTATTTTTCTAGAGAATACATAATCATGTCTAAAAACCCAATTCTTATCATCATCTTGGTATACCCAATCCATAGTTCACAACACACCCACACTTGCATGCTTTGTTTGAAAGTTCAATAATCATGATCAGTCTCTCATCCAATTACATTGTGTCGTAATGAAACATTCCCCTGATCCAGGGTCACTTACCTTGTACCCAAATGGTAATCTTCCCTTATTAAGGCCTCTTTAGAATGAACCCACACAAACACTATTTATGACAAATATTTCCATTACCCAGAATAAACAACATCAATATAACTGAACTTTTATTAAAAACCAAAGACAACCAATTTTAATGAAACATTTAATTTCAAAAAAACATTCCCCTTTTATTGAAAACATCTAATCCAATTCATGTGGCAAAAATCTATAAAATCCCCTTTTTAATATTCAAAATATAAAACCAAGAACCAAAGAACTCTTTCAAAATCTCCAATTTTCAAAATTTCACAACCGTCACAGAAAATGGTTTTAAACAAGTGTTAAAAAACCAAATCACAATTAATTCAGAAAAATAAAATCAATTTGAATGCTAGAAAATCAGTTCTTTAAATTGGAGTCTAGAATTAAGCCACCTACCTTGATGTTTTGGACGAAAATAGACAAAGAATGAATAACGCACAAGAAAACATGGTCAATTCTCTAAGGACCCACCTTACATATTTTCTCATAGAAAGAACAATACCAAATATAATCAAACATGGCATCCAAAAACATATATCTACCCCTAAGGGTTTTATATATGAGAATCCAATAGAATTTGAGATGTATATCTAAGTAGATCTATGAAACTGATCAAGAATGAAGAATAACGATCACATAACTCAAGAATACAGCTTTGATTTACCAAGGGAAGCCTTTTGATCGACTCCGAAAAAATGAAAGGCGGTTATTCTAGCTTCAATTGATAGAATAATTTAATTAGGAATGTTTAGGGGAAAACAAGGGAGTTATGTAAAAAATGAGTGAGATCCTATTTTTAAGGATCTCATTTTGACTTTGTGCATGGTTCGACTGCACGTTAGGAAAATCGTGCGCTAACCATGTAATAGCCACTATCCACACTGCCTCGACATTCACGGTCTCCCCAAACCATTCTCCAATTTTGCTAGTGATACCGCCTCAATAGGACCACTATTCATGGTTTTTCCGCATAGTGTGAAAAATAGTGTGCTGCTTGTTCGACCATTATCTAACCCCAGAAACACAACCAAAGTTCTCCCAACTCTCTCATCCATCGCTTTTACATTTTATAACCACAAAACTATCATGTAAGGGTTACATTCTAGAAACTCGGGGTAATAAATTATCCCCACCATTGTTCTTTCAATCCTTGGAAAGTAGAAAACCATCACTGATCTGAAAGAGATCTGACCAGTAGTATTTCATCTCCTTCCAGGAATCCCTAGTCTCTTCCTGAATCTGACAATGCTATCATAAAACTCTCACTAGACCAATTATATTTCCAAGAAAGTCTATCTATTTCTTATCCACAATCCTCACCAGGATATGGACCAACGAAGCATCAGGATCTAGGTCATTTTGATCCCATCTGATCATATGGTACGGATCAGGCTAATACTTTTTCAACTGTGATACTTTGAATAGAGTGTGCACCAAACTGAACTGTGGTGGTAATTACAACCAATATTCCACCTCCCCAACTCATTCTATTTTCTCAATAGGGTCTATTAATCAAGGGGTTAACTTTCCCCGGTTCGCAAAACATTGATGTCCAATCCTCTGAGATATCTTCAAGAAAACATGATAACTTACTACAAAGGACAACAGTCATCGAAGATGAATCACAAAAAATTAATGAAAACTATGAGTCACCTCCATTATGTTCCTGATCATTTTATTATTTTCCATTGTTTCTTGGACAAAAATAGGCCCAACTAGTAAAGTTTCACCTATTTCCCCCATCATTTTGGAGAACGTAAAGGATGTCCATACAATGCTTCAAACGGAGCCATATGCATCGAGGACAGATAGATATTATAATATGAGAACTCCACTAAGGGTATGTGCTCCTCGAATTAGAAACCAAAATCCATTAGACAAGCCCACATCATGTCTTCCAACATACGTATCATCCTTTCAGACATGTTGCATATTGAAGGATGATACACCATGCTCATTGTCTATTGAGTCTCATGGGAATTTTGTAAGGATTTCCCAAAAATGAAATGTGAACCTCATGTCACTATCTATAAAAATTGACACTAGTACACTATTTCTCTTTACCATTTCAATGATGGAAATTTTGGGAAAATCCTCCACCTTATGAGTTTCAAAAATTCGGATGAAATGGGCCGACATAGTATGTTGATCCGCTATCACCCAAATGGTATTGTGTTTCCAAACCATTCATGGAAGACCTATAAAAAATCCATCACTATCTGCTCCAATTTCCACTATATAATAGGTAAATATGGAAACATACTTACTGGTCTATTATTCTATTATTTAACATGCTGAAAATTTATACATCGTGAGAGGAACTCAGGCACCATTATTTTCATACCGCTACACCCAAATTATGCCTTTAATACCTTGTACATCTTCTATTTTTATGTATGTGTATCCCATATCTAATGCTGGTAATCATGAAGAGTTGTTCTTGAAAATCCCTAGATTCAACAATCTGATCACTAAAACACAAATATGAACTCCAATCGAGTTTCCAGACCTCTATGGTCTCCCCAACATTGAGTTTTGAACTCCCATCAGGTGTACTACATTTTTTGATGCACATGTGTTTGAGGATTTTATGATTTATAATTTTTTTGGTCTACTATCCTAGTTTAAATAGGCCTAGGATTATAATGAGTTATAGAAAAATATGATACTTATAAAATTTGACTATCTTATTCTGTTTCACTGAAGATGTATGTTTTCTTTTTTGAATTATCATAAACCACTCATATGGTGTTATTCAAATATAAGAACTTAGTGGAATTCCTCACAATTGATATAAAGGTAAATTTATTTGGGTAATATATCATTTTCATCTCTTGTACGGGTGTTATATGGTGTTGGAGATCCATTCCTTCAATGAGATATGAGTGGAAACCCGTGTGGGGTGGTGAGCGGTTCAGGATTCCTTGGTGTTGGTGGTGGTCAGCTCGATGTAGGCCTATATTCTGGAGAGATTTATTGACCAAGATTGAGTTTACCTGATGCCGTTGTATCCTTTATATGTTCATTGGTCAGTTTATGTTTTTCTATGTCTTATATAGTGGATTGTTGGGAGTGTTTTTTATTTCATTACTGGTTTTGATGGTCCGTTTAAGAGGGAGGGTTTGGTTGGATGCATGGACTTGTTGATTCTGGTTTCACCATGTGTAGCATGGAGAGAGTTCATATAAGTTCTTGTTGTGTTGGATCATTTACCTTATATTTGGTGGTTTTGTTGTTGGTCCATTAATGCTGGATATTCTCTTTTTATGAATAGTGTTGAGTGTTCTCCAGCTTATTCGATCGGCCATCATTTTGATCATGTTCCGTGGTTTAGGAATGCTGGACAAGGACTGTTATCCCATTGTTGTATTTAACATCTATTTTTTAGGGAGTTTTATAGGACCACTATACATTATGATAGGGAGTTTTGGTTAGAATGGATATTTGGAGGATAATTGTAGAGCATTATTTGAGTTCATTAAGATATTTTCCAGCACCTTGGAAACCTTATAGTAGGGGGTGTACAATAGGCCTTAATAGGTGATGGTCCCTGTTTTATGAGGTTAATTGGCTCTGGTGATGTCATTCATGGTGGTCTTATAACTTGTTGTGTTTTGTATTACTTTTTGGCACTCTTTCATGAATGTTTTGGACAGTCTAGACATTTTGTTCTATAGCAGATAGAGCATGGGAACTGAACCTATTGATTGGTTGAGGGGATATGATATGGATACTCCTGGGGTGGGTAGTATCATATTTGTCATGTTTGAATGTGCCTTATTTTTTGGGGTGGATTTGTTTCTATAATATTTTTCGACAGACCTTCATGTTTACATTGGATGCATAAGTGTTTGGGGTTGATCATGGTATCTTCATGACTATTGAGGATTCTTTTGGTTGAGGATCCTTTCTAATGGGTATCTTTTAATAAATGACATCATGGGGTTTTAAGGAAAATAGATGTATTTTAATTTATTTTCTCTGTTGTATTTTGAGTTAAAATGGTAATTACTCAAGTTAGGAGTTCTTGGATATATTTTTCTAACCACCCATTGGTCCTGAAATAATGTGTATACACTAGGAAATATGTTTTGTGGATGGATGATCAAGGAAAATTTTGATAGATTATTTATTTTTTAATTATTTAAATAGTATTTTTTTATGAAACCTTATTTAGTTATATATTATTTCTTTAGAATCAGTATGTAATATAGAAATTTTCATTGAGTCTCGAATGTGGAGTTTGTCCTAGGTAGGGAATAACATTTTATCAAGATCTGGGGATGGGCTGGCCCCATTTTATTCTGTCCCATATTTTTTATTTTCTTTATTTTCATTATTTTATCTTTTTTAATTGATTACCCCTATCCTCATTTTTGTGTTTCATAAAACCATCCCTTTATGGCATCATTTATTTAGAGGGAGAAGTGGGATAGGGGAGGGGGAGATAGGGAGAAGGAGGGGACGTTGTAGATCTCAGGTTGTGTCTAATCATAGTGTGGTATGAATGGACCGTGATTATGAGTGAAGCTTTAGTAGTTTTAACCTAGAGGTCAGATAATTTTACTTCTTTCTCAATAAATCCTTATATTTTTGATTTTTTATGTGTCAATATTTTTTTTCCATTGATAGGGACCCCAAAATAGTTGATCTGGAGGTTTTTTAACAAATCGGTACGTTTGGGTGGTTTGATGGGATATCTATTTGGGAAATCATGACTACAAGAAATTTCGTTTTATGGACACATTCTTCATGTTATTACAATTTGAAGAAGATTAATCATTTGTAATCAAACATTTTGTAGTAGTACTGAGCCATGTGGCCAAGTACTTGGGAATGCAGAGCTTCCAGACTTAAATTCCATTTACTGTATGTAAACCACATCTAGAGGTTCTTTAAAATTTATCTATGTACATGTGTAGATAGAAATTCAGAAAATAAAATTCATATACTGCACACTACCAAAAAACTGGGTTTCTTCAGGGCCACCCTTTAACAGCGCTACAAAAAAGCCCTGATTAATGGGGTTCATTTATCTATGTTAAAAAGCATTGTTAAATGTGAACCTTTATCTACGTTTGTTTAGCGCTAATAAAGGCACCCCTTTGTCATCATTTTTTAGTGTTGTTAAATGGACCCCCTTTATCATCGATTTTTTAGTAGTGCAGATAAAGGGGTGGATTTATAAGCATTTTTTACTGGCGCTTATAAAGTGTATATTTAAAAAAATTATGATTAATAAAAATAATATATTGATATATAATAATATTTATATTGACATAAATATATTATTTATTTTTTAAATATGTTTTAGATAATTATAAATAATCATTTTCACCTAATATGTATGATATGTAGTGAAAATGGCTTATAAAATATATTTCAAATTATTAATCAATAATTAGCTAATTATAATTGACTAATAATAATTTAATAACAATTTGAAGACATAGAAAATCAAAAAAATAATAAAAGATGTAAAATAAGTTGAAAACGTAACTCAAACTTCAAATGGCCATAACTTTTGATCCGGGTGTCTGTTTGAGCTCTACAACATATCAAATCGAAGCCTACGATGAACTCTATGCACTGTGACCCAAGGAACCATTCTATCACATTTTTCAAGGCCAAAAAGTCTCAGAAGGCCTCCAAAACTGAGTATTTAGTTAGGATACTAAATTGTTTTATTATTCGATGGAATTTCAGCCTCGTTTTAGGGGGTCTTTTGACATTTCTCAAAGGGGAATGAATTTACTATGAGGGGTTAAATTTATATTGATATTATGCCTTTGATTTCTTTTTTTCAAAATGTAATGTTACCTATAATCAAGAATATAATAATATATTCATATTTTTTACATATTCGCCAATAAAAATTTAATTTTATAAATAAATAATCAGTCATATTTACATATAATGTAAATTTCCCAATATATAAGTCTTATCTAAATAAAAAACTAATATCCATTTTATTTAAAATAAAAAAATATTCTTATTTCTATACCTATATGATGTTTGTGTGTGTGTGTATACATATATTTTTGTGCATCTGTGTTGACAAACTGAAATATATTATCTATATATTTTAAACATATGTATATATATATATATATTAATATATAATATTTGTAAATATATATAAATATTTATAATTATACTTACAAATAAACATATAATATGTGCGTGTGTGTCTGTTGTATATATGTATTTATTTTTTTATAAACACACAAAAAATCATATTTTTTAAATGTATTAAAAACTGATTTTATAAATATATATTAAAATACGAATAAATATAAAAATATATAAATATAACAATATATATATTAATATATGGATATATATTTATTAATATATGTATATATATATATATTAATATAACTCAATATATATATATTAATATAACTAACTTTTACTAAATATAACTAAATATTAATTAATATAACTATATATATAATATAACTTTATATACATATATTAATATAAATAAATATAGGTAAAATATATATATATTAATATATATATATATATATATATTAATATACGAGTAAATATAACTATATATATAAAAAATAGATATATTAATAAATGAAGATCAAAGCAATATGGTGGAGTGGTAAAGGATTAGGCGCGTAGGCAACTGGTCCTGAGTTCGAATCCCGGGGGAAGAAGGTCACGGGCATAGGTGGGGAATGTGGCCTAGCACTGTTAAAGGGGATGGGGGAGCTGTTGGAGGCTAGGGGGTGCCCGGGGCATGCAAGCTGCGGTGGGAGGTGGGGCGCTGTTGAAGCCCCTAACAGAATTGCAAAAATATTTTATTTTTTTATGTTTTTTAGATTTTATCATCGCTTTAAAAAAGAGATGATAAAAGGGGCCTTCTATCAACCAATAAAAAGCGATGATAAAGGACCATTTTATCAGCTTTTTTTAGCGCTGATAAAAGACCCCTTTTATGAGCACTTTTATAGCTTGGATATAAGTGGCCTTTATCAGCACATTTTTGAGCGCTAATAAAAGGGAACCCCATTTTTCTACTCCTTGGTTAACATCAATTTTCTAACGCTGTTAATACCTTTTTCTAGTGCTGACAAAATCCTTATTTACATTTGTTCTAGGTGTACACACTAGGTAGTGATACCAAGACATGTGGTCTGGTACTTGGGAAGATGCCCCGTGTGAAGAGGAATGGTTGCGTAATAATACAGAGAATGATTTCATTCCCAGATACTATTATAACAGATGATCTTGGATGTTCCTTAACACTGTGTAATTACATGGACAAGTTCTCATTTGAGGATACATGTCATGTACTTGGTTGTTCATGTTTTGAATTTTTCTGGCATTGAGGTTTTTGGTGTCTTCGTGCTTTGGAGTTATAATTATACTTGAGGGTGTTCCATTATAATAATTTCCCATATATAACATGATGAATGAATATTATATGAATTTAGTGGATGTTGAGATGGTTTGTTGGGCATAGAGTGTATATAGTGGGTTACAAACAATTTTTTGTTCTAAAATCATATTGGGGGATGGATTGTGTGTTGTGATGCCCATGTGGGGTTGTTCACTAGTTTACCGCCTTGTAATAAAGACACTAAGTTAATTTTCTTATGGTTATTTTGGAAGATTCATGTAGGCATGATCAAGTGGCTTCGTGGATGAGATTTTCATATAGTTTCTTGAGGTGTAATTAAATAGGATCCTTTTTTGTTTAGATGATATAATGGAATATTGAGTTTAGTTGGGTGTAGTCATGATGATTTTGAGATGGAACTGGGGGACCTGTTTGATGAATGCTGTCACGACCCGTCCCCCGGGGCCCGTGCTGTGACTACCCCAAACCCGCCTTCCATAGGCCAGGGGCTGGAAACTAGCACCAGAAAGGCTTATCCCTTAAACCGGGAAGGAATTTCCTATTAACCTGCAAACTCACACATCCAAGAACACGACATGATACAAGAAAAATGTAAACTATATAGTAAATAGGGTGAGTGAAGTATGTAAAGGGGCTGAAATACAATCCCAACTCGAAAGAACAAGTAAAACTGAAAATAGATCCTATGAAAACCTATCAATGATCCTACCTGAAGGGTAGGTAAATCTCTTGAATGGTCGTCTCTGTGGTACGTCTCATCTAATGGTCCACCTATGAGCAAACTCAAGTCCTAGTACCCTCATCCTCGATAAATTCTGTCTGTTGTCTGCAGAAGACATATCAAGGTGCGGGTGTAGCCCGTGTAGGGTTCAGTATGACAATACTCAGTAGGGACCCCGAGACCCTCGAAGGTCTCTCAGAATCCACACTGGATAATCCAAAAATCAAGAACACAATTAAAAATCATGAATCCAAAATCAACCCTACTTTGGTATATGCACTTACATATACCTAAGTTATCAAGTAACCCAACTCATTCAAGAGGAACACATATCCCAACTCATTATCCAAAAGCACTACTGTTCCATGAAGGAATGAAAACCACGTAGGTAGCACCACACCAAAGAATGCCACAATGGTAAAGACTCAGTTCACACCAGGTATAACTTAATTTCCAATGTATAGATGATTAACTATATTACTAGATCATCATACTTTTTCAAGAACCTCTGCTATTAACCCACACAGGATCAAAGATGGCCCACACAGGATCTGAAGATGAGCCAAACATGATCTGAAGATGACCCACAGAGGATCCATATATACTGACCCACACATGATCTGAATATAAAACACAAATGATCTGATGATGAACCACCCAAGATCTATAGATTCTTCAAGTATATCCATCCATATGGTTCCCGCACTAAGCATTCTTGGTTCCGGGAGGATCCACACCCCAAGTCATCAGTCGATACATCAACTTCCATGAAGTCCCCCGAAGAAGTATCATGAAGGTATGTAACGTCAAAAGGGACCCAACACAACTGACGATGTGTCAATCAGATGTATGGTTTGTATGTGATAAATGTTTCTGTTCTGAGGGACTAGTTGGATTTGGGTTCGATCCATCCCATCCTTAATCTATCATTATCCAAAACTCAAGTGGGGTATACCAAAAGGACCGTCTCAATCCATGGATTTCAGTTCCGAAAACAGTTCGTCAAACGGATTACCGATTCTCAAGATATGGTGAAAAAGGCATATATGGGTCCAGATGGACCCGATTCCAGTCCGAATCAGTCGGACCAACCTGACCTGGACTGACCCGACCCGTTCCGGGTCCGGTCCATCCCACAAAGGGGGCAGCTTGGCCCACTGCGTGCGGCCTGCTGGGCAGTCCGCACCTAGGGTGGCCCACCGTGGAGGGGCCCGCCCTAACCACCAGCTGGGGTAGGTGCCCCTTGGATTCCTGAACGGCCTGAGGTCCGTTCTGTTGTTGACAACATGCCGGTGCCATGTGGCATCGCCTGCTAGCACATAGGACCCGCCAGAGCTGGTTCTGTTGGACGTGATGCATCCTACTTGGGTTTCGGCTGACTTCACTTCTAGTGGCGCCTGCGTGCACCACTATTGCCTGTGCAGTCGGCTGGGTGTCAGCCGCCCTCCAGGTGTGCTGCCACGGCTCAGCAGTTGCGACATCCAACTCCGGCGGTGCGAACGTGTGCCGCCCCGACATCCACGCGACCGGCATGCTGGCCACCGCCCTTCTCTACCACAGCCGATGGGGCGTGGCCTCCTTTGGCGGTGCGTTTGTGCCGCCACCACCATCACGACCGGCTGGTGTGTCAGCCACCACCATTACCCTACCAGCACCGGTCACCAGCAGACTTCCATGGGTCACCAAGTGAGCTCTGGTGGCCCGTTCTTCAATCTGAAGGAATCATTATGTGTCCCTGGACGTCTCCTGTGCATCTATCCTATCATGGTCAGGTTCTTGTCAACCTGAAGTTTCACCCACGAATAAAACATCAAACTATTTAGTAGTGTAGGGATCAAGCCATGTTCGTTTGGCCCACACCCTCTGCATTAGATCGATAGTAGGAGGTTCATAGATTGAAAACAATGATTCATCACGAGGAACAATATGAACAATTCCCTACCTCAAACATTCATTGGAGTTGGCGTGAGGAAGAAGATGAAGATTATGAAGATGCTGATGTTCGTCACTCCAGCAACACGATTACGAACCTTGCTTCATCGTCGGTTCAATGTTCTTGGTTTGGATTAATGTTCGTTCTTAGTTGGAGATTCCAAGTTCCTTCCACCAAGAGTTCTCCAGCCAAAACTCAAGGAGGTTTTCCAACCCAATTCAAAAACCATGAGAGGTGAAGAGCCCCTCTTATTAAAGTTATGTTATTAGATTTAACATAACCATTAATGTAACCATATTAAAATAGGGGTTTCATGGTCGGGTGGTCCCCACCACCAAATTCAAAAAGTGCTGAAGAGATTTTGAATAGAAATAAAACAATTGTTTTATTTTATTCCTCCATAAAACATGAAAATCCAAATTCCACCATTGAACTACAATGGTTGAAGTGAAGTTCTCCTTAATATAATATCGACACTGTGAGTTTAATGGTGACCTCATATTTCAATTCAGAGAACCGGTTAAAAAGACAAAAATCCCAACTTGCATGCTAACTGAACATACATAAGAAATCTCAGAAATTCATTCCGGTCACCCCAGGCCTCAGAATTACATGTCGTCAAGTTTCACAAACTCGTAATATTTCCATATAATTAAAAAAATTACATTGAAAAATTTGGGTCTTTACATTCTCCCCACCTCAAGGATTTGAATCCCCGAAATCCACAACACCAACTAGGAAAACAGGTGGGGTACAGAGAATGAATCTGAGCCTCCCGCTCCCATGTGCTTTCCTGGAGGTTCTTGTTCTACCAACGTACGCGCACAAGATTTATTGATCACCCATGATGAAATATCACTTATCGATCCTCAATTTCTTCTGGAACCACTGACAACAATGCCACATTCTCAATGTCTAGCTCTCCCCAGCCAATGATGTGCGAAGGATCATGAATGTGCCTCCACAGCTGGGATACATGGAAAAAATCATGCACCTGGTGTAACTGAAGGGGTAATTCTAGGCAGTATTCCACCTCGCTATCTCTATTGGGGACCTGAAAGGGTCTTATAAACCTTAAAGATAACAAGACGCCCTGATCGAATCTCCAAAAACCTCATCGAGGTGAGACTCGTAGAAAGATATGGTCACCATACTCGAACACTAGATGTATCCATCTCCTATCATCATAAGACTTCTTCCTGCTCTATGCAGTCTTCATACACTCCTAAATGATCTGCACCATCTCCGTGGTATCCCATACCATATCTGATCCCATGAGTGTTGAATCCCCTGGGTCAGTCTAGTATAGAGGTGATCTACAAGGTTGGCCATAAAATTCCTCTAACGGTGCCATAATGATGGTGGAGTGATAGCTCTTGTTTTACGTGAACTCCACCAAGGGATGGTGATCATCCCAACTGCGGCTATAAACATTGACGCAAGCATGAAACATGTCCTCAAGGGTTTGAATAGTACGCTCTGTCTGACTACCCATCTGAGGATGATAGGTGGTGCTCAATCGAAGATGGGTCCCATACACCTCCTACAACACCTTAAATATTGGTAAGTAAAACGTGAATCATGATCGGAGACAATCATTGAGGGAACTCCATGAAGCCATGCAATATTTTGTATGTAGAGGCGTCCCATGCTCTCTACTAATCCCTTCTATCTGATTGCAAGGAAGTGGGCCGACTAGGTGAGTTGTTCAACAATCACCTAGATGGAATCATGTCCCTTGGATGTGCGTGGAAGTCCTGTTACTAAGTCCATTGAAATTCCATCCCACATCCACTTTGGCACTCAAGTGGCATAGCTAAACTCGCTGGAACCTCATGCTCTGCCTTCAATTGCTGACAAGTTTGGCACCGTGAGACAAACTCTGCCACTTCATTCTTCCTTCCTGACCACCAGTGCTAAAGTCGGAGGTCCTAGTACATCTTTAGCACTCCTGGATATACCACTAGAGGGGATGTATGGAACTCCCTAAAAATTTCCTCTCATAGCACCACCGATACCATTGGACATCCTCTGAAGGGGATGACATGCTCCCCACCTTCAGAAAATCTATCAGTTTCTTTATCCTGTGGATATCTGAGCACGTCGATCCTTGTAGTCAGTGTCCCAAAGATTTTCCTCCTTGACTAGCTTATGGAGTGGGGGAGTGACTATCATAGATATAAGATAAGTTTCTCTATCTCGATCCATGTAGGATATCTGTAAAGTAGCTAGTTTCTCTGTCACCTCACTCAAAAAATGTATACCAGATCTTCTACTGAGTGAATCCGCTACTACTTTACCTTTCCTAGGTTTATAGACTATCTCGAAGTCACAGTACAAGAGGAACTCAAGCCAACGCCAATGTCTCGGATTCAAGTCCTTATGAAAGTAGATATACCTAAGAATCTTGTGATTAGGGTAGACAGTAAAACCTTCACCCATCAAGTAATGTCGCAACATCTTCAAGGTGAAGACCATTGCATCTAACTCCAGTTCATGGGTAGCCTAATTCTGCTCATGTGGTCTCTGATATCAAGAACCATACATGATCACTAATATCTCCTGCATCAAGACACGTCTGAGCTAGTTCCCTGATGCGTCACAATAGACTATGTACCTAACACCCTCCTCTGGTAGCCACAAGATGGGGGAACTCGTCAGTCTCTACCTCAGCTCCTCGAAACTCTTCTAGAATCTCTCTGATCGCACGAAGGGCTTCCCCTTCTTCTTCAACACTGATAAGGGTTCGAAAACACTGGAAAAGTTAGGCATAGACCTCCAGTAGTAACCGAATAGACCCAGGAAATTCCGCACCTCCGTCACACTCCTAGGTGGACACCCATAAATAATAGCCTCAATCATCTCTAGATCAACCGTAACTCCAGCCTCTAAGATAATGTGTCCTAGAAGTGAACCTATTCGATCCATGACTTTCACTTTGAGAGATTACCATAAAGATGGTGCTCTTGGAGTGTGTCTAGGACTATATTTAGATGATAGGAATGCTCCTCTCTAGTTGAGTATACTAGGATGTCGTTGATGAAGACTACCACAATGTGATCGAGGTATGACTGGAAGATCCTATTCATGAGTCCAATGAACACTGCTAGGGAATTGTTCATGCCGAATGGCATAACTAGGAACTCATAATGGACATATCGACATCTGATGGCCATCTTCTGTACATCCTAGTTTCGTACCCTAGACTGGTGATAGCCTAATCTAAGGTCTATCTTCGAAAACCACTGTGCACCCTTCAGGTGATCAAAAATATCATCAATCCTTGGTAGTTGGTACTTGTTCTTCACGGTCAACTGGTTCAGGTACCAATAGTCCACACAGAGTCCCAAAATCCCACCTTCCTTCTTGGTGAACAAAACCATGGCTGCCTAAAGAGAACCACTAGGCCTAATGAACCCCTTCATCTGCAAGTCCTCCAGCTGTACTCACATCTCTCGAATCTCCGTGAAAGTCATCCGATATGCTGGTGTAGATATCATTTCCATTCCGAGGTAGAAGTTGATATAAAAGTCCACCACTCTATGAGGAGGTAGACCCAGATCATCATCAGGTTAAACGTCAGCATATAGGTCCACCACTAAAAGATATCGTGGACTCTCAACATCAACCGCTCCAAGGGTAAGGCTAGCCAACTGATGTGTGATCAGTGGCACCCTCCTCCGGGTAAGTCCATCATGTGCTGAAAAGGTTCCCTTCTCACCTATTAAGGAAAACCCGATCCTATCCTCAAAGAACTACCGTAAGTTGTGCCTAATACAGTCGATCTGAGCATGGACTATAGATAACCAATCTATACCCAAGATGACGTCATAAGGCCTCGACACCACTTCTAGAAGATCTTAGCTGAATCTCTCACCTCATAATGTAAACTCACACTGCATGCACTAGTGTGTAATCGTCGAATCCTATCTCATATGAGTATTTAACAGTAAGGATCAAGCCAAAAACCCCACCAAAATATCTGATCTCTGAACGAGGGTCATGGCAATTAAAGAGTGATTGGAACCTGTTTCAATAAGTACTATAGATAAGGTGGATTAGACACAGATCATACATTGAATCATCTATGGAGTGTCGAGGTCATAGGCCTCAGTTTCCTAGAGCTGAGTCCGTACCAGTCCACATGCTCCCCGTGGTTGGGGTGGACCACCTGGAGGTGGCTATTGTAGAACCTCAAATCTCTGCCAATATCATGTTGCATGACCAGATCCTCTCCCATGTCCACCTACTGCCTACGAACCTCCTTGATCGAATCTTTTCCTCTTCCTAGGTGGTCCTTCGACCATCTTCTGGTCATCCGAATGGTGGGGTGGGAAGTTGCGAGCCATGTGACCCTGCCAGCCGCACGAGTACCACTTCCTGCTCCTCGCCTGTCCTTCTCTGTCTCAATATCCCTACACAACCAACCATGTATCCATCAGTCATCCACCTATAGGTCTTGTCCTCTTGGAAATCTGCATCATCTGTCTACTGCCAGTTACATAGGGATACTGAGAGATACCATGGAGGATCTGATCTCTTATCTAACCCCCTACTCGAAGGTCTGGCCCCTCATGAAATGTTACCACAACATGTTAGTGGAGTAGTGCGAGAGGTCAGTGAACCTCGCTGAATAATGTGCGACGAATATGTTGTCGTTCTGCAGGTGGAGAAGCTCTTGTATACGCACAGAGCATAATGTCGCTAGGACGAAGTCTACAATGAAAAGGCTCTAGAAGTCTGCCCAAATGAGAGTCACCTCATCGTGAACCTGGAGCATCAATCTACACCATATCCCTTCTAATTCCTATAGAAGACCAGCTCCACGGATGACCATAATATTAGCTGTGTCCCTAGCAGTCATAATACTCTGACCACGACCTTCTTCCAGTCCTCATTCTCTTGTGGATCCATCTCGATCTGGAACATCAGTGGCCTCTGTCACTGGAACTCATGAAACACGCTCAATCGACATGCACCATCCACTACTTGGGTAGGTAGAATCGGCTTCCAAATGGGTAATGGTGTTGCTGGTACACTAACCGATGGTTAAAATTCTGAAAGGGGGCCCTGTAACAAATCCTCATTGCTCGTTGGGGTGTCATCGCATACTCTACCTGGAACCCTGGCTGGCTGTCTGCGTGGAGGCATCCTGAAAAGGAACAAGTGCTTCATGTTCAATAAGTTATACCTGGTGAGATCACTCAAAAAGACCGCAAAGAAAAATTTTCAAAAAAAAACACTCAAATAGTGTTTTAGTGCTCTAATTCAGAAATCAGAAGTCATGGTCTGGGTGTATGGATACATCAGCTGCCGCACCATCCCTGGATTCCCCAAACTGAGAACCACACTCATTACACTTAACATTATTTCCGAATCAAAATATCAGAGTCTATTTTCTCTGGTAGAACCAACTCTTCTGATACTAATTTGTCACAACCCGTCCCCCGGGGCCCGTGCCGTGACTACCCCAAGCCTGACTTTTATAGGCCTGGGGCGGGAAACTGACACTGGAAAGGATTCTCTTAAAATTTTTGAAGGAATGTCCTTTTAACCTACAATCTCACACAATACAAGCACACATTAAGATACAAGAACAAAGGAAACTATATAGTAAATAAGATGACTACGGTAAGTAAAGGGGTTGGAATACAAGCCCAACTGGAATGTTTAAGTAAAACTGAAAGATGATCCTGTGAACACCTTCCAAGGATCCTACCCAAATGATAGGTATAGATCTCGAATCTTCATCCTTACAGTACGTCTCTTCTAATTGTCCACCTCCGAACAGCCTCCTGTACTGTCACCCTAAACCTCATTCAATATTGTCCATCGTCTGCACTAGACACAACAAGGTGAAGGCATAGTGTGTCCAGGGGTGAGTATAACAAAACTCAGTAGGGACCCCAAGACCCCTGAAGGTATCTCATAATCTATAAATGTTAATATATAAATAAAGACCACAATTACAAAACACAATGCAACAATCATCCCAACTTTGGTATATGTCCAAACATATACCTAAGTTATCAAGTAACCCAAATCATTCAAGAGGAACACATATCCCAACTCTTTCTCCAAAACACAATTGTTCCATGAAGGAATGAAAACCACGTAGGTAGCACCACACAAGAGAATACCACAAAGTTAATGAATCAATTCACACCAGGTATAGCTAATGTACGAGATTATAGATGATTATCTTTATTGATAGACCATTTTAATTCTTCGAGAAGCTCTTCTGTTGACCCACACATGATCAATGATGACCCACACAAGATCTGAAGATGAACGACATAGGATATGAGGATGACCCACGTAGGATCCGTACATGCTGACCCACATAGGATCTAAAGATGACCCACAAAGGATCTGAAGATGACCCACATAGAATCTATAGATTTTTCAAATACAAACATCCATAGGGTTCCCTCACTAAGGACGCAAGGTTCCGTGAGGTTCCACTCCTCAAGCCATCATTCAATAATTCATCTTCCAAGAAGTCCCACAGAGATGTATCACAATGGTCTGCCTTGTCTTAAGGGACCCAACGTGACTAACGGCATGTCAATCAGATGCCCGGTCTCTATGTTGTTAGCATTTCCGTTCTGAGGGCCTGGTTGGATTCAGGATCGATCCCAGCCAGAAGTACTCAAACTTTTTCCAAAACTCAAGTGGATTATACCAAAAGGACCATCTCTATACAAGGATGACGGTGCCGTAGAATTTTCATCAAATGGACACTCGGTTCTCAAGATATGGAAAAAAGGTGTATCTAGGTCTAGATGGGCCCCGGTCTGGTCTGACCCAGCCTAGGCCGACTCGACCCAGTTTGGGTCTGGGCTGGACTGCGGTGTGGCCTATTGGGTGGCCCGCTGGGTGGCCCACGGTGCTGCACGTGGTGCGGCCCGCTGTGCAGCCCATGACTGGTGTTGCCCACCGTGGCCGGGCCCGCCTTAGAGACCACCCGGGAGAGGCACCCCTGGGATTCCCGAACTTCCCAAGGGCCATTTGGTTCTGGAAAAACTAGCGACACTATGTGGCCCCGCCTAATGGCATGCGGGACACGTCGGAGCATGTCCTACTTGGCATGACGCGACTTACTGGTGTTCCATCTGGCTCCCCATCCAGCGGCACCGGTGTGTGCAGTTATTGCCTCTGCAGCCAGCCACACTCCATGTGTGTCGTCGTGGCTCAGTAG
Organism: Viscum album; assembly: GCA_963277665.1. NCBI lineage: Eukaryota > Viridiplantae > Streptophyta > Magnoliopsida > Santalales > Viscaceae > Viscum > Viscum album. Next base: position 1,034,362,681 of record OY728121.1, on the reverse strand, counting down.
TCGCGGCCTCCAACTCCAGAGGCGCAGACGCACGCCGCCCCGACTTCCATGGGGCCGGTCGGCGTGCCGGCTGCCACCCTCCTCCACTGTGGATGATGGGCCATAGTGTCCTTCGGCGTCTCAGTTGCGCCACCACAACCATCATAAACGTCCAGTGTGTTAGCCACCGCTTGTAACCTGCAGGTGCCGGTCGCCCGCTCCGGTCGCCGGAGGACTTTCGCGGGTCACTGGATGTGGTCCGGTGGCCCGTTCTTCAATCCGAATAAATATTTGTGTGTCCTGGGACATCTCCATTACATCTTTCACGTCAAGGTCGATCTCTCCTCAACCCAAAGTTTTTCCCGCAAATAACACCTCATACAACGTAGTAGTAGAGGGATCGATCCATGTTCGTTTGGCCCACACCCTCCATGTTAGATCGATAGGAGGTGGTTCAAAAATTGAAAACAACGATTCATCACAAAGAAAAATATGAACAATTCCCTCCCTTGACCATTCGTTGGAGATGTCGTGAGGAAGAAGATGATGATGATGAAGACGCCAACATTCATTACTCCCACAACATGATTCCGAACCACGCTCAAATGTCGGTTCAACGTTCTTGATCCGGAGAGATGTTCTTTCTTCGTTGGAGTTTCCAAGTTCCTTCCACCAATAGTTCTTCAACCAAAATCCCAGGAGGTTTTAAAGCCCAATTCAAAAACCAAGAGAGGTGAGGATCCAATATAATTTAAGTTAAGTTACCAGATTTATCTTAACCATTAATGTCACCACAATAAAAGAGGGATTTCAAGGTCGAGTGGTCCCCACCAACAAATTCAAAAAGTTTTGGAGAGATTTTAAATAAAAATAAAACAACATTTTTTTATTTTATTCCTCCGCAAAACATGAAAATTAAACTTCCACCATTGAACTAATGCAGTTGAAGTGAAGATCTCCTTAAGCGAATATCGGCGATGTGAGTTCAACGGTGTCCTCAGATTTCAATTTTGAGCAACGATTCAAAAGATAAAAATTCCTCTCACATGTTAACTGAACGTACATAAGAAAGTTTGTAAATTTATTCTGGCCACTCCAGGCCTCAGAATCACATGCCGTCAAATTTCACAGACTCGTAATATTCCAATATAATTTAAATAAATTACATGAAAAAATTCACGTCTTTACATATTCCTTTATGGGTGTTATTTCCTGCAGATTATCTTTTATGAAATATTTTTTATGGATTCCCTTCTAAGTGGGGGATCTATGGGTTTAAATAGAGAGAACACCCATTGTTTTTTTGAAGAGATATGCCCTGAGTTTTGGTTTTTTTGGACAATACCCATATAGGATGTGCTACCTGATCTATGGTTTATTATAGGATCACCTTATATGGCGTGTTTTTTGTGTTGAGATTTTGGAAACCATCATGGATTCCCTATGTTTGGTTGGACTATGAAATGTTAGGTTCTTGTTTTCGTAGTTATAGTTAAAGGGTGTGTGTTTCATCCAACCTTAGTGATTGATCATACGGTCATAGAGGGTTGAGGATATCCTTGTTGAGTAATTCGTGTCAGTGGATACCTTTGGGATCTCATTAGACTCAGAATTTTCCATGAGTTTTATTATATTGGTATCCTATATTGGATACCTAGTTTCAATGGGGATGTGTATGGGAGCTAATAGATAATATGGTTGAGTGAAGCCACCAGAGTTTAACAATTCATCCTATATAGGTATTGAAGATTGTGGAGTCTATAATTCTCATAGGATCGATTTATATGAGTCTGGTTCCTGGTCATGTAACTCAAAAATATACCAATTGGTTCGTTCATCACATTTGGTTCTACCCGAGTTTTGGACATATTATAATGATCACGTGTTCAATAGGGAGTCCCTACCTCCAGTTCATATTTTCCATTGGATTCTTAGTTCTTATTTATTACAAGTTGGTTTATATATAATTGGGATGATAAAACCTGGCCTGATATTCATGCATATCCTGGAATTGGACTTTTGGGATCCTTTTTGATTAGTTTGAGGTTCTTAATGGTGTTTTTTTGTGATCCACGCTTAATAATTCCATTGTATGGGGACAGAGAGAGGGTAATTTTACCTGCTCAAGTTCGTCTAGAACCTATGTTTTACTATTTCCATTATTTTTCCCTTTTTGTTTAATTTTACTATTCCTGTTTCTATTTTATATTTGTAGTTGCATCTGGATAGGCTGGAATTGATGGTTGTTTTTTGAACATGTTGTGACAATAGATGATAGTACCACCATTGGGGACATCCTAATGAAATTGTTTTCTCACCCCCTACACATGCACTTTGGTGTACATGTAGACCTTATGTCTGAATTTTGTTCTAGCAAAGAATGTGGTGGATAAAAAAGTCCCAGTGTTTCATGATATAATGGGGCTGCTCATGTATATTTGGAGGTTCATTCTAGAGCTACTCAATAGTCTTGGAGACCAACTATGTGGTTCGAATCGAAGTAGCAATAGGTCCCTATGAATTTATTCTCATTGTTTTTATTTTATATTTTGTTGAACCATTGGGTGGACACTATTTGTATGTTTTTCCATGAGTGTGTATAGAAAATTAAATTATTTATAATTATATTAAATTATTTATTTATTTATGAAAAATATTATGTTCATTGATATGTATGTGATTAGTTTATATTTTCTATTATTTCCCTCGAATAAATGCGAATTATATCCACACTTTATCTTCTCATTGTATCCTTTTAGTAACTCACTAATATTCATTAACATATCGCATATGGGGAGGAACACATAAGGCCTTGTTGTGGGCTAGATCGGGTGATAGGTCATTGTGATCCACGATTTATTATCAAAATTCAATTTTTATCATTGATTTTAATTTGATATGAATGTTATAAAAGTAGTAAATTATTTATGTTATAATTTTATTTCTTTTTAAGAGTTTTTTTGTTCAAGGTTCCTTTAGAAAAAATTGAATATTCATAATATCATCAACAATATTCCGATTCTTATAATTTTTTTAATTTCTAGGATTGTAATATTTCATTTAATTTTTATATCTTTTGAACATAAAATGATCAATAAATTGTTTTTAAATAAAATATGACCTTATTTCATATTTGTTAAACAAAAATTTTCTTCTATGACTGTACCCTTCAAATATTGTTGGATGAAAGAAGTTTTTTCAAAATATTGATGCATTGTGTCCTCTTTATTTAATCAAAATAAAGCATCTAGTGGAGAGTAAAAAGAATAACCATGTGGTACATCAAAAAATAGAACATAAAATTTTACCCTATTTTAGTGTGTGTACTCATGATGTGGTAAGGAAGGTGCCCACCTTTTCCACGGGGGTGTCGACCCCTACTCCTAGTCCATGATTTCATGCTCCAACCCCCTTCATCATCGAAGGTCCTTCCACAACAATGGGAGTCATGATATACATAGAGGTATCATCATTCCATGTACCAAATTCAATACTATTGGTTCTGAGTATATCAAATGGGTTAGAAATGAAAACAGTACAAAGTACCTTCTCAAGGGAAGATGAGATGTTCTGCATGGATATCGGTCCTACCTTTGGTGGTATGGATTCAGGCTTGTTTAGCGTATGTATGGAAGTGATCTGTACCACCTATTCTTTGTTTAAGTTACCCCATGTCATCATGAAGGAGGCATACCTAGGCTTTGGCATTGCATTGCAGTTGTGGGCCTTATCTATCTAATTAATCGTACATCATTCATTAGGTAATCCCACAGGGGGATGGGAAACAATGTTTCAGTATTTATAGGATAAGTACTCATATTCAAGTTTGGGTTTTTGAGTGAAAATTCACCTTTTAGGGGACCAGTGTGCACACCTAAAACCTACTGAGATGGGGGTTCTCTAGAAGCAGTTATCTATACATGAATATCAGCCTCATTCTTAACAATTTATCCTCTACTTTCAACAGTAGGGGCTGTTTGGTTTTCAATTTGTGATTGTATTTGAAATTACCCTTCTCTGAGGATGCAACATCTAGAATTATCTTACCCTTTCTCAATTTTAGAGCATTAATCTCTTCTATATCATTATAATCAGCCATAGCTTGAGCCGAGAGGTCCCTCTCTATTTTTCTATCCTATGGGTCTGATTTTTTTCCTTCACCTTCCATGATTTTGAATAGAGAATCCATGAATGAGAGGTTTATTTTTGATGGATTATAACCTTCTGTAATATGACCCCAAATGACCTTGTTTGTTAAATATAGTTTAGTGGTGAAAGGAATTACTTCATCCTATTGTGAGATCTGAGCTGAGATATGTCCACCAGTCTACAACTCATATTGAGTCATCCAATCCAGGGAATTTTCAAAAGGAGAAATTTGGCCTTGAGGAACATGATATTCACCTGGGTGATGTTTAAAATGTATACCATTCCCTTTTGAGGTTTTGAGGTTATCCTTTCTTCTACAATGAGACTCAACATGCCATATCAACATGCATTTATTACACATAATGGTATAGTCATCTATGTAAACAAAATTTAATGAATCCTATGATTCAAAAATATATGATATCATAACTCCATTGATATCCATTATATGAATGATTTAGTATATAGTTTTAAATATATTTTTAGGAATCCCATTTCCATCTAATGGGTAATTCATTCTGTGATATATTCAACAATGTTAGACCATCCATGTGATTTATCTCCTGATATGATACTTATACATTATTCATAAATACTAGATAGGGGAGTAATCAAAAACCATTATAGGGAATTTACAGTATAAGATGGGCGGGCCCATTATTTATTTATAATGAATTTTTTAATGATTTGATGCCAAAAATATTTAATTTATTCCCAATTGATGATGAATTTATGTAACTCCTAATAGATGATTGTGTTAAATGATTGTAAGTAACTCCTAAGTGATGATAGATGTTACTAATTATAGGATACTTCATGGAGATTGGAAGTTATATTGTATTATGTTAATTCATTATTTCATGTAACTGGTTAATACATCATACTATATTGGTTTATAATTATCTTATGTTATACACATTTACGTTGATTAGGACATCATACTGTCATGATAATATTATTCTCACTGGTAACATTTAATTTCTAATGGTTATGTATACACACACTAATCATTTGAGATCACCTGTATTTGATTAATTTTCACCATGTTATAAATAAATATACTATGATGGGTATGTATATAAGGGTTTCATGTGAATAAGGATATATACTTAATGTGATATAAGAAAAGTTACATATATTGGTAAAAATAACCACATAATGTCTTCAGAATTATTAGGTATGATTTTTTTCTAATTTTATTAAAATATAGACCTGTATGATCCTTGGGTATACAAGTGATAAAAATATAAATTTTTATGATATATGATTTGGATTGATTAAGCTGGGTAACATTAATCTGTATCAATTTTAGAAATGTAAATGTTATGTTTTTAGCACCGGATCAGGGAGTGAGGGTTCAAAGATATTATAGATCCTTTCCCAGTTATCAAACTCACATATAGTATCATTTATATAATCATGTTCAGTAAACATAAATGTACTCAAATTAGATCACATGGGGAAATAAATACCAGTTTCTTATCCTACCTCTCATATTTATATCACATAAAATGTTCCACATATAAAATTTCCCTACCGAATTGTATAATCATTACTAGTGTTCATATATAATCTCCATTTTTTCTCACACGCAATACCAATAATAAAATTCTATCATGAAACCCCCTCAAATGGTACCTGTACTGGGAAAAGAGTTAAGAGAGGGAGTGACCCCCAATGTATGCATCCAACATGACATGGGTTGGTGATGAGCAAATGAGGTTATAAAATAATTACAAATGGGATGAATTACCCTCTTTTTATAAATTAAATTAAAATCAATATGATGAGATCAACTAATTGAATTGAAAGAATAAATAAATTAAAAACGCCAATACAAAGAAACCAAAAATGTTTACATCTCATAAGAATCCCCCATGAGCTGGTAAAACCTAGCTTATGACAACCCTACTTTTTATTACACACTTAATCATGATTGATTACATAAAATTCACTTGATACAACATAGAATATTGATAGGTATAGTGTATTTGGGGCTTAGGATAATTACATAACAACTTAGAACATAAAACATGCAACATATTTATTGAAAACAACTTTTACATGACCACTACATTCCCTCGTACTTAGCATTGCATGGGATAACCCAGGGACATGCATAAAAAAAGGTTGTGATATAAATCCCAGTAAGAGAATAAGCATGGAATAATATGAGTAATACAATAATTTTTATAAAATAGGCATATCAATTTAATACAAGAGAAGAATAAACATAAATTCATGATAAAGCATGATAATCATAACATGGAAATGTGGCAACAACACTGAACATGGAATTAGCATGAGCCAAGGCTCATTGATCATGGAGAATGAGTAAACCCTCATTGCACATGAAGCATGATTAAACCCTCGTTACAGTTGAATTATAATTAATAAACACCCATTTCACTTGATGTATCATGATACTATACTTTACCCAATGCATTGGAGCACTATCAGGGCGTACCCTGCTTAGACATTTCATTTCATGCATAAGTGTGCCACATGGATCATAAGACATTGAATCATTCAACATAATCATTTATTCTATGATAAATGAATATGGAATACATACATGATACTCTTTAAAAAATAAGTAAACGTTAAAAATGGTGAAAACCCTTGATAGAGAAATGGGCATGGTATTCACTACACAATGACTTTGGCTTCAAAAATGCGGTGCAATTTCGGCAGCATACCGATGTGACATAGGAACTCAAAAAAATGGTTTATTATAGAGAAAGGTGTGTATCATCATATTTAAATTTCATGGAAAGTAAGGGGTTATATATATTCATTTCCAAAAAAAATTAATGGAATTTAGATTCATGATACAAAATAATTGCATAAATTTAAATGAGGAGAGAGAAATTGCTTTCGAAATTTCATCATAGTAACAGGTGTACATGGGAGGCATTTAATGAGAGATAAAGTGCTATCCCATCATTAAAACATGAAGAGGGAATTATGGGGGATGTGTGAAACCATACCCTAACATTTATAATTAAAATTAAAATTGAATAACAACTTAAAAAATAATCGACAATAATGACAGAGGAGGAAAACCCTAACTTGGAAGTGTTCTTACAAAGGCTTGAGATAGGCTTGGGAGAGGCTTCTTGGGAGCTTCAGGAGCCTTGGAAAGATTATATAGAGAGGAGGGCAGAGGTTGGACGGACTCCAATGGCTTTGAGTGAGGTGGAAGTGGGATATTGGGTGGGTTTATAAAGGAAAGGGGAGGGATTTGTTTATTATTTAGGTTTGGGACCCCAAACATTAAACTAATCATAACCACAAACCAGACCATGGTTTTTGCCCATAGTATTTTTCCAAAGGGTACTAGAAAAAAATATTTTATAAGTCCAATGTCCGAACTTCTTAAAATATTAGGGTTGCTTATGTGGAGGTGACTCACACTCTCAAGGAAAGGAATTTAAAAAGATAAAATGATTTATAAGTCATGGAGGTTCCACTATGTCATCATAAAATAAATCAAAGAAATATAAAATAACAATAATTAAGTATAAAACATATTTTTTCCAAACATATCATTTATAGTATTTTATTACATCACTATTGGGTCATTATGATGTCATAAAACACATTATATATTCAAACGGTATTTAATTATTACCAAAAAATTTGACGATCTCAGAAAAATATGACAAATTCACCATTGGATAAATTCAACATCCTGATTCCAAATATAATATTTATTTTATCTAAATAATTTTCTAAATATTGGATTTTTTACTTTTAAAATAAAACCAACATCTATCGAAAAATAAAGGGATTTGACAAAAAATATCTTTCAAAACATAATAAAAATTACAATTGTATTCATAAAATTACACGACCATTTCTATTTAATAATAATTAATTTAATAATGATAATATTTTATTAAAATATTATTTAATTCCAAAAATCAATTAATTCATAAAAATATATTTCTTAGTTGAATATTGAATATAATACCATTTACCATTTAAATACAATTTACAAAGTAACAATAATAAAATGGATGTACATTCTTTATTATATACAAAATAATGTACCTAATCATAGTTCTAGGTATTTTTTACACAACCCCTTAAAACGTCCTCATAAGACCTAAGGGTAAGGTATGCTACGGTGATAGACTCTTGGGGTGGCTTGGATAACATTGCATGCTTGGTGATCTCAATCAACTTCCACTTCTCCCGTAGACGGTTCCATTCGAGCTTAAAATGTTGAAGCTCAGCTAGGGATTGGTCAATAGTGAAGCCCAATGTGACCACCTCATTTCCGAGATCCGAAAAATGGGCTTCGTATGGAGCAATTCTACTGGATGAGGCCATCGTTTCCATCGTCACAGTAAATTGGATTGTTAATGCCCTATAATGATACTAATCATGTGATCACTATTCAACAGACATATTAGCAATGGTCACAATTCCAAAACATAAAACCAAGGAAGTTAATATTTTTTACATAACCATTTTACATAATGAGACATTTAAAAAGACTGAGAGAAATTTCCATTAATGAATTTTTGGGTCGTTACATACCTTGATCACCAACCATCTCCCAAAGATTGGGAAATGGTTTTTGTATATATAGTATTAGTATAAAATTATAATCAACATGACCTTCCCATAAAACATTTATGAATTTGTGAAAAAATACTACTAAATCCTACATACTAAATTAATAAAACCATATCATTACATAAATAGGAAAATTTATATGTCATCATGCATTTTCTCTTTTACACCAAATTACCAAACATCAGCTTCTCTCATCCCTTCGATAAGTAATAATGGACCCAATGCTTCTAGTTTCATCTCAGCTTGTATACCATATAGCTCATCATAAACTAATCATCATCACTTCCATAAATATTATGTTTTATTAAATTCCATTATAGCCTATATATATTGCATTATGCCTCAATAAATCACACACATGCATGTAAACAAAAAGGAAATAACAATCAATGTATTCTCGATATAACTCTCTTCCATAAACCTAAGGATCTATAGAACAGAAAAATAAGTATCATAAATACTAAGAAGCATTATATCCCACATAGGAACATATTTTATATCATAATACATTACAGTTTGGATATGCCTACACATTCTGTAACACTAACGAGAGAGTAGAGAAGAGGGAGAAACCTTCCATCCATTCCCTCACCCAACTGGATGTTGAGGAAAATACAATTACCGAAAACATTTGGGTATCGAATTCCTATACTACAGTGGTAGTGGAGTGTGTGAAATCAAAAAATATAATAATAGTGTTATTCAAAACCACTATAATAGAAACAATATAGCCCTTAATATAGACTAGAAATATTTTCCCACAAGACACTCGATTACCGCAACTAAGGTATAAGTAATAATATCTCATAAACACACACAATAATCATGGTTCAACGATGTTAAACATATTCAAATAGTAATTAGATATAAATATATATTCAATAAATAGATTTTTTATTTTGATTATTTCATTTGATTTCATGACAAATTTACTGATAATTTATGTTACAATTTCTAAACATCAACCCCATGGTTCTTAGAAAATTCAATTCCAACCATCCCAAGGATTCCACTATTCAACATTACTACCATAAACAACAATCATTCAATGAGATTCTATGTAATATATTTATCATTACATAATGATGGGGATTTTATGGTTAATATTATGATTCCTAAATGAATGTGGATTATGAATTATTAAGGCAACTACAATAGGTAGTTATATCAAAAAACTAACAACCATTATGAAATCTACTCATAAAATGAAGAAATCATGCAGTAAGGGACAATCCAACCCTCAACTAGTACTCAAACAACCCAACAAACAAGCATCACATGACAATATAGAGAACATGTAATCCTTTCAATCACTATCTTCAACCATAAAAAAACCACACACATAATAAAAAAATAGGTAATCTACCATCTTAAAGAACATATAAACAATAAGGTTTTTTCATCATGAAAAACACAAGGGGAGAAAATATCTACAACCCCAAGCAATACAAGCATGTAACAAACATGAATTGTATCTCTCAGTCCCAAAACATATTCTCTATCAAAAATATATTTCATTGCATTATTTGAATTAACCAATTCACTGTGGAAATTTTTCATTAACAAGAAACCTATAAAAAATAGCTCTCAAAATATAATAATAGAAAATAAATGCTTCAAGTAATACATACATATTCAATAGTTTTAGGGAATAAAAGTGATCTATATCCCATAGTTATTTCTTTATACCTTTTACCAATATGATATTTATGATGTTTATCCAATGAAAAGAATACTGACCATGAAAAAAATTAATCACAACAAATATATATCACAATATCTAGCACGTATCAAAATACATCATCAATAACGAAGTAAAACATGTGATCATAGAATCCCTTGTTGTTTGTACTTGATTGTAGGTATTATATTCATGTTATTAACTTTACAATCCCCTAAATTATAAAATACATGGTAATCCCATATTTTCATATAAAAAGTTATGTAACGAATCCCTAACCATATGAATTTTAGTAATCTTTACAAAAAATAGAATAACATGTGAATGTCCTCACTTACCACTCCCTTAAATAACTAATGATACATGAGAGGAACAAATCCTAGACTCAACATCAAGAACCATAAAAAATACAATGAGAAATGAAGGAAACCTTCTAAAATAGATTATAATGAGTGAATGGGGGAAAAAAATTCAACCATTCAAAAATAAACTAATCTCTGTTCACCATAAAATAAAATATAGAATATGCGGCTAAATCCAAGCTATATGGGGTAAATAGTCTCTAAAAATACCCTTTGGTCACCTATTGTTCAAAGGAGAAATTAGTAAATTATTATATTTAATTGGAACATATGTATTTAAATAATATATACATTCATATTACCATTATATAAGAAAACTTTCAATACCGCAATTATTAGGGTTTTCATAAAAATTATGTTATATAGTGATATGTTACACAACATGTCACACTATTCCAACATCCCTCAGAGATGCATAATATATTATTTTCTAATATTCCCCCATATCCTATAAAAATTGGGTAAGTTTATAGTGAGACCCATGAACCACACCACAAGTACCCACTAATTGAAAATGTTAAGGAAACCTGGTCCCCATGTCTCTACCTCCAAACTTATGCCCTTTATAGAACTTCCTCTAAATCCTTAGGCACAAAAAAACCAGTCATCTAGAGAATATATTCTAAAATTACCACCTCATCACATAAAGTTATATCTCCACACTACACCATGATATAAACCTATGGGATGCAATATATGTTTCCCCTTCAAGTTGAAAACTCTACTAAAAACCTCTTATATCCATATACCATTTGTCAAAAATCTCTAACCACCAAAAAACCAAAAATGGACCAATAAAAAAATTCCATAAAATGGATGTATAAATAGTGGTTTTATCTAATTTTACATGAATAGGATGTGATGGAATGTTTTATAATTACAAATATATGGTCTATAGTGGATTTCATACATAATACATAGTAATAATGATGAATTTGTGGTGAGTTTTATAGGATACAATATAATATGATGTTATTGTTAAGATGTGTGTGCACATAGTGAAATATGACCTTTTCATGAAATTGTAGCACATGATTTATTCCATTGGGTTTTAGAGTGATAATTATATAGATAAGTATATGTTAGGTTAATTTTTCTCTATATACTATTGATGTTGAATGAATTAATCTAATTAATTTCCTAGGGAGATTACCTTAGGGAGGAGGGGATATGGTTTTACTCATATAGGTGATGGTCTGGTTTCATTAATTTCTTTATTAATTTTTACAAAAATTCATTCATATCATCATGTTTGGTTCAACGGATAATTCTACGGATTATAATTTTATTATCACCACATGTTTGAATATAAACTATATTTGGAGTCTGTAGGAGTTGTATGGTGATCAATTTATATGTTACTATCTGATTGGGATTCTGATATGTTTTTAGAGATTCATTTTCCTTAACTAGGATTTAATTTTTCCCTTTTAGTTACTTAAAATATGTCATGAAATTAAATTATGGAATTGAAATGGTTTATGATCTATATAATGGTGTGTGTTTGTGGTTATCATCATATACCTTATCCTTTAGTTTATATAAACAATGTAATCCCTCACATTTTTATGCACTGTATACCCTTTTTGCTAGTCACCAACCCCTTGCTGAGTAGAGATGGTCTCCAGGAGTCATCCACATCTTCACTTATTGACATTGATGAGTACCAATAAAGTGGGGTGGGGGGGATTTCATGACACATCCTATAAATAATTTCATTATCATCAAACTCAATATAAGAACCTTATATTTAAATAAACAAATATTCAAAAAAATTCAATTTTATTCCACTCCAATAATCAATTATAATTATTATAGAAGATCAGTAATTTATATAATAAAAATTATGTGATTTCTGTTCAAATATAAATGATTTATTTGATTCAATACACTAATTATACATTATATAAACAACCCCATGTAATGGATAAATGTACAACCCATGATCAATGAAAAACTTACAACCCTAAAACAAGGTATCATACTTTTTACTAGGTATGAAAATAAATTTATTTCCTCTATTATTTTCATAAGAAAAATTCAATTTCTATCTAATGAAATTCCTTTAAAAACCACATTTATTCATTTATTTCATTGACTCTCAGTAGGTGCATGTATCAAATTGAATTCATTAATCAAATAATTTATATAACATTTGACTAATTTATTTTAGTAACAATTCAATTTACAAATCATAAATCATAGATATAATTTATATATAATAATAATTCTCATATTTAATTCTAATTTTTTAAAGTACCCGAATTTGTCTTATTAATTCTTATAACTAGTTCATAAAATTAAATATTCAATATTGGTTTAGTGAATATAAATTAATATATGTGAATTTTTTTCTCATATAATAAATATAATTTTTTAATTATTTTTAAATACTTTTATTTAATAAAAAAATTATTTAATATCAAAATATATTGTATTTATAGTGTTATTTAATTACAGTTTACTAAAATATATTTATGATATCTCCTTTTTTCATCATTTGAAAGACAATATTCATGTTCACCAATGATACCAATACCATAAAGACTAAATTATAATAATTGATTTCATGTGTTGAAATATATATTTTCCAAAATTTGATACACTCTATAATTTTTTAAAGCATGTACCAATTGAAAATAATATTAAAATATATTTATATATCCATGTTTGTTACCTCTATAATTAAACATTCAATCTATACCTTTTTATATACATTATTAAATTTCTTCATACTGCTTTTAAATGGGAATTTTTCTTAATATTATATATTCCATTCACATTTCGTTCATTCAATAAATATTTTAAGAGAAGTAAAATTAAATAAATGAGTTATAATAGGAATATTTTATCGATCTAGAAAAACATCACAATAAAATAATCTTGATATTTTTTGAATAAATGATAGTTATTGATTGTATAACCATTATGAAAGAAAAGATATGATATTTATACCACACAAAAATCTATATTAAAATATTACCAATTTAAAATTATTAATAAAACAATCTACTAGAAAAATAAAATAAAATAGATCATTAATAATAAAATTTTGGATTTATTAAATTTTGAATTCTATCATTTTCAAGGAATTCAACTACAAGACACGTAAAAATTTATCCATGATTTTACCATAAAATTATGATGTCTTTCTTTTTTTATGAAAGTCTAACATGATATAAAATATATTTCCATGTAAATTTAATACATTATAGTTTACATCCAATATCTAATGAATTATAAAATATTTCCAGTATGTTATATAATAAATGATTAAATATGCTTTATAATTATTCTCTCTCCAAAAGTATCCTTTCTATTAGTTTAAACCTGGACCAAAAAAATTGGTAATAAATGTGTAAACTATTGTAATTTAACACAATGAAATTTAATGGAGGTATATATATTTAAATTAATAAAATTATTAATATTTTTATGAAAATGGTGATCAGTCAAAAGAAATCACTGATGATAGTGAAAGTTATTTTTTCTTCCTTAAAGAAATATATAATCTATATTATCACCCACACAATATGAATCATATTTTGGAGAAAATGGAATCCCTAAAGATAAGAAAATATTATATATAAGTCAAAAATTCTCTATAATAAAACATATTTTAATATAATTTCATTCCATAAAAATTTATTTGTCACATTTTCCCATAACACTAATAAATTTAACTCAACATGAAATAGTATTATGTGAATAAAAATATACTTTATTTAACCTATAATTGATAATGTAAAATAAAAAAATAGTTTCCTTTTTAAAATCTTTGTATATGTGTCTTATGGATTTAATAAAATCATTCAATGTGAATACTAAATATTATAAAAATAAATGAAAAAAATATTTTTTTAGTTGACTTAAAAATCATTTTGATCTTCCCATGAAAATAAAATATACACATAACCATAATTTTCAACATTCAACCATCATAGGGTTGGTTTTCCATAATTTTGTATAAATAATCAATTTATTCATATCATAAATAATGTTAATCCAGTCAACATAATAAATATTTTAATATGGGTAAAATTGGTAATTTACCCAATTTATTGGGTAGAATAAGTTTATTTTTTACACTTTCTACTTTATTAAACCTTGATATTTTGCATGTTTTACAATTACATATTGATTCATAATAACTATAATTGAAAATATAATAATTTTAACAAGAATTAATATAAAACAACTGAAAACTAAATTCATCAATATATTCTTCAATTGATTACTTGGGTTTTTATTTCATTTTAGAATGGGTGTAAGGAACTAAATAATTAAAATATTTTATTAAATTAATTAACTGATTTATAAGATCAATTTGAATAACCAAAAAATTTATAATTAATTTTAATTGGTTGATCATGCATGAAGGGTATAATAATTCTACAACAGATTGTAATACATCAAAAAACATAGATGATTCCAATTTGGTATATTCATTATCATTTTCTCTTACATTTATATGATATTCTAGAAACCTAATGAACTAAATTTTGAAATTATTATTGATCATAAATAAGAATCTCTAAATTTCTATTTGGATTAAATTACCCATATAAATTACATCAAAGATATTTTCATCTAAAACCAATACATTACCTAATGTTGTAGAAAAAGATCCAATATCCACTGACAACTTTCCATGGGAATGAAATTCCCATGGCTATAGTTTTCCAATTTCCACTAGTAGAGTGTTATAGCCATAGGAAATGTTTCCTATTGTATCCCAAAATTTTTCATCATAAGGATAGGTTATATCATTTGTAAATTTTTATGGCCATATTAAACAAATATATTTGTGCATGAAGATCCATTTCCATGGGAATTTCTCATTTATATAACCTGTTTTATGTGAGAATTTTTTTTTTAAAAAATATGAATGTGGTAGGGAGACAATTTCTATATAAAAATGGATTTAATTATCGCCCACAAATTTCCATAAGAATTATGGGTTAAAGTCATAAAATATTTCAAGGGAGATAGCCCACCTATAGCCTTAGGAAGGATAGGGTTTATCCATAGGCAATTTTTGTTGTCATATCCAACCAATATCCATTGTTAAAATGGGCTATATTCCTAGTCATTTCCCATTACTATATGTATTAAAACAAGGATATCTTGAATTTAATTCAATAATTACAATTAAATATATTTATATAAATTAACATAACTATATATAAATATATTTTTATATAAATATAAAAGAATTGTTTTAGAGGATTCGTAGATTATTCTTGTTTGTATACAAAATACCTAGGATCGAAACACATGAGGATTATATATCTTATAGAAAAAACTATAGTGATGGAAGATTCATGTGGCATTGGGTTGATTCATAGAGATGCACCTATAGCCACATTCATGATAGGACATAGCCATAAGAATTTTTTATGGATATATCCCCAAGTCTATAACCACACACTTTACGCCCACTGATGCCATGTTCATGCATATAACCCTTTCTATATGAAGAAAACCATGTTTAAGGCACCACGTCGATTTTGTGGGAGGAGTTGGATTTGCAAATCCCAATGATGCAATGGAGATTAAAGAGGCACAATGATACAATGGGCGTTCCTCATTCTTCATTAAAGGCCCAATGGATCTTTCCTTGAATGGATGGAGAAAATGGTCCTATAATGTCAATTATTCAATCCCAAACATGATTTTTGAATCATTTCCCACATGGTTTCACGAATTTGGAAGCCTTTCCCACATGGAGGATTCTAGAAATTGAATATTTGGTCACCAAAGTCGAATCTATTGGGATGTGAACTCAAATTCAAATATGGTGGGATATAATTGGAAATTTGTGTGCTAATTTTCCAAAAAGTCATTGGTAGAAATTATCTTTTTGAATTTAGAGGAACAAAGTAGTTTAGACTTTATGACTGTATGGTATTAGACCCTTTACTATTATACCACCCACTTGGCTATAAAAAGCCTCCCCCATGGATCTTGTATGGAATTCAAGACTTCATTGAGAGATTTTACTTTATTTCACTCTGTTGTGTGAGGATTCTCCTAGTTTTTCTCCAAGAACTTGAGCATTTTTGCCTTGTCAATCTACAAGATAGATTGATAATCCAAGAACACAAATCCCGTAATTCCATTCATCAACCAAAGTGCATTGTTGTGAGTATTGGCTATCACATTCCTCCATTTAGTGTGTTGTCAAAGAAGCATGTTTCACTCCTTATAGTGTTGATTGACTACTTGCATCCACTATCCATACCCATCATCCACCACTTATCCCTGAACAAAATCCTTCACTTTCCTCCCTATGCCATGAAGATTGGGTCACTCCGTGTCTATCACATTTGTTGGTATCAGATCTCTGGTTGACAAGGTAGGAATATATCCCTTCATTTACATTACATTTACCCCTTACCCCCTTTATCCTTCCATATTAATCACCCTT
Organism: Viscum album; assembly: GCA_963277665.1. Taxonomy (NCBI): domain Eukaryota; kingdom Viridiplantae; phylum Streptophyta; class Magnoliopsida; order Santalales; family Viscaceae; genus Viscum; species Viscum album. The sequence continues at coordinate 1,034,345,493 of OY728121.1, read as the reverse complement.
TAAAAAATTACGTTTCTTAAAAGCCTGCCAAATTTGCCTAGTCTCTGCAAGAATGGATTATTATAAACTCGGCCAAATGTTCAGTCATATGTTTTGTGAAATTTATTTTCTATTTGTGATTTTTATCCTGCAAAAAATAAAAAATATCACATTCTCTCAAATGATCATTTTGTGATTTTCAAAATTAAGTACATCCTTTATTTGAGAGAATCCAAAATTTTTTTATTACTCTACCTTCAATCATATTGTTTTCTAAAACTCCAAGAACAACACTTTTTTGGGAGATTTTACCAAAAAAAATGTAGATACAATTACTTCTTTGTTCATTACATTATTTTCACTTTCAATTGTCGTACATAAATTTCTCCATCATTTTACTTTATCCTTGTATTATAGTTAACTCATATTGTCATTACTTATTCTTATCATGAACAATTGGGGGAAACCCCCATTCCACAACTTTATATCCATTTCCACCCTTTTACCCATCTTATCTACCCTCTTTCACCCTTTCCCCTTAACCACTCAAGTGGGTTATGTTAAACCATCCCCGACACAATCTTGATTAAGGAAGGATTCGTAGAACGTGATCGTCCCAAAAAAGGTATTATATCTCATAAGGGCATGGAATTTGAATTGAGTGTTTAGAGTAAAGATAAATAAGAAAAAAAATATCTTGTGTGTTTAAGTGTTTGAATCTTGTTCTGTGCAGGTGTGCATGTACATTTTGTGCGTGTGGGTGGGTATATCTTGCATGTGTGAGTGCGTATCCCTGTGTGTGTGAGTGTGTACATCTTTTTTGTCTATGTGTGAATCTAGAATGTTTGAGTGAGTGTGTATCAGTATGTGTGTTCCCCAGGTGTGTGTTTGTGTTTGCGTAACTTATCATTGTAGAATATCGTGGAATTGTTTTTCTCATGTTAGCGATGAAGGTAGTCAAAGTTTATCTCCCACACCAAAAGCTACACAAATCCAAATGAATGCTTTGGTGAGACACATCAACAAGCTTCTTGATAGAAAGTTGGATGTTCTACATGATAGTATTTATGAATTGGAGAATAAATCAAGACCAAATATGATCCATGATAACCCACGACGTGCTATGAAACATGTCATACCCACATAATGGAGGAGGAGATGGTGAACTTTGATGATGATCGTGATGATTTCCCACAAAGGAGGAGGTTGTACCAATACGCTAGAGTTGGAAGAAGACAATATGATGATGACCGACTTGGCAGGATCAAGGTGAATGACCCTTCTTTTCAACGGAAAAGCGATCCAGAATCATACATGGAGTGGGAGATGCAGATCAAGAATGTATTTTCATGTCATACCTATTCCAAGGCAGAAAAGGTAAAACTGGAAGCCCTTTAATTCTTTGATTATGCATTAATACGGTGGGATAAATTTCAAAATAAAAAACACCAATAAGGAGGATGTTTTATCCCAACATGGGAAGGCATGATGTATGCCTTGAGAAATCTGTTTGTTCCCTCAAACTACCATAGAGATCACCACAAAAAAACATCAACGGATCACCTAAGGGTGTTAGACCTTATATGATTACTATAAGAAGATGAAAATTTCCCTGATTTGGGAAAACGTTGGGGAGGATCTGGAGGAAACCATGCCAATGTTTTTACATGGGCTCAATCGGGAGATTTCCAATCATGTAGAGATGTACAACCATGTGGAAATACAAGATATGATCCATTTTCCACCAAGATCGATCAACAATTCAAAAGGAGTAGCAATGTGAGGAAACCCACTACCCCTTTCACTCCGTGGAGAAATCTAAGGAAGGAAATTGGGGAACCATCCATGGAGAAAGAGGCGGTTGTTCGCAAAAGTGACAAGGTAATTCTTCCACCCAGGAAACCTAGTTTTGTGGCTAACCAATCCAAGAATATGGATATTCATTATTAAAAATGTCAAGGAAGATGTCACATTTCTACTGATTTCCCAAACCATCATACAATTACCATCAACAAGTTTAGAGAATGGGAGACCGATGGAGAGGGCATGGAAGAGACTGATGAAGAATATCCAGAAATTGATAGTGGAGAGTTTGTAAAAGATGGTGTGATTCATGTCATTAAGAGAGTTTTATGTGCACAAATGACCGTTGGAGATAAGTAGTAGTGAGTAAACCTTTTCCATACACAATGCAAGATCAGTGGGAAGGTATGTAGAATTATTATTTATGGGGGAAGTTTTAGAAATGTGGCGAGCACTGAGTTGGTAGAGTATTTTGGACTCCCAACTTTGAGACATCGAAATCCATACCAGATTTAGTGGTGGATTTATTGAGGGGAGATAAAGTTCACCAACCAGGTGAAGGTACTGTTCACCATCAGGAATTACAAATATGAGGTCTGGTGAAATGTTGTTCCTCTGAAGGCTTGCAATTTATTGTTGGGATGATTGTTGTATTATGATCAGCTAGTTACCCATAACAGTTTCTAGAATCGTCACTCTTTTGTACTCTTAGGGGAACCTATAACACTCAACCCCATGTGACCCAATCAAATTCTGGAATATCACATTTTGATAGAAATTAAAAAAATAACCGTTAGGGAAAAAAGAGAGAAAATGAAAATTGATAGAATGAGGAAAAGTGGTAAAATGAGAGAAGAAAATAAATGGATAGAAAATAAAAATCATGTGGGAAAAAGTATTTGAGAGAATAAAAAAGTGTGATGTTTGAAAAAAGAGTGAGGTTAAGGAAGCCTTTTTTCCACAACAAACCCTCCTAGTACTCATGTACAAAGAGGTGTTGCTATATACTAATGACATAACCCATTTGAAAAATGTTGTTGAGTCATTTTTTCTGAAGTATGATGATGTCTTTCTTGAAGAGGTTCTACTTGGTTTTCCACCCATTAGATGTATTGATCATTAAATTTACCTCATACCTGGAGGATCTCTACTGAACCGCCCTGCATATCACACCAACCCGAAGAGAAAAAATCAATTTATTGGAAATTTAAAGAGCTGTTGGATGTGGGATATGTTAGAGAGAGCCTTAATCATTGTGTTGTACCAGTTATTCTAGTACCAAAGAAGGATGAAACATGTAGAATGTGAATTTATAGTAGATCCATAAACTACATCACAGTCATGTATCATCATCCATTTCATAGGTTATATTATATTCTAGATGAATTAAATGGTTCAACTATTTTCTAAAAAAATTATTTATGAAGTAGATACCATAAACTTATGATGAAAGGAGAATATTAGTGTAAAAATGCAATTAAGACAAAACATGGACATTATGAATTGTTAGTCGTTTTATTTGGTATCACCAATGAACCTAGCACATTTATGAGGTTAATGAATCATGTCTTACATTCATATATTGGAATTTTTTTGGTATTTTACTTTGTTGGGATTTCGGTTTTTAGTAGGAATTTTCATGAACATGTATATCAATTAAGAAATGTCCTAGAGGTGTTACAAAATGAAAACTTATTTGGAAACATAAATAAGTGTTAATTTTTCCTTGAGAAGATTGTTTTCCTTGGATTTTTTGTGACCAGAAATGGATTTGAAGTTGAAACTGAGAATATAAAATAAATTCAAGAATTGCCAACTCCAACATTCATTGGATAGGTAAGAAGTTTTCAGGAGCCTGCTTATTTTTAAAGGATATTTGTGAAGGAAATAAGCACACTAGAATCAGTGTTGACCAAGTTGAAAATGAATAATTTTCCATTAAAATGGGGGATAAATCAAGAGAATATCTTCCAGGAACATAAGGAGAGAATCACCCACCCCCCTCTACATGCACTCCCAGACATTGGTAGGACCTTTGAAATTGAATGCTATGAAAGAAGAATTGGTATTGGTGCAGTACTCATACAGTATGGTAATCATATTTCTTATTTTAGGGAGTAGTTAACTGGCCCAACTCTAATCTATGCTACATATGACAAAAAGTTGTATGTATTGTTGATAGTTATAGAAACATTGAAACCTTATATTTGGACTAAAGAATTTGTGATCTATTATGATCATGATTCTCTTAAATACCTTAAGGGCCAACATAAAGTAAATAAGAGACATGATAGATGGATAGAATTCATTGAATCTTTTCCATATGTCATAAACCATAAAAAGGGTAAATAAAATATTATGGCCAAAGCACTTTCACATTGATATTCTATTTTATCCTTATTGGATTCAAAACACCTCTTTTTATTGCATTAAGGATTTATATGCTACATATATTGATTTTAGAGAACCATATGGACATTTTAAACCTGGGGTTGGTTGGGGAAAGTTTTATTTACATGATGGATTCATATTTTATATTGATAAGATATGTATTCCCAATTTCTCTATCTGTTTACTTTTACTAAAGGAATCAAATTCTAGTGTGTTAAAGTGATATTTTGGTGTTGAAAAAACATTAAGTGTTCTTAGGGATAATTTTTATTATCCTAGGATATCTAAAGATGTTGAAAAATTTATGGGAATGTGCATTGGTATCCATAGGGAAAAATAAAAACAAAACCCACATAGGTTATTTCTTCTTCTCCAAATCCCCAAAACCCTTGGGATGACAAATCAATAGAATTTATTTCAAGGTTACCAAGGAATAAGAGGGGGATAGATTCTATTTTTGTTTTGAAGGATCAATTTTCTAAAAATTTACATTTTATTCCTTGTCATAAAATAGATGATGCCACTAATATTGAAAAGATTTTCATTTAGAAAGTAGTCCAACTCCATAGAATGCCAAGAAAATTTTGTCATATCAAGACACAACATTCATGAGTTACTTTTGGAAGACCATTTAGAGAATCCTGGGTACAAAGATAATATTTTACACTACTTTTCATCTGAAAACTGATGGGAAAATAGATGTGGTAAATCGGACACTATCATCCCTTCTATGAACAATTGTCATGATGAAACTCATGAATTGGGAGGAGTGTCTTCCCCATGTGGAATTCAAATATAGCAGGACAAATCACTCCACTACTCAATATTCTCCATTTGAAATATTGTATGGTTTAAACCTTATTTCCCATGTTGATCTAGTTCCTTTTCCTTTATAGGAATAAGATAACATTGATGCGAAAGGGTGTGCTGAATTCATCAAAAAACTCTATGAAAAGGAAAGGAAAAATATCCAGTGTATGACCTAGAAATATGTTGATCATGAAAAAAATGGTCACAATGAAGTTTTGTTCGAGCCCGGGGACTTGGTATAGATTCATATGATAAAGGAGAGATTTCCCAACAAGAGTAAATAAAAATTCAGGCCATGAGGATAAAAACCTTTTTGAGTGCTTGAGAAGATTAACAACAATGCCTAGAAGATATATTTTCCTGGTGAGTATGGTGTAAGTTCCACATTCAATGTTTCTGATATTTCTCATTTTTTGGGTGTAGAGGATGATCATTTAAGGACAACCCGTTTTCAAGACGGGAAGGATGATGAGAACCATGTTAAAGGCACTATGTCGATTGTGCGGGAGGACGAGTTGGATTTCCAAATCCCAATGATGTGAGGGAGATTAAGGAGGATCAATGCTACAATTGGTGCCCATCTTTCTTCAATAATGACCCAGTGGATCTTTCCATGAATTGATGGAGAAAATGTGCCTATAATATCACTTATTCAAGCCCTAAAATGATGTTTAATGCTTGGCCCAAGTGGTTTCATGAATTTGGATGCCTTGCACACATGGAGGAATCTAGAAATGAATTATTATGACACCAAAGTCAAATCTGGTGGGCTATACACTCAAACTCAAATACAATGGGCTATAGTTAGAATGTTATGTGCTACATTTCCAAAAGTCATTATTGGACTTTATATTTTTGAATTTAAGGGAGAAATTTATTTTAGACTTTATGTCTTAAGGTTATTAGACCCTTGACTGTTGTACCACCCCCTTTGTTATAAATAGACACCCCCATGGAACTTGTGTGGAATTTAATACTTAATTGAGTGCTTATTCTTGGTTTCGCTCTATTGTGTAAGGATTATCCAGGTTTTTCTCCTAGCTCTTGGGAATTCATTCCTTGTAAATATACAATTTATACTGGTGATCCAAGATAAAAAAATCCCACAATTTCGTCCCTCAACCCAAGTGTGCCGTAGTGTGGATTGGCTATCACATTTGACCCCTGAGTTTTTTTTCTATGTAGTAGGTTGTGCTCCATATAGCATTGATAGACTACTTGCATCCACAATCCAAACCCATCATCCGCCACTTATCCCCAAACTATATCCTTCATCTGCCACCCTACGCCGTCTAGATCGGGCCACTATGTGTATCTCACCTCACTATACATGTAAAATGACATATAAATGGTTCACTTTCTCATGCAGTATAATTTGCATTTATTAATTGAAAATATTTGTTAATAAAATTTTATTATATTGATAATGTATTAAAAAAATATTTATTTATTTTATAAAATGAATATTTATCAAAAAAATGAGATAAATATCAAATTATATGGTTTAAAATCATTGTCAATGTAGTGGTATTTTATTTTCTATGACCACAATTTTCATGGTTGAAGTGAAAAATTCATAAAAAGTTCTCTCAAAATTGCTATAAATACACACACATCATCCAATTAATCTATAATAAACAATAATTTGACATTGATATATGATAAAATTGTATACCAATATACCCAAAAATTGGTTCTTATGGTTTAAATGTGTTTCTTCCCAAGAATTATGATGCTATTTTACAATGCAAGAGTTCATAATCTCTTCAATTACATTATTTTAGAGGAATTTCTAGTAAATTTTAATTTTAATATGAAATTTTTTATTGTAAGTTATAATATATACATTTCTGATATATTAATGAGATATTATTATTCCATCTCATTATAAAACATTAACTAGTCATTATAATCCAATTTATTTTGATATGTTAAAAAATGATAATCCATATCCATATATATTCCATAAATTTCTGGTATGATGGATGTATTGTTTATAAAATGGGGACCTTTTTTGTGTAATTATGACTATGAGGTATCCAAGTAAGCCTCTATTAAATCCCTAGTGGGATAAATTTTATTTTATATAAGCATAACTTTGGAGATAAAAAACCGACAGGGATGTTTCTCCTCAAGGATATTTTATATACTTACCGAGAATCAAATATGTATATTATATAATCCTATTTTAGTAGACAATTTTATATTACTCCTTTATTTTATTATAATTGTTAAATATTATATCAAATGTCTATTTCTTATTTATTTCTTAATGAGAAGAATTTATCCTATAGTAGAACTAAATTATCATCAAATTGATATGGATAGTTTATACTTCCTGGTTAATATACTGTAGTTTCTTATTTGATTAATGGATATTCAAATAGATATTATTTTCATTAATTTTATTTAGGTAATATTGATTATACATATATCACTTAATTCTAAATGAAGAAATGATGATTATTTAGACAATATTATTTACTAGGTTTCTTTGGGAATATTACTATATGTAATTTTTTTCCATTCCTCTAATTTGATGAATGAGTTGGAATTATAATGTGATGGACATAGAATATATTCATATAATCCTCTGAAGAAATGATAGGTATCATGAGACAAAATGGAATATGTATTTTCTCTATAGATTCCCATTTTGGAATGATATCTTGTATGTATCCTTGATTGTAGGGTTATGATGTTTGTCATTATTTATTCCATCAATATTAAATTATTTATTACAATCACAGTGAGTAATTATTTTGATTATTATATTTTCCATTGATATAATATAATTAATGTTAAATTTTTCATTGAATTATTTAATTATTATTTCTTTCCAACATATCATTTATTTCATTTTTTTCTTTTTTATATTTCCATGTACCCTATGCCTTACTAAAAAAAAGAGATCATTCCTTTGTTCTACAATTTCAATAGGGATCTATGGATAATAAAACATTTGACTTAAGGATGATATCATGAAGCTTATAAATTTTTATGTATTGTTATAGTGTATATTTAATGTTAAACATAATGTTTTGTTATTCTTGGTATCTAATCTATTCTAATTACTAAACTTATAGATCCCATGTATTGTGATATATGTATTTTATATAATATTAATAAAAAACAATCAGTTTTATTTACAAGATCCTAGGGGTGGTCTATTTCTCAATTCATGAAAATATGAATCTGAAATTATTACTAAGTATGAGTAAATTAATACATGGATATAGAGACATATTGATTATTATTTATAAAATCTTCAATAAATGATATATCACTCTTATGATGGACTAATTATTTTCCTTTGAAAGGGAATTATTCTCTCAATCATTTTCATCATATAGGTTGATAGTCAAAGTTTCAATAAGGAATGAGAAAGGGTTCTCCATGTTTTATATTCTCCAATTTAAAGAATATTATAATAGGTACAATTAATACTATATAGAAATGATTTTTGAAGTATGGAATAATTTGGTGGTATATTTTCTAAAATGAAATAATTATCGAAAGACATACCCTAAAGATTACTTCAAGGTTATGAGAGTTCTCTTCATGTATGGAAATAAAGACCATTAAGCTTATGAGTTAAAAAGAAAGAAATAATATATTAATGTCTAATTCCTAAATTACAACGTGATGAGTCTATATTCTAATCAAGACCACAAGAAATAAAGATATATAATTTATAAAATCTCAATAGAGAAGTGACATGATTCTATAATTACAATGTTAGAAGTTATGATTCTGAATGATATGATAGTAGATACATTGATCATTAACATAAAGATATATAATACAGTATTTGACTTAGGATCTATAGACTATTATTTTTTTCATGTTTACTTTGAACATCGATTCATCCCTTGATAGATCATGGTATTAGTTTTTTTAACAAACAAATTTTCAATATTATTGTAAATAAATATATTGGGGTATCTCAATTAAAATTCATCAATGTTTTTTAGTTGTAATTTTTTAAATAAATAGTTTCAATTGACTTATTAATAGGATATATTATCTCACCTTAAGGAAATTATTTGGTAAGAATATGATCAAATTAAATAAATGGAAGAGAGTTAAATCATAATAATATAGGTTATATCTATTATGTAGGATTTTATTAATGTATTCAGTGAATAATTTATAGGATATACATGAACTGGAAATCTCAATTAACCTTATACTTGATGCAAAAAATGTATGTATACCTCCATAGAGAATGAATCAAGTATAATTTCTTGAATTAAATAAATAACTACATGTGTTTTGTGAAAAGGGATTCGTAAACTATTGTACATCAACATGGGGAGAAACTATTCAATTAATATAGAAGAATAATGTTCCTATGAATATTTTCATTAATTATATAATAATTCATGAAATCATTATTAAGAACAATTAAACTCTAACACACATTAATGATCTGTTTAATCACCTTTAGGGGTATTAATAATCCATATTGATTGATCATCATTCTGTTTATCATCAATTAATAGTTAATAAGGATAATATATAAATGATTACTTTTTGGTATGAGGTGTGGTAATTATGAGCTTACAATAAAAAACATTATTAATAAATCCACCCTCCATTCTTACTGAAATGACAAATATATTATTCAGACATTATCTTTATAAATTTATTATGCTACTCATTATTGACATATTGATATACTATGAATGGTAGTAAGAGAATGCGAAAAATTCTAGCATTTTTCTTGATACTCTTATTGATAAATTTTTATATGGGAATTTCATTACGTGTGACTTTTAGATTTAAAATTTCTCTATTCGTGGAGATATTTTCTCAAATAGTTGGAATATCTACTGATTCTTCAAGGATGGTGGTGGTCAAAAATATGGCCCAGATATATGAATAAAGCAGTGGTACATATTTTCATTTTATTATCTCATTATTTTCATCGACCTGATTAGTTAAACAATTTATCAATTTTATATGTAAATTGATCAAATTCATAGGGATTGAGGAATGTGAAGACTGTATTGAATAATAATAGAATATATTGATTAATGAAATTATATTCACATTAGTATTTGGTAATGAGGGTATATTTTTTTATTGTGATGACTCAATGGAATGATTGTGTTGTGTCCTTATGAAAAATATTACGATTTTTACTTATGCATCAATGAAATTAAATTACAGTAAGTAAAAATATCAAACTATATATCTTAATTTTCAGGCTATAATCCTTTATTTGATGAAATAGAAAAATATATTTACTATGAAATATGTGTCATTTATACAGATCATAAGATTTTGAAATATATATTCACAATGAATGTTCTTGAAATAAGATAATGGGGAAGTGTATAACTACTCATGTACTATGAATTCATGATTTATATCTTATATATGAAAGAAAACAAGGAATAATATTCATTTATAAGGAATTATCAAGGATTTCTATTGATGGTATGGATGGAAAAGTACATAATTATTATGGATATAGTAAATTGAAACCTAAAAATAATTATGTATGAGAAAAACATATATTTTCTATGAATATTACCATTAATCATTAATAATAACATAAGTAAGTCATAAAAAGATGAAAAGGTTATATAAAAGAAAATTAAATTTATTAAATATGGGCTATTAAATGACTTTAATGATTGAGTTGGTCTATAAATGATTGGAAAGAAAAGATTTATTTCATCTCTGCATGAGATGAAGATAGAATTTCTATATTATTCCGATATCTAAATTTACACTTATAAATGTGAAAAGGCTAAGCTTAAAGAATTATTAAGAGATAATTTTATGTGGGCCAACATGATGCCTGAACTTTTTAACTATGTATCAAGACTCATTGTAATGTCTTATATTATTTTAAATAAAATTCCCAAGATGACTGAATAAAATTTTTATTAATTATTTTAGTTATAGAAGATACATAAACTACTTTGATTATTTCTCAAATTAAAAAATATATATTATTATATTTAAAGTATCATTAATAATTTTAGGCATCGACAATATAGTCCTTGAAAATTGACCATTATGATTAGAAAGTATTGTTGGTTATGATATAGAATAATTGACACATATTTAATAAGAAATTTCATTTACTTGTAGTATCACACCATACAGAGACCATGTATCATAGAATTTGGGGGATATGAAATCATAGGGATATGCCCTGGAACATTCCAAACATGAAATCAAAAAAATTAAACATGAAAAAAACTTCTTAAAGGATATATTCAATCTTTCCAAGATAATAGAAAAACCCATATTTGCTAAGCATCTCCAAGAAAGTACCACTATCGTAGACCTCACCCATATAGTTTACTATATACTAATAAGGTGTTATTTATATAACCCATAATAATATGATTTTTCTTCTTCATTTTAATTAATAATTAATATCTTTTTCTTTTTAATTATTACTTTTTATATACAATTATATGTGAGTTGATGAAAAAAATGATATAAAAACCCAATTTTTTGTTTTCTGAATGTATATTTTTTTAAAAATGTTTTTTTAAAATTTATTATTTTCAGAAAAATAATTATATACATATAATACTCTAATAAAATAATTATTATTTAAAAAAAATTGATAATATAATTTAATGATGACTCATATAATCTTAATAAGGATTAGAACATTGTTATTGTCGAAAAAATAATAACTTTATTTTAAATAAGGTTTTTAAATATATGAGTAAATTTTAATAAATAGAGTACTGTTTTGTTAAAATAAATATTTTTTTGGAGTTAAGAATATTAGGATTATTTAATTTTTTATTTTTTCATAATTATATGAGAGAATGTAATTTTTTTGGTATAAATGCAATACTAGATAAATATAAAGTCTATATTATGACATCATAGTGGTCGAAAAGTGAGATAATAAATGATATAAAATTAATCCATCTCCAAATATAGATATATACACTTTAAAATAATGTGTTTATATGTTAATTTCATAATTTTAAAAACCATTATTAAATCCACATAATCAATATTATATTTCTATGTTTAATTTTTTTTGTGAAATTGAATCACTCCTACATCACCAATTGAAATAATTTATTATAATTGTTTCTTAAACATATAAAATATTGGAAAAACTATTTTTTTTAGATTAAATGGAAAAAATGTTAAAGTTTGTGGTTTTGAATATTTTATCATATAATTTCCAAAACTGATGTTTAGAAATTAATAAATAATTTCCAAATATTTTTCTAAAAATGCACACCAAATATCCAACTCCAAATTTATAGATCCCATTGGGTATTAACTAAATCCACATATAATTTGATAAATCCCACCCAAGGTGTTCCCATTCTCTTAAGAACCTATTCCTAAGAATTTAGAAGTATGATCCGAAGGTAAGGGATTCTATCCATCTCCACTTTATTCCAGAACTTCCATTATATAACGAAATTTTAATTTACAATTTATAATGTTTGAATATTTTTTAACACATAGACTTGATAATATTATTATTTAGAAGTAATTAGACACCACATATCACTCTCATTAAACCCATACATGAATCTCTATTTATACATATTTTTCTGCTGAAAATATCCTTCGATTTTTCAATGTAAAAAATTTGTATTATGAATAACCGTCCCCATTTACACTAAAGGGTATTCAGCTATATTTCGATATCATTCATTTATTTTGGACGTACATTTATGTAACCCAAACTCTTTATGAATTTGATTAAATATGATGAAATTAATTACTAGGTTATATGATCTATGTGGAACACAAATGAATGTACATGATATGAATGTTATGGCTGGGACAAAAATAATATAGTCCCATAATGAATTGGGTAATTTTTTTATCTAATTAGATACAATTTATTGTGTAAAATCGGTTACATTAATCACATTATGTTATTTCAACTCAGTTTTTAGCCTTTATATAGCCTTCTGATTTCATGTTTCATGATGTTTGCACATTCATGTGTGTCCTTGAAGATAGCAACCCATTTCATGATTTGATCATCTTGTTTATGGTTAATAACCATTTTATGGAACCATGGAATTACTTGTTACTAAAATTTATTAATTTCATTGAATTATTCCTTGATTATTCCCTTATTAGGCTTTATAGCTCACCCTTTTCATATGTACATTCCCAAGTCATCTCGTATAGTTTTTGAAGAGAGATGTAATATTAAGAGCATGTTTTGGAGTGTAATATACTTTTGTTATATCCCTATTTGTGTTTATTTTTTTATTTAATTAATTACCTAAAAAAACTATGCCTGTCAATATTTTTGGATTGTATTATGATTGTATTTAAATAATAAATCTTGAAATAAGGTGTGTTAAAAATATGGGTTTTCATAATTCATATTCAAGCAATATCATATTATTTATTTTGGATTGCAATTATCAAACATTAGTAAACAACATAGATATAAGATTTTTCATAGAAAAAACATCACTAAATTATAGAAATGGATATATTATAAATAATGTTAAATTTTGTATTGAATTATTGAATTATTATTTATTTCCAACATATCAACTATATCAATTTTTATTTGTTAGACTTCATTGTAAACAATTACATACTAAGAATAAGAGATCATTCCATTATTCAAAAATTTCTCTAGGGATCCATGAAGATTACTACATTTGACATAAAGATGATATCAGAGAACTTATAAAATTTTATTTATTGTTATAGTACACATTTAATTTCAAACATAATGTTTTCATATTCTAAGTATCTATTCTCTAATGATTAAAAAAATATTAGATCTCATGTCTTGTGATATATGTATTTTATATAATTTTAATAAAAAATATATCAATTTTATTTTACTTGATTCTAGTTTGTTATATTTGGAATCAGATCATGTTTCAAAGAGTTATTACAAATAGAATTTAGATGAACAAGGTTAGAAAATTGTACCCTAAGATAAACCCCTAGCTAATTCATAGAATTTATTTCGAATAGATACTATGCATAATATGAAATTTTAATAAATAAATATTAATTATATATTATGTCCATAATTGATGGTGTTATTCCAGAATAAATTAAGTATATATCATTTAAAAAAATCATAATTGGAGGAATTAATACTATGTCAACACCGGTAATCAATATAGGTACTTCCCCTAATCAATCAAACGAATCTCATGTTAGAGATAATAAAATTATGAATACAATTTGGAAGTGAAATTGGATTTTAATGAATAAAAATTCCCAAATAGAACAACCTATTTAACATTAACATGTTATGACAACATAAGAAGATGAAAATTTCCCTGATTTGGGAAAACGTTGAGGAGGATCTGGAGGCAACCATGCCAATGTTTTTACATGGGCTCAATCAGGAGATTTCCAATCATGTAGAGATGTACAACCATGTGGAAATACAAGATATGATCCATTTTCCACTAAGATCGATCAACAATTCAAAAGGAGTAGCAACATGAGGAAACCCACTACCCCTTTCACTCCGTGGAGAAATCTAAGGAAGGAAATTGGAGAACCATCCATGGAGAAAAAGGTGGTTGTTCGCAAAAGTGACAAGGTAATTCTTCCACCCAGGAAACCTAGTTTTTTGGCTAACCAAACCAAGAATATGGATATTCATTATTAAAAATGTCAAGGTAGATGTCACATTTCTAGTGATTTCCCAAACCAGCACACAATTACCATCAATAAGTTTAAAGAATTGGAGACCGATGGAGAGGGCATGGAAGAGACGGATGAAGAATATCCAGAAATTGATAGTGGAGAGTTTGTAAAAGATGGTGTGATTCATGCCATTAAGAGAGTTTTATGTGCACAAATGACTGTTGGAGATAAGTAGTATTGAGTAAACCTTTTCCATACACAATGCAAGAGAGAATGTGTTGTAGAATATTGTAATTCATCAGTTAATGGTCTTGTGGAAAAACCATATGTTTGAAGAGGAAACATGGGAATGTAAACATACTATGAGGGATAAATAACCCCACTTATTTGATAAGTGAATAAAATTTAAAAGACGCAATTTCCAAAAAGGGGGATGGATGTAACATCCCAAGTAAATAAATAATAATAAATTTACATATTTATTAATATCTGTGAATTAATTATTAATGTTATTTTAAAGGGGATACTGTGTTTGATGGAGTACCTGATACATTACAACATGTTTCTTTGAATTCTAATGTTACACATAATACTAAGTCATACTGAAAAATAATAATATAATATAATTCTAAATGGTTCTTAACGACTTGTTGTTGTATTGGAGGGAATGAATAGAACTAACTACAATATGATTATACATGTTTTTGTTAAATTTTTTACATCTACCCAATAAATGTTAGAGGCTAAAAATGTGAATTAATATAATTTTAAGCATAAATACTCTAATATTATTTAAAAGGTCGATTTTCCGCCTTTTAAAGGAGATCTCTATTTAAATCTATTTTTGGTCAATTTTACATGTTCTATTTGACAAAATAAAAATTTTCATTCGAATCAGGATATCAAAATTTACATTTAGTAACTTTTGGGTATTTTTCTGATAAAATTCATTTTTTGATTAATAGTGAAAATGCTGAGTAGTAGTTAAAAACGTGAATATTTAATTTAAATGATATTTTACCGTTTCAATGAAATTAATTTCTAAAATCTAACAAACATAGTTGATATTATCAAATAAAATTCTGTTCAATAAGATGAAAATCATTTTTGGTGAATAGTGTCTTTTGACTATTATTTACCGCGGTTAAAAATAGTGAAATCAAGGTAAAACAATTATTATAATAATATTAAAATACCTTAACACTTGTTCTAACCTTATTGGATGTTTAATGACCGACCAATACAATCCATAGGTGAGACTTTTGGCTTTTAAATCCATTTGGTTAAGATAATGATATTAATAACATTTTATTTAATGTAAAAATAAAAATATCATAAACATGTATTATTTTGTTAAAACCATTTTATTGGGGGGTTATACAATTGATATATTTGATAATAAATATTATTTAAAAAGTAAAAAAGATATCCAAAATCATGGTATTTTATTTATAATTTTTATACATCAAATAAATTAAATTATTTATGACACAATAATGATGCAATGTTTACCTCATTAACGAATGATTTAATGAAATAAGATTATAATGATTAAAACAATATCCAAAACCAGTAAAATTATTATTGGATTATTTTATTTCGAATAATAGTCATCATATATTTGACTTTAAAATGTTTTCGACCTTTAGATACTGAAATTAATTATATAATATAATAATATTTTCAAGAATTCCCAAAGAGCCCATCCTCCCCCTTATAAAAAGACCTCACCTCTAACCCATTAATCACACCTCTCAAGCACCTTGGATCATCACACCTCTAGCCAAATAATCTCTCAAGATCAATATATTCTACCTAGAAGCCTTACCTTAGGCTTAAGGTGCTTCATGAAATCATTTTGGTTCAAACCAAATGGAGTTACCCGATTTAAAGGTAAACTTTTCTCTTAAGTTATTTTCTTTTATTTTACTCTCCAAACCCCTAAAATCTTTATATTCTTATCTTTTATAAAAACACTATTATCCAAAATATACTACGATATGGTTATGAGAAGGATTATAACAACACTTATACACACCTCCGTCAAATTGGTAATGAACATACTATTTCTTTGGACAATAAACTAATGCCTCACGAAACAATGACTGTTCAATTATCTCCTACCACCTCTTATGGTTGACATTAATATGGAACTGTATTTATATGTGATATATATTATATTAATATTGTTTCTATGCTTATTTATTTTTCCCTTATATAATACCTTTATGGTTTCCTTAGTGGGTAAATACGATAATTTCATTTGGGGAAGTGCGGACTAGTCCCCCTCAAAGTGATATGCATCATTCATGACATACATGGAACATATAAATGATAGAGTTATTGAAATTATATATTATATTATACTAAAATTAAAATATAAGTAGGTATAATTATGTTTTCATTCCATCACATTTGAAATAGAAATGAATGATGCGTTCATGCGTACGTACGACTTATCCTCTCCATGATCGGATCATTTCATTTCTTTCCTCCAAATGTTATGTACTATTATAAATACATACATATATATTGTATATATATGATATCTAAATCATTAATATCATTTTGAAGATAGTGGAACTTTGACCACATGAACAACATGTAACTATAATAAGATCATTTTTACTCAAGTACCAAATATCGACAAAACGACCATAATTAAATTAATTGATTACATAATGTTTCTAACAGGGTAATAAGTAATATAAAAGGAATAATAAAATTGAAAATGGTTATTAATCAATTAGAAATTAAATTTAGTTTATTATTCTGGTGATTAATGAACGAAAGGATCAAGTCAGACCCAAGTAAGGTACTTCGTCTCAATATCCTTTCATCAAGGCATATTTTGTTTTATAAATGAAATTCTTTTATACATTGTATAAACATCTTTGAATTTTCATTTCATTGAAAGGGAATATTTTTCTACAATGTGTTTTACTAAATGAGAAAAAGAGAATGTTTGTTTTAACATTAGTGGTGACAATGACCTTTTCCGCCACCACGTGTATTATTTGATCTATGGTTCCCTTAACAAGTTGTAATGTTTTTAAAGGAAAATAAATACCATATACTCTTATATGTAATTTGGAATTGAAAATGGTTTTGATAATGGATTTTTTATGTCAACATATTAAAATGATATATTGTTATTACAAAGTGGGAATGTTATATTTCCTTTATTCTTATGTCATGCGTTATGATTATACTATGGTTTTTTTGAACTGTTTATGTATACCGGTGGTTCCATGATAAGCCTAGGGAGGGTGAGCCCGATATTGCTCTCCAATGCATAGGGTAACGTGATAGAGGTTAATGTGAATGTTTATCCTAATAGTTTTAGGGAATATACTGTGATGGGAATTCCAAATGTAACTCTCTACATGGTTGTGAAAGCTAAAACGTAAGTATGTTATGAATTCCACAAGTAACCTGAATTATTTTATGATTACTATGCGTTATTCATAAATATTATGATATCATGAGGTATGATAAAGAGATTATGTTATGTATGTATTTGTGATCTAATGTTTTGTTTCTTTGTTTTATAACCCTTACTGAAATTTTTATGCTCATCCCATGTTTTGAATTGTTTTTCACAGGACATAAAAACAAATAGGGTCATGGATGGGATCAAGGGAAATTAATGTTGTCTAAAATAGGGAACTAGACATTACTTTTTTTTCAATAGTTTTTATTTTATTAAAAAATATGGAAACTGTGTATAAGTGTCTAGTTTGTAATTTTTGAGATGTAATGTAATAGTTGTGGCCAAATTCACTAAAACAATAAACCTGAAAAGATACTCAATGTGGATAATCCATTTAATTCATGATTATGTAATGTTACAATGCTGGGTCCTTATACCTCTAGACTTCATCTGAGCCTCCTCCAAGAGACTTAGTCTTCAAAAACACAAAAATGATTTATTCATGTGTATTTGGGACCATACATCAGATACATCTCAATCCATTCTCTTCCTCAAGAATCCAAAACCATCCCAAAGAAGAAATACAAATGGGTCATTCGAATGGCCACCCACGGAGATACCCCTCAATGATTTCTCCACCATATGAGATCACTATATAAATAGGGGAAGAAGTACGAAACCATGAAACAAGCACAACCGGCTCCCAAACACTATCCCGGGAGAGATACCTCTCAATGTTGATAAATCTACAACAAGTAATAATTGAATTCCATCTCATAACTGGAAAGGGTCTATAACCACCAAAATAATTACAATAGAAGAGCTAAACATCAAACTACTCGGGGTACTGAGCATGTATCTACGACACAGATTCCCATGTACGACACATGAGAGTTCATAAGAAGATAATGATGGAGATACGAAACATTATGAGAATAATGTATCAGTCTCATCTGTGTGGTAGAGATATCTGATGCACCATGACTCCATCATGAGAAAACACCATCAAAGTCCGAATAAATCATGGAGAAATAATTCTCCAATTACCAAACCATTGATTCCCACAATTGGTGTCACCTCCTGGAACACATGTTCTCCAACATCAAACCTGATAGGTATCCTCCTAGGATAGTAATAATATTTCTTATGATCATGTGATGCCTTCATCCTCCCGTGAATCACATGAAGCATCTATGTCATATTATTTTCCATTTCTGGCCTGAAAATTGCAGACTCTACAACCCCATTCCAGGACAAAAGATAATGGAATGGTCATCCATATAAAGATTAAAATAGTTCCATGATGATGGTCGAGTGAAATCTATTATTATATGTGAACTCTGCCATGTGAAGGTGCCCCATCCATGATCCTCCAAAATCCGGAAACAAGAGAATAACATGATTTCAAGAGTTTGGATGGTACACTCTGTCTAACCATCCGTATGAGTATGAAAATAATTACTAAGGCAGATATGATAACCAAATGAATTTTGGAGACTTCTCCAAGGAATAAATGTAAAACATGGATATCGATCTGAATTGATCTCGCTTGGAATATGTGGATTCTCCCCAAACCCTCCAGATACAAGCTTGATTGGACCTCCACTGTTCTCTACTCCTTGATCTCAATAAGGTGAGATTAATTTTCCATAAAATCTACTTCTACCCATATAGCATCATAGCCTCCTTGATCTCAAGGTAAACCTGTAACAAAGTCCTTGCATATGACCTCCCACTTCATCTAAGAAACATATAATAGTTAGGGAAACACCCATAAAAACTGTTCCCAGCCTTCTTCATCTAGAAAACCAAACACTAAGACACAAACTATGCAATTTCACGCTTAAACCTCGACCACCAATACTGACCCTTGAATTCTCGGTAAATCATTGTCATTCCACCGTAAATCCAAAGGTGTACTATTGAACACTATTATAAACGTCTCATGCATAAAAAATGGATAAAATACACCACTAAAAAAACATTCAATGTTAAAAATATTTAAAACAACCATAAGCGGCCTCTCCACCAACAAATCATTCTATCTAGACCTCCAACTCATGATCACCCAACTAGGACACCTCTAATGGCATCACAAAAGATTACTACACCATCATATGAGAAAGGGAATATTTATCCCCAGAATCTCCTTAACTAGGTGAATAGATGAATGTTCTTCCATCACCCTCTATGAATCAGTAGATTACCACATTTTATCACTATGTGACTTCCTACTCATCCTATTGACTACAACATTTCCTTTTCCAAGTGTATATGAAATATTGATTTTGTAATCTTGTAAGAACTGCATCCACTAACATTGATTCATGTTCACATCATGTTATGAAGAATCATACCACACACTCTAATTATTATTAAAGACTGGAATTTGGTCACTGATGTGGTAATGTCTCCATAACTTCGGGGAAAACTCTAGTGTCCCAAACTCGAGATCATAGGTGGCATAGTTACACTAATGGGTATGTAACTGTTGATACTCATAAGGAAAAACTGATATCTACTACATAAGAAAATATCATATCCCAAGAGGCTTAGCGTCATAGAAAACCTTGAACTGAACACTTTCTGTTGGCAAAAAAGAACTGGAGAACTGACAAACATCTCCCTCAGAAACTCAAAAGCCACCTGACACTGATCAGTCCACAAGAATGTCATATCCTTTTTGTTCAACACTGTTAAAGTATTCACAACATGAGGGAAATTGGATATGAACCTATAATAACATCTTGAAATACAAATAAAACTTCACACATCTTCCAATTTCATATGGGCATCCTAATTCAAAACTACTTCTATCTTCGACAAATCCACAACTAGTCCATGTTGCGATAGAACATGGCCCATGAAACAGACTTCTCATTCCAAAAACCCACACTTCTAAAACATCCCAAAATAGATATTATGGAGAAGAACTCCTCAAATACCCCAAAACTTCTATGAATTATCTTCCATAGACCTATGTACACCTGGATTTTATTGATGAAATCCACCAAGAACTTATCCCGGAACATATGGAACCCAATCATCGTTTACCCTGGGAAAATAGCAGGAGAATTCATCGCAGCAGAATGAATCATAATGAAATCTTAATTCCCATGATGATAATGGAATGAATTCATCAAAATATCCTCATATTTCACTCACATATGATGATATAATGATCGTATATAAATATTCAATTAAATTCACCATTTAGTTTATCGATTAATTCGTCAATATGTGGAAGGGGATTTAGGTTCATCACATTCACTGGGTTAAAGAGATGACTATTGATACACAACTGCAATCATCCAAAATCATTATTTAAGAAAAAACATGTGCACCCCACCGTGAAAATAACAACCAAAAAGAACTTCATTACAATAGACCGTTGACTTGTATACATAGCTCTCGTATGTCAGAATGTGCCATCCTTTATGGAGACAACGATATAGGACATATGCCTCCCTATATCCCGATCCCAATCATGATCTCTCGATGAGGGGGTACCTCTAAAAACTAATCTGGAAAGACAAAAATGAAATCTTCCATGACCATAAAAAACACCAAATGCTTAACTTCCAAATGAACTCAGTAAGTGCTCAATCATAAATTATGACAATGAAGGAACATGCCTCTGACACAATCGAGGTTCTTACTTTCAAAAACCAACTAATATCTCTACATCGTCATCGAATAGCAGAATATTCGTCCTGAAGAAATCCAGAATTGCCTCAATGATTAAAACAAATCCATGCTAAGGATGAAATCATATTGTTGTATCTTCAATAATACGAAATCTCCCCATGAGCGGTGTTTCCCCCGAACTAGATCACAGTCTCTACATACATCAAACATGTCATCTCAACCTGCAACTAGTATTGTAAACGCCAAGGGAACATGAAGTATGTCTACCTCACATCAAAAAGCATGGATAAGGGAAAGTGATATGAAGGAGTGAATCTCAATTGAATCAAACAAGACATGCACTCAAGTTGAAAACAAGAAAAGAGTACCACGAATGAAATCTATCATGCCTAGTGCTGATAATGCTAAAGAAAAAAAGATGACCACAACTTGTTCTATGGACTCTCTGGCCATGCTAGTGACCAACTCCATGGCAGAACTATACTCTATAAGGATGGAGAATATCCAAGGAGTATCCCTTACCATACAGATTCCTTCATTGTTGATCCAAAACTAGTGCAACCAAATACTGTTGCCTTGACTGGAACTGCAACAACAGAGGAACATGAAGCGGAACACCTGGAACATACTAACTTCTCTGA
This sequence comes from Viscum album, assembly GCA_963277665.1. Classification (NCBI taxonomy): domain Eukaryota; kingdom Viridiplantae; phylum Streptophyta; class Magnoliopsida; order Santalales; family Viscaceae; genus Viscum; species Viscum album. The sequence continues at coordinate 1,034,323,194 of OY728121.1, read as the reverse complement.
ATGTATGTGATATCTCACCATTGATAACCACTTCCTACATAATATATTCACGTGTTTCTTACATTAGACATGGTCTTATAAACGCCTCCACATAAAAAACCAGACATTAATGGCTGGGACCTACCACGACCGATCAGAAGCTATTCTATCCTGACAAGTGGGAACCCCAGACCACGAATCCTCTTTATGAGGAATTCTAATAACTCTCCTCTCATGAGGATATGTTTCTAGAAAATTTCCTCTTGATGAACTATTCTCATTAAAATACCTTGAGATACGACTTTAGAATAGACTAGGTGACCTCACAATTGATATCTAGATGCAAAGATTACTATAAATGCCTCTCCTTATGCCCCATCTGGAAACATGTCCAATGCATATAACCAAAAGGATCATGAAAAAAATTATAAACTCTCACACACAGGAGGTACCCCAATGAAAGGAAAACAACTCCTAGCAAATATATGCCTTCTATATTGAAGAAAGAAACCTAGATATGAACTGGTCTTCAAACTCCTCCCATGGAAAATTTGACTCCTCATGTACCTTGAGAAACTGAAACCACCAATGCCTCGTTGCCCCACATAGAATAATCGAATCCAATGACATCCTATCCACATTATAAGAATAGATTGAACTGAATGATATATCAACCTCCTACTTCCAGAATTATGTGACTACTTATAAAATAAACCCCTCAAAACTCTATAAACTCTGCAATGAAACACCTAATGTTTCCTCCACTATGTGTCTTCATCATCAAAATATACTCTATGGTAATCTGTTGGCAGCACCTTCTGAACATCCTCTGTGCGAACATGACAAGGACATCGACCCGAAGTCATAACTGCAAAAGAAAAAACAATAAGTTCTCTTGAAAATGGGATATGTTGGACCTTAACATTAATTAATTTTTTTCTTTAATTCATTTTTGGTTAACCTATCCCAAGGTCTTCCCATTCAAACATCGATGAAAATAAGAATGATACTTGATCATTTTTGAGGTATCTACCTTACAACAAGTATCACCTTATCTAGTATCTACTATAAGTTTAATGTACATGAATTATATCCTTGGGGTCCCTAAATACCTAGGTCATAGCCGATCAACAATGTTTATAGTGCTTTCTAAACATATCTAACATTGTTCCCTACCAGCCCATGAAACCTCACATGTTACTATCTTGAAACATAATCTTATCCCTTACCACTACCTCTCTGATAAAACTCTATCATGACCCCCTCCCAAAAATTTATACCCATCATTGGCTAATAATGGTAGAAGAGAGATAATTTCCCTCGTGTCCCATCTCAAGTAGGCCCCTGGTTGGTGACAAGAATCGATGGTATAATAAACATACAGATGGGAGGCATTTCCCTCTAAGAGAAACACATGTTGAGGAGAGAGATAATACATACTCCAACCAACCCTATCTCGGACTAAACTATAAAAATAAAATCATGTAAAAAATAATAATTTTATTTAATAACTACTAAATATGAAAGGAAAAACAATAAGTCCCAAAAGAAATTAAATACGACAGTGACCATGAATTCCAAATATCTCCTACAACCCACAAGCTAGTTGTAAATTTCCTGATCTCTAAACCCCTACAAATGACCTGAAAAATCATTTTTATGTACATAGGTTCTATATAATAGTACACTCAGGAGGATCCTCTCTGGAGCCTCTCATGAAATAGTTAAGAAATAATGACAAAGCATAGTGAACAAGAACAAAAAATAACCCATCACCTAAAAAGGTTTACAATGTTCCAAGCCTCACTATGGATACTCTCACGAAGTATCACATAAATGATCATATTATATAATATGTAATATCAATGGTACCTTGATACTACTTCCACACTACTTCTTCTCTACCACAACATCATTCATGTCAACAAGTAAGCCCATATTTAACATTTTCCATCATCTACAGTGTCCTCCCCGACATCACATGCACAAACTGATGCATATCTCAACTTTAGGAATCTACTTCTACATCATATATAAGGCCTCCCTGCCCCACATACCACAAATTCCCTCCAGAATAAGCCATCGTAAGTTCACATCACATCTTGTCCTCCCTACCCCTCATACCTCCAGTCTCCTATCTATAAAACATCACTAGAAGAAGGAACTAACATAACATTCAACTCCATGTTTGAAATCATAAGGCACGTTTCCCTCAAAATAAAGAGGGAAACACATTCCCTATAAGGAATTAACCTTTCCACACAAATTATTCTTATCCTATCTTGAATTAACCAATTCATTATTCATAGTTTCCAACTACGGGAAACCTAAATGAAAACCTATACCGAACTATCAAAAATTAATCACGAAATTAATTAGACATGAATTTAGTACTTCTATCAACAATCATCAATATTCTTCATTTTCATTATCCAAATAAATTAAACATTCATATCTACATCAATTTTATTGACATAAAATTATTACAACAACAACTAAATTTATTAAATATTCCTCATTAACTAATTTTCAAATTAATTTATCAATTAATTCTTGCATTATGTTATTTACCAATTTCCGACAAGGGAAACATCCTAAACCAAGAATGGAATATATATCACTATATCTAGAAAATAAATAGGCATACTATTATCATATTATAAAGCAAAAACATCACTTTTTAATCGATACCAATTCATTTTTATTGTTCAAGTATGTAATTAGGAAAAATCCATTATGATCAATGGAGATAACTAATGGGAACTCGATGATTTCACACAAACAAATAGAGATGCCATGAATCCCTTAAGAAAAAGTTCATTGACATTTTCATATGAGAACAAATTGATGAAACAGATCCTGATGACCTCTCCCAGAACAAATACATCCACCTAAGGATGTTAAATCACAACCAGAACAGCCAACATATAATGAAACATCATAAGTAACATGAAAATATAGTTCCATAATATATAAAAGGGATAGGGGAAGAAGAGAAACAATTGAACCAAAATAACAATGGTTGATCATAACTCAAAAAAATGGGTAACTACAAACTGAAGATGGAATCGTGAGATTTATTCCCCTAAAAAGGATCTGAAAAAAGTTGATGATAGGGTCGTCGAGTTTGCAGGAGTCAGCAGAGAGGGTTGTTACAGCCATAGGGATTGAAAACCCGAGAAACTAAATTTTTTTAAAACATAAAGCATCAAGGTATTACACAAATTGTAAAGTCATTTCACATTTTTTAATAACTCGTGGATGGTATTAACCTAAATACCTTCACCACTTCATTTTATTTATTTTTCAAACCCCAAAATTTTACATGATGTGAGTCACACTTTCACTCTCTGAAAGTCCTCTACATTCAGCTCTAAAAACTATAAATCCTGTAGACTACCTCCGAGCATCCTCTAAGGGCCTCAGTCTTGAAAAACATTAGAAGGGTATATACACATGGATCTGACTCCTTAAACCTCATCAAATAGCCTCAGATAAAAAAATAGATCACACTATTTCTTTCCTAGTGGAAAAGAACACATGATCGACTATTCATTAACCCGAATCAGACTCCCCATTAATATGATTCATTTAATTGTATTTAAAATAAATAGAGACACGTGGGGCCCACATATGAATCTCTAAAAAAAATATACATATCCCACCATTGGGATCCTAATGAAAAAAAATCATTGAATCGACTATTCATATGTCTCAATCAGGCACCCTGTTAAATTGTCATATTTTTCTACATTACGCTTTATCCAGGCATCATAGGTCCAATAAGTTTAACTCGTTTAATATAACCAAAATTGGTACCAAATACCCACCTCAATTTTAGGGTCATAATGCCCCTGATAGTTTTCAATAAGACGTCGTACTTAAAATCTATGTCAGATACAATATATAAAAACAAAAAACAAAAAAAATAAAAATAATCTAATTAATTTCATGCATCATATCCATTACCCTGAATTACATATCCAACATTGGTCTTAAAATGACCATCTTGATACAACGGTCATGCTGCTGCTGATGGTGTGTGAATTAGACTCCAGAAGTAGGAGTTATGGTGGGTCTAATATTTAATTAGATTTCTAAATATATTATTTCATAGTAATTTCATTGGTTAATGTCACAGGATGGAGAAAATAATTAGAAATAGTATTAATATGATCGTATCATAAATGGTGGGATGGTACCATATATGGTGAATAAATCAGACTCCCCAAGTGGGAGTTATAGGGGTTTGGCGATAATAATAATAACATTATTATTATTATTATTATTAAATATATTATTTCCCTTACTCCCATACCAATTCTTCCCCACTATATACCTAGATTCAAGGGTCCTCCCCCACACCATACATGTGGAATGTGCCAACCGTTTTTGTCTTGTCGACCATGCTACCTTCTACCGCCTACTATGCTGCCTCACCAGACCAACGTCACAAGTGCCCCCCTCATGGAACCCACTCCATTTTACACCTCAACCGATCTACCCTAGGGACCAAGTCTCTTTGGTATACCACTATAGTAACTACTACCAGTACACAATTCTAGCCTCCCTGTTTCTCACTAACCATGCTCTGCCAAGCCTCTCTACTACCATGGAATCACCAGACTCCCTCACACACACCACACACACCATCGTTGCCTTCTGTTTTTCATCATGCTTCTGGTTCGACTTGAAACAAGGAAAATATCACAGATCTATGATTTTTGGATCAAAAACTACATAGATCCATTCCTCGCTCAACAAGTTGTTACTGTTTCCATGGGTCAAAAAGAGAAATTCACAACGAATCTATGAAGAACATGGAAGAGAAGAAGTATAACATCCAAGAATATATAAATCAATGGTCATGTTAGTTTGTATTTCAACATTGAGGTTTAAGAAAGATCAAATTGACATCGAATAAATTTTTGTAATTCATTGTTTTCAATCAGGGATACATAATCTAAATGAATGATTACTTCTTGAATTTTGTTCTATTCTTCACTGATAAAAAACCCCACCAATAATTGTTCCATTTATAATGCTCTGATCTACTAATATAATCCACATCATCATGATTTGTCAATTCTTCGTCATTGATTTTCCCTATGTAGTAAGAATTAGAGCTTAATCAGTGTATTAATGTAATAATGATCTAACCAATCCAAATCCCTTAGCTATTAATTTATAACAAAGAAATAGGTTAAATGGATTTATGGGAGTAATTAATGAAATAATTAATTAATTCACTTATGTGTAATCCAATGAGCTAGGTGTATGATCATTCTGTGATAACATATTTTATCTCATACCTATGGTAAAAATTGCATTATTGACCTAATAGTGGTCCTGGACTTTTGATCTGATCATCTATTTAAGAGATATTCCTTTATTTCCGGAATCCAGACACATGTAGTAAAAATATATTTAATATTTTTATAAAATTATTTGTTGGCACACTGGGACTATGAATCATGCATCATCTCATTTCCTGGATTAAAAAATGTTCCTAGAAGTACACCAAAGTATTACATGAAAAAATAGGCTCTCTAAATTATTCCCTTCTTCAATGATTTCACCCAAAAAGAAAAAACATTGAAAAATGGTGGGGACAATTAGCCTACACCTCAAAAATCAGTACATCAGAATGTATAGTAAAAGGAGGAGTGTGAAACTCCCTTATCACCTCATCTCACATCATTACATTAAGAAATGTTCACCCCTTAAAAATGATGACGTGATTCCCTTCACAAGACTATCCATAAGTTGCATCGCTAGTGGATATCTGGTCACATAGAACTTCGTAGTAAATGTCTCCCAGCTTAGACTCTCTAACATGATTTAGAAGAAAAGGAGTTTATACTATTGGTATAAGAAATATTATACCCTCCTGCTTCCACATGGTCATCTGTAGAAAATATATCTTCCCTGGTGCTACCTCCACTAAGAGAGCCTGGGACATCCTTCTAAGGAAATCATTGACAACCTGGCCCTTACCTAGATTATAAACTATCTCAAAGTCACATTTTGATAGGAATTTCAACTAGTGAAAATGTCTCAGTTTCATATCTCTCTAAGTGATTACAAACCAGAGACTCTAGTGGACTATGTAAACATTAAGGCGCTCTTCCAGAAGATAGTTCCTCATCATTCTCAAGGTGAAAGCTACCACAACTAGCTCTGGGTAAGGAGTCATGTAGAGTTGTTCATGGGGTCTCTACTGCCTTGACCTATATTTGATCAAAATATCAAGTCTAATGTTTAGAATGAATGGTTACTAATGAAATAAGTTAAGTGAGTAGACTCATCCAACAATTAGAAGTTAGGAATGGAAATCATGTGGCATATGACACGTGACATCGCCTAAATTGGAAGAAGAGTAACCCCATCCTAGAAACTCTTCCACACCCATAAGTGGAATCACATTAAAAACATTTTATGTAGAAAAACTCTTGTGGTAATGCTAGGACCTACTCCGAAACTCCATCGCACAACATCAAAAAATGGTTAAACTGACACGCCACATCACCATGATTGAACCTTGAGCAAGGAGGAGAAGGAAAAAAGTAACTCACAAAAATGTCAACAAATTTCTTCTGTAGAAGGTGGGAAGGACATATAGCTTACATCTTGTCATATAATTTGTTTTGGGGTTCTATATAACCCAATATAGTAGATTTTTGTGGTCCCGACCACAAATTCCCTAATCCTGACTTGGGACACCTTGTGGTGGTGGAAGGAGCTCATACCGGTTTCAACCACCCATATCTCCTCCTATATCTCCGCAAGATCCGCCTCCATGGGGACCACCCTATCGCCACCTCGGTGATCCCTAATCATGGTGTTTTCTCTGTCGTTGTCGTCCATATTCTATCTTTCTACACTCCACAACACATTGTCTCATGAAATCAAGTGCCATGTGACCTCATTTGTCAAATCTGTAGCACCACCCCTCATCGGGTTTTCCGGATTCTCTTCTCTATCTTGGACACTGTTCTTGAGTTCGGTCATGAGGAGGCCTCTTGAATTGAGATCTCATCGAATGATGTCTGGTAGCTTCCATAGATTTCGTATCAATGTTCTTCCCACGACCATCACTTGCTATCGATCATCCCTTCACTAAAAATGTGCCTATCAGAAGTTCCTTGTTTATCACCCTGACATAGGTGGGGATTCTTAAGGTCACTACACTAGCTCAGATCTCTCTATAGATTCCCTAATCGATCCTCCATTATCAGAAGCATCCATCTCTAATCATTTCGATAGAGTATTATGTTTGTTATGTGATACTCACTGCGTACTCTGCCACTATTATCCCCCCAACTAATACTCCAAGATGTCCTTTATATAAATTCAGCATAAGTAGTATGGGTAGTAATCTTGATAAAATAGTTGTTGGAAGTAATCCCATGATAGTGTTGACTCATCATGCATTTGAGTAACCAGGCTCCACCAATGTCCAATAACTATGTTGAATTGACTAGCTACCAAATGCACTATATGATCTTATAGGGTCAAAACAACCTTGAAAATTAGGACCAATGTTTAGTACCCATAGTTTCTGGTATGTAACCCTTTCTTGATGCTTTTATTGGTTATAAATTTAACGGTGATGAATGGGAGAGTCTGGAGAACATTCAATGATGTTTTGAGGCAAATGGGAAGTCACACGGGCTGCGCACAGTTTGTCTAAACTGTGCGGCCAAACCATGAGTAGTACGTCTTGGAGGCAGTAGCTTACGCACAATCAGCACACGATTTTCATATCCATGCGGCAAAAATGTGCGAGAAGGTTGTCCGAGGAAGTATCTAATGCACGGTTAGCACATGGTTTTTCAAACCGTGCGAACTAACCATGCAGATAGTTAAACGAGATCCTATAAAAGTGGATCTCATGCATTTTTTACTATAAGTTGCTAGTTATTTATCCTAGGCAGCCATAACTCCAGATTTTTTTCTCATAACTTCAAGAAGGGTTCTCCCATCATTTTGGAGGCGATCTGAAGGCTTATATTGGTGAATCATTGCCAATTTCTTAAGGTATGTGGTCGTTCTTCATTGTTCTTGGATGGTTTCATAGATCTAATAATATCTATTTCTCATATACACTCGGATTCATAGATCTACGCCCGTTGTGGGTAGATGTAAGTGTGTTTATTACAAATATGATGATATTTTGTCTTTGTTGTGTTATTAGAATAGATATAAGGAGGATTCTTGGAAAATCGATGCGATTTTCTTGAGCGTTCTTCATGCGTGGTGGTTTTTGTCAAAACCTTTGAGGTAGGTGGCTTCACTCTCGACTCCTCTTGTTATAATAAGTTGGCATAGTTCTAAATTGGTTATTTGAATGGAATTGATTGTGAAAATCATGGAATAAATCTTCTTTAGTGATTATTTATGGTTTTGATGGAATTATGAAATCTTAGTTAATTATTGTGCAATGTGATTTGGCTACATAAATTTAAAACATTGATTTTAAATTATTAATTTTATGAAATTGTAAATGGTTTGATGAGAAATGGGTTTTCAATAAAAAGGGTGTTTTACTGAAATGTGTTTAATTGGTTGAACACACATGGTTTTGACGGAAATGGTTTTCAATAAAAGTTGTTTTATTGATAGGGTGGTTTTGGCATGATTTATGGGAATATGTGGTCTGTGTTCATATTGCATGTATGAGGATTGGTTGAAATAGTACCTTGTGCTCGATGCCAAAGGTTTAATGGCACATGGTAACTACTTTTAGGAGGCTTGGATGAAATATGACCTTATGCACACTGCCATAGGTGTAATGGCACATGAGAAATAATTACCTTGTGACGACTTGGTAGATCGACGAGAGACCGCTCATGAGTATGGAACTGTCATAATGAAGCATGAATGGTTGATTTCACGGGTTTGTGAAATGGTTTGGTATGCCAAAAAAGAGTGATTGTGAAATGGTTTTAATGCTTGTTTGGTTATTTTTCTTGAAAAATAACTTGCTGGAAAATTGGCTTAAGTTGCTCGCAGAATGCTTTTGTGTATGAATGGTTTTGGAAGCTTGTTTATATGTTTCTATAAACAGTTTTGAGAAAATGTTTTATATAAACTATTTTATATAAATGTTTATAACTTTTATATCTTAGTGTCTTGAGTAGGGAAGTCATTGGGGGAAAACCTACTATGTTTTATACTCACCCCTACTTTGGCTCTTTGTTACTTTTGCAGATGTTTTATTCCAAGACACATGTAAAGGTAAAGCATCTTATTGCTAGTGGCTTGTGGTGATGCTTGGGAGAAGATGTGGGGTTTGGATCTTGTGGGGCATGGAGTTATAGTTTGTTTGGCGGGTCTTTAGATGTTCATCCTCTATCTATTTTGATGCTTAGTTTGGTCTTCCGTTGTTGTGTACATTGATATGGTTTGACATAAATGGAGTTTTTTGGTTGTTTTTCTTTTATTCATGCATCACATAGTGAATGTTGGTTATGCTTGGTTGGTTTATGGGTTATTTATTAAAGTTTATATCATCCCACACTTGTACTTGAAACCCTTCGGCATATAATTACAGCCATTTTCATCTTGGTGATGTCACTTAAGGCCTAGTAATGACTCATTGTACTCTCAATCCAATGAGAACTGGTGGGTGATTAAAAATGGTATCAACTAGTTCGGTCATTTCCTAACAAGTAGTCATCGATGTTCTTGGTCTTCGAGTTGAAATTTATTTTCATCTATTCCTTGATTGGGAATCTTAGATAGGAGTAGGATTTTCGGAACATGAAAGGTATAACATAAAAGGATGTAGCTAACCCCATAATACTGAACTTCAAGTTACCAGGGTGTTGGGTACATAAGTGTTTGGAGACACTTCTTGAATCATATAATTATCATTTTCATGGGTTTATCCAATGATATGAGAATGAAATGCATTATATAGGAATGACTTCCCACTAGGATTACATATCACATTGGGAGGAATGAGTAAGGATTTTTTGCAAGGTGCGATTTTTTAAAAAATGCAGAAATTGTTTTCAAATGAAAGATTTTGAAAACAGGGAATTTGGTGTATTTTTACAGTGGGTTGATTTTCCAAAAGCAAGTGAATGTTTTCATAAATTGTTGAACGTGGGGAAATGGATGTTTTGGGAAAAAATGTTGGGATACTTGATGTGATAGAATTTGAAATACAAAGCCATCAGTTACTAGAGAGTGATATTGACCGATTTTGTTGTTGGTTTAGGAAATGGAACCCGATAGGCGTCCTCAAATGAAACCTGAAGAAGCTGCGGAGAAGGTGGTTTCACCTGAACCACGTGTGAACCAAGATCTTTTTCAAAGTATTGTCCAGCCTTTTAAAGCTATGGATACGGGGAACCAGAGGAATAAGCCAGGACATGTGGATCATACAATCTAGTTCATGAAGCAGAATCTGCCTAATTTCTGAGGTGATGCTGAACCCGAGAAGGTAGAGGTGTGGCTAAGTAGGATGAATTATATCTTTCATTTCATCAGCACAACAGTAGATCTAAAGGTAAAACAGGAAATGTATATGTTTGATGATCTTACAAGTCAGTGGTGGGATTTAGCGGTGCAGCATAAATTGGATGAAGGCCTTACATGGGAGGATTTTGAAGAATTGTTCAAAAAACAATTCGATCCTCACTAGTTTAAGATATAGAAAACGACTGACTTCTTCAACCTGAAATAGGAGAGCCTCTTTATAATAGTGTACACGGCTAAGTTCATGAACATAGTACGCCTTGCACCAAAGGTTGCGGAAAGTGCATCATTGTAGGCACACATCTTTGAATCTCGGCTAAGATAAATGATTCGATCTAAGGTTGCAGTGCTCTGTATTACGGATTATACAATGATGGTGAACAATGTGACTGTTTCTGAACGTTATATCGTAGGATCGATAAGAGGAGGCATGATGATACCTATGGGAAATGGTGGGAACTCAACTTCTGGGAACAAGAGGAAAAGGGACACCTATTTATATGGGGCAAGTGGAAATCTGAACCATATGGTTGGATCAGTAAAACTTCCTCCACGACCCCAGATCAAAGCAGGTTGTTTTGAATGTGGTTCGTAGGACCACATGAAGAGAGATTGTTCAGAACAACCTAGATCATGTCCCAATTGTAACAAGAAGGGGAATCATCAACGTTATCATCGCAGTGCTCTTAGTTCAGGTGCTCGATACAATTCTCATACGTCACAAGCATCGTATGATTCCACAGGACGAGGACAATAGAATCCGTCTCTTCACCATAATTGAGCTAGCCATAGGGATTCTTGAAATACCATGACTCCTCAACCAGTGAAATCTCAGCAAGGAAACAAGGAGAATAGTGCATCGATGATGCAATTGTATGGAGTTGAGTAGATGATAGTTGACGATCAGGCTGGACCATCTATAGTGAGAGGTACGATTCTTTTGAATTCTACCTTTGTGAAAGTGTTGTTTGATACTGTTGCATCCCATTATATCATTTTTTCTTGTGCTATTGACTTGCTATGTTTAAAACTAGAAATGATTCCTTCAGTTTTGAAACATAAAACTCCTCTTGGTGAATGTTAATGTCAAGAATTTGTGTGTAGAGCATGTGATATAACTATCGATGGAGCTGAGTTGAAATGGGATTTATCTATGTTTGAGATCGATGTCAATGACATAATCCTAGGTATGGATTGGTTGACAATGTTTAAGGATCACATCAACTTTTAAAAGAGATTAGTTAGATTCACGACTGAGGATGGCATCGACCATCTCTTTAGAAGAGAGAGGATGGAAAAGAAAGATGAAAATAGTTTGTTGGAACCAATGGTGGGAATGATATCTAATCAATTGGCAGTGATGACTTTGGAATCAATGGAAGAGCTCGAGGATATCAGTTTTCCAGCTGTTGTGGATCAATTTCCGGATGCCTTTCCCAAAAATTTCTCAGGGTTACCTCCTATAAGGGAAGTGGAGTTTATGATTGATCTCCTACTAGGGACCAGCTCTATTTCCATTTTGTCTCATAGGATGGAACCAACAGATATACAGGAATTGAAGGTGCAGTTAGAGGAACTATAAATTAGGGGTTTCGTTCGGCCAAGTACATCTCCGTGGGCAGCACCAGTTTTTTTCGGGAAGAAGACAGATGGAACTCTTCAACTGTGTGTTGATTATCGTATGAATAACCGAGTTAAGATAAAGAATAGATATCCAATTCCAAGCATTGATGATCTGTTCGATCAATTAAGGGGATCTCAGTGTTTCACTATGATTGACTTGCGATTAGGATATCAAAAATTAAGAGTCCAAAATGAGGATATTCCAAAGACAGCTTTCAGAAGTAGACATGGACACTATGAATATGTATTCATTCCCTTTGGGCTAACAAATGCACCAATAGTTTTCATGGATTTGATGAATTAGATATTTCAGAGATATCTGGATTCTTTTGATGTGGTGTTGGTGGACGATATCTTGTTGTATTCAAAGACAAGGGATGAGCATGAGGTGCACTTGGAAACAGTGTTACAAATCTTGAGAGATCATCATTTGTATGAAAAAATATCAATGTGTGATATTTGGATACAGGAAGTACGTCTCCTTGTCCATGTCATTTTTGAGAATGGCGTTTCGGTTGATCCTGAAAAGATAGAAGCTGTTATCTTGAGGTAGCCACCGAATAATGTGTTCATGATACGAAGTTTTCTTAGTCTAGATGGTTACTACCGATGCCCTATGTGTGATTTATCACGACTAGCTTCACCACTGACACCTCTGAGAGATAAGAATGCTACATTCCAATGGAAAGAGGAATCTCAGAAGTCCTTTTAGGAATAGAAATTTCGACTTGCATCGGCACCTATCTTGATCTTTCCAGAATCCGGATCGGGGTATGTGGTGTATTGTGATACTTCACCATCATGTTAGGGTTGTATTATCATGAAAATAGATCATGTGGTTTCTTATGGTTCAAGGCAGTTGAGAGTGCGTGAAAATAATTACCCAACACATGATTTGGACATAGCAACAGTCATCCATGCTTTGAAAACATGGAGAAATTATCTCTTCGGTGATAAATTCACAATGTTTACGGATCACAAAATTTTGAAACACATTTTATCATAGTGAGATTTGAATCTGAGGAAATGGAGGTGGATGGAGTATCTCCAAATGATTGACTTTGATTTGATGTACACAATGGGAAAATGAAATTCGGTGGCGGGGGCATTGAGTAGAAAGTCATATGCTCAGTTAGCGAAAGAAGCATTAGATGAATGGAAGTTGATGTCGGTCTTAGCCGACATGAATGTGGATGGTGAAAACCGAGATGATTTTGTAGTTTTATTTTCAGCTACGCTATTTCCTGATTTGGTAAAAATGGTCAAAGAGGCACAGACATCAGATGCAGAGTGTCTAGTTATATGTTCAAAACTCAGTGGTGGGGAGACCATTGATGGCTGGAAAATTGATGGGGGTTCAGTTTTGTGTTTTAAATATCGGTTTTTTGTACCTATGGTTTTTCAGGAACAATTCCTTCTTGCTTGCCACCATTCAATATGGGTTGTAAATCCAGGTACACAGAAGATGTATAAGGCATTGAAGGCGCATTATTGGTCGAGTGGCATGAAAAGAAAGGTGGTCGAGTTTGTCTTGCGGTTCTTAACATTTCTATAGGTTAAAGTGGAGCATCAGTGACCAGTTTGTATGTTACAATCATTACCTATCCCAGGGTTGAAATGGGATCAGATAGAAATGGATTTTGTTATAGGTATTCCCACAACAGTTCGGAAACACGATCCCATTTGGGTGATAGTGGATCGTCTAACCAAGTCGGCCGATTTCATCCCAATTCATGAAACACATACGGTTGAAGATCATTCAAAAATATATATACGAGAAGTGTTAAAGAGGAATGGAGTACCAGTGTCTATAGTCTCCTATAGAGATCTGATGTTCACATCTCGTTTCTGGAAATCATTATAGCTATCCCAAGAGACTCAGTTGACTATGAGCACGATGTATCATCCTCAGATGGATGGGAAATCCGAGAAGACGATACAAACGTTTTAAGACATGTTGCGGGCTTGGGTAATAGATTTTGGTGGCTCATGGGAGGAGAATATACCCTTAGTTGTGTTATCATACAATAATATCTATCAAACCTCGATATTCATGGCTCCGTTTTATGCATTGTATGGGCATCCTTGTCATTCTCCACTATGCTGGGTGGAAATGGGTGAAACATCACTAGTTGTGCCGAGCCTTGTCCAAGAAAAAATGGAGAAGATTCAGTTGATTAGAAAAATGAATGAGACAGATCAGAGTCGTCAGAAATCTTATGCATATCACCGTCAAAGACCGCTATCTATCATTGTGGGTGATCATGTCTTCTTGAGGATCTCTCTGAGGATTGGACATTGTCGTTTTAAGAAGCATGGAAAGTTATATCCTAGATACATTGGCCCTTTTGAGATACTAGAACAGGTTGTAGAGGTGGAATACTGATTGGAATTACCACAACTGTTTAGTTCGGAGAATAATGTGTTCCATGTGTCTTAGTTGAAAAAGGATCATCCTGATCCTGACCATGTGATAAGATGGGATCACATTGACCTAGAGCTAGATGCTTCCTTGATACACATCCCGGTACAGATTTTTGATAGGCAAGAGAAAGTCTGGAATGGAAAAAGCATCGGTCTAGTTTGGGTTTTATGGCATCATGGTCAAATACAGGACGAGACTTGGGAACAAGAAAAGGAAATGAAAGAGTAGTGGACATAACTCTTTTAGTTGGGTAAAGGATTTCTACTTTCTAAGGACGGAAAGAACAATGGTGGGGATAATGTAGTACCCCCAATTTATGGTAGGTAAACCTTTATTGATTGATTTAATGGTTATAAATTTAAGGGTGATGAATGGGAGAGTCAGGAGAACTTTGAATGAAGTTTGGAGGCAAAGGGGAAGTCGCACGGGCGGCGCATAGTTTGTCTAAACCGTGTGGAAAAACTGTGCATAGTTGGTCTTGGAGGCAGTAGCATCTGCACGGTCGGCGCATGATTTTCCTAATAGTGTGGCCAAACCATGTGAGAAGGGTGACAGAGGTAGTACCTAACCCACGGTTAGCACACAGTTTTTTAAACCGGGTGAACTAACCTTGCAGCCACGTAAACGAGATCCTATAAAGGTGGATCTCCCACGTTTTTACCTCTAAGTTGCTCATTTTTTCACTTAATCAGCCCTAACTTGGGATTTTGGTTCTCCTAAGGTCAAGGAGGGTTCTACCATAATTCTGGAGGTGATCCGAAGGCTTCTCTTGGAGAATCAAAGCCGGTTTCTTAAGGTATGTGATCGTTCTTCATCATTCTTGAATGGTTTTTTAGATCAACCTAGATATACTTCTCCTCTGCTCTTAGTTTCGTAGATCTACACCCATTATGGGTAGATCTAAGTTTTTGGATGCCAAATATGATTATCTTTGGCTATATTCTTGTTAGGAGAAGAGATATAAGGAGGATTTATGGAGAATAAAATAGATTTTCTTGAGTGTTCTTCGTGCATGGTGGTTTTCGTCAAAACCGTTAAGGTAGGTGGCTTCACCCTCAACATGGTTGGATTAGTTTCAAATTGTTTATTTGAATTAATTGATATTGAAAATCATTGAATAAATCTTCTTTAGTGATGATTTATGGTTTTGATGGAATTGTGAAATCTTGGTGAATGGTTGTTCAATGTGATTTGGCTACTTGAATTTGAAACATTGATTTTAAATAATGAATTTTCTGAAATTTTAAATGGTTTGATGAGAAATGGGTTTTCAATAAAATGTGTGTTTTATTGAAATGGTTTGAATTTTTTGAACACACATGGTTTTGATGGAAATGGTTTTCAATAAATGGGGTTTTATTGAAAGGGTGGTTTTGGCATGATTGATGGGAATATGAGGTGTTTTTTCATATTGCATGTACGAGGCTTGGTTGAAATATGACCTTGTGCTTGGTGCCAAAGGTGTAATGTCACATGCGAAATAATTACCTTGTGATGACTTGGTTGATCGACGAGATACCGCTCCTGAGTAATGAAATGTCATAACAAAGCATGCATTATTGATTTCACGGGTTTTTGAAATGGTTGGGTATGCCAAAAAGGAATGATTGTGAAATGGTTTAAAAGACTTTTTGGTTATTTTTCTGGAATTTTTTTTTGGAAAATTGGTTTAAATTACTCTTGGAGTGCTTTTGGGTATGAAAGGGTATGTATGCTTGTTAATATCTTGTTATAAACTATTTTGAGAAAATGTTTTATATATAATGCTTTATATAAATTTTTATAAATTCTATATCCTATGGGCATGAGTATGGAAGTCATTGGGGAAAAATCACTGTGTTTTATACTCACCCCTTCTTTGGAAATTTGGTGCTTTTATAGATTTTGTATTCTAGGACACATTTAAAGGTTAATCATCTTATTACTAGTGGCTTGTGGTGATGCTTGGGAGACGTTGTGAAGTGTGGAGCTTGTGGAGCATGGAGTTGTAGTGTCTTTTGAGAGTCTTGAGTTGTTCATCCACTGTTTACATTGATTCATGGTTTGTTCTTCTATTGTTGTGTACATTGATATGGTTTGACATAAATGGAGTTGTTTGTTTTTCATTCTTTTATTCATGGATCATAAAGTGAATGTGGGTTATTCTTGGTTGGTTTATGGGTTACTTCTTAAAGGTTAAATCGTCCCACTCTTGTACTTGAAACCCTTCGGCATTTATTTCCAGCCTTTGTAATCTTGGGGATTTCTCTTAAGGCCTAGCATTGACTCCTTTTAATCTCATGCCAATTTGAATTGGCGGGTCATTACAAATGACTATTTGTCGACCTATACTTCATTGGGATCTGTTTCGCCGCAAACCCTCAGTGGTCTCAAATACTAGAACTCACAAAGTGCACTCAACTAGTAAATATTCTCATCCTACTCTACTAGAACCATATTCTTCTCAACAAGTGGATGTGCTACGATATGACCACCTTGATGATGTGGATCATGGGATGGAACCCGAACTGAGGATTTTTCTCTCATATTGTTTTCATCAGGAATCCGAGCTAGTATATTTGATGGATATTATCATGGAGACGTCCAAAATGTTATCAATGATTACCATGTTCAGATGATAATATATTTATATGTATATATATATATAATAACCAATATGGGTTACTAAATCAAGAAATATAGTAAAAGAAATAATCCTATATGATGCTTGTAGCATTTTCCCTAGAAGAAATGACTTAGGTTTTCCAATCGAAAAGTAGGTAATTAGGGTCCTGGTGAATGGATATGTCAGTAATCAATACCGCCACCAAAATCCATAGCATGAGAGCCACACTTGAGATACATTGAAACTAATTCCCTAAATACCAACTTATTCCTTTTTTGGGAACATCCAAACAATGTTCAAAGGAACGAACCACCTCATTTACAAATATGTCCTGACCCGAACCAATCTAGGGATCAATGCGAAGCTATCCCGACCCACCTCTATAGCCTTGGGGGTGGTGACAAGCCCCAAAGGAACACTAATATTGGGGAGGCCTTTTCTTAAAAACAATTATTCACACAAACAACCTAGTTAATGTAAAAGTATATATGTAAAGAAATGAAGATTAAATAACTGTTATAAATATACCCAATATGAATGAACCTTAAAACGGAATGATGTAAAGAAGTGTGTACCAAAATTAAAAAGGGGAAAAATAAATTCCCACAATAAAAATATTCCAAATATAGAAAAAATTGGAAAAGTGTAATACACTGAGAGAGAATATCTTCTGTATCCCATGTTACGACTATAGTACATGGTCTAAGCACCCTGTATCCATACGATCCTCTAAAATCAAGATGGATCATTCTTCCAGCTGTAAAAGACATGGAATGTGTTTGTAAAATCCCAATAAGCATTGAGTATATACAGACATCTTAGAATGACATGAAAATGGTGAAGGGGGAGTAGTAAGAGATACAATGAAAAAGGAAAGTAGTAGATAGAACATGGTACATTGAAAGAGGACAAATCAACCCAATAAAAGAGTCAAAGAACACACATCCATACACAAAGAGCTTAAAATTGTAATATTCAGAACGTATCATCCAGTGTTTAGTACCTATAGTAGGACAGTAGACCGACCAAACAATTAGAATCTAGAAACAAAAATCACATATCAAACTGCACATGTTTTCATCCCTCATTAAATGAGACTAACAAAAAACCAAGGTGTGGGTACTGAAGGAGTATATATATATATATGATCAGTTAGACAAGACCAAATAAAAGATTAATTGGATCAAAATTCTATAGCTTAACCTTTGAAAATATCATCTAACAGTTACATAAGTCCATCAACGATGCACGACATGTCACATATCTTCCAAGTAAGCACACGTATATGTGACTCCATCAAAAAACCTTGATAATATTCCCTTTGCGTGGCACTAACTCACCCCGATGGTTTTTTTCAAGACATAATAATGTGTCGAGGTATTGAAAGCATCCATATTTCACATGAGTCTAAATGTATGTCAAACCACATCTTGTAACTATGACTCACAATAGAGTGGGTACAAATTCAAAGTAGAGGACCTTCTACCTAATGAATCCGGGGGTTACACAATGATAGTAGTCATAGAGGACCCATGCCCATGCTAATGGGGGGTTCCACTCTAATGTCACGGGGACCTATGCCCTAGTTAAATAGGGGGTTCCACCCTGGTTGTTGAGTACCCCACTCTATATGATAGGGGGTTCCACTCGAATGGTATATGAAACACACCCCTTACATTAGGGGTTCCACTCTAATGGTCGAGGAACTGTACAATGTTATCACAAGGGGTTTCCTATTTTGGTCATTAATGACCTTCCCCCTACCCGGTTGTGGGATCCACTCAGAAGTAATTGTAAGACCTGCACCCATACATATGGGGGTTCAGCTCTATAATATGTCTCTAGTGATTCATCCTGGTCACTACTATCATCAAGATTCACCTCAGATAGTCTTCATGCACATAATATTAGGCATCAAATCACATAAGAGACTATAGAGGGAACTATTGCATTCGATGTGGGAAAATACTTAGGATAGGCGACTTGTGCCCCTAAATTCGAGTTAAAAAAAGGAGATACGAGAGTTAGAAGATTCATAAAGTTGTACCAGATGTGTTTGGGGCCCACATGGAGTGTGAATCTTCCTCGTTATGTTGCCATGTACATATCCATACTCAAGTAATAAGTAGCATAAATATTCCCCTATTTGTCCTAGTGTACTCCCAGATTAAAGGAATATATTGGGAAATGAGTGATAAGACCACGCTGATTTTTGTTGGTTAGAAGAAGAAAAAATTTAATTTCAATGACATGCCATCTCAAATGAGCTCGGATAAACAAATAGATCACACTGTTGTGGTCTCTATGAAAAATTATACATGATCGAATAATCATTCATCCGAATTAGACACATGGTGAAGAAGATTCATTTCACAACATCACACATGAATAAAACATTGTGGGGCCCATGTCTGAATTTGTAAATAAAATATATAGATCATACCTATATGATGTATAAGGAAAAATGCATAGAATAGAATATACATTTGTCTTAGTCAGAAACCAAATTAGAATGTCATATTTCACCACATTATGGTCGAACCGAGATTCCTGGGGCCGACAGTTCAATCTCAATTTAAATACATGAAATTTGTATCAAAAGATCCACATATTTTTTAGGTCACGATTCCCATGATTGTTCGTCAATCATATTTCGTACCAAGAATTTAGGTTAGATACAATATTTTACAGTAATAATAATAGTAATAATAATAATGATAATAATAATAATAATCTTATGAATTTATTGCATTCTAGGCACATTCCCCAATTATATATCCAGTATTGGTCACAAAATGACCATCTTAGAATCAGGGTCATTCTATTGCTGTCGATGTGTGAATCAGACTCCCAATGTGTGTCTTATAGTGGGTAAAATATTATATAATATAATTAAATCTATTTTTTCACCTGAATTTCATGGCCCGGATGTGGGTCTAATAAAATCATCAGAGATAGTCCTAAAATTACTGTAATGTAAACATGGTCATCCCCCTATAGATGGTGCTTGAATCGGACTTCCCAAGTGGGGGTTATGTAGGTTTAAGGTTTTATAACAATAGAAATAATATAATAATAATAATTTATTTATATTCCTTTTCCTATCAAACACATTCTTCCCCACTAGAACTATTTCTGTTATGGTCCTCCCTCGCACCTAATTTGTGCGTCTTAACTTCTGCCTCTACCTCTGATGACCACTCGATCGTGCTGCCTTATCGAACCATCATTAGGAGCTTCCATAGACTGGGACCGGCTATGCTATCTGCCTTGCCTTGTCACTACAGGGAGTGGCGATCCATTGGCATACCACTGCACTGAACCCTTCTTAGTCACCATCCTGGACATCCTTCTTTGTGCTGGCCCTACTCCTATAGACCACCTATCTACTACTTACATTCCAAACATCCTCAATTGCACCGCGCACACCGCTATCACCTTCAATTATCCACCATACATCCAGTCCAGCTTGAAAGAATAAAATGATCATAGATCTGTGATCCCCAGATGCAGATCTACAAATATCCATGCCCCAATAGACAATTCATTGCTCTTTTGATGTGTCAAAAAGGGAAATTAATGACGAATCAATGAAAAAAAGGAAATATTATAAATACGACAATCATGAATAGGTCGATCAATTGTTGGGTTACTTTGGCCATCGACATTAAGGTTAAAGAATGATGAAATTGTTTTTTAATAATTCATGGATTTTTGTCAGGATACCAAATCCAATAAAATGAGTCCTACCATGATTTTGATCTGTTCGTCACTGATGAACATTCCCACTGATGATCGTTGCATTTTCCACACTATGATCTGCTCAGATCTGCAACGTCATGGGGATCCGTCAACGGTTCAACATTGATTCACTAATGGGATGAAGAACGAGAGATTCACTAGTAGATAAATGGATTAATGAGCTAAACCATTCAAAAATAAATGAGAATTTAATTTATAACAATTAATTAGGTTAAATGGATTTAATAGATTAATTAACCAATCAATTCACTTAAGTGTACCGCCAATGAGAGATGGGTCATAACGTCCCATGCTAACATAATTTCTGTTGCTCCTAGGGTAAAAAATGGATTAAATACACAAACGTGGTCTCTAATTCTTGATATAATATACCATTAAGGAGATATTCCATTATTTTTCAAATTTCACCCATGCGTTAGAAAAATATATATACAATTAATTTCAAGAACACTGGGCCTCTTAATCATGTCTCGTCTCATCTCCTGTCTTAGAATATATTCCTATTAATATTGAAATGTTTACATGGAAAACATATGGTCCTATCATTTAAATTATTATATTTCCTATCCACCAGTGTGTACATTCAACTTAAGGAACCACATAACCCAAATCATTATCTTTTTATGAGTAACTAATCATATTAAATATTTCCATGTAAATAGACAAAGTACATAGAGTGGGAAAGGAAGACACACGACTTGTGCCGCTCTTTATCGGATATCGACTACACACATGTAGGGACTCGACATGTATGTATCAAGGAAATTTATGTTTCACATAATCTGTATCGAGGATAAATGTTTTCTAATCGATGTCTAATAGTTTATAGTTTGTACGTAGAATGTTTTAAATACACATAATGAATTAATTATATTAAATAGCATGACCCCCAAGTTATTTATGTTAAAAACATATTGACTCAATATCTTGTAGTTAATCTACATGTCATGTACTCGGGAAAATTAATGTTCCATGTAGAATGTTATACACGTGGTGTATTTATTTCTCGTGACATGTACAAATTTCATGACTACCTATAATCCATGAGGGTTTCATAGAGTAATGAACTAGGATACATGAGATGTAACAATGATGTTCATGCCATGTTGTCTTGTATTATCCACTAGGGATCCATAGAAGCTGTGGTAGGGTTATTCAAATGTAAATTTTATTAATCCTTAACAGATCGTGGAATTATTATATAGAAATAAAGATGTAGAATTTATATCCATTCCAGTTGAAGAAGTAATTTGAATTTCAAAGGAATGTTATGTTATAAATACTCAGAGATCCAAAGTACCAAAATTATTTATTGATTTTAATGTAACAACTATAATTCAACTTGTTGGCTTTTGGTGTAGTATAAGTGCTTATCAGGGAAAATCTAGACATAATAAATGTTAGATTCAACAGATTATTCAAATATTATTAAAGATCTAAATGTTATTTAGAGTGAAATTATTCCAAATAAATATTGACATGAATATCACTGAAACCAAGAGTATCTCTCTTTCATATTAACTTTATAATTAAAATAATTAATTCTGCCCAACAGTTACCTCATTTCTGAGACCTTTCATTATAGTGGATGTTTATAATCTAAACCCCATTTGGGTAACAAATAATATTCCATATATGATTAAACTGTTGAATACACCTAGTGATGATCTACAAGATCTACAAAGATATTAAAACAACATCAATGAATCAATGAGTGGTAGAATGATCAATTGATCATATTGAATTGATCTCATAGATCACATCAACTTTATTCAATATTGAATAATTTCACTTGATCTACATAGACATGAGATTTCATGAGGATGAAGTGGATAATTAGTAGGGGAATCTATTATACACAGTGACTATCAATTAGACTCTATTATAAATTATATGAGTTATATTTATTAACCTAGGTATAAGGATTATATTTTAATTATTTTCAATTATGGATTTAATAATATTTCAATCACATGTTGGACCACATTATATTTATGAAAATAATAATATTATTTATATTCCATAGTTTGTGAAAAGTGGGACATTGATAAATATTATTTTACTAACTTGTGAATTGGAAATTATCATCAGAAATGATCTTGGTATTCTTTTTATCCTTATCATATATATAATACCAATCATAGATTATTTATCATGATTATTTGGAGGTCTTCCAAAAATTCCAAGATTATTATATTGTTATAGGTCAAGGCACCCAGGAAAAATAATTTAATGTCATAATGTTGAAAACTATAGATGAGGGCTCTCTATGTAACATAACATCCTTATCAGAAGATAACATCAACCAGGATTCAAACTCATGCCATCAACCTGTATCTTGATACTCAATACATTGAATATATGTAATAATGGGATTATTACTCCATGGGAATGGACATCAATGAGACATTTTTTTTAATCAAAGGGATGATACATAATGTTCCGTTAATATATATTGGACAAATAAATTATCAACATAATCATTAATAAGATATTATATATTTTGAAACCAATGTACCCCAATTTACCATGAACTATAACTATCATGGTTAATGTAAATACATCAATTTTAATTAGTTATTCCATTATTTTTAAAAAATAAGGTCTAAGGCCCATTACACATGCTCGGAAAAATTAATCTCCGATAAAACATAGACATGAATAATTACTACTAATATTTCGATAAATATATTTCCCTATATTATAAATTACAAAAAATAAACATCATGAGAAAATGTATCATCTACTTATGACCACACATGGTAGACTATAAACATGTGATGTGTCTTATCATATTATTTTATTCTGACTATAGAACATTGTATAAGAATATCATAATGTAATTTTAGGGGTATCATCATTATAGGGAACTGTTATTACCTATTAATATGAAATATAATCTAGAAAATTAATAATCTAATATCTATTAAAACAATTAATGGTTTCCCATAAGCTTCATACATTCTTATATACTTCATTCAATTTACATATAATAAAATTTAGAAGAAAATGTCTATACAACGTCAATTCCAAAATCATCTATCTACAGAGACTATATAAAACATGAATTGGAAATTATACTGAACATTCATGAAATGAAAAATATATTTACACTCTTAAGGATTAATAATGGATATTAATAATGGAAAACACTCATAAAATGGATAGAATACACTCATAGGAATTTTGATCATAAAAATAAATTAAAGATTCCACAATATCCCCATTGTGATGAATATAAACAATCATTAAACATATAAAATTTTTGAGATAAGGATGTTAATTAAAATAAGAGGTAATGGTTAAAAGATTTAGATATAAAAATTTGATGAAAAATTATTCTCCCCATGGAATATTATACTTCTCTTAGTGATATTCCTCTTTTTGGAATCGTTTAATCCCTTCAAAACTATAACAATAATAATTTATATTTAACATTCATTTTCACTCATCATTATCATTTAAAAATCCCCCCACTATGTAAATAGAAAAATAATATCAATTAGTTTTGTTATAAAATTATGAGATAAACATCCATTATTAATAATAAAAGTGATCATAAAATTTTGTTTTGAAAAATTTGAAAAAGTTGTTTTACAAAGAGGTATATGAAATATTATATGAAATATTAATGATTTGAAAAGTGAAAATAAAAACCTTACGATAGAAATTAATTACAATTGTCTCACTCATATATCCCCATTATTATAATTAAAAAATTCTAATGGATGAGCTTCAGTGGAGTTATTGGCATATTGAAGATCATTGATAATGTATTATAACATGATATACTTTTTTTGATAGTGGTCTATAAAAATATGAAGTCGAATATCAATATTATTAGTTTAATACCATTGAATAGTATTTCTATAAATTATTATAAAAATAATACTTCTATATTTAAAAATAACATGATGAAACATAGTTCTAAAATCTAATAGAATTCATATCATCCATAAAATTTCTTTGCAAAAAAACCTTATGGAAATATATTCCATTTCTTCCCTGGAATGAGAAAGTAATGGTTACTTAATATAACTAATTGAGATTATGTATTTTTTTGGATTGTAAAAATCCCCACTTTCACGTTTTTATCAATGATAAACTGGCCAAAATTATTTACATTGAAACCAAAAAAATTAAAAGTGGTTCATTTAGGATAAAATAAAACATTATTTTTAGAAAAAAAATTCAAATTTAAATTATTCTATGTGATTTTAAATGAGGTTATTAAGTATGTGATTGGAAATAGTCACAATAAAAACACTAGAATTTATTTTGATCATGTAACATTAAGTAAAATATGACTCTTATGTTTATTTCTATTAATCATTTTTTCAATGGGTTTACCTGATTCATCCAATGATCTTAAATAAATACTCATTTGTGAAATAATTTCCATAGCATGATTCATGATAAATAGTTTTCGAATAAATTATTTGTATTATAATTTTGGTATATATGTTACATCAATTTTTTTTATAATTGAATCCCTAAAATGAATAATAAGACACCAATGAAATTCATTTCATATTAAATTTCCTGAGATAAAAAAATTGTTACAAAGAGATTCATAAGATGATCTTAAATGTTAATTATCAACATTTATTGATTGATTAAAATAACATATAAAAAACTTTTAGGTATTATATTTAATCCATTTTTACTATTGTAAAATAATTTTATTGCAGTGAAATGGTAACTCCCAAATATTTTAGTGATTTTTTCGATTTAATTTATCCTTTTTTATATTTTTCATTTCAAGTTATAGTGGAGATATTTCATTTTATTTTAATGAAATATATTGCATTCAATTATATACAACAACATGTACATCTTGAACTATGAAATTTAAGCACTTTCTAGATATTCATGGAACATTGAGGTTGGTTTTCATTATACACAGTTATAACATTCCTCAAGGACTTGCATAATAAGAATGACTGAGGTTTAACAAAAAATAATATATTATTAAAATATGATTATATAAAATAACAATATAAATGCATGATATTTAATTAGAGTTTATGAATACTGTTATCCAATTTATGAAAATTTATGGTTTATAAAATACAATATGAATTTATTGGTTTCAAATTATTTATAAATGAATATGAAAACTGATTTAATATATAAGGAAATATTATTGTTATCACAAATCTATTTTAACATAATAATATTAATTTTTTAATTATTTCATGAAATGAACTAAGTCGAACATTCCTTTCATATGTATCCAACAAGGAGTATGTTACACACAACACTGACTGAGTGTATGTTACAAGCAACACCAACATGGCGTACGCTACACACAACACAGACTTGCAATATGATGTAAGTGACACCGAATTATTATAAAAAATTATTTTTTAGAATTATATAAATTTAACATAACCATTAAAAATATTCATCGTAATACTAATAAAAAATTTTGAAAAAAATAACAATATTTTATATAAATAAAACATTTTGATTAAGAATGATTGAATTTTTGTTAATGTCCGTTTATATTAAAAATATCATATTCATGAATGAATTTCTTTTAATAAAAACATAATTTTAGCCACATTTATAAATTTTATATTATAAAAGAAAATATTTTTCAATTCATTATGTTGATAGTTTACTAGGGGTAATTTTTGGGATTTTTCTTAGAAACATAATTTTTTGATGAATAGTGAAAAATACTACTTTTCAGTCAAAAAATTCCATTTTGTTTAATTTATTAATAATGTTACATGATATTATAATTTTTTTTAATGTCACATTACATAAATATTAAATATATTAGTATTATTTTATTTATTATAATAAATTTAACTTTGAAATTTATTATTAAATATTAACATGATTTTGAACATTTTTCTACTTTAAAAGATTGTTATTCCCCCATGACCATGGGATTATCATTAATATTAATTTTTCCGATTTTCTGATTTGAATTCCAGAAAAACTAACATAAAACATTTTATTCATTATAATATTAATTTTCTAATAATAAAAGGTTAATATTGATGAAAATTATGAGTAAAATTCATTGAAATAAATCACATCAATTAAGGCCAAAATAAGATTAATTTGATACTAAACCTTATAATTAAGCTCCCAAATGATTTATACACTTGTCCAACAACCATTTTCTATCCATAGTTCGTCCATACACCATAATTTAAATAGATTTTTGGATTTTTATTAATTTTTTTTGTAAGAACATGTGTACAACAAACTTGATTGTAAAAATTCAAAGTCTTATTCCCTCCCTATAATGAGCCACCACTTCTACCACTTCCTCAAACCAATAAAATTATTTATTTTAGGCAAATACCTACCAAATACAATTCCCATAAATGATCCATTATATCTATAATCCTTCCCTTGGGAAGAAGAATAACCAAGGAATCCTTTTGGCAAAAACAAAAAAAGAAGATACCCAATTAAGATGTAACTTTTTCCCTCAAGTCCTTTCCTTTATTTTTCGTCTCCACCCATCTAACTCTATTTCTTATAATATTGTGTAACAAAAATATTTTAATAAATATAATATATTTTCTTATGTAAATGTTTCTACCTACACCTAGACACAACTCCATTTAATAGGATACAAACATATTGTTTCTGTGTACGGTTAACTACTACCCCACGAAAAGTTGATTGTTTTTTCCCATTAACACCTATAATGGTGGATATTGTGATTGAAAATTTGTGTATATATTCTCTATATTATTTTTATAATTTAATTATTGTTTCAAATTTTTTATTTGGAATGTATATTTAAGATTTCCATCTTATGTATATTCGATAATTTTGATTCAGGAATTGTGGACTACCACCCACATAACGCAATATGATTCATTCATACACTACATGTATTATATTAAGGATTGTTTTAGTTAGTATATATGATATATATGATATCATTATTCTTTTGAAATAATTGTATATATATATATACATATATTTCTTTTACATTCATTCTCTCAAGACAACAATTAATCATAAATACCATTCATGAGCACGTACGTCCTACCGTCTCTATAAATGATGTATTACAATTCATACTTATATATTATATAAAATATTATGATAAAAATATAATGTATATAAATTAAATGTATAACACGGTTACAATTCTGTAATCATGATATAATTACAAGGTCAAATGATATACAAAATTACGACACTTGCGAATAACTAACCGAATATTACCCAATGTGAAACTGAATATTTTATTTATTATATAAAATATTTTAGAGGTGTATATAATTCCATTTTATATGTTATATCATTAATATCCTTATATTCATGATATTTTATGCTTAATTTAATTAACATATCTTAAATGGAGTGTATGATCTGAAGTTACCAAGTAATAATAGTTTATTGAGACAATTTCTTCTCTTTTCGAGACTGTTTACATTTATTCTTCATGTGATTAAATCATTGGATCCGTATATCATGAATAATCATGAGTTTCATTATCCTCTTTTTATTCACCACATCCTCATGTATTTTTTAATTTTTTCCACTCTTTGGTACATAATATAATGTTTTTATGCAATATCTGATAATCTCTCTCTCTTTTCATAAATCTATTGTATTAAAAAACCATGTTTTCAAAAATGATTTACAAAATGTTTTTATTAGTTTTTTTTCAAAATATCATTAAATCCCATTTTCAAAGAAAAATATATTTAAAAATGTTTTATTTTTTTCAAATATTATTTTATAAGTATTCAAATATATTTTCAAATTAATTTTTTTTAAAAACTTATGTTTTAAATAGAGTTTTCAATGATCGAAGAATATTTTACTAAATAAGGTTTTTAAAAGTTATTTCAAAGTTATTTCCCATATAATATAACATAGAGTGGTGTTTCTCATGCCTTTATGGGGAATTTATAAATTTTTTTCCATTCATAATATTTCTCTGAATGGATTATTTTTTAATGGTGTGATGTTTATAGAACTAGTTTGAAATTAAAGGGTTACAGGCTCTTGAAACATGCTTCTTCTCATGGGATATTTTTATGTTAAAATTTATTTTGAAGCCTATCCCTTTACACATGATTTTATATTATTACATGTTTATAAAATAAATTTGAATTAATGGGTTATGATATAATTATTTATGATCTTGTGTCACATGTGTGATGATTTCATTAAGAGACAAGTGGGAACTATACCCCCCTCCAATACATTGGGTAATTATTTTTACCTCATGGAATATACTAATATGGCCTTGGGAATAAAAATTGACTACTAAAATGGACCTAAGAGTGAACCATGACAACCAAGATGTTATGAAGAGTGAACTCATTCTACTAAGATGCATTTGGGAGTAAAAAACGACTACCATAAAGGTATGGTGAGTGAACCCATACTACTAATATGGTCTTATAAGAAATGAATTGGACACTATGTAAGTCATTATATGCTTATGTTTCTACAAAAATTCCAGTAATATTTCTTATTTCATTCTTCCTTGGAATATATTGTTAATTTTCTTATTATGCATGTCTTACAAACTGCAAAGCTTTATTCCATGATTCATGTATATAATCATTGATATGTGGGGTATGATCTTTTAATTTCATGATCATGTTATCATACCCTTAGGTTCATTATTTTTCATACATGTATCCCATTTTTACCTTTAATGAGCATTTGAGATCATGCCTTTTTATTACTCATTCCCCAGGTTAATAGATATGGATAATGTTTTTTTGTGTCTAAAAAGGGTTCTAGTCAAGAAAATCCTCATGGAAGATATTGTATCTCACTTAAGAACCATTGTTTATATTTCCATGTTTCCAAATGCAATAGACTTTTATATTCTTCTGGAATATTTTTGTGTAATTTTTTATTTATTATACAAAAGTTCTGCAATATTAATATATATCTTTGATTAGGTCATTATAGTTTGTATTAGAGGAAATGTTTAGACAAAAATTTGAAACTAGGATGAGAAAACATTACTGATATCCCTATGTATATTAATGAGGATATGCAGAGGGATGTTAATAAGGATTACTATAAGGATGAGTAAGCATGAATGAAAATGTCTTGAAATTTTGTTAAACGGTAGAGTGAGTGGTTTCCTAGAAATAAATACCTCTCTAGATAATACATGTGGATTTAGCTCTGTCACAAATGTACCTAGTTGTAACAACCCTGACATAATGTTCCGAGCATGAATCAGGGAAACCTACTACATGATAATGAGCCTTAATGAACACATAGTTTGACACTTCTGGGGGTTATTTTTTGGATATTCAAAAATAATTCATGAACCATCATGAAGGATTTAGATATTACATGAATATGAATAACCTATGATGAACCTAGGGTTTCATAGTTTAATGTAGGATTCAAGATTTAGACTTCCAATATGTAATATTATTTAGACTATGTGGTTTTATGCTATGATAAGTGATTCCCACACTATGCATGTGGTATTAGTCAATGGTGGTAACATGAAGGAAAGAGAATAACATTGAATGTGATGGGTGATTTGTGGATGATAAGTCATGTGAAATGATCAATAGAGTGAAATATAGTTTTATCATGCCTAATTAGTTTTTACATAACATGATTAATGATTAACTTAACCCACGCTCTGAATCACCATGTATGAAAAAGAACTACATTTTTAGGGGTTCTCTAATCGAGACCATGTAG
Organism: Viscum album; assembly: GCA_963277665.1. NCBI lineage: Eukaryota > Viridiplantae > Streptophyta > Magnoliopsida > Santalales > Viscaceae > Viscum > Viscum album. The sequence continues at coordinate 1,034,292,634 of OY728121.1, read as the reverse complement.
GAATGAAGAACATGTTTTCTTTGTGTCAATATTGTATAAGGAAGAATCTGGGTGAATGTCTTAGAGGAACAAAAAGATGTTTTGACTATGAAAAAAAAGAAAAAAATCAAGTAACTGTAATGGAAAAATGAAGAGTTATTTCAACAGAAATGATGAGAATATTGGCCTCCATCTAACATAATTTAAGGTTAAGTGTATTAAATGTGGAATAAATGGTCATTAAACAACACAATAATCCTATAGGAAATCTCTTTAAGAGGATCAGTAAGGTGGTGTGAGTAATGATCACATTTATGATACTGAAAAGACTACAGATGAAATGTAAAAAAGAAATATATATTGTGTAATAGGATGAGGTAGCATTGTTAATGTCATGATTATGAAGTGGAATAATAAGTGTTCATATTTATTTGGATTAAAATTAATTTATATGTATTATGACATATACAAGGTTTTCTCTACTTATTTTTTCCACATAGTATTTATATGCTTATTTTGAATGTCCTTGATAGACTAGTGGTGTGATTTAATGACAAGGTGATAAGTTCTCTAAGGAAAGGTAACCCTTAATATGATCTTCATGTTTAGATAATGATATTATGAATAAGTAAGTTGTACAGTACTTATGACCATGGAAATATTTAAGAAAATGTTTATTGGTGTGTTATGCTATCATTTATGATGTTTTTGAGGGTTTTGGATTTACGTAATATATCAGATATACTTTAGAAAGTTTAGGAATGAATGTTTTCCAAATGGATTTCAAGTAATTAAGGTTTATACCATGTTTAAATGGAATATAAGATATGGGTATTCACATATTTGGATTGTGACAAACATGTTTTACTTTGTGATATATGGGGGATCAATGTCAAGATGATTTCATTACTTTCTTTACAGTGCTTGGGATTTCCATCTTTCGAAGGGGTTATAAGGTTAATCATTCATGAAAAATTAAACTCACACTTTGGAAGAGGAATTTATGTATTGATTTTGTAATAAAACACTTGTATAAAAGGTTATTACGGAATAAAATTATTACATGAATTTACATCATATTTAGAACGGAAATTATATTAGTGTGGTTTTATAAAAGAAAATCATGTTTTTTGGGTGATAACCATTCATGTCTCAAAATTCCATGGGTATTCAACCCATGACTAAAGGATGACAACATATTCATTCCTTCTACTATAATACACAATGTTTTGGTTTATGTAAAATAATATTTGATGAATAATTATCTATCACAAAGTGGTAGTGTTACTTTTTCTGTATCAAGATTAATGTATTGACCATATAGATTTTTATGAATAGTTATGGATAAATAAGTATACTTTTCATTTGTTTATCCGAATTCATATATTTGAAATGATTTATTTTAGTTAGTCAAGAATAAAAGATAATTTTTTCCATCCTTTTCATGATTTAAGTGAAAAAATAAAAATACATAAAATAAAAACCAAAGAACGAATTTATTTTGTATTTTTGGTCGATAAAAAAATTACTCAATTATGGGATAATGATCAAAATGAAAAATGAGTTTTCCTAATGCCATAAAATTTGTACAACTGATGGCCTTTTAAATCATCAAAGATATATGAATTTTCGGACCTCAATATTTCATTGATAGTTTATTTTATTTTGAATGATGATTCACTCCTGATAAATATTTACATATTTCCCCCATGTACAATCATAACTCCCTACCTCTATTATCCTATGTGGAAATCATGTCATTTGAAACTTTGGGTAATTGTTGTGGTTCCAAAGATAACTTTTTAAATGAATAGTTATTATTAATTTTTTCGTAGTGGATTTTTATAAATGAATAATTTGTGTATTAATCCTTTGATTACCCAGATAAATTTTTTATGACAAACTTCATTTTACAAGGGGGTAGAATTTAACACAGTGAGATTTTTTGAATTTTTTTCTAATTATTTTAGCTTTTTTTATATTTTTTATTTCCGGAAACACTAATGATTGGACATTTTATATTAAATAAATATGTTTTCATTGGTTATAAACAACACAAAGATAATTTTTCACTACATGTAATATAATAATTATTCTATACTACATGAAATAATATGGAGATAGCATTATAAGAAACAATGACTTTCCCCAATGACTTGTGGAACACATAGGATCGATGTTTACTAAAAAACAATAGATAATTAAAAAATTATTATTTAATATAATAATATAAAACATTGATTCTCAATTAGTGGATATGAATAATATTAACTAATTTTTGAACATATATGTTTTATAATATATAATATGAATTAATTGCTTACCAATTAATGATAAATGAATATGAAAATCCAGTGAATAAAAAAAGCATTATTATGGTCACAAAGCTATTTTACATTAATAAATTAAATTATCATTTATCTATTAAAAAGAAAAAAATCAAACATTCTTTTAACATTGAATTGACATGGCGTATGTTACAAACAAAACTAACTTGGAATACGTTACACAGAACACTTTAATGGCATGTGTTACACACAACACTAGATTCGCGTACGATGCACACAACCATAAGTTACTATGAAATAATTATTTCAATGGGATAATTATAACATAACTTTTAAACATAGTTATAAGAATAGTAATAAATACATAAAAAACATTTTATAATCATTTTATATAAATATGAGAAAATGATAGTGACTAATATGATTTTATTAAAGTTATTTTAGGTCAAAAATAACTTTTTATTAAAAAGAAAAGTCTATTACGAAATTAATTTTACACAAATTTTTAAATTTAGATTATTAAAATAATATTTATTTTTCAAATAATAATTTCTAAATAATCCTAGGTTGAAATTTTTGGGATTTTTGGAGAAAATTCATTTTTGATGATTTGTGAAAAATGCGACTTTTTAATTAAAAACTGACTTTTTGTTTAATTAATTATTAATGATAAATCATTTTATCAATTTTTTTAAGGTACCATTGGATAAAAATTATATATATTAATTCAATTGAATTAATTAGAATCAATTTCATATTGAAATTGATTATAAAATGTTAAAAAACATTTGAACATTTTTGTACTTTATAACCATGTTACTTCATCCCGTTTGCGAGATTAGCATTAATCTTAATTTTTCTAATTTTATGATTTTAATTATTAAATAACTATATACAAAATTTTATTGAGAATTATATATAGGGTCTAATAATACCATGGTAATTTTTTACCAAGATTATTTTTAAATGTGATTAATATTTATCAAAGTGATTGTGATGAAATTATGCATTATTAGGGACTCAGCATTAAAAGTAAGAGACCAAATGATATTTATACTAGTCCAAAACTAATTGGAAGTCCATAGGTCCGAAATAAAACATACATTATTGACAATTTTGGTTTTTTATGAGTTTTTTAGCATATAACATATGTACACCTAACTTGTTTCTAAAAATTCCAAGTTAGTCATTTTCCTTCCGAATAAATAGCCACAACCTCTCCCATTTCCTCGCACAAATAAAACCTATTATTTTACACCAATACATACCCAATAAATTTCCCTTAAATCCTATTTTAAACCTAGAAAAAATCACTTGGGAGGAATGAAATCCAAGGGATGATTTTGACACAAACGTAATTGAGTTACAAAATTAAGAGGTAACGACTTCTCTCAAGTCCTTTCTTTTATTTTCCTTCTCCACCCCTAAAAAATTTATTCTATGAATATTTAATAAAAATAGTGTTAAAAATATATTAGGATTTTATTATGTAAATAGTTAAACCTTCACATCGAAACACGTCCACCTTAAGGTTAACAAACTTATTGTTTCTGTGTACGATGATATATTGTCGCACAAAACGATGATTTTTTTCATTTTTCCATTACTACCTATCATGGTGTTCATTATGATTGAAACACTATTTATATATGATATATTTTATATTTATAATTTTTTTATGATTCAATAATTTTTTTGAACATAACTTTATGTTTTCAATCTGTTGTAAATACTACAATTTCATTTAAGAAGTGTGGAATACCACCCCCTCAAAGGGATATGATTCATTCGTACACTACATGAATAGTATTAAGGATGGATTTAGTGAATATATATGATATAAATTATATTATAAATATCATTTAATTAAGATATAGAGATATTTATATACATATATGTCTTTTAATTTTTTCTTTCAACACGATAATTAAACAGAAATAGCGTTCATGCGTACGAACGACCTACCGTCTCCAAGAATGGTGTATTATATTTCATTCCAACATATTAAATAGATTAATATAATACAAATATACTTTATATAAATTATATTTATATCATTATTCATATTTATGAATCATTAATATGTATATGGACTATGGATATAACAAATTGAGACACATGAATAGAATAATGCGAATATTACATGTAGTGAAATCGTAGCATGGGATCATTAAAATGAAGTTAAATTAAGGAAATAATAAAAAAAATATGAAATTATATATAATCATAGGGTTATATAAAACATTTATAATTAATTTATATTTTTTATACAGGTGGTTTTAGTGATCACTATGAGATTCAAGACACAAGGTTCTGGGATTTCGTCTCACTTATTATTCCCTTGAGATACATGATATGTTTTACACTCATTGCTTTTTTTATGGTGTATGTACTAACAATGATTATATTATATTCATCATATTACTAAATTTATGGGTATCTACATGTAAATTTTATAACATTTTAGTCCCTAGGTTTATGTTTCAAATGTTATGAAATTTGTATGACGTTTTGTTTCAATTTTCCCTCATTGAGGCTCATGTTTTTTTATGAACCTAATATCATTTTCTAGGTTTATATAATTAAATTTTACCTGATATATCATAAATATATTTATTTTCATGTAATTCTTATGTTTTATCAAAATATATTTTCATATATGGAGTGTATGATCCCATGTTACCAAGTTATAAGTGTTTATTGAGACAATCTCATCACTATTAGATATTTTTTATGTTTTTAATACACTTGATGAAATATTTTGATCCCTATCTCAAGAATACTCATGATTTTATTTATAATCTCTTTATTCATGATATCTTCATTTATTAATAATATTTTTTAATTAATTTATTATATTCAAAAACCATAATTTCAATAAAAAATCAAAAACATTTTCCAAAGTGTTTTTAAAATATATTTGATGCCCATTTTCAAGGAAAAATAATTCTAAAATGGTTTTATTTTTTTATAATCTTCATTTATATGATTAAAAAATAGATTTCCAAAGAAAAAGGTTTTCAAATATTATTTATGTTTTAAAAGTATTTTTCGATACAAAAATGATATTTTCTATAATAAATATTATTAAAAGATATTTTAAAATTATTTCCTATAGAAGATAAAATCTAGTTGTGATTATCATGAAATTAGGGGAAATTTGTTCAAATTTTCTATTAAATTATTTATATTAATGGATTATGCTTTGATTGCATGATATTTATAGTACTCGTTTCAAATTGAAAGATTATATAAATTTGAATCCCACATATTTTCATTGGTTATTTTTATGATAATATGATTATGAAACCTATATCATTCTACAGGCTATGATAATATTACAACTTTTTAATACCCATTTTACTTCATTTGATTATTTATGAACTTTTGGAACATGTATGTTTGATTTCATTATGATATAGGTGGGGCCTATATCTCCCTAGAATTCATTGGGAAGAGATTTATGTCAAATTATATACATTAATATGGTCATGGGAATGAACCATGACTAATATGATGTCCATGGGAGTGAACTGTGACTACCATGATAGCATGAGGAGTTAACTCAGGCTACTAAGAAGACAATGGGAGTTAACCATGACTACCAAGATGTATGGGGAGGTAACCCATACAACTATGATGGTCTTGGAAAAAGTTCCTTGACTACTATGAAAATCAATATATTTTTATCTGTCTGCCACAATTCTATGTTTCATTCTAAATTTATGATTTCATGGATTTTGTTATTTACTTCCTAATTATTCAAGTATTATTAAATGAAATGATTTATTCCATTAATCAATTATATGATCTTTGAAATACAGGGCATGATCTTCCCTTTTCATGATTAGGTTCTCATACCCTTACGCTAATGATTTTTCTTACATGTATCATTTGTTTACCCATACAAAGTAATTGAACTAACCCATTTTTATGTTTCTATCCCCAGGTTATGAAGATATGCATTGTGTTTTCTTTGTATATGATGGGTTATAGTCATGAGGAACCCAGTGGGAGATAATGTAGTTCACTTATGTACCAAGGTTTATGTTTTAGGGTTTCCAAAGGAACTAGACTAGTACGACCATCTTGCGTCTATTTGTGTAGTGTTTTTTGTGTTATGTAAAAGTTATGTAATGTTAATGTATTTCAATACTGCTCCATTATAAATTTTTTTAAAAATTAACAACCATAGTTATGGGATTGTTTTAGGAAATAAAAATATTTGGTTATCATGAAAATAGAATATGGAAATTATGGATTTTAAAAACTAGGATTTTGTTCAAAAAGGTAAATTTTGATATTTAAAAATTTTAAAACCGAACTTTTAATATTGAAATAAAAAAGTTTTTTATTTAGATGGGCCATAAATGAAAACAATATAATTATGGATTCTTGCAGAGAAATGAGTGTTATGGTTTCATCATAATTAATTACTTCTTATTTTTTATATCCTTTCACTACATGTCTATATTTTTTATCTGTGATGATACCTTTCTAATCAAATTTATTTATAAATAACATTTTTTTTAAATAATTGGATCATAATTATTTCATTCAAAATATTCTAAAATTCATTTTGGTTTAATTGGATGAGATATTCACACATGTCATTATTAATATAATTATCAATGTTTTTAGGTAATAGAAAACATAAAAATTTATATTTACAAAAACAAATTCAAGATATATCATCTGTTATGAGTACTATCATTATAATCATTGATAAAATTTTAAAATCTATGGTATTTGAAATTATAAAAATATTTAGGCAACACACTGTATGGAAATTTAACTACGAATGTGATTTTAGTAGTATGTGTATCTTTTAACGTAAAAGATTCAAGGTATCTTCATCCTCAAATTTGAATGATTTTTAGGGAATAATTTAAATGAAATTGATCTTAGAGGATACTTGTTACGACCCAAAGTTTTTTCAATGGAAATTCATTCTTTTAATCATTCTTTAAAATATAGTCACATCATGGAAACACAATGAAATGATTATAAATTCAATGTGACCACTAAAAATAATTTTTCTACTTATATGTTTTGAATTTAGAAAATATGACATACACGTTTGCGATCAGTAAGATATTTGGATTCCAATATGAAAAAATTAATTTTTGGGGAATAATAACCGAGCCTTAGGAATAGTATCATACCGTTATGAATAGAAGTTTGACCCTTATGAATAGTAAATCATCCAAAATGATAGTAACATTACCCATGAATTATTTAATAAAATTTGGGCATCTTAGAAGTGGAATTTTGACAGTTGTAAAAGTTTTGGTATTTTTGTAAGTCACTAATAATTTATTAATTTAAATAAATATTTATTATCTAAAAAAATTTCATAATTTAAAAATTATATTTCTTCTAGATTTATGATAATTTTATAAGGCCTTATGTAATTTATGAAAGCATTAAAAAATTAGCTTTAATTTTAAAAACTATATCTTTCAAGTAAATTATGATTTTAAATACAAAATAAATTATGAAAATATAAACATTTATTTTTAGAAAATTCAATTCATTTTCTTATTCTACATATTGAAAAATGGTTAGGGTGAATTTTTGGGAATTTTCTGAAATACATGAATTTTTGTGAATAGTAAAATACATTAATTTATGGTATAAATACATTATAATTTATATCGCCTATTACTAACATCACAAGTGATGTAAGCACCAAAATATTGACCACACATGCCCTATTTAAAATTCTTTATGATGGATTCATCACTATTTCTTATCATTAAGGAAATTAATAAACTAATGATTAAAATATTAGGAAAACCCCTCTCCCCACCACTATAAATACCACCCTTTACACCCTCATTTCCTCACAAAACTTAAAATTCAATCCTTGTCAAAAATCTTCCAAAAAATATATATAGAACCTCCGCAATGTCCAAGAGCTTCTAGTCTCATCAAAATACCAGGCCAAGGTTCCTTAAGGAGGATCTCAGGAGGAAGATTCAAGAGGTAATTCCTCTCTCTCTCTCTCTTTTCGTTTAATTTCCTTTCAATTTCATGTTCTTTTATTAATCTCTCCACACATATCCCCATATACATGCAATGATAAGTATAGTATCCTAAATATAATGGAATTTTTTGAGATTAATGAAATATGATATCATCCAACCACCTTCACCACTTATTTTTTATTTTAGAATGGAAAACGTTGTTTATGAGGTGTTAATTTATCACCTTCAAGAATGACATGTATTCAATTTCCTTTACCGCCACCAGATATGTTCATGAAACCATTTTGATGGTTGAAAAATATTATTTTATATGTATTATATCCTATTTACTATTATAGTACTAACTCATATACATATTACTAATTGATAAATGATCGTTGTGATCCAAAAATCCGCCCAAATTAACCTAAAACGGTCATCATTAAATCATAACTAATGATTCATCCACTTGGTAAATAAAATAATTCCTTATAAATTCATTTAAAACACTTTAATATCATTAAGAAGATGTAATATCAGTTATTTATGTTTATCCATGTTCAACATAGACTTCCATTCATAAATATAAGTGAACCGTTCAAGAAAACCACCAAAATGAACATTCTCGAACAATGAATTTAAACTAAATAGCTCATCCAAAATCCAATAAATGAACATAATAAAAAATTAATGAATATTATTAATGTATAAAAGTTTATTTAAATGTTAATTAACGAATCTAATGTTGTTATACATGACTTAAATGTGAAGAAAGTGTTCAGATACATGGTAAGGGGAAATTCTTGAACCCAATATTCTTTCTTTGAGTTCTCCCTCTTTCAATCCATTTTTGGTATGGTCGCAGTCTAAAAAAAAAATTTTCGTCATTATCTTACCTTATGTAGGATATTCATCTTTTCCACTAGAGTTTATGTAAAACATTTTTTTCCAAAAGAACTCTTATTTCAAAAACACGCATTTTACCTCAAACTCATGGTGGATGGTTCTTATATCAACTATATTATTCCCTCATTTATTTGGGAACCCAAATTTTATGAATCTGTTCTTATGAGATGAAAAAAATTACTTTACATGGGTCATTTATTTTCATTGTTTATATATGTTTTATTGTTGAATGTATGATAATGATAATGTTATGATGTTATGGGTGCGCCCGGAATTACATTATGCAAAATGAATGTTATGATTTGACGGGTGTTCCTGGAATTATACAGTGCTCTAATACATTGGGTAAAGTGATGAATCTCACGAGTTAATTCAAAATTATATTTGAAAAAGGTTCTATATTTGTTCACAACTATTCATTGTAGTTAACCAGTAAGACGTGATGTTTTAATTTTATGCATTGCCACATTTTAAGACATTTATTAATGATTCCTCTCATGTTCATGATCCATTGCCTATGATATGATTATTATTAGACATATTTATATTTTCATTATCTACCCTCTTACTGGGATTTTATGTCATAAATTTTTAATGTATATCCGCAGAAGAATATGTGTAATAATGAGATTACAAGTGACAATAAGAGGCCTGATAAGAAAGAATTAAATAAATTTTTATGCATGATGTTGAATTTCTTTTTGATCATAGTTTTCCCATAATGATAAACCTATGGATCCTCATGGTGTAATAAAAGTATATTTTTTTATTTATAATGATTTAAAAGTAAGGTAATAAAATTTAGGGTCTCTATAGTTGGTATTAGAGGCATGGTTTTGTTAATTTGTGAATTAGGATTAGAGAACCCACTAAAAACACTAGTACGAGAATAAGTAAAAATAATCCCAAAAGAATAGGGATCCAATAAAATGTTATTTTAGTGTAAATTGTACATATTAATAAGCTTTTTTTTCATGACTTGATGATTTATGTTCTTTTAAACATTTCTATTTTATAAAATGGTGGGAACTAGGAGAAACTAGGCCAACAATCCATGCAAGGTCCAATGTAACGATTTCTCGAATGACATACCCAATGCTTGGATAGGCGAAGTTCAAAACTTCCTAGATATTGTTAACCGACTATCGTTGGTTATGAAAAATATCAAGAATAATGGGGAACATCCTTCTTCACCAAAGTGGGAGCAACTGGCTATCAACTATTTTATGTTGTAATGACCACTGACGTTTAGTGGGTCTTCTAATCCAATAGTTGGGGAATAGTTGGTCAAATCCATAGAGAAAATAGTTTTTTCTTCACTTTTCTAAGAAATGGAAGGTGGATTTAGCAGTTTATCGTCTATATGGAGAGTCCGATCAATGGTGGTATTTTATTAAGAACACCATACCAAGTGAAAAAGTTTAAGATATTGAATGGAAATACATTAAGATCATGTTTTTTTAACAATTATTTCAAATGAAAGTTTCGTATTATGATGGAGAGAAAATTAATAGAGCTCAAGAAAAAGGAATTAGAATCTCTCAAGACCTACAAAATAAATTTAACAAGGCTTTCAGGTATGCATTGGGGGTTCTATCAACAATGATAGAAAATTTGATAGATTGTTTAGTGTATTGAAACCACACAATCAAATGGATTTTGTAATTAGGGACATAGTGAGTTATGAAGAAGTTTTTTGATGTGATCTCAAAGTGGAGATGGATTTTGGAGAATGTTCCCATGACTATGTTGATAAGAAACTAATGATGGTGTTTAGAGACAGTGGATATAATGATAAAGGTGGGAAGAAAACATGAAGACTCCCATGCCAATAATGTGGGAAGTTTCATCATGGGAACTTACTACAGGGGATGGGGAAATGATCCAAGTGTTAGAAAGAGGGAAACCATTCTCAAGAGTGTGGAAAAGACATTAGAAGGAATTATAATGTAGTGGAATAATGGGGGCACCCCCATAGTCTAATTTTAAAATAATAGGGAGCAAGGGAACTATGAAATCTAGTGTAGTAATCCTAGAGTCCTCAAGGGTAATCATCATCAGCATCCACCAAAGCCAAAGGAACAAGGGAAGGATTCAACACTACGTAAGTGGAGCAAGATAATGAAGTCATACAAGTTTCACTTCCTATTCACTCAACAATGGAAAAAATATAATTTGATTCTGGTTCTACGCATTCATTTATATATGGAATGTTTTCTAGAACTATATAATCAATGACCCAACACCCTAAAGTAGAGATATCTGTAAAATAACCATGTTGTGCAATCATTGCAACCCATGTGTGTTTGAATCTTATCCTATTGGCGTATTTGGGAAGACTCTTCCACAAATTTATAAATACATCCCTTGGTGGAATTCGACACATTGATGGGAATGTATTGGGTCTCATTATATAGAGTACATATCAATGGTTGGGAAGAAGAAATATCTTCTCATATTTTGAACCATTGCCTGCTCCTATAAAAATTCAATGAAGGTAATGAATATCCTTTGATAAATCCATCAATGGTGGGGGTGTCAATTCCCTATAAAGAATCATAACTCACCCAAATTGTTGAGTAAAAAGAATGTTACAACCTTGTAGAGATTCCCATCGTGATGTAATGCAATTATGCATTTCCTGAAGAGTTACCCAAACATTCCCTAAATTGTGACGTGGAGATCTAAATAGAACTCATAAATGGAGCTACTCATATCTCAATGTTTCCCTAGAGGATGGATCCTATCTAACTGGAGGAGAAAAATAATAATTTGTAAGAGAATGTGGACAAAGAGTTCATACTCCCCAGTACATCACCCTAGGGTGCGCCAGTGCTCTTTGTGAAGAAGGATGGAACACTGCGGTTCTGTATAGATTATTGTTAACTCAACAAGATCACCATAAGGATAAAGTTTACTCTTCCAAGTATTTTTAACTTTTTAGATCAGTTAACAAGAGCTCAATAATTCCTAATGGTGGATATTTGTTATAAATCTCATCATCATAAGGTGAAGAAGGAAGATATTTAGAAGACTACATTCCGTACAAGGTATGGGCACTATGAGTTTCTGGTGATGCCCTTTGGACTTACTAATAACCCTAAAATCTAAAAGGATATGATGAATAGAGTCTTTAAACATTACCTAGAAATTTTTTTGGTAGTGTTTATTGATGATATTCTCATCTACTCTTAGTGAAATGAGAAACATGATGAATATCTAAGACTTGTGTTGGTGAAACTGCGAAAAGATATGTTGTACACCATGTTAAGAAAGTATGACTTTTGGATGATGAAATTCACGTTCTTGGGACATGTGATCATAAGAGAGGGAATTTTTGTGGACCGATTAAAAACAATGGTGATTTAGTAATGGTCCAGACCCTCTCGTGTCACATAAATCCATAATTTTCTTGGATTAGTTTTGTACTACCGATGTTTTGTTAGAAATTTATCACAATTTTCAAGACCTCTAACTAAGTTAACAAGGGACGAGGTAATGTATGTCTGGATGGAAGACTATGAGGGAATCTTCAAGGAGCTAAAGAGAAGGCTGATCAGTTCACCTGCAGTCACATTACTAAAAAGTGGGGAATGTTTTTTGATATACAGTGATGTTTCAAAGAAATTCTTGGATTGCATACTCATTCAAAAAATATAATTTGATAGCCTATGTCTCATGGTAGTTGAATATCCATGTGCATAACTACCTAAATAATGAACTAGAGCAAAAAGTAGGTACTTTTCCATTGAAAAATTAGAGGCACTACCATTATGGTAAGAAGTGTGACATATGAAATGACCATAAGATCCTAATGTATATATTCACACAAAAGGATAAAAACTTGCATCAAAGCAGTTGGTTAGAGATAATTAAGTACTATGATTTTATTATTAACTATCTTCCTAGAAAGGAGAAAAAGGGAGATGTTTCTCTAAGACGAAATAGACCTGCCACTCTATCAAAGTTACAGATTGAGAAAGAAAATATCTCCATTGATTTGAAAAGGATGGATTTTGAACTAATAAGGGTAAGGGAGACATCCTACCATTCCAAAATGATTACACAATAATAAATCCATGAGAATATTAATGAGGCATAAACCGATTATCAGGAGTTACAAAATAAGGTGAATTTAGTAAAAGAAGGGAAGAAACAAATGTCCTATATCGATGATGATGGTGTGATTCAGATTGGAATGATGCTTTTTGTTCCATCATCACCTGGGATAAAAAAGGATCTATAGGACAACGCACAAAGCACAACATTCTATATACATCTTGGGAGTAACAATATGTATTGTGTTATCTGATAACACTTATGATGGGATGACATGAAGAAGGAGATTATGGAATATATATCAAGGTTCTTGGTATGTCAGCAAGTTAAGGCAGGGAAACAAAATTCCAAAGGTGTGATGTAACCATTGCCTCTACCCATTTGGAAATGAGATAATTTTACGGTGGACCTTTTTACTGGTCTCTTGAAGACATCAAAGGGAAATGATGCGGTATGGGTTGTGGTTGATAGACTCACCAAGACTTCTCATTTTATATATATTCAAGAAGACCTCTGAGTTGAACAACGTGAAATGATATACATGATGGATGTGGTGAGACTGCATGGTGTTCCACTCTCAATTGTCACTAATCATGATCAAAGGTTCACATCTGAGTTTTGGAGAAGTATTCAATATGTCTTTAGTACTGAATTAAATTTCAGCATTTCCTATCACACACAAATTAATGGATAATCTGAAAGTACTATTCATGCACATTAATAAATGCTAAGAGCCTACTCTCTAGAATTAAAAGGTCGAGGAGATCAGCATCTCCTATTAGTTGAGATCCCATACAACAATATCTTACACTTTAGTATTCATATGGCTCCAAATGAAGCATTTTATGGAAATCGATGTAGAACTCCAACCTGTTGTGATAATGTTGGGGAAAGAAAACTACTTGGAACTGATTTTGTGAAAGAGATAACAGAGAAGGTTCATGTAATCCGAAAACACATCAAAGCTTCTTAGAGTTCGGAAAATAGCTTTGTTGACAACCATCGAAGGGACAATGAGTTCAATGTTGGAGATATAGTCTTCTTCGAATATCATCATGGAAGAGAGTTATAAGGTTAGGAAGGAAATAGAAGCTAAGTCCAAGGTACATTGGACCCTTTGAGATCATAAAACACATAAGAGTTGTGTCCTATCGGCATGAATTTCAAAAAAACATGGCTCGTGTTCATGATGTGTTTCATGTATCACTCCTAAGAAAGTACATACCAGATCCCTCACATGTACTGAACTTTGAGGTGGTACATCTGTAATATGATCTCTCCTATGAGAAGCATCTAGTAAAGATTTTTGACAGGAGAGATAAGGTTCTAAACGACAAGACAATTCATCTTTAAAAACTGTTGTGGATGAACATTTTGTTTGATGAAGCTACTTGGGATTCAGAATAGGTGATGAGGATAAGTACCCTCTCATGTTTATGTAAAATGAAATTTCGAGGGTGAAATTACATTAGGGGGGAAGAAGGTAAAGACCCAATGTTTTATCATTGGAAATATATTCTTACAATCGTCCCATAAAGTATAATAAAAATATGAAAAACAATGAAATGATATTAAATAATATGTGGCCATTAAACATAATTTTTTCACTTATATGTTTTGAAATTCAAAAATATGACATAAACATTTGCAATCAGTATGATGTTTGGAGTCCGATAGGAAAAAAATAATTTTTAGTGAAAATCAACCAACCCTTATGAATATTAACCTAAAAATTTGAATAGTAGTATAACCTTTATGAACAGAAAATCTACCAAAATGATAGTGACCTTAACCATGAATGATTAATTAAAATTTAGGCATCGTAGAAGTTACATTTTGGCTATAGTAAAAGTATTGGTATTTTTGTAAGTTATATGTAATTAATTATAATTAATTAAATAATTTAATATAATTTTTTTTCCAAAAAATGTGTTAATAAATTAACAGTTATATGTCTTATGATTTTAATATTATTTTATAATACATTAAGTAACTTTGGAATGCATTATAAAATATTCTTTAAATATAAAAAGTGTAATTTTATGTAATTTATGATTGTATTTAAAAAGTAAATTAATCATATATAGAAATTTAATTTAATAAAATGGACGTAATTTTTGAAATCTACATGTCAAAAAATGGTTACAGTGAATATTTGGGAGTTTCCCAAAAAACTTGAATTTTTGATGAATTGTAAAATACATTAATTTTATGTATAAATACATTATAATTTAAATCTAATATTCCTGACATAACAAGTGGTGTTAGAACCCAAATATCAAACTCAAATGACCAATTTACTATTCTTGGTCATGTAATCATCACAATTTCTTATATTGGTGGTAATTAATAAAAAAATCCATAAAATATTATGAAAACCCTTCTCCCCTACACTAGAAAAACCACCCTTCACAACCTCATTTCCTCACACCTCTCAAGCCTCAAGACATTCCAAAACACTGACCAAAAAACATCCCTATACCCTCCCTCACGTCCAAATTTGTATGGTCTTATCAAAATTCTAATCCTATGCTTCTTAAGGAGGATCTCAAGAGGAAGATTGAGGAGGTAATTCCTCTCTCTCTCTCTCTTCCTTTAATTTCCTTTTAATTTCATGTTTTTTTCTTAAATTCTCACCCCTATCCTCATAAAAATGGTATGGTAACTCCAGTATCATACATATTATGTATTTTCAAGATAATAATGGGATATTAAATCATCCCACCCCTTTAACCACTTCCTTTTATATTAGAGTGGAAAACGTTGCATGTGAGGTGTTAATTTATCATCTTCTAGAAGGAATTGTTTTCAATTTCCATTTTCACCTTCAGATATGGCCAGGAAACCATTTTGATGGTTGAACCATATAATGTAATATGTATTATATAATATTTAATGATTTTGAACTGTCTTATAAATAGATTACTAAATTTTAAATCAAAACATGTTCGTTGGGATCCAAAAACCGCCCAAATTAATCTAAAACGATCATCATTAAATCTTAACTATGGATTCATCCACACTGTATATGAAAAAACTAATTATAAGATAATTTAAAATAATTTATTATCATTAATAATATTTAATAGCATTTATGGGTGTTTTTCCATGTTCTACACGAACTTCCAATCATAAATACAAGTGAATCGTTTAAGAAAACCATAAAAATGAACATTCCTAAATAATGAATTTAAACTATATAAATCCTCAAAAATCCCATAAATTATCTTAATAAAACCACAATGAATACTTTTAATGAATAAAAGTTTCTTTTATTTGTTAATTACGGAATCTAATGTAGTTTTACAAGACTTTAAAGTGAAGAAAGTGTCCAGATACATGGTTAGGGGTAATTTTCGAACCCAACATTCTTTCATCAGGTTATCATTTTTCACTCCATTTTTCGTATTGGAAATCATTAAAAATTATTTTTTTTTCATCATTATCAAACCATTTGTGGGATATAAATTTTATCCACTAGTGTTTATGCAAAACAATTTTTTTTAAACGAACTCTCTTTTCAAAAACACACCATTTACTTCTCACTCAAGGTGGATAGTTCATATATAGAGTATGTTATTCCCACATTATTTTGGGAACCCAATGTTTTTGGAATGTTTTATTTTGAGATAAAAACCATTACCTTCCTTGTTGAATTTATGTTCATTTTTTATATACGTTTTTTTCATGAATGATAATGACATCGTTATGATGCGACTGATGCACCTGAAATTATATAGTGCAAAATGAATGTTATAATGTGACTGGTACACCCGGAATTATACAGCGCTCTAATGCATTCAGTAAAGTGATTAATCTCATGATTTAAAGTTAAATGTTTTGTAAAAAATATGATATATTATTTCACAACTATTTGTGGTAGTTAACCACTATGAAATAATTTTTCATTTTTACGCATTTCCACATTTAATGTATTTTATTAAGGATTCATCTCATGTTCATTATCATTTCCTAAGTGATGAATATGAAAACCCATTGTTATATTTCTATTCTCTACCCTCTTACTGGGATATTATCTCACCAATTTTTGATGTATATCCTCAAGTGAACATGTGTACTATGTATATTACAAGGGACAATAAGAGGGTGAAGAAGAATGAATTAAATAACTGTTTATGCTTGATGTTGTAAAAATTATGTTTGGTCCTCATTTTTATATAACACTAAAACTCTGGATCCTAGTGGTGTAATAATATTATGTTGTTTATATATATAATGATGTAATAGTAATGTATGAAAATGAAGGGTTGCTATAATTCTTCAATAAATTTGGTTCTCTTTTTTGTAGAATCTATAGTATTTAATTGAGAGCGTTATATAATAAATGATTTTAATATCGTACTATGGATAATATTTCGCTAGACTGTATTTAGTTTTAGGGGTAAAACAATGAAATCCAATAAATTTAAATAATCCATAAAAGTTAGTTTTTTAGTATTTTAAATGGGTGTTATTGGGGATTGGTATTATGAGAACATATTTTAAGATATTACAAGAAATATTTACTACATCAGACAAAGAGTATTGAATTTGAAAATTTTCAGGTGGGATTATGAGATATAATGATGATTTTGATTCTATATTTTGATATAAAAAAATTTCAGGTGTTCTATGAGTGGAAAAATAATTATTATAACCACATAAATAAATACATTGGTCAAACTCTTTATTAAGAAACACCATCCCCCGATCTATTTAAATTTAAATTATTATATTTAATTTTTCATTTTCATCCTTCATTGTACATATTATGAATATTTTACATTGCTAATTTATGTTCGATACAAAAAAAACCTTGTGAGTCTTGTATAATCATCATCAATATTAAATAAACATGATTTAAATCTAGCAATTACGACTATAGTTGGTATAAAATAATCAATCAATACTATATCATGGGTAATGGAGGTCAATACATATTTTTATTATTTTAATATGATATTTATTTCTTAAAAATTTTGAATGATTCGCACAAAAATATTTAAATTAAAATTTTATATATCCTATTATAGGTATTTTATATTGAGCTTAATGATTGTGTGTGTGATACAGTGTCCAAGGTGTCTATAATAAATCAATGAATAATAATATTGTATATTTAAACAATAAAAATTTTGAGAAGAAATATATTTTATGTCAATAATATAATCATTTTTGAAAATATGAAGTGGTAATAAAATATTCAATTCAAATAAAATAAATCATGAATCATTTGTGAAGAAAATTTATCACAATTATCACCCAATTGGATAATGAATAGAAAATTATTATTTAGACCAAAAATAATTAACACATGTTATATTATGTTTGAAATCAAAAAATTCTATTATATATAATAGTTATTTTACCCCTTGAATTGTCCTTAAAGGTTATGTATTTTCAATTGGGTTTTCATATTAATGAAATTCACAGTTCACTCCACACATGATCCATGTGTATCTAATATTAATGTATCACATTTATTTCCTTTAATTTAATATTTACACATATTTCATTAAAAAAATTGATATTTTTCTTTTTTATACCAAGGTTTTGGGTCAACAAATGTTGATTTGTGGGATTTTTGATGTGAAATATTTATTGAAAATGATTTATAAAATGTGATATGGGTGAAATTTGTATAATTTTTTTTGATCGTATAAATAACTTATTCAATTAAATTCATAAATTATATTATCATATTTAAATGAATCACTATAATTTTTTTCAAACATCATAAAAAATATTCTATTTTATGAAAACTAATTTTATTGAAAAAAGTTCCCGTAATGATTATTTATAGGTAGTATAGAAACCATAATTTTATTTAAGGTGTCATCACATTGGTTGAATTCCATGAGTGGTATTTTTATTCCATTGATAATAAATTATTATCCATTCATATATATGGTATCAGTCAATATTTATGATAAATGAACTTTTTAAATTTTTTATCCATTTCAATAATAACATTATTATACCCAATTTTAATCACTTTTTATATTGATGTTACTTTTTAAAAACATCCTTCATTTTGACCACAATAATAATTTAGTACTTCATAGAATAGTTTATAATAATATGATGTCGAAAATGATTAATTATAGGATGATAAATAGCATGACTTTTAGTTTCATTTGTTACTAACCTCGACATAGATTTTAAGACATGTGGGCATTTCATATCTAGATCCCATTAAGGATATGGGGTGATTTATTTCACTCTAAGTAGAATCATTGAAGTTTTTGTTGGTTTTATTCTTATTCAACAAGTTTTTATTCTTGATCAAGTGAACTTAAATTATTTTGTGACCCTCAATTTTTTATATTCAAAAAATGATACTTCTTATTAACATATTTCATACTCAATTTGATATTTTTTTTTCTTATTGTTGAAGAATATGTTCACCTTCATGGATATGAGATGCAATTCATTACCATTATAAGAATTGTAATTATTTTTTTACAATCAATATTGTTTTTTCAATTGACTTCTTTGGCTTCCATATCCATATTTCACTTCATTGTGAAATCATATATTATGGGAGATCTAATTAGATCCTAGAGAAACTTTTTTCTTATATCTTTATATTGATGTATTTTAGTAGCATCATCTTCCCAATAAAAAGGATATAAATATATGACTTTATTGACTAATTTTTTTATAGTAGGAGTATCACTGAGAGTCATTATGAGAAAACATATATTATTAATTTTTCAATCATTTAACAGAAAGACTGTTTTCATGCATACTGATCCATTATAAATCATGCATTTTTATAATGTATTAGGTATCATTAATTTTCTTAATTCATTAGTAACATAGATGAGTTTCCAAAATTCTATAGTGATTGTTCATATAGATATATGGCCATGTTTATTTTTTATAATCGAAAATACAAGTAATACATATCCTTTCTATCTAATTAAAACGTTGTAATAAAATATTGTCTCTATTTTTCATATTTTACATTAGTATGTAGGATCCATAAAAAATAGTCCATACTATAAAGGTGGATCTCCCATGTTTTTGCTTCTAAGTTGCTCATTTTTCCTCTTAATCAGCCCTAACTTGGGATTTTGGTTCTCCTATGGTCAAGGAGGGTTCTCCCATAATTATGGAGGCGATCCGAAGGCTTCTCTTGGAGAATCAAAGCCGGTTTCTTAAGGTATGTGATCGTTCTTCATCATTCATGAATGGTTTCTTAGATCAACTTAGATATACTTCTCCTCTGCTCTTAGTTTCGTAGATCTACACCCATTATGGGTAGATCTAAGTGTTTGGATGCCAAATATGATGATATTTGGTCATGGTACTGTTAGGAGAAGAGTTATAAGGAGGATTCATGGAGAATCAACTAGGTTTTCTTGAGTGTTCTTCGTGCATGGTGGTTTTCGTCAAAACCGTTAAGGTAGGTGGATTCACCCTCAACATGGTTGGATTAGTTTCAAATTTTTTATTTGAATGTAATTGATATTGAAAATCATGGAATAAATCTTCTTTAGTGATGATTTATGGTTTTGATGGAATTGTGAAATCATGGTGAATGGTTGTTCAATGTGATTTGGCTACTTGAATTTGAAACATTGATTTTAAATTTTGAATTTTCTGAAATTTTAAATGGTTTGATGAGAAATGGGTTTTCAATAAAATGTGTTTTTTATTGAAATGGTTTGAATTTTTTGAACACACATGGTTTTGATGGAAATGGTTTTCAATAAATGGGGTTTTATTGAAAGGGTGGTTTTGGCATGATTGATGGGAATATGAGGTGTTTTTTCATATTGCATGTACGAGGCTTGGTTGAAATATGACCTTGTGCTTGGTGCCAAAGGTGTAATGTCACATGCGAAATAATTACCTTGTGATGACTTGGTTGATTGATGAGATACCGCTCCTGAGTAATGAAATGTCATAACAAAGAAAGCATTATTGATTTCACGGGTTTGTGAAATGGTTGGGTATGCCAAAAAGGAAAGATTGTGAAATGGTTTAAAAGACTTTTTGGTTATTTTTCTGGAAAAAAAATTCTGTAAAATTGGTTTAAATTACTCTTGGAGTGCTTTTGGGTATGAAAGGGTATGGATTCTTGTTAATATCTTGTTATAAACTGTTTTGAGAAAATGGTTTACATATAATGCTTTATATAAATTTTTATAACATCTATATCCTATGGGATTGAGTACGGAAGTAATTGGGGAAAATGACTGTGTTTTATACTCACCCCTGGTTTGGAAATTTGGTGCTTTTATAGATTTTGTATTCTAGGACACATTTAAAGGTTAATCATCTTATTACTAGTGGCTTGTGGTGATTCTTGGGAGATGTTGTGAAGTGTGGAGCTTGTGGAGCATGGAGTTGTAGTGTCTTTTGAGAGTCTTGAGTTGTTCATCCACTGTTTACATTGATTCATGGTTTGTTCTTCTATTGTTGTGTACATTGATATGGTTTGACATAAATGGAGTTGTTTGTTTTTCATTCTTTTATTCATTCATCATAAAGTGAATGTGGGTTATTCTTGGTTGGTTTATGGGTTATTTCTTAAAGGTTAAATCGTCCCCCACTTGTACTTGAAACCCTTCGGCATTTATTTCCAGCCTTTGTAATCTTGGGGATGTCTCTTAAGGCCTAGCATTGACTCCTTTTAATCTCAAGCCAATAAGAATTGGTGGGTCATTATAAATGACTATTTGTCATCCTATACTTCATTGGGATCTGGTTCGCCGCAAACCCTCAGTGGTCTCAAATACTGGAACTCACAAAGTGCACTCCACTAGTAAATATTCTCATCCTACTCTACTAGAACCATATTCTTCTCAACAAGTGGATGTGCTAAAATATGACCACCTTGATGATGTGGATCATGGGATGGACCCCGAACTGAGGATTTTTCTCTCATAGGGTTTTCATCAGGAATCCGAGCTAGTATATTTGATGGATATTATCATGGAGACGTCCAAAATGTTATCAATGATTACCATTTTCAGATGATAATATATATATATGTATATATATATAATAACCAATATGGGTTACTAAATCAAGAAATATAGTAAAAGAAACAATCCTATATGATGCTTGTAGCATTTTCCCTAGAAGAAATGACTTAGGTTTTCCAATCTAAAAGTAGGTAATTAGGGTCTTGGTGAATGGATATGTCAGTAATCAATACCGCCACCAAAATCCATAGCATGAGAGCCACACTTGATACATTGAAACTATTTCCCTAAATACCAACTTATTCCTTTTTTGGGAACATCCAAGCAATGTTCAAAGGAACGAACCACCTCTTTTACAAATATGTCCTGACCCGAACCAATCTAGGGATCAATGCAAAGCTAACCCGGCCCACCTCTATAGCCTAGGGGGTGGTGACAAGCCCCAAAGGAACACTAATATTGGGGAGGCCTTTTCCTAAAAACAATTATTCACACAAACAACCTAGTTAATGTAAAAGTATATATGTAATGAAATGAAGAATGAATAACTATTATAAATATACCCAATATGAATGAACCTTTAAACAGAATGATGTAAAGAAGTGTGTACCAAAATTAAAAAGGGGAAAAATAAATTCCCACAATAAAAATATTCCAAATCCAGAAAAAATTGGAAAAGTGTAATACATTGAGAGAGAATATCTTCTGTATCCCATGTTACGACCATAGTACATGGTCTAAGCACCCTGAATCCATAGGATCCTCTAAAATCAAGATGGACCATTCTTCCTGCTGTAAAAGACATAAAATGTGTTTGTAAAAGCCCAATAAGCATTAAGTATATACAGACATCTTAGAAAGACATGAAAATGGTGAAGGGGGAGTAGTAAGAGATACAATGAAAAAGGAAAGTAGTAGATAGAACATGGTACATTGAAAGAGGACAGATCAACCCAATAAAAGAGTCAAAGAACACACATCCATACACAAAGTGCTTAAAATTGTAATATTCAGAACGTATCATCCAGTGTTTAGTACCTATAGTAGGACAGTAGACCGACCAAACAATTAGAAGCTAGAAACAAAAATCACATATCAAACTGCACATGTTTTCATCCCTCAGGGAATGAGACTAACAAAAAACCAAGGTGTGGGTACTGAAGGAGTATATATATATATATGATCAGTTAGAAAAGACCAAATAAAAGATTAATTGGATCAAAATGCTATAGCTTAACCTTTGAAAATATCATCTAACAGTTACATAAGTCCATCAACGATGCGTGACACCTCACATATCTTCCCAGTAAGCACACATATATGAGACTCCATCAAAAAACCTTGATAATATTCCCTTTGCGTGGCACTAACAGAACCGATGGTTTTTTGTCAAGACATATGATGTGTCGAGGTATTGAAAGCATCCATAATTCACATGAGTCTAAATGTACGTCAAACCACATCTTGTAACTATGACTCACATTAGAGTGGGTACAAATTCAAAGTATAGGACCTTCTCCCTAATGAATCAGGGGGTTACACAATGATAGTAGTCATAGAGGACCCATGCCCATGCTAATGGGGGGTTCCACTCTAATGTCACGGGGACCTATGCCCTAGTTAAATAGGGGGTTCCACCCTGGTTGTTGAGGACCCCACTCTATATGATAGGGGGTTCCACTCGAATGGTATATGAAACACACCCCTTACATTAGGGGTTCCACTCTAATGGTCGAGGAACTGTACAATGTTATCACAAGGGGGTTCCTGTTTTGGTCATTAATGACCTTCCCCCTACCCGGTTGTGGGATCCACTCAGAAGTAATTGTAAGACCTGCACCCATACATATGGGGGTTCAGCTCTATAATATGTCTCTAGTGATTCATCATGGTCACTACTATCATCAAGATTCACCTCGGATAGTCTTCATGCCCATAATATTAGGCATCAAATCACATAAGAGACTATAGAGGGAACTATTGCATTTGATGTGTGAAAATACTTAGGATAGGCGACGTGTGCCCCAAAATTCGAGTTAAAAAAAGGAGATACCAGAGTTTGAAGATTCATAAAGTTGTACCATATGTGTTTGGGGACCACATGGAGTGTGATTCTTCCTCGTTATGTTGCCATGTACAAATCCATACTCAAGTAATAAGTAGCATAAATATTCCCCTATTTGTCCTAGTGTACTCCCTGATTATAGGAATATCTAGGGAAATGAGTGATAAGACCACGCCGATTGTTGTTGGTTATAAGAAGAAAAAATTTAATTTCAATGACATGCCATCTCAAATGAGCTCGGATAAACAAATAGATCACACTATTGTGGTCTCTCTGAAAATTTATATATGATCGAATATTCATTCATCCGAATCAGACACATGGTGAAGAAGATTCATTTCACAATATCACACATCAATAAAACATTGTGGGGCCCATGTCTGAATTTGTAAATAAAATATATAGATCATACCTATATGATGTATAAGGAAAAATGCATAGAATAGAATATACATTTGTCTTAGTGAGAAACCAAATTAGAAGGTCATATTTCACCACATTATGGTCAAACCGAGATTCTTGGGGCCCACACCTCAATCTCAATTTAAATACATGAAATTTATATCAAAATATCCACATATTTTTTAGGTCACGATTCCCATGATTGTTCGTCAATCATATTTCGTACCAAGAATTTAGGTTAGATACAATATTTTACAATAATAATAATAGTAATAATAATGATAATAATAATAATAATCTTATGAATTTATTGCATTCTAGGCACATTCCCCAATTATATATCCAGTATTGGTCACAAAATGACCATCTTAGAATCAGGGTCATTCTGTTGCTGTCGATGTGTGAATCAGACTCCCAATGTGTGTCTTATAGTGGGTAAAATATTATATAATATAATTAAATCTATTTTTTCACCGGAATTTCCTGGCCCAGGATGTGGGTCTAATAAAATCATCAGAGATAGTCCTAAAATTACTGTGATGTAAACATGGTCATCCCCCTATAGATGGTGCTTGAATCGGACTTCCCAAGTGGGGGTTATGTAGGTTTAAGGTTTTATAAAAATAGCAATAATATAATAATAATAATTTATTTATATTCCTTTTCCTATCCTACACATTCTTCCCCACTAGAACTATTTCTGTTATGGTCCTCCCTCGCACCAAATTTGTGCGTCTTAACTTCTGCCTCTACCTCTGATGACCACTCGATCGTGCTGCCTTGTCGAACCATCATCAGGAGCTTCCATAGACTGGGACCGGCTATGCTATCTGCCTTGCCTTGTCACTATAGGGAGTGGAGATCCATTGGCATACCACTGCACTGAACCCTGCTTAGTCAGCATCCTGGACATCGTTCTTTGTGCTGGCCCTACTCTTATAGACCACCTATCTACTTCTTACATTCCAAACATCTTCAATTGCACCGCACACACCGCTATCACCTTCGATTTTCCACCATACATCCAGTCTAGCTTGAAATAATAAAATGATCATATATCTGTGATCCCCAGATGCAGATCTACAAATATCCATGCCCCAATAGACAATTCATTGATCTTTTGATGTGTCAAAAAGGGAAATTAATGACGAATCAATGAAAAAAAGGAAATATTATAAATACGAAAATCATGAATAGGTTGATCAATTGTTGGGTTAGTTTGGCCATCGACATTAAGGTTCAAGAATGGTGAATTTTTTTTTAATAATTCATGGATTTTTGTCAGGATACCAAATCCAATAAAATGAGTCCTACCATGATTTTGATCTGTTCGTCACTAATGAACATGCCCACTGATGATCGTTGCATTTTCCACACTATGATCAGATCAGATCTGCAACGTCATTGGGATCCGTCAACGGTTCAACATTGATTCACCAAAGGGATGAAGAACGAGAGCTTCACTAGTAGATAAATGGATTAATGAGCTAAATCATTCAAAAATAAATGATAATTTAATTTATAACAATTAACTAGGTTAAATGGATTTAATAGATTAATTAACCAATCAATTCACTTAAGTGTACCGCCAATGAGAGATGGGTCAGAACGTCCCATGCTAACATAATTTATGTTGCTCGTAGGGTAAAAAATGGATTAAATACACAAATGTGGTCTCTAATTATTGATATAATATACCATTAAGGAGATATTCCTTTATTTTTCAAATTTCACCAATGGGTTAGAAAAATATATATACAATTAATTTCAAGAACACTGGGC
Source organism: Viscum album (assembly GCA_963277665.1). Lineage (NCBI taxonomy): Eukaryota > Viridiplantae > Streptophyta > Magnoliopsida > Santalales > Viscaceae > Viscum > Viscum album. The sequence goes on along the minus strand of OY728121.1, from coordinate 1,034,266,245 downwards.
CTCTTAATCATGTCTCGTCTCATCTCCTGTCTTAGAATATATTCTTATTAATATTGAAATGTTTACATGGAAAAAATATGGTCCTATCATTTAAATTATTATATTTCCTATCCACCAGTGTGTACATTCAACTTAAGGAACCACATAACCCAAATCCTTATCTTTTTATGAGTAACTAATTATATTAAATATTTCCATGTAAACAGACAAAGTACATAGAGTGGGAAAGGAAGACACACGACCTGTACCGCTCTTTATCGGATATCGACTACACACATGTAGGGACTCGACATGTATATATCAAGGATATTTATGTTTCACATAATCTGTATCGAGGATAAATGTTTTCTAATTGATGTCTAATAGTTTATAGTTTGTACGCAGAATGTATTAAATACACATAATGAATTAATTATATTAAATAGCATGACCCCCAAGTTATTTATGTTAAAAACAAATTGACTCAATATCTTGTAGTTAATCTACATGTCATGTACTCGGGAAAATTAATGTTCCATGTAGAATGTTATACACGTGGAGTATTTATTTCACGTGACATGTACAAATTTCATGACTACCTATAATCCATGAGGGTTTCATAGAGTAATGAACTAGGATAAATGACATGTAACAATGATGTTCATGCCATGTTGTCTTGTATTATCCACTAGGGATCCATGGAAGCTGTGGTAGGGTTATTCAAATGTAAATTTTATTAATCCTTAACAGATCGTGGAATTATTATATAGAAATAAAGATGCAGAATTTATATCCATTCCAGTTGAAGAAGTAATTTGAATTTTAAAGGAATGTTATGTTATAAATACAAAGAGATCCAAAGTACCAAAATTATTTATAGATTTTAATGTAACAACTCTAATTTAACTTGTTGGCTTTTGGTGTAGTATAAGTGCTTATCAGGGAAAATCTAGACATAATAAATGTTAGATTCAACAGATTATTCAAATATTATTAAAGATCTAAATGTTATTTAGAGTGAAATTATTCCAAATAAATATTGACATGAATATCACTGAAACCAAGAGTATCTCTCTTTCATATTAACTTTATAATTAAATTAATTAATTCTGCCCAACGGTTACCTCATTTCTGAGACCTTTCATTATAGTGGATGTTTATAATCTAAACCCCATTTGGGTAACAAATAATATTCCATATATGATTAAACTGTTGAATACACCTAGTGATGATCTACAAGATCTACGAAGAAATTAAAACAACATCAACGAATCAATGAGTGGTAGAATGATCAATTGATCATATTGAATTGATCTCATAGATCTCTTCAACTTTATTCAGTATTGAATAATTTCTCTTGATCTACATAGACATGAGATTTCATGTGGATGAAGTGGATAATTAGCAGGGGAATAGTGACTATCAATTAGACTCAATTATAAATTATATGAGTTATATTTATTAACCTAGGTATAAGGCTTATATTTTAATTATTTTCACATATGGATTTAATAGTATTTCAATCACATCTTGGACCACATTATATGTATGAAAATAATAATATTATTTATATTCCATAGTTTGTGAAAAGTGGGGAATTGATAAATATTATTTTACTAACTTGTGAATTGGAAATTATCATCAGAAATGATCTTGGTATTCTTTTTATCCTTATCATATATATAATACCAATCATAGATTATTTATCATGATTATTTGGAGGTCTTCCAAAAATTCCAAGATTATTATATTGTTATAGGTCAAGGCACCCAGGAAAAATAATTTAATGTCATAATGTTGAAAACTATAGATGAGGGCTCTCTATGTAACATAACTTCCTTATCAGAAGATAACATCAACCAGGATTCAAACTCATGCCATCAACCTGTATCTTGATACTCAATACATTGAATATATGTAATAATGGCATTATTACTCCATGGAAATGGAAATCAATGAGACATTTTTTTTAATCAAAGGGATGATACATAATGATCTGTTAATATATATTGGACAAATATATTATCAACATAATCATTAATAAGATATTATATATTATGAAACCAATGTACCCCAATTTACTATGAACTATAACTATCATGGTTAATGTAAATACATCAATTTTAATTAGTTATTCCATTATTTTAAAAAAAAATAAGGTCTAAGGACCATTACACATGCTCGGAAAAATTAATCTCTGATAAGACATAGAGATTAATAATTACTACTAATATTTCGATAAATATATTTCCCTATATTATAAATTACAAAAAATAAAAATCATGAGAAAATGTATCATCTACTTATGACCACACATGGCAGACTATAAACATGTGATGTATCTTATCATATTATTTTATTCTGACTATAGAACATTGTATAAGAATATCATAATGTAATTTTAGGGTTATCATCCTTATAGGGAACTGTTATTACCTATTAATATGAAATATAATCTAAAAAATTAATAATCTAATATCTATTAAAACAATTAATGGTTTCCCATAAGCTTCATACATTCTTATATACTTCATTCAATTTACATATAATAAAATTTAGATGAAAATGTCTATACAACGTCAATTCCAAAATCATCTATCTACAGAGACTATATAAAACATGAATTGGTAATTATACTGAACATTAATGAAATGAAAAATATATTTACACTCTTAAGGATTAATAATGGATATTAATAATGGAAAACACTCATAAAATGGATTGAATACACTCATAGGAATTTTGATCATAAAAATAAATTAAAGATTCCACAATATCCCCATTATGATTAATATAAACAATCATTAAACATATAAAATTTTAGAGATAAGGATGTTAATTAGAATAAGAGGTAATGGTTAAAATATTTAGATATAAAAATTTGATGAAAAAATATTCTCCCCATGGAATATTATACTTCTCTTAGTGATATTCCACTTTTTGGAATCGTTTAATCCCTTCAAAACTATAACAATAATAATTTATATTTAACATACATTTTCACTCATCATTATCATTTAAAAATCCCCCCACTATGTAAATAGAAAAGTTATATCAATTAGTTTTGTTATAAAATTATGAGATAAACATCCATTATTAATAATAAAAGTGATCATAAAATTTTTTTCTGAAAAATTTGAAAAAGTTGTTTTACAAAGAGGTATATAAAATATTATATGAAATATTAATAATTTGAAAAGTGAAAATAAAAACCTTATGATAGAAATTAATTACAATTTTCTCACTCATATATCCCCATTATTATAATTAAAAAATTCTAATGGATGAGCTTCAGTGGAGTTATTGGCATATTGAAGATCATTGATAATGTATTATAACATGATATACTTTTTTTGATAGTGTTCTATAAAAATATGAAGTCAAATATCAATATTATTAGTTTAATACCATTGAATAGGATTTCTATAAATTATTATAAAAATAATACTTCTATATTTAAAAGGAACATGATGAAACATAGTTCTAAAATATAATAGATTTCATATCATCCATAAAATTTCTTTGCAAAAAAACCTTGTGGAAATATATTCCATTTCTTCCATGGAATGAGAAAGTAATGGTTACTTAATATTACTAATTGAGATTATGTATTTTTTTTGGATTGTAAAAATCCCCACTTTCACATTTTTATCAATGATAAACTGCCCAAAATTATTTACTTTGAAACTAAAAAAATTAAAAGTGGTTCATTTAGGATAAAATAAAACATTATTTTTAGAAAAAAAATTCAAATTTAAAATCTTCTATGTGATTTTAAATGAGGTTATTAAGTATGTGATTGGAAATAGTCACAATAAAAACACTAGAATTTATTTTGATCACGTAACATTAAGTAAAATATGACTCTTATGTTTATTTCTATTAATCATTTTTTCAATGGGTTTACCTGATTCATCCAATGATATCTTAAATAAATACTCACTTGTGAAATTATTTCCATAGCATGATTCATGATAAATAGTTTTCGAAGAAATTATTTGTATTATAATTTTGGTATATATGTTACATCCATTTTTGTTATAATTGAATCCCTAGAATGAATAATAAGACACCCATGAAATTCATTTCATATTAAATTTCCTGAGATAAAAAAATTGTTACAAAGAGATTCATTATATGATCTTAAATGTTAATTATCAACATTTATTGATTGATTAAAATACCATATAAAAAACTTTTAGGTATTATATTTAATCCATTTTTACTATTGTAAAATAATTTTATTGCTGTGAAATGGTAACTCCCAACTATTTTTGTGATTTTTTCGATTTAATTTATCCTTTTTTATATTTTTCATTTCAAGTTATAGTGGAGATATTTCATTTTATTTTAATGAAATCTATTGCATTCAATTATATACATCAACAAGTACATCTTGAACTATGAAATTTAAGCACTTTTTAGATATTCATGGAACATTGAGGTTGGTTTTCATTATACACAGTAATAACTATCCTCAAGGACTTGCATAACAAGAATGACTGAGGTTTAACGAAAAATAATATATTATTAAAATATGATTATATAACATAATAATATAAATGCATGATGTTTAATTAGAGTTTATGAATAATTTTAACCAATTTATGAAAATTTATGGTTTATAAAATACAATATGAATTTATTGGTTTCAAATTATTTATAAATGAATATGAAAACTGATTTAATATATAAGGAAATATTATTGTTATCACAAATCTATTTTAACATAATAATATTAATTTTTTAATTATTTCATGAAATGAACTAAGTCGGACATTCCTTTCATATGTATCCAACAAGGAGTATGTTACACACAACACTGACTGAGTGTATGTTACAAGCAACACCAACATGGCGTACGCTACACACAACACAGACTTGCAATATGATGTAAGTGACACCGAGTTATTATAAAAAATTATTTTTTAGAATTATATAAATTTAACATAACCATTAAAAATATTCATCGTAATACTAATAAAAATTTTTGAAAAAAATAACAATATTTTATATAAATAAAAAATTTTGATTAAGAATGATTTAATTTTTGTTAATGTCCGTTTATATTAAAAATATCATATTCATGAAGGAATCTCTTTTAATAAATACATAATTTTAGCCACATTTATAAATTGTATATTATAAAAGAAAATATTTTTCAATTCATTATGTTGATAGTTTACTAGGGGCAATTTTTTGGATTTTTCTTAGAAACATCATTTTTTGATGAATAGTGAAAAATACTACTTTTCAGTCAAAAAATTCCATTTTGTTTAATTTATTAATAATGTTACATGATATTATAATTTTTTTTAATGTCACATTACATAAATATTAAATATATTAGTATTATTTTATTAATTATAATAAATTTAACTTTGAAATTTATTATTAAATATTAACATGATTTTGAACATTTTTCTACTTTAAAAGATTGTTATTTCCCCATGACCATGGGATTATCATTAATATTAATTTTCCCGATTTTCTGATTTGAATTCCAGAAAAACTGACATAAAACATTTTATTCATTATAATATTAATTTTCTAATAATAAAAGGTTAATATTGATGAAAATTATGAGTAAAATTCAATGAAATTGATCACATCAATTAAGGCCAAAATAAGATTAATTAGATACTAAACCTTAAAATTAAGCTCCCAAATGATTTATACACTTGTCCAACAACTATTTTCTATCCATAGTTCGTCCACACACCATACTTTAAATAGATTTTTGGATTTTTATTAATTTCTTTTGTAAGAACATGTGTACACCAAACTTGATTCTAAAAATTCGAAGTCTTTTTCCCTCCCTATAATGAGCCACCACTTCTACCACTTCCTCAAACCAATAAAACTAATTATTTTAGGCAAATACCTAGAAAATTCAATTCCCATAAATGCTCGATTATATCTATATTCCTTCCCTTGGGAAGAAGAATAACCAAGGAATCCTTTTGGCACAAACAAAAAAAGAAGATACCCAATTAAGATGTAACTTTTTCCCTCAAGTACTTTCCTTTATTTTACGTCTCCACCCATCCAACTCTATTTCTTATAATATTATGTAACAAAAATATTTTAATAAATATAATATATTTTCTTATGTAAATGGTTCTACCTACACCTAGACACAACTCCATTTAATAGGTTACAATCATATTGTTTCTGTGTACGGTTCACTACTACCCCACGAAAAGTTGATTGTTTTTTCCCATTAACACCTATAATGGTGGATATTGTGATTGAAAATTTGTGTATATATTCTCTATATTATTTTTATAATTTAATTATTGTTTTAAATTTTTTATTTGGAATGTATATTTAAGATTTCCATATTATGTATATTCGATAATTTTGATTCAGGAATTGTGGACTGCCACCCACATAACGCAATATGATTCATTCATACACAACATGTATTATATTAAGGATTGTTTTAGTGAGTATATATGATATATATGATATCATTATTCTTTTGAAATAATTATATATATATACATATATTTCTTTTACATTCATTCTCTCAACACAACAATTAATCATAAATAGCATTCATGAGCACGTACGTCCTACCATCTCTATAAATGATGTATTACGATTCATACTTATATATTATATAAAATATTATGATAAAAATATAATGTATATAAATTAAATGTATAACACGGTTACAATTCTGTAATCATGATATAATTATAAGGTCAAATGATATAAAAAATTATGACACATGCGAATAACAAACTGAATATTACCCAATGTGAAACCGAATATTTTAGTTATTATATAAAATATTTTATAGGTGTATATAATTCCATTTTATATGTTATATCATATATATCCTTATATTCATGATATTTTATGCTTAATTTAATTAACATATCTTAAATGGAGTGTATGATATGATGTTACCAAGTAATAATAGTTTATTGAGACAATTTCTTCTCTTTTTGAGACTGTTTACATTTATTCTTCATTTGATTAAATCATTGGATCCATATATCATGAATACTCATGAGTTTCATTATCCTCTTTGTATTCATGACATCCTCATGTATTTTTTCATTTTTTCCACTCTTTGGTACATAAGATAATGTTTTTATGCAATATCTGATAATCTCTCCCTATTTTCATAAATCTATTGTATTAAAAAACCATGTTTTCAAAAATGATTTACAAAATGTTTTTATTAGTTTTTTTTCAAAATATCATTAAATCCCATTTTCAAAAAAAAAAGAATTTTAAAAATGTTTTATTTTTTTCAAATATTTATTTATAAGTATTCAAATATATTTTCAAATTAATTTTTTTAAAAACTTATGTTTTAAATACTGTTTTCAATGATCGAAGAATATTTTACTAAATAAGGTTTTTAAAAGTTATTTCAAAGTTATTTCCCATATAAAATAACATAGAGTAGTGTTTCTCATGCCTTTATGGGGAATTTATAAATTTTTTTCCATTAATATTATTTCTCTCAATGGATTATTTTTTAATGGTGTGATGTTTATAGAACTAGTTTGAAATTAACGGGTTATAGGCTCTTGAAACATGCTTCTTCTCATGGGATATTTTTATGTTAAAATTTATTTTGAATCCTATCCCTTTACACATGATTTAATATTATTACATGTTTATAAAATCAATTTGAATTAATGGGTTATGATATAATTATTTATGATCTTGTGTCACATGTGTGATGATTTCATTAAGAGAAAAGTGGGAACTATACCCCCCTCCAATGCATTGGGTAATTATTTTTACCTCATGGAATATAATAATATGGCCTTGGGAATAAAAATTGACTACTAAAATGGACCTAAGAGTGAACCATGACAACCAAGATGTTATGAAGAGTGAACTCATTCTACTAAGGTGCATGTGGGAGTAAAAAACGACTACCATAAAGGTATGGTGAGTGAACCCATACTACTAATATGGACTTATAAGAAATGAATTGGACACTATGTAAGTCATTATATGCTTATGTTTCTACAAAAATTCCAGGTATATTTCTTATTTTATTCTTCCTTGGAATATATTGTTAATTTTCTTATTATGCATGTCTTATAAACTGCAAAGCTTTATTCCATGATTCATGTATATAATCATTGATATGTGGGGTATGATCTTTTACTTTCATGATCATGTTATCATACCCTTAGGTTCATGATTTTTCATACATGTATCCCATTTTTACCTTTAATGTGCATTTGAGATCATGCCTTTTTATTACTCATTCCCCAGGTTAATAGATATGGATAATGTTTTTTTGTCTAAAAAGGGTTCTAGTCATGAAAATCCTCATGGGAGATATTGTATCTCACTTAAGAACCATTGTTTATATTTCCATGATTCCAAATGCAATAGACTTTTATATTCTTCTGGAATCTTTTTGTGTAATTTTTTATTTATTCTACAAAAGTTCTGCAATATTAATATATATATTTGATTAGGTCATTATAGTTTGTATTAGAGGAAATGTTTAGACAACAATTTGAAACTAGGATGAGAAAAAATTACTGATATCCCTATGTATATTAATTAGGATATAAAGAGGGATGTTAATAAGGATTACTATAAGGATGAGTAAGCATGAATGCAAATGTCTTGAAATTTTGTTAAACGGTAGAGTGAGTGGTTTCCTAGAAATAAATACCTCTCTAGATAAAACATGTGGATTTAGCTCTGTCACAAATGTACCTAGTTGTAACAACTCTGACATAATGTTCCGAGCATGAATCAGGGAAACCTACTACATGATAACGAGCCTTAATGAACACATAGTTTGACACTTCTGGGGGTTATTCTTTGGATATTCAAAAACAATTCATGAACCATCATGAAGGATTTAGATATTACATGAATATGAATAACCTAAGATGAACCTAGGGTTTCATAGTTTAATGTAGGATTCAAGATTTAGACTTCCAATATCTAATATTATTTAGACTATGTGGTTTTATGCTATGATAAGTGATTCCCACACTATGCATGCGGTATTAGTCAATGGTGGTAACATGAAGGAAAGAGAATAACATTGAATGTGATGGGTGATTTGTGGATGATAAGTCATGTGCGATGATCAATAGAGTGAAATATATTTTTATCATGCCTAATTAGTTTTCACATAACATGATTAATGATTAACTTAACCCATGCTCTGAATCACCATGTATGAAAAAGAACTACATTTTTAGGGGTTCTCTAATCGAGATCATATAGGAATGAAGAACATGTTTTCTTTGTGTCAATATTGTTTAAGGAAGAATCTGGTTGAATGTATTAGAGGAACAAAAAGATGTTTTGACTATGAAAAAGAAGAAAAAAATCAAGTAATTGTAATGGAAAAATGAAGAGTTATTTCAACAGAACAGATGAGAATATTGGCCTCCATCTAACATAATTGAAGGTTATGTGTATTAAATGTGGAATAAATGGTCATTATACAACACAATAATCCTATAGGAAATCTCTTTAAGAGGATCAGTAAGGTGGTGTGAGTAATGATCACATTTATGATACTGAAAAGACTACAGATGAAATGTAAAAAGAAATATATATTGTGTAATAGGATGAGGTAGCATTGTTAATGTCATGATTATGAAGTGGAATAATCAGTGTTCATATTTATTTGGATTCAAAATTAATTTATATGTATTATGACATATACAAGGTTTTCTCTACTTATTTTTTCCACATAGTATTTATATGATTATTTTGAATGTCCTTGATAGACTAGTGGTGTGATTTAATGACAAGGTGATAAGTTCTCTAAGGGTAGGTAGCCCTTAATATGATCTTCATGTTAAGATAATGATATTATGAATAAGTAAGTTGTACAGTACTTATTACCATGGAACTATTTAAGAAAATGATTATTGGTGTGTTATGCTATCATTTATGATGTTTATGAGGGTTTTGGATTTACGTAATATATTAGATATACTTTAGAAAGTGTAGGAATGAATGTTTTCCAAATGTATTTCAAGTAATTAAGGTTAATACCATGTTTAAATGGAATATATGATAAGGGTATTCACATATTTGGATTGTGACAAACATGTTTTACTTTGTGATATAAGGGGGATCAATGTCAAGATGATTTCATTACTTTCTTTACAGTGCTTGGGAATTCCATCTTTCGAAGGGGTTATAAGGTTAATCATTCATGAAAAATTAAACTCACACTTTGGAAGAGGAATTTATGTATTGATTTTGTAATAAAACACTTGTATAAAAGGTTATTACGGAATAAAATTATTACATGAATTTACATCATATTTAGAATGGAAATTATATTAGTGTGGTTTTATAAAGGAAAATCATGTTTGTTGGGTGATAACCATTCATGTCTCAAAATTACATGGGTATTAAACCCATGACTAAAGGATGATAACATATTCATTCCTTCTACTATAATACACAATGTTTTGGTTTATGTATAATAATATTTGATGAATAATTATTTATCACAAAGTGGTAGTGTTACTTTTTCTTTATCAAGATTAATGTATTGACCATATAGATTTTTATTAATAGTTATGGATAAATAAGTATACTTTTCATTCGTTTATGGGAATTCATATATTTGAAAAGATTTATTTTAGTTAGTCAAGAATCAAAGATAATTTTTTCTATCCTTTTCATGATTTAAGTGACAAAATAAAAATAAATAAAATAAAAACCAAAGAAAGAATTTATTTTGTATTTTTGGTCGATAAAACAATTACTCAATTATGGGATAATGATCAAAATGAAAAATGTGTTTTCCTAATGCCATAAAATTTGTACAACTGATGGCCTTTTAAATCATCAAAGATATATGAATTTTAGGACCTCAATATTTCATTGATAGTTTATTTTATTTTGATTGATGATTCACTCCTGATAAATATTTACATATTTCCCCCATGTACAATCATAACTCCCTACCTCTGTTCTCCTATGTGGAAATCATGTCATTTGAAACTTTGGGTAATTGTTGTGGTTCCAACGATCAATTTTTAAATGAATAGTTATTATTAATTTTTTCGTAGTGGATTTTTATGAATGAATCATTTGTTTATTAATCCTTTGATTACCCAGATAAATTTTTTATGACAAACTTCATTTTACAAGGGGGTTGAATTTAACACAGTGAGATTTTTTGAATTTTTTTCTAATTATTTTAGCTTTTTTTATATTTTTTATTTCCGGAAACACTAAGGATTGGACATTTTATATTAAATAAATATGTTTTCATTGGTTATAAACAACACAAAGATAATTTTTCACTACATGTAATATAATAATTATTCTATACTACATGAAATAATATGGAGATTGCATTATAAGAAACAATGACTTTCCCCAATGACTTGTGGAACACATAGGATCGATGTTTTCTAAAAAACAATAGATAATTAAAAAAATATTATTTAATATAATATTATAAAACATTGATTCTCAATTAGTGGATATGAATAATATTAACTAATTTTTGAACATATATGTTTTATAATATATAATATGAATTAATTTCTTACCAATTAAAGATAAATGAATATGAAAATCCAGTGAATAAAAAAAGCATTATTATGGCCACAAAGCTATTTTACATTAATAAAATAAATTATCATTTATCTATTTAAAAGAAAAAATTCAAACATTCTTTTATCATTGAATTGACATGGCATATGTTACAAACAAAACTAACTTGGAATACGTTACAAAGAACACTTTAATGGCATGTGTTACACACAACACTAGATTCGCGTACGATGCACACAACCATAAGTTACTATGAAATAATTATTTCAATGGGATAATTATAACATAACTTTTTAAAATAGTTATAAGAATAGTAATAAATACATAAAAAACATTTTATAATCATTTTATATAAATATGAGAAAATGATAGGGACTAATATGATTTTATTAAAGTTATTTTAGGTCAAAAATGACTTTTTATTAAAAAGAAAAGTCTATTATGAAATTAAATTTACACAAATTTTTAAATTTATATTCTTAAAATAATATTTATTTTTCAATTAATAATTTCTAAATAATCCTAGGTTGAAATTTCAGGGATTTTTGGAGAAAATTCATTTTTGATGATTTGTGAAAAATGCGACTTTTTAGTTAAAAACTAACTTTTTGTTTAATTAATTATTAATGATAAATCATTTTATGAATTCTTTTAAGGTACCATTGGATAAGAATTATATATATTAATTCAATTTAATTAATTAGAATCAATTTCACATTGAAATTGATTATAAAATGCTAAAAAACATTTGAACATTTTTGTACTTTATAACCCTGTTACTTCAACCGTCTGCGGGATTAGCATTAATCTTAATTTTTCTAATTTTATGATTTTAATTATTAAATAACTATATACAAAATTGTATTAATAATAATATATAGAGTCTAATAATACCATGGTAATTTTTTACCAAGATTATTTTTAAATGTGATTAATATTTATCATAGTGATTGTGACGAAATTATGCATTATTAGGGACTCAGCATTAAAAGTAAGAGACCAAATGATATTTATACTAGTCCAAAACCAATTGGACGTCCATAGATCCGAAATAAAACATACATTATTGACATTTTTTGTTTTTTATGAGTTTTTTAGCATATAACATATGTACACCTAACTTGTTTCTAAAAATTCCAAGTTAGTCATTTTCCTTCCGAATAAATAGCCACAACCTCTCCCATTTCCTCACACAAATAAAACCTATTATTTTATACCAATACCTACCCAATAAATTTACCTTAAATCCTCTTTTAAAACTAGAATCAATCACTGGGGAGGAATGAAATCCAAGGGACGATTTTGACACAAACGTAATTAAGTTACCAAATTAAGAGGTAATGACTTCTCTCAACTACTTTCTTTTATTTTCCTTCTCCACCCCTAAAAAAATTTATTCTATGAATATTTAATAAAAATAGTGTTAGAAATATATTAGGATTTTATTATGTAAATATTTAAACCTTCACATCAAAACACATCCACCTTAAGGTTAACAAACTTATTTTTTCTGTGTACGATGATATATTGTCGCACAAAACGATGATTTTTTTTCATTTTTCCATTACTACCTATCATGGTGTTCATTATTATTGAAACACTATTTATATATGATATATTTTATATTTATAATATTTTTATGATTCAATAATTTTTTTGAACATAACTTTATGTTTTCAATCTGTTGTAAATACTACAATTTCATTTAAGAAGTGTGGAATACCACCCCCTCAAAGGGATATGATTCATTCGTACACTACATGAATAGTATTAAGGATGGATTTAGTGAATATATATGAAATAAATTATATCATAAATATCATTTAATTAAGATATAGAGATATTTATATACATATATTTCTTTTAATTTTTTCTTTCAACACGACAATTAAACGGAAATAGCATTCATGCGTACGAACGACCTACCGTCTCCAAGAATGGTGTATTATATTTCATTCCAACATATTAAATAGATTAATATAATACAAATATACTTTATATAAATTATATTTATATCATTGTTCATATTTATGAATCATTAATATGTATATGGACTATGGATATAACAAATTGAGACACATGAATAGAATAATGCAAATATTAACTGTAGTGAAATCGTAGCATGGGATCATTAAAATGAAGTTAAATCAAGGAAATAATAAAAAATTATGAAATTATATATAATGATAGGGTTATATAAAACATTTATAATTAATTTATATTTTTTATACATGTGGTTTTAGTGATCACTATGAGATTCAAGACACAAGGTTCTGGGATTTCGTCTCACTTATTATTCCCATGAGATACATGTTATGTTTTACACTCATTAATTTTTTTATGGTGTATGTACTAGCCATGATTTTATTATATTCATCATATTACTAAATTTATGGGTATCTACATGTAAATTTTATAACATTTTAGTCCCTAGGTTTATGTTTCAAATGTTATGAAATTTGTATGATGTCTTGTTTCAATTTTCCCTCATTGAGGCTCATGGTTTTTTATGAACCTAAAATCATTTTTCTAGGTTTATATAATTAAAGTTTACCTGATATATCATAAATATACTTATTTTCATGTTATTCTTATGTTTTATAAAAATTTATTTTCATATATGGTGTGTATGATCCCATGTTACCAAGTTATAAGTGTTTATTGAGACAATATCATCACTATTCGTTATTTTTTATGTTTTTAGTTCACTTGATGAAATTTTTTGATCCCTATCTCAAGAATACTCATGATTTTATTTATAATCTCTTTATTCATGATATCTTCATTTATTAATAATATTTTTTAATTAAATTATTATATTCAAAAACCATAATTTCAATAAAAAATCTAAAACATTTTCCAAAGTGTTTTTAAAATATATTTGATGCCCATTTTCAAGGAAAAATAATTCTAAAATTGTTTTATTTTTTTATAATCTTCATTTATATGATTAAAAAATAGATTTCCAAAGAAAAAGGTTTTCAAATAGTTTTTATGTTTTAAGAATATTTTTCGATACAAAAATGATATTTTCTATAATAAATATTATTAAAAGATATTTTAAAATTATTTCTATAGAAGATAAAATCTAGTTGTGATTATCAGGAAATTAGGGGAAATTTGTTCAAATTTTCCATTCAATGATTTATATTAATGGATTATGCTTTGATTGCATGATATTTATAGTACTCATTTCAAATTGAAAGATTATATAAATTTGAATCCCACATATTTTCATTGGTTATTTTTATGATAATATGATTATGAAACCTATATCATTCTACAGGCTATGATAATATTACAACTTTTTAATACCCATTTTACTTCATTTGATTATTTATGAACTTTTGGAACATGTATGTTTGATTTCATTATGATATAGGTGGGGCCTATATCTCCCTAGAATTCATTGGGAAGAGATTTATGTCAAATTATATACATTAATATGGTCATGGGAATGAACCATGACTAATATGATGTCTATGGGAGTGAACTGTGACTACCATGATAGCATGAGGAGTTAACTCAGGCTACTAAGAAGACAATGGGAGTTAACCATGACTACCAAGATGTATGGGGAGGTAACCCATACAACTATGATGGTCTCGGAAAATGTTCCTTGACTACTATGAAAATCAATATATTCTTATCTGTCTTCCACAATTCAATGTTTCATTCCAAATTTATGATTTCATGGATTTTGTTATTTACTTCCTAATTATTCATGTATTATTAAATGACATGATTTATTCCATTAATCAATTATATGATCTTTGAAATACAGGGCATGATCTTCCCTTTTCATGATTAGGTTCTCATACCCTTACGCTAATGATTTTTCTTACATGTATCATTTGTTTACCCATACAAAGTAATTGAACTGACCCATTTTTATGTTTCTATCCCCAGGTTATGAAGATATGAATTGTGTTTTCTTTGTATATGATGGGTTATAGTCATGAGGAACCCAGTGGGAGATAATGTAGTTCACTTATGTACCAAGGTTTATGTTTTAGGGTTTCCAAAGGAACTAGACTAGTATGATCATCTTGCGCCTATTTGTGCAGTGTTTTTTGTGTTCTGTAAAAGTTATGTAATGTTAATGTATGTCAATACTGCACCATTATAAATTTTTTTTAAAATTAACAACCATAGTTATGGGATTGTTTTAGGAAATAAAAATATTTGGTTATCATGAAAATAGAATATAGAAATTAAGGATTTTAAAAACTAGGATTTTGTTCAAAAAAGTAAATTATGATATGTAAAATTTTTAAAACAGAACGGTTAATATTGAAATAAAAATGTTTTTTATATAGATGGGCCATAAATGAAAATAATATAATTATGGATTCTTGCAGAGAAATGAGTGTTATGGTTTCATCATAATTAATTACTTCTTATTTTTTATATCCTTTCACTACATGTCTATATTTTTTATCTGTGATGATACCTTTCTAATCAAATTTATTTGTAAATAACATTTTTTTTAAATAATTGGATCATAATTATTTCATTCAAAATATTCCAAAATTCATTTTGGTTTAATTGGATGAGATATTCACACATTTCATTATTAATATAAGGATCAATGTTTTTAGGTAATAGAAAACATAAAAAATTATATTTAAAAAAAAATTCAAGATATATCATCAGTTATGAGTACTATCATTATAATCATTGATAAAATTTTAAAATCTATGGTTTTTGAAATTATAAAAATCTTTAGGCAACACACTGTATGGAAATTTAACTACGAATGTGATTTTAGTAGTATGTGTATCTTTTAATGTAAAAGATTCAAGGTATCTTCATCCTGAAATTTGAATGATTTTTAGGGAATAATTTAAATGAAATTGATCTTAGAGGATACATGTTACGACCCAAAGTTTTTTCAATGGAAATTCATTCTTTTAATCATTCCTTAAAGTATAGTCACATCATGGAAACACAATGAAATGATTATAAATTCAATGTGACCACTAAACATAATTTTTCCACTTATATGTTTTGAATTTAGAAAATCTGACATACACGTTTGCGATCAGTAAGATATTTGGATTCCAATATGACAAAATTAATTTTTGGTGAATAATAACCGAGCCTTATGAATAGTATCATACCGTTATGAATAGAAGTTTGACCCTTATGAATTGTAAATCATCCAAAATGATAGTAACATTACACATGAATTATTTAATAAAATTTTGGCATCTTAGAAGTGGAATTTTGACAGTTGTAAATGTTTTGGTATTTTTGTAAGTCACTAATAATTTATTAATTTAAATATATATTTATTATCTAAAAAAATATCATAATTTAAAAATTATATTTCTTCTAGATTTATGATAATTTTATAAGGACTTATGTAATTTTTGAAAGAATTAAAAAATTAGCTTTAATTTTAAAAATTATATTTTTCAAGTAAATTATGATTTTAATTACAAAATAAATTATGAAAATATAAACAATTATTTTTTGAAAATTCAATTCATTTTCTTATTCTACATATTGAAAAATGTTTAGGGTGAATTTTTGGGAATTTTCTAAAATACAAGAATTTTTGTGAATAGTAAAATACATTAATTTATGGTATAAATACATTATAATTTATATCGCCTATTACTAACATCACAAGTGATGTAAGAACAAAAATATTGAACACACATGCCCTATTTAAAATTCTTTATGATGGATTCATCACTATTTCTTATCATTAAGGAAATTAATAAACTAATGATTAAAATATTAGGAAAACCCCTCTCCCCACCACTATAAATACCACCCTTTACACCCTCATTTCATCAAAAAACATAAAATTAAATCCTTGTCAAAAATCATCCAAAAAATATATATAGACCCTCCGCAATGTCCAAGAGCTTCTGGTCTCATCAAAATAACAGGCCAAGGTTCCTTAAGGAGGATCTCAAGAGGAAGATTCAAGAGGTAATTCCTCTCTCTCTCTCTCTCTTTTCCTTTAATTTCCTTTAAATTTCATGTTCTTTTATTAATCTCTCCACACATATCCCCATATACATGCAATGATAAGTATAGTATCCTAAATATAATGGAATTTTTTGAGATTAATGAAATATGATATCATCCAACCACCTTCACCACTTATTTTTTATTTTAGAATGGAAAACGTTGTTTATGAGGTGTTAATTTATCACCTTCAAGAATGACATGTATTCAATTTCCTTTACCGCCACCAGATATGGTCATGAAACCATTTTTATGGTTGAAAAATATTATTTTATATGTATTATATCCTATTTACTATTATGGTACTAACTCATATACATATTACTAATTGATAAATGATCGTTGTGATCCAAAAATCCGCCCAAATAAACCTAAAACGGTCATCATTAAATCATAACTAATTATTCATCCACTTGGTAAATAAAATAAATCCTTATAAATTAATTTAAAACACTTTAATATCATTAAGAAGATGTAATATCAGTTATTTTTATTTATCCATGTTCAACATAGACTTCCATTCATAAATATAAGTGAACCGTTCAAGAAAACCACCAAAATGAACATTCTCGAACAATGAATTTAAAATAAAAAACTCATCCAAAATCCAATAAATGAACATAATAAAACAATAACGAATATTATTAATGTATAAAAGTTTCTTTAAAAGTTAATTAACGAATCTAATGTTGTTATACAGGACTTAAATGGGAAGAAAGTGTTCAGATACATGGTAAGGGGAAATTCTTGAACCCAACATTCTTTCTTTGAGTTCTCCCTCTTTCAATCCATTTTTGGTATGGTCGCAGTTTAAAAATAATTTTTTTGTCATTATCTTACCTTATGTAGGATATTCATCTTTTCCACTAGAGTTTATGTAAAAAAAAATTTTCCAAAATAACTCTTATTTCAAAAACACGCCTTTTACCTCAAACTCATGGTGGATTGTTCTTATATCAATTATATTATTCCCTCATTCATTTGGGAACCCAAATTTTATGAATCTTTTCTTCTGAGATGAAAACAATTACTTTAAATGGGCCATTTATGTTCATTGTTTATATATGTTTTATTGTTGAATGTATGATAATGATAATGTTATGATGTTATGGGTGCGCCCAGAATTACAATACGCAAAATGAATGTTATGATTTGACGGGTGTGCCTGGAATTATACAGTGCTCTAATACATTGGGTAAAGTGATGAATCTCATGAGTTAATTCAAAATTATATTTGAAAAAGGTTCTAGATTTTTTCACAACTATTCATTGTAGTTAACCAGTAAGACGTGATGTTTCAATTTTATGCATTGCCACATTTTAAGACATTTATTAATGACTCCTCTCATGTTCATGATCCATTGCCTATGATATGATTATTATTAGACATATTTATATTTTTATTATCTACCCTCTTACTGGGATTTTATGTCATCAATTTTTAATGTATATCCGCAGGAGAATATGTGTAATAATGAGATTACAAGTGACAATAAGAGGCCGGATAAGAAAGAATTAAATAAATTTTTATACATGATCTTGAATTTCTTTTTGATCATAGTTTTCCCATAATGATAAACCTATGGATCCTCATGGTGTAATAAAATTATATTTTTTTATTTATAATGATGTAAAAGTAAGGTAATAAAATTTAGGGTCTCTATAGTTGGTATCAGAGGCATGGTTTTGTTAATTTGTGAATTAGGATTAGGGAACCCCCTAAAAAATACAAGTACGAGAATAAGTAAAAATAATCCCAAAATAATAGGGATCCAATAAAATGTTATTTTAGTGTAAATTGTACATATTAATAAGCTATTTTTTCATGACTTGATGACTTATGTTCTTTTAAACATTTCTATTTTATAAAATGGTGGGAACTAGGAGAAACTAGGCCAACAATCCATGCAATGTCCAATGTAACGACTTCTCGAATGACATACCCAATGCTTGGATAGGCGAAGTTCAAAACTTCCTAGATATTCTTAACCGACTATCTTTGGTTATGAAAAATATCAAGAATAATGGTGAACATCCTTCTTCACCAAAGAGGGAGCAACTGGATATCAACTATTTTATGTTGCAATGACCACTGACGTTTAGTGGGTCTTCTAATCCAATAGTTGGGGAATAGTTGGTCAAATCCATAGAGAAAATATTTTTTTCTTCACTTTTCTAAGACATGGAAGGTGGATTTAGTAGTTTATCGTCTATATGGAGAGTCCGATCAATGGTGTTATTTTATTAAGAACACCATACCAAGTGAAAAAGTTTAAGATATTGAATGGAAATAATTTAGGATCATGTTTTTTAACAATTATTTCAAATGAACGTTTCGTATTATGATGGAGAGAAAATTAATAGAGCTCAAGAAAAAGGAATTAGAATCTCTCAAGACCTACAAAATAAATTTAACAAGGCTTTCAGGTATTCATTGGGGGTTCTATCAACAATGATAGAAAATTTGATAGATTGTTTAGTGGATTGAAACCACACAATCGAATGGATTTTGTAATTAGGGACATAGTGTGTTATGAAGAAGTTTTTTGATGTGATCTCAAAGTGGAGATGGATTTTGGCGAATGATCCAATGACTATGTTGATAAGAAACTAATGATGGTGTTTAGAGACAGTGGATATAATGATAAAGGTGGGAAGAAAACATGAAGACTCCCATGCCAATAATGTGGGAAGTTTCATCATGGGAACTTACTACGGGGGATGTGGAAATGATCCAAGTGTTAGAAAGAGGCAAACTATTCTCAAGAGTGTGGAAAAGACATTAGAAGGAATTATAATGTAGTGGAATAATGGGGGGCACCCCCATAGTCTAATTTTAAAATAATAGGGAGCAAGGAAACTATGAAATCTAGTGTAGTAAACCTCGAGTCCTCAAGGGTAATCATCATCAGCATCCACCAAAGCCAAAGGAACAAGGGAAGGATTCACCACTGCGTAAGTGGAGCAAGATAATGAAGTCATACAAGTTGCACTTCCTATTCACTCAACAATGGAAAAAGTATAATTAGATTCTGGTTATACGCATTCATTTATATATGGAATGTTTTCTAGAACTATAGAATCAATGCCCCAACACCCTAAAGTAGAGATATCTGTAAAATAACCATGTTGTGAAATCATTGCAACCCATGTGTGTTTGAATATTATCCTATTGGCGTATTTGGGAAGATTCTTCAACAAATTTTTTAATACATCCCTTGGTGGAATTCGACACATTGATGGGAATGTATTGGGTCTCATTATATAGAGTACATATCAATGGATGGGAAGAAGAAATATCTTCTCATATTTTGAACCATTGCTTGCTCCTAAAAAAATTCAATGAAGGTAATTAATATCCTTTGATAAATCCATCAATGGTGGGGGTGTCAATTCCCTATAAAGAATTATAACTCACCCAAATTGTTGAGTAAAAAGAATGTTACAACCTTGTAGAGATTCCCATCGTGATGGAATGCAATTATGTATTTCATGAAGAGTTACCCAATCATTCACTAAATTGTGACGTGGAGTTCAAAATAGAACTCATAAATAGAGCTACTCCTGTCCCAATGTTTCCCTAGAGGATGGATCCTATCTAACTGGAGGAGATAAATAATAAGTTTTAAGAGAATGTGGACAAAGGGTTCATACTCCCCAGTACATCACCCTGGGGTGCGCCAGTGCTCTTTGTGAAGAAGAAGGATGGAACAATGCGGTTGTGTATCGATTATTGGTAACTCAACAAGATCACCATAAGGATAAAGTTTAATCTTCCAAGGATTTATAACTTTTTAGATCATTTAACAAGATTTCAATAATTCCTAATGGTGGATCTTCGTTATATATCTCATCAACATAAGGTGAAGAAGGAAGATATTTAGAAGACTGCATTCCGTACAAGGAATGGGCACTATGAGTGTCTGGTGATGCCATTTGGACTTACTAATAAACCTAAAATCTACATGGATATGATGAATAGAGTCTTTAAACATTACCTAGAAATTTGTTTTGGTAGTGTTTATTGATGATATTCTCATCTACTCTAAGTGACATGAGAAACATGATGAATATCTAAGTCTTGTGTTGGTGAAACTGCGAAAAGATATGTTGTACACCATGTTTAGAAAGTATGACTTTTGGATGAAGAAATTCACGTTCTTGGGACATGTGATCAATACCTCTAACTAAGTTAACAAGGGACGGGGTAATGTATGTCTGGATTGAAGACTATGAGGGAATCTTCAAGGAGCTAAAGAGAAGGCTGATCAGTTCACCTGCAGTCACAGTACTAAAAAGTGGGGAATGTTTTTTTATATACAGTGATGTTTCAAAGAAATTCTTGGATTGCATACTCATGAAAAAAATATAATGTGATAGCCTATGTCTCATGGTAGTTGAATATCCATGTGCATAACTACCTAAAGAATGAACTAGAGCAAACAGTAGGGACTTTTCCATTGAAAAATTAGAGGCACTACCATTATGGTAAGAAGTGTGACATATGAACTGACCATAAGATCCTAATGTATATATTCACACAAAAGGAGAAAAAAATGCATCAAAGCAGTTGGTTAGAGATAATTAAGTACTATGATTTTATTATTAACTATCTTCCTAGAAAGGAGAAAAAGGGAGATGTTTCTCTAAGAAGAAATAAACCTGCTACTCTATCCATGTTATGGATTGAGAAAGAAAATATCTCCATTGATATGAAAAGGATGGATTTTGAACTAATAAGGTTAAGGGAGACATCCTACCATTCCAAAATGATTGCACAATAATAAATCCATGAGAATATTAATGAGGCATAAAGCGATTATCAGGAGTTACAAAATAAGGTTAATTTAGTAAAAGAAGGGAAGAAACAAATGTCCTATATCGATGATGATGGTGTGATTCAGATTGGAATGATGCTTTTTGTTCCATCATCACCTGGGATAAAAAAGGATCTATAGGACAATGCACAAAGCACAACATTCTATATACATCTTGGGAGTAACAATATGTATTGTGTTATCTGATGACACTTATGATAGGATGACATGAAGAAGGAGATTTTGGAATATATATCAAGGTTCTTGGTATGTCAGCAAGTTAAGGCAGGGAAACAAAATTCCAAAGGTGTGATGTAACCATTGCCTCTACCCATTTGGAAATGAGATAATTTTACTGTGGACCTTTTCACTGGTCTCTTGAAGACATAAAAGGGAAATGATGCGGTATGGGTTGTGGTTGACAGACTCACCAAGTCTTCTCATTTTATATATATTCAAGAAGACCTCTAAGTTGAACAACGTGAAATGATATACATGATGGATTTGGTGAGACTGCATGGTGTTCCACTCTCAATTGTCACTAATCACGATCAAAGGTTCACATCTGAATTTTGGAGAAGTATTCAATATGTCTTTAGTACTGAATTAAATTTCAGCATTGCCTATCACACAAAAACTAATGGATAATCTCAAAGTATTATTTAGGAACATTAATAAATGCTAAGAGCCTACTCTCTAGAATTAAAAGGTCGAGGAGATCAGCATCTCCCATTGATTGAGATCCCATACAACAATATCTTACACTTTAGTATTCATATGGCTCCAAATGAAGCATTTTATGGAAATCGATGTAGAACTCCAACCTGTTGTGATAATGTTGGGGAAAGAAAACTACTTGGAACTGATTTTGTGAATGAGATAACAGAGAAGGTTCATGTAATCCGAAAACACATCAAAGCTGCTTAGAGTTCAGAAAATAGCTATGTTGACAACCATAGAAGGGACAATGAGAACAATGTTGGAGATATATTCTTCTTCGAATATCATCATGGAAAAGAGTTATAAGGTTAGGAAGGAAATAGAAGCTAAGTCCAAGGTATATTGGACCCTTTGAGATCATTGAACACATAAGAGTTGTGTCCTATCGGCATGAATTTCAAGAAAATATGGCTTGTGTTCATGATGTGTTTCATGTATCACTCCTAAGAAAGTACATACCAGATCCCTCACATGTACTGAACTTTGAGGTGGTACATCTGTAATATGATCTCTCCTATGAGAACCATCTAGTAAAGATTTTTGACAGGAGAGATAATGATCTAAACGACAAGACAACTCATCTTTAAAAAGTGTTGTGGATGAACATTTTGTTTGATGAAGCTACATGGGATTCAGAAGAGGTGATGAGGATAAGTACCCTCTCATGTTTATGTAAAATGAAATTTCAAGGGAGAAATTTCATTAGGGGGGAAGATGGTAAAGACCCAATGTTTTATCATTGGAAATCTATTCTTACAATCGTTCCATAAACTATAATAAAAATATGAAAAACAATGAAATGATATTAAATAATATGTGACCATTAAACATAATTTTTTCACTTATATGTTTTGAAATTCAAAAATCTGACATAAACATTTGCAATCAGTATGATGTTTGGAGTCCGGTAGGGAAAAAATAATTTTTAGTGAAAATTAACCAACCCTTATGAATATTAACCTAAAAATTTGAATAGTAGTATAACCTTTATGAACAGAAAATCTACCAAAATGATAGTGACCTTAACCATGAATGATTAATTAAAATTTAGGCATCGTAGAAGTGACATTTTGTCTATAGTAAAAGTATTGGTATTTTTGTAAGTTATACGTAATTAATTATAATTAATTAAATAATTTAATATAAATTTTTTTTCCAAAAAATGTGTTAATAAATTAACAGTTATATGTCTTATGATTTTAATATTATTTTATAATACATTAAGTATCTTTGGAATGCATTATAAAATCTTCTTTAAATATAAAAGTGTAATTTTATGTAATTTATGATTGTATTTAAAAAGTAAAGTAATCATATATAGAAATTTAATTTAATAAAATGGACATAATTTTTGAAATCTACATGTCAAAAAATGGTTACAGTGAATTTTTGGGAGTTTCCCAAAAAACTTGAATTTTTGGTGAATTGTAAAATACATTAATTTTATGTATAAATACATTATAATTTAAATCTAATATTCCTGACATAACAAGTGGTGTTAGAACCCAAATATCAAACTCAAATGACCAATTTACTATTCTTGGTCATGTAATCATCACAATTTCTTATCTTGGTGGTAATTAATAAAAAAATCCAAAAAATATTATGAAAACCCTTCTCCCCTCCACTAGAAAAACCACCCTTCACAGCCTCATTTCCTCACACCTCTCAAGCCTCAAGACATTCCAAAACACTGACCAAAAAACTTCCCTATACCCTCCCTCACGTCCAAATTCGTATGGTCTTATCAAAATTCTAATCCTATGCTTCTTAAGGATGATCTCAAGAGGAAGATTGAAGAGGTAATTCCTCTCTCTCTCTCTCTCTTCCTTTAATTTCCTTTTAATTTCATGTTTTTTTCTTAAATTCTCACCCCCTATCCTCATAAAAATTGTATGGTAACTCCAGTATCATACATATTATGTATTTTCAAGATAATAATGGGATATTAAATCATCGCACTCCTTTAACCACTTCCTTTTATATTAGAGTGGAAAACGTTGCATGTGAGGTGTTAATTTATCATCTTCTAGAAGGACTTGTTTTCAATTTCCATTTTCACCTTCAGATATGGTCAGGAAACCATTTTTATGGTTGAACCATATTATGTAATATGTATTATATAATATTTAATGATTTTGAACTGTCTTATAAATAGATTACTAAATTTTAAACCAAAACATGTTCGTTGGGATCCAAAAACCGCCCAAATTAATCTAAAACGATCATCATTAAATCTTAACTATGGATTCATCCACACTGTATATGACAAAATTAATTATAAGATAATTTAAAATAATTTATTATCATTAATAATATTTAATAGCATTTATGGGTGTTTGTCCATGTTCTACACGAACTTCCAATCATAAATACAAGTGAATCGTTTAAGAAAACCATAAAAATGAACATTCCTAAATAATGAATTTAAACTATATAAATCATCAAAAATCCCATAAATTATCTTAATAAAACCACAATGAATACTTTTAATGAATAAAAGTTTCTTGTATTTATTAATTACGGAATCTAATGTAGTTTTACAAGACATTAAAGTGAAGAAAGTGTTCAGATACATGGTTAGGGGAAATTTTCAAACCCAACATTCTTTCGTCGGGTTATCATTTTTCACTCCATTTTTCGTATTGGAAATCATTAAAAATTATTATTTTTCATCATTATCATACCATATGTGGGATATAAATTTTATCCACTAGTGTTTATGCAAAACAATTTTTTTTAAACGAACTCTCTTTTCAAAAACACACCATTTACTTCTCACTCAAGGTGGATAGTTCATATATAGAGTATGTTATTCCCCCATTATTTTGGGAACCCAATGTTTTTGGAATGTTTTATTTTGAGATAAAAACCATTACCTTCCTTGTTGAATTTATGTTCATTTTTTATATATGTTTATTTCATGAATGATAATGACAACGTTATGATGCGACTGATGCACCTGAAATTATATAGTGCAAAATGAATGTTATAATGTGACTAGTACACCCAGAATTATACAGCGCTCAAATGCATTCAGTAAAGTGATTAATCTCATGATTTAAAGTGAAATGTTTTGTAAAAAATATGATATATTATTTCACAACTATTTTTGGTAGTTAACCACTATGAAATAATGTTTCATTTTTATGCATTTCCACATTTAATGTATTTTATTAATGATTCATCTCATGTTCATTATCCTTTTCCTAAGTAATGAATATGAAAACCCATTGTTATATTTCTATTATCTACCATCTTACTGGGATATTATCTCACCACTTTTTGATGTATATCCTCAAGTGAACATGTGTACTATGGAGATTACACGGGACAATAAGAGGGTGAAGAAGAATGAATTAAATAACTGTTTATGCTTGATGTTGTAAACATTATGTTTGGTCCTCATTTTTATATAACACTAAAACTCTGGATCCTATTGGTGTAATAATATTATGTTGTTTATATTTATAATTATGTAATAGTAATATATGAA
This sequence comes from Viscum album, assembly GCA_963277665.1. Lineage (NCBI taxonomy): Eukaryota > Viridiplantae > Streptophyta > Magnoliopsida > Santalales > Viscaceae > Viscum > Viscum album. Next base: position 1,034,239,710 of record OY728121.1, on the reverse strand, counting down.
AATAAAGGGTTGCTATAATTCTTCAATAAATTTGGTTCTCTTTTTTGTAGAATCTATAGTATTTAATTGAGAGCGTTATATAATAAAAGATTTTGTTATCGTACTATGGATAATATTTCGCTAGACTGTATTTAGTTTTAGGGGTAAAACAATGAAATCCAGTAAATTTAAATAATCCACAAAAGTTAGTTTTTTAGTATTTTAAAGGGGTGTTATTGAGGATTGGTATTATGAGAATATATTTTAAGATATTACAAGAAATATTTACTACATAAGACAAAGAGTATTGAATTTGAAAATTTTCAGGTGGGATTATGATATATAATGATGATGTTGATTCTATATTTCGATATAAAAAAATTTCAGGTGTTCTTTGAGTGGAAAAGTAATTATTATAACCACATAAATAAATACATTGGTCAAACTCTTTATTAAGTAACACTATCCCCCGATCTATTTAAATTTAAATTATTATATTTAATTTTTCATTTTCATCCTTCATTGTACATATTATGAATATTTTACATTGCTAATTTATGTTCGATCCGAAAACAAACCCTTGTGAGTCTTGTATAATCATCATCAATATTATATTAACATTATTTAAATCTAGCAATTACGACTATAGTTGGTATAAAATAATCAATCTATAATATATCAAGGGTAATGGAGGTCAATACTTATTTTTATGATTTTAATATGATATTTATTTCTTACAAATTTTGAATGATTCGCACAAAAATATTTAGATTAAAAATTTATATATCCTATTATAGGTATTTTATATTGAGCTTAATGATTGTGTGTGTGATACAGTGTCCAAGGTGTCTATAATAAATTAATGAATAATAATATTGTATATTTAAACAATAAAAATTTTGAGAAGAAATGTATTTTATGTCAATAATATAATCATTTTGAAAATATGAAGTGGTAATAAAATATTCAATTCAAATAAAATAAATCATGAATCATTTGTGAAAAAAATTTATCACAATTATCACCCAATTGGATAATGAATAGAAAATTATTATTTAGACCAAAAATAATTAACACATGTTATATTAGGTTTGAAATCAAAAAATTCTATTATATATAATAGTTATTTTACCCCTTGAATTGTCCTTAAAGGTTATGTTTTTTCAATTGGGTTTTCATATTGATGAAATTCACAGTTCTCTCCACACATGTTCCATGTGTATCTAATATTAATGTATATCATTTATTTCCTTTAATTTAATATTTAAACATATTTCATTAAAAAAATTGATATTTTTCTTTTTGATACCAAGGTTTTGGGTCAACAAATGTTGATTTGTGGGATTTTGGATGTGAAATATTTATTGAAAATGATTTATAAAATGTGATATGGGTGGAATTTGTATAATTTTTTTTGATCATGTAAATAACTTATTCAATTAAATTCATAAATTATATTATCATATTTAAATGAATCACTATAATTTTTTTCAAACATCATAAAAAATATTCTATTTTATGAAAACTAATTTTATTGAAAAAAGTTCTCGTAATGATTCTTTATAGGTAGTATAGAAACCATAATTTTATTTAAGGTGTCATCACATTGGTTGAATTCCATGAGTGGTATTTTTATTCCATTGATAATAAATTATTATCCATTCATATATATGGTATCAGTCAATATATATGATAAATGAACTTTTTAAATTTTTTTATCCATTTCAATAATAACATTATTATACCCAATTTTAATCACTTTTTATATTGATGTTACTTTTTAAAAACATCCTTCATTTTGACCACAATAATAATTTAGTACTTCATAGAATTGTTTATAATAATATGATGTCGAAAATGATTAATTATAGGATGATAAATAGCAGAACTTTTTGTTTCATTTGTTACTAACTTCGACATAGATTTTAAGACATGTGGGGCTTTCATATCTAGATCCAATTAAGGATATGGGGTGATTTATTTCACTCTAATTAGAATCATTGAAGGTTTTATTGGTTTTATTCTTATTCAACATGTTTTTATTCTTGATCAAGTGAACTTAAATTATTTTGTGACCCTCAATTTTTTACATTCAAAAAATGATACTTCTTATTAACATATTTCAAACTCAATTTGATATTTTGTTTTCTTATTGTTAAAGAATATGTTCACCTTCATGGATATGGGATACAATTCATTACCATTATAAGAATTGTAATTATTTTTTTACAATCAATATTGTTTTTTCAATTGACTTCTTTGGCTTCCATATCCATATTTCAATTCATTATGAAATCTTATATTATGGGAGATCTAATTAGATCCTAGAGAAACATTTTTCTTATATCTTTATATTGATGTATTTTAGTAACAACATCTTCCCAATAAAAAGGATATAAATATATGACATTATTGACTAATTTTTTTATAGTAGGAGTATCACTGAGAGTCATTATGAGAAAACATATATTATTAATTTTTCAATCATTTAACAGAAATATTGTTTTCATGCATACTTATCCATTAAAAATCATGCCTTTTATAATGTATTAGGTATCATTAATTTTGTTACTTCATTAGTAACATAGATGAGTTTCCAAAATTCTATAGTGATTTTTCATATAGATATATGGCCATGTTTATTTTTTATAATCGAAAATACAAGTAATACATATCCTTTCTATCTAATTAATACGTTGTAATAAAATATTGTCTCTATTTTTCATATTTTACATTAGTATGTTGGATCCATAAAAAATAGTCCATACTATAAGAATAATTCATCCATGAAATTTTTTCATATATCTATTCCTATAACTGTAATTTGAAAAATGAAAATATGATGAATGAACTATTGATTTCCCATCCGTCTTACCAAAGATGTTTGAAAAATGATTACATTTAATAATATCAAAATTTAAAAAATTGTTATATTTAGAATTATTTTAACTAGTATATATCAATAAAATAAATTATATATACATTTGATAACCAAAGTAGGCATGATACAAATGGAAATATAAGGGAAAATTTCCATAAATAAACTATAACAAATTCTCTATAAAATATTGTGATTATCATGAAAATATAATATTTATGAGAAAAATTATTCATTTCAAATCGTTGATAGTGGAAATTAAAACATTAAATATAGGTGAAACTAAATTATGGAAATCAAAAATGAAAACAATGAAAAATGTGTTTAGAAATTTCTCATGATCAACAACCAAAATATTACACTATCAAGATGTCTTGAGAGGGATATATTTATCGCTTTGTTTTAATAGAGTACCATGATCCAAAGAGGATGAATGGAATCCTTTGAATTTAATTGAATCTATGATCCAAAAAGTAGTCTCATGGTATTTTGGGGACCACAAACCTAGAACACTAATGTAAATTGAAGAAACCAAAAATCTTGTAATCTAATGAAGATGTTTTATATATTACATTGGTATAAGAAACAATATATTTCAGCACATAAGGTTGATGACACTAGTAGTCTTTGGAAAATAGATACGTATATAAATCCCATGTTATATTTGAAATATAGAAACAATGAATAGGAAACAATATTATATCCTTAATAAAATTCATAATATCTATAAAGAAAATAGATAATGGAAAAAAATAATTGGTTGGAATTGATGATTAGCAAGTGTTACCTATAAAAGAAGTTATCATGTGTAAATGAGACATACCCAACATAGAGGGGTGAAAAATTTGAAGATATTACATTTAGACTCAAATAGTTTCCAATGATAATATATGGATAATATCATTATAGAAAACACATGAAAATTAGATACTAAAATATTCTTAAATGAAATGAATAATTTCGGTACATCCATGATAAATTCCACTCAATCAATATATCATGAGTCTTACCATAATGGCTATCATGCATGATATTATTCGTAATAAATGTGTATGTATAATATAGGTACCTATAAAAATGGCATGATTATTTTTCTAACAAGACATGTTAGTTCATTGAAGGGATTTCTATTACCAGTCCCCAAACGTCACTTTTATGTCCTATATATTCTTTATATTTGGAAAGATCAATATAATTCATCCCATTAATGAATTATAATTAAAAAATTATCTTTATAGAATAAATATTATGAAAAAATAATAAATCAAAATTAAAAAACATCATGATAAATAATAAATATGTTTTCATTTTTCATAAATCTAGTAATATTAATTGGGTTTTTCATGGTTTAAAATAATATTAAATGATTACTGGAACCTTTAATTAGAATATACACCCATCCCATTGTGAAATAACTTATTATAATATAAATTTTTTCTATATAATAAATAATAAATATTAATTAAAAAGAATATAGGGACATATTTATAAAAAGTTTAAAAATACATATTGGTCATAGAAGTTTGAGAATTCATTTATACTATATACATTAAAATAAATATTTTTTCATGTTATCAATAAAAATTAAAGATTACTTCAATGGGAAAATTATAATAAGATTATTTTTAGTTATTTTTAAAATGTCAGTGATGGGTAAAATGAAATTAAAAAATTGACGGATAATATTAAAATAAATCTACAAACCAAATTTAGAAATCAGGGTTATGGAAGAAAATTGATTTTTACAAAATGGATAAATGAAGAAGATTTCCTTTAAAATTATTCATTCATTATCTTAGGTAAATAAATTGTTTAAAATTATTAAAACAAATAATATATAGAATCTAATAGTGTATAATAAAAATTATTAGTTTCATGAGATAAGGATCATAAATTTCAATATTTGATACTTATTCTGAAACAGACTCGATAAACAATTATGTAGTTTCTTATATCCCATATCTCAAGAATGAATCACCTTGTATCTGATTTTAGCCTCCCATATGAAAAACGTAGATTTATTATAATTCTATACCTATAATATACCCATAATTATAAAACCATATATTATCCATTTAAAACATTATAATTCCATTTATTAATAATTATATTATAAAAATAATTATTTCTATATGTTATTTCTTTAATAATTCATAAAGGTTTTAGATTATTAGTTCATATCCATATATAATAAAGAGGGATCCAAAACGTTCAGAATTTAAATAATGATATAAATAAGATATAAATTAATTATATGTATATATATTATTTCATCCATAAAAGGAAGAGATATAAAAATTTATACATTGTTCCTGGATATGGTAGGATATACATAAACATGATAACTGTTATCACATTTTAACATATGAAATGATGGAATGTAATGTAAAAATTCAATTTTCAAGGATATTTAATAAATCCTATATATCATATATCATAAATCAATCTACCCTTATTAAAATCCATGTAAAGAGGACATGAATAATGAATCACATAACTTTTCAGAGGTTGTATTCCACGAATATTCGTGGGAAATGTTATCATATTTAAACGATGAAAAGCAAAGAAGGTATAAAAAATATTATAATTATAGAAGTATTATTTTCCAATAAAAACAAATACATTTATTATTTACATATTTATAACTATCTAAGTAAAATGATGATAAAAAATTAATTCCACCACAATGTGGAGAAAATAATTCATATGTACACACGAGTAATGGTTTACATATTAATAGGAAGAAAAATATTTTGAAAATGATTGAACCACAGTCATAATAATATAGAATATATATTTTTTACAATATATTTATTATTTTATTATGTCTATAATATATTTATAGGATGTATAAGTATAAAAAAAATTCTGAGTAGGTAAAGACTATTACCTCCTTTTCAATAAACATTTTTTAGATCCCTTCATAAGGACCATTGGATTGGAATTTTTGGGGAAAAATAATGATCCAAATAATATTTATTGTAGTTGGTATTATAATTGTATAGGATATGTATGATATAAGTATCTCAATTTGGTGTAAATAATATGGGCAAAGGTTTTCATTTTATAAGTTAGTGGTGGGGTACATTTGGAAATTCCTGAAATATTAGAATATAATTTTTTTCTATCATATGTAAAATGGTTCATAAATTTTAATTGTTGAAATTTTTCTCGGAAATGGTATTAATATAATCATATAATTATATTTTAATATATTTATATATGGTTTAAATGTTTATCATTTGTATTAATATCTTAGTTAATATACTTTAACCTTAACTATAGTAATGAATTTTCATTAATAATGGATCATAATTTTAATAAAAATGTTATAAATGGATCAAAAATGGAAAATAGATGAAATATGTTACCACATAATATAAATTTTATACATATTCATTAGTTTTTTGACTTTAATAAAATGTATTAATATATTTCCTTTCAAAAAATGTCATATTTCTCAATTTTTACGGTATTCATATAATTTAAAATTAATATCGTTATTATTTGGTAGAAATTTGGATCTAAGGCTTTAAAAAAGCATTAATATGTAATTTTCCCTATATAATTTGTGTAATTAATAATATATCTAGATATTATTTCACTAAATATTTTTCACTTTTGTTATATTATTTTTATAACACTTCAACAAATACTATATGGTCGTTGAGTATGAACGAAAGGTAAATATATCATTAGTATAAATTAAAAAAGAATTATAATCATAAAAATGAATAAACTATTGATAATACATTATTTTATATTCATTCATAGAATATTATTATCACTATGGGGATTCATAGGATAAAGTAAAAGAAATAGAGTTCGATTTTTGAATTTTCATGACTTAAAATAATATAAATGTGATTATCAATGTTAAATGGAACAAAAATTACATATAATAGATTTTATGATGGGTTTTCTCGAATTCATACCATCTAGTGAAATAATTACATTTTATGGGTTTATTTTTATAACATATATTATTGTTATATGATTTTTTTTTATTTTACCCTTATGAATGTGACAAGTATTTACCATAGTTACAATTCCTAATAAAAAAATCAAGGTGGAATGTTTTCAAATTTTGGAAATCATGATTCCAAATATGGTATAATTTTTTCAATATTAATTCCCAAGAATTGTTAGTATTAAATATTAATAAAAATTTATTAAATTAAATGAATAATATTTTTTTAATAATTAAATTTAACTTATATCAAAATCATGGATATTGGTGTTTAAAATGAATGTAATTCGATTAATCTATATTAAATGAAGCATAAATAAATCAGTGATATAATTACAAATATAATTTTCAATTAAATTTACTTGATCTAATTAATATAAATTATATTAGTGTAATAATTACTATTTTGTAACTATTCAAAAAAAATAATTTTATAAAAATAAAATAACTAGCTATAAGTTAATTTTGGTTTTAAAATTTAAAACATTATTTCCTTTTTAAAAAATAAATTCCATAAAAATTGATATTTTATTAATAAAATCATCAAATATAATGTAATAAAAACAAATTATCATGAAACAATGTCTATGAAGAAGAAAATAGATTTTATAAAAATTAATTGTATAATTAAAAAAATTAACTAATCTAATTTTATTAAAAAAATATTTATAACTTTTTTATATTTTTTAATTCTATTCATACCCTCAAATTAAATGGTTAGGTGATAACTATTATGTAATAATCATTCAATTACATGTTGTAGTTCATTTAAACTATGTGGGGCATGTAATGAAAGCTATCAAATAAATTAAATTTATTTAACAAGACATATATCGTAAAATATAATTGGTTTAGATTCTACCCACATTATAAAAATTTCACCCTCCATATTCTATCATTATTTTTGGAAAAATAATTATATTTTTACCACATAAAATGCATCTATTCCGAAAAAAATCTTATATTTTATGATTTAACCACAAAAAATTACCAATATCACAAGTCTTATTTCACATCACTTTAATAATATGATCCATTATTTCTATTCCTTGTTCCCCATACTATAGGTATTACTCTAGCAGAATAACCTCTTAGTTATAGTCTCATTTATATACATTCCAAATAGATTTAATGGAACACATCGTTAACATGAAAGATATTTAGTGGAAGTTCCAAAAGAAATGATAACATATAATTAAAATTACGAATTTTTAAGGGACCAATATATAAATTCCTCAAAATCCCATTATTTTCTAATCTTTTAACCTTATTCTATGTAGACATTTACATTATTACCATATCACTAAATCTGATCTCTATATCTATTCCATGGTTGTCAGCATAAAATATGTTGTTTGCTCTCTGGATCTCTTATGTGATGATGAATAACTCATGACTTATATACCATTCCATCTACTTTATCATGTCTTAATATATTTATTTCTCCATATTCACCTTATTATATTTTATTTTTATATTCAATTCTATAGAGATCAACATATTGATCCAATGGAATGATTGACTGAAAGAAATTGTTGTCAGAAAATTCCACAAAATGAAGGTGAGGATCTCAGCCGCCATAAAAATTTATAGAGAATATTATTACCCTAAATTCATGAGTATTAATGATAAAAATATAGAAACAATATATGTAATGATGATAAATAGTACTGAAACACTACTCTTTTTGTAAATCAACCCAATTTCTTCTCAAAAACATTTAGGTATTCCTCAAATATATATTATATGTGATTGAAAATGACACCCTATAGATTATGATGATTTACATTATTTTTAACTATGTTAGATGATCATGGGGAAAATATTATATATTGGAAATAAAATGATTTTATTTCATAAAATTATTTTCTATAACAAAAATATCATTTTTTCCTTTAGATGTTTTAGGGAGTCCGATGATAAAATATATGTTAATGTTTTCATATTTACATTCTGGTATGGGTAATGGATGAAACATACCATTAGAATTTTTTATCACAAAATTAATTTATTAACATAGAAGGAATAATGATTTATATATTTTAATATTACATTTCATTTTATACCACAAGAAATACTCCTTTATCCCATTATACATAATTTTAACACAATATTGAATAATGAATTATAAACAAATAGTTTTATCTAATAGGTAATTCATCATTTATGGTAATGAATAAATACATAATCTTTTCCTTAAACATTTAATTATAGTTTGATCATCAATATAATTAATAAAATTCATATCCTTGTTCTAAAATTCCACATAGTCCTTCTACACCTTCTTAATCCTCTCATGGATAAATTATTGAAAATTCAAATGAGAAACATATGACCTTTCCCGTTTCATCACGATTACTTGATCTACCATAGGAAAATACATATATATTAGATAGAATTCAATATCCATCATGGAAAAGTAGAATATAATTTTCATCTGAGATATTTATCAACATTATTCACCTTCGTTGGTAGTAATTTATTAGCCATTAATAATCCTTGATCTTATTAAGAAATATTATCTAAAGAATAATAAATTATTTCACTATAAATATCAAAATCCTTATTTAATGTTCAGTATATATATGACACCTTTCCCCATATAGATCATTCCTCAGTATATTTAATTTTAAAAAATTTCTGTAAAATAAAAATTAGGGTTTAGGTTTTTTTATGAGTTTTCAATTGGAAAATTGAATAGTCTAACACAATATCATTTTACTCGAGGGCTCATTTTTGTCCCTCAGTTGATTATTCACTATAAATCCAAAACACTTATCCACTATAGGATACATTTATAACAGTATTATTGACCAACCTTCTCTTATGTTTTATAAAGTAATTATGAAATTAATTTGTCCACAAGAACAAGACTGAATTTTGAGTAAATATGGTAATTAAATTTATATAGTTATTATAAATCTCATATAATGTGTCTATAGTATCAATAAATCATTATAAAAATATATATCATACTTACCATGGATTGTAAAATACATTTCTCAATAAAGTTTTTATTTTATGGATCAATTGTTATTCCATCACATGAAATTATGTGAAATAATAATAATTATTTTTTCCTCCAAAATTCATTATTGGTAAATTTGGATGATATTTTATTCTTCTTCAGGGTTATTAGAGTAATAACCAAATGATATTCATGATATTTGTTTTATCATTATATATATATATATGAATGTTTTAAAAAAATTCTACCATATTATAATCATGGTAATCTCTAAATACTACATTAACTAGAACCATGAAGATAGTCATCGTATTGTTAAGTCCAAATGGAATATCATTAAATTTGTAATGAAAACACATTATATAAAAAGAATTATTTAGATTATACTTCTTGTTAATACGTATAAATAAATATCTACATTTAATATCAATATTAGATAAATATTCATCTCCCCATAATTGATTAACCAAATCATTAATATAGGTTAGATGATATATGTTCTTGACACTGATCATGCTCTGTTCTCGATAATAAATGAATCAACAGTTTGACCCATATTTCATCTTAATAAAAATAATAGCTGATACAAATGGTGAATCACTATATATAATTAATTCCTCATCTAGATTCACTTATGCGACTTCTTCAATTCATGTAACACGCATAATTCTACAATATATGGATTCTTTGACATTGATTTAACACCAGGTATGGGTTAATTTGAAAACCTAAATTTAGGAATCTTGTCACTACAAGGAAAAATGTAATTAAAGATATCAATAAACTCTCGTAAAACAGTCTTATATGAAATTTTTAGTTTTTCCCTAACCATAGATGATAAATACCCCTCTAGAATTCATTGTAAATGATATATGATAGAAGTAATCTCTATGGGTTGTTAAAGATTCTCGACACACTATTATACAATCGTAGATAGATTTAAAATATTAATTATTTCTTATATTATTCAACATTTTATATGTTACTATAAATGTGTGGAAAAACGGGGCCAAAATTACATTGAATTCAATTTAAAGACGAATAATAGGATTTCCCTAATGAACCTTCCAATAATAATCTCTAGGAGTGAAGCTATAGAAATAAGATTCTATTATTTTAGAAATTGGTGTTTTAACTACCAACTCAATATATAATCATTGAATAATTGATTTTATTCCTTTAGATAATTCATTATACATAATAGTGTAGGTAAAAACAGAATAAAAAAACATTTTCTCTTTCAGATTTGATAATAAGTGTATAAATCACCACATCATTATGCACTAAAATTTCTATAGTAGTAGTTTTATATTATTATCCTTCACCCATAAGATTATTATATTATATCATTAATTGAATAATGGTAAATTGTATTGAATATTAATCTAACTCATTATTGTTGTATAATTGGACTATGGTGGGTTTTTTCATTAAATTTATTTTTACACCATTATAATCCCTATCAGTAATATTGAAACAGACTCATGCTCCGATAAAGTATGTATGAGTATGATTCCACCCATAATTATCGCATGTGTCAAATATCATCCAATATGTATTCTAATATTAATTTTTTAATGTTCATAGATAGATTTTTCTTTTCCAGACATACTAGTATGATTAATGGCCTTGAAATTTCATTCTCAATTTCGATATTAGTAGAAACTATTTCATTATATAGTAATTTTTTTTAAGAAGTTAGTTCCCTTTCGTGACTTAGTTTATGACCATAAAATAAATGTTAAATTTATTGGGATTATATATATAATCCATATCATTCTTGGGTGATCATTTAAATTTAGCCACAAACTCTACCACCCCATCATCATATTTTTAAATTTTAGTTAGGAACATCCTATCCATTCAAAATTTTTGGTCTCTATGAAATATTCATTGATGAATATAACGTTATATTTTATCCATTCCATGATATATTATTAAATATTCTATTTAGTGTTTTGTATAAATGGCCACCATTTATCAGTATCTCAATTCTCACAATACACTTCCCGAATAATAATTCTTCATCCATTACATCACAAACACAGTAATATCATTTCAAGGGACATAATCCATTTTCTCCTAAAAATGCATTAATTGTTCCTTTAAATGATGTAGGGATATATGACATGATGTTACCCAATATAAGATATTGCAATTGTGGGAATATAGGTTTTTTATATGATATTGTTCATTTATCATCACTAGAGTGAGCCTCCCTATTATGGACATGATCTTCTTCATTCCAAAAAATTATGTATCATATTTCTATAAAAGATATCCCTATCATTTTATATGGGTAATTATTTCCTTTTATATATTAGGAATCATCATTGAAAATTATAACATAATGAGGAATCTCATAATCATCCAGAATATGGACCCATATAAAAAACCTAATATGGTAAAATGTTCCCAACTATTATAGGGGATTTTCATAATTCTAATATTTTCATTGGTCCTTAAAAATATTATTACCAAGGATCATACTCATATTTATTTGATACAAACTATAGAAACCCCAAATCCTATAATATATAGTTGGTTTTTTCCTTATTATATTAGTTAATGATACATGGTATCTCAACAAATAAGATCGACCCGTTTATTATTATTGGTAACTAGAAACATATATGTTAACCATATTACATTGAAAATAGAAAAAAATAGAATTGGAAACATTATTATTTCCATGGAATCATTAATAATACTGTAAAGACCCGTAATTTCAAGGGAAATGTTTTCTTAATTTTCTTTGGGATTTTACAAGAATGCAGTTTCTGACGGCACCTGATTCCGAGGCCCGGTGAGCCCGGAATAATTTTCCGAAGTTTAGCTAGGGTACGTTCAGTGAACGAATGAGCGGGTTTTTCTAACATTTTATCTGGTGCTCGGAATTGAAATCTGAGGGCACCGATGAAACCGCAGCTCCAGTAATTGCTTCGAAACACCTTTTCCGAAGTGGCATTTTCTCTGGTGAGGTTATTAAATTATTGGGCTAAGTAAAGAATAAAATAAAATGGGGAAACCATTTTTATTTTTGTTCAAAGTAGTTTAACCTAAGCTAAGTGGATGGAGTGGGACCGACTTATGTTCTAAACTTCCCTTGAGAGGACTTAAGGTGATGTGGGGCCCACACAAACCCACCCCTTCAAATTCCATAACCTCCCATAACTCTTCCCCTTAAAACCCCCCTTGTAATAAATGATGTGACTTCCTTTCACATTAAATCATGCAATTTAATTTGAGAGTTATGCATTTGAATTTTAAAAATTTAAAATCTTGGCATGTTATCATAAAATAAGCATAACACTTATTTTATTTTGGGGGTCCTTTTATTGTGCTGGGTTTTTTAGATAGGGGGAAATCTATCCTCTGAAAAAGTCCATCTTCCACATTGAAGAACGCGAAGAACGCCACTCTTCGACAAAGAATGGCCTTCTGACTCGGTGGAGAACGCTTCACGCCTTTCTAGTACTTTTCTTTATCCACATCAAGGGACGAGACTCAACCGCGGGGAAACTCAGTATCAATGACGGTTCTTTTCTGGTATTGACGGAGCGACATCGCTTCCCGCGTCTTCGACGAACGAACCATTTCCAAGGTAGGGAATTAATTTGTGAATGTTAATGAACCCATGTTTACTTCCTTCTAAAACAAAGAAAGCAGATCAACTAAATATTATGTTGATCCACGAAGAACATGTTTGTGGGTTAGGAATTCGTGTTTGCGGGGAAATCGTAGGGGTTAATTTCTTCATCGTGAATACTTCTTCATCGTTCATCGTTTTCTAAATAGGCCTCCTGTTATCGCAATAATGGGAGGAGGTCGGACCGCACGAACATTTCTGACCCTCCTCCCCCTTGATGATTATGATTGTTGTGGTTCGAAAGAAGGCGGCGCGGTGCAACGGCACCGTGCGGTAACGTGGTAAAATGAGGCGAAGATGCGTGGCACCGTCACTCCGTGTCGTTGAGGAAAAACGAACCCAAGGCTGGATTTGGGATGCAACGAAGGGGTGCGACATCGTTGCGCTGCACCGGAAAACTCTGAAGACACCACAGCCGGAGCAGGGCCGTGGCGGAGGGGCGCGGCGCCGTCGCGCCGCGCCGGTCGGACAAAGGCCACGGCAGAGCAGGGAGCGGCAACCGAACTACCAGCCACCGGCGCGCCGGAGCAGGAGGGCGGGACCCCGGCTATCCCGTGGCAGCACCACGGCCGGCTGGCCGGGGGTTAGTATCCCCCGGCTAAAATCCGGAGCCCCCCCCCCCCCCCCCCCCCCACGTGGGGTTCGTAACCCCAGGCTGGAAGCAATAGCTGCAGGCCGGGCCGCGCTCAGGCCGGGCCGAGCTGCGACTTGGCCGGGCTGGGCCGCGCCGGCCGCGCCGGGCCGCGCCCAATTGAGATGGACCCGGACCAGGTTCGGGTGGACCAAGGGAGGGGGGGGGGTATCGGGCCGGGTCGGACCGGGCCCGAACCCTCTATTTTTTCGGATATTTTTTGTTCAAACGCCCATATCGTGGGTTAAAGACCTCCGATCGATGCACCGTTAGTTTCAATGCGATCCTTGGATTGAGATGGTCGTTTAGGTTTATTAAACTCAAGGTTTAGGAGTACTTTGGGTACGGTGGGGTTGGTTCGAACCCGAATCATACCGGGCCCTCGGAGCGGAAACACTTATAACTTGAGCTCCGGACGTCCGATTGAAGTGTCGTCGACTTTATTGGATTCCTCTTGATAAGACGAAACTTTTGGAATAATTCTTCTAAGGATTGGATGCAGTTGGAGTATGGCTGGGTTGGATTGAACCAGAAATCCAACCGGGCCCCTGGAACGGAAAAGCTGATATTTTTAAGACCGAATGTCAGTTTGACGAACCGTCAGCGGCGTTGGTGATCACGTTGAGAAACGGTCCCTCTGAGTATACCCTATGAGAGTTCAGGGTACAGATGAGTCACGACCAGGTTGGTTCATACACGAAACTAATCGGGCCACTGGTACTAAAAGCCTAATAACTCCCAGACCGGGCGCCCGATTGACGCGATGTCAGTTGCGTTGAGGCCCCTATGATGAGTCGGTTCATTGATATAATTATTCGTGGGAAGTTGAGATACTTGGAGTATCGACATGTAGCTTGTGGATCGGACCCTCCCGGAGACGAGCGTACGGAGTACGGAGACCGTGTAGCCGGCTGAGACCTAATGACTGCTTGACCGACTCGACTTGGAGTGAGTCGACTAGCCTAGTGGACGGAGCACTACTTTGTTTGGGTAAAGTCCCATGGAGGATAAAGCACCACAGTGTTTGGGTGCAGACCCGCGGTACTCGTCCGGAGAGTACCTCTACAGGCTATTAGGGGGGATGCACTACTGTGTTTGGGTGGCAGACCCCGGTGGGTAGCACTACTGTGTTTGGGTGGCTGACCCGCGATACTCGATAGGAGTACCACCTTAGCATTCTTAGGTTAGTGAGCAGTACCTCGGAGTCATGACATGATCACTATACTCTCCCGAGACGGGGCTCATCAGTAGTTATGATTTCGATATTGAAAATCCTGGTCTGAGATGAGTATATGAACTTTGTGTTTACCTCTTGATTGAGATGGGTCACTTGATAACTTAGTTATATGTATGGGCATATACCTGGTTTGTGGTTATCCGTTGATTTCATAATCTTTGTGTTACATCATGATGGAGATGGGTTACTTGATAACTTAGGTATATGTATTGGCATATAACTAAGTAGAAGTTATCTGTTGAGATATTTCTTTGTGGTTATCCTTGTTGGATTTTGTGAGACCTTGACGGTCTCGGGGTCCCTTATGAGTATCGTTATACTCACCCATACACGGGCTATACACGCACCTCGTTGTGTTGGTTGCAGAAGACGTGTAGCGCTGACAGAGGCAGAGTGTTTGAAGACTTGACAGTACCCGGAGGTGGACCTCACGACGAGTCAGTATCCAGAGGTGGACTTCACGACGAGACGACACTCGAAGGAGGTTGACTGGCGAGAGTGTTGTGGAGGCTATCTGTACCTACCCTTCAGGTAGGATCCAAGGAGGACGACCCAAGAGCTGCTTCCATTCTTCCAGCTGTTTTTCTTTTCTGCTGTACTTTCGTTCAGTTGTAGCTGTAATTTCAGTTGGGTTTGTATTCTGGCCTACTTTATTTTCAGCACATTCTTTTGTACTTAGTGTATTATTTCCGATTATACTCTGTAATGTTTTGTTTACTTTTATAAAGGCAATGACTTCCCAGTTATCGGGATTTATGCCTTTGGATCTAGTTGCGAGCCCCTGGCCTATGGAAGGCGGGATTGGGGTAGTCACGACATGGGCCCCAAGGACAGGTCATGACAAATTGGTATTAGAGGAGTAGGTTCTACCGCATAACTTAGGACTCTGATATTTTCTTTCTGTGAAGAAATAGTATTAAGGGTACCGAGGGTGGTTTTCAGTTCAGGGAGTCCAGTGTTGGTGCAACGGCTGACGTATCCATACACCATTACCCTGACTACTGATTTCCGACTGTGTGCAAGAAAACACTGATTGCGTGTGTGTTTCCAAAAGTTTTAAAGTCAGCTCAAACTAGGTCAGCTCACCATTTATAAATCGTTGACCGTGTTGCATCTGTTCAGGATGTATGGACGTAGACAGTCAGTTGGAGTTCTGATATAGTACACGATGACGACCCACCGACCGACGAGGCTCCGGTGTGGGGCCATTTTTACTATGATGGCACCCTCAGGTGGTGTACCAGTAGCAGCACCACCTTTTGAGAAGCAGATGCCACTTGCCATACTTGCAGACGGTGCACGCTGACAGAGCGCGTCGCACAAGTTCTAGCAGAAGAGGCATCTGAGGTTATGAGGTGAGGCAGATTCCCATATAGTAGAGGACTGGTTGGAGGTGATTGCTAGAGTTTTCCACCTAGTAGAGACACCAGTGGAGTGGATGGTAGACTTAGCTACTGGTTTTTTATAGTGAGTGACCATGAGGATGGTCTTCATAGTGATGAGGCTTCGGTACGTGGACCGATGCCTGAGATAGTGCCTTCAGGTAGTGTGTCTGCTATACATCACTACCTGTTGGTCAGCAGGTACAACCGGCGGTACCGGTAGGTGAAACATGCACGCTTACTTCCTTACACGTGTTCCAACATCAGATACCCCCATGTTCCGAGGGGAGCCCGACTCACAGGCGGCTAAGGACTGGCTTGAGGAAGTGGCTGAGAGTTTTCTAGAGCTTTTACAGCTTCAGCAGGACGACATGTTTGTAGCTGAGAATTCATCGAGGAGTACGGAACATTCCAAGTACTCAATCAATACAATTCGATCAATGCTATAGAGCTCGGACCTCTGAGCATGGTGTGTTAAAGGATATTCGAGCCATCAGTTTTTCCTATATTCATTCCAACTCATGTTAGGGTGCTAGAGAGAACATTGAGGTTGGATGTTTTTTGGCTGAACGAATACAGCTAGAGAATGTTAGAATATGGAACACAGTGAGATGGTGCCAATCTCAGAGACTTGGGCGTGCGAATGTTTCAAGAAGAGGAAATGTTAAGGACAGATGAGTCTACTATGCAGCAGACATGGAGGTAGAGCTAGGAGAGCAGCATGAGGTGGTGTAAATTTTCACATGTTACACTCACCTGCCCTTGTAGTCCCTACTAGGCTCAGGGATCTAGAGGGCAGGGGAAGAGAGTAGCTGCATGCAGTCAAGGACTGTGACCCAATGGATCTATGAATGACTCAAGGGATAGTCTGTGTCCACTACTAGATGATGTAGTAACAGAAGTATATATGAATCATTCCTTCCTTCCACGAATCTTGTCCCAGACCTAGAGTTTCCGATAAGCCTTAGACTTGACCCTCACGTCTGGAGATACCTTGGAAGGAGACTCGATAATCACACTTACTCCGACAGTGGGATCTGACCCATGAGGCAAGAGTTTCGGTTGGAATCTCTTGGTGGCAGCATCGAGGCCTTACAATGTTGATCTGAGTATGGATTGGATCCACAGTTCATACACGGATTGACTGTATTAGGAAAAAAGGTTGTGGTTTATCTACAACGTTTGGATGGGGTTTTCCTTGGTTGGCGAAAAGGAAAACTCAGGCAGCACAGGATGGGATCATGCATAAAAGGGTGCATTCCATCACTCAGGAGATGGCCAAAATTACTTTTGTTCCAGAATTCTCCAGAGTTGCGGCACCACTTCCAACAGAGTTTTCAGGAGCTAGGATGACCGGTGTGCCCAACCTGTGGGCATTGGTTACATAGTTCACTACGACGCATTAGGGACCGGATTCGGGTGTGTCCTAATATAGGAGTGGGAAGTGATCGCCTATGGATCACAACAAATGAGACTGCACAGAGCTGACATGAAGTTTCTAGTGTTCAAGGATGACGACCACGTCCTTCTATGGGTCTCACCTCGACGAGGTTTAAGGAGATGTGGTCGAGGAGGCAAGTAATCTCCTAGGTTCAGCGGACCTTTTCAGGTCCTCAGCTGGGTAGCCGAGGTGGTTTACCGATTGACCCATCCACCTCAGTTGCACCGGGTGCACGACGACTTCCACCTATCTCAACTGAGGAGATACGTGCCTGACCCAACGCATGTCATCGACCATGGGGAACTGGACTTTGGCGATGGGGTTACTTTTTTGGGGTTCCAGTAGAGGTGGAGGATCGATAGGAGAAGATCCTACGAGGATGGTCGATTCCCTGGGTGCGCTTTCACAGGCAGTATGTGAACCTCCAGGTGAGCACATGGTAGCGGAAGGCTCAGGTGCGTGCTCAATACCAATTTTGTTTCCCTAGTTTGTGTTATAGAATTACGGGGATTTAAATCCCTGAGGTGGGAGTAATTTAAAGACCCATAAAATTCAAGGGAAATTTTTTCTTAATTTTCAATTTGATTTTACAAGAACGCAGTTTCTGACGGCACCTGATTCCGAGGCCCGGTGATCCCAGAATAATTTTTCGAAGTTTAGCTCGAGTACATTAAGTGAATGAACGAGCAGGTATTTCTAACATTAGATCTGGTGCTCGGAATTGAAATCCGAGGGCACCGATGAAACCGCAACGCCGGTAATTGTTTAGGAACACCTTTTCCGGAGTTGCATTTTCTCGGGTGAGGTTATTAAATTATTGGGTTAAGTAAAGAATAATATAAAATGGTGCAACCATTTTTATTTTTGTTCAAATTAGTTTACCCTAAGATAAGTGGTTGGATTGGGACAAACAGATGTTCTAAACATCCCTTGAAAGGATTTAAGGAGATGTGGGGCCCACACAAACCCCACCCCTTCAAATTCCCTAACCTCCCATAACTCTTCCCCTTAAAACCCCCCTTGTAATAAATGATGTGACTTCCTTTCACATTAACTTATGCCATTTAATTTGAGAGTTATGCATTCGAATTTTAAAAATTTAGAACCATATAATGTTATAATAAAATAAGAATTAAACTAATTTTATTTTGGGGGTTGTTTCGTTGTGTTGGGTTTTTGAGAGAGGGAGCAATCTATCCTCTGAAGAAGTCCATCTTCCACGTTGAAGAACGCGAAGAATGCCACTCTCCGATGAAGAACAACCTTCCGACTCGGTGAAGAATGCTCCACGCTTCCCCAATCCTTTTAATTATCCTTGTCAAGGGATGAGACTCAACCGCGAGGAAACTCACCATCAATGACAATTCTTTTCCGTTATTGACAGAGTGACATCGCTTCCCGCGTCTTCGACGAACGAACCATTTCCAAGGTAGGGAATTAATTTGTGAATTTTAATGAACCCCTGTTTACATCCATCTAAAACAAAGAACATAGATTAACTAAATATTATGTTGATCCGTGAAGAATAGGTTTGCGGGTTGGTAATTCTTGTTTGTGGGGAAAATCGTAGGGGTTAATTTCTTCTTCGTGAATAATTCGTCATTGTTCATCGTTTTCTAAATAGGCCTCCTGTTATCGTAATAACTGGAGGAGGTCGTACCACACGAACATGGCCGACCCTGCTCCCCCTTGATTATTATGTTTGTTGAGGTTCGAAAGAAGGCGGCGCGGTGCAACGACACTGCGCGGTAACATAGAAAAATGTGGCGAAGATGCGCGGCACCATCACGCCGCGCCGTTGAGGAAAAACGAACACGCGGCTGGAGTCGGGCCGTAGTGAAGGGGTACGGCGTCATCGCGCTACGCCGGAGAACTCCGAAGACACCGTAGCCGGAGCGGGGCCGCGACGGAGGGGCGCGGCACCGGTGCGCCCCACCGGTCGGACCAAGGCCGCGCCTTTGACCGTGGAGGAGTAGGGAGCGGCGACCGGACTACCGGCTGCCGGCACACCGGACCAGGAGGGCGGGACCCCGGCTGTCCTGCGGCAGCAGAACGGCCGGTCAGCCATGCCGGCCGATCAAAGAGACCGGGGGTTCGTAACCCACAGCTGGAAGCAAGAGCGCCCCCCCCCCCCCCCCGCCACGTGGGGGCCGCCTTTGTCCATCAGGGGGGCAGCGCACCCCCCCTGTCCTCTCAGCTCGGCACCGGCCGAGCCGGCCGGGCTGGACCGTTCCCAAGTGGGCCGGACCCGGACCCAGTTCGGGTCGACCCGGGGGGGGGGGGGGGTATTGGGCCAGGTCGGACCGGGCCCGAACCCCCTATTTTTTTTGGACAAATTTTTTTCAAACGCCCATATATTGGGCTACAGACCTTCGATCGATGCACCGTCAGTTGAGATGTGATCCTTGGATCAATTCGGTAATTTTGATATATTACACTCAGGGTTTCGGAGTACTTTGTGTATGGTCGGGTGGGGTCGAACCTGAAACCAAACATGCCCTCAGAGCGGAAACGCTTATAACTTGAGCTCTAGACGTCTGATTGACGTGTCGTCAACTTTGTTGGATTCCTCTTGATGTGAAAGAACTTTTGGAATACTTTTCCTGAGGTTTGGACACAGTTGGAGTATGGCCAGGTTGGATTGTACCCGAAATCCAACCAAGCCCCTAGAACGGAAAAGATGATATCTTTCAGACCGAACGTCCGTTTGACGAACCGTCAGCAGTGTTGGTGATAACGTTGAGAAATAGTCCCTATGCGTATAACCTATGAGAGTTCGGGGGACAGTTGAGATATGGCCGGGTTGGTTTGTACATGAATCCAACCGGGCCCCTGGGACTAAAAGGCTAATAACTCACAGACCGGGCGTCCGATTGGCGAGCTGTCTGTTGAGTTGAGACCCCTATGACGAGGAGGTACTTTGAGATACTTCTTCGTGGGACTTTGAGACACTTGGAGTATCGACCTGTAGCTCGTAGAGAAGACCCTCCCGGAGATGAGCGTACTGAGTATGGAGACCGTATAGCCGGCTGAGACCTGACGACCGCTTGACCGACTCGACATGGAGTGAGTCGACTAGCCCAGTGGATGGAGCACTACTTTGTTTGGGTGCAGACCCATGGGGGACGGAGCACTACAGTATTTGGGTGCAGTCCCATGGTACTCGTCCGGAGAGTACCTTTTCAGGCTATTAGGGGGGATGCACTACTGTGTATGGGTGGCAGACCCCGACGGGTAGCACTACTATGTTTGGGTGGCTGACCCATGGTACATGACAGGAGGAGTACCTCAGCAGTCTATGGTTAATGATCAGTACCTCAGATTCGTGACAGGATCACCGTACTCTCTAGAGATGGGGCTATTCAGCAGTTAAGGTTTGGATAATGAAAATCCTGATTTGAGCTGAGTATATGGCCTTTGTGTTTACCTCTTGATTGAGATGGGTCACTTGATAACATAGGTATATGTATGGGAATATACCTGGGTTGTGGTTATCCATTGATTTCATAATCTTTGTGTTTCCTCGTGATTGAGATGGGTTACTTGATAACTTAGGTATATATATGGGCATATACCTAAGTAGAAGTCATCTGTTGAGATATTTCTTTGTGATATCCTTGTTGGATTTAGTGAGACCTTGAGGGTCTTGGGGTCCCTACTGAGTATAGTTATTCTCACCCCGGCACGGGCTATGCCAGCAACTCGTTGTGTTGGTTGCAGACGACGGGCAGTGCTGACAGAGGCCGAGTGTTCGAGGACTGGACGATACCCGGAAGTGGACCTCACGACGAGTCAGTATCCAGAGGTGGACTTCACGATGAGATGACACCCGGAGGAGGTTGACGGGCGAGAGAATTGTGGAGGCTATCTGTACCTACCATTCAAGTAGGATCCGAGGAGGACGACCCAGGAGCTGCTTCCATTCTTCCAGCTGTTTGTCTTTTCTGTTGTACTTTCGTTCAGTTGTAGCTATACTTTCAGTTGGGTTTGTATTCTGGCTCACTTACTTTTCAGCACTTTCTTTTGTACTTAGTGTATTACTTCCGCTTGTACTCTCCCATGTTTTGTTTACTTTTATAAAGGCAATTACTTCCCAATTATCGGGATTTACGCCTTTGGTGCTAGTCGCCAGCCCCTGGCCTATAGAAGGCGGGCTTGGGGGAGTCACGACACGGGCCCCGAGGACGGGTTGTGAGAAATACCATTACATAAATCTAAGGAAATGGACATAAAAATGGGAGAGATAATATTCTTAGTAAGGGCCACATACAAAACATGTTATCTTGAGTAAATAAGGAATAATCATAATGGTTGAGTGGATAATCAAAATGTATTCCAACCCAAAATTAATTGATTTAAAATATAAACCTTGGAAATTATCAATATAGAATACCAATGGAAATAAAAAATTGAACTATTAATAAATCAAATGGATAATTTTGGGAAACCATGATATATAACTATCAATTAATATATCATGAATCTTAACATCATTCCCACTCAACTAATAAATAATTTTTATAAAATGGTTATGTGTGAAATTTATATCAACATAATTTTGGGATCCACTTGTTTTTTATGATTAGACTAATAAATTCATTTAGGTTTTGTCTATAACCATGCCCCACCCATAACTTTCTCATGAGATGCATTTCATTTATTTTGGATGATCAATTACAGTTAGCCTCAAAATTACTTTTTATTAAAAAATCAACTATATTGAATATAAAATATATAACATCAATACATAATCATAATATATGATTTAGATAAATTATAATAATTGTATAATTGGATCATATCCCTTTAACATCAATCAGGGGTTTCATAGTACAATTACCGTAAAAAGATTAATGGAAAATTTCATGAAGTAATATACACTATTTACTCTGAAAAACATGTAAAAATCTAAAAAATACCCAAAATTAAGGAAATATATTTTTTTTAAAAGAAATATCGAAAATTTTAAATTATGCTTCAAAAAATATAGTGGTCATGGTGGTGGGAAAATCAATTCATGATGTGTATGATAACTCAAAGATTCATTTCACATTGTCAATGTAAAAGTCAAAATTAAATAATGCAGAAAGTAACATGAAGAATAAATTTAAAATATTTTTTTAATAATTAAATAATGGGTAATAATTAATTTAAAAAACAGTACTATATTATTGAAAACAATAATTAATTTTTTTTGAAAAATTGTATATTGGAAAGAATTTATTTTTTTGGCTAAAGTGAGAAACAATATAAGCATTCATTAAAAATAATATCTCACCAACATGACTATATAGAGAGAATAAAGAGAAAGGAAAATTATAATATATAGAAATAACCATAATTGAATAAAATTAACACGATTTATCAAGAAAGGAGCATGGAATTTCCATCATTGGAAGTTCATGAAAATATCATCCTGATTAAAATGAAATTGAATCATAGTTCGTTATCTCAAGTTTGAATTTCCACATAAATGAAATGTTAATTCTGTATAATAAATTTATAGTTATTAATATTATAATTTAAATCCATATATGTACTTATAATATCATATATGGTCCTATTATAATATTCCAATGACATTATATTATTAATTTTTTATTGAATTCACTATTATCGGTGTTAACTATTTTGTTTTACATCGGAGATTTAGATTGGAAAATAAAATTATGTTAAATTGATCATGGATACATGATTTATAAAATATTAAACATTAAATAAACATAAAATATATTAATTAGATATATATATATATATTTATATATATTTATAGTAACCCTTTAACCACTGAGATAGAAAAATGATGTACCTTGTTTGCGAAGATAATAGGTCTTATATATTCATGAATGTCTCTTCCACATTTTGATGAGTAAAATGGAATAAAGATAAATACTAATTAATTTTTTTGTTATCATTGATATATAATGGATATAAAATAATTTCAATTAATCTATCCTTGTTAATAGTCATGTAAATGAGAAATTAAAAATGAATCAAATGTCTTCATAGAGGTAGCGGTGAATACGTATTCACAAGCGACATTATAGTTTTCCTATATATTGGATGGTAAAAAGGTGGATATGATATTATAATTCTAGAATAATTATAATCTGCTAAATATCATATACGTTCAATATTTTCAGATTTAAAACAATAAATGTAAATTTTTTGTGATAAAATAATTTCAAATCTATGTCGAGATAGTATGTTTTGTGTACATATGAGAAATGTTTTTTCTTTTATTATGATAAAAAATAGATTGAAAATTACTAAAATATAATAATAATAATAATAATTTATTTATGGTACAATATTTGTTATATTAGGACAGGTACAATGTATTTATTGGATGTATAGATAAAATTCTAGATAGTAGACATATTGAAGATGATTACCTCTTCATTGGAAGACTTCTAATATATCCCTTCCTAAAGACCCTTGTAATTATCCACTAAGAAAAACATAAGCTATAATTGATGGATAAGGAAGATTATAATATAATAGTTATGTGTTCTTTCATACTATAATTTTTAATGTGGTGTGAAGAAGAGAGTGAAGGGGAACCCACTATGTAGTTAGGGGAGGGACACATTTGTAAATTGGTGAAATAATATAATATAATATGTGTTTTACTCCTATAAAATGTTTCAAAAATAAATATTATTATAAGAAAATGATGATATGGAACTCAAATAATCAATAAATAAAACTTATATATGTTTATATATCATTTTAAAATATGTCAATTGGATTAACCCCTTGGCTATCCAAATTTATCAATTTACTTGGGAATGAAAATTTAAAAATTAAAGGATAATGTTTTCCATTTAAGGTGAAAATTTGAATGATTAATGGAAAAGGTATTCAAATTTTTATACTATAATATCCCAAATTTCCTAATTAATTATTTTATACACTTTAAATTAATTTATTAAAATATTTTTCTATATACAAATTGTATATTTTTAATTTTGGAACTATTAATAAAATTAGATTTTAATGCCTTCAAGATTGTGATTTAATTTAAATATAATATTATAACACGTCCCTAGTATGTTTTATTTGGGTATATAATTAAAATAATACAATAATTAAACATAATTTTATTACTTTTAATATTTTCAAAATTTTAAATATTTTTTTTCTTTTACATGGGAAAAAATATTGTTGGTGGTTCACAAGTTTTAAAGGTAATTGTACCATAACAAAAAATAATATAATATTTAACATTATATAAATAACTTATTATTTTTATAAATAATATGTTATATTCATTAAAACCTTATTCTTTATAAAACCCAAATATTTTTTTTCATATTTTTCACTTGAAATAATTGTTCATTAAAATACTTATTTATACTAAACAAAATGCTTTAATGAAAACAACTATACTATTAATAATTTCATACTGAATTTGATAGTTATTTTAATTCCATTGGATATATATGTATAGATATAGATGACTAAATTATGAAAAATTTATTTTTTATATATGTATGAAATAAATTCCAGCGCTATCATATTGTTCGAAATAATTATTAAATCATTTGAAGGTTAATATATATGTTTTTTTAATATAGATTTTAAAAGAAAGATTTTGTTAAATTTATATTATTATATGTTAAGGAATTATTTTTAATAAAATAAAAATAATAATATTTTAAATTAAATATTGTTATAATCATCAATTGTTTTTTCTTAAGAATGAAATAATAATAAATCATGTTTCATAATAAAAAATGATTTTTTTTAAAAAATGGATCTTTTGTTTTTCATGGAACTATTGAAAAATGATATTACTCCACTTTTAAGAATTAAATAATAAAAAATGGATCCTATATTATGACTCTAGATGTTAAAATTTGGTAAATAGGTCCATTTTATTTTATGTCATTTTAAATAGTAATCATCATAATGTTTCGTCACCTTAATAATGGTTAAACATGTAAAGTATTCTTAAAAACATATATAAAGGCTTAAAAATTACATTAACACTTGACGTTATCCTAATCAATATATTCAGTTCTTAAATTATCATCCATGTAAAAAAATCTATCTACTTTATTCCACTTTTAATTGATTATGCTAATTACATTATATTAGGAAACTTTATAATACAAAACTTCATCATCATGTCATTAATAACTATAATATTTTCATATAAGAATAAAAATAGGTTTCATTATATTCAAAATGATTCATTGAAAGAAAAATTAATAGTATTATCATTGTAAATTATCTAAAAATTTTCTGATCGAATAATCAATGTAGATTCTTCTACAATGCTAATATTATACTTCTCGTACTAATATAAAAATAAAATAAAAAATCTTAAAAATGATAAAAGTAATAAGAAAATTTCAAATAATTTTGTCCCATGAACGTTTTCGTCAATAATAACATATTATGAATATTTTAAATTTTTATATTCTAATTGCATAAATATCTTGGTCACTTTAAAATAAATGTTAATGTATACATTCATGAGTGAAATTAATGATATTTTATTAAAATTATTAATTTATAAAATTATTTAAAAATAATAAAGATATCTATAGAGGAAAATAATAATGATAAATGATAAAAAATTTCACCCCCTTTACATTTATGCACTATTTTTTATGTTATATGTAAAATTGTAAACCATTTAGATTGAAAAATCAGTTACCATAATTATATATAAAATCGATTAATTGAAGGGTTAATAAAAAATATAAGTTATAAAATGATAGAAAACCCTATCAAAATGTTAGATGAAAATGATATTTCTTACTCCGAATATTTTTACATGTACCGCTATCAATTTTCCAGAATTTGATAAATTAATTATATTTTAATACTTTTCTTAATTTCAATTATGTCATTTCAATCTACTTTATATTGAAACCCTATCTATCTTCTCTATATATCTATTTGAGTAATATATAATTAAACCCACATAAAAATTATCTTATTAACACCACTATCAATAAATTAGAGGGTTTTCCCTACTTATAATTCTATTTCATGGGTCGTTAAGAAATTGATGTCATGGAGGTTTTCTGAAGAAGTGGTAATCACCCTACATGACAACATTCACTTTATTTATTAATATACATCATCTAATGAATTATTAATAATTATAAAATAATAATTTTACTCTCCAAAATATATTGAAATATTATTTTAAATATTATTATGAGACAACAATTTTCTAACATCTGTCCAATAAAATTGTAAGCGAATGCTTCAATTCTTCATACAAGGGGACTAACACCTCCACGTAGAGATACAATTAATTGTACATCACCAAATATTATTGATATTTGTTATGATGCATTTAATTCTTATAAATTATATAGGTTAAACAATTTTTCATAAATATGCTGGTAATATAATATCTTCCCGCTTACCTTTCCATCAGTTGGTAAATGATGCATCACATGTGCATATGTTTGCACTACCCCCTCCACGAATTGACGTGAGTCATTTTTCATTTCAATTTTACTTGGGAAGTACATTTAATTAATATATATGATTTATAAGATATATCTTTGATTCTTTAATGTAATTTTTTAAGTTTTCTTCAACCTTCAAAATGTGAAAACATCATTCATGTGTATGTTCATCCAATAACCTATATGGATTGTGTGATTAATTTTTCTATCTATATCCATTATGGATGAATATATATATATATATATATATATATAATTTATGTGAATTTAATTGCATTATTTACTTTCTGTATATGAATTAATTATTTTTAAAATATATTTAATTTAACTAATAAACTGAAATTATCAATAATTATGATATATTTAACACCTTGAAACTATGGTTTTAAATTGGCGTTATAAAAAAATTTGTTTTGAAATGATATAAATTTAACATATATGACAATATAAGTATTTAAATTTATATTTAAAATATTTATAATATATATATTTAATATACAAGAGGGTATAGTACCCTAAATGAAATTAAAACTCGAGGAAAGGGATTTGTGATACTATATCCTTAATTTTCATGAATACTTATGATTAAGAATATCATTGTGAAATTTGTATATATGTCACTAAAAAATATGAATAATTTTTTTTATGATATGGTTATTTATTAATAAAAAATTTTACATTTATTTTCCTCATGTTATGTATTCAAATTATGAAAATATCATTTTCAGGGAAAAACAACATTATTTCTCTATTAAATACAAAATAAATTTCTTCAAGATATATAATTTCTTATAATATTTTCAACAATTGTTATACTATACTCTAATGGCTATTTAAATTCAATTTTACCAATTTATAATATTTTACAATATGTATCAAAATAAATATTCTTTACATTTTTAGAATGAGGTAAATTTTTCCTTTTTCTAAGAATGTGAAGGGAATTTTTTTTAAACACACACAAAATGAATGTAATTTCTCACTATCATGATGAATAAATTATTTGAATCTTTCATTATATGTTTCTAAGTTAGTTTTATAAATAGAGTCTTTACCATAATATTTTAGTTATTTTTAGATTTTATATAAGTGATATCAATATGCAAGGGTGATTTCATAAAAATGATTCATGTTATATTTTAATAGAATTATAAATATGATGGAAAAAATTGATGTTACATATGATTTATAGGGGATATAATATAGCAAAACAATCCTTATTCTATAATTTTATCTTTTAATATCACCATTCTAATATTTTTATGAAGGTCTAATATTTTTAATTGTTTATGCAATATAAAACTTATGAAATTATTATAAAACATGTTTCGATTCCACAATTTATGATATATGATAAATGAATTAAGATATCATATAAAAATATGAATGGATTGTGATTATGTAATGTGTGGGATGAGAATTATATATCCCCCCAATTTAATGGTTATAGAAGTATAGATCATGAGATAATTAGTACTTGAATAGGGATTTAACATATTTTAATATTAGGGGTTTTCCACACTAACAGTCTTGACTGAGAACCATGAAAAGAGATATAATTAAATTAGGAGTCATCCCAATCCACAATGATAGTACATTTAATGATTATTTACTAAGGAAATGGTATTGCATGCATATTTGTATTCCAAAAATGTATATCTTATGTGAATGTTATACTCTCATGGATGATTTTCATTTACATATTAATGAATAATGTATTATAATATTCCATGAATTATTCTATCACTCATGATCAAAATTCATGATATAATGTTATTGGATATAAAATTTTATGTTCGTGATCTCATACCCATATTATAATGTTATTTGATTCATAATATCTCCCATTTTAATCTTAATAGAGAATCTGAGATCATTGATTCTAATTTTTCCATTCCCTATGTCTTGAAGAATGCATTTAATCATTACAAGTCTAATAAGGGTGATAATTGTTATGAACATAGTTTGACATAATTTTTATATCTAATTGATAAATTTTAATGTATCAATTTTTCCTCGGTCAATAAAAATATAAAATTCTCACATGGATATCAATATAATGAATTTAATATTCATATATTAGGATTTAATATCCATATTTGAAATATGTGGGACTCTTTATTTAGTATCAATGTAATTTTATTAACCTGTGGTACTAGAATGATAAATCGTTAGTGAGAACCCTTAAGACAATCTAATGTATTGGAGATCACCCTCAGTTACTCTAAATGAATTACTATTTTTTATTCAAGATAATCCTCTATAGATATTACACGTGGAAACGGGTTCTGAATAGATGAATCAAAGGGTAATAACCCAAAAAAGGTTGGTTCAGTATGTCTTGTCCATCATTCAGCTACATGGTGAGTGTTACCTTACTTTGCACTGGGTTTTACACTCACATGAGAAATTATTTTGCAAATTAATATTTTTTTAAGATTCACTATAAATTATTTTAATAGATAATGATCATGGATGAAGTTGGAAAACATGATGTTAATATACTGAAAATAATGTTTCATTATATATATATATTAGCTACATTACTTTTCATGATTATCTGCATTTTCACTATGATGATTATAATTGAAATTTTCCCTTATGGTATTAGTCGATATTTATAACCCAATGAAGTCAATTTAATGTTGAGTGAGATAATATATGGAATGATTGGACTCTTGAGAATCAAAATTATAGGGGATATAGAATGAAAAATATTATCATTGTGATAATGTAACATTATCAATCTATAAATCATGATGATCTTCTAAATGTGAAATTCATGGAGCAAGATTACATTTTTTCCTCCAAGAGGCAACATCCACCTTCTTTTAGTGGGTCCAATGATAAACTATTTTGTGATAAATTGGAAAAGGTGATAATATAATTTATAATCCCCAGTTTTCAAAATAACAAAATGTTATTTTAGTTTTATATTTCATGGAAGGTGAACAAAATAAAATGAAGAATCTTATAAATAACATTAGGAAACATGATGAAATTATATCCATTGAGTTGATGGGTTTAGGATATTATTTATATATATGTACATTCCACATATTATTCATATTAAAATTTTGATATATCTTATTGAGCTAAAGTATAAGGATTATGAATATATTTTAACTTTTAAGGTAAATATTAAAATGGCGTTGATGAAACAACCAAGACATTGTAAATGATTTTCTCTCCCTGAATAATTTAGTGTTTTAAATAATATTTAAAAAAATAATGGGAACTAATCAAAACATATTACCTTTCACAAGGATCATTATATTATTCAAATATGATACCAATTGAAATTCCAAAAAATTACAAATGGACAAAAAGTATAAAATATAATAGCTAAAAAGAGAATTTATGGATCCCCCCAATATTCTATAATCATCACCCCATCATAAAATTCTATTGAAATGAAACATAATATTAGTAAACCCATAAACATATTATGTAAATGAAAATATATCCTTAAGAGAAATTTTAGTTAATTTCTAGTAAAAAAATGATGTAGAATTTATGGGGTAAAAATGGAATTTTGATGATTGGGATTCGATCGTTAAATGATCATCAGTCAATAAGACCATTGGTCAATTTGAATTATATAAACTATAACCCAAATTGATAATCTTACCATTATAATTATTTTTATAGGTATTAAAGAAAACATATAATTGATACTGAATAAAGAATTGATGGCCTATACTAGTAGAGTCATGTCCTTCGAATCCATTTTGTCAGAATATGGGAGCGACATATCATCATTGGGGGTCAACATTGGGAAATAAAAATATAATCATTATCATGTTATGTTTGACTGAAATCAAATATGAGATATTTTTATATTATTAGAGATTACCACGTGTTCACTTTCTACCAAGGAACCCCATGAAACTACCACCATTTCAAACCCTACCCTCTAGGAGTATGGAAGTGTAGTAAAGGGTTATGTGTCTAAACCATAGTGTAATTTAATTTTTATAAATTATTTTATTATTCTACCAATTCACCTTGAGAATAGTTTTTAATAATAAAATAATTTTTTTATTGACATTAATTTGATAATTTGGTTTTAGGAAGCAAAAAACTCAATTATACTAATCAAGAAAATATATACAATTTTTATATAAAACCAATGTATTCTGAATCATAATTTTTAATGAGATTTCCTTTTAAAAATAATTTATAAAATTATAAATTATAAAAGAAATTTACAATATACTAGGAAATTTTTTATATGTGATAGAAATTCAAATGTTTCTCTATAATGTTTTTTTAATGAAATATGGATTTTCATATTTAGATAACAAATTTCTAATATTTAGAGAATTTTTCTAATATGATATTCATTATTTTTGAATTCAACGCATCAATATTATGTTAGGGTTTGTTTATGAGAATTTTATAAAATACACTATTTTTTCACAAATATTATAAGATATTGTTTTGGGGTTTTTGTATTTTTTATAACATCATATTTACCTCATTCTCATTTTATAATATATTAAATCCAAATCATGATAAATTTTTTAAATGTATTATTATTATTATTTACTATATTTTTTAAAAAATTTAAAACAATATGTTTGTTTCCAATGGAAAAAAATAAAAATAATATCATTTAAAACATAAATCCAAGGAATCATTACCTTTCCATGCCAAAAGATGTATTTAATTTTTTTTTTCTATTAATGATAATTAAAGGAACATAAAATTTTTCACATATTTCAAATACCATGATAAAATACCAAGGGTATTATAATTGTTTTGCATTTTCCATATCCTAGTTTTCAAAGACATATATTTATAAATTTTTATACAATTTATCCACTTATGCTAGAATTTTCCACCCATTTCATCCATCCCATTCACTCTGAATCAATCATTCATGATGTTATGGTTATTTTTCCTCCAAATCAGTCCCCCAAGGTATCCTCTATTAAACAATGTTTCATCATTATGTTTTTGAAAAAACACATCAAGGTAAGGGAAAACCATTACACAACTTATCAACCCAAGAGTTCTTTCTATATTATGTCTTCCAATACCAAAGAAAATACCATTTTTCTACTTCATATCTATACTATGTAAATTTTATTTTATTAATGGGATACACATTCCCCTCTCATTTTCACTTTTATAAAATGATGTTTTATACCCATCATGCAGCCAAATTTTTGGCAAAAATTTTCTTGTTTTACAAGAGAAATTATATTTTACTTTTTTATATACACAAACCAATGTTCTATTTTGTAGGTATTAATCTCGTTTAAAAATAGATTCTTAATTCTATTATTTATGTATAGAAAACATAAATTTCCTTTAATTTTCATAAACATTTTTAATGTTCATGTATTAAATCTATTTTTTATTCTAAGTCATTGAATTAGAAACCCAATCATAATTCTCAATGGGTTATTAATGTAATGATTTTCTATGATCAATGTGGCACACATGAATTTTAGAAATATTAAGGGTTCTCCCAAATAGAACTCTAATGATTTGGGTTTTGAATGTAATCTCTATATATGAGATGTTATACTATACATTGGTGAATACCCATGGTAATTTTAATTTATGAAACAATGATGATAAACCATGGTGATATGAATATGAATGTATCAATTAAATATATTACCCAATTTTATGATATGATTCATGTTCATATTAATATGATATTACACTTTCTCATTCATTATTATTATGCCTTATTGTCTTATTGATATGTTTCCAGATCACATGTTATATGCATCTTGTTATTATTTCTCTTATTGTGCTTCATGATCACCCCTATCCATTTATATATGTCTTTAGGATTTAATATTGAATAAAAGTTACCAAAATTGAACCCATTAATATGTAGTTCATTATTTTTAGAATAATTTTATATGTGTTCATGTCCTGTCTTCCTTATTTCCAATAAAAAAAATCAAAAAATCATATGTTTTGACAATGAAATGAATAGGTATGTAGTAAGAAGTTAGGATTCCATATTTGGTATCAAAATATGGTATAGATATTTTTGAAAATTAGTACATGGAAATATTATTAAGAAACCTAAGGAATAATATAAATATAGGTAAAAATCATGGTATTTTGTTGAATCATTTATTAAGATGATTATGAGTAATGAAATCCTTTTCTGGATACACAAAATGTTACTTGGCTCTAGCACAGATGTGCCTAGGGGTAAAGCCTAAAAGCACCACCTTGATCTTAACTTGAATGGGATCTAGTTTATGAAAATGGGAATTTCTGCACTCTTAGGTTGACACTCTCGAGGGATATGTTTTTTAATAACATTCTTTTTATGAAATATTATGAATAATACATAGAAAATGTAATTGTTATTAGAGTATATTAATAACATAATTTTTCATGTTGAATTTCATTTAAAAAAATCCATTCATAATTATAATATTTGGAAAATTAAAAAAAATCACTATGGTTTTGGTGTTTTAAAAATTATAGGAAAAATGAGGAACTGTGAAAATGATGAGTGGAATAATTGATGCACTAACTATGATATAATGGAAGCTCTAATGGAATTATTCATGAAGATGTTGAATCTACTATATCCAGTTATAAATAATAATTTGAATCAAGTCGAGATTCCAGATTCACCTCTAAGGGAATTCCATTTTGTTGATTCCCTCATGAGTTAACAACCACCTTCCATCAGTGGACCAACTGACCCCCTAATTGTTAAAAAACTGATAAGCTCTATAGAAAAGATCTTTTACATAAAATATTATTTAGATAATGAGAATTTCACCATGGAAGTATGCCTCTTAGAAGGATAATATGATCAATGGTGGAAACTGATTAAAAACACATATCCAAGGAATGACATTGACTCTATGGAATGGAAAGAGTCAAGGATGACATTTTTCAAAAAATACATTCCCAATTTGATTTGAATTAAAGTGGTGAAGGAATTATTGACCTAAATAAAAATGAGGATGAATCATTGGGAGTATGTTAAATTAATATTACAATGACATTCTTGATACACAACTAGATTCATTATGGGTCCTAAGGGAATGGTTAACATAATCTTCATTGGAACGAGACACCATATATAGAGGAATATAGTTGTCACGAACTGTCCGAGGGGCCCGTTCCATGACTACCCCAATCCCGCCATCCATAGGCCAGGGGCTGGTGACTAGCACCAAAGGCGTAAATCCCGATAACTGGGAAGGCATTTCCATTCTAAAATATAAACACATCCAACCGGAGTACAAGAGGATATAATACAGTAAGTACAAAAGAAAGTGATGAAAAGTAAATGGGAGAGTATACAAACCCAACTGAAAAGTACATCTACAACTGAACGAAAGTACAACAGAAAATCCAAACAGCTGGAAGATAGAAGAAGCTCCTGAGTCGTCCACCTCGGATCCTACCTGAAGGGTAGGTACAGATAGCCACTTCAACTCTCTCTCCCACCAACCTCCTCCGAGTACCGTCTCATCGTGAAGTCCGCCTCTGGGTACCATCCAGTCCACGTACACTCTACCACGGTCAGCGTTGTCCGTCGTCTGTATCCAACACAACGTGGTGCGGGCATAGCCCATGCAGGGATGAGTATAAAGATACTCAGTAGGGACCTCGATACCCATAAGGTCTCACTAAATCCAACAAGGATAAACCATAAAAAAAGATCTCAACAGATAACCTTTACTTAGGTATATGCCCATACATATATCTATGTTATCAAGTAACCCATCTCAATCATGAGGAAAACAGAAAGGTCATTGACTCAGCTCAAACCAGAATTTTTATTCACGATGACCAAAACATGGATACTTGAGAACTCCTCCTCTGCCGAGCAATGTAGTACTTCCATGACTCTGAGGTTCCACTCAAAACCTTAGACTGATGAGGTACTCCTCCTATCGAGTATCGCGGGTCTGCCACCTCACAAAGTAGTGCTCCCCCTCATAGCCTACAGAGGTACTCCTCATGTCGAGTACCGCAGGTCTGCCACCTCACAATGTAGTGCTCATCCACAATGGGTCTGCCACCTCACAAAGTAGTGATCCCAACTAGGCTATACAAGTCACTCCGAATCGAATCGGACAAGCAGTCATCAAGTCTCAGCCAACTACAAGGTCACACTACATTGTATGCTCATCTCCAGAGGTTACACCCCACGAGACAATGGTCGACAATCCAAGTGTCACGAAGTCCCACGAAGAAGAATCACAAAGATCTGTCACGTCATAGGGATATCAACACAACAGACGGTGCATCAATCGGATGACCGGTCTATGATTTATTATCATTTTTGTCCCGGGGGACCAGTAGGTTTCATGTACGAACCAACTAGGCTATATCTCAACTGTTCCCCAAACTCCCATGGGGTATACTCAAAGGAACCGTTACTCAATGATATTACCAATTCCACTGACGGATCGTCAAATAGACGTCTGGTCTGAGAGTTATTGGTTTTTCCGTTGGAGGGGCCCGGTTGGTTTATAAGATAAACCAACCCGATCGTACTCCAACTACATCCAAAACCTTGAGTGTAATATACCGATACGACTCTCTCGACCCAAGGATTCCTACGCAACTAACGTTGTGTCGATCGGAGGTCCTTATCTCATGTTATGACAGTTTAACCGAAAATGGTCCAAAAATATGGGGGCTGGCCCCGGTCAGTCCCGGCCCAACACCCCCTGGGTCGCCCAAACCAGGTCGACCCGACTCGGGTTCGGGTCTGGCCCGGCTGGTACAGTTCAGCCCGACCAGCGTGGCCCGGCACACGTGGCTCACCTCGGCCCAGCTGGGGGAGCTGGCTCGGACGACATGGTTGAGAGAGATGCGCGGAGCGAGGGGGGACCCCCTCTAATTGACAACGACGATTCTTTGCACTGCCCCACCGTCGTCCTGGGATCCCACGCAGCCCCGGGATCCACCATGTCGCACCGCCACGGCTGTTTCCGTGGAGGGTCTTCTCTGGCGGCGCGCTGGGGCGCCGTAGCCTCCAGGCGGCCTGAAGGCTCCGCCCGCCTCCTCCGGTTGCCGGCGCCATCGCACAGGCGACCCACGCCGCCAAGAGCTTCCGCGAGCCCCCAAAGTTTCTCCGGTGGTCCGTTTTAGCTTCCATATGCACCGATAGTCTTCTAAGGTCCCGCAATTTCCTACGAAGGATTTCAAACACCGTTGAGGTCCCGTTTCATTGACGCCCGTCAATCCGCGCACAAAATAACATCCAGCGGAGGGTCCGGCTTGTTCGTTAGCCCGCGTCCTTGACAATAGAGGCTCAATCCATAATTCATCAAGGACAAATGTTTAATTTATTCAAAATAAAATATACTAACACCCTACAATTAAATACCCATTCACGAGGGTATAAATCACATATACAAAAAATACAAAAACCCCCTACCTTGGAAAAGATTCACGGTAGCCGAGCGTCGAGGATGACGGTGATGATTTCGTCGTCGTCAGAGCATGCCCGAAAAATAAGAGGCGTCTTCTCTCTTGTCCTGGAAAAAAATGACGCATTGTCATTGGAGAATTTCCCGCGACGGTGTCTCCTCCCTTGATGGCGAACCATGGAGCATTCTTCACTGAGAGGGATGGTCATTATTTGTCAGAGAGTTGGTGCTCTTCAAAAACTCATGAGCTCTCCAATCCTCTTCACACTACAATTTACAACCCAATTAAAACAACACTTCCTTTTATTTAAATTAAACATGGAAAGCTCTCAAAATTCAAAATTTAAATCACTTAATTAGTTAATTGAATAGATTCAATCTATTAATTAAGTTGTTTTGGCATGAGTTAAAGAGAGAGAGAAAGAGAAGATGACGAGTTACACAATTAAGAGGAATTAACAAATTAATGATGTGGGTTTAAGGGGGTTTGGGGAAAATTAAAGTATGGGGGTCCGGTGTGCCCCACCTCTCATATTCCACACATGGGATGTTGGGTGGGTGTGGGACCCACCTACAAATTCACATGGGAGGAATTAACCTCCTTAGATATAAAATAAAATTGTCCCAACAATTTTATTTACTTCCTATTAAAATCCCAAATAATAAAACTCAACCCTCTTAAAACGCAACTATAGTAAAGGTCCCCTTAAGGAATTACTGGCACTACGAGTTCATCGGTTCCCTCAGATTTAAATTCCGAGCACTGGTTTAAAAGATATAAAAACCCGCACGTACGTTCAATGAATGTAACCGAACAAAACATCGTAAATGGATTTTGGGCACACTGGGCCTCAGAATCAAGTGTCGTCAGAAGCCACAGACTCGTAAAATTCCACAAAAAATAAGAAAAAAATTTCTATGAAATTTC
The DNA here is from genome assembly GCA_963277665.1 of Viscum album. NCBI lineage: Eukaryota > Viridiplantae > Streptophyta > Magnoliopsida > Santalales > Viscaceae > Viscum > Viscum album. The sequence goes on along the minus strand of OY728121.1, from coordinate 1,034,201,824 downwards.
CAGGTCATTACAATAGAATATCATGACAATTATTTATATGAGAAGATGGTAAGGAGTGATATGAATGTTGAATTGGTTTTTGGAGAGAATCTATAGTCACAACGATCGAAAAAACGAAGGGAACAATATAGAAAAACATAGAGAGGAAATTTGATAATTGAAAAGTAGGTGAGAAAGTGAAACATCCCACATGAAACACATGTGGGATGAATCATTTGGGGACATAATTATTGTTAGTGGAAACTACTACAAGTGTGGAATATATGGCCACATAGATCAAAACTATCATAGTGATGTGAAGCCCTGACTTATAAATAAAAACAATTAAGGAAAAATGGTGTTGGGAAAATCACATAGATAATGTTTAATGTGGGTATATATTAAAAACCAGTCCAATCAATGTCAAAATAAGAAGATAATGCATGGTAACCACCATCAATCTCTTCATAATCCAATAGAGCTTGGTTGCAAATTCTCTATAATGAAGGCCATAGTTGTTTCTTCGAATGATGTGGTGGAAGTTACATTAATTATTCCCTCATAGCTAGAATTTACATTGTCTAAATATAGTTATATGAAATCCTTCACTTCATCTATGGTTGAATAGAATTTAGACTAAATCCTAGAAATTATTGAAGTAGAGTTATCGGTCATGACTCTTCGAAAAATTATCCAAGAATCAAAATGGCATAGAAACTCTTTTATTAACTGTGGAAAGTACAATATCATTGATGGTCTTGTATTCAATCCCATATAATAATTTAATACTATAATAGGGAAGTAATGGCTCTAAATGTATAATAAAAAATTCAACTATAGAAGAATGAAAGTTTTAGTGTTCTTGATTTCACAACCCATAGTAATTTTCAATGGAGAGATATCTCATCCTAATATTCTCTTAGATGAACTTCGCAAATGCTTATTTATGTAGATGATCATAAAAAAGGTGGATTTAATTGAATGTATAAAAATAGAGAATTTCCCTATCATTCTGGAATACATTGATGTATTTCATAATGTTTTACCAGGACCACCAATAGAAAGAGAGTCATTGTTCTCCATTGAACTCATCTCGGGATCTAGGATGATGAAAAAGGCCCCATATATGAAGGAAGTTATTATGTTATAGGTAATTAAAAAATAAATTCAATATCTTATTGATAAGGGATTTCTCTGAAAAATTGTCTCTCTTTGGGGCGAACCTGATCTCTTTGTAAAAAAGATGGATGGATCAATGTAGCTTTGAAATGATTATAGAGAACTTAATGGGATCATAGTGAAGAATAAGTACCATATATTAGGGATTGATTATTTATTTAACAAACATCATGGGGTTCAATTATTATCAACGATTTACCTCTGATCTGGGAATCATCAATTGATGGAGATTAAATATGATATTCCAAATCCTAGCTTCTATGAATGATATGGGGAATATGATGTTGTTGTTATGCCCTTTGGAATGTATTATGATCAATATATATTTATGTAACTCTTGAATATAATATTTATGGAATATCATTAGAAATGTATGTTATATTTTATCAATGATATTTCGGTACACTCCAAAAGTTTCGAGGAGCATGAGGAACATCTAAGGGATATAATAAAAAACATGAGTAAGGGGAGTTTTTTTGAATATTTAGAAAATTTGAATTTTGGTTACAACAAGTTTCATTCTAGGTTCACATTGTAACCAATAAAGGAATAATATTTGATTTTATGAAGAAATATTTTGTTTAGGAGTTGTATAATCCTACAAAAGTAACTGAGATTCATTGCATCCTTGGATTATCAGGATATTATAGGAGGTTTGTGAAAAACATTTGTTGAATATATAATCCAGTAAAGAAGATAACTAAAAAATGGGAAAAGTTGTATTGACAAAGGAATGAGATGAATTATTATATAGATGAAAGAAGATAATAGTTATTGAACTTCTGATACCTCTACCCTCTATTAGGGAATGATTAATTATTTATAGCAATTCATATCTAAAAGGGATTTCATTTATCATCAAGAAAAATGAAAAAAAGATTTCTTATGAATCATGATAATTAAATACTCATCAGAATAATTATCCTACACGTGTCCTAGAGTTAGATACATTTAATTTTTTATTTTAAAATATGGAGGCACTATAGTAATGGGGATAAAAGAGATATATACATAAAAATCTAATGATTGATGTATATTTTCACAAAAAAGGATTTGACCATGAGATTAGGTATATGGTTGTAACAACATAACTACTCTGACTATACAATTCTTATGAACTTAAAAATGAAAATAATGTCATAGATTCATTAGGTAGGAAACACCCTATTGTGATAGCAATGATCACGATTCAATGAGATTCTTTGTTCATGGACATTTTAAATTCTGACCTGATAATAATACGCGAAGGAACATCATAAAAACTATCCCAAATGATTTATCTACCATTATAGATAGATAATATCAAGAAATATAAAATAAAATACCCTTTATTCAAATAGAAAATAGAGGTTGTGAAGGATATGAACTTTCAAGAGTTAAATATTGATCCAGAAGTTGTATTAATATTTCACATAATGTTATATATTCCATATGTCCAAAATATAAACTTATAATTGATGGATTAAGATCATAAAAATATATTACATATACATCCCAGATTCAACAAAATGTATCAGGACCTTCATGATCATTAATTATTATATATTATGATAAGGGAGAATGCTGATTACAATGACTGGATTATGGTATGGCAGAAAGTAATGGATGATAAAAAAAATTGTAATGATGAATTATGACCAATGGACCACAATTTTTCAATGGAACTAACTATTCTCAGTGGAAAATCAAGATGAAAATTCATTTAGAGATCATGGGTTTTGATATTTGGACTGCTATAGAATCATAATATAAAATTCCTACTACTGTTAGAACTACATGGAATGAAGCTACTAAGGCAGCCTACAATAATAATTGCAAATCTATGAATGCCTTGTACTGTGCTTTAGGAGATGAGGAATTTAATAGAATATCTTCCTGTAAAACAGCTTATGAAATTTGGGATACCTTATCCATTTCTCATGAAGGAACAACTAATGTTAAGGAAATGAGATTGAATACTTATACTACTAAGTATGATAATTTAAAGATGAAACCTGATGAACCCATTTCTGATATGTATCTTAGGTTTAATGAAATTTTCTACACTATGGCCTCTCTGGGAAATGATGTTCCATCAATGGAATAAATAATGAGAATTCTGAGATGTCTACCTAAAAGATGGAGAGGAACTTCTGTCTCCATTAGAGAATCATGTGATATTGGTGAACTTCCAGTCAAGGAACTAATTGGAAAGTTGATGATGTATGTTGAAGAACTCAAGGTTAACAGCGAAGAAGAAGATGAACCTCGAAGAAAGTATGTTGCTTTCAAATATTCAACTTCAAAGAACGAGGATAACGAGAAACTCCAAGTTATAAATGAATGTTCAAGCTGTGAAGACAGTGAAAGTGATTTTGATAGTGATGCTGAGATGGCTCACATTTCTAGAAGGTTTAAGAAGTTTTATAGGAAGAATATGTTTTTCAGAAAATCAAATTATAAAGGTAAGTATGACAACAAGGGACATTGGAAAAAGGATTGGAAGAAATCTAAAAAATCAGATGACGTTGTCTGCTATGAGTGCAAAAGAAAGGGACACATAAAAGAAGACTGTCCAATGTTGAAGTACAAGAAGAGGTATGAACACAAGGACAATAAGTTTAAGAAAGCCATGAAGGCTACTTGGAGTGTTTCTGAGGATATCCCCACTGAATCTGAAATTTATGAAACTGATCACAGAAATAAGGCAAACATGTGTTTTATGACAGACACCTCTAAGGTAACATCTGAAACTCCTACTTTAAATTCATATTATTCTGAAGATGAAATTTCTGAATACTGTGATATGTTAGAAGAAACATGTAGTGAGCTGAAAGACAAATACAAAGATTTAAAGAAACATTATGCTTTAACTGTTAAACATAAATCTGATCTTGATATTGAAATAGAAAAGAATGATCAGTTGCTTAAAGAAAACACTGAACTAAAATTATCTAATGAGAAACTTAAGAAAGACTTAGAAAAATTTACAAATGGTAATGATAATCTTACTCAGATTCTAGGTATGAAATTAACACCTAGATACACTACTGGTATAGGATACCAACCTAGACAAAGGAAAATTACCAATACTAAATTCATTCCTAAATCTAGACACAATGTAGCTAGTTCTGAAACTTCATATGCTTCAACTAGTTATATTCATAGTTATGGATCTAATAAGGTTTATCTTTCAAAATCTGTTGACTCGAGAAATCTTATGAGACCCATTAGACAAATTTGGGTACCTAATGTTTTATTGGCTAACCTGTCTGGACCCAAGAAGATCTGGGTACCAAAATCATTTCCTATCTAAATTTATTTTGTAGGGAACCTGCTTAAATAGATCATGTAGAAAGACTTGGTATTTGGATAGTGGATGTTCAAGACATATGTCAGGAGACTTCTCATGTTTCAAGAGTTTAGTTAAATTTGATAGAGGGTTTGTCACTTTTAGTGATAACTCTAAAGGGAAAATCATCGGCTTAGGCCCGATTGGTAACACTAACTCAGTATTAATTTATAAGGTTTTATTTGTTGATGGACTTAAATACAATTTGTTAAGTATTTCTCAGTTATGTGATGATGGATTTTATGTTAAATTTGAAAATGATTCTGGCAATGTTTTTAATTCTAAAAATGATTTAGTGTTTTATTTCTTTAAGAAATGAAAATGTTTATACTGTTGATTTAAATTCTTTAGATAAGAAAAATATTACTTGTTTAAATGCTTTTCATAAAGAGTCTTGGCATTGGAACAAAAGATTAGGACACTGCAATGTTCATTCACTTAAAAAACTTTCTAGGAAGAACTTATTTAGAGACCTACCCAAACTTGAATTTCCAGAAGAAAAAGTTTGTAATCCCTGTCAAAAGGGAAGGAAACATAATGTTTCTTTTAAATCAAAGAAAGAATTTTCAACTTCTCAACCACTTGAGTTGGTTCACATGGATTTATTTAGACCTTCTAGAGTTTCTAGTTTAAATGGGAAGCACTATGTCTATGTTCTTGTAGATGACTTTTCTAGATATACTTGGGTATATATTCTAGCTCACAAAAGTGAAGCTTGTTCTTGCTTTGTAAAATATTCCAAGTCTGTAGAAAACCTTAGTGGACTTAAAATTAAAACCCTGAGAAGTGATCATGGCCGTGAGTTTGAAAATCATGAGTTTGAATCTTACTGCTCACACAGTGGCTATAGTCACAATTTCTCTGCCCCTAGGACACCTCAACAGAATGGTGTAGTAGAAAGGATGAATAGAACCCTGCAAGAAATTGCTAGGACTATGCTTAATGAGTATGACCTACCTGTTTATTTTTGGGGTGAAGGTGTCAAAACATCTTGTTATGTTATTAATAGAGTCTTGATTAGACCTGTTCTTAAGAGGACCCCTTATGAGTTTTGGAACCATAGGAATCCTAAGGTTAACTACTTCAGAGTTTTTGGCTGAAAAGTCTTTATTGTTAATACTAAATACAATCTCGACAAATTTTCATGCAAGAGTGTTGAAAGAATTTTTCTAGGTTACTCTATTTATAGTAAAGCCTATAGATTTTTCAATAAGAGAATCAAATGTGTGGAAGAATCTGTTCACATCAAATTTGATGAAACTGATCTACATGAACCTAAGACCTCTCTTGAAAATCATGAAGATGATCTCTCTGTTTTGAACCCTAATGATAAAGACAGTGGGCCTATAGTTAAAACATCCAGTTCTGGAAATTTTCCAGAACCTGCTTCTGTTGAACCTCAACCTGTAGATGAACCTGAAATCTCCAGCCCTTCATTTTCTAGACCAACTAGGATTCTAAAGAACCATCCGTTAGACGCTGTTGTAGGTAATTTAGATAGACGAACACAGACTAGAGCTTCTCTAAGAAATCAGGTTGAACATCAAGCCTTACATTCACAGTTAGATCCTAAAAATATCAATGATTCTATCAATGATGAATTTTGGGTAATTGCTATGCAAGAAGAACTAAATCAATTTATAAGAAACAAAGTCTGGAAATTAGTAGAAAGACCTAAGGACACTATAACCATAGGCACAAAATGGGTGTTTAGAAACAAAGTTGATGAATATGGAAACATCATAAGAAACAAATCTAGGCTAGTTTCACAAGGTTACAATCAAGAAGAAGTAATTGACTACGAGGAAACCTTTTCACGTGTAGAAAGATTAGAGGCTATTAGGATCTTACTTTCCTATGCATCACATCTGAATTTCATGTTATATCAAATGGATGTGAAAAGTTCTTTTTTAAATGGTTTTATTGTTGAATATGTTTTTGTAGAACAACCACCTGGTTTCTCAAATCCTCATTTTCAAAATCGTGTTTTTAAACTTTCTAATGCTTTATATGGTTTAAAACAAGCTCCAAGAGCTTGGTATGAATGACTTTCAAACATTATTATTTCAGAAGGATTTACAAAGGGAATAGTTGATCCCACTCTTTTTATAAAAAAGAATTCAAAAGATGTGTTAATAGTACAAATCTATGTTGATGATATTATTTTTGGATCTTCTAAAAATTCTTTATGTGCTGATTTTTCAAAGGTTATGCAAAATGAGTTTGAAATGAGCTTAATGGGAGAGCTTATATATTTTCATGGATTTCAAATATTTCAAACTAAATATGGTATTATTCTAAATCAATGTAAATATACTAAGGATTTATTAAAACGTTTTGGTTTGGATAGTATTATGGAATGTGATATACTTATGAGTACTACCTGTAAATTGGATGTTGATGAAACTGGGAAACCAGTTGATCAAACCTATTATAGAGGTTTGATTGGTAGTTTACTTTATCTTACTACTAGTCGACTAGATATTATGTTTAGTGTGTTTATGTGTTCTAGAATTCAAGTTAATCCTAAATAATCACACTTACTGCCTGTTATAAGGATTTTTAAATATCTTAAGTACACTGTGAATTTTAGTTTGTTTTATCCAAAAGTAAAACCATTTGACCTAACTAGTTATTCAGATGCTGACTTTGCTGGATGTAAGTTAGATAGGAAAATCACATCTAGAACATGTCATTTACTTGGAAAGTCCCTAATATCATTGTTTAGTAAGAAACACAACTCAGTTGCATCGTCTACTGCTGAAGCAGAATATATAGCTGCTGGTAGTTGTTGTGCACATATTCTGTGGATGAAACACACTTTATTGGACTATGGATTTGATTTTAAACAGGTTTCAATTAACTGTGACAACACTAGTGCGATCAACATATCTAAGAACCCTGTGTCTCACTCTAGGACTAAGCACATTGATGTTAGAAATCACTTTCTAAGAGATCATTATCAGAAAGGTGATATTTCTCTAGAATTTATTAGTTCTGAACATCAATTAGCTGATATTTTTACAAAGCCTTTATGTTCCGAAAGAATTAATTTTATAAAAAAAGAATTGTGTATGATCAATCTGTGAAACTGATCTGTGAAACGGATCTGTGAGATCCATCTTTGAAACCGATATATGAAACGGATCTGTGAAACCGATCTGTGAAACAGATCTGTGAAACCGATCTGTGAAACTGATCTGTGAAACCGATCTGTGAAACCGATCTGTGAAACTGATCTCTGAATCCGATCTGTGAAACTGATCTGTGAAACCGATCTATGAAAAGGATCTGTGATACCAATCTATGAAACCGATTTGTAAAACCGATCTGTGATTCTGATCTGTGAAACTGATCTGTGAAACCGATCTATAAAACCGATCTGTGAAACCAATCTGTGAAACTGATATGTGAAACTGATCTGTGAAACTGATCACTCAAACCAATCTTTCTTTCTATTACTCTTTATTATGTTGTAATTAATTAATTACTTTTATCTTTATTATGGAAACCCTAAATGATGAAATAAATGATACGCGGCTATTTCTATTCCCCCAAACGTCGTCTTTCACTTCCTACCAAGCCTTATTTTCTCTCTTCTCCACTAATTCGAACCTTCGAACTCCTGCATTCCCCAGAATCTTCAAATGGAAAAGCAAAAGAGACCAAGCAAAGGATCAGAAAGTCCTGTACCTTCAAGGCATGCTCGAGGAGAGTTGAGTAGTACCACTCAAAGATCAGTAAATCCGAACCTGGAGACTCGGATTTTTGCTGTAGAAAAGGAAGTCAGTTTCACCTGGCTTTTGACAAGTAAATCGTTGTTGTTACATGTTTTATAATCGCAAGGATGGAAATCCTAGTTCTCATATAACACTCGTGTATACTACCCAATTCTAGTGCATGAGTTTTATATAAATCTGCAAGTTAATTTAGATGGCGTAGAGGCTGCCAGAATGTCTTCTATAGTGAAAGGAAAGAAAATATCTTTTTCGTCTAAACAATGGGATGAATTTTTAGATGTACCCCATGGGGGTCGGTATGAGAATTATGCTGGAAATATTCCTCAAACCATTGAATACTTCTCTTATGAGTTAGCTTTAGAGCTTTTGACTGGAAACAGAGAGTCAAGGGGAATCACAGCCTCAGAGTTGGATGGTGAATGTAGACTTCTCTTTAAGTTTATTCAGCACCAATTTTTTCCCAAGAAAGGATATTTTGCTGCTGTAAAATACCAAGATTTTTTTCTATTTTTTTGCTAAATACCCATTAGAAGATCAATTTGTGTAGATATCTAATGGTGCACATAGCTGGAATGGTGAATCCTTCTAAGAAAGCCACTGCCCTTTTCTATTCCAAAATGATCTCTGCTATGTTAAAGAATCTGGAATGTGTTGATGAAGCTGATGAGATAGCTAAATCTAATAGTTGTTTTTTTGTTAACAAAGAAATTTGTAAAAGGATGAAAATAAACTAGAACCCATGGAAAAAATGTTGGGTTGCTGATGAGGAAAATCTGTATGAATCCTACAATCCCACTGATCATGGAAAGAGGTTGAAGGGTTTGAGAGACCCTGGTTTGAAATCAGATGAGGAGACAATTTATTTTGATGATGAGGAAGAAGTAGATGTTGAAAGGAATAAGGACACTGAAGAGTCTGGTAAACAAGGGATGGATGAAGCTGAAACATAAGAAGGAATTATGTCACCTCCTGATGATAGGAGTGATCCTGATACTGTGAGCCCTAAGAGAAGAGTGGACTTTGGATCTGCCAGTCCACCTTTACCCATACCTGAATCAGAACAAGTTCTTAGTGATGAAGAAGTAGTGACATTTAAGTATCTGACAGTGAAGTTTCTGTGAAGAATGGAAATGGGAATGATGATGTTGATGATGATGATGATGATGATAATAATGATGATGGTGGTGATAACCGACTAGTGGATGGTCTTGCAGTTCCTCCAATAGAAACACATCAAACTGTACTAGAAAAAAATGACAATGGAAGGATAGATTCTATAGAAATTAGTGGAAAAGAAAGTTATGATAAACCGAAATATACTCCGTGTGATGCTTTCTGGGATGATTACCCTGGTTTTTCTGTTTTGGGTTTAGAGTATTCTGAAGAGGAAGAGGAAGAATCAGAATCTGCTGCGGGTGTGAAGGAAAGCCAACCTGTTGAGGCAAGGTTTGCTCATGCTGTTGATGCTGCAGATGTTCAACTACCTAGTTCTACTGTCTCTCTGTCTGATTTTGATAAGTTCAAAATTGAGTTTCTTGTTACTGTGAGAGATACAGTCAGAGAATAAATCTCAAATGCTATTAGACTAGACCTGGCCAATACTGGTGAGTTTATTGGCAGGGACATAGCCTCTCTAAATCAGATTCTGAAGGATCTACAATCTGACTTCGTTTCATTATCAAAAGAATTTAGATCAACCATCTCTAGTATGATGGACGTGTTGAGGAATCTGATTGAACATCATAAGAAGTCTGATCTGAGAAAGTTGAAAGCTGAGATAACTTAGATAGTTGCTCAAACCGGTACAACCAAAGTAACCAAGATCACTACTCGTGAGCTAGAGGCTCTAAGGCAGATTTTGCATGATGAATTGGCCACCATTAGACAAGTTCATGATTTGGACTCGTTGAGGAAGATGAAGGAGCACAATGATCACATTCATAAGATGGTAACAATATATTCAGCAGATGCCACTAAATCTTAGAGAGAGATCATGGGAAAGGTTGACCATTACTTTTCAAAGATTTATACAAAGCATCAGATGACCGCGAATTTCAAAGTGTTGGCTGATAATCTGAAACTACCTCCAGTCACTAAAGCTTTCAAGACTCAAGTTCATCAGTTGTAAGATTTTACTCCTACCTTGGAATGGTTCATGGAGAATAAGGATGATTTTGAGAAGGCTATGCAGTATGGTGAAGAAGTTATTCCGAATTTCATAAATCTTTTGAAGCCTTATCTGAATGCACAAGGAACCTCCATTGTGCTTCCTACTACTGACCCTCTCAGTGCCTCTGATGTTGCTCCAAATAAGATCTCTGTTGCTCAAGTTCTATCTCAACTCTGACCAGTTCCATAGCAATCTTCTCAGCCAGCTGCTACTGCTCCACAGCAAATCCCCATGGCATCTACTCCTCCACCTTCCCGAGTCATATTACCAACTTTTCAAATTCGCCCTGTTCAACCTGCCTCCAAGCCTTCCAACTTGACCACCATTGATCCTTCTGACAAAGGCAAATCCCCGTTACATCCCCATAAATAGTTGTGTCTTGTTGTCGAAAGGGTGACCAGTGATCTGTTTGTACTTTGATGTACTTTTCAAAACTTATTTTCTCTCTCTCTATTCTCAATGATGCCTTATTTTAATCTCTTCTTTATATGTTTTTCCTCCTTTATGATTATCCCAAAGGGGGAGAATTATATCTATGGGGGGGAAACATACTATGTCAGGGGGAGCAATGTTTACATAAATATACAAAGGCATAAATTCAAGGGGAGATTTATATCTCATTGTGTTTTTATTCTTATTATGCCTTGTCACTATTATTGATGATATATTATTTTTATTTATGGCTACGATTTGTGATTATCAAAAAGGGGGAGATTGTTGAGCCCTCTGGAAGATTGTTGAATTCTTCCAATGATTGCTGTTTTAATAATCAGAAATCATCGCTACTTAATCCGGTTGGATTTATCATATACATAATCACAATCACTTAGTGAATCTGTTTATATTGGTTGGATCATGTTTTTATCTCTTTGTTATTGATTTTCAAGTATTCTGGAAGTCTTCTAGATCAAATAGACACTTTGTGTTCTGTTAAGTGAACGGTCGCACCGATCCATATCAAAAGACAACGGTCGCACCGATCCATATCAAAAGACAATGGTCGCACCGATCGATATCAAAAGACAACTGACACACCGATGCTGATCAAATGAGTCATCGATCATGACACACCGATGCTGATCATCTGAGTCACCGAAGATGTCTCGCCGATGCCGATCAAATGAGTCACCGATCATGACACCCCGATGCTGATCAAATGAGTCACCGATCATGACACACCGATGCTGATCATCTGAGTCACCGATCATGACACACCGATGTCTAGCCACCGATGCTGATGCTGATGACCTACCGATCACTTGACTCACCGATAGTCATAAATAGCTATTTGAATTTCTTTATCATTATTTAATCTAACCAACCGTCATATTAAGAATATTTTAATGCTATGTCATTTATTTAATGAAGGTTTTTGGATGTCAGGGAACCGTACCTCGTACCTGCAAAAAAAATCATTTCTTTTGATGGAGCTCGTGCTATAAATACAATAAGTCCCTGTTGGTGCAAGTATAACCATGTGACACGACGAGACACATATGAGTGCAAAGAGTGGTCGATGAGAAGGTTTCAGAAGACAAAGAACCTCATACACACTCAAGCTTACTCAAGAAGAGTTTTGTACATTCACGAGGACATTAAAGAACTTCATCGACTACATTTTTTACTATCTCTGAACCTGGATGTCAAGTAGACGACACTCTAGTTTTCAGCAAAAAACCAGAAGAAGACTCAGAACCATTTCTGATAAAACATAATGAGTCCAAAGCTTCACTGTAATCACTAGATCCATTTCTAAACTCTACATCTCTGCTCTGTGATTCATTATTTTACATTTTGAGTAGTGTGTGTTATCTGCTGTATTTAACACACACACACTGTCTCCTGTACGTTAACTGGAGGATCTGTAAATCCTCAGAAAACTCTTTACATCTTTCATTTCCCATAGTAGTAGTGGTAGAGGTCGTGTGTGACCTGGACAACTGTTTGATGTTGTTCTGTGTCCCACGAATAATAGTGGTAGATGTCTTGGACCTGGACAGTTGTTAACTGTTGTGAACCCCGATCCAGGGTGTGGATCAAATTTATATAAATTGTTGAGAGGACTAAGTCTCGTCTTGAGACTGAACCTCTTGGTTATATCTTTTGTGCTATATCGTTTAATGTTATTCCTTTTTATTCCACTGCTAATTACTTTAAAACCAAATCTGTTTTAAATTCACTTTGATAATTTAACTCGCCATTGTTTATATTAGTTGTAAATCAGTAAGTTAGTTTCAAAAGTTAATCAACTCTTCTATTTTGATTAACTGGGATATAATAAATCCCTTGAGAACCAAATAGAACCTTTACATTGATATAAATTCACTACAGTTTAATTTAGTAGTTTAATTGGGGGTTTTTAAGACAAAGTTTTTAAAACAAAAATTTTAATTGGAACTCAATTCACCCCCCTCATGAGTATCCACTCCGAACCAACAGACACCTTACCAGGTATACACTTTTAGTAGTGGTTCTTCTTGTTTTGTTTCATGATTCTTCCATGTAGCCAACCAACCAGGATTCCATATAGTGATCACGAGGTTGATATGCAGGGTGAAAAATGGATATATGGGTTCATACCAGAGAAAAAACCCCTTATTGGTCTACCAGCTATACCAAAACATGTGTAGTGGCACATGGTACTCATAGTACCGATGGATGAGATGCATGGGTTTATCTCACTTCATGATTTTTCAATGACAGAGACCCCTTAGGTTCTGAGGCGAGCTCGACCTCCATGCGACAAAGGACTATAATGATGTGGTGACCGAGTCTTTTATTTCTCTCTAGTCATGAAACTAGTATATGATATGGCAGTCCTGGTAGTGAGCCTTCTACATGGATCAATAGGGAAATGGTGGGAATTAGATTACCTGATCTTACTATGAGGTGACACTTATGTGGTCATAACTTGAGAAAATTTTTCAAAGAAGGGTACCTTACTATAAAATATAAGGGTTATTCATTTCCAAGAGCTTCTAGATCATCGACATGATGATAGGTCAGTAGATGAGTTTTCATCATGGTGTACCGACATTTCCACACCCTCAATAAATATTATATGACTTGTGCTTCAGGTCATGGACCTTCAAGTAAGAAATGCTTAGAGAAATATGAGCTAGAATTATTCCTCTATGCATTCCTATATATTCTAGGGATCTAGAGAGAACCATTGTAGTTGATAGTGCCTTGGATAAGAAGATACAACTAGTGAATGTCAGATGTTGGAAATAATTAAGAAGACGTTAGTCTTAGAGACATAAAAGTGTGAGACATTCCATGTAGAGGTTCAAAGATAGGGGATCTAAATATCATTGACCGTAGTGTGTGTCCAGATGTCCTAGAATGGGGTAATTCATTGCACATGAATGTAGGGGGAATCTCTCTAGATATTGTACAACCTGTTCTCCTAACAGTGGAACAGTGTATGTGCCACCAAGTTAGATATAGTAACTGGAATATTACAATCTGTAGGGCGGAATACGTGGTAGAGGATCTTGGAAGGCTACAGTATATGGTATACATTTTGATACGTTACACCCACCACACAATTATGGTTAACATTAGGCTTAGTGCTTTGGGGGATAGGGGAAGAGGGTAGTTGCATGCAGTCAGGGAATATGAACCAATGGATCCTTGAATGATTTGAGGTACAGTCTATGTTATCTCTTAGCTACCGTATTAGTTGAAATAGGTTCTAATAATTCCTTATTTTGAATAATATTGTTAAATACCTAGAGTTTCATATTAATCCATTTTCATGATCATTACATCTAGCTATACCTGTGGGGTGATACTCGAAAATCACACTCATTTTGATAGTGTAATCAAACCCTTAAGGTGAGAGTGTCAATAGGAACCACTTAGTAAATGCATCGAAGCCTTATGGTGTCATTCGTGGTGTCGATTTTTTAACGTGATTCCATGCCCATATTAACAATTTTAGGAAAATAGGATGTGGTATGTCGGTATTAATGGAATGGGGTTTTACTTGGTTAGTGAAAAGGGATAACTATGTAGAATGAGATAATCTCATTCATAGGAGGGTGCAACTGATCACTCTTGAGTCGCCTATCCATACCCTTGTGGAAGTGGAAGTTTTGAATTTTCAATTCCATGTATTAGTGGAAGAGTATGATGACATATTTCTTGAAGACATATCCAAGTTTAACTCCCCATAGGGAGATGGACACATGCATCATTCTACACCAATAGACGTAACTGATATCATCATAAGTGTATTAGATGTCTTTAATAGAGAATCACAAGATGAGGGTGTAGGTGGAGGAAATGCAAAGAAAGGGATTAGTAATACCAAGTGTTTGAGGTTATGTGTGGATTCCTGAAATATTAATGAGGTGACAATAGATAACGAGTATCCACTACCAAAGGTTTGATGAACACATCTATTAGTTGAAAGGGGTTTCCTTTTTCATGGATAAAAAGGTGCATGTAGGCATTTCTGTAGTTAATAAAGAGTTTTACAAGTTCTCATACCTTGAGTGGGCTACAGTTTTCTTCGCACTGAATATTTGGAAACACTGCCTTATGGGTGAAAAATTGTTCATCTATAATTATCTCAAGAGTCTCATATATCATTTCACATAAGGATCTGAAAATTATACAACTACATTGGCTTGAGTTCCTCCATGACTATGACTTCAAGATAGTCTATAGTCATGGGAAGGGGAACATGGGGGAAAATGATCTCAGTATGAGATCGAGTTCACAACTACTGAATGATGCCTCATATTTTTTGGCCTCAGATCACATATCCATCATGGATAGTGAGGAGATTGATTTTCATTATTTGATTGTAGTTTCCACTCCACTCTTACAACAAGTTAGGGAGGCACAACACGGAGATGAAAGCTGCAAGACTACATGTTCCTGGATCTTTATAGGTAATTCCCATAATAGATATTTGAAAGGTGAGGAGCACCTCATCCTATTCAGCAGTAGAACAATATTACCAGTGGTGTTGCGAGAGGAGGTGCTGAGGGAGTTCCATACATTCCCTTTTTTAGTATCTCCAGGTGTGGCGATGATGTACTAGGACCTCCGACATTAGTACTGGTGGCCAGGGATGAAGAAGGTAGTGGTAGATTTTTTCTCTAGATGCCTCACTTATCAGTAACTAAAGTCTAGGCACCATGTTCTATCTTTTCTGACACAACCCCTCGGGGTACCCGAGTGAATGTGGGATGGGATATCAATCGATTTCATGATGTGAATAACATGTATTTCTAGGAGAAAAATAACATATGGGTGATCATAGAACAAATCACAAAGTCATCCCACTTCCTAACCATTTATGAGAATGGTTTATTATAGAGCATGGGATTCCTCTACGTAAAGTAGAGAGTTTGACTCCATGGAGTCCCATATATGATAGTCTCAGATCCCGATGCACACATTACATCCCCGGTCATTGAAGAGATGGAATGGGGAATTTGGGACTCAGCTGCGCTTAAGCATGCCTTTCACCCATAGACGGATTGTGATATGGAGTGGACCATTAATACCATGGAGGATATGTGTCATTATTGCATTCTTGACATTGGTCAGAGTTGGGAGGACTACCTAACACTGGTCGAGTTTTCATTAAATAATAGATACTACTCCACCATCTATTTGGAACCATTAGAGGAACTATATAGATGACTATACATGTCACTATTATGCTAGATAGACCTAGGGTAGTTAGTAGTCATGGGTCGAGAGATGATACAGGCTATCACTGAGAAAGTGTAGGTAATGTAAGAGTGGATGAATTCTGCACAGAGTAGACATAAGAACTAGGATTATAAGAGATAGAGACCCTAGGAGTTTGAGGTTGGACCACATATTCCTACGGGTCTCTCCTCGACGAGGGATACCGATATTTAGGTGGGGTGAAATTTTATCATCGAGGATTCTCAAAACTTTACTTATATTGTGTTGAGTGGGAGTAGTAGTGTACACCTTGGATCTAACACCACAGTTAGAGAGGGTGCATGATGTCTTACATGTATCCCAGATGAGGAGATAAGGTCACAACCTTTCTCAAGTCAGCAACCACAACGAGCTGGAGATTAATGATGGGGAGAAATTCGCTGAGAACTCGGTGTTGATAGAGGATTGATGAGAGAGGATCCTTCATGGATGGTTGATTCATCTAGTGTATGTTCATTGGCATCACGATAATCATTAAGAGAGAAAGTTGGATTAGGAGATTCAGATTCGTGCTAAGCACCCCCATTTGTTTGCTTATCCCTTGTTTTGTCTTACGAGGATGTAAATACCTAATGGATGGAGTTAAGTAATACCCCAAAATTAATTTTTAATTTTTTTAAAAATTATATTGGAATATTTTGAGAACATGCTCTGAGACGGAAAGTGATTCCAAGGCTTGGAGTTCCCAGAATGATCTGTCGAAATATGTTATGTTTTAAAAAGTGCATGTGGGCTGTTTTCCTAAAAAATTAGAAAATCTCATAAACAGTTTCCTGGATCAGAAATCCAAATGAAACATTCTGTTCAGAGTAGTGGGTTTGACCTTGGCGTGAATTAAGAATAGTTGGCATGGGTCACTAGTGAGAAAACATGAAAATGGAATAACCGTAATTAAAATTATTTAATAATGATTATTTTATATTCAAATCATTATAACTCATGAATGGTGACTCATATTGAAAACCCAAGACCACCGTTGAGCTCGTGAGGGTGTTCTATCCTTAGGTAGTGCCTAACATTGGCCTGAGCGGGCCAACTGTGGAATGTAGTTTTTGACCGTAAATAAAATATTTGAAGAAAGATTATTTTATCTTAAAATACTTATAAATTAAAAACATTAACTCATATTGAAAATCCAAAAATATTGTTGATCTCGTGGTAGTGTTATTCCCAAAAGTGGTTCTTAATAACAGTCATCGCAGGCTGCCTGTGAATGATGGTTTTTAGGATTTAACCTTAAATAGAAAATTTTAAATAGAAAAATTGTTATTTTTGAATCCTCATAACTCAGAAATTGTAACTAAGAATACATATATGATACTACCATTGAGTTCATAATGATACGTTCTCCTTAGGAGGGACCTTACCTCTACAGCCGCTGGTTGAGGGAAAAATTATGTTTTCATACTTTTTGAAAGAGTAGAAATGACTTAAAAAGTTATTTTTTTATATTTTCTTCTTCGATGAACTGTGACTCGTCAGTACTGTAGTGCATCGATTAGGTGATGTTGAATCCTATTAATAAATCTCATTAATTAATCAGTGTAGAAATGTTGCAATGTGCACATATACTCCTTCATTAATTAAAAATGGAAATAATGGTTTACAACAACACTATAATTACTCTGATGAATGAAGAAGGAATCCTCTCCAACGATGGAAGATGGAGAATCGAATTATGGAATCGACAACCATGTAGAGAATATCCAGCATCATAGATCGACATATGACATGAAATGATCATCCTCGAGCAATCCACTTTCCCAGATTGGGATTTGATTCTTTTCTTTGTGAATTTAATTTCCCCAATAATTATTTTAAATGATGAAATAGGGTTAACTCAAAAAGAAGTAAACCCACGAATAGATTGTTCATATATTAGGGTTAATGATACGGGGTAAAAATGGGATATCTTTCTTAGTGATTATTCAACACTTTTTGATTCTTCATAATCCTTTTAACAAAAATGTATCCGGGTCTATAAGAACAAGGGCCTCGAACATTATTTGGGTGTTATTATGTGTGACTCCTTCCCTTGTAATCTTCTTGTTTTCTTCACATTAATCATTGAAAAAGAAATTTAATGATGATGGTATCCATGTTCCGAACAGGACGAGAGCGGTGCATCGGTGCATCGGCACACTGTGGGAGGTCGCGAGAGATGTCGGCATCGGGCGGGAAGGGCAGCGACTAGGTCGGTTGCGACATTAAAAAGGTTGTCGACACAGGGAGATAGAACCCAGCTGCTGCTACATGTGGAATGCTGGAAGCATTACACGACAAAAATTGGTCGTTGGAATAGAGGCTGACAGATGGTGATAGATGGACGCGTCAATGGAGCCACGTGGCACAATCCACATTCTGATCGGGCTGTGGTGGTGTAGGGTCGGCACCAGCGGGTGCCCTGTTAGCCGGTCAACCAATGGGTTGACTGTGGGGATGATCTGGGCATGCATTCATGCGAGACTGCATGAGTAAGGGAGCTGTAGGCAATGACCAGTCACATGGATGACGAATTGGACTCCATGGTTTTTCGTGGTGGACCGAACTGTCCTGCTAATGTAGGTCGTGCCATATGACTTGAACCCTGTCATTGGGTGGCCCGAGATGGAAGAAGACCAGACCACCAGTGCAGGCCAGGCCAGATGAGAACCAGGTCACTTGGAGAACTGGCGGGATGGACCAACGACTGAACCAGGCTGGGTCTAGAAAGGCCCAATGGGCCAGGCCATTAGGCCGGGATGGACCAGGTCGGCCCTGTCCAAATTCGACTGGGTTGGCAGAAATGGGTCTGGTCATGTTGGACCCCTGGGCCGGGTTGGTCGGGTTGGTCAGACTATGTGTGTCTGCGCCTTGATGTAATTGACCCCTGTATACTAAAACACCAATATCATTCAGCTCAAGAATCCAATTGACGAGACACCTATAATGATGAGACCCTCAAGAAAATATGATCATTTGAGTATACTATATGTGAGTTTGTGTGAAAGTAGAAATATGACTAATTTCTTGAGAAGTAGAATCTCCCATTGTCAAGCACACTATATAGAGGGAATCCTATAGTGGGATATGACATGAAGGTTATGATGAGCAGGACTTGGTGGTACAGTAGTCGAGCGGAACTGACTGGACCAATAGTAGAGAAGACCTTAGTTGTATAGCATACAAGTGGATCTCTATGGTCCTGTAGACGAGCGATCCTCAGTGGTCGAGCACACGAGTGGACCTTAGTGGTACAATAGACGTGCATAACATTGTTTTAAAGTAGACGAGGGGACCTCAGTGGTCCAAGAGAAGAGAAAACATTTGTGGTCCAAAAGAGGAGAAAACCTTAGTGGTCCACCAGACGAATAGAAAATAGTGGTCAATTAGAGGATAAGACCTCAGTGGTCCACAGACGAGTGGACCTCATAGGCCAGCAGACCTCAGTTATCCAGTAGTCGAGCACACATCAATGGTCAGACATATGAGCGGACCTGAGTGGTCCGACAGACGAGCAGACCTCAGTGGTCTAGTAGCTGATCATATCTGAGTGGCTCATCAGGTATAATTACCTCATCAGTACAATATGACTCAACTTTACGACTAAAAAAAATAATTTCTATTCTTCGAGTTATACCTTCCGTGATATTTCTTTTCCTTGTGGTCTTACTGTGTGATATTTCGAAGTGATGTTGCTTTATGGATTTTCAATTCTGGTTTGGGGTCCCTTCGGGGTATTGTATTACTCACCCATGCATGGGCCTTACACACTTGTGTAATGTGTCATATAGGTTATAAAAACTTCACCGGAGACCATAGTGGTCTAGGACCAGGTGGTGCAAAATGAGATGCGATTGTTGGGACAGACTTCAATGACTACAGATAGCTAGCCTCCACCTACCTTTCAGGTTGTATTTTAGAAGACAGACCTTTGTTAGCTGTACTTTAATTTCTGGTTTTGGGATTGTATTATGGCCGCTATTTAATTTTCAGTTTATACTATACATTCAGTTGTTATCCCATTGTCAGTTGTAGTTTACATAGTGATTACCTTTTTGCAGTATGTGATGTGTCCACGTGTATAGGTTTAATGGTCATACCTTTCCTTTTGGGATATTTTTTCTCAGTGCTAGTCACTAACCCCAGGCCTATAGAAGGCGGTCTGGGGGTACTCATAGCACGGGCCCTAGGGGATAGGTCGTGAAACATCTATCCACGTGTGTTTATCATAGGTCCTCCATTTCTAAGGAAACAACATATAAAAGCCCAATGATTTCGATGGGAGTGGTCATTTTTCCCTAACTCCAATTCCTTTTTATTTTACATTCTAATAAATAAATTATTAATTCATATAAAATTATATAAATATTTTTTTTCTTAAATTTATTATGTTATATAAATAACTGATAACACCTTTCCCCCTTTTACATTAATAAAAACGAAAAATGTCATTTTTTAATAGTGAGGAAAACCACCTATAGGAAGCGACGAATGTGTTTTCACTAATGCCTCTCTTCACTAATAATATTTATTAAATTAAATAATATATGTCAACATCTATAATTATTTTAATGAAAATTAATATCATAATAGAAATTCATTCCATCAAATCCGATGAGGAATGATTATGTTAATAAGGCATTGTGGGGAATAACACCCCCATGAGGTATCATATCTAATTTATCATCTAGATTCAATATTATTTACCAAAGTATCATCATATATGACTCACCAACCAAAAATTATCTAAATGGTATCATTATTCATGTGTAATAATTAAATAATTATAGAATAAACTACTTTTATAATCATAATCATCTACTAATTGTTGTATGTTCATGTTTATGTCGATCATACCACAAACTTCAAGAAAAATATTAAATAATAGCATGTATGACTTTAAGTAGTTTATTATATATAATATATTATAAAACTACATAAAAATTATCAATTTATATGCCAACATCATTTAATTAAAAATATCCACAACAGGATCATCGTCGATTTAATCAGTAGATATCATTAACAAAACTCAAATATAATGAAATTATAAAATTATATATTATTTATAACAAAAAATATCCCATAAAATAGTTGTTTTTTGAATTAATAATTTTTTTGTATAAATTAATAAAATCACCACTTATAAGAATCTGGTTCAAAATGATAAGGATTTCATACATCTAGTTTATAAAATTTATAATAACAAGTCTATATATATGTGGATAATAATTATAAATAATTATAATAAAAGGTTATGTATATAGATATTGTTATGAAATATGCGAATATGAAATTTATTTTCGTCATGTAGGTTCTTCGATAGCAGTTAACTAAGCTCAAAAAATGGTAAGAGATAATTTTCTCATATTTTCTCCCCTTGAATCATATTCATTATAATAAAATATTTTTTCATTATAATTTCATATATTCTACCCCATTAATATTTTATATCATGAACCAATAATTATTAATTGAATATTAAAATTTATTTTAAATCATATAATTCATTATTTTTGATTGGCATGAATCAATTTTTTCATTATTGTTTTCCTGATATTTATTTCTTTGGGAAACATTCATATATTGTTCCTAGTTTTATTAATATGGTGTATATTCTACCTATTTTATCAACTAAACCCTATAATACCATTCAATTATGGTTTAATAAATTCAATTTCATGATCCTTTTCAGTTCTACAGTTTCATGTGAAATGTTAAATAATCAATAATAGTCTTCACATCTCAAATTATTTCTCAATAACGCATAAAATATCAAATAGATTAAGATCATATATTATATTTTTAACCATTCAATAAAATTTTAATATGTTATATTATCATTTATACTATAAGAGTACATATTTTATTCTATATATTCTTCCTCTATCAAATATCTTCACAAATAAATTATTATAGTTTGAATGATTAAATTATAATAAATCATACATAGATTTTTTTTCAATTTTCATATTCCCCTTCCCAATAAATGTTTCCACTAATTTGGATAAATAAAATACTTATTTAATTATATGTTTACCATAATTATAATTAACTATTTTTATATTAATAATTGAAACTATATTTCTGATATGGTGTTTCAAAAAAATCTATTTCAAAATATTTAAATAATTTATCTGTCCTTTTAAAATAAAATATTTTGTCTTCCACCCCACATTTCATTCAACTGCTATTATATATTTTCATAGGTAAAATAATAATTTTTCTTTTTATAAGTACATTTTATTGAAATTTTTCTTCAATTTATTGAAAGCAATCTTTTAATGTAACATATAATATTACATTTTTAAAATTATGAAAAATAAGTATTCTAAATTTCTTTTTAAGGAATTATTGTGAAAAAATATTTCCAGAAACTTTTTTATTTTATATAGAACCCTGTCCATTAAATTTTGATGTTTAAAAAATTGATCAAATTTCTCATTTTGAAGACATATTTTTTGAAAATTCTACCATAAGATCTTTTATATTTCTTATTTCGAATGTGGTTTTCCAAAAACTCCAAAAAAGAGGTTTTATAAATAGAAATTTTTATTGTTATATGTTTTGTTTGATTAAATTATATTCATCAAATAATTCCATCCACCTTCTTTATCAAACTTTATTTTGTAATTATTTTATAGAAATTATGTATAATTTCAAATATCTTCCCTTCTAACTAACATTTTATAAAATTAATTTTTATTTTAATTTCATTCATTTTTTAAAACACTTTCTTCGAATAATTTTATAAATAATAGTTTATTTTGATTCCATTCATCAATTGATTGAGGAAATTTTTTACTAAAACATATACCCATTTTCAATATTATATAAATAAAAACCTGTTATCTTATTTGAATGGTCTTCCAAATAATGTTTATTAATGTAATTTCATACGCATTTATACTTCAGGGGTTTATCATTTTATTGATTAAATTATGAATTTTATCCTTATATGATTCTATTTTAATGTGATATAAAACCCATTTAATTTACAACAGTTCATTATGATGTAATGATGATTGATTTTTTTGGAAGTCGCATGTCATGAGAATGATGTTTGGGGGTCCTCAATAACCTTCCAATCAACTGGTTAAAATTTTAAATCTCATCATATTTTTATCTATTATTATAATTTATTTTTTCATAAGAATGTGGGAATTTGTTTGACTCATGAAGGTGATTTATACATGGTTACAATTTAGTTTTCTTGTAATAATTGGTGTAAGTGTGATACTCAATAATGTAATGCATCTATGTACATATTGTTGTGCCATACATATCATGTTTTCATTTTTTATGTTACATATGACTATTTTAATGATGTACAATTACATTTTTCAATACTATAATCCATTATCTATGATCTATTATTTCTTTGGTGGTATTGTGGGTGTTGATTATACACATATTAT
Source organism: Viscum album (assembly GCA_963277665.1). Classification (NCBI taxonomy): domain Eukaryota; kingdom Viridiplantae; phylum Streptophyta; class Magnoliopsida; order Santalales; family Viscaceae; genus Viscum; species Viscum album. The sequence continues at coordinate 1,034,178,310 of OY728121.1, read as the reverse complement.
AATTTTATCAAAACATATGATCATTTATTATTATCACATGTGTATACCATACCTAATTGTTTCACTCATCCCATTAATATGTTTCAATTTCCCGAGGTTATACAGATATGAAATTTTTTTAATCTCTTGAAGTTTTTCTTATGATGATAATTTATGGTTATTTTTGAAGACATGTTATAAATAAATTATATGGTCATATAGAGTAAGAAGTGTCCATTATATAGAAAACATGAGTTATGTTTGTTAACTAATTTTACAAATTCTACATTTCTCTAATACAAAAAGAATTTTGTAATGATTTTTATTGAACTATTTTAATAACGTGATGTAATTGATGTTGTCACCTAAAGGGGGAGTAATATTTTGTATCATATTTAGCTTTAGATTGAAAATATTATTAAAATATGAGATTGTATAATTTTAGGGTTAATGATTAATACAAGACAAAATTTATATCATTTTCATACTCTTTTTACGGTTGTGGGGGAAATATGGAATATTTTTATGATTAATATATCAGAAAAGTGGTGAACACAAAAAGGTCAATTATAAGGGATATGTATTAGTATAAAATAACTTCATGTTGTTTTAGTAAATTTTATATTTTTTTATTCACCTATAAATTAAATCGGTATCTGGAAAACAAAATGTGTATGTTTCCATTTCATAGATGAACTAAATGGTTATCAGTATGAAAATGGCTGATTTAGTATCAAATAATTATTCACGCTGTATCATGAAGAGTTGGTCTAAAAATCTATTACAAGCTAGGTACTGATAGAGTACATAATTTGGTCAAACACATTATAGTTATAATTCATAATGATGAGTTTATTTACAAATTACTTTATGAAATTTAATTATGTGTTATAATAACATTGAACCTAAAATAAAGTATAAATAACTTAAATTATGATAGTTTTAGCTTAATGTATTATTAGAGAAGACATAATAGGAGTAATTTTTTCATTTTCTTACGTTCATTAACTATTATTCTTTTGACATGTAATTTGAAATTTTTATTTGATTGAATTTTGATCATATAAATGATGTTGATAATAGAATGTATATAGAAACAAATATATCCTATTACATGACATAGGGAGCAGAATTAAATAGTTAATAATCATATTATATGTATTTAATGAATGAAAATGTGAGTATCCTATAATTACATAAGGTAGTAAAGTTTATATAATAATATATATTAAATTTTGATACTCTTATATATTTTCAATAGTTAGTTATATTAATCAATTATAGTCTCATATAAATCTAAAATTTATTATTATTATTTTAAACATCTATGGATTTTACCTTAGTGTCTTGACATTAACTATTTTTAATCTTATATTTACTATAATGAATAATATTGAAATTATATTTTAATAAATGGTTATAATATTTGGTGTAAATAATGAATTAAATATTATTGAGTTATAGATAAATATTACTTTTAATAAATTATTGACATTTAGGTAATAAATGGTTGATTAATTTTATTATATGTAATTCATATAGTTATTAAAATATCATAATTGATTATGGATTTAATAAATAATTTCTTCCTTTTATTTTAGGTTTAATTCATCTCGGTTTTTTGATTATGAATTAAATTTACTAGTTTGTGACTTTATGGTCAAGTGATTAATACATTTTTCAATAAATATGGATATATTTTTGGAATATATAATATTGATGTGATTTAATGTCATGGAAATTAATTTTTGTTATCAAAGTGATGTTATAGGGAATATATGATTTGGGTTTTATAATACAAGTGTATATGATTTTAGAAATGATTATTGATGTTTTTGTAACGAATTGTAAATTTTTATGACATATGATAGTCATATATATTTTGTAATATATGTAATATCATTAATATTGAATATGTTATGAAAACCCTCCTCAATATTCTAGGATGATAAATATTTATGGGGAGAATTTAACGACTAGAATTTTAATAATATGTTTTCCATAAATAAATAACATCTTAATAAAAATTTTCACTAAAAATTAATAAATTGGAATGATCTATTACATGTTAGAGGATTACTATTTAGAATTTTTTTCAAGAATAAAACCCTTTGTAAAATAATATAGTAATCAATTAAAAATTAAAACATTTAAAAATTATTATTCATAATGAAATAGCAGTTTAATGTGTTATTAAATTTAATGGGCCACTTTTAAAAGAAATTAAGATAATATAAGATATTAAAATATATTATGTAATTTATCAACACTATAAATTTGAAATTATTATCAAGATCACATAATTTTTAAAAATTAGTTTTTCCAACAAAAATAATTTTCATTAAATTCTATATGAAAAACTAAAATAAATATACATTATAATTTTATAATTTGAATTTAATAATAATATAAAAAATTTGAAATTATAATTAAAAAATTATCGAAGTATGAACATTTCCTTACTTTTGGAATATTATTTTCTGTGAATAAAAATAATTCAATTTTGAAAAAATATGTTAATTTTATCACATTATTGTCATTTTAGAAATACGTAAACATTCATATAATTTTTATCCGACAAAATAATGTTTTAAGTGTATGCATTTTTATTTTTTAAATAGAATTATGATTTTCAAAAAATATGATTAGAAAAATATGTATTATTTTTCAATAACACAATATATATTTATTTCATTTAAGTTTAAATAGTTTTGGTAAAATAAAATTTATCTATTTTATAATAAGATAATTTATATCATAGAAATATAATGCAATAATTCTTTTCTAATGTACATAAATTTTAAGTATAAGAGTAATATTTCTAAAAAATATAGGGTCTTAAATGTTACATGTGGTAATGTAAAAAATTAAGTTTTAATAAAATATAAATTTTATTTGAAAAACTGGATTCAGATATAAATAACGAAAAAATATTTTAAAAAAATTTAACTTTCTCGCTTCAAGAATAAATTACATTGGTATAATATTATATACAACCTGAAGCCAAAAAATTTGAAATCAAAAATTCTAAGGGTAAGGAACATAAATGAATGTGTAAAATGAATTTTTGTCGGATTATAGAACTTTAATAATCACTCCCTCAATTATTTTTCATTTTTTAATGTTGAAATATTTATAAAAAGATTATTATGACTCCTTAAAAATAGCTTGTCAACAACCATTAAAGTCTACCAAAGTATTTTATTTTCTTCCTGATTATCATCATGTTATCCTAAAATTATATTCCAATTCAATTTTTTATGATCATACATTCAGAATAAATTAGATTAAGTCCTCCATTTTTTGTAAATACTCATATGAAAACCCAAATATTTCAATGTGGGTACTCATTGTTTTTTCATAAATTTTATCATTTCTATATTACATTCCCAAATAAATCTCGTTTAATTATTATATAATTACCTATCTTCATATTATACTGCATATTTTAATTCAATTTGAATAACTATGAAGTAAAATTTCCCCCTTTCATTATAAAATATGAAAATTGTCATTTGTGTGATGTGTGGACTACCGCCTCCACGAAGCGATGATTTTTTTCACCACCACCTCTATTTATTTCCTTAAGGAATAAATTGAATAATAAATATGAACAATTTAATATAATTCTTATTCTGATGAGGGAAATTATTATCAATATTATTTCCCAGTAATTTATTGAGAAATTGATGTGCTAACTGTGTGTTCTACGGACTACCACATACACAAAGTAACACATCTCATTATTGAAATTTCTTCACCATATTTTTCTATAATATCATAAAATAAAATTATAATCATTAATAGTTTAAAACTAATATTAGTACTACTTTTTCATAATGATAATATGAAGAAATAAACCACTTTTATAATAATAATGAAAAACTAGTTAAATTATGTTCATAATTGGGTCAATCTAAACACCTAAATAAACAATTTTATAATATAATATCATGGATGACTATGAGAAAATAATTACTGATGTTATATTATATAAATAACTAAATATTTTTTTTATGTAATGGATATTTAAATATTAAACTCATTAATCAAGATACTAAAGTATGTTCATTAAAACTATCTAAAATATTCTTATCTATAAAATGATCTCTAAGGATCATAAAAATATCCCATGAGATGTAAATTTATCAAAATTAATAATTATGAAAAAAATTTAAATTTAAATTTATGAAATTTTATTTTATAACATTGGGTGGATGATGAATAACGATATAAAAAACATGAGACTGATTCAATAAGATCATGATTACTCACAAAAAATACTGAAAATTAATATAACAAACTAATATACTAGGAGAATATAATTATAAACGGAATTTGTAAAAGTTTTTGTGTGTGAATATTTTCCAAAATAGGTGACTATAATTTTTTTATACATGAGAAAATATCACATTCAACTAATCGTGGAAACAATGTAAGGGATTCATGTTTCAAATTTTAACCCCTTGATACATATTTGTTGTTTTATATCATTATTTCATTATAAATCAAAACATAATAACTTTTAAATGTTTTGTATCATCATCCAAAAATTATCCTTGGTATTTAATTTTTTATTTGATATTATATGCTTCATGTTGTTTAATATTGAATCTTTCTATAGAATTAAAGGTCTTTTATCTAAAATCCTATTCATTGAGACATGTTCATTTTTGTTGACACATTCCATATTAGCATCATAAAATATAAAATGAATACAACACAAGAATCATGGGTATTAGTTTCTCTTCCAAAAAAAGTGATGGTGGCCAAAACATGAGGATCATGTGACCTTCAATACTAAACTTGATCTAATTACTTTTAGAGGGTCATGTGAACATGTCAGGTGGGGTGCATGAACTTATTGAGTTCACATGAACCCCTATGGAAATCCTCACTCTTCATGGGATAGTACCTAGAAAATCATTGGGCATGGGAAAGGGGTTCCAAGTGAGATCCTCTACATCATGTGACTTTTCAACAAACATGAGCTTGATGGTCTACCTATAAAATAATGTATGGAAATACAAAAAACATAGAGAAATTATCTAATCATTAATATTAATATGATTTACTCATATGATTCGCATGATGCTGCGAGGTCCCTAGAGGCATGTCCACCATGCTATTCAAGTGACTATTTTTATTCCCACATCATCATGTGATGTTTCTATGACATGTCCAAATGATTATGTGCTACCCTTTATGCTATCTAGATAAGATGAAGGGTTGTCTATGATAATGCTCATGCATCACTACAAGACCCATTATTGGCCACACATTCCTTTTCCAGAAAAGAGATTGATCATCTACAGAAATGTAATCTTAGAAATAAGAGACCATTTATCATTAAAAAATAACTATGAAAATCAAAGGGGAAAAGGAAGAAGATTCATGTGGAGTAAGGATACATTTTCCTCAATGGGAAATGGTTCATATTCCATAGTCTATAACCATTGATTAAAAAAGGATCCCCTCAACTAGACAACATGAACACACAATGGACTTTAGGAATATCGAACCGATATCACGAAGTTTTCCAAAAATAATATTCCACTATCTCACAAAAGGAACAATATAACTAATCCTCCATCATGAGAAGGCCTTCTGATGACCATCATAATCTCACAGATACCACAAGACATGTCATCTTGACATTGTGTAATCTCTTTGAGATGACTACATAGTCAGGTGAAATCGGATTGATTATCTAGGGTCAAATAAAAATTGAAAAGGAAGAACATTGTCATGATTTTTTATCATCATACATCTTCATAGATTACCCATGATTGGATTTTTTAAATCACATGACACCACAACCCTTAACTGACTTTATCTCAAATATATGAGATATGTGCTACACAAGGTGGAGTATAACATGGGAATATGGGCCTACAAATCTATCCCCTAATTACATTGATGTGATCCATATTGATCATACATGGGAGCATCAGTGAATGATTCTCAAAGAGGTTAGTCATTTGATTGTAAATTTCATCGTCTAAGAAAATTTTGAGGAATGAATTTAGGAATCACATGGTCTACTTAACCCTATCTTTTTTTTCAAACATCTTTTGAAATAAATTTAATTTATTTCAAGAATTTTATTTTAAACTACACCAATATAAAAATTCATTATATTAAATAATAATTTATTCTTTTATTCCATAAAAAATGGTTTATCTTGTGTTTAATGCGACACTGAGTTTCTATGAAACAACATTTTATTATTATAATGATTCAAGTAAAATAATAATAACATTGTTTTTAAACCTATTAATATGAATAATATTTAAAATTTTTTAAATATGATTTATAATGTTTTCATACAAATAATAAATATTTATAATGAAATTTATAATTTTAAGTAATGTCTATATGTTTTGGAAAATATTTTTTTTCAAAATAACAACTTTTTATGTCCTTTGGTGAATAATGATTAAAATAAATTTAATAAATTTTGAATCATAATTTTATAAAAGAAATTATTTGGAGTTATAATTTCCATAATATCAGCGGGATATATTTTTTGACTTTTTGGAAAAAACAACATTTTTAGATGAATATCGAAAAATAGTTACTAATAATTGAAAACTGTATTCTTATCTATTTTATTAATATAGTTAACTTTCATTTAAATTTGGTTTCGAATTATAATTATAATAGTAATAAATAAATTAATCTAATTTTTATTAATGGAACAAATTTTACCATGAAATTGGATATAAAAAATTTTCATTCTTGTAATCTTTAATGCTTTAAAATTGTGTGTTTGCGACACAGTTGTGGAATTAATTTTAATATATATTCTAGCACTTTTGTAACCATAATTTGGAAAAATGGATTCCATATTTTTAACCACAATAATTTATAATTTCTAATATGTTTAGGTTATTTTTTCTAAATAATTTTACTGAACATGATTAAAATTAATTGTAGTGATTAATGTAAAAACATATTAAAATGTGGTTCAAATTTTGGAAGAATGAATAAAAATGGTTCCATTATTGTCCCAAACCAATTTTATATCCAAATTTCGAATTCCCTAGTTCATTTTATATTATTTGAGTGTCAATAAAGCTTATTTTTAGGTAAAAAAAATAGGTCTCACACATTTCATTTCAAAAAATGCCAACAGTGACCTATCCCCCCACTTAAAAATGGTAACTATACCCCTCTCTTTATTACACATATCATTCCCCTTTGACCTGATGAACCCTTCCGAATTATCCTCCCAAAATACCACTCTTTAACCTAGAATGTTTCTTTTTTAGAAAAAATCCATCCAAAGAAACCCTTTTGGAGAAACAAAACAAAGTTATCCAAAGAAGATGTTTCATGATTCAACAAACACCTTTGGTTAATTTGTTTCTCCATAACATCAATTATTTTTATTACATGGTTTAATAAAAACGTCATTATAATAAATTTACTAATTTTTATTTATATTAGTGTTATGATCTATAGTAACATTGGATTCCATCAAATGGAATATTTAGTCATCATTTGTGTGTACGGAGGACAAACGTCTCACGAACCGATGTCATTCTTTCATTCATTACCACCTCTCATGGTTGGAATTAATTATGGATTTTTTCCATATTATATATATTTCATTTATGATGTACATATTCTTATTTAATTATTATATATTACAAAACATAATTTATTCCATTTTTTTGGAATACGGTAACATCGTTTATGAACATGTTGACTACTGCTACCATAAAGCAATGTGATTCTATCACGCATTACATGGAATGTGTTAAGTATGGGTTTAGTAAAAATATATTTTACATATTAAATAATAATTTTACTATAAATAAAATATATATATTTATTATTACTTTTCATTCCTTCAACATGACATGAAAATTGAGACAACGTTTTTCCGTACGTACATCATGACGTCTCCTTGAACGGTGTATTTCATTTTATTTTTTAAAATTTCATATAATTTTATAAATAATTAGATACTAAGATTATATAATATTTATATCATGGTTTAAATTATGTATGTAATGTAATCATGACCCATTTATGATGACCAAGACTAGAAAATAAAAACATGTTCATAAAAGAAAGCGGTTACTACACAAAACGGAACATTGACAAGGAACTGTTAATAAATCTGTTACATAAATTAATATAAAAATTAAATATGATTTTTTGTAAAATAATATGGTTTTTTTGAAGAATAATAATAATAATTTTTTACTATACATGATATTTGAATGATTATGTAGAGTTTCATGACATAATGAAAGAGAATTTCAGTTCAAGTTCATATTTTGATGAGATACACATCATTTTTCCACCCATTTATTTTATGTGACTTATATATTTCTCATGAATTTATTCTATGATTAGTATCCATTAATTTATTACTATTTAAATATAAATTTTATTATCTCTATTTTATTGGATTATATGTTTCAATAGTAATCAAATTGCTATGGGAATTTTGTCTCAATTTTCTTTCTTTGAGAATCATGTTTTTTATGCACCTATATTATTTTACAAGGTGTATATAATTAAATTTGACATGTTATATAATGGATATCATTATTTGCAAGATATTTTATGCTTTATGTAATTTAATTACCTCATGTGGATTATGATTCATTGTTAATAACGTGTTATGAGTTAATTGCTATAATCTCATCATTTACCGAGATTATTTATGATTACGATTCGATTGATGAGAAATTATGATCCATATCTCAAGAACAATCATGTTTTAAAAATACAATAGTTGTTCATGATAAATTATTCAATTGGTTATTTTATTCCACCCATTGATACTAACCATAATTAAGAATTTTTTTTAGTATAATTTGACCTTAGGTATCTCTTTGGTCATAAAACAGTTTTATTGAAAAACCTTGTTTTAAATAATGATTTCAAATATTTTTTTTTTAAATAACCATTTAAGATAATTTTAGATTAAAGATTATTTTAAAAATGGTTTATGGTTGTCAATTATTCCTTTTATTTTTAAATATATTTTAAAATAAAAATGTTTTAAAAAATGTTTTATGTTTTAAATAGTGTTTTTCAATGAAAAAAGGTTACTTTCATCAAGAGTTTTTTTAAAATATCACTGAAACTAATTTTCCATCTATGATGATATCCATTGGTGTAACGTTTGCCTTTTTTATGAATCCAATGGTACCCTTAATTTTATTTTTTTTAAATGTTTTATGATTTTATGGACTGAAATTTATAAAACTAGTTTCTCTTCCATGAGTTTTATTCATTTCCAACCAGGTTTTTTTCACAGGTTATGAAATAATGAAAAAACTTATGAAACCTATCACTCTTCCATATGTTATGATATGATGACATGATTATGATACCCATTTCAATTCATGGGTTATGAAAAGATGATTATTTATGAACTTGTGTCACATGTTTGTATGATTTCATTATGAAAGGGGTGGGACCTATATCTACCACTAATGCATTAGGTATTGATTTTATCTGATGATATGGAGATGGATAGATGAGGAATGAAATTGGTTCTATAATGGATTTTTTTTGGAAAGATGGTATTGGGAGTGAACCATTACTACAAAAAGGTTTGTGGAGTGAACCCATTCCTATTATATTTCCTTATAAATGAGACTTGGATACTATAGAAAAAATATATATGTCCCATTTCTTATTACAATGTTATTATTTCATGGATTATACTCTTGAATACATTATTATTAATGTCTTATGAAGTACCAATATTTATTACATTACTCCTTATTATGAAAAATGATATGTGGGGTATGGTATTAAAATGTTATGATAATGTCCTCATACAATTATACTCATGATTAGGCTTATAAGTCTCCCTTTATTAACCTTAATGAGAATTTGAGCTCACCCTTTCTTATGTTTTTATTAATCTGGTTATGAATATTGTATTATGTATTATTTTATTTTGAAGGGTTCCAGTCATGGGGAACTTAGTTTGAGATAATGTGGATCACATATGTAAAAGTGTATTTGATTCCATGTTTCCTAATGAACTATACCAATATGGTCATTGGGCATCTATTTGTGTAATTTATTTCAGTATTCCAAAAATTGATATAATTTCAATGTATAAGAAGAAAGGGAATATAAATTTTCTATCATAGTTATGTTTTAGCCAAACTTTTGAAATGCGGTCGAGAAAACCTTACGTAGATCTCTAAGATCATTTCTATAAGGATAATATAAGGATAAGTCAATGAAATGGAAAATGTCATATACTTTTGGTAATGGATAGAGTAGGTGGATTCTTAGAAATTAATCCCTTCTTGGATACTACAAGTGGATGTTTCTCTATAAAATATGTACATAAGATCAACAACCCCGAAAAAACTATGCTGAGAAAGACTCAATTGAGAGTTGGGGAATGAATATCTACCTTTCTACACACCTAGTTTGACACTCCTTAGGGATATTTGTTATAAATTCTCAAAAAAAAATTAATCGCCATGAATGATTTAAGGATAACATGAATATGAGTAACATAGTATAAACCAAAGGAGTATTATTTTAAATAATGTGTCATAATTTCTAAATACTATAATTCATTCTAGGATTATGAGGTTTACCACTGTGAAAATCACATCAAACATTATTTTTGGTTGGATATAATAAATGGATAGAACCGGAAGTAATGTCTTTAATACTAAGTGAGATGGGAAATGAAATTATTTTTCTCCTTTTTATATGAATTCAATTGGAGATGGATTGAGAAATATCATTGCTATGCACACACAAAATTCTAAAGCAATCAATCAAACTACACTATGAAATGAGATAAGGAGGAAAAAACATTCTTCTGAGCCCATAGTTGGGAGAATTAAAACTCCTTAAATGGGTCTTCTAATCCAATATTTTTTTGATAATGGATATATACATCTAAAAATATGCTCTTACTTCTCCTTTTTTTAGAAAATGAAAAATTCAGTTTCACTATTTATCATATAGTAGGTGAAGCAGATTAATGGTGGAATCTAATGAGTTAATGGATTTTTTATTTATATGTATATTCCTACAATTAATTGTATGAAAATTGAGAATGAGTTTTTCTAGTTATTGAAAAAGTATTATGACTCTATTTCAACCAAGGAAGATAATTTTACAAGACTTGTGTGGTATGCTTCAAGAATTATAATCCAACATAAATGTGTGGTAGACATGTTTATCAGTGTCTTGAATCCAAGAATCAAAAGGGCATAATCCATATGATACTTCTGTAAAAATAATGAGATTGTACACTTTGAAATTATGTTTTAAATAGATGTTGGATTTATGTATCAATCTCATGGTTTTGACAAGAATAAGTAGATGGGGTTCAAAAGAAAACTCTAAAAACCATTGAGTGAGGAATATGATATTTCATTTCGGTTCTATGTGTTGGAAGAAGAATGGATGAAAATGTCTTGAGGGGTTTAATAAATTCATTATGTGTGGAAGGTAAGATTATCAGGCATTTTATTTATAATATAATTGGATGATGTTAGCTAACAATTAATACTGAGAGAAAGCTACAATTAATGAACAACCCCCACACTAGTGCTTCATGTTTAATGAGAATGTGCATTATGCTAACCAATGAAAAAATAGAAGTTTAATAATGATAATAATCCTCAATAACCTCTTAATCCAAGGGAAAGGGTGAAATATCATTTCATCACTCATTCTGATGAGGGGTATGATAAGGGCGCGATGAAAGGTACACATTCAATAATGTCTAGAACTTGTTATGCCTTATTTTATTCTGGATCTACCAACTCTTACATAAAAAAATAATATAATAAGGGTGTTAAGATTGCACAAAAAATATTAGATATATAAAATTTAATGATAAACCAAAATGATGAGATGATTGCATCTCAAGTATGAGATTCATCTCTGGTTTTCCTTGGTGTGAAAGTGATTCCAAAAAATATTGGAATCTATACTATTGTTAAATTTTATGTCATATTAGGAATGGGTTGTCCTTCTATTCATAAATCCATCATCGATTATTGAGGAAAGGAAGTTACATTTGATATTTAAAAGAAACATATGATCTTAAATCAATGTGATAACAAGTATGGACATCATTTGTAGATTATATCTATCATATGGGTCATAATTCCATTTCATAAGGTTTTGTTACCTCAAAATGTTGGGTAATGACTCTACATTGCTGATATTCCTATTGTTTAGGAATTTGGGGATATATTTACAGAAGAGATTCCTACCTCTCCACCAAAACGTGATGTAGATTTCTTAATATAAATCATACACAGTTCCACAAAATTTCATATACTCCCTATTAAATTTCCCCATATGAGTTGTAGGAATAGAATAATAATGTCCCTGAAATCCTTTACAAGGGATTAATTCATACATATGTTTCACCATGGTGTTCACATGTACTTTTTTTTGAAAAAGAATGATGGATCAATGTGACCCAACATTGATTATCCGGAATTGGAAAATATCACAATCATGAACATATTTCCCCTTCCCCATATTGATGTTTTTTTTGAATGATATGGTAGATATCAGTACCTTTCCAAGTTTGACATTAATTCTTTATATCATCAATTGGGGGTCAAGAAGGAGGATACAACAAGGACAATGTTCCCTTAATGGTAGGAAAAAATTGAATATATAGTGATACCTTTTGTTCTTACTAATTCCCAAATAATAATTATCAATTGATTTTAATATTATGATAAGTTTTGGAATTAAGTATGTGAGATGGTTCCAATTCCTTTTCCCCTCAATGATAGAGATGATGTTGGTGGGTAACAATTAGATACTATTGTTATTTTATGTAAAGTATATCTTTCCTTGAGTGAAATGGTTATATTGAGAAAAATTGGAAATCTATGAGAAAAGAAAGTTGGAATTGAAATTAAAAATTTTGAAGAATAAAGAGGGAGATGATTAGACCTGGTATATGAGATTAAGCGATGTGATGACCGTGAGAGATATGGGGTTAGAGTTTTGTTGGGATGTAGGTAATGGATGGATTTCCATGCCACGAGGGATAAGATAGTGGATGATTATGGAGGTAAACTCTCATGACTAGGAATCCATTTTAATACAATTTTTATGAAATAAATAAATATGGAATTTAGAACCCCAATACTTTACTATATTTCCCTTTTAGAATAAATTTAATTTTTTTGATTGTCTTGATATACACAAAACACCCAATTTCTACAAAACACAATTTAGGTATGTTTTATTCAATAAATAAAATGCTAAAAATTTTAGAGAGTTTACATAGTATGTTTTTAAATTATTTATCCTATAAAATATTTTTACATTTATATAATATATTATGTAGACATAATATTAGAGAAACCAAATAAAACTCATAAAATACTATATATTTTTTATAAAAGCTGTTTTTAGCCATTTATTGCATAAAATTTATTAAATCAATATTTTCACCCCATTATAAATTTATTATGTAAAAATAATCATAATATTTTTCTGAATATCATAAAACATATATTAGGTTGATTGTTTGGTATTTTTATGTGAGGTTTCATATTTTAATGATAAGTGAAAAATAAAAAAAGGAAACTAGTTTTTCATATAGCATATTTATATGGTAAAATAATATTTTAATTTTTTTAAAAATTATAATAAAATAAAAATTTTATTAATAAATAAAACCAAGGAAATTATAATCAGTTACACTTTTAAATTCCCAATAAACACATAGAAAACTTTTGGACATTTTTACTTTCAAAACCTGCTTTGTAGTCCCATCTGTGCGATTACATTTAATTAAATTTCTTCCACTTATGTATATGGAATATAGAAAAATGGATTCCATATTAGGTGCATAATCATTTATAATTTATAAAAAATTTACAAGAGTCTCACCCCTCCTCCATTATAAAATGCCTTCATTCCTCTGACATTCTCGCACCTCTCATTACACTTATGATAAGCCAAACATGGCTGAAATAGATACCCAAAATAAATAACTTACTACTTGGATCCTCCCATTGGGAATAATTCAATCCATGGAAGCCTTTGGAAGAAAACCAAAATGAGTTTTACAATTAAGAGGTAGCATCTTTATTAAATCTCATTAATTTTATGTGTAGTCTCTACTACCTGAATTATCTATATTCTGTGATAATATTAAAAAAATCGTATAAAAAATATACCATTATATTTTTATTCTATGTTTTCTAACTTCACTTACATTCACGTGCATCTAATGGGTAATGAACATATAGTTTACATGTACGATGAAATACCACCACAAAAAATGATGATTACTAATTTTTCAATTACTACCTCTAATTTTGGACATTTTTATAGAAACTATATTAATATATTCTATATATTATTATTATTATTATGTCTTTCATATTATTTAAGTCTTTTACTACACATATCCTTATTCTTCTGAATTTGTGTAAAAATCATAACATCATTTGTGGAAGTGCAGACTATAGTCCCCTCAAAGCGATTTGATTAATTCAAATGATACATGAAATGTATAAAGGATGGATTAAATTAATAAAATGTGACATAAAAACCATCTATATGATATTAATTAATTAATTACATTTCTATAAATATAATGTACTATTATCAATATTACCCTTTCTCACACCTAAAAAGTGAAACATCATTCATGGACGTGTGGACTACCGCCTCCATGACATGATATAATTTCTTTTTAAATAAAAATAATTCTACATATAAATATATATGATTAAATAATATGGTATTTATTATATAATTATTATTTTTTAAATATTTATGTCACTAAATTTCTTTTTACAGTGATGGTTGAAAATTTTGAACGTTACGGATGCGTACGTACGTCCTACAGTCTACATGATTGTAACATTGGTTTATTCTTCATTTCCATATTTTATGATTGGATTAATAAGAATAATTATTTTAAAAATATTGAAATTTTTTCAGGATTAATATTATGGATATATTTATATAAAGACTCCATTGACAATAGTTGACCAATATGTTGGTTTTCACACATAAATCGAATTAGGAAAAAACACCATAAATAGATATAATTGTTTATGTAGTAGTATACACCATGTTAAAAAGTGAGATTAACTTTATGATATACAAGAAAAAGTTTCTAAAGAAAATAAATATTTATCATAATTTTTTTTATTCCGGAATAGAATGATATACGAGACAAGTCAGACATAAGGTAGGGGATTTTTGTCTCACATTTATTTCCATAAGGCATATATTATAATTGTGCACCAAATTCATTATATATGGTTTATATACTTCAACATTGACATATAATATCATTAATTTTCTTATCTTCATGGTATTTAAATGTTTATTTTTGTTTTTTACCTCTGGTATTTCCAATTCATTTGCTACCACATTGGTAAGAGAATTTCAACTATTTTTTCTTTCCATTGGCACTTCTATGTTATTATTCTCCCATTAACTTTTATTTGGTGTATATAATTCCTTTTAAAATATTATATCATTAATCTTTTAAATATATTATTACATTAAATTCCATTTAATGTAATACATTCATGTGAAATATTATTTAAAGGTTTTAATGTTGTATAGGACACTATGGAATGTTTAAATATTATTATCATCAAGAATGTTCTTAATGGTTATCTTTGAAATATTCATTTCCTTTTCGGATTGTTGAAATAAAATGAAATATTCACATTATTATAATAATTTATAATGGGAAATTTACATGAATATACATATTCTCATACAATGGATATTAGTATTTCCTAAACCGTATTCTATTTTACATATGGTCTCTAAATTTACAATTATTTGATTATTTGGGGAAATATTGAATTATTTGTATTCTTTATTAAAAAAGGGTATATGATAAGGTTTATTAATATTTCGAAAATTAGATATAAGGAATATATTTGGCCAAAAAAGACGGATGGATCCTGGAATCATTGAAGCTCCTCAATGCATTGACATGTGGTAATTAGAATAATAAATTGGCCAAATTAAACGAGTTTCAATCCAGTGTTATAAACCATATTGTGAAAGGTCTTAATGGTATAGGTTTTTATGTTTCCAAGACATGATTTACATTAATAAATAATTTCCACAATTTAGACTCAGTTATTATTTATCCATTAAATTTTGCGTTGACATATATATGGATGTAATTCATTACCATATTTTAGATTTTTGACATGTGATTTGGTTTCTAACATTTCAGTATTAATTATTCCTTATCTAGTTATGTAAATAGCATGCCTTCTTAGTTAATTTTCTTTCCATATATATGGATATATTATTGTGTTTGTTTGATTTACCCTTGTTGATAATTCGAGCAGACCATTCGTATCTTTCTTTTCCTATGTTATGAATAAGAGAACATTGAATAAGATTACAATGTTGCCATTTATTTCAGTATATTATGTACCATGTTTTAATTTTTTCCCCCAATTTATTATGGGTAACATTTAAATAATCTGGTTTTCCATGAAATCTCAGTATATTGGACTTTTAGGATTTTATTCCATATGATATGGATAATGTAATAATATAATTCACTGGCTCCGAGATTCTATTAATGTTGTTTTACAATTGGTATCAAAGGACCTTTAATAACAACCAATGAAACTAGATTTACAAAACATATAATAGGGTACATAAACCAAAAATAGACATTGAGGGTTAGACTATAAGAACATCATTTAATTTTGGTATGTAATATATTATGTTGGTATTCTTAGAAATACATCAATGTCTTGATAGTAAATGTGGACATGGTTTTGAAAAAAATACCTATGAGTAATAACTCTAACAAGGTGTACTGGGCCTAACATGAGGTAACATGGTACATAAAAACATTATTTACACTACTCCTGGATAGACATTCTCATGATATATTCTTAGGATAATTCACATTTTATTTTCCTTCAATTGTGAAGGATTTAAATGTTATGATACACCCAGAGTAAACAATGTTAATGATTCTATTATTTATAGTTCATAAATTTATGTTATGGGTCATTTCATATTTGGAATTGTTTATTATATGCTAATCTAAGGCATAATTTTATTATAAATGGTACCGAGAAGGAATAATGGTATCAATACTCATGAAAAATGCAATGATTTCCCTCTAGGGGAAACCAATATGGCTGGAATTCAAACAAATAAAATTATAGTGATACTTGGGAAACATAATCATGTTATGAAAAATAATCGTTCCCAAATTTATAAACCTATTCCAAAAAGTTAATATCCAATGTTGGATATCTCTTTTCAATATAGGCCCCAAACATTTAGTTTTACAACTAATCCAATTGTGACTAATAAAAGGATTATGTCCCTGTAGAAGACATTTATCAACTTTGAATGTAGTGAAAATGAAAAGGTTACACATGTAGTCTATTTTCTCGATGGACAGGTGGATTTGTGTTGGCCTCTACTCTAGAATACAATAGTGGAGGAATAAATTTAATTAATTGAATAGAGAATATTTAAATATGTGTTGTTCGATAAATACTTCTCTCATGTTCAACAAATTGAGATGAATAGAAAGTTCCTTAGCTAATAGAAAAAGGAAGAAAATAGTATTGCATATTTTGAAGCTACATTTACTTGGCTATCCATGTATTCTTTAGATTATATATGAAACACATAGTGAATGATAAATCACATATTTGAAGGTATCAAACAAAATCCTTAAATAGGGATGGTTTTTAATAATTTTTCATCATATGAATAAATAGTTTTATCAAAAACAAAATGGAGAATGAATTTTCTAGAAATAATATATTCAAAAAAACCCTTGTCAAAGAGAGGTATTCTAATCACCAAGATAAATGGGTAACCCGAAGAAGATTAGGTTTGAGATATTCCCATCTAGTGAAAACTGTGCAAAAAAAACACTGTGAAATATTTGATGAGAATTGGAGTTTTCAATAAATGTGGATATAGGGGTCAATAGGATCACGAATGCAAGGGGAACAATCTAATCAATTATTTATAGTGCTCTAATTTTTGTGAGATGAGAAATTGTGAAATTTATTTCCCCACATTTTTTGGTATTCTACAATAGAAGAGGCCAAAACAATGGCCAAGCTTATGTGATTATTAATGTGGAGGTAGAAGTAACAAAAAACTTTGGGGTAGGTACATTAATCCTATCATCAAATTTAGCTAATGCATTATTTTATTCGGGATTTCCACATCATATATATCTACCCATTTCTGAAATAAAATTAGAAATTTCCCTTTTGATGTAATTAGAGAGTTTTCAGTCAAATCTCATAAGGGATGTATCATTTAATAAATGATGTTTCTATCAATCCTAATTATGACACATGAATTGGATTTATGTTCCAGCCATATAATCATACTGATTTTTTAATGTAATATTATTCTCAGTATGGACTGGATCTCAAAAAATGATGCAAACATTTATTCTAATATGAATGAAATTAAAATTCGTGATGAAAATGATGAATCAATAATATTTATAGTAGAACCTTCCTCTCATAATTATTACCTAGATACACCGCCATTAGATTTACTAAATTAAATTCATAGGGAAGAAGAGAAAAAAACATCTAATGATGAAGAAGGTAATCCTCAAATTGATAATATACCAATTGTGCAGGAATAAATTGATGTATTTCTTGAGGATTTACCTGGACACCCCTAATATCGTTGGTTGAATTCAAAATTTATTTTATCCCAAATGCAAGGATAATATCAAATACTATCTATATAATGGCCACATTGTAATTTTTAGAATTTTAGAAACAACTAGAGGATTTATTTAAGGATGGATTTATTCATCCAACTGTTACAAAATGGGGAGACCCTATTATCTTTTATAAGAAGAATGATGTATCCAGGTGGTTGTGTGTTCATTATAGGGAAACGAATTCTATAACAATAAATAAAAAGTATCCTCTACCTCAAATTGATGAATTTTTTGATCAATATTGTAGAGACCTAGTTTTTTTCAAAGAATCATCTCTGTTCTGGGTATCATCAATTGTGAGTAATGAATGATGACATTCTGAAGAAATATTTCTAGATAAGGTATGGAAATTATATGTTTATAGTAATTCTAGACGGTCTTACTACCAGACCCTTTATTTTTATGGACCCAATCCACAGAGTATTCAAGGAACATCATAATGATTTTGTCTTGGTGTTCATTGATAATATTATGATGTATTGTGAAACCTATGAGAACTGTTGAAATCATTTTCAGATCATCCTTCATAAGGGATGATTTATATGTGAAATTAAATAAATGAAATTTTTGGCATCAAAAAGTCCCATTTCAAGGTCATATTGTCTCCAATAATGGAAA
This sequence comes from Viscum album, assembly GCA_963277665.1. NCBI lineage: Eukaryota > Viridiplantae > Streptophyta > Magnoliopsida > Santalales > Viscaceae > Viscum > Viscum album. Next base: position 1,034,158,995 of record OY728121.1, on the reverse strand, counting down.
ATAGGTTGATCATCCAATAGAAAAGGCATTCATAGAATGTAATTTTTCTAAAAACACAACCGAGGTATGAAGATTCATTTGTTTGGTAAGCTACTATCAGTGTTTCATTCATAATTTTTCCATATTAGCTATCATGTTAACCATGATTTCATGTAAAAGGGTTATGTTTTCCTAGTAAAAGGAACATGAATAATGATTTGAAGAACTAAATAAAATATTATTCAATGCTACAATATTGACTCTACCATTTGGTAGTGAATGGATTTTTATATATAGTGATGCATCGAAGTGGGTAATTGGTTTTTTCATAATGAAAAATGATAATGTTATTACCTATTCATAAAGGAAATTAAAGTCTTGTGAATAAAACTATCTAGGAAATGATCTTGAGTTAGCATCTGCAATCGTTTCCTTGAAAATATTAAGTCATCATCTATGTATTGAGATACTCATGAATTATGATTTTCACAATAAACTACCTCCCATGGAAAGAAAATATGGTGGATGATACATTTTTTAAGAAGGATCGTGTGGTTTTAAGGAAAATGAGGATTGGGAAGGATCGTTTATTTAAGTATCTAATATAGATGTATATGGGAATTTATACGAAATTAGAGACATCAAAAATATTTCAAATTATTTAAAACATATCTTTATTAGAGAAGAAAATTAATTCATAAATTAATGATGAGTACTTTCAGAAGAATATCAATAGTGAGAATGAAGGTAACTTAGAATACATTGTTTATGAAGATAGTGTTCTAAAATTTGGGAAGAGGCTTTATATTCCATAAATATTTGATCTAAAAGAAGAATTTTTGGATGATGCTCATAAATAAAATGTATCCATACATAATGGTAGAACAATGATGTATATGGGTTAGGTGGACCACATTTTTTGGGATATCAGGAAGATGGAAATTGCAAACTATGTGCCGAGATGTTTGGTTTTTCAATAAGGGGATGTTGTTAGGAAGCATACTAAAGGAGTCATAGAACTGCTTACTATTACTGTGGGGAAATCTGATGAAATTAAAATTACTGTTTTAATGGGACATCCATGGGCTCCAAGAAATAATTATTCAATATGGGTTATAATTGATCGATTAACCAAATATGCACATTTCCTTTCTATAAAATAAGACCTTCATCTGAGCACCTCACAAGGATCAATATTAATGAAGTTGTAAGACGTCATGGTGATTTACTGTCAATTGAATCTAATAGAGACCCCCAAAATACATTATATTTAAATGAGATTATTCCAAAGGATCTTGACATCGAGCTTAATTTGAGTAATTCCTACCATATTCAAACTAATGGAAAGTCTTAAAAAAATTCAAACAATGGAGGAAAAATTGAGATCATGCCCACTTGACATCCAATGTATGTTTGATCAATACTTACCTTTACTGGAATTTACTTATAAATATAGTTTTCATTCATATTTTAAAATGGTTATCTGTGAATCATTATATGTTAAGTGGTGTTTTACTCCAACTCGTTGAGGTGAAGTTAGATAAAGGAAACTTGAAGGCCTAGAAATTTTTGAAGAGAAAGTGAAAAAGGTGAATGGAAAATTGAGTAACATGTACATCAGACCCTTCATGATTCCATGTGATAGGACAAGCTTTCAATAAGTTATCCCAATGGATGGGTTTTTTCGGGTTTGTTAGGAATGAAAAATGAGTCCCAAGTAAATCAATCCCTTTGAAATTGTTGAAAGAGTTGGAGTTGTTTATTATTCTGATGTGTCACCAAAATCTCAAAAGTACACAATGTGTTCTGTATATATATATATATATATATGCTAAGGAAGTCAGTATCAAACAAACACATGTAATCACCAATTATTAGATTGATTTGGATCATAACCATTCATACTGTGAAGAACCCATCAAGAATAATAATACCAGAGAGAAAATATTTTAGAATCATAGGACTCATCTTGTAATTTTACTCTGGAGAAATCAAATAATGGATGAAGCCACAAGTGAACCAATGGATTATACAGAGGATAACCAACCACATATTTTTTAATTAAATAACACTGAAATATTTTGGATAAATTTTTTATATTATGGGATAATTTATTACCCTCATACATAAAAAAAATTTCCTTTTATTGTAAATTTTATTTTGTTTGTAGCCTTTCAATACACACAACAAGCTATTTAAACAACACACTATTTAATTACATTTTTCATGATCAAAAAATAATAACAATTTAAGATAGTTTATATAGTAAATATATATATTATATATCAACTCATTTATTTACACTATTTTAATATATTTTATAGGCATTATATAATAAAACCCAAATAAAACACATAAAATACTATATTTTTTATAAAGGCAGTTTGGCCACCTTTTGATGGAGAATCCCTTTTAAGTCATTTTTTACCCATTTATAAAATTATTATGTTATGATAAAATTAACATTTCGATGAATAACATAAAAATTATCTTAGGGTGATTTTTTGGTATTTTTATGTGTAGTTTCATTTATTAATGAAACATGAAAAATATCGATATGTAATACAAACCTACTTTTTCATTTATTTTTTATATAGATAAAATATATTTCAAATTGGTATTAAATATTAATTAGATAATATTTTTATCAATTTATTTAATTAATTTCATTATATGTAATTTCACATTAGAATTGACTATAAACACATAACATATTGTTGGACATTTTGACTAAATCGTGCATTATTTTCCCATCAGCTGGATAATTTTTAATGTAATTTCCTCCAACTATGTGTTTGGAATTTTTAAAATGGAATAAATATTTGTAATAATCATAATTTATAATTTCTAATAAGGTAAAATTAGTTTTTAACAAAAAATATTAGTTAGAATAATTAAAATTAATTTCAAGGACTAAGGTTAAATTATTCTTAATTAAGAACAAAATCATTCACTTGAAGAATAATATGATAAATAAAAATGTTTGAAATTAATTTTCTAGATATATTTCAACCTTATCCTCCCATGAATAACTACATTTTGTAGGATCCTTCCTTTGAAAATATTACAAGAGTGCCACTCCTCCTCCATTATAAAGGGCCTCAATTCCTACCCGTTCCCCACACCTCTCAAGACACTGAAATTCATGAAAACACATCCAATATATCTCCAAAAAATATTTCCCGGCTCCTTAAATAATATTCTTTTGAATAAATAAATTCAATGAATCCTTTTTGTGACATCCAAAAGGATTTACCCGATTAAGAGGTAAGGCCTTTCCTAAAGCTCATTAATTTTACATAAATTATCCAATCCATAAACATCTCTTTATTACAAGAATAATATAATTAAAACGATATCCTAAATATAATAGTTTTTTTATTTTAAGTCTTTAACCTAAACATACACACACATACATCTAATTAGTAACACACATATTGTTTACATGTATACTAAACTACATCCTCACGAAACGATGATTGTTTGTTTTTATATTACCCCCTCTCATGGGTTATATTATGATGGAAAATATATTTATATATGTTATACATTATTTATTTTTGTATTTATTCACATATCCCTATTTTATAAAACATATTTTTATATATTCTCTTTCTTATAAAAATGATAACATCATTTGTGGAAGTGCAGACTACTATCTTGTCAATGTGATGTGACTCATTCACATGATACATGAAATTTATAATGGATTATTTTCATTAAAAATATGTTTGAAAAAAAATATCTATTTTGTAACTAGGATATAATTAAAATTTTGGAAATATAATATATCATTTTAATTATTACCAATTCACAAGTAATAAAATTGAAAACGTCGTTCGTGGACCAATGGGCTACCACCTCCTTGACACGATGTTATTTCTTTTACATTATAATAAGTCTACATAAAACTACATATGAAAATATAATATTTTATTTATTATATATTTATCATTCTTGAATATTTAATGTTACTTACCTTCATTATACAATGATCATTGAAAAATGGGAGCATTACTCACGCGTACGTACGACATACCCTCTCCAGGATTGTAACAATGGTTCATTTTTCAGAACCCTCTTCAATGATTCGATTTAAATGAAAATTTGATGTAAAAATATGATAATTATTTCCTGAATATTATTCTTTATATTTTTATATAATGACCCATTTAACTATAGTTTACCAAACCGGTTGTATTTGACTTATAAATCAAATTTGGTCAAAACACCTGATGTCAACATTTTCGTTTAAGTAGTTTTATAAGCCAGTTAATAAGTGAAATACAAGTTTTGATGATAATAAAAAATTTCCTTATGAAATAAAATATCTAACATATTTTTTTATTCATTAATATAAAGAAATATGAGATAAGTATGAATCAAGGTAATGGATTTTTTTTCAAAATTTTCTTTTCGGGTGGCATACATTATTGTTTTTTACCAAAAACACATATATATGGTGTACGTAATACCACATTGACTTATAATATCATGAATTATATTATCTTAATTATATTAAAATGTTTTATTTAATTATTACTACCTTTGGGGTTTCCAATTCTATTGATACCAAATTGTTAAGTGAATTTAGTCCTAATTTACATTCCATTGGTACTTATATGATATATTTCACCAATTGAATTTTATTTTGTCTTTATACTAAATTTTGAAATATTATATCATTAATATCCTTAATGTAATTATATTTTAATATTCATTTAATGTCATTACTCCATGGGTAGTATTACATAAATTGTTCAAAGTGGTATGGGACACTTTGTAATATTTAATGATAATTATCCGCAAGAATTTTCTTAATGGGTAACTTTTATATCATCACTTCCTTTTATGATTGTAAACATTTTTGGTGAAACATTCACATTATGGTAATCATTTCTAGTTTTATATTTAATTTAATACCCATATTTTCATACAATGGATATTAATATTTCTTAAACCGTATACCATTTTACAAACAATGTATACTTTAACAATAATTTGATTATTTGGGTAAATATTGATCATTATGTATTCATTATTCGATACGTTTATTTTATCAATAATATAAATTTTCATTCCCCATGTTATAAAGAAGAGAACATTAAAAAATATTCTCATGGATGACGTTTAATTTAGTTTATTGTGTGGCATGTTTTATTTTGTTTTCCCAATGTATTAATTGTATCATGTTTTTAATCAGGGTTTTCATGACTCCTAAACCCATTGGTCCTTAAATATTTTATTCATTTTAATAATTTCAATGTAAAAAAATAATGTACCATATTATAGATTCTAGGGTTGGGTAGTTACATGGACCCCTTCCAAGAGTCATTTCTGGTATGGGTATGAACTGTCGTATGTAGTGACTCTTAGAAAAGACATTGGATAATGATAGTTAGGCCAAGTTTCATGGGGAATCAGTTAGAAAATTGTGAATTTTGTGTTATGTTTCTATATGGGAGTTTTTCAATTTAAAAAATAAACCTTACTTAGTTATGTCCCACTCATATCCTTTAATCAGAATATATATCCGAAATATAGAGGAATTAGGGAAATATAATGGGTTACTGGAGTCACCCCAACCTACAATCATGAAAACAGTTCCAATTGACACGGATAGACCTTCCATATTCCTCACAGGTAAATATAATTTCTTGGATATTGATATATGATTTAGTTAGTAGTTCATGTAGGATGAGGATACGATATGGTTATCATGATTGTTATTCTAGAGGTGATGCAATTTTATTTTCAATTATTCATTATACACTATATAGTATGAATTTTATTTTTATGTAATTATTTCTTATATTTTATATATTTTTAATAGATTTTTATTTTTTTCTCATAATATAATAATATAATATATTGTATTCAAGAATATTTCATCTCTATCCTCTACTTATTGATTTCTATGGTTTTCTGGTATAACCATCATTTGTATGGGTTACTTGAAATAATTTATGTATTAATTAATTAATCATATGAATTGGTTTAACTATATTAGTCTTCCTGAAACTATCATATCCCTCATTGTAACATTAAAACCTCCCTCAAAAGTTGAGGTGTTATTGTGATCATATAGAAAAATATCTTGGTTCCATTTGAGTGATCCAGTATGATTCATTAGAATGTTGTGTCAATGAAGTGTTTAGAATGGATATTTCTAGGTATATGTTGATTTAGGATGATAGAAGTCAATAGGTACACTGGTCACATAACACAACTAGGTAAAATTGGTTGAATACAATGTTATTTAGAGAATTTATAGATTATTAATATGATTTTTTGGTAGTATCATTTGTTTTGTTTCAATTATATTCCCAAGTGTAATGGATGAGACATTGGGTGAATCATAAGGATTACTTGAGAGGAAATTTATTTTAAATTTATCATGTTAGTGTCATGAGATTATCATTGTAAAAGACACTATGTTTGATGTTTTATGACATGTTTCCTCACTATAATCCATATTTAATTGAATCATAATATAATTTAATTGGTGTTTAATCATATATATTATAATCTATTATTTTATTATTATCGATATGAGGCTCTTGTTTGATCTATTGTGATTTTTTATATTTATAGATCAAAATGTAATTATTTTTTAGATGTCTTGTTTTTTAATAAATCCAAGTATTAAAAGAACATTAATTTTGTGGAATGAGGGGCATGTAAATTTGTTTCTAATGTTGGTTTATGTTAAATTCCAAAGGTATCCACTGATTTTTATATGGTTGTGATTTTATTATTTTTAAAAAAAGAGGAAATTTGTCTTCGAAATAGGATTCTATTTGGTCTTTAATATTATAATTTAAAAATTGGATTTCTATATTAGTTCTATTTTTGAGTAAATGAACTGTATAAGATCTGGATTTTCATATTTTTTTGGTAAATACCTATTGATTCCATTTGTTGTTATGAAAACTGATGTGAGTTTTGATGTGTGTATAGTTATTAGTGTTGTTCTTGGAATTAAAAAAATATAAATGTATGAGTAGTGATACAATTTTTATAGGATTTTATATTGGGATATTCCATATTATTGAATTTTTTTATCGAATTTCATGTCATGTTTTCTTAAAATTACGCATTAGTTGGTGTATTTTAGTTGAATTTTTTGGTTTATAAAATGCAATAGCTTCTGGTGTAGAACATTTTTCATGAGTTTAAGTGGATGGTTGGGATGCACTAGGGTTTTTTTAAGGTGTGATTCATGGGTAATCATAGTTTCTCAGAGATTCATGTGTGTTCATGTCTTGGGGTCAATGAAATTGTTATGTGGGAGTTCATGGATGGGAGTTTTTGGGTTCTATGGTTGGATATCAAGACATTTATTTTGTTGATTTTGTTAGTTGGACCACTTGGAATTATTTTTATTGGTATTTACTATACTAGGAAGTTCTATTAGTTATATTCGTGTTATGATATTAGAATCATTTAGTGAGGTGAATCGTACATATTTAGACGAATAAAATGTAAATATTTTTATGGATTGGAATCAATGGGTGTCTTTGGGAACAATCTTGGTGATTGTTTATCAGAATTTTATGTTCAGAGGTCATATGGGAGTGTAGTGATTATGTTCATTTTTAAGATTTTAAGATATGTGAAATGGATGATGGAAATTGGGTGTTTATAATTGTGGGTTGATAATATGGGTACCTCTGTGGTAAGGGGAATCATATATGTCACTGATATAAAACCATCTTTTATTAAGGTTCATCTGAATTTTTTAATAAGTTTAGGGATAGTTGAGAAGATAATGTAATGAATGTGAGTAGATAGACCCAATCATATATTCGAGGAGTAATGATTATTGTATTTAATTTATTCATGATGTTGTAATAAGGGGGTTATTTGATATGAGTTTTAGCTAGATCAATGGTGAATTGGCAATCATGAATGAAGTGTTACAATTTCAAGGTCCAATTTTGAATAAAAATAAAAAGTTTCACCTAGTGTCACATTGGAATATAGTTTTATTGTTCATTTGTTTTAGTTACTCCTCATAGTTATTATATAGGGATCATATAGATGATTTGGTTATGTGATTCTAGGTGACAATGGGCACATTGGGTGGAGATTTTCTAGGCGAGGAATAAATATTTAGTATCTTAAATAATGGATTTGGTGACGTTGAAACCATATCAGTAGCATCGTTTGGGATATAGTTGATATTGTTTTAGCATCATATGGAAATTTTTGTTGGAAAACTAGTGTATATGGGAAAGGTGTTTTGAATTATAATATAGAAGTTCCCTCATTATTTTTGGATGAGATATGGATGGTATTTAATGAATTAGTGATTGAGTATATTTAGATGTATCAATTGGATTATTAGGGGATGAGTAGCCCTCTGGAGTTGAATTTTAAATGACCCACATAATTACAGGTCATGAATTATGAGGATAATTTGATTGATTTGTCGGGGGAGGGTTTCTTTTTCAAAATTAGGTCAGAAATTGGGATTCCAAACATTTTTTTTATCAAATTTTGTTATTTGATGTGGTTTCATACATGGTGGATTCCATTAGTGTATGGGTGAATAGAAAACTAGATACAATGGGCCAAACTACTAAAAATTTTAATATAATTACTTTCAAAAAATAATAGGTGTAATTCACACTGTGAATATCCATTTAATAGTCATTTTTAAATGTATATGGTGGAATGTAAGAGGTATTTCTAACGAACGCCATACAAGAAAATTCTATAGGAGTCTATTGTAGAACTATCGATGATGTAGGGGGTATTTTTTCTTAGGTCTTGTTAATTTATGATCCCCTTCACCATGTTGTGAACTATTTCTATCACATACTTTTATTTGGGAAATGTGATAAGATTTTGAGGTGTTAATTTAATGAACCCCCTCAGGATCATTTTTTTCTACCTAATACAGAGGGGGTATCCTATTTTTATCTTATCTCCCAGTTCCTTTTAGTTTTTGGATATCTAGGGTATTATTATGTGTCATTATGGGTAATTTAGGTATGATCCCACCCTCTCTTAAAAATCTTCATCTTATCCTTTCAAGATAGATTTGAGTTCAAGTCGTTGATGATATCGATAAATGATTTTTCAAAATTTTTGAAGCATTATTTCTCTTGATATGGATTTAATGTTAGGATCATTTTTGATTATTTAGGAGGAGTAAATTATGTCATATTTGTAAATTTACCATAAGGTATGTTTCTTGGGGAGTTATTTTTTTTAAATTTGGTTGATATTGACCCTGAATCCAGATTTTTAAAATGATTATTTTTCATCTATTTGGTTAGGTTGTGCATTAGGAGGGGACCAAATATCATTGTATCATATTTTTGTTCCGTACATAACATCAATGAGTTTGGATTCAATTATTTGGACTAATAATTTTCATTTGAAATTATTATATTCTTGATGTGATTTTTTATGATATTAGTGCCTATAGACACAAAGGAGGTTTGTAAGAGTCGAAAATTTATATAAGAATTATTTAATGAGTAATGTGGAATAAATTATACTTGGACGCCTGTTCAATTAGTATTTTTATGTTTATACATGAGAATTTATATTTTTTTTTTCAAATTTCATAATTGAGTGTTCACTTAAGAATATAATTATAGGATCATGATTGCCTTATAGACATCATGGTCTACAAATCATTCTAAGATGTACAATGATGAATTCTAGAGAATATGATTTCTAATGGTCCTATTTATAGATATCATAGAAATTTTTTTAATTATAATTAGAAAATAACTTTATTTTTAAAATTTATATTAAATGTATTATTGTCTTAAAAGGGAATTAGATGGGAAATTAATTATTTTATAGGTTTTATGATATTATTTTGCAATAAATAAATGTATATGCTATATATTGGTATGATATGAACTTTTTAAGGGCATTTCATGACTTATAATATGTCTAATTTTTTTAAATAATTGTTGCGAAATGAAATTTTAGGATTTTTTTACTAGAAATTTGTAATTTTTTGGATGAGTTCTATCTGGACATGATAGGGAGATACATTGTATCATTACAAATGTTTTAATTTTTTGATTCATATTTTTTATTACTTATGGATAATAGTGATTCATTATGATGTGTAAGTTACATAATTGTAACTTATTTTCATTATAAAATATAAAAATGACTGTTTTATCATGATATATGTCATAAAATCTTGTAGGTTGAGATGTGTTGAGTCTTGTGTCTAGTTTTAAGTGAATAAAACTTTAACATTGATTTACTCATCTTATGAGATGTAATATGTTCCCATTTTAGTGTTTTATTTGTGTACTAATTGTACGCTTTAGATAGGAGAAATATTTAGTTTGGGGATAGGGTTCTGAGGCTTATCATCACCATGAGGTATATGGTGTTATAGGGAATCCAATGAGATGATTTAATTTTTTATTTGATGCTTTTTTCCTCCAAGAGTGAGTTGGTTTGATTGTGTATTAAGGGCCATCCATAACCTAGATGGTTGGAACAGATATAATGAAATTGTTATAGATGTGAGTGAGATGAATATATTATGAAATTGAGATAAGATGTAGGATATCCCACAGTAAGATGGGATATATTTTGTGATGGGCTATGTGTTATGGATAGATTTCCATACCTTGTATGACAAGATAGTTTCTTTACCATGATTCAAATTCAATTGATTAATAATTTATGTTTATGGAATTGATATCAAATCGAAAATATATGGCACCCTTCCCAGATTCGGAAATGGTTTAGTACTCATTACTTTGTCACTCTTCCTTCCAGCAATGTCCAAAGTAATTATGGTCAAGTATCATGGTTCCCTTGTTAGTAGATGAATATCAAAATGTGTTGTTGTGTGTGAATTGTGGGTAAGGTGTTAGGTGGTTGTGTTTCAAGTACATTACTAGAATATATATATATATATATCTTTAACATCCACTTGATCACAATTTCACTCAGTATTGTCGTGCCCTTAGGGATTCCAACTGTCTTATTAGACTCATCCCCAAATGAAGTACAAATCATATGCTACATTGCAAAATGGTAGAAATTAATGATTTATCTTACAAAAAATAAATCTATAAATTTTAGACTCATGTTTCAATTATATGTAGATCAAGCATGTTGATTTGATAGGATGACTATGTAATTTTTCCAAGAGGCCACGTAGTTTAATTTTCAATTTTTTCATCCTTTACTAAAAAGTATTTCATTTATTTATATAGGGTTCTTAATTTGATATTTATTTATTTCTTCATCTCTGTTATTTTTTGGGGCATTATATATATAGTTTTTTTATTATCATTAATATATGGATGGGACCATATCATCTCCCTCTTTTATAACAATATTTTTATTTATAATTTTTTATTAAATAGTCATTCAATTTTTTGTAGATTCGTGATTAACCTATTGTCCTTGTATTATAGGGAAAATTCTTCGGATAATTATCTTTGGGCCTCAATGTTACTCCATTTCCAATAGAATATGGGGAAGAGTTCCTATGTTAACGTATCAATCACTTTTAGGAACATTTCCGGAAAAATATGATGTGTTATTAAAAGGGACATTGAGATGTCAATGTTATCTATAAATCAATAGTGTTTTTACTACTGACATTGAATACAAAATTATTAAATTCAATGATTATATTTTAAGGATGGTTTTAGAAATAATATTTTATGATTCATATAAAACTGTGATTATTTAAATGACTTATTTTGAATAATAACCAATGTGTTAATATGATGTAAAATTATATAATGATTATCACTCGAGTAAAAAGTATAAGGTTCACTTTGTTCAAAATCAATGATCCAAATATTTCTTATTATTTGAGAGTCAATGAGGACAATGTGATAAGGAATTTAAGTATTTTGTTTTTTATTCAAAAAACTTTAATTAGAACATAAAATTATCATGGGGTAATAGAACTACCCAAACTGAAGAAAAAAATGATAATTTTATTTGTGAAAATTTTGGTAAGGCAAATATGATTCATAAGACTCCCAACAGTGTGTCATTTTATTTCACTTGGAAACTTGAGGTAATTCATAATTTCATATTTTGAATAACAATAAAAATTTTAACCAAAGGTGATCTATAATTTATAACATGCATTCATAATTTACCATGAATAACCTATGTAATGTTCATAAATTAGAATTATAATTTCCTTGTAATTATTAATATATTCTAGAGGCAAGTTAAAAGATCGATGAGATTCAATATCAAATTTGTTTGATATGATAATACAAATGGGTTCACATATAATTTATTTAAAATTTATCCTTATATATTGGTAGTTAATCAGAATTACATTTCACCCTACAATATCTAGTGGAATGGGGTAGTATGATGAATTAAGTGGAGTATTATAGAAATGGATGAGCATTGTTTCATGAGAATAAACTCTCTAAAAATTCTATATAGAAACAAAATCTCCATTTGTATATATAAATATTAGTGGATATCTGAAATATTAAACAAACACGACACCATCTAAAATTTGATAAAAATGAAACTCAACATTGATGTACACTAATGTTTTTAGTCTATTTTATATGATGTTCAAAAATACAAGTAAAATATTAGGAGAATGTTGAAGAAGGGATATTTGTGGGATAATTATATAAAGTTAGAGGATACATATTCTAGAATAAAAGGGTTTGAAAATTTGTGGATTGTTTTTATATTAAAATTATTTAATATTAACAAAATCATAGTATACAAAATAATTTTTTTTATTAATTTCAAAATTTATTATTTTATATATTTCATGTAAAAATAATAAATATTTATATATTAAACTATTAATATTGATGTTGAGTCATATGAAATAAGTTAATGGTATTATGATTCTACAAAAGAGATACTGTAACACAATTGATTGAATAATCATTAATAACTATAAAAAATCACTAAAAATATTGATTCCTCAGTGAATTATAAAATATGATAGATAATGGATAATTCAAAATAACTTATATCTTAGATAGAGGAACAAATAGTGGAAGAGGATGTTATTAATTGGCAGTGGATAAATTCCCAATATGAAGTAATCAACCTTAGAGAGAGGGATAAACAATATAATTATTTTAATAGACCTAAAGTGATATTATTATTGAAACCATGTGGGTATTCATAAATAATCTTAATTAAGAATAAAAGGTTGATAAATAAGTTCTTTATATATTTTAAAATGGTATTCACAAATTAAAATGATAAAATTTGAAGAGATATTTTTATCAATTATAAGACAAGAATTAATTAGAAAGTTTATTTTAGTGACATTAAAATGATAAAAAATTGTACTAGTTGGATATGATATGAATGTTTTGGAATGAATAAATAATATAACATATTTGTGTTTAGAAACATAATGGTCGCACACTTTAAAATGATTTTTGTATTCTAATATCATTAATTAATAACTTTTTTTGCTTAAACTATTCCCACATATCATAGTACTAAAAAATAAATATATTCAAGGAGAAATTAAAATTTATTGATGTAAATTTTGAAAGAAACATTATTTGTGGAGGTTATGACCAAATGTTCTATGATTTTCTATGTTTATATTGATGAAGAAATTTTTTTAATGTCGAACTTTTTATGCATATGAAAAAATTCAATGTAGATAGAGAATCATTTTAATAACTCAATGCATGGTGAAATGAGATACATTATAAGATTATAAGTTGAATAATAAATTTATATATATATATATTATCCAAAAAAAATTCATAGGAATTATTGAAATGTACGACAGGAAAAATTAAATATATTTCTAACAAAACATTGATGTTGGTCTGAGATTGAGAAAATATGACTCAAGAAATATATCTAATAAAAAATTATAAAAATTATTAGAAGATTAATTGATTTTATTACATCAAAAAAAGATATTACACATGTTGTGAAAAATATCCTTGCTACTGAATTAATACTCATATATATGAAAGAAAAACATATCATTGATCAGATATATAAATTAAGGGGTGAAATGAATCTTCTATGCTTCAGTGTTACTGATTGTGTTTATCATTACATTTATACAAATTCTCTATATAGTGGAACATCATTTTTATGAAAATATTGAATAATATTGAAATGTATGAAAAATAATTATGTATGATTGTGTATATAATAGGATTTATATATTGGTGAAACAGATTCCCATACATAAATAATGTGGATGAATGTGTTATTGTATTATATGACGGTATATTTAAACATAAATTTTATTATTTATTATTATAGTTAATGTATTATAAATCAGTCTTTGAAAACTATTCATCATTAAAGATCTATTAATATTGAACCCAAATTTCATTTCATCAAGGGTGAATGTAGCCAATTGATATTTGATTCAGAAAAAATTTATCCACAAAAAGCATATTTTTGGTGTGTTTACCAAATATATTCTATGGGAAAATATTTCATAGTTAATGAAGAAAGATATTGGTCATCCATCCCCTTTCCTTTTAGATTTTTTGGAATGTATATCCACAATGAATTTGATTCATTAATTATTGTGGAGGGATTTTAACCATAAATGAAATAAGATAAAGGCTCAGAACTATATCAATTTTATTATTAATAGAAGAATATGTATACTAACAATAAATGGGAGAAATGTTTAGTAATTATGATAATTTAGGTGGATACTATCTATGTATCGTTTTTATATATTTAATATCCTAGAGAGATATATATATATGAAAATATAACATTTTCATTTATCTTAGTGTGTTATGGATTTTCCCTAAAGAATATTGCAACATTCCAGGGGGGTGTTTATTTAATCCATTATTGATAGCCAAAACTCCAATATTTTTCAATTCCTATGATATATGTTTCTTTCAATATCCCCTCTATATGATTTTGATATATATTAATTAGAGTATTAGTTCTTTTATTGAATGTAACACTCAAATAACATTTTGTTTTTTATTGTGAATTCTAACATGTAGTAATGAATTAATTACATTAAATGGAACAAGGGTTATTATATATGGATAAAATGAATATTTTAATAAATGGAGTTGATGAATGATATATAAAAGGTTGAAATACACTTATATTAGGTGTGAGATACCAGTGAAACATAACTAAAAATATCTCCATCCATAACATCCACTTTTAATATGGTAATATATCTAAAACCCCTTTACAATTGGAGATTCCTTGTGAAATATCCCTGGATCCATTGGTTATTGTTCCTCCTTCCAGACATGAGGCATATGTGTGATACTTCATGTGATCACTATCAAAGATCTCCTTTGATGATGAAAATGGATACTTCCGATATTCAGAACATTAATTATATTATTTTATTTTATGGATATAAATATATGTTAATGTTTGATTCCACAGGGACATATCATTCTATGTCTAGGTCATCATCCATTACCACTGGTCATATAATTATCAAATTAATAATATACACAATATTAGCATGTATTTCATCAATGATTAAATGTGATTAATCAATGTATTCAAAAAATATACATAACCACATATTATTGAAGTCCTCATGGTATAGTTGTAGTTTATTATAAATTAAATGATAACTAGAAACATGTTTTAATGAAATAAATGGAACAACATTGAGTAGTTTATCTTTAATGTTAATATGTCTTACATTTACATGAAAAACTAGTTTATGCTTGCATACAACATAGTTAAAGACACCACATGGTTTCTACTTTTGGGAGGTTACATCACCATTTAACTCAATGTATTATCTTTTCCATTCTAGTTTTTTTAAGGGAAACCCATTGGATATAATTATGTGAGATATTTTAGGTAGGGGATATATAAGTTATTCTATTACATGAAGGGTTCACATTAATGGTAAAGGATGTGTAACCTTACGTAGCATGCATTTTTTAAGGTTCACAAAAGTATAACCATATATCTACTACATACGTAAGGGTACTTCGTCATCATACCATCATTTAATGACATAATACCTTAAGGTAGATGGATTTTTTTTGATAAATATTTATTATGGTTTATATATTTTTATTATTTTGAATTTCTAATAATAGAATTATAATCCTTATTTAAATATTAACAAATTCCTATTTGTTTGACATGTTTTAATAAATAAATATATTCAATATTTTTTATGATAATTGAATTATGAAATTAATAATATTATTTATATATTACCTATAAATAATAGAGAGAATAGTTTTTAAAATTTTAAATTCATTATATCGAATATTCATAATGAATATATTATTAATGAAATGTTTAAAAAATATGAATTTATTAAATAGACTAAAAAATTTACCCCATGTATGAATATGTGTAATATTCATTTATTTTTAAGTCATTACTTACTTTATTATTATATAAAAATATTATGTTTAGAATATTGTGCGTTCATTATTTGTGTCATAAATTGAATCCAAGAGATATATCCATGTATTACATGCTAGGTATGACTCCATAAAAATAGTTTTCTTTAACCATGAAATAATTTCATATTTTAATTTATTAGATTTAAATTTTTTATTGATATTTTTTGGTTATATTGGTTGTTTGGGATATATGGAATTGAGTAATATTTTATGAAAAATCCCCCTAATCAGGGGACATGGATAGGGACATCATACTAGCCTATAAGTGTACTCATTTTGTGGAATGTTGAATAAGTTTGGATATATATTTCATTAATATTTAATCATGTGGTGATTATCAATAAACTATTATGAAATGATTTTATGTTAAATAGATTATATACAATATAAATATGATTTATTTGGAAAGTAATGAATATCCATGTCTTTTTTGTGAACTAAAAACACATAGGGGTTCTATAAAAGTTATAAATTGATGTGTTGAGAATTTATTAATTTAGAATAAAGAATATGTTTTTCGAAAACTAAATCAATATAAAAATGTATTTAAAAATGCATAATTAATGTTAAGATAAATATTGAATGAGGTTAAGTTTTATGGATTTAATATGAATATAACATATATTAAATAGAAGTGATTGGAAAATACCTAAAATTTATATTTTGAGATTCCGTCCTAATGTTTCAATTTGTTGAATCTTAATCATACAACAACTTATGAAATTATTATTATAAAATCCCCTTGATTTAATTTTTTAATAATTGAAAATAACGAGTCACTATAGATTGACTTATTGGTAGGTCATGAAAAATATGGGTTCCCCTATATTTTCCGCTGATTTCTTTTTCAATTGTTTTCTTTTTGTTGCACTAATTAGTAGACCCGAATAGGTTTTGGTTTTACAATGTTCCGACCCATGGTCCTTATACCGATTCCACATGTTGGTTCATTACATGACCTCAAGTGTGCCTCTTCATACTCCATAGGTTATTGAATAACATAAGAGGTATAATATGTTATTTCTGTAGACTATACCCTATTTATTAATGAATCGAAACATCAAAAAATAAATATGAAATATAACAAAGTTACTAGAATAACCAATAATCAACGAAACAATAAATGAATAAATTCAAAACAGGGAACATGACCAAAATAAAATCAATTAGATATGTCATTCAATACATCTTTCCAGTGAATACCCAAACTAATGACCATGTGTCATCTCCCACGTTGGTCCAAATTTTATGTTCGGTTCCCACATCCATGATCCATAATGAATCCCTACTTAGTTAAGCCAATAAAGACCCCGACCCAAGTTCCCCAGAGCAGATGCCTTATTTTATTACATTGGTATAATAAACCTGGAAGTCATATCATGAAGGACTTAATAGTTTAGCTGTTTTGAATAACCATATAAAAATATAAGTTTTATATTACAACGTGAAATGAATAACAATATAGAAACATCATTGGTGACCTCCATTACTCTTAGATTATCTCTAAAAGTCATTCATAGTATATATCTTCTCATCCTGGGGAAAAATAAAATATAATTATGGGAAGATCTCAGTTTATCATAAAGTGGATGAAAAATAGTGAGAGCTAATATAAACATTAAGGCATGGTTACTAACTAATAATACATTCATTAGAACACATTATTGAGCATAATATGTTAATAATAGAACATGAATAGATAATTCAATGAAAATTATCACATAAGACTGAATCTTAACAATGGATAATATACTAGTCGAGTATTCTAATGGACAATAAATTACTAATCATAATTAGGGAATTAATATGACAGACATAAATAACATACTGTCGAGGCCTTAGACAAGACAACTGAATATAAATAGTAATGGCATCAGCAAAAAATTCATTTCTTTTATTTCTCATGAAACCTACCAATGTGTAAAGGAGATATATAGTGACAGACCCAAAACATATTAAGTATAATTAATTACTCATATGAATAAGGTTAAACAAAAAAAAATATAAATATAAAATTCACGTAACATCCCACAAACTATTCACATAATCAATAAACATTCTCTGTAGTATGGGGAATTGTATTGAGACAGTACATACACAACAAAATGAAGCATAAAACATTTTGTAGAATATAGTACACAACAAAAATAATAGATCGATCTCAATAAATCAAAAAATTCAATAGAGGCATAGAGATAGTTTAAAATACTATAATAAAATCATCGAGTAAATCTTGATAAAATTACTCCTATAGTTTAAAAAAGTGTTTTTTTAAACATAATTATTATTTGACATAATTTTTTGTATCATACCAGTAATGAACTAATTCATATATTTATGAAATAATATATATTTTATAAAAATAATGGTGTCTTAAAAGATATTATATATTTTACATGAAAATGGATAAGAAATTGAGACATTCCATTTAAGCAGGCTTAAATATGAGGATAAATTGAGAAGAGATCCTTATTAATCATTCATTTCATAATAATGAAAAGATTATAAGATATGTATATATTTTGTTGGAATAATTAACTAAATCAATATTAATTATTTAAAAAATTGAAGAATTAAATTGGTTTATATAGGGAAAAAGCATAACCTAGATGAAAATGGTTATTCAGGATGAAACCCTTACCTTACGTTTGAATTTTTTCTGCACTGGACCATAATATCCTCGGTAATCAATTTTAGACCATTAATTAATTAAATCAAAAAATTCTATTTGTTTTTTATTTATTATAATTTTATTATATCCATTTCATGTCTTTTATATGAGTCATAAGTTCCAACTTTATTATTTGGGAGTGTTCATTTCATTGGATTTCATGATCAATATCCCTGTATATGGGTATAGATGTTTATTTAAATAGGATTAGATATCCAAAACTGAAGTTATATGTGATTAATGAGCATAAAAAATTTAAACGGTTATATAATACGTTTGGTTATTTAGGGAGATGATGGGTCATTAGATAAGACATTTAGGATAATCATTTAGATTATTTTGGTGACATTTTGATCATCACAATCTCATTTAGTTTAATAATTAACACCATGTGTATATAATGGTTAAAAAATCTAAAATCATATTTAATACATATATTATAAACATTTATCCATAAAAAAATTACCAACATTTAACGTGTTAATGGAAAATGAAAATTCATCATCCTTGATGTCAGTAAATTGAGTCACCACGGGTGATTTTTTCATTTATATAATATGAAAGAGAAGTAGAATTGTTTAATGATCAATATTACATTAACAAGATATAATTATAGTATATAAATTTTAAAAATGTTATCTTGTCACCTTTGATAGGGGATTTGTGGTAGGGATAAGAAAATAAATGGAATTGAAAATAAAATAAAAGAAAATAAAGAGGATTTTTTTGCCTCAAATTCTCCACCCCGTTAAGTGATTTGGTTTTGGTATTTTTTTTTATAAAAAAGTCTCTAGTAAATAGGGTAGGGGGTTGGTAAGTTTATTTATAAGTTATTTTTTAATTCTTAAATCTTGGAAGGCTAGAGGAAAAGAGGTGGTGGGGGTCGTAATTATAGTGGAGGAGAGAAGTCTATTTTAAATATTTTATTTATTTGTTATTTTACAGATGCCTTGAAATATTTAGTATTAGTCTAAATAAATAATTTAATTTTTTATTGTTATTTATATCTGATGGTGAATTACATCAATCTTGACTCAATCAAGATTAAAAAATTCATCTACTTACGTATACTGCAATTTTCTATATTTTAATACTCACATAAAATTCATGAATTTTAGAAATATTCAAAAACCAAACCCTTTCACTTTTTCTATGTGTATAATATAAAAATGAACTCCCTTTATGGAAAATAAATATTTTAAAAATGAGAAAATTATTTTTTCATTACAATCGATATTTACTCAAAAAATACAAATTCTAAAATTATAACAAATTTTATTTTAAATCATTTTATTAATAGTAAAATTTTAATTAAATATTTATGACTTACAAAAATACCAATACATATTTTTTTAACATTAATTTACTTATAACATTATATAATTATATCATACTTCCTTTTATAATACACCTAGAGTTTATTTATTTTGTCGTGTGTGATTATACTATTCATTTGGATGGATTATATTCTTTTGTGTCCTATTACTATTTCTAATGGTAAGTTACTATTTCATTGGTATAGGTTCCTTAACTTCTAGAAATACCTCTTCTTTAATTCATTATTAATTTATAATGTTTGTGTTGTGATCTCTAAGTGATTTATATTATGTATACTGTGTGAAATAACTATATGAATGGAAATTTAATTTATAGAATTCATGGTCATTACATTTCCCCCCACTACAAAAAAGTTTCATCCTCTAAATTTTGAAACTGTCACCTCATAAAAATATTTGGGTATGTCTTCATCATAATTTTTGTATCCTATTATGTTACCTCTTGAATTTTATGAATTTTCCAACAAACCCTTTCGAGCCGAGCTGTTTGATTCCTCAACACCAATTCATTTGTGTCCAGTATCCAGATAGTCTCTTCACAGTAAGATAATTCAGGTTCCAAATCCATTCTATCATAAGTGGGATCATGCATTGTGCCAAAAATTTACTTCCTTAATAATGATATATGGAACATATTCTGTACTTTATAAATTCTGGTTGGTACCCCCAAATGAAACTCCAGAGTCCTAATCCTCTCTAGGAATTGAATAGGACAAATTTACATGGGTATTTGTTTCCCTTTCTTTCCAAATATTATAACACACTTCTAGGGTGATACATTCAATAAAACATGATATTGCAGTTTAAATTCCATATCCTTCCTTCGATTATTGGCATATATCTTTTTCCTACTATGAGTTATTTTAATATGGATTTGAATAGTGTATACCATTTTCATTGTTTCTGCCACAATCTCAAGACCCACAATATTCATTTCACCATCACCATCCCAATAAGTTTGTGCATGACATCTCTATGTATTCAATTCATTATATGGGGCCAATTGAATACATGAATCAAAACTTTTATTGTACTGAAAATCTACCATAGTTAAATAATAATCCCATATTCCTTTAATGTATTGTGATAATGATCTTAATATTTCTTCAAAAATTTGAATTTTCCGTTTAGACTTCCCGTCAGTTTGACGATGATATGAATTACTCAAATGAATCTCAATTTCCAAATATTCTTGTAGTATTTTCCAGAATTTTTATATAAATTATTGGTCATGAGTAGAAACAATTGGAAGTGGTTCTCCATCAGCTCTTACACATACATTAATATATAGTCGTTCAAGGAACTTTTAGTGGTAAATATTCCCTTATTGTTAGGTAATGTGTAGATTTGTAATGTCTGTCAATATTTACACACATTGAATCATTCATTCATGGAGGCTGTGGAAATGTAGTAAAAAAATTCGTAGTAATGTCATCACATTTCAATGAAGGAATGAAAAAATGATGCATGGCTCTTCCAGGATGTTGTCTTTCATCCTTAACCTATTGATATAATATTAATCTTGATACATAATCATCAATTCCGCACTTCATATTATCCACCAGAAATGTTTCTTCAAATCTCTATACATATTAATGATCAGAGGATGTCTATGAAAATAATTGGTATGGGTATCATCAAATAACTACCTCTTTATCCTGAGTATATAGGGAACACAAAACTTCATCCAAAATTTTAAAATTCCATCTTTATACACAACTTTTTCCAACATTCCATCCTTTGCAACCGTAATTTTCTTTTGATGAATCAATAAAAGACCTGGAATTTCAATGTTATTTTTTTCAATTAAATGGGAATTTTACGTGTCCGCCAAAATTGGTGGTGCATGATTCTGAGGCTTGATGTGCCCGGAATAAATTTATGATGTTTTTTTGGGTGAGTTCAGTAAACGTATGAGTAGGGTTTTTTATCTTTTGAAGTGGTGTTTGGAATTGAAATATGAGGGCACCGTTGAACTCACAACACTAGTATTTTCTTAAAAATACTTTCACCTCGATGGAAGTTGGTCGAGGGAAAAATATAGTTTTAGGGTTGTTCTTGGAAATAATAAAATAAAATAAACATCATATTATTTTATTTTATTTTGACCTCACATGTGAATATTTCAGGTAGGACCCAGTAGAATTTTAACCACCAACTTGTGGAAGTTGGATGTGGGGACCACTAGTCCATAAACTCTCTTGTGAAGTTATGGTGGTGGGGACCACCACACCTAAACCTCCCATGAGAGTTTATTGTGTTGGGGACCACCCGAGACCTCATAACCTCCCATTTTAAATATTAGTGGTGGAGACCACCCGGCCCCTATTGATGGGAGGAGAGGAAAACCTCTCAACACCCCTCATTAATGAGGGAGAGCCTCTTGACCCTCTCCACCTTAATATTGCCAACACACTATCCTTTAATACACCAACCTATGTAATTAATTTCCCCAATTTGAATATTGTTCCAACAATTAAATTGGAGAAATCATATCACATTTTGGAATTTGGGTGGAACTTGGGAGAGGAGGAATATTGGGAGAAAGCTCCCAACAAAAATGCTCCATCGAAGAAGAACGCTGTCATGGAACGCATTCGACTACGATGAATGCTGACCATCATCGACTTCTTCCTTGGATATTCCTCTGACATAGGACGTGTTCTCCTACAACAAATGATGACAACTTTTTCCTCTTCCCTGCGACTCTGTTGACGAACAACGAACAATGTAGGTGGTTTTTTGTCCATGATTTTATTCCCTTGATTCATTCCTTACAAAAAAAGAACACGGACCAACATATTATGAAGTTGATCTGCATATATTTTTCCTTGCTGGTTGGGAATAATTTATTGTATGAGGGTTTATTGTGCTACGTTCTAATGACCAAATCCTACCACCCTAAATGCTGAGGGTGGGGACCAAACTAACGTGGCCTGACCACTCTGTCGTTCTCTTTTATGGTATTCTTGGAAATGGAGGAAGGAGAAAACGACATTGAAGGCGAAGACAGTGACGCGCAAAGACCATGCTACATGCGGCCTCTGCCACCCGCACCGCCCTTACAAGGCTCCGGCCAAACCGGCTGCGCCACCCCTGGCCGAACCGCACCGCCAGCCGGCATCCGAGCCACGCCTGGCACCCCACCCGCAGGCCTCCCAAGCCGGCCCACAACATCCCCCCATGATGCCCTGGCTGTACCGGCCTCAGCCGCACCCACTGGGCCGATCCATTCCATTTCACTCCTACATGGAACTCTGAACAAGCTCCCTCAGCCACCCCGGCCTCGTAGACAAACCTACACCCTGGCTGCACCGATCTCCCGAGCCGGCCCGCTGCCGTAGTCACAGAACCCTGACCGATCTGGCTCTGGCTGAGCCGGCCTCTTTCACCCCTCACGGCGCCTTGGCCGAGCTGGCCTCCCGCACCCCCTCGTGGCGCCCTGACCGAATCGGTCCCGGCCCCAGCATCCGGGCCGAACAACCCTTGTGGTGCCCTCCAGGCCGAACCGCCCTCGTGGTGCCCACCGGGCCGAACCGCCCTTTCGGTCTGCTGGGTTGGGCGCAGTGGACATTTCCGAACCCAAGGGGCTGGCCCACCCAACGGGCCAGGCCAGACCCAACAGGTCCGCCTAGTTCAACCCGAACCGGGTTGGCCCAGACAGGGTCGGGTCGGGTCGGACATGACTCGGGCCCACTACGACCCTTTACATTCATTTGCCATATCATTGGCACCAGAAGTCCATTTGACGAACCGTCAACGATGCTAGTAGACATGGAGAATGACAGTCCCTTTGAGTATACCCCATGGAGTTTGGGGTATAGTTGAGATTTGGTGAGGTTGGATCGTACACGAATCCAACCGGGCCCCCAAAACTAAATGGATAATAACTCACTGACCGGGCATCTGATTGACGCGCCGTATGTTGCGTTGAGACCCCTATGATGTGGCGGACCTTTGGGATACTTTTTTCATGGGACAACATGGTAGTTGGAGCATCAACCAGTAGATTGTGGAGCGGATATTCCAGAGACGAGCAAGCATTTGTGTGGGAACCTAGTAGTTGGCTAATACATGACGACTGTTGACCGATTAACTTGGAGTGACTCGTATGGCCTAGTAGGGAGTGCGTAGTTTTACCGGCAGACCCATGCCGGAGGAGCGCCTGGATGTGGTGGCAGACCCGCACTACTCGATAGGAGGAGTACCTCTGCCTGCTGTGAGGGGGAGCGCCTGGATGTGGTGGAAGACCCATAGGTGGGGAGTGCCTCTGTGTGATGCAGAAGACCCACGATACACGACAGGAAAAGTACCTAAGTAGTACAAGGTTAGTGGGAAGTGACTTAGTGTCGAAACATGCCCATTGTACTCGACAGAGGCGAAGTTCTCCATCAGCAAATGGATCAAAATTTTACTACCCCTAGAATAAAATCTTGGTTCAGCTAACACAATAATTATGCATTTTCCTCATTATTGAGATGGGTTACTTGATAACATAGGTATATGTATGGGCATATACCAAAGTAATGTCTATCCGTTGATTTCATAAATTGTGGTTTATCCTTTCTAGATTTTGTGAGACCATAAGGGACTCAGTGTCCCTTATGAGTATCATTATACTCACCCCTTCATGGGCTATGCCCGCACCTAATTGTGTTGGATTCATACGACGAACAACACGAATTGAGGCTGGGAGTACCAGGACCAGACGGTACCCAGAGGTGGGCCTTAAGAATAGATGGTACATGGAGGTGACTGATAGATGTGGAGTGCTGAGGAAGATATCTATACCTACCCTTCAGCTCGGAATCCCGGAAGATGGCCCAACAACTATTTATTCATTTCTTCAGTTGTACTTGTTCTTCCAGTTCCTTGTACTTTACAGTTGGGCTTGTATTTCCAGCCCCTTTTACTTATCAGCAGTCTTTGGTAATATAGTTTGCATTGTGTTTTGTATCCATCTGTGTGCTCTGTTGTGTGCATTTACAGGTTATAAATGCAATGACTTCCCAGTTTTAGGGAATTATGCATTTGCTGCTAGCCGCCAGCCCCTGTCCATTTGATGGAAGGCATGGGGTTGTCACGACATGAGCCCCGGGGGACGAGTGGTGACAAATTGGTATCAAAGGTGTCGGTTCTACCACATAAATTTGGACTCTGATCTTTTCTGTGAAGAAATATTGTTAAGGGTAATGAGTGTGGTTTTCAGTTCAGTGAGTCTAGTGTTTCAGCGGTGGCGGACGTATCCATACCCCAGGACCCTGACTTCTAATTTCCGACTCAGTGCATGAATACACTAATTGCTTGTGTCTTTTCAAGAGATTTCTTTATGTCCACTCAACTAGGTCATCTCACCAGGTATAACATTAACTGTGTCACATCTTGTCGGGATACCTCCACGCAGACATCCAGTTAGTGTTATGAGTGTTGTACGTACTGATAGCCCATCGAGTGATGAGGTCTTGGTGTAGGGCCCTTTTCCAGTGGGGACACCCGTGGAGGCACCAGCGGTACCATTACCCGCTGGCCCACCGATGCAACCAGCTCCAGTAGTAGAGAGTACACAGCACTTGAGCACTTTGCATGAGTTTCAATGCTAGAGGCCACCTAGGTTCAGGGGAGAGATGGACCTGTAGGAGACTGAGGATTGGATGGAAGTTGTAGTTGGAGTCTTTCGACTGGTAGGGACACCAGTAGACCTCATGGTGATCCTTGTTGCCTCCCTTCTCCAATAAGCAGCAGGAAGATGGTGGAGTGTGATGCTCCAAGTCCATGAGGATGTGACGCTTTTCAGGAAAGACTTCAAGAGCCTGTTTCGGGTAGAGTTTGTCCCAACAAATCTTTGTGTCGTGCACATACATGAGATACTACAACTACAGCAGGGTAGCATGACTATATCTCAGTACTAAGTGAGGTTCAGAGACCTCTCATGCTACTCCACCAATATGGCTCAGAAACCATTCTTTAGGGACCAGACCATTGAGCAGGAGGATTACAGCATGATTCATGATCGGTTGTGCAGGGAACCCGAGTTAGAGACATACATGTGAGGATCGGGCAGTGTTACGCATGCATCGGGTAGGGTCACATGGCTCAGGACTATCTGACTCGTCATATGGATGATCAGAAGTCTCTCAAAGGACTACCCTGGAAGAGACAAAGATTCAATTGAGGCGGTCCGCAGGGCGCAGTTGGACGTTGCAGAAGAGTTGGTCATGTAGCTGGCGGTGGGAGACGATTCGAGGTGTTACTGCCACCACCACCAGGAGGTCCACCCCGACCACATGGAGTGGGTGGACAAGGGCGAGCTCAGCTCCAGGCAGCTGAGGCCTATGACCATGGTGCTCTAGAGATGATTCGAGTATGATCTGTGTTTGATCCACCTTATCTATAGTTCTAATAGACATAGATTCCAGACATTGTTTCATTACCACTACCCTCGTTCGGAGCTCGATGATTCTGAAGGATCTGTTGTTTCGATCCTTACGGCTAGAGACTCCAATGAGAGCTGATTTGACGATTACACACTGGTGCCGGTAGTGCGAGCTTACTCTAAAAAGTGAGATATTCGGCTGGGATCTCCTATTAGCGGCTTCAAGGCCTTATGATGTCATCCTGGTTATCGACCAATTATCGACATTCCATATTCAGATAAACTGTATTAGGTGCAAAGTGTGTTGTGTCCACAAGGATGGGACCAGTTTTACCTTCACCGGTGAGAAGGGAGCCTTTGCAGCACAGTATGGACTTACCCGGAGGACAGTGTAGACGAGTACTCATCAATTGGCCAGCCTTACCCTCAGAGTTGTTGATGTAAAGAGTCTAAATTATCTAGTAGTGGTGGAATAGTACACAGATGTCTTCCCTGATGATGTTTCAGGGCTACCTCCTCGTAGAGAGGTCAACTTTTGACATTTACATGTAACACGAGACGACACTGATATCTAAGCCAGCATATCGGAAGGCTCTCGCAGAGCTTTGTGAGCTGTTGGTACAACTGGAGGACATGGGAAGAGAATAGTTGCATAAGGTCATGGGATGTGACGCAAGGGCTCTAGGAATGATTCGATGTACTGTCTATTTCTAAAACTAACTGTCGTACCAATAGACGTAGGAACAAAATATTCCATCCTTCCATGAATCATGACCAGGAACTAGAGTTTCCGGTTAAACCATTGACTTGAACCTCACTCCTGGAGATCACTTTTCAAGGATACTCGATAATCAAACTTACACTGATGGTGTGATCTGACCATTGAGGTGAGAGTTTCGGTTGGAACCTCTTGGTGGCAGCGTCGAGGCCTTACATCATTAGTTTGGGTTTGGACTTGACATCCACAGTTCACACTCAGATTAACTATACTAGGAAAAGGGGTTGTGTTTTATCTACCTCATCGGAATGGTGTTTCCCTTGGTCAGTGAAAAAGGAAACCCAAGCAGTACAAGATAAACACATGAATAGGAGGGTGCATCCGATCACTAATGAGTTGGCCAGCCTTACCATCGTGGCAGTAGAAGTTTGAGTTTTCAGTTTCCAATGGGAATGGATAGAGTTCCTCTTGGAATATGACTTCGAGATAGTCTATACTCCTCGTAAGGGGAACGTATTAGTAGACACAGTCAACTGGATATCTGGATTTCATCTTCTGAGTGAGGCGGAAGAGCACCTAGCTGCGTCCCAGATATCCTTCATGGATAAGGATGGAACCGCTTACCTCTAATCTATGACTGTCACCCCCCCCCCCCCAATTCATTAGAAAATTAGGGAGTCACAGCTTGAGACATTGACTGAGAGGCCCAACATGCTTAGATATCCTCAAAACGGTCTCCTGAAGGATTTTATAAAGATGGGGAGCACGTCATCCTCTTCATAGGACGTACCATGGTACCAGTTTCACTTCAGGTGGAAGGGTTGAGGGAGTTCCAAACATCCCCTCTAAAGGTACATCTAAGGGTGGAAAATATGTACCACGACATCCGATGACAACACTGGTGGCCGTGAATGAAAAAAGAAGTAGTAGAGTTTTTCTCTCGTGCCACAGTTTTCAGCATGTGATGGCGGAGCATCAAGTACCACCTGGTCTGGTTCAGCCTTTAGAGGTCCCAATGCAGTTGTCTATTGGGATATCCATGGAATTCTTGATAGTACATCCACGTACATCCAGAGGTCATGAATATATCTGGGTGATTGTTAACCGACTCACCAAGTCGGCCCACTTCCTACCGATCAGAGAGCATGATTAAATAGAGAACTTGAGATGCCATTATGTGTATGAGATTGTGGGGATACATGGAGTACCCTCGACGATCGTTTCGGATCGTGACATATGTTTTATTTCCTGGATATGGAATGGGTAGCAGGATGCTATCAGGATGAAACTTCATTTTAGCACCGCCTTCCATCCTCATATAGATGGTCAGACTGAGCGGACCATTCCCACCCTCGAGGACATGCTCTGTGCATGTATACTCAAGATCGATCACATATGGGAGGATCAATTACCTTTGGGTCAGTTTTCATAAAATAATTTCTCACTCCACCATTGGTATGGAACCTTTTGAGGCGTTGTAAGGTAGACCATTCATATCACCATTGTGCTGGACTGACCCAGGGGAGTTGGCACTCGTGGGACAAGAGATGGTACGAGCTACCACATAGAAGATGAAAATCATCCTGGAGTGGATGAAGACTGTATATGGCCGGAAGAAGTCATATTCCAACAGGAGACAGAGACCCTTGGAGTTTGAGGATGGAGAGCCCGTATTTCTACGGGTCTCACCCCAATGAGGTCTACGGTGATTTGGCAGAGGTGAAAAGTTGTCTCCAAGGTTCATCGGACATTTTCTGTTCCTCAAAAGATTTGGTGAGGTGGAATATCAATTAGCTCTTCCACCTCATTTGCACCGGGTTCATGACGACTTCCACGTATCCCCGATGAGGAGATACGTGCATGACCCTTCTCACATCATTGACTATGCTGAGTTGGATGTTGACAAAGGGGTGACTTTTATGGAGGTTCCAGTAGAGATTGATGATCGACAGGAGCAGGTCCTTCGTGGAAAGTTGATACTTCTGGTGCACATTCGTTGGCAGAACGAGAACCTCCTGGAGAGAACATTAGATCAGGAGGCTCAGATTAATGCTCAGTACACCCACTTGTTCCCCTAGTTTGATTTTTGGCATACGTGGATGTAGATCCCTAAGTTGGGGAGAATTTAAAGACCCGAAATTTCAATGGAATTTTTTTAAATTAAATGGGAATTTTACGAGTCTACGAAAATTGACGGCACGTGATCTTGAATCCCGATGTGCCCGAAATAAATTTCTGAAGTTTAGTTTGGGTACGTTCAATAAATGTATGAGTGGGTTTTTCTAACTTTTGAACTGCTGATCGGAATTGATCTCTGAGGGCACCTTCAAACTCCCAGTGCCATTATTCGCTGAAAAAGACATTCACCTCGACGATAGTTGGTTGAGGGAAAAAGATAGTTTTTGGGTTTTCCATGGAAATAATAAATTAAAATAGACTTCATATTATTTTATTTTTATCCCACATGTGGATATTTTAGGTAGGACCCACTAGAATTATAACCACCCCATGTGGAAGTTGGAAGTGGGGACCACCAGGCCATAACCTCCAATGAGATGTTGTGGAGGTGGGGACCTCCACACCACAGCCTCCCATGAGAGGTTATTATGGTGGGGACCACCCCAGTCCTCATAACCTCCCATTTTAAATATTTGGGGCGGGGACCACCAGACCCCTATTGATGGGAGAAGAGAAAAACCTCTCATCTCCCCTCATTAATGAGGAGAGCCTCTTGACCCTCTCCACCTTAAGGTTGACAACACACCATCCTTTAATATGCCAACCAATGTAATTAATTTCCCCAATTTGAATATTTTTCCAACAAATAAATTGGGGAAATCATATCACATTTTTTCATTTCGGTGGAACTTGGGAGAGGTGGAATATTGGGAGAAAGCTCCAAACGAAGAATGATCCACCGATGAAGAATGATGACGAGGAATGCCTTCAACTACGAAGATCTCCAACCTTTTTCTACATCTTCCTCAGAGCTTCCTCTAATGTAGGATGTGTTCGCCTTCAACAAATGAAAAAAAATATATCTTTTTCCTCATGACTCCATTGATGAACAATGAAAATGGTAGGGGGTTTTGGTCCTTGATTTTATTCACATGATTCTTTCCTTCTAAAACCAAGAACATAGACCGACTTATTATCACGTTGATCTGTGGAATTTTTTCCTTGTGGGTGGGGAATAATTTATTCTGGTAGGGTTCGTTGTGCTAAGTTCTTGTGAGCCAAATTCTACCACCCTATACACGAGGGTGAAGACCAAACCAACATTGCCCAACCCCATCGTTGTTCTCTTTTGTGGTGTTCGTTGAGACAAAGGAAGGTGAAAATGGTGTTGAAGGCGATGAAGATGACATGCAACAACCATGCTACCCATAGCCTCCACAACCTGCGCCACCCTCGCGACACTCTGGCCGAACTTGCTTCATTTCCCCATGCTGAACCGCACCACCCGTCAGCCACGCCACCCACCGGCCTCTCGAGCCGGCCCACGGCCCCCTTCGCAGCGCCCTAGCAGAACCATCCCCCGTCATGCCCTCAAGGCCGAGTCATGCCCTCGTGGCACCCCAGGCGAGTTGCCCCAGCCAACCCGGCATCCCGAACAAACTAGAGCCCTGGGCACGCTAGCATCCCGAGACGGCTTGCAGCCTCCCTCGCGGTGCTCTGGCCAAACAGACCTCGGCAGTGCCCTCCGGGCCGAGACGCGCCCTTGTGGAGTCCCGACCGTGCCGGCCTCCCATGCCCCTTGCAGAGCCCCGGTCGAGCCATCCTCCCACGCCCTGTCGCAGCACCCTGACCGAACCAGCCCCAACCCCGTCCTCCAGGCCAAAACTCCCTCGCGGTGCCCTTCAGGCCGAACTGCCCTCGCTGTCTGTTGGGCTGGGCCCAACGGACTAGGCCGAACCCAACGGGCTGGGCCCTACGGACTGGGCCGAACCCAACGGGCTAGCACACATAATAGGACGGTCCAGGCCCAAATGGCCAGGCTGGGTCGACCCGAATCAGGTCCGCCCGGACTGGGTCAGGATGGGTTTTTCTAACATGGTCAGATAGGACCTAGGCCCACTACGACCCTTTAATTTCTTTTGACCCTATCTTTAGAACCAGACTTCTGTTTTCCGAATCATTAGCAGCGCTCGTAATATTGGAGCATAGTGGCCCATATGAGTATACCCCACTGATGTTTGGGGTATAGTTGAGATACAGTCGGGTTGGATCTTACACGAGTCCAACTGGGCCACCGAGACTAAATGGGTAATAACTCACAGACCGAGTGTCCGATTGACAAGTCGTCTATTACATTGAGACCCTTATGATGTGGCAGACGTTTGGGAAACTTCTTCGTGGGACTTCGTAGTAGTTGGAGCATCGACCAGTATCTTGTGATGTGGATCTTCTAGAGACGAGCGAGCATTTGTGCGGGAACCTAGTAGCAGGCTAAGACATGATGACTGTTGACCGATTGACTTAGAGTGACTCATATGGACCAATGTGGAGCGCCTAGTTGTGGCGGTAGACCCACGATGGAGGAGCACCTGGTTGTGGTGGTAGACCCGCGGTACTCGACAGGAGGAGTACCTCTGCTGGCTTTGAGGTGGATTGCCTAGTTTTAGCGGAAGACCCATAGGTGGGGAGTGCCTCTGTGTGATGCATAAGACCCACGATACCCAAAAGGAAGAGTACCTCAGCAGTCCAAGGCTAGTGGGAAGCACCATGGGGTTACAACAGGTCCTCTGTACTTGATAGATGAGGTGTTCTCCATCAGCCAAGGTTTCGTAATGTTACTACCCATAGAATAAAATTCTGGTTGAGCTGAGTCAGTACTTTTGTGTTCTCCTCATGATTGAGATGGGTTACATGATAACTTTGGTATATGTATGGGAATATACCAAAGTAATGGTTATCCATTGATTTCATACTCTATGGTTTATCATTTTTGGATTTTGTGAGACCCTAAGGGTCTTAGGGACCATACTGAGTATATTTATACTCACCCCTGCATGGGCTATGAACGATCCTCATTGTGTTAGATGCCGAAGATGGACAACACAGACTAAGTCTAGAAGTACCAGGACTAGACGATACCCGAAGGTGGACCATACGTCTAGAAGGTACATAGATGAGACTGATAGATGTGGATTGCTAAGGAAGTTATCTGCACATTCCCTTCATGTAGAAATCCCAGAGGACGACCTAACAACTATTTTTCATTTCTTCAGTTGTACTTGTACTTTTAGTTCTTTTCACTTTACAGCTGGGCTTATATTTCCAGCACCTTTTAATTTTCATCACACTTTTGATATACAGTTTACATAGTGTTTTGTATACAACTATGTGCTATGTTGTTTGCGTTTACATGTTATAAAGTAAATTCCGTCCCAATTTTAGCGAATTATGGCCTTGATGCTATTTTCCTACCCCTGGCATTTGGAAGGCAGACATGGGGTAGTCCTGGCAGGAGCCCCGGGGGACAGGTCGTGACAATTCTCATCATCAGAATTGGAACTTTTATACATGTCTAATAATGATTTTTGGTTATAAAATTTATAAAGTAATATTGTTCCACTCTCCATGATAATTCCCATATCTATCTTTTTCTAGATCCATTTAGGGGGGATCCTTACCAATCATCTTTTTATTTAGAACTCCATGAAACATCCCATATAATGCATCTACACCCTTATTTTCCATCCATGGGTTTTAGTGTATTGAAAAATCATAATCCTTGGGTAGATAAATCCATCACCATTACCAGATGTTGAGTTCATTCTATGAGAAGATATAATTTATCCTCTTCTGATCTGTATATATCTCATATCCTTCACCATATACATAATGTCTTCATATTTTCAGATAAATGATAACAGATTTTAAGTTAAGATCAAACATAGGATGGTTATTTACATAACTTTTTATCTACCTTGATTCATTGGATATAACTCTATCATTATGCCTTGGGATACAACCATGTACATTATTTCATTCATTAATAAAAATCACACACCCACCATTTTCCATTGGTAGAGTCAGGAAAACATAATTAATTAATCTCTTATTCCATTCTTCAAATCATTCTTCACATTCCTTTTCCCAAATAAACATAACCCATTACATGTAAGATTAGTAAACAATTTATCTAATCCGGTATATTTCTGAACAAAACAATGATAATAAATTATTAGACCAATAAATTTATATTACTCAGCTATGTTCATTGGTGTGGGACATTCAACGACCATATTTTTATTCACACGATCAATAGTTATTCCATCCATAGAGATAATATTTCCAGGAAAAGAAATTGTTCAAGCCAGAATTCCCAAATACTAAACTTCCCATTTAATTCTGTTATTAATAGAGTCTCCTGAAAAAACTAGAAGTGGTTTGCACTATCCTTATAGAATTTGGAATATATCATGATATCATCAATTAATACTACCATAAAATCATCAATATATTCATTAGACACATTGTTCATTAGATCCATGAAAATAGAGGGTGCATTAGTCAGTTCAAATAGAATTTTTGAAAACATGTATTGTCCACTCCTAGATCAGAATTTTGGATTTGTAATATTGTCATTCTTGACACACAATTGATGACATATTGATCAAAGGTAATTATTTTAAAATTATTGGGCTAGATCAAGTAAATAAAATAAATTGTCAATACATGAAAAGTGATACATGATATTTATTTTAAAAACATTTATTTATCAATAGTAAATTTATAACCTCTTGGATCAATCATTATTCTTGAAAAAGAGAAGATGGGATCCCCACAGAGAAACACTACTATGAATAAATACGTTATTACTCAACTCCTATAGTTGTTTCTAAAACTGCACTAATTACAAAGTGGTTATTATATAAGGAGCCTTTGATATTGGTCATGCATGAGGGATTAAATCATTAGAAAAATAAATTTCCCTATATGGAGGATGTCCATGTAAACCCTATGGAAATACATTAATGTAATCTTGTACAATAGGTACTTCCTTAATTTGATGATTTAATTCCACATCTATAGATGTATTTGTTCTCTACTTAGCCATGTATTTAATTTATAAGAGAAACTAGATGAGGATCTTTGTGGGAATAAGACGACAATGTTTAATCTCTAAAGATAACAGATTTTACATCTTCCTCGCAAATTATAACTTCCTTCTTCTTAAAATATATTTTTTAATAATATTTTAAAATGAGGTCTATACCAAGGATTATATAAAAATAAACCATAGGTATGATGTTATGATTTTCAAGTAAATATTGTTTATTTTTTGTAGAGGGATGACCGGCACATCATTATTAAAATGATAGTTCCAAGGGTGTTTTTACTGACAACTCCTTTATTATATCAAACAGAAATTTTTTAACTTTCTTGGAAAAATATGAATATTAAAAATAATTAAAATATCCTCAATAAAATAAAGCACTGAATATGTTGGAGGAAATAATTAAATTACCTACCACCACATCATTATTAACTTCAACATCCACAGTTGAGATCACATCATCTTTGATTTTCTATCATCCCCATTTATTTGGAATGATTACTTGATTCTTTGGAAAATCATTTTTATAGTTTCCTATATCACAATAATTGTAGAATTTAACAGTGCTAAAATATTTATTTCCCTTTCAGTCATGGGATTGGTGGAATTTTTCTCCACACTTTTAATAAACCCCATTTTCCTTTTGAGTAGGAAACATGGCGTTTCCTTACACATGTATCTCACATTAGAAAATTCCATTTTTATTTATCACATTATCCATTATTTCTTATTCCTCATTATTATCTAGTGTTCCCTTGAATTAATGTGACATATATAATTATTTATTTATCTTGATAGAACAAGAGACTACATATTCATATGATAAAAAAATTTGGAGGGCAGTTTTTTTCATAGGAAAGGGCTTAAACTATAAAAGAATCGATCCTTATTTTCCATTGAAATTTTATGTAGTATGTGAAATGACATTATAACCTTGTAAAATTGGATTCATAAATTTCAATGTTTTCATCATATTTTTGTTTCAGAACAAAAAAATTCCTTTCCATATCCACTCGATATTCTCAAGGAAAATATTTTACTATGAAAATTTCCATATAATATTTTCAATTTCATCCATCTCAATTTTTATTTGAACTAGTGACCACCATTGATCAGCCTCACCTGAGAGATGATAAACATTTATGATAACCTTCTCCCATTTATTACATATGAATGTGATATATAACTTATATAAGTAACTAGTCCACTACTTCATTGGAAATGGGTATATATTACCCCAGAATGATAAAGGATATTATTCCTTAAATAAGTCTAAAATTGATCCTCCACATTTTTGAAATGGATGATTCATATGAGTATGTTTATTATTTAAAACATAAGTCAACTATCTTAGTATAGTTATATGTTAGCCACCACCAGTTGAAATTTTAGAACAAACATCATTATATTTAATAGGATTTAAATTCAGGCATATTCTATGTGGGTCGATACAGTTTCCATTCCATCCACTAGATATTATAAGTGGAAGACCAAATCCAGTTCCATGGATGTTCTTCTATGTTTATCTTAAAATCCTATCATATGGTTTTGTAAACTAATTAATGTTTTCTAAAACTAGTTTTAAATGTTTCATACTAAACTCCCTATGATACCCACTGTAATGCCCCTAACCTTAGTTTCCTATAGCTGGTGCCTTATTTTAATACATTCGTATAATAAATAAGAAAGTCACATCCCAAAATACAGAATAGTTGTTCATTTTGGGAAATTATATACAAACAAAAGTTTCACATTACTACATAAAAGTAAAAACAAAATAGAAACGCCATTGGTAACACCCGTAACCCATATATTATCTTTTGAGGTCATTCATAATATACATTTTCACATCTTTGGGAAGAATAAATCATAATAATGGGGTGATATCAGCTGCTCAAGAAGGATAAGTAATATATTATAATCTAATATAAACAATAATTCTTGGTGAATGAATACTAACAAATTACATTACAACATCAACATGGGAATAATATATTGAGAATATAAGATGAATAAAAAATTCCAAAAAAATGATCACATAATAATGAATCTTACCCACATATACTCTTCTAGTTGAATATTCATATTGATAAACTACTTTTAATCATAATGAGGAAATTCATATGTCAGAAATCATAATCATATCATTGAGGTCATGACCAAGACACTTGAAAAATAATGGTTAAGGCCTCAACAAAAATCCTTTTTTATTTTGTCTCATAATAGCTATTGAGGCATTGGGGGCATATAGAAGACCTCATACAAAAATTATTAAGTAAAATTAATTCATAATATGAATGGGTATAAACATAAACAACATATACAAATGAAATGAATGTAGATTTCCCCAATCTCTACTAATAATTAATAACCATTCTAAGTAGTTTAGTGAGTGGTATCAAGAAATTATGTTTACATTATAACTAATCATAGACGATATAATAAATTATGGTATGTTATAATCATAATAGATAAATATAAATAAGTCATAGAATTCAAAATATGTGTTTAAATAGATGAAAATATTCTAATAAAATCATAGACTAATTTTTCAGAGAAATAACCCTTTTACTTTGTTAAGAAGAGTTATTTTAGAAAAACTAGTTTTATTTGTCCGAATTGATTGTATAAAACCTGTAATGATAAAATATAACATTCAATTTAAATTTTTTTTAGAAATTTAATATTTTATTAAATTGGATTAGGTATGGTACATGAAAATGGTAATAAATCGATACATTCTGTTCAATCGGGCTTGCTTCTCAGGATGAATTGGGATGAAGGCCTTATAAAACACGTCTTTCCCCATAAATGAAAGGTGAAATGATGTATATACCAGATTTTTTAATGTAATTACATAATATTTAGGAATTATGTCAATTTAATTAATAACTTCATATGTTAATTGAGGGAGAATGCATAACATTTATGAAAATGGAGATTCGGGAAGAAACACATACCTTCTATTCGAAAGTGTTTTTCATTTGACTATACTATCTAGGATAATAAAAATAAATCCATTAAATAATTTATCAATAGATATTTATAAATGTATTGTATTTAATATAATATATGTATTTAAATTTATGTTCTTTTTTATGAGTTATAATATATAATTTTATTATTCTAGAGCGTTCCTTTCCTCGGTTATCAGGATCGGTTTACTTGTATATGAATTTGGATGTAAATATAAAATGGGAATAGATATATAAAACAGAAGCTATATGTTATTAAGGAAGATAAAAAATATTAAAATGTTTTATAAGTCATTTTTTTATTTTTTCTTAGGATGAATCATTACATAAGACATTCTTTATAATCACATAGATTATTTTGGCAGTTTTTCTAACATAACAAAATCTTTTTTTATTAACTAGTATCATGTGTATATAAATGATCCAGAATATTAGATAAGATATAATACATATATAATATTAATTTATTACCATAAAAATCGTATCATTAAAATCCTTAAAAGAATCAATGGAATATAAAAATGCATCATCCATGATGTTAGTAAATTGACACATCATAGGTGTTGTTTTCATTTATAAAATAAAATATATAGAGATAGTGAAAGGACTTTGAGGATGTATCTTCCATTAACATGATATAATTATAGTATATAAATTATATTATAGTTATCCTGACACTTTTGATAGGGGAAGAGAGTGAATAAAAATAAATAAAAATAAATTTAAAATTTAATAAATGAAAAGAAATACAATTTTTACCTATTGAATTATCCTCTTTGAGAACCCCATTCAATTAATTGGGGTTGGAATTTTGTTCATACCAAAGGCTCCTGGATGTGGGGGGGGGGATTTTATTGGGAATAAATTTTAAAATTATTAATGCTTGGATGGTGTGAGAATAATGGGTGGTATTTATAGTGGAGGATAATAGTTTTTTTGAATATTTTATTTATTTTCTTTTTATTTTTCTCAAGACATTAAATAGTTCGTATTATTGTGAATAAATGAATTAATATTCCCATGGTAGTTCAAAATAATGGTATCTTTCAACATCCATGACTCTTTCATGAATCAAAAATATATTTATTTACTTATACAGTTATTATCGTGTTTTAAAATTAAACAAAAAGTCATTGCTTGTAGAAAAATTCCAAAAATTCACTAATTTTTTTGATGTGTAGATTTATTAAAAGAAATCCTTTTTATGAAAATTACTTTATAAACATGAAAATTTAAAATTTTAATTGAAATCACGATTTACTCAAGAAATACATATTTAAAATTTATAACTGATTTTATAACACATTGAAAAAAACTACGTTCTCATTAAATCATGTTAAAATAATAACAAAAAAATATATTAATTTTTTATTACATTTTTTGTAAATAAATTTTCATTTAAAGGATTTTATTAATTATAAAATTTTAATTTTATATTTATGACTTACAAAAATACCAACACTTATTTTATAAATTTTAAAATATTCATTTGCATAAATTATGACATAATTATTTCATAATTTAATTTATAAGACTCCTAAATTTTATTTATTCCTTCATGGATGTTGTTACTATTCATTTTTTGATATTTTTATTCATAAGATTCATATTAATATTTCAATGGGAACTATTTCATCCAAATAGGTTCCTCATCTTCTAAAAATACCTCACATTTCATTCATTATTCATTTATAATATTTGTATAGGGATTTATATGTAATTTTATGAGATTTTTACTATATGAAATAATTATAATAAGGAAAATTTCATTTATGTAATTCTACATTGATATAGTATAAAATTGGGATGTAACCCCTATATTAACCTAAAATATGAAGTGTAACATGTTTCAAATGGTTTCCCTAGTAGGTTGTGAGTATAAATTACGAAGCCACCGCCAACTGTGTCTAATGTAATATTCTGTATATAATAGTTTTTGCAGTGGTATAATTAATAATGATCAAATGAAAAAAAATAAAAAGGTTCTGCATTTGTTATTCATTATTTAACCCCATGATACCTACATTTTCCCATGCGACAGTATGGACCATACCCAATAAGGATTTTTTAATTTACTATTTTAATGAGATTTAATTGTTCAATTTAATTCTAATTTCATTTAGTACCCTAGAGAATCAGTTAAGGTACCATTATCATGGATACATGGAGAATCAGTCCACCATCCATTTAGATTCATGCATCTGGCTCATATGGAATAATTTTGGCACCCCATGGGTACATGGAGCATCAATCCATTACTAATCACTCAATGATTACAATCACACATTAATATCCATCAAGGGAAAAGTGAATCAATAAGGAACCCCATTGGAACTTGGATATTCATTCCATCACCGAAAACTCATTGATCATAATTACATAAAGATATATTCCATGGTCCATCATTAATTACATTCCAATCAACCATTCACGAAATGGTGTACAATTTCATTTTTAAAACACATCCATTGTTTCATTGCGTTCCAACCATGAATAAACATGAGCCATCAACTGTTAATCCAATTATCATCAATTATCACACAACTCAAAATACATCATGGTTATATTGAAAATGCCTTTCAATCCTATTATAAAACCATGCAATAAGGATTTAGGTAATTCTATATACCCATTATAAACCTTTCTTATATTTTAAAATTCCTCATTTCAAGGGTATTAACATACTCCATGGGTTTCACTACTTCACAGAATCAGAATATTCAATGCTTATAAGGGGATCTATGAAGGGTCTCCGAATTAAATTTTAATAACATAATTTTATGAATTTAAAATAAATTTCAAAACATAGAAATTTAATGTTACAAATAAAAATAATATATCAATATCAACACAATGGGATTTGAAATTAATACACCTACCATATAATTATTGATGACTGACCACAAAACTATAGGCCCAAATTCATTGTTGAATGGAAAACTTCACAATTGTGGAGGAGAACTTGAAAAAACCTTGGATATAGTTCCTATGAAACAATGTCCCTTAAAACCAATATTTGAACCATAATCAATTGGCGGATTTATCCCTATCCAAAGGGATATCATCTTGGGAGATAGAGGAACCAAAATAAAGAGGATATCATATAGTAGGGCTGTGTTGATTTCTTTCATTAGATCTTCAATTTTCAAAGAAAGGAGTTCAAGGAGATAGGGAATCATCTACTTATACTACAAGAACAAATAAAATCATATAAGAGTGTTTAGGGGTTATTAGGTATATTAAACAAGGGTTTGGTAAATTTTAATTAATTTTCGGGGAACATAACGTCTTTGCACACAGTTTCATGGATGGGTTTAATGGTTAGACAAATCATTCACCCAAACCCTAAGACACTATTATCTAGATCAGATAGTTTCTCTAGGTTGGTTAATTGTTTAACATAATTTTTGTCAACCATGCAATCCCCCTCTATATACGGGTTCATGGTTAGGGAGTGGCATCCCATTTTTCACAAACCATGTATCCCCTTACAGGGGCTCAAAACAAGGAGTATAGTTTATGGGGAATACCTCATAGTTTTATCTAACCATCTACCAACCAAGAACCTTCCTATGGGATTTTTAAATCCTCCAAATTCAACTGAAATGACAGTGAAGTAATGCCCCTCCAGAGTATAATCAAACAAGGTTAAAATAATACTTGAAAATGAGTACGATGTATCCCATGAATGGTTGGGATATTCAAATCTTTCCACATTAAAATATATTAAACACAAGTAATACTCCCATATAGTATTATGCCTTAGTAGTGAAATGGTGAGGCCGTTGGGCCCATAAATCTGCACCCCTCTCCCATGTAACATATTGAACAAGACAAGTGGCCACATCACTTGAAAAAATGTCACAACATTTCACTGTAAAACCTACTCAATATGATCCACATCACGAATTGGATGCTACACAATGGATGGATCGGCCTCAAGCTCATTGGAATTGAAATAAATCACGTAGTATGGGCCAGGGAGATACTTATAATGTTGTGACACATGGAAAAATCATGTATAACAATATAAAAAATTGTAATAACCAATTGATATTGAACCTTTATGATCTAATCCATAATATAATTTTATCTGATAAACTTGGGAATGGAATTTCCCTACTACTCAATCTTATAGTGACCTAATCTTAGTGAAATTCTAAGGAATACATAGTATCCAATTATAAACCTAATAGGTTGATAAAATTGATCATAATTTCACATTTTTAGAAATATTTTATATAGAAAGATGCTTCCAAATCATCTAAACCAATTGAAATTTCTCCCACATTTAAAATGATCCCAACAAATATGACTCACAACCTTCTTCTAACATAGATGTGACCTGCATGGCCTGTTATAATGTTTCTCGAATGGTACCATCATAATATTTTCCTTATAATTATTTTTATATGGTTATTAAATTTTTACAATGTTATTCAGTAATCATCCAAAAAATTATAGGATTATTTCCCTCGACATGTCCTATAACACCAAAATAATCCATTACAATTTCCTGTCAATCTATGTGTAAAATTCCATTCTCTAAAACACTTGTGTACCAAATTCCATATATAGACCGTTCTAGAAGTAGGATGTATAATTTATTCATGATATGGAACAATACTATAATTTAGGACATAAAATCAAACTATCCCTATTACATACATATATTAAAGAAGATTAATTATGACAGTTTGTTGAATAGTAAATAAGTGGAATAATTTTTCCATTTTGTCCAAAATAACTGATTTCACATAATTCATCTAAGGAATCCTTGGGAGACCCACAATGATATACATGATAATTTCAATTCACTTCCATTCTATAATGGAAAATGATTGTAAGATACCCCCATGTCACTAGTTTATAGTCTGAACCTGCAAACAGGTGTTGCATTGTGACATGAAACAAGAAATAATTTTCATCATTCTCTACCACCAATATTGGTGAGAAATATAATGGTACATTTTAGTAAAATAAGGGTTCACCACCCACTCCGGTGCAAGATAATAACATATAATATCTTCTCTCATATTTTTAGGAACATTTACCCATCCATGAACATATATGATATCATATTGAGCTATAATCCAATTAGAAGGTCACTCCCCACCTTCAAGGATTTCCCTCATGACAAACAATCTTGATCCTCAAATGGACACACCATTATCTTCTTAGGATGTGTAGACTCAATGGATAAGGAAAAAAGTGACATCTACCCACGGCCCCCATCAACCTCTATATATATCTCAGTAAATAAATACATCATCCTCAATTAAGAATTAGACTTGTAACGTACTTCAGATTATGTTTTTCATCTCAGAGTGTTAGTAACATTGATTCACTTCCATGTAGTATTGGCTAACACAAAATAAAATGTCTATATATACTAATCCCATATCCATTTATTAAGATTAAACTATTTTTGTGAAAAAATATAGCATACATTTTTTTAGGTACATTCAATAATCCTATTGACCAACATGTAATTCCACCATCACATTAAGGCAAAAACTACGAAGACAAACTAAATATAAAGTGTAGGATAATTCTATTCATGTGAAATCGTCATTCATGATTCATATGAACCAACACAATATCTATACAACACAAATTACCCATTTCCAGTCACATATTAATTAAAAACATTCTATAATCAACAGCTGTCATGGGTATGATCAACATCGATGTACCAGTCAAATGCTTCTTCAAATGGTAGAAGGAATTCTCAAATTATATTAACCAATCAAACCAGAAACATTTCTATGAGTTTTCAAGAAGATGACCTTACATGAAATAAAAATTACGTATAAAACTGTAATAATAACCCCTGTACCCAAAAGTAATAAAATTTCCAAAAAATGGGATTCTACCATTCAAAAAATTCATGAACATTCTATGTGTCCACTAAAACCCCTGCCTCTAAAATTGAATGTCCCATGAAATGTATCATGTCGATCATGAATTGACAGATATATTTCTTGGTGTATTGCATATGCTCTCTCAAGGTACTCTTGATCATGTCTAGATGTTAGACATGAATTTCATATGTATGGGAGTATAACATTAT
Organism: Viscum album; assembly: GCA_963277665.1. Classification (NCBI taxonomy): domain Eukaryota; kingdom Viridiplantae; phylum Streptophyta; class Magnoliopsida; order Santalales; family Viscaceae; genus Viscum; species Viscum album. Next base: position 1,034,115,442 of record OY728121.1, on the reverse strand, counting down.
TTTATCGATGAGAACAACAAAAAAATGATTCATGTTTGGGTGGAAGATTTTGTTTATCAAGGATATAAATAAAAAAGAATATTTTTTAAATCAAAATGGAATTACAATGAAATCATTCTATAAATACCTACACATGAAGGTATAATGTGGTATATCAAAACATATTACTTTGAACTAATGGTACCCTAACCTCAAATCGATCATCAAGATTTAACATTAACCACCGAAATAGTCAGAAAGGTCATAAATACATGTATTATGAGGCCATTTCATAACATTCTTCTGGTTTATCTTCTGATAATTAACACATTAGTGTTTTGTTCCATCATCCTTCTAGGAAAATAATACAAGAGAACCCCAATTTAACTATTTTGATGTATTATACCCTTTTCCACCAATTATTACCATTGATTCTGAATAACATAATTTTCTATTGGGTCTATTTGGTTATTTCAAATGGAAAATGTCTTATCTCCAAGAATAATTTCAATTTTAAACTCAACATATCACCTGGTGGCATCCTTGATATTTTTTAGGAAACAAATTTTAAAATTGATGCACTATGGTTTAAATTAATCTATGTTTCACACCCCAATAATATAATATAGTACATTCTACATGGGAATTTGTTTTTCCTAGATTATGATGAATTGGTCCCGCATGGCCTTCTTGGATATCATGTTCTCCATTAAAAACATATCTATCACCATCATGAGATGTAGAGGTTACTGACATGTGGTAGTAGTATATTATTTCATGGTAATACTACAACCAATCCATTCCAATAATGATGTTAAAACCATTCATTTCATGTATGTAATTATCCCAAGGGAAATGATACTCACCAACCTTTATGGAAAACCATTAGTAAAAAAATGTTTCCTTTAACCATACACCCAATGGTGTAATGATCATCATAACCCCGCATTAAAAATAAAGCATAAAAATAAATCAATTTACAACTTTAGAATATATAATAAAATGTGAGACACCAGTACTAAAAACATCTAGAAATTATAGAAGCTACATGAATAGTAACTCTAACTATCGATGGGCTAACCTAGCTATCGATAAGTGAATGAAGAAACAAATGTAATTTACTAATACCTTTTTGTTATGATCTAATCTATAATCCCTATGATCCACTACATTTATTTTATGGATTATATTTCCTTGAAGTACCATATTATTCTCCCAGTCCTACACATATATTATATCCCTAAATAAATTTTTGGTACCCTTTATAAGACCACCTTTGAATGTTATGGATCAGCCAAGTTCCTCCATGGCTACAGACATATCATGGGATTCTGCAATACCTTTATACATTTTCAGTGCATCCAAAATCATTGTACTTTACCGGTTTTAATCGAAACTAAACTATGAATATAATGCGACCTACCACATTAATATATGAATACTGAATTACTTCCCTAGGTAACTGATTCTTCTTCTATGATAATATTTCTTCCAGTTAAATGCATAATGTTCTCATTAAAACATATTGTATCCTTAGAAGGTGTAACTCATGTTCATCCATCTATAACCACCAAGGCCCCACTGTAATAATCGTTTCGGTTCCCCTCATAAATGACTGCCTAATTCACTACCTCAACAAACATATTTAATTGGATGATAATAAAATGGGAATTAGTCCAACATTTATGTCCATAATGAAAACACCACATCCATGTTCCTCATATACATCCAGTTATAGGAAAACGTATTTTATGATTGTGAAGAATCCAACATAGTCCATAACTAATATTCTTCCTTTAGTCAACCACATAAACTATGATTCCCTCTTCTTCATGACTATCTCATGGTAAAAGAGTTCCTGTAATTTATTTTGAAAGTCCTTCCAAACCATGTTCTCTAATTTAACATCATGAGTAAAAATAACCCACCAAAGATTCAATTGAAATCATTTAAGATAAGAACATAATTGGATATATTCAACATGAGGAGTCTTAAAATGGTTATTAATTTTATTGATAGACTCAATCTAGAACTCAGTAGCCTATGATCAATCCTCTATGATGAATGTCAGAGGGCATTGTAAATTGAATTCCTAGGTCTGAACAAATACATTTTTCATAGCCTACCCAAATTATATTTCTATGAACTATATTTATTGGGTAATATTCCAACATAACATATCTCCATCCCCTTCACATAGAATAACAAAGGCCCTATGATCCTCTACTGGAGGAACATTTCAAGTGATGTCCTAATATTGTCCCATGCAAAATAAACATCATTGTGGAATGTCTCTAAAATGTCAAGAGAATGTCTTAGGACACATAACAAATCATTATAACAAGTTAAAAATATAGATTCAACAAAAAATTAAAATAATTCATCCCTCACACACTGCCCAATGGAAGAAATTGAGGCACTAACACAACCCTAAATAATCCCTCCCCAAGTTAATTGATATCAAAATGTATGTAGTTACATACATCATAAGTTTCCCATTAGACACCCAATTTAACTGTATCATATAAGAAAATTTAACATATTTTTATCCATAAAATATACATTATTTAGGGAAATTTCGTATAAAATATTCAAATAACAATAAAAACATTCACTTCCCAACACCCACTCAAAACATTAATTTTTCATTCCAAAAATGATTCATGTAACATTAAATACAATGTTACTATAACTATGAATGAATACACTTCTATCATTCAATAAAGGGACATGAGTAAAATATTAGAAAACAAGAACACCACACAACAAGTTAATTACTCAATTTTAAATAACATTCAACTAAAACAAAAAATATCAAGAACTATAATGATCCCCACCCTGGGTACTTTATTTTTCCCCTAAACATGGGATAACTACAATAATTCATAGGCTCATGACCAAGGCATGAATCATTATAATATCATTTTCTCATTTCACAAAAAATATGACAACTATAATGAAAATAATGCTACCTTGTTTCCATGTTTTTAATTTCCTAGCCCTAGATACACCTACCAGTTCCCCAAGATAGTCAGTTACATCACCTCAAGGGAGCCTCGTAGTTTTCCAAATGAAGTTTAATAGTAGTGTGGTTCTAATATTTAATGTGGTAAGGATATAACCACCTTATAAAAGTAACACAATAAAATAAAATCAATATTTAATATAATGAAGTTAATAAAATAATCAATAATCTAAAAAACAGAAAATTTATATATCCAAAAAATATAAAATGATTATAAACTAAATTATTAAATTTTTCATTACATAAATCTATCAAGTGTTTAATGAATCCCCAAGAAAACACTATGAACACTCCCAAGTGTGTCACTAAATCATGGTTGGTCCCCTTATCCATGCTACATCCCAAATACCATCATAGACATATAACATATGGATATTTCCCTTATCCCAACCTAGAAAAATGAAGTTTATTTGTGTACCAAATGGAGTCCTAAGAAGGTTGTTACTAAAACTCATAATTCCACAACAAATTAGTTTTTAAATGAAATATAGCCTATAACAGTGTATGTTGTTTTATAAATAATAATGGTAAAAGGATAAAATAAATCTAGTTTCACATTTTTTATTCCTTAGTAAACCATATCATACCAGCTTTATCCCTGGATAGAGTTTGAAGTAAACATAATAGATATTTTATTATTTTATCTTTTCATAGTCATTGAGTAGTCAAATTATTTAAAAATTCATTTGGTTCATGTAAATTGAGTTTGGGTTCTGATGTCATGGATACTATGTGGTTCAGTCCACTATCAATTTACATTCATGCAACGTTCCCCTATGGCGTAAATATAGAACACCATGGGTACAAAAACAATCATCACATCATCAAAAACACTTTGTTCACATTAAAATATAAATATAAATCAGGTTGCTAAATCATTAGTCTATCAACACATGGGTACTTGGAGAATCATTCCCACAACAAGTACTCATTGTTACCAATTACATAATGATATATATCATATTTCCTCATCAATGAACTTATTATCAATAATTCACAACCTGGATGACCATTTTATTTACCAAAAGAATCCACAGTTTCCATACATTCATTATAAGGATAAACATGATCAATTAACCAATATTAAATTTATTATTAATTATTAAACAAATCATTACACCCTCAAGGTTATGCAAATCAACCCTATAAATACAATTATCAAACCATGAAATATGGATTTCATTCAACTCCATGTATCGTTATTTCATTTTTTTCATTTCATAAAGAATCATTTTAAGGATATTTTCATTACCCATGGGATCCTATCAAGAATAGTCTCAGAATTTCCAATGGGTCAAAGGAGATACTTGAATGTTGTCGCGTATACATTGTAACCAAATAATTTTTCTAATTTAAATGAAATTTTACAACATGGAAATGAAATGGTATAACTAAAATCATGGTATCATCATTTTTACTATGCGAATTGGAAATTTTAAAACCTACCATATGATATTTTTGAAATACTCTTCAAACCTATTCACTCAATTCAACGATAAATGGTCAAATTCATTATGACAGGAAAGATTAATGATAAAATTATATGATATAGATCCAAAAAAAGATCCATCAAAACATAGATCTAATCCAACATCAATTAGAGGAATCAACCCTCTATAATGGGAAATAAATATGGTCATGAGGGGAACCTATAATAACAATAGGTCACAAACATGTGAGTGGATGATTTATTAAACAAGATCATTAATTAACAATGGTGTTCGAGGAAACTAGAAACACTATCAGGATCTTCCATGAGAAATGAAAATTATATTCTACCAAGCTATTTTTGATTAGGTAGATGAAATGGGGGTTCATGAAATAATAAATGAATTTTTAGGGAACATAATTTCTGCACACACAAAATATTCATGGACGATCTGCACTATTGAAAAATCATTTTTTGTAACCATGTAGTCCCACAATCTGGGAGAAAAGTTTCTCCTAGGTGGGGGGGGGGTTGAAAAATCTTTTACCCACCATGAAATCCCAGTCATTCCATGGTTTTATGGTTTTGTGGTTACCAAAAGATTTTATCAAACTCTGTGCACCAATATACTAGCTCAAAATGGGGCATAATGTTTTCCTGTGTAAACTTCATGGTATTCCTCAACCGTGATCCAACAGAGCACATCCACATGCGATACCAAAACACCTAAAATTACCCTAACATGAACTCAAAGAAAAAACCAACCATAGTATGATCAAAACAAGAGTAAAATATTACCTCTAAACGATTATGAGACATCTCTAGAAATGTTAGGATCTTACTGGTTAACTGAGGAATAGTGTAAAGGGAATCTATATGATGGATAAGGATAAAAGGTTATTCATTATGTTATCTATGTTTCCAAATTTTTCTAATTTTAATAATACTATAAAAAATATCATTGATATGAGATAAATAGTATTGTGACCTAGAATATAGTTAAATATATATATTCACTCACTAACAAGATATGATATATGGGTTCATCATTTTTGTGTGGACTCTATTATTAAATTTCCACAATGAAAAATTATAAAAAATGATAGTCAACCAATGATACAAATTTATTGTATAATATAGAATAGTAAATGGTAATAATTTATAGAACATTTCTATGTATGATATATAATATTTCTTGGAGTTGGTTTGTACGATTGAGTGTTGTTATCAAATTGATGAATTTAGATCCCTTGAAAAACGATTGTATTGGAACATATTCCAAAAACCAATAATCTTAATTATTGGATAATTGTTAGGTTTCATATATTTTTTAATAAAAAAATTTACTCGGATATGAGAGGGAATTAATAAATGTTGAATAGTTTATTCTATCAGTAATAGAGAAACAATTTAAATATAATGATAAAATATTTATGAACAATATATACCAAATCCAATACATTTATAATAATGTAAAAATTATCACATTCTAGTTATAGGCATGAACTTCATTTCAATACATTTTTAGTAAAGTATTTTATTTTCCTTAATTATTATGAACATTATTTACAATGTATATAATAATCTCATGATTTATAAAATTGGAAATATGTATGAAAATTTATGTATTCTTGATAGGGATAATTCAATTTGTTACAATTACAAAAAGAATCTCAGAATTGTTTCTCAGAAAAAATATATTTGGAATGGTAACCTCATATTTCTAAATGAAAAATAAATTCAAACACACTATATAGATGGTTTTTTAGACTCATTGGTCTATGAATCATTTTATTTATGTGAATATGTTTTATTATATTGAATAAACAATTGTGATTTTATGATAAAATTATAAAGGTATAATGGGACATTAGATCTCATACATAATTTTTTACGTGTTTTAAAAGTGTGTTCCCTATAACAAACACTAATAAAACCATTGGATTATGATATAATGTATACAGTGAGTTATAATTCTTGTACACTTACCATAATAGTGTTGATATTTCATAACCATCTATTTAAATAGATATTTATAATGTTTATTTTCATATAGTTATATCAATTCCAATTATATAATGATATACTTGAGACACATTGTCATTAATCATAATCATATGACCTATGGTATGATAAATTATATAGACTAGACACAGATGATTTCTAACCATTAGGAAGTTGGTGCTCATAATCCCAAAAATATCTTCTCATAAGGGGCATATATGGTGATCTCAATTAGAAGAGATCATGAGGAATGGTTGAGCAGTAGTTACACCATATGTTTTAGTTTTTATTTGTAGTTCATAACTGAGAACATGTGCAGTGGTTCCTTAAAAAGATATTATTATCAATTAATAACATATGATCATGTACATTTATAAATGAAAATACAATATATGTATTTTTATAGAAAGGCATCTTGAATGTGACCATTAAGTATGCTATCAAATAGGTTTAATATTAATAATAAATATTTTTTCTTCTAAAAGGATGTTATTTTATATGACTAGTTGATCATGAAGATTATACCTTCACTAAATCAATGGACATGGTAAAAGAAGGTAATTCCATCATGTTATGTCAAATAATAATAAATTAATAATGATTGGTAACACAATATGTGCGTAATTAATTACGATATATCTCAAGATAAGGATATTATGTAACAGATTCTATATTAATAGGTCTGGTTGTCATTAATATAATTTTAACCATGTCTCAAGATTAAGAGATTATATTACACATTATTTATTTATAGTAGAGGTTTTCATTACTATGACTATACGATATTTCTTCATCTGTCCTTATTTGTTTCCACACTCCACTCTTGATTGATTAATATTATTTACTCATATTGAGATAAGGCCATAGTTGGTTACTCACACAGCACATTAAATCATCCATATTTTATTGAATATGAGTATAGGACTTTGTAGTCCCCACCATATGATCTGGGAGTTGTCTAATAATTTACATTCACTAAATAATAAATTAATTAATATTATTAAATTTTCGAACAAATGTAATATAATTTAATTATTATATACATTGAGATGTATTTTAGTAAGGACATGGAAAATATTATATGAATGAATATTTTTATAATATTAGATTTTCATATAAAATTTTCTCGAAATAACAATTAGTTAATTACTGACTTTTATTACATAATAGATTTTATATATTTCCTTTAATTGTTAAAAATGTAAATTATATTTTTCTAAAAATTAAAATCATAATAAGATGTCATTTTGTTCTTAATTAGTGTGTAATAAATGTTTTGGGGAACAATATCCTCTTTCAGAAATTTTTTTGACTCACTATTTATAAAAGGAGGACGATATCAATTAGAGTCTATTAACTACAACATGGTTGATATATTCTATCCCCTATCCCATTTAACAGGTAGAGAAGAAGAAAATCCATGCTTCTATGTTTAGTTCTTATCCACTGATCGATTTATCTACATTGAGGTGATTATCAAAATGTTAAATTATTTTTTTGATCTCCATGTTATATCCTAGAATTTGATCAAAATTTTACCATGGACTATTAATGTGTGAGTGGATGATATATAGGGTTCTAGCTTTGGTTCCATCTAGAAATTATGTCTATGAATAAAATTTTGATGAATGAATCATTAGATCTAATTCAGTCATTGTTTGGTTTTTTTTGCTTAACATTCAACATGTGAGATACTTAGTAGTTTTATAAGGATGTGCTTCAGTAGGGACAATGTACATATATGAATCACTAGCGAAAATTTTAAATCCTCATCCAATTTTATTTCACTATGCACCCTAGGATGATCAATTTTTATGAGAGTGATCATAATAACGTATATACCAAGATAAATTATTTTTGTACTAAATTCTTGAATTGGGAATCATGGAGGACCCATAAATGAAAACGGAGATCCAATCTGATCTCAGATATGGTTATCCACATATCAAATTTCTTAATATAAACTATATTAGGATTCCAAATTTAAACATTAATATATATTTTATATCTGTTAATTGTTATCATAAATTATTCACCACTGATGAATTTGGAAGAACCCACCTATTTGGGTTAGATTTCAGGGGCCGAAGTGGTGTTTCAAAATAGTAATGTCTTCTAAATATTTATTGAAATGAAAATTATTTCTAAAAATAAAATCTTATGTTTAGATTGTAAGTCTCTATCTTCTAATATATTTAATACTACTAATAATAAACATCATCTAATTAAAGTGGGAAGGTCTGGTGAGGACCTACCACTATATATATATATATAATTTCATAACATAATGGAAATGGGGGATATATTTTTCAAACATGTAAATAACAATCAAATATGAACATATATTTTATATTATGTTGGTTTGGATGAGTAGAAAGAAACACTCCTCTTAGAATAGGTGAAAACAAAACTGCCATACACCCTTTAGTCATAAACACATTACCATTGACCATAATCATTGTCATCTATAACTGCCCCACCACACAAATAATTCACACTCAATCCCATATTCCATATTCCCACTATTATTATGATGATAAATCCCAAGACAACAGACTCCACCACAACCATCCACTTTGAGTCATACAATCCAAATATGTCACTCCAGATGCCTCCCTATCTAGGAATAACCTAATCACTTGGCCTCTTAACTAGTTACCCCTTAATGCATCAACACAACAACTCTCACAGTTTCTTGTCATCGATGGTCTCTTCTTCTTGATATATTACCACCTGGTAACCCTCATAGGCTCTCCCCCTACAACTAGACACTCTACTGGCTACCCTATTCTTCACCAAGTTGGGTCATCTGGGCCCAATATGGGCTTGGGGGTCCTAATTGACACAGAATGGGAAATAACTGGTTATTCATCACCGATAATGTTCTAATACATTTCCCCTTTACCTGTAATCCTTATTCAGGCACAAAAATAATGAAATCACTTATTATGTGTTTTCTAGGGTCCATCGAAAATTTTAAAATTTTCATATTTTAAATCAAATTTTTGGAATATTAATTTAATATTTTGGAGTAAATGAAATAAAATTACATGAACTAAAATGATTAATTTGATTCATATAATTTCTGTCAAAATGAATTTATCACATTTTTTATTTTATTTTACACATAACATTTCATCCAACGATATTGAAAAATTTATAACAAATTTTCCTAAACATTTTTTATTTTTTATTTTTTATTGATGTTATAAATAAAGTATTTAATAATTAAATTTATTTTTAAATTATATGCGTCGTCTTATACTTAATATATACATGGGAATGTGTGCCCATAAGAGATATTTTTCATGTGTATTACACATTCTTGAGACCAAACACCTATGTGTGTGTATTTAAATATTGTGACAAGAATGATGTCAGATTTTAAAGAATATAATGATGAGTTGGAATTCATGGATGAAACTGTGATTCATTATAACACATACTTAGATGAGATGAGTTAGAATCAATATAGGTATTGTCCCCATATGGTTATGGTTGATTTTTTTGACTGTAAATGGATCATCTAGTACAAAATGTTCATGATCAGTATGGTTGTTCATTTAATTTAGACATTATTTATTATTATTATTGAATTTGAATTTGAGTGATATGATAGTAACTAATTAAAAATTAATGATTGTATTAAAAAATGATGATGTGATGAATGTTTTTCTAATTACATTATATTCAGGTTGTGAGTGTGATCACATAGTGTGTGAATATCCAATAGAATTTTAATTCATTTTACCTACAAGAATAAAAACCCCTCATGTGATTTTTATATATTAAACACCTTGAATCATTATAAATTGGGTCAAAAATTAGTATATCGAGTTCTCATCAACCCACGTTGTGGGTTTATCCTTCTACTATAGAGATCATAGGAAAAATATGGGTTAACATAACTATAGATTATTGAATAATATTATCCATGACATTCGTATTGCATCACTAGAGTAAATGAGTTTTGTAAATCATGTATATGTTTTTAGATGTTGGAACTCCACTCAATAGTTAATGTATCCATGATTTAATGTTTTTATCTATTCAAACGCATACCTTGAAACTCTTTTAGTAGCGGTGTAGTCGTAGCATTACCAATAAAGAGATGATACAATGAATTTTTATAGTAGAATAAAATGGAAACTTATTATATTGAATATCGTAGGGATTGATATAAGCGTTCAAAAAAAAAATTGGATACATTTAGTGATTTTATCATCATTTTATAATCAATAATCAGAGGAAAATGTATTTATTTTTATATAGTAATATATAGAAGATAAATTGAATGTGAAAACAGATATACATTTCTATTAATAATGGAAAAATAATATTTCATATCCATCATGAATTTCTAGGGGCAGTATTGGATCTTTCTTAAAGTACTATGGTGAATTGAAATTCTAGGTTTAAAATCCCCACTACATTTTTATCCACCTCATGAATCGAGATTGAGAAATATGAATACATGTTTCACTTATATATCATATATTATATTTACATGGTAATTCTATCAACAATGTCCAATTATTTCTGGATACATAATATGTATACAAATAGAATCACATATATTCTAATCTCTATGAATATTGTGAGGAGAATGTGATATAAAAAATTTAATATTTTGAAGATTACATTGAATCTGTGTAAATTGAATGGTGGATCGTGATATATCCAAACATCACATTATTATATCATTATCACGATGTTACAATAATTTATTTTATGATTATAAAATTAATATATTACAAATAATTCATCTTTATCTTATTGGTATGGTCCAACAATCATATTATACCATAAATAATGATTAATATTTATTGATTATGGTGAAAAATTTACAAGACAAATAAAAAAGACCGATAACAATGGTCACCCAAAGGTATCTACACTAAATTCTTCATATATAATAGAAAAATAAATATACATTAGTTTTTTTATCTTGTCACAAGTTTAATATATGGATAATTAAATTTAATGAACATAATTAAATAAGTTTGTACTCACTTTTTATTTTGGTATACTCATTAATTTTATATAAATTTTTTAACAAAATTTTTTATCATTCAGTATAATATTCCTATCACATATTATTATTTGAATACATTAAAAATATATGAGTAGAAAAATTACAAGATGTATAGTGATCTCTATAAGTTACTGATAAAGGGTTACTCCTATATTAGTGGTGAAAAATACACAACTTCTAGTTTCCACTAATGATGAATATAGTTGAACTTTTATTTAGTATTAATAATACTCGTTCAGTAAATTAATAATTCATGAATCACTCAGAATAAACGTTGAATATAAAATGTGACAGCCAATTATATCCAATAGTGGGAAAATAATTTATTCTCCAGTGAAAATAAATAATTATTAATGATATATCAGTTATGGTTTTAAAATAAATGGATCTATTATCATTAGGTTTTTTTCAAATTTATATATCTTCCATTTGGGAAAACAATCCATTAGATATTAATGTACAACACAATGCCTTCATAATTAGTCTAGGTAGAGATCTTAAAATTCTCCATGGTCATGATAGTGGTATGTATAATTGTTATTATTCATTTATGATTTTTATGAAACGTTTAATTGATGTATGAAATAATAATGGATAGAATATTTTTAATTTATAGGGTTCATGTGATGATGAATATCTTGAGAAAACATTCATTGATATTTATAATATAATAAGGAGTAATTCTTAAACATAAAACATCACATATAGATCAATTCTATAATGTTGGTAAGTAGGAACGATGATAAGATTATGTGTCAATATTTGTCATGAAAATCCACATTGAAGTTAATAATAAACACACAATTAATTATAATCATCGGCTTCATGGTGTAATTAATTTTTTAATTAATGTTTAGACTCATTTTCATTATCACAACATTTATAATTTTTCGTGAAATGCTTTGAAAGTAATGGGAATATCCCATAACCATATGAAAACTATAATGAAAAATGTATATCATATGAGTTATGGTATATTATAAACATGTTATTCCATACTCCATGTGTGTTTTGAAATATATTTTATAAAGATATAATCAAAATTGCATCATTCAAAATTCGAGGTGAAAAATTGAAAACAATAATAGTTCTAAGGTTATTAATGAAATCACTCAGATAATATGGTTATATTTATGTTCTAGAAACTATATCGATATAATGATGTAAATCAAACTTTGAGATAGAGGGAGTGACATTTTCAAGGGATAATTCAATTATAATGATTCCCAAATAGTTAGAATATGAAAATGTTCCTCATGATCTTGTAGAAAATATTATTACAAATACACATACTGTATAAGAAAGATAAACCCATGGTTTTTTTTCATTTACTGATTCCAGTGATACATTATTCATTGAGAATAATGGATTGTTCATGTAATCCAAAAATATAAAGAATAAAATATTGACATGTTAATTTAAAATTAAATATTGGATAATCTGTATTAATGTATTATTTTTTAGTATTATGAATATTCTAGCCTGGATACTATGGTGGATATAAAGGGATTAATTATAGGGGTAGTATATGATTGCAACTAATAAGGATATATTGGTAAAAATATGTTTTCATGCCTAAATACATTTTAATTATAAATTTCATAGCAAAATATTATGATTAAAATATTTGATATTGGATGTTAGGACCACATATGATGGAAGGAGTCAATACAATTGAACTATAATGGTTTAGTGGCAATATAGAATTCAGATACATTGTCCAAGTTCAGAAAACAAATATTTGGATTGATGTAAGAAACAAGATCATTGAATATTTGGATTTATGTTAGATTCAGGATCAATGAATATTCCTTTCAAATGAATTCTTTCCAATTTTATATAACTGTTAGAGGGACATCATAGTTTTTGAAAGGAAAATAAATTTGGAAACTTATAGAAAATAGTTATAAGTCCAATATTAATTATGAATGTATTGAAAATAACTCTCTATATGATTTAATAAATAAGATGAAACCCATGTTTTAGGGAACACTATCAACCGAGGTAGACCAAATAGCTTTCTTAGGCAAATCAAAATGTACAAATACTAAAAAGGTAATGAAAAAATGAAAATCAAATCAATCTACCAGTGAATTGTCAACAATTTCACATGGAAGAAATATCTCACATAAGACATGAATGAGACATTGGAGGATATTAATTTGTTCTGTATAATTAATTATGATTTTGAAATAGTTCAATCATGTATGGCATGATATGTAATAAATGTGATATTTCCAACATTTATGTTTTTGATGGAAAATATCAGTTTAATCACAGATAACGGTATGACTAGTAGTTAGAGATATCCAATTTCACATGAGAGACAATAAGGGAAATGGTCCCAATATATGAAGATGTAGGGAAACAATTTATAACTGATGATTTCTCTTCTTAATTTCGATCAATTTGATTTAACATCATAGTAATGCTTAGGTAATGGGTAAGAGAATCTTATTAAATCCATTGGTACCCATATATTCAAATACAGAATGTTTTGAGGCATATGATGTAGTAAATGAAGTATTTTATAGTATGAACTAATATTTTCTAGTTAATGGAACTCACATAGTGTTCAATAATCTACAATAAATTTAATTATGATAGTACTACTACTGGTACTAGATGAAATTTCATCTTTTTTAAAATGTAATAAAGTAATATAATTGGGGATATAAACTATTATGGATACTTAACCAATGAGTTGACATCACAGATAGAAATATATCAATGAAATGGAGACATTTTGGAACAAATAATAAAATGATAACATAGTAGAAACGTGATATTTTCATGTGATATCTAACAAGGATAGTTATTATTTGGGCACTATTTCATTTGGGATTGTGTGAATAGTGGGTTCTCTAGACCCTCTATGAACAACACATTTGTATTTCCATATATTCAATATAGCGTGTTATGCATGATATATAATATCAATTACAGTTTATATATTTATCTGACCCCTACTTAAATTGTATTGCATATATTTTATTTTTAATAATAAATGGTAATATTAGTTCCCAATGTATCAGGATAACATTGAGATACTATATAATTAATAATAAACATATGAACTATGGTCTATATACAATATACTCACTAATCATAGGTGACGATTGACCACCATATTCTAGGATCTCTTAAGCATGTACACATATTCTCTTGATGTCCTCAAATGGTGATCTCGGGTAGATTAGTTGTTGTGGAATAAAATGCACATTAGGACAACACATGTTCCTGATGTCATTTTTATTTTTAATATATGAATACATATTGTGGTCTCTCGAATTGAGATTATTATCAGTGTATACAATTTGATCAATTACTTCATGATAGTAAAAACTAATGGATTCATGTCGTAGTGGGGGATCATATCCTAGGGGCATCATTAGTTGTATTGATGTGATTGAATAGTCATGAGATAAATATATTATGTTAAATTATGTGTATTCATAGTAATTTTTTTATTTTTGTAAATATACCTTAGGTTTTAGGGGATATGAAGTGTTTTTAGAACACACTTGTAATATATAAATAGTATTCACTACTATTTTGATATGATCCTAGAGGGCCACTCACATAGAATATTAAAAATTCAACCCTATTCTGGAGAATATATGTATAAGCCAATACAGGTTCCACCAATGGGTTTAGGATAATTCCAATAATATATTATCTCTAGCGAATAAAATGTTGTTATTATTCATGTTTTAAATAATAGGTATTAAATTTATTTCTTTAATGAATCTACCCATATTAAATTATGTACATTGCAAGTATTATAAAAAATTACAATATAATAAAATTTAATGTTTGATTATCATTTTCAGGAATTATGAGTTCAATTAATGTCTATTTTCCACCATCAATTATATTTATTATATTAAACATAAATTTTTAAAACATAAATTATATTTATGACATAGTAAAGTAGTCATAAAATAACATATTTTTATTATTTATAATGTAATAAATATTTGGGGTATTGGGATCATTTTCAAGTTATTTTAATAACTCAATATTTAAAGGATGAGTGTGATCTAAAATGGAAACTATTTACTTCAAAATAGTTGTGATCCTACCTCTCCTATATAATTTCCATGATAGTGGAATAGATTATCCATGATTCAAATACATGTTCTTATTCATGGATTAATGGATTATTGTTCCAATTATCATCGGGATGTCAAATTGTTCCTCAAAATCACAATACAATGTCCATGAATTTTTCTTAAAGAAATTCCTAAGGAAATTTAATGAATATGTAAGTGATCTAGAGGAATATGGCCGAGGATTCATCAAGAAAATCTCACTACTATTAAATTTTTATTGAACACGACTTCACATCTTAGAGGTTCATTACTCATTTTAATTTTTTCAATAAAACTATTCTCATGAGATACTATATTTTTGTGACATGATGATTAAATTTAGTGAAATTATAGTGACATCGATTTTTTTGATAAATTTTATGTCCCCAACCCGTCTTCTTCAAATGCACATCCTGATACATTCATTATTCATAAAATGATCACCCAATAAATTAGAGGTTTTAGGTACGTAGTTACATCCCCTTATGTATTTAGTCAACATGTATTTTTTATCTAATGAAAAACAGTTATAGATCATTTGATATTTTATGTGACTATAACAATGATGTATAAAATAAATGGAAGTATATTATTAAAATTCTCTGATCACACCATGGTAGTGAATACATGTGCATCAAAATTTGTGACCATCTGAGAGATTGGGGAATAATACCGTATCCCAATCCTCTTGGAACATTCCAATGGCATAATGTTCCTAAAAAGATGAACCATATTATTAGGGACATTGATTGATCAATGTTGAATGTATGTTCCCTTATTATCTCATTCAGGGGTTATATGATTGAAATTGATACATTTTTACCAAAACAAGTTTTGTTAAAATTATTCATAATATGTATTTTGTTTTATAGTTCTCAAGGATCCATGAATTTCATTAATGATGATTTTGGAATGTCATGAAGATAAAAAATGAGTTTTATAAAAAACATACAACCATATCCAATAAATAATTGTTTTTTGGTTTCCCTAAATAAAATACATGGTATTATTTTAATGACCCTACTGAACACAATGTGTTTATAGATCAAAATCATATATTTCACGAGAAGGAATATATTTGTTGATTTTTAAGGGGAGGAATATTGATCAATGAAATTTTTATAAGCACAAAAATGATGTGTTCTTGATTTGGATGTTTAATTATTTTCATAAGTAATTATGGATAATGAATTAACTCATGATACACTAGAACATATATGTTATTGTAGAATTGGTTTGTCTCTTGAGAGAGAAGGATTTAAAAATGATAATACTGAATATGTATTTATCAGAGGTTTTAAACATACTACCTATAGGGAAGCCATTAAATATTCTATTTATGGGACATGGATAAAATCAATAGATTCAAAAAATTTAATACATGTAATGAAACCATGATTATAAATTTATGGATACCCATGGAGTGGTATAAACCATAGCCTTTATGTGGGTATCTCATATGAAAAATAACAAAGTTGAAATTGTGTCTAAAAATAAATAATATTTGGTGTAAAATGGTTATAATAAAATTTGTGATATTAAATATAAATAATCTTTTTCACCCATAGTAATGATAGTGTCCATTTATATTATTCAAGAAATAAAATTTTAATAAAACTATAAGATATATCAATTATTTGTCAAAAACTATTTTCTTATTTGAATTTATCAATGAATGTGCGTATTATACCTGTTAATTAATTTGACATTCCAAATGAGTCTGCTAAGGTTTTCACATTTCAATGGCCCATTTATTGAATAACATTTTTTCTTTGAGTTGGATCTCCAATTTCATTTTGTGATTTAGGAATTTGGTTTCATTAAAAATATTCATAATTCATTTGTATATAATGGATTTAGTGGGTGTAACATCCTAAAATATTAAAGGAAAAATTACTATTAAATTTACATATATCGAATGGTTTTTATCATGATCTATAGATATAGTAGAGATGTCATGTGTTGTGCATTAGTATTATAGGTTGAAGGATGTTATGGTAGTTGAAATGATTCCACAAGAGGGCCACCAACTATTTTAATGAAAACCACAAAATGACTAGTGGATTGTACTGAATCTCTCTAATTTTAATGAGAAAATATTCTCAATGGTGGGAATCCATCACAACTAAGGTGGATAATTAAATATATTTATGTTATAATTTGAACTATACGTCTAACAATTAGTTTCCATCAGTGACATGGTGGATCCACTCTCCCATAGTGTAGGTCAATCATCTCTACATTGGGCTCTGGATATGTTTTCAATCAATATTAAATAAATATTGTACCCTAAAAACCTAATTGGTATATCCATTTCCAAACAAAATTCCAAATTTGAACAGAAACATGGAGGTTCTATCTTATAGTGAATTTGGATCACTTATCTCATTCTCTTTAACTTTTTAACATATTATTTAGTTGATTGATTCCATAATGTATGAATAAGAAAATATTGTCAAATCCAATATTTTTCATTGGCTAAGTAATATATATATGTAATGGATAGATCTGTTGATTTTCATTTAATATAACTACGATCCTTGGATTATTAATAGATCAGAGACTATATTTTTATTAGACCACTCTCACATGATCATATATCAATCCATTACTTACATTGATTGCTATTGGGTAATTCTAATACAATTCACACCTTTCTTGTGATATTATTCATGGTTTCAAATTCTAGGGTGTCTTATATGAAAAATCATTTATGATTATATAGATATATAAGAATCATATTGATTCCAATGTTAGGATTTGATGATGGGAAATGATACACATTATTTTGGAGGTTGATTTCATTTTATTGAATGTTCATATTACAAGTTATAGAATTTTTGATCATGTGTGAGTTTGTTGTTGTCAAACTTTTCCTGGTATGATTCATATGGGGGTGTGCATCTGGATATTGAGTCCCTTTATTTTATGTAATAGATTATTACTTTATAACATATTGATCTAATATATATGCATGTATATTTAAACTTTTTATTATTTAATGTACCATGTTGGTTTATGTCTACCTGTTGACCCCTTATATGAATAGTTCTATTATCATGTTTAGAATGTTGTGTTATGAAATTTAGATATGAAATGATTATATGTTTATTTCCCAAGATGTAGATATTGGATAAAACATGAGGATGTGAATTTCCACATACCCAGATATTGGGTAGACAATTGTGAATATGAATTTCTATAGTTCCATGAATTTTGTTGACATTTTTGCACCATTATTTCCATTTTTGGGATGGTATGGAATTTCACTTAAATGGTAGAAAATGGGTACATGGTACGAGGTTAAATTGTTGAGACAATGTGGTGACCACATTGAATGTCCTCATTAATGAAACAATTAATTCTTGCTTTCTATATGGAATTGTGTCAAAGTTAGTACTGTCAGGGTCTGTTTCATCGTGGATAGTGCATAAGGACATAAAGATTATTTATTTATTTATGAGATTTCCTTCCTATCCTGTAATACACTAATATATATATATATATATTATAAATTATATTAAATTTGTCTTGGTGGTTTTCTTCTTTTTTTTATACTCAGAATATACATGGAAATCTCGATTCACAAGATGATTTCATGGTTAGGGTTACAACTAAGGGTAACCGTCCTTAATTAGGGAGCTATGTGGGTGAATATTGATAGATATAGTAAATATAATGACAGAATATAGAATAATTTTTATTATCTAATATATATCCTTTTTTATTATGCAATAGTTTCTAACCGTATTGGGAGTATTTTGGTTTAGTTTTTATATTTAATTTATCAAACATAAGAATTTCATGATATTTTAATCTTATTTGGGATGTTTATTATTACTTTTTTCCAAATGGTGTCTCTAGACCCTCTCCATTGGCCGAATGTCTCTTATATATAGGGATATGTACATGAGTTTAGGTGACACATTAACTTGACCTAGTTATTGAGCAGGGTCATTACAATGTTCCATAAAAAGAGATTTTGTTTTATTTTATTTATTTGTCATTATATATAGGGATTTGATTAAGTTAATAATAAATGTGGAAATTCTGTATATGAGAGATGAAAATTCTCTATTAGTGCTTCTAAATTGGACCTCCATGTTATGAGTGATGATATTTATATTACAGTTGTGGTATTATAATTTTATATTGATCTTGATAAATAATTTTGATAGTAGTGTCTATAAGAATTGACAATACTCAATCATCATGAATATGAACTTATCGTCACATGTAATTAATGTTATTTATTTTAATATATATTAAATTAATTAAATAAATGTCATAAAAAATATATTATTTGGGATTATATGGGTTTTTTACAAAAATATCATATTTATTGAACTTGTTAACTCATATTTTTTATATCTATATGATTGGGGACAATGTGATGTTACTTGAAACTTTTTCCATAGCATGTAGTATATTATAATTTTCTAATTATTGAAATGGGTAGTTGAATAGAATAATTTTTAGGTATTGATATTTTGATTATTCCTTTACTTATTTGGTAACCATTTAAATTATTGAGGAATTTAAAATTTTATTCCATATAGAATAATGTAACCCAGATTTCATATTACCAGAATACCTAGATAAGTAGTCAAAATTCTATTGTAATGGAGGTAACATTTATAGGTCATTAAAACCTGTATGTGGGATAATATTTTAATACGTTAATAAAATATCATGAGATCTTCATAGTGAAACAATTTATGTTGTAGTATTATGAATATTCAATGGTCATGGTAATGGAGATCATAGGATTTCATTTGATTATTATTCAGATGTATATCATCATCATCCACTAACCATACTGGGTGCTAGATGGACCTTGAATATTGAGGTTCAGGTAATTGAGATAATACATGAAAAAGTGGGAATATAGGAGGATTCATTAGTTAATTTTGGATCATTTTTGTTTTGATTACCTTCAAAGAGATGGTGGGGTTATTTTAACTAGGCACGAATACATGATTTTCTAACTTAGGAGACCATCATGGATATATTTTTTGAAGTTTTTCTCCCATAAAAACCAAATATGGTTCATTGTCACTAGTTTATACATCTTTAGCAGGGGATGATGTAGATATATAGTTATTATGCTCATTTCATGTACATAAATTTCAAGGAATCGGAATTATCTTTTTATGAGTTAAAGAAGGATGAAAAATTTGAAAATTTACATTCAACATATATGTGGACCATGTATATGAATTTTGACATGATTACATACTATGATGTTCTTCGATTACACCTCAACATGGAGAATGGTCTTAATGTAGACAATGATAATAATAATTTATCCATCATTATTGGTATACCTAGAGAATCAATGGGAATCACTTTTAATAATAAAAATAATAAATTTTATGAGACAAGGTACGAAGGAAGCATATAACCAGAGATGAGTAGTGGTTCATTAGAAAACACTATGAAATGGGGTCCTACTAGTTGTTATAATTATGCATGAGGAGAGAATAACATTTAAATCAATCACAATCCACCAGAGTTTTTTGATTATTATATGTGATGAATTATCTCCATATATTAGATTGAAATGTTCCATGGTTGAACTCAAAGATATCAGGTCATGTGTTGTTTTTGGGACGATAATATCAAGCACAAACTCCGCATAAATATGGACCCTTGTGAGTCTTAAAAAATAGTGGTAGTGTAACATCCCAAGTAAGTAATGAATAATATATATTTTTATATATGTCTATTAATGAATTAGATAGTGTTTTAGAGGCTTAAAATGAGAATAAATGCAATCTTAAGCATGGAATACACTAATATTTTTAAAAGATTGTTTTACTGCCTTTTGATGGAAATCCATTTTTAAATCAAACTTTTGACAATTTTATAAGCTCTATTTTTCAAAATAAACTTAGTCATTATTATTGGGACATTGAAATTTACTTTGGGTTAATTCTTGGTATTTTTCCGACAATGTTCATTTTTTAATGAATAGTGAAAATACTGCATTTTACATCAAAACAACTTTTTCATCTAATTTCATTATATGGTTAGATTATCTTTTTAATTGGTTTTAAAGTGTAACTAGAATATATTTATTCCATTTAATCCAATAGTGGTTTTTGGAATTAATTTCACTTTGAAATTGGACTTAATCTAGCGTCAATCTTTTGATACTTATTGTTTTATAAAAACAGGTTATTTGTCATGACAATGGGAATGAATTATTAAATTAATTAATGTAACTTATATGATTTTAATTTTGTAAAATAGACACAATTTTTTAATTCATAATATCAAATATAGCTTATGGTGAAGAATTGGTATTTTTCTGAAAAAATTCAATTTTTGATGAATAGTGAAACCACTATGTGATACTTAAACAACTGATTTTTTTCGTTTAAATGAAATTTTACCACCTTTGTGATATGAATTTAAAAAATCTGACATACATGGTTGTAATTAAGAAGTAAAATGTGGTTTAATGGGATTAAAATAATTTTTTGGTGATTAATAACTTTTAAGTTTATTAATCGCGATTAGAGGTAATTAGTGTAGTTTTAGGTAAAAAAATGTTTTAATAATATGAAATGACCTAGACACATGTCCTACCCTTATTGGATGTGTCATGGCCGACCAAGACAACCCATGGGTCGATTTTCGGGACCCCATGGGGCCACATGGGTTAGATAATGACATTAATGCCTTTTATTTAAAGTAAAAGTAAAAATGACATAAACATGAGTTGTTTTACTAAAACAAATTTTAAATTGGGTTATACAAGTCGTCTTTTTGACTAAAAATATTCATTGGAAAGATAAAAAGATTTAATACATAATGATATTTGTTTTATAATTTTTAGACATTATATAAAGTAAATTATTTATGACATCATGATGATACATCGATTACCTCATTAATAAAGGATTTAAATAAAATGAAAAGGTAATGTTAAAACTATAACATAAACTTGTCAAAGACCTATTGGATGAGTATATTTCGAACCCTTAACACCTTATCCTCGAAATACATCAACGTGGGACCTTTAAAATCTGAAACCCATTTGAAAATAAAGTAACCCTTTATACCTTTCTAAGAGTGCCTCTTTTATCCTCTTCTAAAAGGCCCCCACCTCTACCTCCTTACACACACCTCTCAAGCCTTTGACTCGGGCAACCCCTACTCATTATCTCTCTCAAAATCCCTCTCTTACTCCTAGAAGCCTTACTTTGGGCAGAAGTCTTCCGAATGAAGCCTTTGAGATCAACTCAAAACGAGTTACCTTATTCATTTATTTTGTAACAACACCAGTATTATCCATTTACTAGGATGTTGTTATAAGAATTATTCTAGCTACACTTACACACACCTACATATAATGGTTAAAGAACATACTGTTTCGGTGGATGGTGAATTTCTACCTTACGAAACGATGATTGTTCAATATTCTTTTAACACCTTAAAATGTGGCCATTAAGATGAAACTATATTTATATATGATATATAATATGTTTATGTTTTACTTAAGCTTATGTATTTTTATTTTATGGCATACCTTTATGGTTTCCATTATTGGTAAACGCGATATCTTCATTTGAGGAAGTGCGGACTACCACCCCCTTAAAGTGATTTGATTTGATAATGCTATATGTGGGATGTATAAAGGATGTAATTAAGGATATTATATATGATATTATACTCAAATTATAATATACCTTTATATCATTATGATTCCATTCCATAAAATACGAAATAGAAATGAAAGTAGCGTTCATGCGTACGTACGGCTTACCGTCTCCATGAACGTTGCATTTTCTTTCTTACCTCTAAACGTTATGTAATATTATAAATGCATGTATATACTGGATATAGATGATATTTATGATATCTAAATCATGATTATAGCTCTGTATATAATGGATACATGAACAACGTGTAATTATAAAGAGTTTATTTTTTTTAATCAAGTATCAATGATCGTTAAAATGAACATTATTAACTTAAATAATTACATAGTGTTCATGACATGGTAATAAGTGATATAAAGGGAATAATGAACTTGAAAAAGGTTCTTAAGAAAGTATACATTAACTCACGTTTATTATTCAGGAGGTTAAAAAATGATTGATTCAAGTCGGACCCGAGGTATGGGACTTCGTCTCAATATCTATTCATTGTGGCATATTTTTGTTATATACACAACCTTCTTTTATACGGTGTATAAGCCCCTTTGACTTTTATGTTTATCCTGACGGAATATTTTTTATACGAATTGTTTTACTAAATGACAAAAGGGAATGTTTTTGTCATACGTATGTGGTGACAACGAGTTCTCCGCTGCCATGACCATTATTTGAGTTTCGGCTTCCTCTACAAGCCATAACTTTTTAAAAAAATAAATACCATGTTTTACTTTTCTTTTATTCTGGTATTGAAAATGGTTTTCATAATTTTTTTATTATATCAATGTGTTGTATTGATATCTTGTGATTGAAATGTGGAAATGTTATGTTTTCTTTATGCATGTTTTATGTGATACGATTATGCTATGGTTCTTGGGCATTGTTATGAAGATGGGTGGTTACATGATAAACTAAGGGTGGGTGAGCCCGATATAGCTCTCTAATGCATTGGGTAACGCGAAGGAGTTAAACTTTAAGGTTTATCCTAAGAGATTTAGGGAATATACTGTGATGGGTATTCCATACGTAACCAAGAGGGTTACTCCCTACATAAGAATGTTGTTAATGCCTCAACTTACCTTTATGTCTTATGATTTCTATGATTTATTCATGATTTGATGAGGTATGTTAAAGTGCTTATGTTTAATGAGTAGAGTATGATTTCATTTATTCTTCTGTATACATGTACTCATGTTTCCTTTCCATATTTTTATATCCCTTACTGAGCTTTTTTTATGCTCATCCCATGTTTTGGAAATGATTTTCACAGGTCAAGGGAAGGTTACATGATATGATGATAGTGTCAAGGAAGTGTCAATAAAGAATCCATGTTTTGTTTTAAATATTTTTCCGTTGATGGGAAAATTGAAGAATATCTTTTATGTAACCACTTTGTTTAAATGTGGAATGTAATGCATGTTTTATGATCAAATTCTCTAAAACTATAAACCTGAAAAGATCCTAAATGTGTAATCTTGTAATAACTCAATATTAAGTAAGGTTTAAGGCTGGGGCCTTATAGTTGGTATCAGAGTTCGGTTTAGATAACTAAAGGAGTTATAGTTCTATTAAATGATTATCCAAAAATATTTTTTTTATGGTCAAATTGTAATGATATATAATTTGAATATTACTATGTTGCTTCATCTAAGACATGTTTGTTCAAAATGTTTTTCCACAGAGGAAATAGGGAAGCAATGCTAGGAAGGCATACAGAAGGAAATAACCTTCCGAATCAGCATCCTGAGATGGTCAGAAATGGAACTGAACACTTTGTTGCAGTAATGGCGCAGTTGACTCAAGAGATAAATGGCGGTGGTATCCATGCACGAGATAAACCAGATCAACCGCAGAGGAACATGTCAGGGGTGGAACATTTCATGAGGCAACATCCCCCATCATTCAGAGGATCATCTGACACTGTGTTAGCTGAAGGGTGGATTAAATCACTGGAGAAGATTTTCAATGTCATGGGGTGTTCAGACAATGAAAAGGTTAGTCATGCTATTTACCGTTTGGACGGTGAAGCAGATCAGTGGTGGTCGATGGTTAAAAATATCAGGGACGCTAATGAGATTGATGATCTTGACTGGGATGAATTCAAATGTATGTTTCTTGAGAAGTATTTTCCTATGGCTGTTCGACTTAGGATGGAAAAACAATTCCTGTAATTGAGGCAAAAGGAAGACTCAGTGCCTGTATATGAAGAGTGGTTCCCTCGATTGGTAAGGTATGATCCAAATTTTATCCGAGACCTTTATTGTAAAATCAATCATTTTTACTCAGGATTAAAGAGAAAATATCAAAGGGAATTATCTTCTCGTGAGTTCAAAAGTAATGAAAATCTTTTTCGATGTGGTGAGAAGGAGGAAATGGAGTTTGCCGGTGATCAAGTGATCTATAACAACCAACATAAGAAGAGACTGAGGTGGCGGGAGAAAGGAAAGAATTATTCAAAAACATTCTGATGGTAAGAAATCTAGGATTCCAATTTGTGATATATGTGGGAAAATGCATGCTGGGGAATGTCTTCTGAATTCTGGAAAGTGCTACTGATGTGGTAAGATAGGACATAAGGCTCGTGATTTCACTGAAAAAGATCAAGGTGATGGTAAGTCCAAATTTGATTTACAGTTAGTGAAATGTTTTAAGTGAAATGAGATGGGTCACAATGCAAACGAGTGTCCGACAAAGAGCTTGAGTGATGGGAAGCAGTTAGACTACAAGCAGAAAGGTGTGGTGAAATCCTTTGCAACTACTTCAGGAGATGTCGGGCCATCAAATTAAGGTGTATCAGGTACTTTGTTTGTTATTTTAGATTATGCCAGTGTGTTGTTTGATTCAGGGTCTACACATTCTTTCATCTCTAAAACCTTTTCTAATAAAATGGGAATACCATTTCAATAAATGACTCCTGAACTTGTGGTAAAAACACCTATGGGAAATTATGAGGCAAAAAGAATTTATAAGAATCTTCATATCCTTATCCGTGGAAAGAACCTACTTTCAAACCTAATTGTTCTACCTTTAGTAGAGTTTGATGTTATCCTGGGTATGGATTTGCTCTCTGTTTACCATGCTAAGATTGACTGTAGAGCTATAGATGTTTCTTTTTAGAAAGACTTTTAGTTTGTGTACAAGAATGAACCCTTACTGTTGATAACATATCAAGAGGCTGAGAAACTTGTAAAATATGGAAATGAATGTTACCTTGCACACATTTTTGAAAACAAGGGACTGTTCAGATTAATGACGTGCCAATGATAAATGAGTATCCTGGAGTTTTTCCAAATGAGTTGCCTGGAATAATACCAGATCGAGAAGTTGAGTTTACTGTAGACTTAGTTCCTAATGCTAATCCAATTTCAAAACCTCATTGTCGAATGGCTCAAATTGAACTTTTAGAGTTGAAGGAGCAATTACATGATTTATTAGAGAAAGGTTTCATTCGACCTAGCACATCACCATTGGGTGCTCCTGATTTATTTGGTAAAAGGAAAGATGGTTCTATTAGACTTTGCATTGACTATAGAGCCTTGAATAACATCACTGTTAAGAACAAATATCCTTTGCCTCATATGGATGATTTATTTGATCAGGTCCAGGGAGCTCAGTATTTTTCAAAGATTGACCTGATATCGGGGTACCATCAGTTGATGGTAAATGAAGCAGATATTCCGAAGACCGCGTTTCGTACAAGATATGGCCATTATGAATTTGTAGTAATGCCTTTTGGGATAACCAATGCTCCTTATATATTCATGGACATAATTAATAGAATTTTCCATGAGTTCTTGGATAAGTTTTTGGTTGATTTCACTGAAGATATTTTGGTGTTTTCTAAAATTAAATAGGAGCATGAAAGACATTTAAGCGTTATTTTTCAAACCTTAAAAGAAAACAAATTGTATGGGAAATTCAGAAAGTGTGAGTTTTGGTTGCAACAAATTTCTTTCCTTTGTCACATTGTTTCTAAAAATGGGATAACTGTTGATCCTGCAAAAACAAAGGTTGTTGAAGAATGCCCAAGACCCACAAATGTAACAGAGATTCATAGTTTCCTTGGTTTGGCAGGCTATTACCGAAGGATTTTTATAATTTTTTCACGGTAATCTAGTCCAATGGCTAAGCTAACTCGGAAGGGTGTTATGTTTATCTGGACAAAAGAATGTGATGGTTTTTTTCAAGAATTGAAAATAAGATTGGTGAAAGCTCCAGTTTTGTCACTACCTTCCAGGAATGGAGTGTTTGTTATCTACAGTGATGCTTCATTGAAAGGACATGGTTGTGTCCTAATGCAGAATGATCAGGTAATTGCTTATGCTTCATGACAGTTGAAAAATCATGAGGTAAATTACCATACACATGATTTGGAAATAGCTTCTGCTGTTTTCTCTTAAAAAAATTGGAGGCATCATTTATATGGAGTAAGTGTGAGATATATACCGATCAAAAAAGTTTAAAGTATATATTCACTCAGAATGAATTGAAAATGAGACAGAGGAGATGACTAGAATTAATCAAGGATTATGATTGTACAATTCATTACAATCTGGGGAATGAAAATAAAGTGGTTGATGCTTTGAGTCGAAAAAGTAATGCTTCATTAACGATGTTGTGTTTGGAACGTGATCCTTTGGATAAGGATTTTATGAACTTTGTCATAGAAGTTCTTGGTGCAGGATGTTCTTCTATTTTGTTTCAGGTATCAGTGAAATCCTCTCTATCATAAAGAATTAAGAAAGCACAGAAGCAAGACAACGAGTTGCAGAAAAAGGTAGAGCTGGTTCAGAAGGGTAACTTTCCTGAATTCAATATTGATAATGATTTTGTTTTGAGATCTGGGAAGAGATTGTGTGTGCCGTGTGATTTACAGATGAAGAGAGATTTGTTATGTGAAGCTCATAGTTCTCTGTTTTCAGTCCATCCTGGCAGTACTAAGATGTATAGAGATCTGTGGGAGTATTACTGGTGGGATGGAATGAAAAGAGATATTGCTGATTTTACAGTGATGTGTGTGACTTGTCAATAGGTTAAAGCAGAGCGACAGTTACCGAAAGGGATGCTTCAGCCTTTACCAGTACCAGAGTGGAAATGTGAAAATATATCCATGGACTTCATTGTGGGATTGCCAAATACACCTTGAGGTAATAATGCAATCTGGGTTATTGTTGATCACATGACTAAATATGCTCATTTCCATGCTATACAAGATACGTTTTCCCTAGATCAACTTTCTCGATTGTATCTTAAAGAGATAGTCAGGTTGCATGGAGTTCCCCTATCCATTGCATCTGATTGTGATCCCAGGTTCACTTCTAACATTTGGAAAGGCCTTCAGAAGTCTTTGGGTACTGAATTAAATTTTAGTACAGCTTTTCATCCTCAATCAGATGGGAAATCAGAACGAACAATTCATACTTTGAAAGATATGCTACATGCTTGTTCGATGGATTATCAGGTAAGTTGGGACCAACATATTTCTTTGGTTGATTTTTCATATAATAACAGTTTTCTTTCTAGTATACAGATGGAAGCATTTGAGGCGTTATATAGGAAGCGGTGTCGAACTCCAGCTTTCTGGGATGAAGTGGGTGAAAGGAAGTTGGTGGGACCAGAATTGGTAGAAGAGTTGGCAGAAAAAGGTCAGCTGATACAGAAACACATGAGTATAGCTCAGAGCAGGCAGAAGAGTTATGCGGATAACCGGAGGAAGGATCTATCTTTTGAGGTAGGTGATCATGTTTTTCTCAAAGTATCACCATGGAAAAGTGTGATGCGATTTGGTAAGAAAGGAAAGCTGAGTCCAAGGTTCATTGGACCATATGAAATTCTGGAAAGAGATGGATCAGTTTCTTACCAAGTGGCTTTACCTCCGAATTTTTCTCAGGTACACAATGTTTTTCATGTTTGGATGTGGAGAAAGTATATTCTAGATACATCTCATTTTTTGAGTCCAGAGGCAGTTCAGCTGGAAGAGAACCTATCTTATGAGGAACAACTAGTCCAGATTCTTGACCATAGGGAGCAAGTGTTACGGAATATGGTTATTCATCCGGTCAAGGTTTTGTTGAAAAACCACATGATTGAAGAGAGAACATGGGAATCTGAAAAATGCAATGAGGGCTAAATACCCCCACTTATTCGATAAGTAAATAAATTGTAGGGACACAATTTTCAAACGGGGGAAAGGATGTAACATCCCAAGTAAGTAATGAATAATAGATATTTTCATCTATTTATATTAATGAATTATATAGTGTTTTAGAGGCTTAAAATGAGAATAAATCCAATCTTAAGCATGGAATACACTAATATTTTTAAAAGAATGGTTTATTGCCTTTTGATTGAAACCCATTTTTAAATCAACCTTTTGACAATTTTATAAGCTCTATTTGTCAAAATAAACTTATTATTTATTATTGGGACATTGAAATTTACCTTGGGTAAAGTTTTGGTATTTTTCTGGCAATGTTTATTTTTAATGAATAATGAAAAATACTGCATTTAACTTCAAAACTGCTTTTTCATCTAATTTAATTATATAGTTAGATTATCTTTTTAATTTGTTTAAAAGTTTAAATAGGATATATGTTTACCATTTAATCCAATAGTGGTTGTTGGATTTAATTTCATTTTGATATTGGACTTAATCTAGTGTCAATCTTTTGATACTTATTGTTTCATAAAAACATGTTATTTGTCATGACAGTGGGAATCAATTATTAAATTAATTAATGTAACATATATGATTTGGATTTTTTAAAGTAGATATCATTTTTTAATTTTGAATATCAAATATAGCTTAGGGTGATGTTTTGGTATTTTTCTGAAAAACATCAATTTTTGATTAATAGTGAAACCACAAAGTGGTACTTAAAAAACTGATTTTTTTCGTTTAAATGAAATTTTACCACCTCTGTGTTTTGAATTTCAAAAAAACGACATACATGGTTGTCATTAAGAAGTAAAATGTGGTTCAATGGGATAAAAATAAAGAATAGTAACTGTTAAGTTTATTAACCGCTATTAGAGGTAATTAGTGTAGTTTAAGGTAAAAATAATATTTTAATAATATGAAATGACCTAGAAACATGTCCTACCCTTATTGGATGTGTCATGTCCAACCAAGAAAACCCATGGGTCGATTTTTGGGACCCCATGGAGCCACTTGGGTAAGATAATGCCATTAATGCCTTTTATTTAAAGTAAAAGTAAAAATGACACAAACATGAGTTATTTTAATTAAACGATTTTTAAATGGGGTTATACAAGTCATATTTTGGACGACAAATATTAATTGGAAATCTAAACAAATTTCCTACATCATGATATTTTTTTAATAATTATTATGCATTAAATAAATCAAATTATTTATGACATCATGATGATGCAGCGATTACCTCATTAATAAAGTATTTAGATAAAATGAAATGATAATGTTAAAAATATTAATTAAATTTTTCAAAGACCTATTGGATTAGTATTTTTAGAACCCTTATCAGCATATACTCGAAATACATCAATTTTGGACCTTTAAAATCCGAAATTATTTTGAAAATAAAGTAACCTTTTATACCTTTCCAAGAGTGCCCCCCTCTTCTCATATAAAAGGCCCCCACCTCTACCTCCTTACCCACAACTCTCAAGCCTTTGGATAGGCCAAAACCTTCTCATTTTCTCTCTCCACATCCCTATATTACTCTTATAAGTCTTAAACAGGGCATAATTCTTCCCAGGGAAGCCTTTGAGCTCATATCAAAAAGAGTTACCCAATTTAAAGGTAGTGTCTTCTCTTGTGTTCTTATGTTTTATTTTGCTTCTCCAACCACCTAAACTCTTTTTATTCATTTATTTTGTAACAACAACATTATCTTCCATATACTAGGATGTTTTTATTAGATGTTTTCGAGCTACACTTACACACACCTACACATAATGGTTAAAGAACATACTCTTTCCGTGGATGGAAAATTTCTGCCTCACGAAATGATGATTGTTCAATATTCTTTTAACACCTTAAAAGGTGGATATTAAGGTGACTCTATATCTATATATGTTATATGATATGTTTATGTTTTACTTAGCTTCTCTATTTTTCAATTATGGCATAAATTTATGGTTTCCATTATGGGTAAACACGATATCTTCATTTTAGGAAGTGCGGACTACCGCCCCCTCAAAGTGATTTGATTCGTTAATGCCATATGTGGGACATATAAAGGATGTAATTAATGATATTATATATGATATTATACTGGAATTATAATATACCTTTATATCATTATGATTCCATTCCATAAAATACGAAATAGAAATGAAAGTAGCGTTCATGCGTACGTACGGCTTACCGTCTCTATGAACGGTGCATTTCATTTCTTACCTCTAAACGTTATGTAATATTATAAATGCATGTATATACTGGATATATATGATATATATTTTATCTAAATCATGATTATAACTTTGGATATAATGGATACATGTACAACGTGTAATTATAAAGATTTTATTTTTTTGACTCAAGTACCAATGATCGTTAAAACAACCGTTATTAACTTAAATAATTACATAGTGTTCATGAAATGGTAATAAATGATATAAAAGGAATAATGAACTTGAAAAGGGTTCTTAAAAAATTAGAAATTAACTCAAGTTTATTATTCAGGAGGTTAAAGAACGATTGAGTCAAGTCAGACCCGAGGTATGGGACTTCGTCTCAATCTCCTTTTATTGAGGCATATTTTTGTTTTATACACAACCTTCTTTTATACGGTCTATAAACCCCATTGACTTTTATGTTTATCCAAAAAGAATCTTTTTTATACGAAGTGTTTTACTAAACGACAAAAGGGAATGTTTTTGTCGTATGTATGCGGTGACAATGACTTCTCCGCCGCCATGACCATTATTTGAGTTTCGGCTTCCTCTACAAGCCATACCTTTTTTTTTAAAAAATAAATACCATGTCTTAATTTTCTTTTATTCTAGTATTGAAAATTGTTTTAATAATGTTTTTATTATATCAATGTGTTGTATTGATATCTTGTGATTGAAATGTGGAAATGTTATTTTTCCATTATGCACGTTTTATGTGATACGATTATGTTATGGTTTTTGGGAATTGTTATGAAGACGGGTGGTTCCGTGATAAACTAAGGGCGGGTGAGCCTGATATAGATCTCCAATGCGTTGGTTAACATGACGGAGTTAAACTTTAAGGTTTCTCCGAAGATATTTATGGAATATATTGTGATGGGTATTCCAAACGTAACCAAGAGGGTTACTTTCTACGTAAGAATGTTGTGAATGCCTCAAGTTACCTTCATGTCTTATGATTTCTATGATTTATTCAAGATTTGATGAGGAATGTTAAAGTGCTTATTTTTAATGAGTAGAGTATCATTTCATTGATTCTTGTGTATACATGTACTCATGTTTCCATTCCATATTTTTATATCCCTTACTGAGTTTTTTAATGCTCATCCCAAGTTTTTGAAAAAAATTTCACAGCTCATGGGAAGGGTACATGATATAATGATAGTGTCAAGGAAGTTTCAAAAAAGAATCCAATTTTTTATTTTAAATATGTTTCCATTAATGGAAAAAATGAATACTATCTTTTATGTAACCACTTTGTTTAAATGTGGAATTTAATGCAAGATTTATGATCTAATTATCTAAAAATATAAACCTGAAAAGATCCTCAATGTGTAATCTTGTAATAACTCAATATTAAGTAAGTTTTAAGGCTGCGGCCTTATAGGTAGGGTCATAGAACTATTGTGATCATCATTTATGGGGAGTACCATGTTTTTACTAATACTATAGTCTGACCCTTGACTATTTTTAGAATGATTATGATTAAATTGAAACTTTCTATTGGTTTTCTTCATATATGAGCTTCCCATTCTATTATATATTCTTAATTATTTGTTGGGTTAGACATTATAGTCCAGTTTTCCATTGAATTGTTTTCCCATGATAAATCCTCTTATAAAAGGTCAAACATTATAGATATGACATATGGTTTCCTTCATTAGTTTCTAGTAATAGAAAATTATGGTATTTTCTTATCATATATATGATACTTTTTAATGAATTTTTTGGCATATATTTTCACATACTGGGTACTATATTTGTGATGTATTATATATTTCCCTAATGGGCGGATGAGGGATTTTATTTTTTAATGGATGTTAGGAACAGAAGAAATTGTCTTAACCTAAGTAAATTTTGAACTAGATATAATGAATGATAATTTTAGTGGATTAGAAAATATCTGCCTCCACTTTAATACTATTGGAATACTGTTATGAGGATCTATTACTAAGTGATATATCAAGGCCTATTAAACATAATGTAATTGATTTTTATATCATACTCATTAATAGAGTGAAATGTATATAAATCACTGAGTATCATATGGCCTTAACTGATTTAAAGTAACTCAAGGTGGAGGTTGATAATTCAGAGGTGAATGGTTTTATTGTATGAAGAATGTATCCTTGGGGTGTTCCAATTTATTTCCCCTAAAAATTATGATGGTAGTTGTAAGATAAGTATGGACTTTGATAAATTTAATAACATCATGTTTATGAATAAATAATGATTTATGTGGTTCGTTTTTTTCATTGAATAGTCTATGGGAGCCTAGTGGTTCCCTAAAATTAACATGTTATCCAGCTACCACCAACAATATTTTTGAGATGAGGATTTTACTTACAAAATTAGATAAATTTATTGAATATATGATTATCTTTTCAATATTGATTAATTGAAAATGTTTTTGTGGTGCTTACAAATATCGTGATCATCATCATAAATCATTATCATTACTCTTTTTCCATTCAAATTTATGATTATATCATGATATAATCATAGAAACTATAGATACATTCAAGAGACCTTATGATTTTGTCAATATAACTTCATGAAAACCCATTATTATGAAAATAAATTGCTATTTCACAATTGTATTTAAGATTTTTTATTCCATGGTCAGGTAATTTTTAATGCTATAATCCGAGTTAATTTTGAGAATTTACTGGTACTCTTTTCTTGGTAAACACATAGGAATGAGTTCGTTGATTGACAAATCCTTGGTTTGGATGAAGAAAATTTATGTTTCATTGAAATTTTTTCTCTTTTTTCAATATCAAGGGATATGAATACAATGTTGGGGTGATTTTTGTGGGGGAATATCTGTTTTAAGACATCCTTTAAATGTTGAAGTAATATTTTCCTCAACTCCCATTATGATAATACTAGATACTTGGATTGGGAAGGATGATTAGTATGAAACATCAAGTGTTATTTATAGATCTAATTTGATATATTTATGTCAAGTGATTAATTATGTGTTTCATCAATTATTACCGTCCATGTGGAATTGGTCTACAAAATATTTGGGATTGGTTGTGGTCATTCACACCATGATATGTTCGGTACACAATCTCTTTTGTGTGAGGAATGTAATTTATAAATAACACAAGATATTATAATATATATTTTATCTTAAGTACATTAAAAACATGTATATATGTTAGAATTAGAATTTTTAAACCTCATACTTTGAGATATCTTACGTTCTAGGAATGTGTAACATTATTATATATTTATTTAATATATGGAAACTTTTTCATGGAGATATTATGTCAAAATGGGAATATAGATTGAATAGCTTATTGGAAGAATGGTACATGGTTGTATCTGAGGGTTAAGGGGTTTTTAAAACTCACTCATTTGATATCATGTCTTCTTTGATGGAACCTATCAAAGAAAACTATGAGTTATATACCATGTTCTTATTAATGAAGGAACTATTTGTGGTGAATTACGCAATTCCAATATATTTTTAGATTGAGGATATATTATAGAAACTCAATGATGATTTATGGTTTATTCTTCCATGAGTGAATAAAAAATTAGAGAAATTATTAATTCATGTTGTATATTTCACATAGGTTTGATGGTTATGTATCATGATATTATATGATCTATTTGGTGGCCGTGTATGAAGATGTATAATACAATTATTTTTTCTCATTTTCTTATATTTAATACGGTTAAATATGATCATAAATGTTTAAGTGGTTTACATAAATCTCTTCTGATGACCCTGTGAATGTGAGATTATGTGATTATGGATTTTTTTTATTTCCACAAAACCAAATTCTTTTACATTATTTGCTTGTTCTAGTTGATCAATAGATGAAGTTTGAACTTCTCTTTCTAAACTGACAGAACTATTCCATTAATGCTTCGCAAAAACTATGTCTCAATTAATGTGTAGGTGCACGAAATTCCTTGGAGAATAGAATATGATCATGATACCAATTTCATATCATAAATTTACCAAGGTATGCATAAGGAAATTAGGAATTAATTTTTTCTGAGTATGGTTTATAATCAACTGAATGATGAAAAATATAAATAAGATTATATATTTTCTAAGATATGCTATTGGTATGAATTATTTATTTTAGTGGTGTATTGTATGGTCAGGTAGAAATTTTATTAATTTAATTGAAAAATAGGTTCCAATCATTGATTAATATTGTTTTTTAAGGCTCTTTAGGACCATCTACTTCATTTAAGGATTTGTTATCTTTAGTCATCAGTGGTAGTGAATGTGTGGTTGTGTATGGTATATGAGACCTATCATATATTCTAATTAATTTGAAACTGTTTTCCCACTTAATCCATGAGGAGGAAATTTTATAGTGCCTTGAGATAATGACCCTTGGTAGTCACTATGAAAATATGGTTTTCTAGTGGGCGTAACATTAGTTTTTGCAACAACATTTGCAGAGGTCCGGAAAACTGGCATAATAATTTTTTTACAAATTTTTAATATCAAGAAAATGTTTATAGTTGATTAAAAACTCGAACTCCCTCCATGGTATCACATAAATCATAACATAATCCATGTATATCAGACAAGGAATAACATACATGATCATACATATGTGATCATTACTGAGGAATTTAATTTTTTTCTAGATGAATCATTTTTCATTAAATGCTACATATTATAATCAAGAGAGATTATTTTTATAAATTTATGAGTGTGTCACTTTTTTTAGTTTAATAGATATATTGGAAAATTTAAGATGTGACTTGGGAGTAAGATTAATATATCATAGGGTAATGTCATGTGGTTTTCCAGAAATAAAAATATAGACACATATCAAGGATAATAACCTTTATGAGCCAGATATTAATATTGTATTAATTTTTAATGTATGTTTTAATCGAATGTTAAAGTATCTTGAATATTTTTTCCTTATTTATATCCATACTGAAGGTCTCAGGTATCGATATTTACGATTCTATGAATAAGGATGATGATCATGTAGTATAAAATTTTCAATAGGGAATCCTGATAGCTTGAAGAACACAATAGGTTTGTTGGTGGAAGGTCTAAAAGGTCTACACTATTCCAGATACCACTGGCCGGGTTATTGGAAGACATTATCTACATGGTGGTATATTTTTAAGCAATTCAGTTTTGTAGACCATTCTATCTGGATAGGGGGATGTTATTGAATGGATAGAGGAAAATAAAATAGATCTAGTTTATTCCTAGAGGTAATAACTAGAATTCAATCCTCTAATGGAGAACTGGTGGGGGCACGCACCAAGAAATATGTCTTATTAGCTCAATTTTGGGATCCGAATATTTTTTTTATTATGGGTAGCCCATACTTTCATCTATATAACCCATAATTAGTATCTCTTATACCTTTATCATCATTGTGTGACTATAAATAATGGTGGTATTCTCCCTTGATTAAATGAACAATATTTTCCTAACCTATTAAAAATTTCAATATCTGATTGATATTATAGTTTTTTATGTTATGTATAAGAATATATGTCTTCAAACACACTTTATATAGGAATGGATTAATGATTTTGTTTATCATGGACAGATCATGGGATTCCAATTTGATCTAATGTCTATTCATGGAACGTTGAAGTATTGGATACCAAATTTGTTGTTTACCACTCTCTTATAATCAGATATAGAAACACTAGAAAAATTCATTATAATTGGGTATTTCTAATAAAAATAGTATCCTTGATTTATGGTTATTATTGGTTTTATGTTCAATAGAATATTGAATGATAATTTGGGGTGTGTCAATGGACTTATTTGTATATAATTCATTTATGTAACAACTTTTGGCATTAGATATTGATACAACTATGGAATAAAGTCTATTCCATTAGTTTACAATTATAAATTAATGTTATTCTATAGCATTATTGTTCATGTGTGTGTGTTTGGATATGAATTCATCTCATGATATGATTCACATGTGGGTGTGTGTATAAATGATGATACCCATTATTATTTTTACAGTCTTATTCGATGCTATTATATTGATTTAATATAGATGAATTAATGGATCCTCTAGGAATAGTTTACATGAACCAGGTAAGTTTAACTCAACTATTTATCACCTAAAAGAAGGGGTCATATGTTTTCTTAGATGGTTGTGATAATAGCATTGGAGATACCATGAGTGGATGTGGTTTATCTGAATCTAGATATTAAATTTATACATGTGGATGTGTATTTAAAAAATCTATTGATTGTGTAAACATGTGTAGATATGGACTCCCCAAATCCATGAATTGTTATGAATTGTGGACATAATTCTTTTTCCTTGAAGGAATATATGTAATTTTTTCTTATAGGTGGGACCTAGGTATATGATAATTGGATGAATTTTTGAGATTCTGTGTGGAACACATGGTATAATATATGTCATGTGACTATTACATCAGGAAACAATTCAAGAACTGTTCTAAAGCACATAGATATTGTAATGCCCCGACACCAGAGTCAGTGAATTATTATGTATCATTGTCATGATCATAAAAGATCATGTCTCGAATGACCGATTAGTTTTATAGCCTTGGAAGTACTAGATACCTTCAAAAGGTTTACATTACATCATAAAATGGAAACTACAACAACATTGTTTCAATGGAAAAAACCGATATCCCATAGACTATAGCTGCAGGTCAGTCATAATATACTTCTTCTCATCCGTGTAAAAATAAAACATTGGAAGGGTAAGCTCAAATGCTCATTAAGGATAACTATATAGCTGACACATTCATAAATTAGCATAAAAATTTAAGGAAATGTATAAGACTAAAACAAAATCCTTTTCAACATAAAGTTCACCATAGTATGGAAAATATAAATCAAAATAATGACATTTACTTATTTACATGGACATTCTACTAGTCGAATAATAACATGCATTATCAATATCTAATTTCATAATGATGGAATGAATAACACCAGGCATTCATAACCACATATTCAAGGCCTTGGGCCAAGACTACAAATTAGATTTTGTCAAGGCATTGTTCCAAGACACCAGTTTATCTCATGTGACCTACTGATGCATTGAAGAGCTATAGCGGGCTCCACCCGTCACATACTAATTCCAATGCATTCCTCATATGAAAAGGTTTTAACATAACATAAACATTCGTATTAAAATAAGAATACAAAATGTCAATAAATTTTCTATAAACCATTAACAGTGTAAAAATAACACATCCATAGTCAAACATACCACAAAACCATCAATACCATATGGAAGTATTATATCATAATAAATCAACTTCAAATAAGTTTCAAATCCATCAACGGATGTTGACATAGATGAAATCAAAACCTTTTAAGGAGAAATATAGCGTTCTATTTTTGTAACACCACAGGTAAATAAAGAATATGAAATTTTCATATTTATCCATATTTGTGAATAAAATATTAATATGGCTTTAAAGGGTATTCAATGCTCGATGGCGTACCTGACACGCAACAACGAGTTTCTTGGGAATCTTACGTTGCACTCTATTAATAAAATAAAATTATTTTAAATGGTAGTTAACATGTAGCCTATGTATTGGCGGAAATGGATAGAAATAACAAAAATATGGTTATATTTTTTTTAAATGTTT
The DNA here is from genome assembly GCA_963277665.1 of Viscum album. NCBI lineage: Eukaryota > Viridiplantae > Streptophyta > Magnoliopsida > Santalales > Viscaceae > Viscum > Viscum album. Next base: position 1,034,076,219 of record OY728121.1, on the reverse strand, counting down.
TTACATTTATCCAATAAAAGATAATGGGTTAAAATACGGAAAGAATTCAATTTTAGGCGTATATGCCCTAGTTTTCACTAAAGGTTCACTTAATGCGTTTTGGTGGAGAACCGTCATTAAATATAGTTTTGTTCACTATTGTACGTCCTTTTAAACCAAATAAAACTCTTCTTAAGATTTGGGAGATCAAAATTTACTTTGTGTAAATTTTTGGTATCTTTCTGATAAAGTTCATTTTTAATGAATAGTGTAAAATGTTGTATTTTAATTCAAAACGTCTTTTTAATCTAATTTATTTAGATGATTAGATTATCTTTTGAATTGGTTTTAAATTTAAATTATAATATATTTTTACCATTAAATCCAATAGTGGTCATTGGAATTAATTTCACTTTTAAATCAGACTTAATCTAGTGTCAATCTTTTGATACTTATTGTTTCATAAAAACACGCTATTTGTTCTGACAGCGGGAATTAATTATTAAATTAATTAATGTGACTTATATGTTTTGAATTTTCTAAAAAAGACTTCATTTTTGAATTCGGAATATCAAATATATCTTAGGGTGAATTTTTGGGATTTTTTCTGAAAAACTTCAATGTTTGATGAATAGTGAAACCACTAAGTGGTACTTATAAAAAACTGATTTTTCCATTTAAATGAAATGTTGCCATCATTGTGTTTTTAATTTCAAAAATCCGACATACATGGTTGTCATTAAGAAGTAAAATGTCATTCAATGGGATAAAAATAATTTTTTGGTGAATAGTAACTTATTAAGTTTTTAATCGCGATTAGAGGTAATTAGTGTAGTTTAAGGTAAAAATAATGTTTTAATAATATGAAATGAACTTGACACATGTCATAACCTCATTGGATGTGTCATGGCCGACCAAGAAAACCCATGGGTCAACTTGGGGACCCCATGAAGCCACTTTGTTTGGAAAATGACATTAATATCTTTTTATTTAAAGTTAAAGTAAAAATGAGACAAACATGAAATGATTTACTAAAACAATTTTTACATAGGGTTATACAAATCAGATTTTTGACTATAAATATTCATTGGAAATCTAAAGAGATATCCTACATCATAGTATTTTTTTTATAATTTTTATACATTAGATAAATTAAATTATTTATGACATTATGATGATGTAGTGATGACCTCATTATTTAACTATTTTAATAAAATGGAACGATAATGTAATATCTAAGACCTACACATGTCAAAAACCTATTGGATGAGTGGATTTATAACCCTTATCACCTTATCCTCGAAATAAATCAATGTGGGACCTCTTAAATCCGAATACCATTTTAAAATAATGTGACTTTTCTTTACTTTCCAAGAGTGCCCCTCTTCTCCTCTTATAAAAGGCCCCCACCTCTACCTCCATACCCACACTCCCAAAGCCTTTGGCTTGTCCATACCCTGACCATTTTGGCTCTCCACATCCCTCTATTACTCTTTGAAGCCTCACATTGGCCAGAAGTCTTTCCAAGTAAGCCTTTGAGCTCAAACCAAGGGGAGTTTCCCGATTTTAAGGTAATGTCTTCTTTTGAGTCCTTTTGTTTTATTTTGCTTCTCCAACCCCCTAAACTCTTTTTATTCTTTTCTTTTGTAACAACTCCAGTATCCTCAATATACTAGTATTCTTTTATAAGAAGGATTAGATCTACACTTACACACACCTACATCTAATGGTTAAAGAACATATTGTTTCTGTGGATGGCGCATTTCTGCCTCACGAAACGATGATTGTTCAACACTCATATAACACCTTCAATGGTGGCCATTAAGATGTCACTATATTTATATATGATATATAATATGTTTATGTTTTACTTAAGCTTATTTATTTTTAATTTGTGTCTTACCTTTACGTCTTCAATTATGGGTATACGCAATATCTTCATTTTAGGAAGTGCGGACTACCGCCCCCTCAAAGTGATGTGATTCGTTAATGCCATACGTGGGACGTATAAAGGATGTATTTAATGTTAGTATTATATGATGTTATAATGGAATTATTATATACCTCTATATCATTATTATTTCTTTCCATTAAAGAATGAGATAGAAATGAAATTAGCGTTCATGCGTACGTACGGCTTACCGTCGCCACGAACGGTGCATTTCATTTCTTATCCCCAAATGTAATGTACTATTATAAGTACATGTTTATAATGGATATATATGTTGAAAGATACATCTAAATGGTTAATATAATTCTATAATTAAAATATACATACCTCTCATTTAGTTTTAATTCCATTAATATGACAAAGAAATGAAAGTAGCGTTCATGCGTACGTACGGCTTACCGTCTCCATGAACGGTGCATTTCATTTCTTACCTCTAAATGATTATGTAATATTATAAATACATGTATATTCTGGATATATATGATATATATGATATCAAAATCATGAATTTCATTCTGGATATAATGAACCTTTGACCACACGAACAAAATGTAATTGTAAGAAGTCCACTTTCGACTTAAGAACCAAATATCGACAAAACAAACATTATTAACTTAAATGATTACATAATGTTTATAACATGGAAATAAGTGATATAAAAGGAATAATGAACTTGAAAAAGGTTCTTAAGCAAATAAAAATTAACTCAAGTTTGTTATTCAGGACGTTAAAGAACGATCGAGTCAAGTCGGACCCAAGGTAAGGGATCCTACTCCTCTCTTTCTTTTTAAGTACACTCTTTTATGTCATTCCCTCTAAAGATCGTCTTTCTTGTTATTGGGAGGTTATTTTATATTACACATACTGTAATTTTTATGTTCATGTGATTAGAGACCCTATTCTATCTCATCAATCCATTTTGGATGTTTTGAGTGGCGCCGTTAGGCTGCCGAATTTTCGTAAGAGATCTAACCTTTCTCTTTCTTTTTAAGTACTCTCCTTTATGTCAATTGTTTTAAGCTCCTATTTGTTATGTTCGTGGATGTTCTTTTATATTCCTCTTTCTATAAACTTTAAGTTAATATGCTGATATACCCTATTTGATCTCATCAATCCATTTTTGTAAGTTTTATGTGGCGCCGTTAGGCTGCCGAGTTTTCGTAAGGGATTTTTCATCTCACTTTTATTCCCGTGAGATTTATGCTACATTTTCCAAAATTTCCTTTGAGTGGTGTATGTACTGCCCATTATTCTACTCTTTGTGTAATGTAATTTTGTTTATGAGTATTTACATCCATGATTTATTGTCCTTCTTTCATGGGGTGTATGTTTTGAAAGATACTCAAGTCGGTAAGGGAACCTTTCACCCTCCACTATTTAAAAGACTTCTTTTGTTGGGTCTTTTAATTTACATATTGTTATGTTGGGATATGTTCTCATATATCCTTATTGATGTAAATTTTATGTCCAAGTGATGAGATACACTATTTATCTCTCATCAACTCATTTTTATGTGATGTCGTTAGGCTGTCAAGGGAACTTCTTAACCCAATTTCGATTTCTTTGGGTTCAACATGTAGTTATTGAATATGTCATCCTTTGAATATGTGTGAATGAGATTTGATTATTTTACACTTAATATCCACTTATATTTGGTGTATTCTTTTGTCACACATAATTATGTAATTGATTTATCCTTAAACCAAGGATATCGTCATTGTATGGGACTTCGTCTCAATCTCCTTTCATTGAGGCATATTTTGTTTTATACACAACCTTATTTTATACGGTTTATAAAACCCTTTGACTTTTACATTTATTCAAAACGAATCTTTTTTCTATGAAGCGTTTTACTAAACAACAAAATGGATTGTTTTGTCGTACGTATGCGGCGACAACGACCTCTCCGCCGTCATGACCATTATTTGAGTTTCAGCTTCCTCTACAAGACATACCTTCTTTTTAAAAGAAAAATAAATACCATGTTTTATTTTTCTTTTATTTTGGAATTGAAAATGGATTTCATAATGTTTTTATTATATGAAATGAACTTGACACATGTCCTAACCTCTTTGGATGTGTCATGGCCGACGAAGACAACCCATGGGTCATCTTGGGGACCCCATGAAGCCACTTTGGTTGGAAAATGACATTAATATCTTTTTATTTAAAGTTAAAGTAAAAAATGTGACAAACATGAAATGTTTTACTAAAACAATTTTTACATGGGGTTATACAAATCAGATTTTTGACTATAAATATTCATTGGAAATATAAAAAGATTTCCTACAGAATATTATTTTTTTATAATTTTTAGACGTTAGATAAATTAAATTATTTATGACATCATGATGATGCATTGATGACCTCATTATTTAACGATTTAAATAAAATGGAATGATAATTTAATATATAAGACCTAAACATTTCCAAAACCTATTGGATGAGTGGATTTTGAACCCTTATCACCTTATCCTCGAAATACATCAATGTGGAACCTCATAAATCCGAATAACAATTTAAAATAATGTGACTTTTCTTTACTTTCCAAGAGTGCCCCTCTTCTCCTCTTATAAAAGGCCACCACCTCTACCTCCTTACCCACACTCCCAAAGCCTTTGGCTTGGCCAAAACCTGACCATTTTGGCTCTCCACATCCCTATATTACTCTTTGAATCCTCACTTTGGGCAGAAGTCTTTCCACGTAAGCCTTTGAGCTCAAACCAAGGGGAGTTACCCGATTTTAAGGTAATGTCTTCTTTTGAGTCCTTTTGTTTTATTTTGCTTCTCCAACCCCCTAAACTCTTTTTATTATTTTCTTTTGTAACAACTCTAGTATCCTCAATATACTAGGATGTTGTTATAAGAAGTATTCGAGCTACACTTACACACACCTACATCTAATGGTTAAAGAACATATTGTTTCTGTGGATGACGAATTTCTGCCTCACGAAATGATGATTGTTCAACACTCATATAACACCTTCAAAGGTGGCCATTAAGATGTCACTATATTTATATATGATATATGATATGTTTATGTTTTACTTAAGATTCTGTATTTTTCATTTGTAGCTTACCTTTACGGCTTCCATTATGGGTATACGCGATATCTTCATTTTAGGAAGTGCGGACTACCGCCCCCTCAAAGTGATGTGATTCGTTAATGCCATATGTGGGACGTATAAAGGATGGATTTAATGTTATTATTATATGATTTTATACTAGAATTATTATATACCTCTATATCATTATTATTTCTTTCCATTAAAGTATGAGATAGAAATGAAAGTAGTGTTCATGCGTACGTACGGCTTACCGTCTCCAGGAACGGTGCATTTCATTTCTTATCCCCAAATGAAATGTAATATTATAATTACATGTATATAATGGATATATATGATTAATGACACATATAAATGGTGAATATAATTCTGGAATTAAAATATACATAACTCTCATTTAGTTTTAATTCAATTAATATGACAAAGAAATGAAAGTAGCGTTCATGCGTATGTACGGCTTACCATCTCCATGAACGGTGCATTTCATTTCTTACCTCTAAATGATTATGTAATATTGTAAATACATGTATATGCTGGATATATATATGATATATATGATATCCAAATCAGGAATGTCATTCTGGATATAAAGAACCTTTGACCACACGAACAACATGTAATTGTAAGAAGTCCACTTTCGACTTAAGAACCAAATATCAACAAAACAAACATTATTAACTTAAAGGATTACATAATGTTTATAACATGGAAATAAGAGATATAAAAGGAATAATGAACTTGAAAAAGGTTCTTAAGCAAATAGAAATTAACTCAAGTTTATTATTCAGGACGTTAAAGAACGATCGAGTCAAGTCGGACCCGAGGTAAGGGATCCTACTCCTCTCTTTCTTTTTAAGTACACTCTTTTATGTCATTCCCTCTAAAGCTCATATTTCTTGTTATTGAGAGGTTATTTTATATTACACTTACTATAATTTTTGTCTTCATGTGATTAGAGACCCTATTCTATCTCATCAATCCATTTTGGAAGTATTGAGTGGCGCCGTTAGGCTGCCGAATTTTCTTAAGAGATATAACCTCTCTCTTTCTTTTTAAGTACTCTCCTTTATGTCACTTATTTTAAGCTCCTCTTTGTTATGTTGGAGGATGTTATTTTATATTCCTCTTTCTATAAAAATTATGTTAATATTATGAGATACCCTATTTTATCTCATCAATCCATGTTTGTAAGTTTTATGTGGCGCCGTTAGGCTGCCGAGTTTTCGTAAGGGATTTTTCATCTCACTTTTATTCCCGTGAGATTTATGCTACATTTGCCACAATTTCCTTTGAGTGGTGTATGTACTGCCCGTTATTCTCCTCTTTGTGTAATATAATTTTGTTTATGATTATTTACATCAATTATTTATTGTCCTTCTTTCATGGGGTGTATGTTTTGAAAGATACCCAAGTCGGTAAGGGACCCTTTCACCCTCCTCTTTTTAAAAGGCTTCTTTTGTTGGGTCTTTTAATTTACATATTGTTATGTTGGGATATGTTCTCATATATCCTTATTGATGTAAATTTTATTTCCATGTGATGAGATACACTTTTTATCTCTCATCAACTCATTTTGATGTGACGCCGTTAGGCTGTCAAGGGATCTTCTTAACCCAATTTTGATTTCATTGGGTTCAACATATAGTTATTGAATATGTCATCCTTTGAATATGTGTGAATGACCTTTGATTATTTTACACTTAATATCCACTTAAATTTGGTGTATTCATTTTTCACACATAATTATGTAATTGATTTATCCTTAAACCAAGGATACCGTCTTTGTATGGGAATTCGCCTCAATCTCCTTTCATTGAGGCATATTTTATTTTGTACACAACCTTCTTTTATACGGTGTATAAACCCCTTTGACTTTTAAATTTATTCAAAAGAAATATTTTTTATATGAAGCGATTTACTAAACGACAAAAGGGAATGTTTTGTCGTACGTATGCGGCGACAATGACTTCTCCGCCGTCGTGACCATTATTTGAGTTTCGACTTCCTCTACAAGCCATACCTACATTTTAAAAGAAAAATAAATACCATTTTTTACTTTTCTTTTATTTTGGTATTGAAAATGGTTTTCATAATGTTTTTATTATATCAATGTGTTGTATTGATATCTTATGATTGAAATGTGGAAATGTTATGTTTCCTTTATGCATGTTTTATGTGATACGATTATGTTGAGGTTCTTGGGCATTATTATGATGGCAGGTGGTTCTGTGATAAACTAAGGGCGGGTGAGCCCGATATAGCTCTCCAATGCATTGGGTAACGCGAAGGAGTGAAACGTTAAGGTTTCTCCGAAGATATTTAGGGAATATACTATGATGGGTATTCCCAATGTAACAAAGAGGGTTACTCCCTACGTAAGAATGTTATGAATGCCTCAAGTTACCTTTATGTCTTATGATTTCTATGATTTATTCTTAGTTTGATGAGGTATGTTAAAGTGCCTATGTTTTATGGGTAATTATGATTTCATTATTATGTATATATGAACTCATGTTTCCTTTCCATATTTTTATAACCCTTACTGAGATTTTTATTCTCATCCCATGTTTTTGAAATGTTTTTCACAGGTCAAGGGAAAGGTGCATGATGTGATGATACTGTCAAGGATGTGTCAAGAAAGAATCTGTGTTTTATTATAAATATGTTTCCATTGATGGGAAGAATGAATATTGTCTTTTATGTAACCACTTTGTTTAAATGTGTAATGTAATGCAAGTTTTATGATCTAATTCTCAAAAACTCTAAACCTAAAAAGATCCTCAATGTGTAATCTTGTAATAACTCAAGATTAAGTAAGGTTTAAGGCTGGGGCCTTATAATTTTGAAATCATTTAAAGAAAAATATATTTTGGAAGCATTCTTATAATCTAGAATGGGAAGCATTGACGATGTTATAATGGCAGAAAATAGCCGCACCCACTGTATACGTTAAAAAATACAGTTTTACCTTAATTTGGTCGAAAAGGTTATAAAGGTCCTTGTTAGGAAAACGAAAGAAATATTCCTTTATAAACATCTTATAAAAGACAAAAAAGGGTAAATATTAGTTTTACCTATAGTCTATAAAATAGTAATAATTTTTTGAAATACGTTATTAAGAAACATGGATGTGGATGATAAAGAGGTCCCAGTAGATAATTACGTATAAACAACCTTAGATAATGAATAGATTGTGAAATAAACCCTTACCATGTACATTACCTTGGTCGAGGGTATGTTAACCTCTTATATAATGTTGAAATAATTGTTATTAAATTATAAAATTATCATATACAATAATATGATATCATATATTCTCTTTTAACATTGCTTTGTTAATAATATCTTAATATTGTTGTCATTTCGGGCGTTAACTGATTAGTTTTAATTTATATGATTTTTTATGTAAGTAATGTTTGGTATGGATAGGATGTATCATATTCATATTCAGAATGATATTATTTCTTTCAACATTATTTTTAGTAATCTAATGAAAATTAATATTGAATGGATACGTTGGGGAATGAATCTCATTGCATTCGTGGAGACATCAAGCTGTACGTATGCACGAGCGACATTATAATTCTTTTGATATTAAAATAATATATAATTGGATGGTATATAGTATATAGATAATAATAATCAGGTTATATTTATTATTTATAACAATTACACATCATTATCATACCCATCCAAATAATAATGTATTGAATAACAATTACACCACGACGTGGAGACGGTAAGCCACATGTACACACGTATGGTGAAATGTCATTCAAATGATGGATAAAATATTGAAAATGGATGTACAATATTTTTCATAAAATCACAGTATATAGAATATATTAGCGTTATTATTTCAAAATGGAAATAACAAATAATGTAAAAGTGGATGAAGAAAGGAACTTGAAAGAGGTGATTAAATATTTACCACTTCTACGGGTTCTTCCATTTGATTTGATCAAAATGGATCCTTAGGATGGCGTTATAACTAAAGGGGGGCCTATTGGATGAAGGGATGAAATTTTAGAGGGTATTTGGTAATGGGATGGCCGAGCCAAATGTCTTTGAAGGTGTGAATTACAGAGAAGGGGGAGTTCCCTTTTATAAGTGGGGTGCAGGGAACCTGAGGAAAAGCTAGAAATATTATTTTATAATAAAATAATTTTCGATTTATGATGGATAAAAATGATTTATTTATAGGATAAGGTAGGTATGGGTTGAAAACCTCTCAACCAATAGTTTTTAGACAGGTTTGGGTCACTATATTAACGTTATCATTTAGATTTATCTCTTAGTTAAATAGTTTGACATTTACCATGACTCTTTGTATTTTTATATTATATGGTTAATAAACATATTATATACATCAATGAGATCCCAAAGAGATTCATTAATGATTCCCCAATCATTTTATAATTCTTTTGGATGAACCTTTGATTTTTAGGAATGGAATATCAATTAATAAGATAATATTTGTTCTAAAAACTCTTTTAAGTAAATTACGACACTATTTGGTATTTTGTTTTTGCTAAATTCATAAGAGCATAATTACTTCGAAAAAAGTTAAATAAATAAATCATAACATATAATATTAAGATATAATATTTTAGTAATTCATAAAAAGTATTAATTTTCATTTATTTGGGTATTTAAAATATCAATTATTTTAATATTTCTTTTATAATGTAATTAATGCATCATCATTGTGTCAAAAATAAATTTAATAATTTAATGTATTAAAAATATAAATTAAATACCATTATGTAGGAAATATTTTTATCATTATAATGAATATTTATAGTTTAATTTATCTTCTGTTTAACCCTATAATAAAATGGTTTAGTTATTAAACATTGAATTTAACACTTTCAACTCTTCTTTAAATAAAATAATAATAAAGGTCCTAATCTAATCCAAGTGGACCTAAATGATAATATTTTATTCCTAAGGTTGGTTTTTGTCTAATTACACCTTCCCAATAGAATTACGACATGTGTTAGGGTAATAATAATATCATTTTTTCCTTTATTTACCCTATTTACTTTTAACCGTGGTAAATAAAAGTAAAAAAGTTACTATTTACCAAAAATTAATTTCATCTTATTAAACCAAATTTTACTTACTGATATCAACTTTGTCTCTCAGATTTTTGAAATTATACTCACAGAAGTGGTAAAATAATGTTTTATGCGAATTTTCAAATGCTCATAGGAGGTGGGTAAAAGACGGGAAAAAGTTAAATTAAATTTGTATATATCTAAACATATTATAAAATTACTCGAATGAATCACACTGAATATATATAGGTATTATGTATCTATTTTGACATAAAATAAATTTAAATAAAATAAATAATTATATAAATAAAAATTTTGTTTTAACAAATAACTTAGTGTTTTTCACTATTCATAAAAAATATAATGTTTTCAGAAAAATACCAAAAATTTACCCTAAGCTGATTTTGATATTGGGAATCCAAAAATAAAGTATAATTTGAGAGATATAATACCTAAAATTTCAAAAATTTGGTATTACTAATCATAACGGCTAGTTCGATTTGTCGTGGTATGTTAGAATCACGAAGTTGCGTACAAAGCAAGCTATTGTATTATTTAAAGGGAAACGTACCGTGGAAGATTGGGGTGTTACAATCTCCCCTCCTTCAAATAATGTGATCCACAAAATTTATATTATATTACCCCACAAAAGGATTCAGGTGGATCATCGTCATAAGTTCCTCAGGTTCCCACATTTCCTCATCCATCTTATGGTTTCTCCATAGAACTTTTACCAGATGAGCCATCCGGTTTCTCAGAACTTGTTCTCTGGTATCAAGAATTATGATAGGATCTTCTCAATAAGATAGATCAAGTTGAAGTTCTTATTCATCATAGGTGAGTATATGCGTTGGGTCATGCTTGCATTTTCTAAATAGTGATACGTGGAACACATCATGAACTTTGGAGAGACTTGGGGGCATTTCCAAATGGTAACCTACGTCTCCAATTCATTCTATAATTTCAAAAGGCCCGATATACTTGGGACTAAATATACCTTTCCTACTGAAACGCATAACACCCTTCCAGGGAAATACCTTCAAGAAAACATGATCTCCTACATGAAATTACAAATCCTTCTTTTGGTTATCGGCATAACTCTTTTGTCTACTTTGGGCTGCTTTGATGTAGGTTTGGATTACATTCAACTTTTCCATCGCTTACTCAAATCGTTCTGGGCCTACAATTTTTCTTTCACCAAAATCATCCCAAAATGTTGGTGTGAGATATCTTTTTCCGTATAATGCTTCATATGGTGCCATTTGAATACTTGAATTGAAGCTATTGTTGTAGGAAAATTCTGCTAGAGGTAAATATTGATCTCGCATACCATGAAAGTCTGGTGAGAATTATCATAACATGTCTTCTAAGGTTTGAATAGTTCATTCTGATTGTCCATCTGTTTGAGGGTGGTAGGCAGTGCTCAGACAAAGTTATTATCCAAGGCCTTCTGAAGACTTTTCCAGAATCTTGTTGTAAAATAGGGATCAAAATCATGAACAATCGATATGGGTATATCATGAAGTCTTACAACATAATTAATATATAGTCTTCCTAGACGTTCAAGTGGTATATCTTCTCTTATAGCATTAAAATGTGATGAGTTGGTAAGATGGTCAACAATGACCCATATTTCATCATTCCTTCTAGGATTCATTGGTAGTCCCATGACAAAGTCTATCGTAATATTATCCCATTTGCACTCAGGTATGGGAAGAGGTTGCATGACTCGTCCAGGCTATTGTCTTCCAGCTTTGACTTGTTAACAAACCATACATCTTGACACACAATAAAAAATCTCTCTCTTCATGTATTCCCACCAAAAATGTTCCTTCAAATTTCTATACATATTGTTGCTCCTAGGGTGTATAGTGAAATTGGAGCTATGAGCATCATCCAACAATTCTATTTTTTCATCAGGTATGTTAGGAACACGAAGTCTCTTAAAACATTTCAAAATTCCATTTTCATATACGAAGTCACTTAATATTCCATCATTCACAGCATTAATATTCTTTTGAGATTCCTCATCATATTTCTAAGAAAGATTTATCCTTTCTAGTAAGGATGATTTGTAAACCATTTTAAAATGTATCATTTTTTCACCTTCCATGGTAATTCCCATATCTATCTTTACTAGATCCAAGAATATAGGATCCCTTTCAACTCTCATCTTGTTCAAAACATCATGAACCTTTCTGCTCGAAGCATCTACCACCTTATTTGCCTTCCCCGGGTGGTAGTGTATAGTGTAATTATAATCTTTGAGTAGTTCAAGACATCTTCCTTTCCCCATGTTGAGTACCTTCTGTGAGAAAGTATACTTCAAACTATTGTGATCGGTATATATCTCACATTTTTCACCATAGAGATAGTGTCTCAATATCTTCAAAGAAATGACTACTACTTCTAACTAAAGATCTTGAGTAGGACAATTTTTTTAATGATTTTAAGCTGTCATTATGTGTATGTAATAACCATATCATTCTGCATAAGGACACAACCAATTCTTTTCATTGAATCATTACTATAAATAAAAACCCCATCATTCTCGGATAGTAGAGTCAATATAGGAGCATTGACCAATATTTTCATCAATTCTTCAAAACATTCTTCACAATCTTTTTTCCAAAAAAATTTAACCCCTTTACGCGTGATCTTGGTTAATGGGTTAGCTAATCGAGAAAAATTCTAGAATAAATTTCGATAATAACCTACTAAACCAATAAAACGGTGTACCTCTGTTATACTTGTCGGTTCTGGAAATTCATGGATGACCATTGTCTTAGAAGGATTAACATATACTCCATCCTTAGAGACAATATGTCCATGAAAATAAATCTCCTGAATCCAGAATTCAAACTTGTTAAACATCCCATATAATTCATTTCTTAGAAGAGTCTTTAAGATAATGCGCAAGTGATTTTCATGATCTTTGTAGCTTTTGGACTATACCAGGATATCATCAATAAATACCACTAAAAATCTATCAAAATATTTCTTGGAAACTCTATTCATTTGATCCATGAAGATAGAGGGTGCATTAGTCAATCCAAAAGGCATTACTGTAAACTAGTAATGCCCGTACCTGGTTCAAAATGCACTTTTCAGAATATCTTCCTTCTTCAAACAAAATTGATGATATCTAGATCGAAAGAAAATATTTGAAACATATTGACCTCCATTAATATGGTCAAATAAATCATCAATGCGATGTCATGGATACTTTTTCTTTATTGTTATAGCATTGATCTCCCTGTCATCAATGCACAACCACATAGATTCCTCTTTTTCTTAAAAAAGAATAGGGGCTCCCCATGGAGAATCACTATGGTGAATAAATCCCTTATCACTCAATTCCTCTTGTTATTTATTTAGTTCCACTAATTCCATGATCTCCATTCTGTAAGGGTCTTTGATATGGGCCTTGAACTATGAATCAAATCAATCAAAAACTCAATTTCTCGTTCTGGAGGATGTCCAGGTAAATATTATAGAAACACATCAACATATTCTTTCACAATAGGTACATCCTCCATTTGAACATTCCTTTCATCACCCACAGTTATTTCATTCACTTCCTCCCCAATAATTTAATTTATTTGAGCTACTAGGGGTGGATCTAGATAAGAATTAGGTGGTGACATTTCTTCTTTAAAGATAAGATACTCCTTATTATCATCTAAAATTCTAACCTCCTTCTTCTTACAAAAAATTTTCACATCATGGTCCGAAATCCAATCCATATCGAGGATTATATCAAATTCAATCATGGGTATGATGATAAGATCAGCAGGTAAAGAGAATTAATATGCTCTAATGAATTCACAAGACATTGTTGCAATGTTACTTACCTTAGGAGTTTTTACTGACAACTCACTTGTTATATCAAATTAGAAATATCTAATTTTCTTAGAAAACTGGGAAGATATGAAACAATGCGAGGATCCAGAATCAAATGAAGCATTGTCTAAACTTGAGAAAACAATTAAATTACCCACCACTACGTCTTTAGGAGCTTCAAACTCAGCAGTAGTGATCGCATAAGCTTGGCCTTGATCCCTTGTCCTCTTCTGAGGTATGTTTCCCTGACGCATGAGACATTTATTCGCATAATTCACCCTTTCTCTACAATTTTAGCATTCAACATCGATGACCTCTTTCTTCACATTGCAATCACGAGCTTGGTGGCCTTTTTCACAACACTTGTAACATACTCCCATTCGCATCAGGAAAGTACGAGGGTGTTTCTTCCAAAATTTACTGCATGATGGATATTCAAATTTTCCCTTCTACCCCTTATTTCCATTTCAAGAGTGATCAACAGATCTCTTATTCCCTTACATTGATTTAAAGTCATAATAATTAGAGAATTCTTTTTCTTCCTTGATAGCACATGAGACAATATCTTCTTATGATGAGAAGGATTGTGAGACCATTGATCAACAGAGAAATGGTTTTAACCCATAAAAGAAACAATCAATATTACTTCTTGGGTTACGTAGATAATCTACAACATTCCTAGATAACCTTGTAATGTTGGACTCATACTTTGTGACATTCTCATCCTCATTTTGCCTCATACTCAGAAAATGCCTTTCTATATTGGATCGATGGTCATGAGGAAATTATTTATCTAAGAAAATTTCTTTAAAATCCTTCCATTGCATATTTGATACTTCATCATCATCCTTTGTGTTTTGAATCAATGAACACCATTGATCAGCATCTCCAATGAGGTAGTAAACTGCCATGAAAACGTTTCCCCTTTCGCTACTCCCCAAGGCGTGGAATAATTTCATTAAGGAATTTATCCATTACTCAGCTACTTGTGGGTTTGTACTCCCATTAAATGTCCATGGTTTTAGCCTCATGAAGCGATCTAACATCGATACTCTATGCTACAGATCAGGGTGCTCCATAGAGGTAAGGTTATTATTCATAACCTGACTGAGTTGTCCCAATATAGTGATAAGCTGATCAACACCAGTTGTATCACCAGCTCCACTATAATTATCTTGAGAAGTAGGTAAATCCGTACATGGAGTGAATGCATTGATTTGGTTTCCATTCCTTCCACTAGGAGCCATTTCTATATAATGGAATACAAAAGATTAGTTTATCAATCACAATAAATATTCCCAAACTTGTAAAACACATGACATAAATTGAACTGTTTATGGATATAGTCCAAAACCATAAAAATGTTTTCTTTGATGAAGTATATACTCCTAAACACTTCATAATGGTTTTTAATAAAAATGATAATTATCTTAAACATATCCCCCGTGAGTGTCGTAACCAAGAGTGAAGCAAGGCCCATTATCGTGCACTTATTCTCGTTCGAGTCTAGCTCAAAGCGGTGCTTTTGGGTTTTACCCCTAGACACATCTTTGCCAGAGCCACCTCTACCTGCTCGTCTCTAGACAGATATGTATTTATTGGAAAACTCTAAAAAATCTCAACAATACCAATATTCTGGGAAGCTATTCCATACTAATCCTTAAATTCTATCTTTGGGTAATGTTCTCTAATCAGAGTTTATCTAAATCTAGATTCCAAGGTTTGTACTAAACTCCCTCTAATACCAACTGTAACACCCCGACCCCAGTTACCTAGAGATGGTGAATTATTACGTATCATTAACATGATCACAGAAGATCATGTCTCAAAA
Source organism: Viscum album (assembly GCA_963277665.1). NCBI lineage: Eukaryota > Viridiplantae > Streptophyta > Magnoliopsida > Santalales > Viscaceae > Viscum > Viscum album. The sequence continues at coordinate 1,034,060,490 of OY728121.1, read as the reverse complement.
TACCAATTATATTAGTAGCCTTGTAAGTACTATATACATTCATAAGGTTTACATTACATCATAAAATGGAAAATGCAACAACATTATTTCCATGGAAAACACTGATATCCCATATAATATCCCTGAAAGTCAGTCATTATATACATATTCGCATCCTGGGAAAAATAAAACATAGAAAGGGGTGAGCTCAAATGCTCAATAAGGATAACAATATAGCGGAAACTTTCATAAATAACAATAAATATTTAAGTTAATGTTTAAAACTAAATCAAAATCCTTTTCAACATAAACATAATCATAATATGGAAAATATAAATAAAAATAAATCCATTTACTTACTAACATGTACATTTTTCTAGTCGAATAATCACATGCAATATCAATAGCCACATTCATAATTATTGAATGCATAATGCCCGATTTTCATAACCACATAGTCAAGGCCTTGTGCCAAGACTACAAATAAGATGTTTTCAAAGCCTTTTTCCCAGACACTAGTTTGTCTCATGAGACCTACCGATGCATCGAGGAGCTATAGTGGCCTCCACCTGTCACATACTAAGTCCAATGCATTCTTCATACGAAAATGTTTAAACATAACATAAACATTCATATTTAAACTAGCATAAGAAATGTCAATACTTTATCTATAAATCATGAATGGTGTAAACATAACACATACATAGTCAAATATTTCACAAAAACTTCAACACAATATGGATGTTTTGTATCATGAAAAATCTACTTCAAATAAGTTTCATATCAATCAAAGGATGTTGACATAGGTGAAATCAAAACCTTTTTTTTGAAATATCTCTTTCAATATTGAAATAATTTAACAAAGCATTTATTTTGGAAATATTCTTATAAGATTTTAAGGGATGCTTTGACGATGTTATAATGGAGAAAAATATCTTCAACTATCGTAAAAGTTAAAAAATACATTCTTACCTTAATTTTGACAAAAGGTTATAAAGAACCTTGTTTGGAAAATGACGGAATGATTCTTTTATAAACATCATATAGAAGTCAAATAATGGTATAAAAGAATTTAACCCATATTCTATAAAACAGTAAGAATGTTTTGAAATAGATTTCTATGAAACATGAATGTGGATGATAAAGAGGCCCTATTAGATAATTACGTAAAAATGTCCTTAGATAATAAAGAGATTGTGAAATAAACTCTTACCATGTACTTTTCCTTGGTAGAGGGTAGGTTAACATCTAGTATAATGATTAAATAATTGTTATTAAATTATAAAAGAATCATATAAATTAATATGATATCATATATGAACTTTTAACATTTCATAGTTAATAATATCTTAATATTATCGTCATTTCGGGCGTTAACTGATTCATTTTCATTTATATAATTTGTTACATAAGTAATTTTTGTTATGGATAGGATTTATCTTATTCATATTCATAATGATATTAAATACTTAAACATTATTTTTAATCATCTACTAAAAAAAATTCGTGGATGGATACGATGGGGAATGAATCTCATCACATTTGTGGAGAAGAGAATCTGTACATACACAGGACATACAATATCATTATTTTGATATTAAAATAATATGAAATTGGATGGTATATCATATATAAAGAATCATTATCATTTTATATTTATTATTTACATCAATTACACATTATTATCATACGCATCCAAATAATAATGTACTGAATAACAATTACACCACGACGCGGAGACAGTAAGTCGTACGTACGCACATATGGTGACATGTCATTCAAAGGATGGATTGAATACTGAATATGGATGTAACATATTTATAATAAAATCCCAGTATATATAATATAGTAGATTTATTATTTTAGAATAGAAATAACAATGAAAGAAGAAGTGGAAGAAGAATAGATTAGGAAAGATGTGATTAAATATTTACCTCTTCTTCGGGTTCTTTCTTTTGATTTGATCAAAAGGGATCCCTTGGTTGGATTTGTGACTATTGTGGGGACTCTAGGATGAAGTGATGACAATTGGGAAGGTATTTGGGAAGGTATTGGTCGTGCCAAATGTCTTTAAATGAGTTAATCAAAGAGAAGGGGGAGTTCCCTTTTATAATCGGGGTGAGTTGCACCTTGGGAAAAGCTAGAAATATTATTTCATAATAAAACTATTTTTTGTTTATAATGTCTAAAAAATGATTTATTTAGAGGATAAGGTGGGGATGGGTCAAAAACCACTCCACCAATAGGTTTTAGATAGGGTTGGGTCAGTATATTAACTTTATCTTTTAGATTTAACTCTTAGTTAAATAGTATGACATTTACCATGTCTCATTGTATTTTTGTAATATATGGTTAATGAACGTACTATATACTTCCAAGAGAATGCAAAGTGGTTCAATAATGATGCACCTATCATTATATAAGTCTTTTGGCTGAAAAATAAATTTTTAGGAACAGAATATCATTTAAAAATATAATATTTGTTGTAAAAACTCTTTTATGTCAACTTTGACACTATTTGGTATTTTGTTTTTTCTAAATTCATAAAAGCCTTATTACTTCGAAAAACGTTAATTAAATAATTCATAACATATCATATTAACGTAAAAAATTCTTATAATTAATCAAAAGTCATAATTTACACTTATTTGGGTATTTATAATATCAATTATTTTAATATTTCATTAATGTGGTAATTACTGCATCATTGTGTCATAAATAAATTATATTACACAATCTATAAAAAATATAAATAAAATACCATTATGTAGGAAATCTTTTTAGTTTTCTAATTAATATTTAAGACGAATTTTTCTTATGTGTAACCCTATAATAAAAATGGTTTAATTATTAAGCATTGAATTTAACACTTTTAACTATTCTTTAAATAAAATAATAATAAATGTCCTAATCTAATCCAAGTGGACCTAAATGACAATATATTATTCCTAAGGTTGTTTTTCGTATAATTACAATTATCCAATAGACTTAGGACATGTGTTAGGGTAAAAATAATATCATTTTTACATTTAATTACCCTATTTAATTTAACTGTGGTAAATAAAAGTAAAAAGTTAATATTCATCAAAAAGTGGATTCATCTTATTTGACCACATTTTACTTAATGATATCAACGATTTCTCTTGAATTTTTTAAATTAAATTCAATGAAGTGGTAAAATTACGTTTTATGCAAATTTTCTGATTCCTCTAGGAGGTGGGTAAAAGACAGTAAAAAGTTCAATAAAATTTTTATATATCTAAACTTATTATAAAATGACTACAATGAATTAAATTAAACATATATAGGTATTATGTATCTATTTTTACCAAAAATAAATTTAATTAAAATAAATATTTATTTGAATAAAAAGTTGGTTTTAACCAATAACTCGGTATTTTTAACACTTCATCAAAAGGTGAATGTTTTCAGAAAAATACCAAAAACCCACCCTACCCAAATTTCGATGTTACGAATACAAAAATGAAGTCAATTTTGAATGATGAAATTTATAAAATTTATAAAAGTGGAAATTACTATTCATAACGGCTAGGTTGATTGGTCACGGTGTGTTAGAATCTCAAAGTTGCGTATAATGAAAGCTATTTGATTATTCAAAGGGAAATGTACCGTGGAATCTTGGGGTGTTACATATATACTATTCCGAGAAGGTTATTTAACATAATATAACTTGATACGTGGAAGTTTATTTTATTATTTTTTTGAAAAAATGAGATAATCATATATGTATATATATACTTCATCAGAATGATGCATTGGTGGTGTACTTCTAGGTTTATACTCACACCCTTCATGATCATCTTAATTCTCATATAGATATCATGGTACAAGGCCTACTAAGTGAAAGGGTCCTACTTGAAGGAGATGAGTAGGTAGATCATATAGGATAGAAGAAATTGCTCAATAGATAGTATACAATTGAGGAATTATTTTTATTTTTCCTATTGGTTATTATACACTTATTTACCTACAATATTGGGTGTATTTTGGAATATTTATGTGATCACCTATATTCTATTTAATTATAAAATGATGACTTTCAATTTTTTATTTTTTCAATTCATATAATTAATTATTGTAATCCTAGGGCATTAATATTATAAGATAGGTTATATTCTCCCCACCACACCATTTGGTCCATCATAACTAGTAAAAAACCTATCAGGTATAGGGATATGCTTGTGGGGTCAGGTGACATATTGGAAATTCCTAGCGATTTGGTCATGGAATTATAGAGGATAAATAATAGTTTTTGTAATATTTTTTGATGTTGAAATTCTAGTTATAAGAATTGAATTCTGGCACATCACTCATTAAATATGTGGTTTGATAATTTTTTCAACATAAATAGATAGGGTGAAACTTCATATATACTAGGTATGAAGATATATAGAGATGAATTTAATAAGTTTCATGGATAGAGTAAAACCCATAATATTTATATATTGATAAAGTGGGTTTTCCTAGGGGAACCCCAAGAATGGGTCTTTAAGAGTGATTTATGGAAGGAATTATAGGATGATTTATGATATCTCTATAGAGTTTCAATGAATTGATATAATTCATTAGGAATCATCCCTAGGATATATCATATATTTCTTCTAGTCATACTAATGGATTAAATCATTTAAAAATAACTATCTGATACCATCCCACACCTACTTAGAGTCAATAGATTACTATGATTATAATTCTTGTATTATTTATAATGAATAATGATATGTTTTTGGTCATTAGTGTAATTGATGAGAAATATGTAATATTTTACACTTCTATGAGTGTTTAATCTGTAAAAATGATAACATATCATAATTTGTATTTATGTTTTCTCCAAATGGTGGACCTCTTAGATATAAGAGTTAAAAAGAAAAAATCCATAATGGGTTTCACAACAGAGTTATATTAAATCATTGAATTTGATCCTATAGAATATTTTTTATGAATCAAAACATTCATTACCAATCTAATAGTTTTTCAAATAATTAATGGATAAATTGATCTATATTGTGACAAGAATGGGGTTGTTTCTCTAGATATGTATCCCTAGTCTCATAAAAGGACTAAATGAATAATATAAAAAATACAATATCATAATATTTTTTGGAATAATGGCTGTTATAAAAAATCGTTTAAATTTTGATTTATTTCATCCATTGATATAATACTGGAATTTAGTCACTACCCATTCCATCATATCCTTAGTCACAGTTCACTCCCAATACTATTATAGTGGAAATAGTCCTTTACAGAACAAGGTTAACACCCCATTTCAGTCTGTATGATCTCAGGTGATATCCATTTTTACCCACTTTCTCTGTGCGAAGTATATTTGAAGTACTTCCATTCACATAATCATTATCTATTCATCTACATTCCATATTATCTTCAAACAGTTACTATATATCATAACCCCAAGAAAAAATTGTTTCCATAACCATTTCAATAATTAATAATAACAAAACCAATGGAATGATAATATGTTTCAAAAACATTTAACAATTATAATGATAAAAAATCTTGAGAATGAGTAAGGACAGTCTCCTTGGATTATATCCCAAGTAAAGGAAAAGTTAAATCATTGTATTTTATCTCAAATTAAAATACCATTAAACCATAACATCAGATTTTTATTGGTAAATGTAAACATTTCATTTTGAAATTAAAATTTGAAAATATTATATTTTCCAATATATTATGAAAAAAATATCAATTGAAAATATCCATAGATACATGTAAATGGTGAATCCTTTAACTATGTGATCGTGATTGTTAGAAATTCAATTAATTATATATATATATAAGCAATGATTACATTCACATTTTAATTTATCAAAAAATGTACCTTTTTTATGAAAATAATAACGAAGAACCCTTTTAAATCCTTCAATAAAATGTCAATCATGGGTAAAAATTAAATTATAAATTTTTTTAGATAAGTAAAAATAATTTGTATAACATTTATGAAATCTTTGATATGGAATAAAAATGATTTTGTACCAATTATATAAATAATGTAGACTTTATATTAAAATGAGTTTTGGAATAATTAGTTCATAAAGAGAGAAAAATGAATGGAAAGAATGTATTAATAAGAAATATCCAATGGAGAATAAAATTCATAGAATTATCAACTTATTTTTCATAAAATTTCACCATCAGATACATGTTCATAAAAATCCAATAGAACAGTGTGATTGTAATATAAATCCTTAACAAATATGGTTTCTATTAAATAAAAATATCATATAATAGAGATCCTTAGATGTATTTTTAAATAGAAATATATTTTAAATCTTTATAAAATAAATTATTGGCTAGTATTTATGACATTAAAAATAATAAATTGGTGAATAGATCATATCCATCAATGAAATAAAAGGGCGATGAGAAACCATTACCCCATGTAATGCTTGATAAGAAAGGTCTATTATAGCCAATGAGCTTGTACCCAATTGGTACAAGCTCCTGTTTGGCATCCAAAAGACCCAGGATCATATCCGGGAAGGAAAGAATTTATGGAATACTATAGCAGTACTGTAGTTGTGTACTATAGAAGTATTGTAGCAGCGGTAGAACTACAGCACCGGTGGCACTGTTGTGGCGGAGGCACTATTGCAGGGTACTGTAGCGGCGGCAGGTACTGTTGCTGGAACTGTAGCATGTAATGTAGCAGCGCGGGCACTATAGCAGTACTATTCATCGAGGGGTCCTTTGGGCCAAAAAATTGGCTTCCAAGCCATATATTTAGGCCACTTCGATTTAGGCCTTTGGGATATCTAATGGGTCACCCTCTACCCACACTAAAGAGGACTTAGAATGAAATAATAAATTGAGGCTTCGGCCCCAGCCTTAAAAAAAAGAATTGTCTATGATATCATATATAATAAAATTTAATATATAAAATTCATATAATTGATTTATGTACATAGATAAAATGTAATATGTGATGTAAATAAAACATTTAAACATAAATTAATTAAATGTATCTTAATGTAATCATTATTTTATATTGTTAGCTATTATTTTTCCTTGAGATTTTCAGTTTCATACTTTTGAAAATTGTACATTAATAATGGTTCAATCATCTCAATAATTTTAACCAAGAATTTATTATATTATAAATGAATTACATGTAGATAGATTACCCTATAAAATATTTAGTTAGATAATTTAACTACACTGTTCATGGAGATGGAAGGCCTTACGTACAGATGAACATTTTTTTCACTTTTTGAGTGATGAATCAAAAGACTGTTCAATAATAAATCACCATTATAAAATAATTATTGAATAATATATATAATATATATTAATTTTATATGCTTTTGTATGATCTATGTAAAGTGGATATGAAAAAAGTACCCCAACACTTTGTATATGTGGTAGACCATACGTATGCACTGCTATATTAATAATTCTTTAATGGATAGGATGGTACAAAGATAAATTTGATATTATAATTATAGAAGAAAAATAATTAACTAAATTCATTTTATAAAACTCATACACATCATAATAACAAACAATAATATATAGTGAATTAAATTGAGTTATATTGTTATGTTGAGGTGGTTTTCCACATGTATGCATGAGATATACTTTCACTTACCATTTGATGTAAAAGATAATTACTAATTTATGTTCCATAATAATAGTAAAAATTCAGTATATTAAGTATAATGATTTTAGTTTTTTATGAAAAATACAATCGATTTACTAGAGGTATATGATGGAATTATGTGAAGGAGTTTGGATTAGGTGATAATGTATTCTTTAGCAGGCCACCTTTGTATCCTTTTTAAAGACCCTTATAATGTTCATTAAATAAGACCATAAACCGTAATTCAATGATAGAAATTATAAGAAATTAATTTGGATGTCTTTTCTCAATATAACATTCTCAATTTAGTGTGATTAAGAGAAAGTAGGGGTGTCCTTTTATAAGAGGGGTTGAGGACACACTTGCAATGCATTAAGATATTAAAATATGATAAATTCAAACTGAAGGAAAATTATTTTCTAATTATTATGTGATCATTGTGGGATTTATGGGCTCCATATATGGCCATAAAAATTGATTTAGAAAATTTATATTTTTTAACATAACCTAATCTCTTGGATTATACGTTGGTAAAACCATTTTAACCTTAAGCATGGTAATGAATTTTTTATATTGTTACTGTTCATTATGACCAAATATTATGATGATAATATTTTAAAATAATAATTAAACTAATAAAAAATTTTGTATCTATTTTTTAAAAATGATATCGTATAAGGGGAAAAGTAAATTTAAAATTGAACTTGAAAATGTGATGAAAATTGGATATTCATAAAAAAAATTTCGTTAGTATAAAATTTATTATATATAGAAAGAAAAAATATAATTGATTCCCAAGAAATTAATTTGATTATAAGTAATATAAATTTAATTATTATATATTTAATAAAATTTATTAAAATAGAAATCTATGTAAATTCTTAAAATAAAACAAGACTATACTATATAAATTAGTATTTTTCACTATCCCTTGAAAAATTAATCTTTTCATCAAATTCAAAAAAATTCTCACTAATATAATTTTGACTTAATGATTTAAAAATGAAAATAATTTTTTTAAATAGACTTTCTAATATTTTTCAAAAAAAATTATTTTATTTACAGTTAAAACTATATTAAATAAATATATCGGAAATTATATATTTAAATAAAATATTGAATATAATTAAAATTGAGTAGATATTCATCAATTTATTTTGTTTTTCAATAAAAAATTAATATATTTTTCTAAAAAAAAATTGTGTATTCAAATTTTAATGTTTAATTTAATAGATAGGTTATAATGTTATACTATATTATGGTTCATTTATACATGGGGATTCATGTATGAAAATATATTGAAGGAATTAAACTTAATTTAGAAGAAATATTTCATATGTTTAGTGGGTGACATAGTTATGAGTTTATTTCAAAAGATCATTCTAATTCATGTTTTTTATGATTCCATTTGTGGAATTATTTGATATTTTTATATAAACCCCATATTTTTTATTCTTCTATGTTTATTTCAAGAAATGTAATTTTCCCCTCTCTTATTAAAAATTAGTTCTGTTGAATGCTTTTAGGAAAAAAAACTAGGTTTTTATATAGGATGGTGTATTTTTTATTAAAAGTATATATTTTCATTATAATGTTTAAGTTAATTTTATTACTTTTAATAAATAATTTGTTAAAGTTATTTTCAACAGCTTATGAATATCAAAAAAATATTAATTGTTTCTCTTTATCATTTTTTGAAAGAGACACTTTTTATTGAAGGTTATAGTAGAATCATATCTACCACCCATACCACAGTAATAAATTTTTACACCATCACGTATTTACATTTCAATGAAACCTAATTTCAAGTGTCCGTGGTTATATTATGGGATCATTCGTTACCTAATATTTAACAGATTTTTAAATATTAATTAAGAGATTCCCAAATGAAAATATAATTTTCCTATAGAAATATTATGGTGTTATTTTATAAATATAGTCAACTATGTAAAAATTATTTTATGATTCCAATTATTAATTGGGGTTATACTATAACAATTCTTCCACTATATTTTTTTGGACGACTTATGGTCATTTTAACTAGGGAAATTTATTGACATTAAATAAGGATATTCCTCTAATATATATAGTTATTGGTAATTAATACATCTTGATAATGTTGTATTAGTATCCATATGACCAATAGATTTTTACTATAAATATATTTATGGGGTATTTAATTATATAGCCCCTTAATGCATCGATATATCTGATGCGATGAATATTTTAGGGAATTTCGCATATTCTGTGAATATATTTGTAATATATCTTAGCTTGAGGCCACAGCAGTATGATTAAGACATCTGAAATTACACATTCCATCCTTATAAAAATAGTTATTAATTTCCATGTGATTATTCAGATAGTTATGATATCCATAGGTATGTTTCAATATCATTTTATTATTTACTTTGAATTATTTGTTAAATTTTTTTCCGAGAAAAATAAATTATTTCTTAATTACTCAATGATATATTTTCACCTATAAATTTTCTTATTGAGCATCATATCTCAACCATTTTTCTTTTCCTTGTTATTAGAAGACATGTGAAACATTTTAAATTTAATGAAATTATAGAGTATATAATAAAAATCTAAATAAAAATAATATGATTTATTTAATCTTTTCCATTGAAACATCAATTTTAAGAATGTATCTCATATCCCAATATAAACATACTTTTGAATACCTTGGGATGAAATATGTCGAGTATAGTACCAATGTTATAACGTAACCACTAGATTTGGGATACTGGGGTTAGGGTTATTACAATTTTATAACCTAAATATCATTATTGGATAATGAAAGAAAATCAAACCCCATTCAAATTCATCTCCCAGTATATGGAAATATGTTTACAAAAAGGAAATAAAAACATTCATAATGTCAACCCAAGTAAATTAATTTAAATTAATTGATTCTATATAATCTCTCATTCAAACATTTTTCCTTACCCCAACCATGATGTATGTAGCTAGCTTAATATAATAATTACTCATATATCTCATAGAGATAAATATAATAATAAGTGGGAAATCCATTTAAAAATGAAACAAACCATTAAGAACAATTGTATCCAAAAAAATTTTAGAAAATGATGAAGACATTATATTGTAATTAGTGATATTAGATGATATTTTATTAGATGAAATACATTAACAATGAATACGTCAATCTAAAATTTTCTAAAAAATAATGAGATGAAAATAAAAACCCATGTTAAATGAGACATTAAGGGAAATATTCTCTTATATTATGCTTAAACTTTCCCTTCCTAATGAAATCTTATATATTCATAAATACTCAATGTGATAAAAATACATATGTATATTAAAAAATAATTTATATAAAAACAATGTCCTTTGGAAAAATAATGTTCAGTTTTCCATATAGGGAACCATTCTTCTTAACATGAAAGTCCATTATTATCCATATATTATTTTTCAAAAATTTAGTAAAAAGTTTTATTTTTTATTACTATCATAAAGGATCCATTTCTAATATAATATAATATAATATTCTATTTCATTTCATTTAGAGCATTAGAATATCGATCTTACTATCATCACTATTTATATTTCCAATAGTATTATTTCTGTTCCAAATTATATCTCAGAAGATGTTCTAATATAAGATAAAAAAATAATCTAATTTATTGACTTATTTTTACTTGACAGTCATCAAAACATACACAATATGGATATAACAAAATCATACATGGACCAGCCTTCCTAGAAAAAATCACCCGAGTCATCTAAGTAATGAATAAGAATATAAACATAATCATTCAGAACATGAACCTCAACATTATCATCTAAAATGAATTATATCAACTTTTTGGTGATGAGGAGGTTACTGAGGTTCATTAGGCTGGTACAGTTTTATGTAAAATTTAAAATATTAGGGAATTATTATAGGATATTCTATTAGGAAGAGATCAATTTTCATTTTTTCACAAAACATTTTGTATTTAAATGGAATCAATGTCTTATATATAACACCTATGATATATTCTCAAGATCTCCAATCAATTATTATTTTGGATAAATCATAATCATTATTATTATACCATTCCTAATATTGATATAAATAATTTTTTTAGAAAAATAAATCCTAAAGGAAATTTTTTTTTTTGAATTCCTGAAAAAGTGACCATGTTAGATTTAAAATTCCTAATTTTTTATTGAAAATTTTAATCAACTCATTCTCAAATTTATTTTCCTACTATCCCCACTGAATTATTATTTATAAGGTTATAATAAAAATAACCATTTCAATATTTACACTTCTCTAAAGGCAGGCCATGTGGTAATTATTCTAAATTTCATGATCCAGAAAAGCAATGCGGTTGGAAGGAACAACTACATTATTTCTCAGATTATCCCACTCAATAGTACACATATTATTGTTCAAAAAAATTGATGCTAAACCTTTGAAAAAAGATTCTCAATCCAAATATTATAAATTTAATACTATAATTAATCAATATTTCATTGAAATTTAGTATCATCTACCTTATTGATAATTAAGAGTGCATAAGAACAATTCAAGTTGATCATATGATGTCTAGAATTACTGTGATTACATAATATGATTGTGATCTACTCCCAAAAATGTTTACTAGTATTTATAAAGTTTGATTTAACAATATGATTTGAACTAATGTACACAAAGTTTCATTTTCATTTCTCATTGTTGATCATGTTCTATATAGAATGGTGGGAAATAAGTTATATTTATTCATAGTTTGGAATTTAAGGTATAATAAAATTTATGATTCCTTATAATATATTGGAAATAAAAATTGACCATGATATTTGGAAATTTTTTATTCAAGTTCACACCCTTGGGGTTGTGTAATAAATATTATACATTCATGTGGTTCATAATCTAAGATTTTTCTACAATTCTTCTGGATAATATAATTCCCTTTATGGGTAAGAGTCCCATATTTGGGAATAATTTTAATGATACATAAGAAATTATTATATTGGTTTGTCTCGATGGAGGATATATTTTTTAATTAAAATGTAAAAAATATCCATTTTATTGTTATCACAGAACTATTCCTTAGAAATCATGTCTTTGGTATATGCGTTGGGGTTCATGAATAAAATATTGATATTATTATTAACTATTCATCTCCAAAACTTTTCAAAAATAGAAGTTCCTTTTGAGGAAATTCTATTTTATATTAAATTTTTATTAGTAAATTCATCTGCATTTAATTCCCCATTATTCACTCATTATTAATGATATTACATTTATATAGAGAAAAATATATGATTAATCAATCATGACATAGAACTCATGAATTTTCTCTCCACCCATTGTAATGGATATAAAATTCAATCAAACTATACATATTAGGTTTTATGAATGATAATTTCTTGAAGTATATTTCATATGATAGTGATGGGATAAAACTTCATTTATAATAACATAAAAAATAAATAATTTAATGATCGTCAAATAAATTACACTGCCACTAAGAATTGTTTTTTTTTTCAGTTTTCAATTACTTATATATGTTAAAATATTTTCTCTTATGATCCCCCATAATAGTTATCAGTGATAATTAAATATTAAAATATGTTTAATAAAAAAATATTCCAATGAAGGATTAATTATTCTGGCCATTATCCTATCAAACTTTTTTCTAATAATAAAGGGAAAATGGAGTTGAATTTTTTAATCAATTCACATTCATAAATTATAATTCTAGGATATTTTATCCCATTCATCAGTGTCTAATTAATTCATTAATTTGTACATTTATTTTATGAGTGAACACCCATGGTATGTATACATATAAAACATTTTGGTTGTTCATTTAGTTCAAAAAATCCTAGTGATTCACTAGAGGTGAAAAATCAAATATGATTTAAAAAACAATTTTTTATTCCACATATCTGTACAATTTTAACCCTGAATAGGTTTTTATAATATTTATTCTAGAGGTTGATAAAGTGCCCAAGATCATATTTTTTTAATTAAGAGGCATGCTGATATAATTTTTCTATATAGGAATCAATTATAATGGTCCTTAAATGTGTTTTATTCAAGACTACTGTCTCTTTAGATACTTATATATTCAATAAATTTTAACATTGGAGTAAACATGTAGGATCAGTCACTAAATGGAATCCAATACCACATAATCCCGTGCTAATAGTGGAATTATTTGTCTACTAGGGAATTTATTGTTTGGGAACCTTCAAAAAATCCAGGGGATATCTCTCCACGGTCAATGTTATTTGTCACTAAATGGATTCTAATACCACATAATCACGTGCTAACATTGGAATTATTTGTCTACTATGGAATTTATTGTTTGGCTATTTATATTCACACAAATTCCAATGATCTTAAAACTATGAATTCTTATCTCAAGAGAAAAATATATTTTTTATATTTGATATTCCTTGGGATACCCTCATTGGCCATGGAACACATTTTTTTAATCTTCATTTTTAACACTAATATCCATTTATGGGATATCTTACAATGATTTCGACACTTACCTCCCAAAATAAAATAGTAGTGGTGATTTTTAAAATATAATAATTCTGTGAATTGTTGAAAAAATAATTTTCAAATACTCTATGATTGATTGGTTTATGAAATATAAGATCCCCATTAGGTATATCATATAATATTCAAACACATATTATCCATGTAACCTTGTAGTCTGTTTTAAGGAAAAACAATCAATTTGTTAATGGAATTGGACACAATTATTGTTGGGAAACCATTAAAATGAATTTTTACAATTCCCACACGAGAATAAAGATAAAAATACACCTTAATGAACTCAAATATCATTAGGTCATGGATTATGAATGTTAAAGATTCATAAAATTTATTGTTCCAACCTAACATTATTTTAATCTTAATGTAATAAACCGTGAACCATGAATTCCATATCCCCTGTAAGGTTTCAAGCATCGATTTCACCAAGAAAAGTAATGGTTGAGATAGTCCGGGACATATAATAAACAGCATGTGTACCCATAATGGGAATTATAGAATCAATGTCACATTAGTTATCAAATTATCAATGTAAATAATCATAGGAGAAAACCATTCATATAATTTTCCAATAAAAAGGAATTTAATATAGATTTAAATGGAAAATCCTATGAACTGGAGAATACATTCTAATTTATGGATCGGTTTGGTTCTAATGAAATTAATCTAAATTCTTTTTTGTTAGCAACCTGGTTTTTCATTTATTTTTTTATTTTTTTTATTCAAGTTGTAACCTTTTTATATACATGGTATTATAAATTATTTTTATATTTGATTTAGGGTCATATAATCATGAAAATTATTTCACATACATTACATATTCACATTCTTATTTTCAATTTCTATGTCGATTCAATAACTAACATAGAGAACCAATGATAACTTGGATATGTAATGGACTTCATAAACCAAAAAGAATTTGATATTTCTTCATAAAGAATAAAATTTAATTCAATTATGTGACTCTACTCATTAAATTTTTTCCCCTTCAAATATAATTATATGATGTGTGGTTTATAATAAAAAAAATGGTTTTATATTTTTCAATGAAAAGTTAATTAGTTAATATTCGTCAATGACAAATAAAATTTCAATAGCATCTAATTTTATAATATAATTTATGATAAAATAAATAAAATAAAATAAAATTTCATGATTTTATACTAAATATAATTCTAATTTAAATCCTAGTGGGTATCTTTTTTGTAGAATTAGTTTTATAATATCAATTTTCAATGCCTATATTTCAATTCATTTTATCAAAATACCACATATAATTCCCTTTGTATTTTTGGGTATTATTTTGAGTTCATTGGGTGTGTAATTAATACCATAGGGGTACTAATTATTTCAATTTAACATGAAAATAAAAAAAAAATATGAAAATAATCATGTAGTTGAATTGATTGAAATAAAATATCGACTTTGACACATGGGGAACAAAATTAAATTGTTTTGAGGTCCTGAGTATGTGGATTATATTTTAAACTTTGTTTAAAAAGTGGAATAAAAATTTCATTTTTTTGAGATAGTTTTATATTGGTACTAAAAATACTCAAATTAATTAGAGTGAAAATATAGTAAAAGTGAATAATTATGATTATACATTTTATAATATTAGTTTGATTAATTTATCATGAAATCTAATTTAAATACAGAATAAAATATTAAATATATTTCTCAGCATAATTCTTTCTTTAGTTTTGTTATTCTAGATCAATTTAAACACAACATTGTTTAGAACTATGAATTAATGTTTTTTAATTTTAATGTTATCATCATGATGCTTAATGTTTTTTGTATTATTTTACATTAAAGATAACTGTGTTATTTTCATTGAATAATAGATATATTATTATTGAAATGAATATTTTTTTGGGAAAAATGATTGGAGATAAGGCCATAATAATTGATTTTTGAGCACAAATTTAACGTCCATTTAATCTATAATATTATTTCATGGTATATAATATTATAAAAATTATTTATTTTAAATATTTTTAGGATAATATTATCTTTTATAATGTGGCCAAAGAAGCCCATATTGATGAATACATTGTGTGCTAGATTTTATGGTCCAAAATGAAAACACACCACTACGGGTATACTTTCAGATAAAATATCCAATTGGGTGGAAATTTTTCAACATATGAAATTTTTTCATGGGAATAAATTTTTACATCTACAAACCAAAGAATTCCCTCAGTATCAATGTTAATATGGTGTGTACTGTTAATGGATTCATGTTGGGTTTTAGGTAAATTTTTGAAAACACCACTCCACGTTAATATTCAATGATCATTTTCCAAAAAATTTTAATTGGGATGACATTGACTAATTTTTGGGGTGATCAAAGGATTCAAGATAACCTATTTAAAATATTCTCAGAAAATTCTTAGTTAAATAATAACTAAAACACTATTTGTACTTTAAAAACTATTTACAATGTATCAAAAATGACTAGAAATTATATTCATTATTATAAACAAAAAAATAATGTACATGAACATAGTACTAATTATCTGTTACATAACCCCTTAAAACAGCTGCATAAGACCTAAGGGTAAGGTGTGTGATGGTGAAAAACTCTTGGGGTGGCTCGGATAGCATCACTTGAGTGGTAATTTCAATCAACTTCCACTTTTCACATAGACGGTCACGTTCGAGCTTGACAAGATGAAGCTCAGCATGGGCTTGGTCAAGGTCGAAACCCAAAGACGCCACCTCTTTTCTGAGCTCCGACAAATGGGCTTCGTATTGAGAAATTCAACTGGACAAGGCCATCGCTTATTTTGTCTATGTAAAATTGGATGTGTTAAAGCCCTATATTTATACTAATCATGTGATCACTGTTCAACGGCTATATTAGCAACGGTCAAAATTCGTATCATAAAACCAATGAAGTTGACATTTTATATAAACATAAAGAGAAATTTAATTAGATCAAGAGGGATGTCCATTAATGAAAATTTGGGTCGTTACGATATTCCCCCTTCAGAAATTTCACCCTCGAAATTTTCCTTTTCCCACACTAAAACAAATGTGGGTAACTTAGCTTCATCATATCCTCTGATTCCCAAGTCACTTCTTCGAACTTGTGCTTTCTCCACAACACCTTGATGAGGGGAATTGTCTTATTTTGTAGATCTTTTTCTCTACGATCTAAGATCTTCACTGGTTGGTCCTCATAAGAAATATCATCTTCCAATTGTACCACCTCAGAAGAGAGTACATGTGAAGGGTCCGGTATGTACTTCCTTTAGAGGGATACAAGAAAGACATCATGTACATTGGCCATAGTAGGTGGAAGTGCTAGTCGATAGGCCACAGCCCTAACATGATCAAAAAATCTCGAAGTGGCCAATGTACCTTGGACATAACATCCCTTTCTTTCAAACCTCATGACCTTCTTCCATGGAGATATGCATAGAAAAACCATGTATCTAACTTTAAACTCAAGGTCTCATCGACAGCTATCTGCATAACTCTTCTGTCGACTCTAAGCAGCCTTGATATGCTGCTGAATGGTTTTCACCTTCTCCACCATTTCCTCGACCATTTCTGGTCCAAGAAGCTTACGTTCACCGACCTCATCCCAACATGTCGGTGTTCTGCACCTTTTCCCATACAAGGCTTTATATAGTGCCATATGGATGCTCGAGTGGAAACTATTATTATAAGAGAACTCAACAAGAGGAAGATGTTGATCACATCATCCTTTAATGTCCATTGAGAAGGCTCTCAACATATCCTCAAGTGTTTGGATAGTCCACTCGGATTGGCCATCAGTTTGAGGATAATAGGCCGTACTAAAGTTCAGTTCAGTATTCAGAGCATGTTGAAGACTCTTCCAAAACATAGAGGTGAATCATGGATCTCGGTCTAAAATAATAGATAGTGGTACTCCATCCAACCTTACCACTTCCCTGATATATATCCATTCCAGTTGATCCGATGAGAAATCCTCCAGAATAGCAATGAAGTGTGCAGTCTTTGTAAGACGATCCACAACAACCCAGATTGCATTGTTTCCATTGGATGTCCTTGGAAGTCCAGTGAAAAAGTCCATGGTGATGTTATCCCATTTCCATTCTGGTATGGGAAATGGTTGCATCATCCCCTGAGACTTCTGGCTCTCTGCCTTCACTTTCTAACACACCAGGCACTTTGATGTATATTCAGCGATCTCTTTCTTCATATTATCCCACCAAAAGTTTTCTCGGAGATCTCAATACATATTTGTGCTCCCTGAATGAATAGAGAAATTTAAACTATGTGCATCATCCAAAAGTTCCTTATTCAGCCCCGCACTTGATGGAATACATAGTCTTTTCCCAAACCGCACAATTCCTTCTTCATTAACATTAAACTCCGACGATTTCCCCTTCTTGATAACTTCTACTTTTTCTGGAATTCCTAGATCATCCTTTTGAACATCCATTAACCATTCCAAAAGAGATGGTTGATCAATCATTTGTGAAAGGATTGATGATGTTCCCTTCTCTATGATTCCCATGTCCATCTTCATCAAGTCTAAGATGATTGCATCCTTCTCAATTCTCATCATTGATAGAATCGATGGATCCTTTCTACTTAGCGAATCTGCCACCTTGTTCGCTTTCCCTGGGTGGTAATGTATTGAACAATCATAATCCTTGATGAGCTCTATCCATCTTCTCCGGCGCATATTAAACTCTTTCTGTGTGAATATACATTTACGACTCTTGTGGTCAGTATATATCTCACATTTCTCTCCATAGAGATAATGCCTCCAGAATTTCAAGGCAATGATCATAGCTGCCAACTCCAGATCATGTGTTGGATAGTATCCATCATGGATTTTCAACTGCCTTGAGGCATATGATATCACTTTATCATTCTATATCAGCACACATCCCAAGCCCTTCTTTGAATCATCACTTAATACCACAAAAAGTTCCCCACTTGTGGGTAAAGTGAGCACAAGTGCAGTGATAAGCCTCCTTTTCAACTCCTTGAAGCATTCTTCACATTTATAACTCCATAAAAACTTTACTACCTTCCAAGTTATCTTGTTAAGAGGGTTGGACAATCGTGAGAAATTTCTCACAAATCGTTGATAATATCCAGCTAACCCCAAGAAGCTACTGATATCCATTACCGGTGTTGGCATCGGCCATCCCCCAATTGCATCTGTTTTGGAGGGATCCACATATATCCCATTGCTTTTGATGATATGGCCCATGAATGAGACTTCCTTATACCAGAACTCGCACTTGTTGTACATTGCATAGAGCTTCTCCTTGCGCAAAGTCTCCAGTACAGTTCTTAAATGCTCCTCATTATCCTCCTTGGTTTTGGAGTATATTAGAATATAATCTATAAATACTACCACAAATTTGTCTAGGTAATCTCTAAAGAATCTATTCATTAAGTACATGAAGAATTATGGAGCATTGGTGAGTCCGAAAGGCATTACTATGAATTCATAGTGCCCATATCTTGTATGAAAAGCAGTCTTGGGGACATCTTCCTTCTTCACCCATACATGATAATATTCCGACCGCAAGTCCACCTTGGAGAAGTATTGTGCTCCACGCAGCTATTCAAACAAGTCATCAATTCTTGGGAGAGGATACATGTTCTTTATCATGATTTTGTTATGTTCACGATAATCGATGCAGAGCCGCATTGACCCATCCTTCTTCTTGAGGAGGAGGACGGGGGCACCCCATGGTGAATCACTTGGGCGTATAAACCCTTTATCCAGATTCTCTTGTAGTTGTTTCTTCAGCTCTTCAAGCTCAACAACATCCATTCTATATGGAGTCTTGTATATTGGTATCACCCCAGGTATAAGTTCAATTGAGAACTCAAAATCTCTTCTAGGAGGAAGACCAGGCAGTTCCTTATGAAACACTTCAGCGAATTCCCACACAATAGGTATTTCTTCAAGGATGTTTTCTTCCTTGGACTCAATCATTTGAGCCAGATACGTGTGCTCATAAGGCAGTAATATCCATGATTGAGATGATGGAGCTAAAAAAGAGTCATCTTCCTCCTGACACTTGTAAAGAATCGGGGGTCGATTCTACATATGGAGTGTGATTTCCTCTACCGACAATTTATATTGGCTCTATATAAGGAATGCCAATCCATGCCATGAATTGCATCAAATTCCACCAGAGGGAGTACGATGAAGTTCGCTGGGAAATTCAATCCACAGATTATAAAACAATAGGACTTATATTCATGAGATGCAATGATTGTCCCATTTTCTGTACTCACCGACATCTTTACTTCCATGATTTGTGGTGGTGCTGGGATTTTTCTACTAAACATTCTATATTTAAAAGAATGCGTAGAACCTGAATCAAAAATTACGTTCTCTATTCTTGAATGAATAACTAGCGTACCTGTCACCCCTTCGTTGTCAGGGTTCACTTCACCAGAAGATATTGAAAAAGCTCTTCCTTGCTGCCTTGGAGGTTGTTGGTCGCCTCCGAAAACCCTTGGATTAGGGCAATGGTTTGAAAAATGACCCTCTTCATTGCATTTGTAGCATTGAACAATGAGTTGAGGTTCGAACGGAGCGTTCCTCTCCTCTGTCGCAACCGTGGGTCTTTCTTGACGACAGTTAACAGCTAGGTACCCTTCTCTTCTAAACCTGATGCATTTTCTCATCCCCTTAAGTCAATTTCCAGGGTGCTTCTTTTCGCACTTTTGGCAAGTTGGGTGCTGGTTCTTCATAGCACCGTTGGATTTATCCATAGAACCACCAGAATTGAAGTCCACCTTACACTTCTTGTCCCCATGATACCCTTGTGATTCCCCAATCTCCATTTCGACCTTGAGGGCACATCGGACAATTTCCTCATAGCTGTCGAAGTCACAGATCACTAATGATTTCCGCAAGCTAGGCTTCATCCCACCAAAGAAGCGGTCAACCTTGCATTCGGGGGTAATGAAAAGGACGGAAGCATATCGTGCAAGCCTTGTGAGGTCTGCCTCATACGCTCCAATATATTATTCATCTTTTTCTTGATGGAAAGGAAGTCCTTTTCCATCTTAAGCTGGAGGGTGCGTGGAAAATATTTATCTGAAAACATCTTCCGGAAATCCTTCCATTCCAACGCCTCTATCTCCTCTCCAGGCTTCGTATTTTTGATCAACGTCCACCATTGATCATCTTTACCCCCTATATGATAGGTATCCAGGAGATCCTTCCGTTGTTCAGAACATTGAAGGATGGAGAAGATCTTTTCAATGGAGTTGATCCATTGTTCAACGATTGCGGGATCAGATGATCCACTAAAAGTAGGAGGCCTTTATATCTTGAAGCTCTAGATAGCGACTTGTTCTTTCTTGGGGGGGGGGCATTGAATGTTCCTCTTGATCTAAGTTTCTATTCAATTCATGAGTTAGCTGAGAGAGAAGTATGACAATGTTCGCGATTCCCGCTCCCATTGGATTGGGCATCTCATTAGTACAGTCGTCACACCGATCTTCACATAGATTGTTAGCCCGAGTCCTCCTATTACTGGACATTGGTTGGAATAAAAGGAATGTTAGGGTTAACACATAAAGAGTAATCCAAAGACAAAATCTGATGACTTATAAATAAACTTTCATTTAGTTAAGTCATGAGTCTATAGGCTTCAATCTAGGATTTTCATGATCTACTTTCTAACATATATTCTTAGTGGAATTTTTTTCACTTAATAAGGTTTCATACTATGATTGTGAGTTTATCAAAACATTTCCCCCGGGAGTGTCATAACCAAGAGTGCAGCAAGTCCCATTGTCGTGCACCAGTTCCCGTTCGAGTCTAGCTCAAAGCGGTGTTTTCAGGTTTTACCCCTAGGATACATCTGTGCCAGAGCCGCCTCTACCAGCTCGTATCCACAGAGGGATGTATTTGTCTAATAAAACACTTACTTAGTACATAACAAAACACAGGGATGTTTTTATTATACTTAGTCTTTTCTCTAAGGCTTTACAAGGGCTTCCTAATCCCAAAAATAACAAAACATATCCTCTGATACCAACTATGACAACCCTGCTTTTATTACAAACATAAAGATGATTTATTACATAAAATATCACATGATACAACAAAGAATATCGAGAGGTTTAGTGTCCTTGGGGCTTAGGACCATTAAAAACAAACTTAAAACATTAAATACAACATCTTTATTGAAAACATCCTTTACATGACCACTATATTCTCTCACACGAAGCATTGCATGGGATAATCTGAGGACATGCATAAGAAAATGGTGAACTATAAAGCCCAGTAAGGGAGTACACATGGAATAACATGAGGAGTACAATACATTTTAGACTATAGGCATATCAATAGAGCATATAAGAAACATGAACATAAATTCATGATAAAGCATGCTAATCATAACATGGAAATGTGGCAACAACACTTTACATGGAATTAGCATGAGCCAAGGCTCATTGCACATGGAGAATAATTAAATCCTCATTGCACATAAAGAACGAGTAAACCCTCATTGCACTTGAATTATCATGATTAAACACTCATTGCACATGGCGTATCATGATATTGTACTTTACCCAATGCATTGGAGCGCTGTAGGGGCGCACCCTTCTTAAACATTTCATTTCATGCATAAGTGTGCCACATGGATCATAAAACATGTATTCATAAAACATAATCATTTATTCCATGATAAAGTAATGTGGAATTCATACATTAAAATTTAAAATCAATAAGTAAATTTTCATAAAGGTGAATACCCTTGATGGAGAAATGGGCATGGTATTCACTACACAATGACATTGGCTTAGAAAATTGGTGTGATTTCGGCAGCGTAACTACGTGACATAAAAATTCATAAAAAAATGTTGATGAGAGATAAAGGGGTTACTCATAATAGTTACATGTAATGGACAGTAAGGAGGTCATATAGATTCATGTCCCAACAATTGTAATGAAATTTAGGTTCATGATACAAAAGTATAGCTTGAATGTAAATGAGGAGGGAGAAGTTCCTTTCGGAATTTCGGCATAGTAACAGGTGTACATGGGAGGCATTTAATGAAAGAGAGAGGGGTCTCCAATCATTCAAACATAAATAGGGAAGTATGAGGGAGGTGCGAAACCATACCCCAAAATTCATAATTGAAATTAAATGGGAAAAACAACTTAAAGAAAATTAATAAAAATGAGAAAGGATGAAAAAACCCTTACTTGGAAGTGTGCTTACAAAGGATAGAGAGAGGCTTGTGAGAGGCTTCTTTGGAGCTTGCGGCACCTTGGGAGGATTATAGAGAGATTTGGGGAGAGGTTTGACGAACTCCAAAGGCTTTCAGTGAGGAGAAAGTGGGAGCTTGGGTGGGTTTATATAGGAAAGGTGAGGGAATTCTTTATTATTTAGGTTTGGGACCCCTTATATTAAATTAATCCAAACCACAAAACATAACATGGTTTTTTCCTATGGTATTTGGAAAAGGGACGAGGGAAAAAATATTTTATAAGGCCAATGTCTGATCTTCTTAAAATATTAGGGTTTCTTATGTGGAGGTGAGTCACACTCCCATGGAAATTAATTTAAAAAGGCAAGGTGTTGAATAAGTCTTGATGGGTCTATTAATGCTTTGAAAAGTAAGTTAAACAAACCCAAAATCACATTATTTTAATTTTAAAACATATATTGTCCTGAAATAACGATTATAGTATTTTATTACTTAACTATTGGGTCATTGTGATGTCATAAAACACATTATATATTTAAACGGTATTTAATTTTTACTCAAAAATTTGACTGTCTCAGAAAATTATGAAAAATTCACTATTGGATAATTTGGGCGTCCTGATTCCAAAAATAACATTTATTTAATCTAATTAATTTTCTAAATATGTTAATTTTCACTTTTAAATAAAAACCGACATTTATCGAAAATTCACATGTTGGGACAGAAATGGCTTTCAAACCTTAATAAAAATTATAATTGCATTCATAAAATTGTAAGATCATTTATATTTAATAAAAATAAATTTAGTAATAATAATATATTATTAAAAAAAATTTAATTAAAATATCTCTTAATTTAATAAAATATAATTCTTAGTTAAATAACAACTAAAACACTATTTGTACTTTAAAACTATTTACAATGTATCAAAAAATGACTAGAAATTATATTCATTATTATATACAAAAAAAATAATGTAAATTAACATAGTACTACTTATTTGTTACATATCCCATTAAAACAGCTACATAAGACCTAAAGGTAAGGTGTGCGATGGTGACAGACTCTAGGGGTGGCTTGGATAGCATCGCTCGAGTGGTAATTTCAATCAACTTCCACTTTTCCCGTAGACGGTCAAGTTCGAGCATGAAAAGATGAATCTCAGCTTGGGCTTGGTCAAGGGCGATGCCCAAAGACTCCACCTCTTTTCTGATCTCCAACAAATGGGCTTCGTACAGAGCAATTCTACTGGACGAGGCCATCGCTTCTTTTGTCTAAGTAAAATTGAATTTGTTAAAGCCCTATATTTATACTAATCATGTGATCACTGTTCAACGACTATATTAGCAACATTAAATATTCTTAACATAAAACTAGTGAAGTTGACATTTTATATAAACATAAAGACACATTTAATTAGATCAAGAGGGATTTCCATTAATGAAACTTTGGGTCGTTACAAATTTTATCATAGAAAACACCATGGATGTTAGGTCCCGAAAAAATATGGTTAAAACAATTATATGTAGGATGGAGTGGAGTATAGGTTGAATAAAAGTAAGAGATTCGAGGGAGATTTCAATGTTTAAGTTTAAGATGAAAGGTAAGAATTTATTATGACACCATAATTATAAAAATTTTATATTATTATTTGTAATATAAATATTTAATATGTACAACCCAATTTTCATGAGACTGAATTCCTTTATAAAACAAGGTTCATAAAACATAAAACTAAAACTAAAATAAGACAAACGTAATTTATTCACCATAATTATAACCTAATACAATTGCATATAATAAAACTTCATAGGATATCCTTGGAACGTACATAAAAGGACTAGGTGAAATTAATATTCCTGTAAGGGAATAATCATGATAAGGAATGATGATGTGTTATTCAATGGCATAACATGATGTCATAAATGATAAGGCTCATGAGTAATTATATTGAATATATACATAACTAAAATTGAATCATAAGATCATAAAATAATTGGAAATGTGTAGAAAACACAAATAAATACATAAGAATATGTCAAGGTCAACTACCAACAAAACATCACATGGGGGACTGGGTTCGGTATGGGATTATAATTACTCACTATGTCCTGAACATAACGTATCATGAGAAATATAATTTATCCAATTCATTGGACAAATATTTAGGAAAAAACATCATTACATATTATTTATTATTTGTTCAAAATAAATAAATAAAATATAATTCATCAACAAAATAATTAACTATTAAGATAAAATGAGTTTCATAATCATGAATTCTATCATAATAAAAAGAAATTCATAATGATGGAATTTGAAAATTGAAAATAATTTATGTTTTCACCAATCAATGGAAGGGGGAATATGATACACACACATATATATATATATTAGACAATAATATATATATATATATATATAATTTATTTGAATTTTTTATCTTAAATGCGAGATATGAAGATAATGATTTTCATATATAATGACCATAACCTGATGAAAATGATGGTTTAGAGAGATCCATTACATTGAGTATGACTCGTCAAATAAATTATTTATATTCTAGAATAAGATTATTTAATATTTTAATTTTGTAGAAAAATTATTCATTTATATTTTAATTTATAACTTATTAATAATAATGTCATGATGAATTACATAATCATTCAGGTTCTTTCCAGATGTTTTGATGATATTCATCTAATATGTCCAAATTAACATTGTTATGTTGAATAAGGTTAAAGAGAGTATCATTTCATGATATTAATCATAAAAAACGATTATATAATTATCATTTTTATATATCAATTGTTCTTTTAAAAACCAACCATGATTTATTGTTATGAGAAATGAACTATATTACAATTACTGTCATGGAAGGTTGTATGTACGCATGTGTAACATCTCCATTTTTTATGACTGTGAGGGAAATAAGATAAATGTTATTTAAAACATACATAATTATAACAATTTGAAAATAATTATACAATTTTTTAGTACACTTATATATACAATTCATGTGATTTGGAAAGGTACAATTAATCACATCACATTGTAGATGTGGTAATCCACACGTGGTTAGAAAATTTATTATATTATTTTAAAAAAGGGTTAGATAAGATACCATATGATTTAATAAATTTATTTAAAGTTAAATATCTCATTAATGTCATATATATACATGAAATACATAAACATAATCATTTTGGAGATGTGATGATGGATAATAAATTAAATTGGTTTCTGAGGTGGTAGTCCACCAAACACATGAACAATGGTTTTATTTCCCATTGGATAGAATAGAACATGGATTTATGTTATTCAATTTAAATATAAACATATAAATATACTTGAGAAATTTATTCTATCATATCATCAGGATTTCATAATATGTTAAGGTGGATTATATAGAAAATATATAAAAACAATTGTTAAAGAAAAATACAATTTTTTTAGAGAACACCATTAGTTTTGAACCAAATGCCATTCTAGGATAGTTTTATAATCAAAAAATGAATCATGATAATGGGAAATAATGTGATGAACCTATTTTGGAACTTATTTAATAATTTAATTTTTTATGTGTGCTGATATTAGACGAAGAGGTTCACTTTTATAAGTGATGGGGTGACATAGTTGTAATTTTTCATTGATATAAAATAATTTTATATAACATTCAATTATAAATGTATCAAAAATTAAAAATATTAGATAGTGATAATAATATGTTTGAATGAAAACCAATAAATTTAGACATTTCATGTGTTTAATTCATTTTAAGCGTTACATTTGTATGTTTTCCCCCAGGTAAACCCGCTTTAACATTAACAATATACATTATTTTTTTATAATATATACTATTAATTATGTCCAAAAAAAGTTAAAATTATTCCAAAATATTAATTATTCTAATAAAAAATGGGAATTAATTCTATAAAATTAAATTTTAAGAAGTGATATAATTTCGTATTAAAATAAACCCACAAAACATGTCAAAAAACAGGTTCTTCAGAAATGAATTTTACAACCATCAGATGATTGTACATTAAATATATTACATTAAATCACCATAATATGGATTGAAATTCATATATATGGATATAATAAAAACATCAATAAAACATTTCCTTATTAGGATTTATTTTACTTAATTAAAATATATACACATTATTCACTAAAAACAATACTAAAAAATGTTATTTATTCCTAACAATAAATAGAAAATACCTAGCCTTAAAACATTACATAATTTTGAATTAAATTATTAATTAAAATTGAGGATCATTTCAAGTTTATAGTTATAGATAATTAGGTCGTAACTATTAAATTAAATCTCAAAAATTACTATGTAGACACTTCTACTCAGTTTCCATTAGATTCATAAAATAATAAATCCGAAAAAGGAGCCATGTCTTGTTCCATGTTTTCGACAACATGACTTTTCCATGATCCCATGTTTCACACTGTTCATCTTTAAGTCCTGTGAAAAACATTTCAAAACATGTGATGAGAATAAAAAAGCTCATTAAGGGTTACAAAATAAAGAAAGGAAACATTAACCCATCAATATATACAAATCAATGAAGCCATACTTTTCAATCATAATATACCTCATGAAATCATAAGATTTATGAATAACAAAAAGAAATCATAAATCATAAATGTGACGAATGGAATTCATAAAATACATACATTTTAACTTTCACGACTACATATGGAGTTACACATGGAATACCCATCATATTATATTCCCTAAATCACTTAGGAGAAACATTGGACTTTACCTCCGTCACATTACCCAATGCATTGGAGAGCTATGTCGGGCTCACCCGCCCTAGGTTTATCAAGGAACTACATGTATATGTAAACAATGACCAATAACCATAACATATTCATAACAGATAAAACAATCATAAAGGAAATATAACATTTCCCCATTGCATTGACAATATATCATTTAAAGATATTGACTTAATCAATGCATTATGAAACCATTTTCCAAACCATTTAAAACATTTTATAAAGAGATTTTTGAATCAAAGTGTCCCATACCACTTTGAATCATTTGAAAAAAAAATTAATTTTCAAAACATTCATGTCAATATAAATAACCCCTTAAAACCTATTTTAAAACATGGTCATTAATGAGAATGATTTATAATAATTAATCAATATAAAATTTGAAATGATATTTTATTTAATGAGTTACTAACCAAATGAGAGACGCTTGAAAAATAATAATAGAGGAATACTATTAATAAAAACTTTATAATATCATGAGAATAAATGGATTCATGATACAATATGCAAAAGGATACTATTAACACTATATTAAAGTGAGTTGGTTCATAACAACAATGATGTCTCAATAGAATGTAAATTGAGACAAAATACCTTATAAAAAATGTATCCTTAGATTAAGGATAAATCAATAACATAATAATGTGTGAAAAATATAAATAAACTCCATATTATTGGAGAGTCAGTGTAAATCAATCAGAGGTTATTCAAACATCTTCTTTTAAAAAAGCAATGACTTGGATGTTTAACTCAATGAGTGGAAATTGAGTTAATATTTCCAGTATCAAGTTCATATAAATGACATTAGATTCTATCAATGGATTGATTATGTGTAACAAATGTATATCCACACAAAGGGGACTTGATGTTATGACATAAATAAATACACAGGGATTCAACACATAGTCATAGCATGGCATGATTAAGAATTAGAAGATTATCCCAATGAATAGAAATTGGGTTAAAAAGTTCCCTTACAGATTTGGTAACATACAAAACATAAACCACATGAAAAAAGGATCATAAAATGATGATTTAAATTCATGAAAATTAAATTATATTAAACAAATAATACAATCATGGTAATTACATACACCACACAAAAGAAAATAGTGGCAAACATAGCATGAATCTCATAGGAATAAAAAGTGAGATGAAAAACACTTACCATGTGTCCAAATTGACTCCTCTATTCCTTGTTATTCCTAAATATTAAACATACATTAAGTTATACTTTCTAAAGAATCATTTTCAAGTTTATTATTTATTTTATATCACTTGTTACCTTTCAATAAAAATGAACATGATATAATTACAATTTTTCCTTGTGGTCAAAATTACATTATCTCTAGAATTATATTCCTTATTTAGATATAATATATATAATATATATCTTGTATACATTTATTTATAATATTAAATAACATTTTGACATAAGAAATGAAATGAATCGTTCATGGAGACAGTAAGCCGAACGTACACATGAACGCTACATTCATTTCTTTTTTTTTCTTTTTTAAATAAATGAAAACATAATGATAAATTAGTATATTATAATTACATAATAATATCATATTTTATATATGTTAAATAATATCATTAACACAATAATTTATGTTTTCCATGTATTCTATGAATGAGTCATATCACATTAAGGGGGCGGTAGTCCGCACATCCTCAAAATAAATTATCATATTTATGCAACATGAAAAGAATAAACATATGTTATAAATGAACATTACATAAGAATATTGATAAAATATAATATAATATATATCAAAAATAATTATAGTTCCATCATAATTGACCCCATGGGAGGCGGTGGAGGAAATTTGAATAATCATCATTTCGTGAGGCAGTAGTTCATCATCTACAAAAACTGTATGTTTGTATCCATTGAATAGATGTGTGTAGAATTTTAGTTAGAATACTTCTCATAAAAAAACCTTGTATATTTAGGATACTGTTGTTTTTATAAATGAACGGAATAAACAGATTTTTGGTGGTTGTAGAAGTAATATAAACGAAAAAAACTAAAGGGAAGACGTTACCTATAAATCGGGTATCTCCCTTTGGTTTGAACCAAATTTTTAATTGAAGTGCCTTATGCCTAAGGTAAGGCTTTTATGTGGAAGAGAAGGATCTTGAGAGATTATTTGGGAATATTTTGGATTCACCATGTGGCTTGAGAAGTTTTAGGAATGGAGTAGAGGTGAGGGATTTTTATAAGTGGGAGGAGGGAATTTTTAGGAAAGTTTGAAAATATTATGTTATTATATAATGATTTTCTGTTTATAAAGGTCAAAAACATAATAATTTATAAGATAATATGATTATTGTTCCAAATAAAATCATCCAAAAAGAATTATATAGTATTGGATATTTTATTAATCTTTATAATCTTATTTATTTAAATCATTCATTAATGAGGTAAACACTGCATCATTATTGTGTCACAAATAATATTATTTATTTGATTTCTAAAACTTTTAAATAAAGTACCATGATTTAATAAATACTTTTAGCTTTATAATGAATATTTATAGTATAATATATCAATTATATACCTTAATATTATTTTTTTTAGAAAAACAATACTTGTTTATGATATTTTATTTTTATATTAAATAAATAGTTATTAAAGTCATTTTCTAACCCAAATGGTTTCAAAGTCCAAATATCTCACCCAAGGATTTTATTGGTCAGCCATGACTCATCAAATAAGGATAGGACAAGTGTTAAGGTAATTTTATATTATTTTAATATTATTTTTTACCTTGAATTACCCTATTTACATTTATCAGCTGTAAATAAAAGTCAAAAGTTACTATTCATAAAAAATCATCTTATTGAACCACATTTTACTTATTAAAAACAACCATTTATGTCGGATTTTATATATTCAATTCATAGTTGTTGTAAAAATTTATTTAAATAATGAATTCGGTTTTTAACTACTACTTAGTGTTTTCACTATTCATTAAAAATTATTGTTTTTTAGAAAAATACAAAAAATTCACCACAAGATATATTTGATAATCAAAATTCAAAAATGATTTATATTTAAAAAAATTCAAAACATAGACATTTTATTAATTAATTTAAAATTAATCCCTGTTTTGAAAACAAAAAGCGCGTTTTTATGAAATATTAACTATCAAAAGATTGACACTTGTTTATGCCAAATTTCATAGTGAAATTTCATCCAATGACCAAAATTGGATTTAATGGTAAAAATTTAATCTAATTAAACTTTTAAACTAATTAAAAAGATAACCTAGCCATATAAATATATTATATTAAAATGTAGTTTTGAATTAGAAGACAGTGTTTTTTCACTATTCATTAAAAAATAAATTTTATTTGAAAAATAGAAAAAAATTTCCGAAAGTAAATTTTGATCTCCCGATTGAAAAGAAAAATTTTAATTTGTAAAATATAAGGTATAAAAGTGACTAAATCTATATTGAAATAGTGTTCACCATCAAAAGGTGTTAAATCGACCATTTAATGAATAATAGAGTATTTATGCTTAAAATCACATTAATTCAAATTTTAAGCTTCTAAATTCTATTAGATAAATGTAAAAACATTAAACAAACATGTATAATAATATTTTATTTAGACCTATTCATTCCTTCCAATACAACAGCTATTTGTTAACAATGATTTAAATTAATTATATTATTATATTATTTTCTGGTATAAGTAACGTTGTGTGTAACATAAGATTTCAAAGAAAACAGTGGTTGTGTATCAGGTATTCCATCGAACATGGAATCCACTTTAATGTATAATTAATATTTAATTAAGAATATTAATAAATATGAAATTATATATTATTTATTCACCTCTGATGTTACACCCTTCCCCCTTTTGGGAATTCTGTCCTCATAATTTTATAATTCGGCTCGAAAACAACATTAAAAGCCCCACATAGGAAAAATGGTCAATAGAACTGCCACTTTAAAAGAAAAAAATATAATTAAAAAGTACACCTGAGATAACCCATATTAGGATTCGATGTAACAAAAACTATATATATGGGTGAAACTAAGTGTCTAGTTCTGATAGAGAGTGATAGTAAACATGATTAGGAGAATGTTTGCAAATTGAAAATAAGAAACCTGTGATTGGTTAAACAGTCTATGATTCCCTAGTAGGAAAAGTTAATAGAAAACATTTTTGGTTTATGTTTCATTTCATAAATATGGAAATTTTATTTATTATATTGACTAATGACATAAGGAAATATACTTACTTTTGAAGTAGAGTTTCATCATTTAGTAAATTTCTTCCAAAAACTCATATTTTCCCCAATCTATGAGTATTCAAGATGACTTGGTCACACCTGAAGTTCTAGAATTAACTTATAGAGAATCACATTTTCAAAAAATGATGAACCATATATTTCCAATGTCTTTTTACATTAACCAAATCCAAAATCGTTAGTACAAAATCAGATAATACACAAAAAGGATAATCTTATATATAAATGAAATACTACTCTTAATCTCCAAAAGTGAATAAACAATACCCAAATAACAACACACACCATTCAATGAAAAAATGTCCTTAAAAATCATTAAAATAATATAAACTATGTCTGAAACCAAAAATTATAGAAGTGTTTGACCACATAGTCTTCCATAGTAAATCATTACATTTATCTCCAAATAACATCGACTACTCTTAATGTCTCATTATGAAGTTTAATTAACCAAATCACATATTCTCTATTATAGTTTAATCATTTCCATAAATAACCCAATTCAACATATCTAAATAATAAAAACATAGATTCATCCATAATAAAATTCCACCTTTAATCATCAATTTAAATCCCAATGTATTATATTTTACTAAGGCATATAGTTTCCCAAAAAGAGAAAACGTCTTCCAAAATAAACATTCTCACTTAATCACCCTACCATTTTACTCTAATAAAGATATCCATTTGATATAACATAAGATCCCTAATCAAAATATTATTGATCAATAAAATAATATAACAAAAAAGAATAAATAATACTAACCAAGGACATCACATAGTCAAGTGGTAGGTAATAAATCACAATCGAACTTTGGTTGTGGTTTTGATTCTCCATGATTTTTCCAACGCAACGGTTTGTCACGTGGTCTGCGTGTTATCCTTTTTCAAAAACTATATAATTTTATAACATTCCCAAAAAATAGATTAACTCATCAAAAATAACAATAAAATTATTTAACCTCAATGGTTTTCATATTCATTTCATTTTCATCCCAAATCATAATGACTGAAATATCTTAATTCATGAAGTCTTATATATATTGAATTTTTTCCACCTCCATAAAATAAAATAATTTCCAATGAAATAACATCGTACCTTGATCATGTTGTCCACTTGATTTCATCGTCATATTGTCCCCGTAGATCGATGTTCCATGCATTGCAACAATGATTTAGATATCCTTCAAAATCATCTTCTTCCTTTATCCAAATAAACCCCATTCAACATGGGTCATATAAGTGATTATAGAAAAAAAATTTAGAAAATAATCATGTATGACATATAATTTCAAAACATCTAATAAATAATTCTTTCTATAAAATGTTCTGGCTGAGTTTTAGTTGAGAAATTAAATCAATGGTCCTTTGAAAATACCACAAGTTTGTGCCAAAAGACTGTAATCTAAAATAAAATATAAATAGGTTGCGCAATGGTCTCCTTCCGTATAACTTCTTTCAAAAAATTATTATTCTTCAAAACCATCTGATAAGGTAAAATATTTTAAAATATCTAGATAATATTTACCTTTCATGAAAATATTCGAATATTGAGAAAATCAGATTTGATTAAAGACAACCCATGATCCATGATTGTATCCAGGTATAGCATATGTGTTTGATATCTAAAACAATTTCTTTCAAGTGAGTTGTCTGTTAGAAAATTTTTCAGAGTCGTCTGGACATGACTTTGCAATAATTTTTGCAGGAAAGTCATCAGGAAGAGATAGGAATGTCATTTCACATCCTCCTCCATCCATTTGTAACAGACTTTCTGTGATCTGAAAAATTAAAAAATAACGATTTAACTAAAGGAATATACATAGATACTAACCATGTGTCTAATAGAAAATCCTAATCCCTAAAGTTTTCGAAACCGACCTTTGATACAAACTATAAAGACCCAGCCTTAAAACAAAACAAAATCATTAATTAAATTGATAATTTACATTGAAGATCTTTTCTGGTTTAGAGTTTTAGAGAATTAGGACAAAACTATTACATTACATCTGAATATTAAAAATTTAGAAACTTCTACTATTTCTTATTTTTTTAATAAAATAAAATCTCTTGAAAAAAGAGTCATGTTTAGTTCCATGTTTTAGACAACAAGAATTTTCATTGATCCCATCACTGACCCTATTCATCTTTATGTCCTGTGAAAAACATTTCAAAACAAGGAATGAGAAAAGAGAGATGAGTAAGGGTTATAAAATGAGGAAATTAAACATTAACACATAAATAAATAAAAATCAATGAAACCTTTCTTTTCAATCATTACATACCTCACGAAATCATAAGATTTATGAATAACACACAGAAATCATAAATCATAAAGGCAACATATGGCATTAATAACATACTTTCATATGGCTTTCAATGCTATGTATGGAGTTACATTTGGAATACCAATCAAATTATATTCCCTAAATATCTTAGGATAAATATTGACAGTTACCTCTGTCACGTTACCCATTACATTGGAGAGCTATCTCAGGCTCACCTAAAGTAGGTTTATCACGAAACCACATGTATACATAATCAATCACAAATAACCCTAACATATTAATAACACAAAAAACAAGAATAAAGTAAAGATAAAATTTCCCATTTCAATCACAATATATCATTTCATGATATTCACATAATCAATGCTTTATAAAATCATTTTCATAACCATGTAAAACATTTAATAGAGAGATTTTTGAATCAATGTGTCCCATACAAATTTGATGTATTTGAATGAAATTCTAATTTCAAAGTACTAATGTCCATACAAATAAATCCTTAAACCCATTTTTAAAACGCGTACATTAAATAATAATATTTAGAAGAATTAATCTTTAAAACAATTAAAATGTTAATTTAGTTAAAGAGTTCCTAACCAAATCAGAGATTATTGAATACAAATAATTGAGGAATATAATTTATCAAAACATTATAATATCATGAGAATAAACAGATTCATGATATAATATTCCAAAGGGGAGTATTAACACCATGTAAAAAGTGAATTAGTGCATAATAATAATGATGTCTCAATGTAGTGTAAATTGAGACGAAATAGCATATAAAAATTGTATCCTTAGATTAAGGATATATCAATTACATAATATTGTGTGACTAATATAAATACACTCAATATGAGTGGACATTCAGTGTAAATAAATCATAGTACATTCACTGATGTTCTTTTTAAAACAAAACCAATGACTTGGATGTTTAATTCAATGAATGGAAATTTAGTTAAGATTACCCTTATCAAGTTCATATCACTGACCTGAGGATTTATCAATGGATTAATTATGTGTATCAAAAGAATATCCACACAATGGGGATTATAAATTACCACATAAATAAATAAAAAATTATTCTTAACATAATCATAGCATGACATAATTAAGAATTATAATATTAACCCAAGGAATGGAAATTGGATTAAAAAGACCCCTTACCGATTTGGTAACGTAAGAAACATACAACATATGAAAGAAGGATCATAAAATGAAGATGTAAATATCGATAAATTAAAGTATATTATAGAAAGAATAAAATAATGGGTAGTAAATACACAACACAAAAGTTAATATTGGAAAACATAGCATTAATCTCACGAAATTAAATAGTGAGATGAAAACCCCTTACCTCATGTCCAACTTGACCCGTTTGTTCCTTGTTCTACCTGAATGATAAACTCATGTTAATTTATAATTTTTTCATAATTTCTTTCAGTTTTATTAATAATATTATATCAATTATTAACTTACAATGAAAATTATTTAAATATTTGAGTTCATATCGGACTTTTTGTTGATGTTCGGAAATTGAGTTAAAAATGAACTTCCTATAATTAAAATTTTTCCATGTAGTCTGAAGTACATTATCTCCATAATTATATTCATGATTTAGATATCATATATATCATATATATCTAGTATATATATATTTATAATATTCCATAACATTTGGACATATGAAATTAAATGCACCGTTCATGCAGATGGTAAGTCGTATGTACGCATGAACGCTACCTTAATATATTTTGTTTCATTTATAAAGAAATGAAAACATAATGATACATTGGTATATTATAATTCCAGTATAATATCATATTAAACATATGTTACATAAATTCATTAACAACATCATTTATACGTTCCATGTATGGCATGCAGGAGTCATATCACTTTGAGGGGGCGGTAGTCCGCACGTCCTCAAATGAAATTATCATATTTATACAACATGAAAAGAATAAAAGTATGTTATAAATGAAAATTAGAGAATAATATTGATAAAATTAAATAAAATATATATCATATATAATTTTAGTACCATCATAATGGCCACCATGAGAGGCAGTTTTACATATTTTAACAATCATTATTTCGTGAGAAAGTATTTCATCGTCCAAAAAAATAGTATGTTCGTATCCATTAAATGGAGGTGTGTGGAAGTGTCATTGTAACACCACGAGATTTTAGGAAAAATATTATTTTTAATTTCATTAATGTCTTTTGTTTTACGCTACACCAAAAGGATCATTAACAACACGCATCCTTGACTTGCCTTTCATTACACGCAATCACGACCTTCCTCGATAGATTGTGTAGTACGCAATACCGAGTTTCACTAAACAACGATATGCTATTAAAATATTATTAAGAATAGCCGTTATGAATAGTAATAACCACTTTTTGAAATTTTGTAAATTTTATTTTTCAAAATGGAATTCATTTTTGGATTCGGAATACTGAAATTAGCTTAGGGTGAAATTTTCGTACTTTTCAACTAACTTTCATTTTCTGATGAATAGTGAAATTTACTAAATTTAAATTAAAAAAAACCTTTTTAATCGAAATAATTAATAGTGATAAATTATTAATTTGAGTGTTTTTAAAGTATATTTAGAATATATTTTTACAATTTAATACAATGTTGGTCATTGGATGTAATTTCACATTTAAACCAGACATAAACAAGTGTCAATCTTTTGATAGTTATTATCTCTTAAGAACATGCTATTTGTTTTGACGACGGGAGTTTTTTTAAATTAATTAACGCAACTGATATATTTTGAATTTGGTAAAATAGACATCATTTATGAGTTTATAATATCAGACCTAGATTAGGCCTAATTTTTGATATTTTTCTGAAAACTTTCAATTTTTGATGAATAGTGAAACCACTAAGTGGTAGTTAAAAAAACTAAATTTTTCATAAAACTTAATTTTACCACTACTTTGAGTGAAATCTCAAAAATCAGAGAGACATGGTTGATGTCTGTAAGTAAAATGTGGTTCAATGATATTAAAATATTATTTTTAGTTTTTCCAAAGGAGCCCCTCTCCACCCTAATAAAAGGGCACCTCCTCCCTCTCTTCCTCACACCACTTTGAGCCTTCATAATCGGCCAAACCCTGCCAAATTCACATCTACACTTCCCTAGAAACATCCTAGATGTCCTGGTCTTCTTCAAAGACCAATTTTAGTACCCTAAGAGGAGGACTCAAAGAGGCGCTTCAAAGAAGAGGTAATGTCCGTTACCGATTCTTTCAACCTTATTTCATCTTCCACGTCTTCTTCTTAAGTTGTTTCATTATGAAGTAATAACATCAGTATCACTCATATACTGATATGTTATTATAAGTATGAAACAACACTATTTCACCATCTATCCATCCTACGGAAAACGAAATCACCACGCGTGCGTACGTACGGAATACCGTCTCCACGCTGTGGTGTAATCTATTTTCCACCACCACCTTAATTGTATGGTTATAATGGTGTAAATAATAACTATATATGATTATTGTAATTTGATATTGATTCTGTAACATTATACATACACTTCAATACAATTACATGATCATGAGAATGATCTCATCGCTCGTGTGTACGTACGGACTACCGTCTCCACGACGCGATGATATTCACTCTCCATGTTAACCATTCAAGAATGATTATAAAGTATATATAATGAATAATAATGAAATATATGACATAATGAAGCTACTAGATTTATATATACAAATATATATATATATATATATTTCATCTACTTAATTCCATTCAATTCAATAAGGAAATGGAAACATCGTTCATGCGTACGTACGGACTACCGTCTCCATGAACGGTGTATTTCATTCCTTTTATCGATCTATAATGAATATATATTATATATAAATCATTTTTTACATTATGGAATTATTTAAATCAGGATATAAGTAATAATATCAGGAACGACGAGTCAAAACACATATGATAAATGAAACGATTTTACCCAAAATGCTCTTTAACATGGAATTTAAAAAAGAACGGGTAATATAAATTCATAAGTGAACCATATATGATATCATAACAATTAATATGATTCTGTAATAAGTCAATGTCATTATTTAAATCATTATACAGGAGGTTTAGATACATACGAAGAATATCGGACATAAGGTAAGGGAAATATCACAATCTCATTTTTATCCGAGATTATTTATACTTTGGTATTTACTGGGGTATATTTTATCATCCACATCCATGTTTCCTCAATATTTAAAATTATTTCGATCCACCTACAATTTTTTAAATCCAATGTTTCCCTTCGGTGAGTTTTTAGTAAATGATATTAAAGGAATCTTTTTTCGTTTTTCGTACGAGTTACTTTTTGACTTTTTCGACAAAAGTACAAGAAGAATGTTTTTCTTTAACTTATATGGCATGAATGGATTTTTAAAACATTATTTCCAAGATTCTTTATTTACAAGTTTACAAGTCTATTTTAATCAACATCTTTTAGTTTATAATTGTATAAAATGTTAAGAAAGGAAAAGTGTTTTTGATGTAGAAAGTATATTTTCCTCCAGAATGGAGTTTAAGTGTTTTATCAAAATTATTTTCCATCTAAGATAATATAGGGTTCTGTTTCTATCCCTATTTTTACATTGATTTGATTATGTTATGATGGAATTATTTTTATGATGTCCTTTTATCTTATATGGATTATGATGGCATGATGTTTAAGATTCCCATTTTTATTACATGGGTTATGCAAGAATGTATGATTTTTTTGATTTTGTGGAACACATAAGAATGGTATCATTATGAGATGGGTGGGACCTATATCTCCCTCCAATTCATTGGGTAATGATTTTATATCTCATGATATAGACATGGCTGGAACGGAAGGTTAAACCGGTTCACTGAAACAGGACTGAAACGAGGAGTGAACTCGGTTCAGAAATGGACTTTGTCCACTATGATAGTCTTGGAAATGAGTATAGACTAATAAGAAATGATTCCATATGATAATGTGTGTATGCCACAATTTTTCATGTTATATGTTATGATTATTGTGATTACATTTCACAGCCATGATTTATCCCATGTTATGAAATTATGATTTCTTTTGCAGGTTAAGATTTCCAAAATGTTATGTTCTTATGAATATGATGTGATTTATATTTCTTTTGTTTACCCTTACTGAGCATTTGAGCTCACCCTTTTATGTTTTCTTTTCCCTAGGATATAAAAAAGGTTTTAGGTAAAAAACGGGAGATCTTTATGGGAGATGTTGAAGATCTTTCACCACGATTAGAAGATTATATTCCGAGTTTCCAAAGACACTAAACTATTACTGTCCATGTGTGTGTGTTTTTGTTATGTAATAAGTATTCCCCAAAAGTAATTTAATGCCCATGTACGTTAAGCTTTGGGTCTCTACAGTCGTTCAAATACATCTCATAAAAACCACATAGTATACTGATGATACTAGTGTTTTTTTGGAAGAAGAGAATAAATAGAGTTTAGGTGGTTGGAGAAGTAAAATAATAGATAATAACTTAAGAGAAAATGTTACCTTTAAATCCAGTATCTCCCTTTGGTTTGAACCAAAGGATTATGTGATGTTCCTTATGCATATGGTAAGGCTTCTAGGTGTAATAGGGGGTTCTTGAGAGCATATTTTGGCAGATTTTGGATGAACCAATGGTCTTGAGAGGTGTGAGTAATGGGTTAGAGGTGAGTGATTTTTAAAAGGTGGTGTAGGGGCTTTTTAGGAAATATTGAAAATATTATTTTATTATATAATGATTTTCGGTTTCTAATGGTCCAAATCATATTATAGGATAATATAAGATTAATTTTATTTAAATAAAAACATCCAATAAGAATTGGATAGGGTTTGGACATTATTTTAATCATTACAGTCTTATTTATTTAAATCATTCATTGATGAGGAAAACACTGGATCATTATTGTGTCATAAATAATTTTATTTATTTAATGTCTAAAAAATGTAAACAAAACCCCATGATATAAGAAATTTTGTTATATTTCAAATATAATTTTTTATTCAAATATATCAATTATATCACCACACGTTGAAATTATTTTAGCAAAAAAATAAATGATTATGATATTTTTATTTTTACATTAAATAAGAAGTTATTAATATCATTATATTACCCAAATGGTATTAAAAG
This sequence comes from Viscum album, assembly GCA_963277665.1. Lineage (NCBI taxonomy): Eukaryota > Viridiplantae > Streptophyta > Magnoliopsida > Santalales > Viscaceae > Viscum > Viscum album. The sequence goes on along the minus strand of OY728121.1, from coordinate 1,034,019,607 downwards.
GCCAAAAAGCCCACCAAAGGTTTCTATTGGTCATCCATGACTCATCCATTAAGGTTGGTAAAATTGTTAACGTAATTTTTTATTATTATAATATTATTTTTACCTTGAATTACCTTATTTACTTTTTACTGTGTTAAATAAAACTCAAAAGATACTATTCGCCAAAAAATATTTTCCTCTTATTGAACCACATTTTACTTACTAAAAACAACCATGTATGTCACATATTAGAAAATAAATTCACAGAAGTGGTAAAATTTTATTTAAATGAAGAAGTATGTTTTTAACTACTACTCAGTGATTTAACTATTCATAAAAAATTATTGTTTTTCAGAAAAATACAAAAAATTGAGCCTAGGAAATATTTGATATTCCGAAATCAAAAATTATTTCTACTTTACCGAATTCAAAAAATTGAATTTACTTTAATTAATTTTAAATTAATGCCCGTTGTGAAAACAAAAAGAATTTTTTATGAAATAATAACTACAAAAATATTGACACTTGTTTAGGTCCAATTTTAAAGTGAAATAACATTAAATGACCGAAATATGATTAAACTGAAAAAATATAACCTAATTAATCTTTAAAAACAATTAAAAAAACAATTAAACCATATAAATAAATTATTTTAAAAGGATGTTTAGATTTAAAATATAGTGTTTTTTATTAATCATTGAAAAATGAATGTTTTTAGAAAAATATAAAAAATTTACCCAATGTAAATTTTCATGTTCTGATTCGAATTTTTTTTTATTTTGTCAAATAGAACATATAAAAGTGACTGAATATCTATTTAATGATGGTTCACCATCAAATGGCGATAAGTTGACATTTCAATAAATATTATAGTATTTTTTCATAAAATCAGATTCATTCACATTTTAAGAATATAACTGTAATTGGATAAATGTAAAAACATTAAACAAACATGTATAATAATATTGTAGTTAGTCTATTCATTATCTTCAATACAATGGTTAGTGGTTAACTACCATTTAAAATAATAATGTTATTATATTATTTTTAGGTATAACATAATGTTTTTTGTAACGTAAGATTTCAACGAAACCCAATGTTCTATATCAAGTACTCCATCGAACATGGAATCCCCTTTAATGTAAAATTAATATTTTATTCACAAATATTAATAAAAATGAAAATTTCATATTCTTTATTCACCTAGGATGTTACAATAAATGTATAACAAAAGCATGAAAATTTGAAATTTCAAGGTTATTAATTTTATTATTTAAAATAATTGTGTTTATATTTAAAAAGATTTTAAAATACCAAAAAAAAATGGACACATAAATTACATTAGTTAATGAATAGAAATAAATATATTTGAAAATCGAAATCATTTATTATTCAACAAAAATATGTCATGTCAGAAAAATACCAAAATTACTAATCTATATTATTTAAATATAATTTATTAAATAATGAAGACCACTTTATCAATTAAATTTTATAAATTTTTATTTAATAAATTTTAATATTTTCACAAAAAGAAATTAAAATCAATTTTTAATAAAAAAATTTTGAAGAATAAAATATCCATATTAAAAATTGAGTTATTATTTACTATGAATTTGTAAATATGATTTAATTGATTTGGTTTTCAATATATATTTCCAAAACATGTTAATTCTATTGAGTACCCTAATTTAATATCTATGGTGTAATAGTCATATTAAAATAGTCAAGGATCATTAAGGATTAGTGTTTTGTGAAATATATGGTTACAAATATAGTATGTTTTAAATCTGTACGTCCTAACATCCACCCCCATTAAGGGATTTCAACCTAATAACATTATATTACAAAATATGGTGAAAATATGTTAGGGTTATTAATCATTATTAATTCCTCAAATTCCACGTTTTCCTCATCCAATTTATGGTTCTTCCATAACAATTTGACTATATGTTTTTTCTTAATGTGTATAACATTAACTCTATGGACCAAGGTCGTCACCTTATAATTATAAAAAGTGATATAATTATTTATCTATACCACCTATGAATTTAGTACATGTGATGGATCTGGTATATTCTTGCTGAAAAAGGATACATGGAACACTTAGGGTGTTTGATAAACAACATGTGGAAGTGCTGGTCGATAAGAAACAACATTGATGTCATCAAGAAACTCAATAGGGACAATATACCTATGGATTCTTATTCCCTTGTTCCCAAATCTTAGGACCAAATTCCTATGATAGATATATAGAAATATATAATCCTCATCCTCACATAATATGACTCAATTAAAAATGTTATTGTAACACTTCTATCAACTCAATGCCATCCTGATGTGATGTTGAAGGTATTATAACATTTATACTATTTCAATACCAAAAATTAATTTTTTAACAACTTCATACCAACACTATGTTATTCTACATCACATCCCATAAAAGGCTTCACAAGGATCTGTTTGGATACTTCGGTGAAATATATTATTTAATGAGAACTCAACATATGGAAGATGTTGATCCCACCCACATTTGACTCTATAATTTATTATATCCAAATTAATTCCAATTTTTAAATTGCATTCTTACATATTCATTATGTTTTGGAGTGATAAGTTGTACTGATGTTCAACTCATTATTTTGATCATATTGGAGAAACTTCCATAACATTGTGTTAAATATAAGATCATTGAAAAATAAAATCAACCCTAGTGTTCCAATAATCATCACCATCTCTGTAATTTTTATCATTGAAAGATGATTGTGTATGAAGTCCTCTAAATTTAACATGATGTTAGTATTCTTTCTATGATGACTCTCCACAACCTATATAGAATTTTTCCTTCTTGATATAAATAAAATACCAATGAAAAATTTCATTGTGTTGTTTTCCATTGTCCATGTTGTTTCTACCAAAAGGTGAATCATATAATTATTATGTTTTCTTTCTTTCTTAAATTTAAGTCACACCTGACACTTTTACGTATATTCTATGAAATCCTTCTTGATGTTTTAACACAAATAGTTCTCATGGAGATATTATTACTTCTTTATACTCCCTAGGTGGATGGAGAAGGTATATCTATGTCCATTTATAAATAACTCATTCTTCATCTTAGTGTTTTAGGGAACATATGATCGTGAACAAAATCAAAATTCACATTATTCAGAAATATTGAACTCTAAGGATTATATTTTATTATATCTTCCTATTAATTTTTAATTGTAGCATCATCACTTAGATTATCCTTCATCTTCCCTACAAGGGGTTGTTTATAAATACTATTAGAAATGAAAAATTATGTAACTTCCATCGGGATTCCCAAGTTCACCCAATTCAATAATATTAATACTATATCTTTCACAATTATCATCAATTAAAAGTTTACCAAATCCTTTATACATAAATAGTCATTCATTTTTTTCTTTCCCATTATAGTTAATAATGGTGTGGGTAAAGTCCAATATTTTATCACACCATCTTCAGTGGACATATAAAACTACATCTATGTGAATATATTTTTTTTTCGATCTTATGATCCATTATGTTTCACACTTCCCCCTATACAGATAATTTCATTAATTTTTTCATACAATGATCACTTCATCATACCCTAGATCATGCGTTGGATAGATCTATTGATGAAAATTCCACCACTGTGACATGTATTCTATCATGTTATCATTCTTCCTATTCATACAACCCAATCCCTTATATGATGTATACTATATACCATGAAGACATCCTCAATAGACATTGTTGTGAGGAAAAAATATTTGATAAACCTATTTATGAACTCTTTAATGATATCTCCCTATCATTGGTCCATGAAAAAATTACTCCCCATTGATGTTAGCTTGGTATGAATATTTTACAATCTTGAGTGTTTCATACAGATCATTGGTTATATCATGTTACTCAATGTAATCAAGGGATCATTGTTAAAAAAATTTATGGCCACTCCACAATTTCACTTAATTTATAGGGATATATGGATATCCATTTTATAGAGATATTTCTCACCATGAATGATACATTTTTTAAACATAGATCATGTGTACTATACATTGAATATAAATTCTTTTATTTGAATTTCTTTACAATAGTATTCAAATGAATTCCATTCCCTTCCAATATACAGGATTATAGAAAAATATATCCTATAAAGACTACCATTTATATTAAAAGGTATCCTAATTATACTATATTCATCAAATCCATAAATATTGTAGAAATAATAGTGAGTCGAAAATTCATCACTATGAAATCATAGTGACCTCACATTATTCTAAATGCACCTTGGTGAATATTTTATTTATGCACATTTAAATGGTGATATATCTAATAAATCTTCACCTAAGGGAAATACTATGAACCATGTAGTTGATTGAATAAATCATCATTCCTTGGAAGGGGAAATGTGTTCTTTATCACAATTATTTTAGTTGGTGATAATGAGTTCAAAGGTGCATTGAACCATCCTCTTTCTTGAGGGGGAGGACTGAAACACCCTATGGTGAAGCACTCCGATATATAAAACTATCTTACAGATTATCTTCTAACTTCCATTTCATACCTCCTATCTCAATATTGTCTATTCTATAAGGATTAATAGATGTGATAATAGATCCATATACATCATCCATTGAGATTTCATCCTATTTGTCAATAGGAATACATAGAATATCTTAGGGGCATACATAAGATTAATTCATCACAATATTCATGTCTTCATTAATAATTAAATCCATTTTATCACTAATTTATTCTATGTATAAATAATAATAAGGTAGTACTATCCATGTTAAAAAATTTGATTCTAGAGAAGATTTATCATGCTCTTTACACATGTATGAAATTACAGTGTTATTTAGGATTTGAAGAGTGTTCTCCATCTCTAAGCAGCTGATGATGGATCTATATATAAACAAAAAATCCATTACCAATATGGTATCAAACACAACAAATTGGATTAAGATGATATTTTATGGATGATTAAATCCACAAACATTTACTAGGGGGAGTCACATATGTCGGATGTAAAAATTTCTCCATTTTATATTCTCACATAAATATTAAGACCATGTTTTGAAGTGTTCTGTCAATTGTTAAACTAAAAATTTAAAATATGAAATATTTGTTATGAATAGAAAAAAAGCATATTCACTTTTCTTGAATAAATAACTATGTCACGACCCATCCCCCGGGGCCCGTGTCGTAACTACCCCAAATTTCGCGAAGTCCCAAATAGAAGTATCTCAATGGTCTGCCATGTCATAGGTGTCTCAACACAATAGACAACGTCTCAATCGGACGCCCGGTATGTGAGTTATTAGACTTTTAGTCCCAGGGCCCCGGTTGGATTCGTGTATGATCCAACCTGACTGTAACTCAACTATACCCCAAACTCCAGTGGGGTATGGTCAAAGAGATAGTCTATCATCGAGATTACCATATCCACTGACGTTTCATCAAACAGACATCGGTGCCAGATATATATCCAAATTAAGTAAATAGTCATTAGTGGGCCCGGGTCCGGTCCGACCCGGTCGGACCGACTCGGCATAACCCAGTGTGGGCTGACCAAGCCTGGGTCTAACCCAGACCATTGGGTGGGTCAACCCGTTATGTTCATCCTGGTCTACTGGGCTCGAGCCATCGGACTGTGAGGGTGGTTCGGCCTGGATGCCGCCACGTAGGCGGCTTGGCCCGAAGGCCGGGGTCGGTTAGGCAAGCGCTGCGAGGGGCACACCTCGGGAGGTCGACTGGTGGGAGACCAGCAGGAAGGCCGCGTGGGGCCCTGGTAGGCCGACTAGATGCCGGACAGGCCGTGGGTGCACCGGGCATGGCTCGGTAGGCCGCGTGACAAGCTACGGGGGCACCAAGTAGGGTGCGGCAGGGCACGGCGGGCAGGCCGCAGGTAGGGCGCGGGGGCACTGGGTAGGCAGGCGGGGCGTGCGGGCAGCGCGTGGACAGGCGTCATGGGGCGCAGCTATGTTCGGCCGGGAGAAGCGGTGCACCGCGGGGGTGGTGCATTTTGTGGAGGCCGTGAGTAGCGTGGTGTTCATTGTTGCTGCCTTTTTCACCTCGTTTATAATTAGTTCATCCGATGAACATCATAACAAGAACAATGGAGGAGTCGGGCCAGATTGGTTTGGAACGTACCCTTCTCGTTTAGTGTGGTAAAAAAAGTCTCAATGAAGGAGATGAACTTCAATTGTTTTTAAACCACGCAATGATTCCTTTCAAATGTGAATTAGATGAAAAGAAAAGGATATTACAACAACAAGTAATAAACCCCCTACCATTTTATTATCAGGCGATCGTTGTCTGTTGACAGCATCATGGAAGGAAGACGATGAAAACCGTCGTTCGTCATGTCCGCTACACATTTCTAGTCCAAGCTTGTGTGTCGGTTTGATGATGAAAATGAGGAGGGAAGATGCTACATGTCAGAAAGTTTCTGAGGTAAAAATCCGAGGAAGAAGCATCACCAGAATTCTTGGCGTTCTTCGCGTTCTTCTCGTTCTTCGTTGAAGAAATTTTCTCCCAAGATCCTCTCAATTCCACCAAAAGATAAATTCCAACAAAATAATATTAGATTATTCATCTAATATTACATTGGCACAACATTTCAAAAAGGAGAAATAAATTATGCCGGGCCCCCTAATTAATATATGTGTGGTTGACACATTAATTAATGGGGTTTATAAGAGGCTATCCCTCATTCATGTGGTAGAGTCGGGTATTTTCAACCTCCTCCATCAATAGGGGTTGGGTAGTCCCCTCCCCTATTATTTAATAGAGTGGTAATGGATCTCGGGTGGTCCCCATGTCATAACCTATCGTAGGAGGTTATTCTCGGGTGGACCCCACCACCATAATCTCTCATTGGAGGTTAGGCTATGGCGGTCCATCCTTTAACTCCCATGTGGAGGTTCTAACTACCGTCACACACATGGAGGATGAAATAAAATAAAGTGTGGCTACACATTATTTTATAATAATTTTTTATAAAAATCCAAAAGCTAACTTATGTACTCGACTCACTTCCATCGAAGTGAATGTCTTCTTAATAGAATATCGGCACTGAGAGTTCAACAGTGCCCTTATATTTAATTTTCATGCACCATTTCAAAAGTTATAAAAACACGCTCGTACGTTTACAGAACCTACCCGAACAATACTCCAGAAATTGATTTATGGCACACCGGTCCTCAGAATCAAGCGCCGTCAATTTTCACGGACTCGTATAATTCCCATGTATTTATGAAAAATATTTCCATGGAAATTCCAGGTATTTACATTCTCCCCACCTCAGTGCTTTACGTCCTCGTAAGCTATAACTCGAATTAATGTAACAAATGGGGTACTGAGAACGCATCTGAGCCTCCCTCTCCCATGTGCTCTCCTGGTGGTTCTCGTGCTACCAACGAACGTGTACCAAAGGTATCAACCATCCACGTAGGACCCACTCCTGTCGATCCTCAATCTCTACTGAAACCACCGTAAAAGTCTTCCAGTCATCGACATCCATCTCTCCATTGTCGATGATGTGAGAAGGGTTGTGCACATATCTCCTCAGCTGAGAAACATGGTAGAAGTCATGCACCCGATGCAACTGAGGTGGAAGATCTAAGCAGTAGGCCACCTCGCCTACTCTGCTGTGGACCTGGAAAGGTTTTATAAATCGCCGAGATAACATTCCACCTTGTCCAAATCTCCGTAGACCTCGTCGAGGTGAGACCCATAGGAAGATGTGGTTTCCATACCTGATCTTTAGAGGACTCTCTCTCCTGTCGGCATACGACTTCTTCCTACTCAGTGCAGTATTCATCCACTCATGGATGATATGAACTTCTTCATGGTATCATGTACCCTCTTTGGTCCCCCTAGTGTTGACTCCCCTGGGTCTATCCAGCACAATGGAAATATTCATGGTCTCCCATTCAAGGCCTCAAAAGGTTCCATACCGATGGAGGAATGATAGATGTTGTTGTACGCAAACTCCACCAAAGTTAGGTGATCCTAACAGCTATGACTGAAGTCGAGGACACATGCACAGAGCATGTCATCGAGTGTCTGTATGGTCCTATCTTTCTAACCATCCGTCTAAGGATGGAAGGCGGTTCTCAAGCGAAGCTGTGTCCCAAAATCTTCCGGTTACCCCTTCCATAGTCGGGAATTAAAGCATGGTTCATGTTCAGAGACAATAGGAGAAGGTACTCCATGTAGATGCACAATCTCCTGCACATAGAGGTGTCACATGCTCTCTACTGAGCCCTTCTCTTTGATTGGTAGGAAGTGGGCTGACTTGATGAGTCGGTCGATGATCACCCAAATAGAGTTGTGACCCCTGGATGTACGTGGATGAAACGTCATGAAATCCATGGATATATCATCCCACTTCCACTCTAGGATATCTAAAGGCCAAACCATGACTACTAGTACCTAGTGCTCCGCCTTCACTTGATCACAAGTGAGGCATCCAGAGACAAACTATGCAACTGATTTCTCCATACCTAGCCACTAGTGTTGTCGTCGAATGTCCCGGAACATCTTCGCCACTCCTGGATGTACCGATATAGGGGAAGTGTGGAACTCCCTCAACACATCCTCTTGAAGAGCCACTAGTCCCATTGTATGTCCTTTGAAGAAGATGAAGTGCTCCCCCCATCAAAAAATACATTAGGTGCATGCCCTGTGGAAATATGATCACGTTGTGTCTCAAGGTCAGCATCTCCAGGATATTCCTCCCTTACTCGCTGAAGAAGTGGGGCAGTGACTGTAAGAGACTATAGAAAGGTTGTTCTATATCGATCCACAAAGGTTATCTGTGAGGAAGCCAGCTGCTCTGTCGCCTCGCCTAGCAGTTGTATACCAGATCTCCTTCTTAGTAAATTTCCTACAACTTTCCCCTTCCCAGGATTATAGACTATCTCGAATTCATAGTCCTAGAAGAAATCAAGCCAACATTGATGTCTCATGTTCAGGTCCTTCTGGTAGAAGGTATACCTGAGACTCTTGTGATTAGAGTACATGGTAAAACGTTGGCCCATCACATAGTGTCACCACATCTTCGATGAGAAGACCACTGATTCTAACTCTTGGTCATGGGTAGCATAGTTATTCTCATGTTCTCTCAAATGCCTTTATCCATATGAGATCACTGCTCACTCCTGCATCAGGACACACCTGAGTCTGGTTCCTGATGTGTCGCAGTAAACTAAGTACCATGCGCCTTCCTCTAGAAGACTCTAGATGGGGGCACTAGTCAGCCTCTTCCTCAGCTCCTGAAATATTTTCTGGCATCTCTTCAACCATTCTAAGAGTTTCCACTTATTTTTTAGGCTAATGCTGATGATGAAACTTTGTATATGTTTGGAATGAATCTCTATTAGTACCCAACCAATCCTAGGAAACTTTGTACCTATGTCATACTCCTGGGTGGCTCCCAAGTGTGTACCACATCGATCTTCACTGGATCCACTGCAACTCCATCATCCGAGATGACGTGTCCCAAGAAGTGAACCTCTCAAATCCAGAACTGGCACTTCAAGAGCATACCAAACTGCTGGTGCTCTCAGAGTATGTCCAGTACAACTTGTAAATGGTAGGCATGCTCCTCCTCAGTAGTCGAGTAAATCAAAATGTCATCGATTATGACTACAACAAAGCAATCGAGGTATGGCTGGAAGATCCTATACATGAGTCCCATGAAAACTATTGGAGCATTGGTTATGCCAAATGACATAACCAAGAACTCCTAGTGGTCGTACCATCATCTGAACACCATCTTATGCACATCCTCATCTCGGAGACTGAGCTGGTGATATCCTGATATGAGGTTTACCTTCGAGAACCATCGAGCTCCCTTAAGCTGATCAAAGAGTAAGTCAATCCTTGGGAGTGGGTAATTGTTATTTACGAGCACCTGGTTTATGTGATAGTAGTCTACACAGAGCCTCAAGCTCCCATCCGCCTTCTTGGAGAACAAAATCAGGGCTACCCAGGGAGAAACACAAAGCCGAATGAATCCCTGCACCGGCAAGTCCTGAAGCTGCTCCCACAGCTTGTGAAGCTCATAGGAGCCATCCCATATGATGGGGTAGATATGAGTGATGTCCTCAGGTATAGATCAATGTCGAAGTCCACCTCTATGAGAGGAGTTAGTCCTGGGACATCATCAGGGAAAACATCCGTGTAATGTTCCCCCACTATAGGATAAGTTGGAGTCTCCACATCAACTGCTTCGAGGGTAAGGCAAGCCAACCGATGATTGATCTACTGCACCCTCCTTCGAGTACGTCCATCCTGTTCCAAAAAGGATCCCTTATCTCCTATGAAGGTAAACCTGGTCCCATCCATGCAGACACACCGCACTTTGAACCTAAGACAGTCAATCTGAGCATGGATTGTAGATAACCCTTCCATACCCAAGATGATGTTGTACGGCCTTGATGCCACTACTAGGAGATCCCAGCTGAAGATCTTGCCTCCTACAGTAAGCTCGCACTGCTAGAACCAGTCCGTAATCGTCGAATCAGCTCCCGTAGGAGTCTCTAGCTGTAATGATTGAACTAACGACACCTACAAAATCTATGATCTCTAAAAGAGGGAAGTGGAAACGAAAGAGTGACTGGAACCTATGTCAATAAGATCTGCAACTAAGGTGGAATAGACATAGATCATACATCGTATCATCTCAGGAGCATCATGATCATAGGCCTCAGCTCCCTGGAGATGAGCTCTCCCATATCCACCCACTCCCTGCGGATGGGGTGGACCTCATGGTGGTGGTGGTGCCAACACTTATAAGCATCGTCCACCACCAGCTTAATGGCCTGCTCATCTGCCACGTTCGTCTGCTCCCTGTGGATCGCCTTAATCGAACCTCTGCCTCTGACTGGGAGGTCCCTCATCTGTCTGCTGATCCTTATTATGGCAGGTCGGACAGTTAGGAGCCATGTGAGCATGTCCACCGCCTTAGTAACACTGCCTGCTCCCAACATGTGTTTCTCTACTCTATGTGCCCCGCACAACTGATCCTACGTCAAACGGAAGACCACATGTAGGTCTGGTCCTCCTTCACCTCTATGAAATTTTTCTACTTCTTGTTGTAGAAGACTCCGTTACATGTTGACTAGTAGTGGGTCTTGTTGCTGGAGACTGCTCATCAAGGAAACACTCTACTAGGAGGGCTCGCTCCAACACCCCCTCCTGCGTCGGGATGATGAGTGGGGCCATCGGAGCTATGATCTCCCTTATGAGTCCCTTATCAAAGGTTTGGGCCCTGAAGAAAGGGTCCCGCACCATATCTGGGTAGTACCGCGAGAGGATGGTGAACCTCGCTGAGTACTGCGCCACCATCATGCTACCCTGCTGCAGATTAATTAGCTCTAGTATCCTGCTAGCACGAATTGTGGCTGGTACACACTCCGCATGGAACAGGCTCTCGAAGTCTGACTAGAGTAGTGTCTCCTCATCATGCATCTGGAGCATCAGGCTCCACCATCTTCCTACAACTTCCTGAAAGTGGCTGGCAGCAAGGATCACCATGAAGTCGGTTGGTGTCCCTAACATTTAGAAAAATATCACCAAAGCCTCATGACAATCCTCAGCCGCCTATGGGTTTGTCTCTCCCATAAACCTGAGTGGCCTCTGGTACTGGAACTCGTGCAGTGTGCTCATGCGGTGTGCATCGTAAGATTCTGGGGATGGTGGCATCACTGGCCCAACAGGGAGTAGTACCGTTGGTGCCACAACTTGTAAAGGGCCATGTACTGAGGCATCGTTGCTCTGTGGGCTGTCAGTACATACAACTCTCGGGGCTCAAACTGGTCATCCACGGGGAGGCTTCCTGAATGAAACAGATGTTACACAGTCATAAGACTCTACTTGGTTAGCTAACCTGGTTGAAATGACTTAATTAACAAACTTTTGAAAACACACACGCAATCAGTGTTTTCGTGCACTGAGTCGGAAATTATAATTCAGGGCCCAGGTGTATGAATACGTCGGCCGCCCGCACCAACACTGGACTCCATATAATGAAAACCACACTCAGTACCCTTAACAATATTTTTTTATAGAAAGTAAATATCAGAGTCATATGTTCTGTGGTAGAACCAACTCCTCTGATACCAATTTGTCACGACTCGTCCCCCGGGGCCTATGTTGTAACTACCCCAAGCCCACCTTCCATAGGCCAGGGGCTGCTGACTAGAACCAAAGGCATAAATTTCCAAACTAGGAAGGAATTTCCATTATAACTGTAAACATACACATCAAAGTAAACAACTTGAAGCAAAACACTAAGTAAAACTCTATAGAAATGATGTGATGGAATGTTAAAGGGGGAGGAAATAGAAGCCCAACAGGAATGTAAAAATACAACTGAAAATAATGTACTTCTGAAGAAAAGTAAATAAGCTACTAAGACATCCTCTGGGGTTCCTACCTGAAGGGTAGGTATAGATGGCCTCATCAGCACTCTTCGTCCGTCAGCCCCCTCCGTGTATCATCATGACGAGTGGTCAACCTATCAATACCATCCAGTCCTGCTACTCTCTGCCTCAGTCAGCGCCGTCTATCGTCTGCATCCAACATAACGAGATCTGGGAATATCCCGTGCAGGGGTGAGTATAACAATACTCAGTAGGGCCCATGATAATCTCAAGGTTTCACAAAATCCAACAAGGATAAACCAAAATGTATGAAATCGACGGATAACTATTAATTATGTATATGCCCATACATGTAACTAAGATTTCAAGTAATCCTTCTCAATCCTGAAAAGTAATTGAATCAACTCAAACAAGGATTTTTATTATCTAAACCTCAGCTTGTGGTGTACTACTACTCTATCGAGTATAGTGGGCCTGCTGCGTCACACAGAGGCGCATCCCAATATCCTTGGACAGCTGAGGTACTCCTCCTATCAAGTACCATGGGTCTGCGACATCACACAAAGGCACTCTCCACCATGGGTCTCCTGCATCACACAGAGGCACTCCCCCAAATATCCTGCAGAGGTACTCGTCCTGTCGAGTACCACGGTTCTCCTGCATCACACAGAGGAGCTCCTCCACCATGTGTCTGTCATGTCACACAGAGGTGCTACCCACTTGGCTAGTCTAATCACTCAGAGTCGAATCAGTCAAGCAGTCGTCAGGTCTCACCCAGCTACTAGGTCTTCGTACTCTGTCCTCTCGTCACCAGAAGGATCCACTCCATGAGCTACTAGTAAATACTCCAACTTTCATGTAGTCCTATGTAAAATTATCTCAAAGGTCCACCATGTCATATTGGTTTTAACACAATAGACATCGTGTCAATCGGACGCCCGGTCTGTGAGTTATTATCCTTTTAGTCCCGGGCCCCGGTTGGATGCGTGTATGATCCAACCCGACCGTAACACATCTATACCCCAAAATCTAGTGGGGTGTACACAAAAGGTCTGTATATCATTCATATTAACAACGCCACTGATGGTTCATCAAACAGACATCCGCTGCCTATGGTATGACCAATGTAAGTAAAGAGTCATTAGTGATCCCGGGTCCGGTCCGACCCGATCAGACCGACTCGGCCCAACCTCGTCCGGGCCGACCTATCCTAGGTTGACCCTGTCTGACTCGTTGGGTCTGATCTGACCCATTTGGCGGGTCAGCCCGTTCAGTTTGGCCCGATCCGATGGGCCCGACTTAGTGGACTGTGAGGGTGGTTAAGCCCAGATGCCGCCAAGCAGCCGGCTCGGCCCGAAGTCCGGGGTGTGTTCCACCAGCACCGCAAGGGGCGCGGATCAGGAGGTCGATGACCGAGAGACCATCAGGTAGGCCGAGCGGGGCGCATGCAGGCCGGTTGGATGCCAGGCAGGCCGCGGGTGCACAGGGCAGGGCGGGGTAGGCCGTAGGGCAGGCCGTGGGGGCGCCAGGCAGGGCCCGAAAGGGAGTGGGGGCACCGAGAAGCCCCCAGGTGGAAACAAAGGGCGCCATCCAGTCCGCTGGCAGGGTTCGGGGCACCGGGCTGGCCGCCGGTAGGGCGCAGGGGCGCCGGGCAGGCCGCCGACAGGGCGCGGGGGCCCCGAGCAAGTCGCCAGAAGGGCACCGAGCATGCCTACGGTAGGGTGTGGGGCACTGGGCAGCCTACCGGCTGGGCGTCGGGTTGGCAGGTGGGGTGCGCGGGCAGTGAGCATGCAGGAAGGTGTGGCACGCGGGCAGGCGGCATGGGGCGTGGTTGTGTTCGGCCGGGAGAAGCGGTGTGCCACGGGGGAAATGCGTTTTGTGGAGGCTGCGGGTAGCCCAGCCTTCATTGTTGTCTCCATTGTCTCCTCGTTGCTGCTTTGTTCTTCTGAAGAACATCATAACAAGAACATAGGAGGAGTCAGGCCATGTTGGTTTGGCCCGTACCCTCCGCGTTTAGTGTGGTATCAAATGTGTCATGGAAAGAGATGATCTTCAGTTGTTTCTAAACCACGCAGTGATTCCTTTAAAATCCGAAGAAGAGGAAAATAAAAGGATATTACATCAACAAGTAGTAATCCCCATACCTTTTGATTATCGGGTGATCGTTGTTTGTTGACAGTGTCGTGGAAGGAAGAAGATGAAGACCATCATTCTTCGCGTCTGCCGCACACTTCCATTCCAAGCTCATTGGTCAGTTTGATGATGACGATGAAGAGGGAGGATTCTACACGTCCGAATGTGTCTGGGGTAGAAGACCGAGGAGGAAGCGTCACCAGCATTCTTCAGGTTCTTCGCATTCTTCGCATTCTTCGTGTTCTTCGTTGGAAAAACATTTCTCTCAACCTCCTCTCAATTCAACAAAATGATAAATGAAAATGAAATAATATTATATTAGTCGTCTAATATTACTTTGGACCATCAATTCAAAAAGGTGAAATAAATTATACTGGCTCCCCTAATTAATCAATGTGTGGTTGGAAAATTAATTAAGGGGGTTGGAAAGTGGATCTCCCTAATTAATGAGGGATATTTGGGATGTTTAATCCTCCTCCATCGATAGGGATCGGGTGGTCCCCTCCCCTACTATTTAATAGAGAGCATATGGGCCTCGGGTGGTCCCCACTTCGTAATCCTCTCACAGGAGGTTGTGCTCGGGTGGACCCCACCAACATAACCTCTCATGGGAGGTTAGGGTGTGGTTGTCCCACCTCCAACTCCCAAGTGGAGGTTCCAACTACCTGCACTCACATGGCGGCTAAAATAAATAAATTGTGGCTACAATTTATTTTATTATAATTTTTTATAAACAGCGAAACGCTATCTTCCGTACATGACTCACTACCATTGAAGTGAAAGTCTTATTAAGCGAATACCGGTGCTGCGAGTTCAATGGTGCCCTCAGATTTCAGTTCTAAGAACCAGTTAAGAAGTTATAAAAACCTTCTCGTACGTTTACTCAACATATCCGAACAAAACTTCATAAATTGATTCCGGGAACACCAGGCCTCAAGATCAAGCGCCATAAATTTTCGTGGACTCGTAAAATTCCCATGTATTTATGAATAAAATTTGCACTGAAATTCAGGTTTCTTACAAAATTGCTATATATGTCACCACATCATTGTTGAGAACTACCTGAGTATTAGTGATATCATATTTCAATCCATATTATATAGGCCCTAGAGGATTTTTTCATTGATTTCTATAAAACTTAATTGATTAGGGAATTTAATTTCATAATTCTCATGTTAAATATAGTTTATTCACTATTCCATAGATTGAGGGATGATCTGAACCATATTTGGTTATTCCAAATTAGTGAAATTCATCAATTCCCTTCACCATTTTTTAAAATTATGCCCCTATTTTCCATATTTGAAATATCTATTGATTGCTTTCATAAATTTTGTAGGATTATTCTCCCCAAACATATTAAAAAGATGATGTTGGGATTGAATTCATCTATGGGATTTATTAATTGATAACAATAAACAATACTTTATTCTTTATTTTAACATATAGGCTTACATGTCCAATGAGAGTCTATAATGTTCTAGTCAACATCAATGAAAAAAAATTTACTCAAAAATATTATATTATTTAGTCTCTAATTAATTTTATTATCTTGGATTTTAACCACTAAATAAGTTACTCACCATATTTACAACATTAATGAGGATGTCCTTGGAATAGCCTGATATCCTTTTGGAGCATGCCTATCCACCCCGGTAGACTCATCTTCCTTTTTCATCAATATGAGGATTTCCATTTTTATTTTATTATGGAGTGTTATGGTAATGTATATATTGTAAAACATTTTCTTGTAGTCGTATAATTCCATTAAAATAATTTCCAATTTAGACATCATGTTCTCAATCAACATCACCACTAATCGGCTTCCAAATCTATTAGATAATCAGCAAACAAAATATTCTACTATTTTAAGAATTGGAGGATAGAGGATATCTTATCAATGGTGTTACTAAATTATCTCATGATGATTTGATCATAATATGTACTAAATTTAGGATCCCATTTTCAAATAAAAAACATGATTGGACATTCACTTTCTTAGGATAAGGATGTCGTTCTATACGAGTCATGTTATTATTTTTATTCTGAGATAGTTTATCCAATACTATCATGATGATCTCATGTACCCAACTAATAAGGTTAGTGATATAATTTGTGAAATAACCACATTTCATTTCACAATGGTTGATGGTATGGTTTCTCTTATAACCCATGATGAACTGAAAAAGGATAAAACAAGATGAGTATACATTAAATAATAGTCACACAAAATGAAAAAATGTCATCATAAAAGAAATATAATAAAAATGAAAAATGTATCCTAAAGAACAGTTCAATATGTTTCTATATATAATATTTATAGTATTATTTCCTACTAGGATTTAAATACTATAATTTTTTCCATGTCCATTATAATGGTTCATAATATTTTTGTGAATTTCCAATTACCATTTTCTAGGAGTATAAAGCTAGGTGTGTAATAATACCCAATTATTGTCCACCTAGTGATGGTTTTATAAAATACCAATACACCACATTAAAAGTTTTACCCATATGTAATACTATTCTTGTGAAGTATCCAATTATGGTACCCTGACATGGATGTGATTTCATAAAAAACAACTTCGTCTATACTTCACCAACAATATAAGTTATTTTCCTATACAAAAACTTATCTATAAGATTTTACATAAGGGTTTCAAGGCATAATCCAAAAAAAAGACTATGCTATGATACCACCTATATTAACCCAATCACTATACACATATTATTAAATTATTTTTATCATAAATATGAAATAATTACGAATAATGATTGTTATGACAACTTTCATTTGAAAACTATGTTTTTAATATATCAAATGAAATCTAAATCACCCAATCCATATTTCACTCTGAATAATGAGATTATATATCCACTTGATCATCAAAAAAAAATATGGATAAACATATATATACCTAAAAGAAATCGGTGATAGAAAAATCATAGTAATAGAATAGTCATGATACTGAGACAACATGTGAGAGTTATATGTATAACATGATATGATAATAGATATGTCTTGTGGGAAATCACATAGAAGAATAAAATAAATTACATAATATAAAAAAAATTTATAATAATTGTAAATATTATAGAAATTGAATATATTGTATAATAATAAGTCAATTATTATTACAAAGGAATCATCAATTGGGTAAATAGTTTTATTCTATATTTGGATTACTCCCTAAATCCGAAACATAATATCTCAAGAGATAAAATAATTTTCCAATTATTTAGAGGAATATGTGGGAAAAACCATAATAAAAATGTTTATGGTTATGTGTTTAAAAAAATTAAATCATTCATAATTCATAAATATATGAATTACCCATATATTTAATATGGGTTTCATAATCTTACGTCAAATCACAATCAAATGAATGTTCAAAATGGAGGATTTGTTAAAGGAAAAAAATGCATATTTTACAACATAAGTAGATGTGATAGAAATCTAGGTATATTTTTGTGAGAAACATATACATATATCATAGAATCATTCCATAAAATAAATGATAGACATAATTTGAGTTAGAGGGCGATTGGTCATTACCCAATAAGAAGGGCAGTTTGGAGTGGTCCTTTAACAAGAGGCTGACTCGTAACATATGTTCATTTTCATGATGAATAAAAATATTATGGTAATTATATTAATCCATAAAAACCATTTTATGGTTTACAATAGATTTTATTTTATTTATTATTATATTATACTAAATTAATTAATCTTTTTAATTAATGTTGGACGTTTTGAAGATATTTAACATTATTAAGTAAAAAAAATTACAAATTAGAAAAATTTTGTAATCATAATTTGTAATTGGAATTAATTAGAAATAATTAGTAGTAATTAGTTATCATTATCAGTAATTACTAATAATTATTGTCAATTAGCCAAAAAATTGTTATAAACTAACAAAAAATATTAATAAAAAGTGATAATTATCATTTATTAGTAATAATTAGAGGTAATTAGTAATAATTTGAGGCAATAAGAAATAATTAGTGATAATTACTGAAAATTATTGGTAACTTGTAAAAATTAATGGTAATTTGTAAAAACTTGTGATAACTTGTAAAAATTACCAGTAATTAGACTAAATTAATAATAATTAATAAATATTTATATAATTTTTATTAATTAGCAGTAAATTAGTTGTAATTAGATTTAATTAGTGGTCTTTTTTCAAAATTAGTGGTCTTAGTTATTGCACGTAATAATTTATAATAATTTGGGATAATTGGTAATAATTAGTAATAAATTTCTCAATTAGTGGTAATTTGTGGTAATTAGTTTTAATTAATAATAATTAGTAATAATTCGTACTAATTTGTTATAATTATTCTTAATTAGTGGTAATTAGTGGTAATTAATTATAATTGGAAATAATTAGTAATAATTCATAATAACTATTAATAATTTTTAAAAATTAGTAATAGTTATTATTAATCAGTAGAAATTTGTAAAAATTAATGATAATTAGTAAAAATTATATATAATTAATAATATGTAGTCATAATTAGATAATATTAGTAATAATTAGTAATAAATAGTTATAATAAGTAATAATTAGAATTAATTTGTAGCATTGTTTCAAAATTAGTTATAATTTGTAAAAATATTTTTAATTAGTAAAAATTATTGTTAATTAGTGGTAATTTGTAGTAATTAGTGTTACTTTGTCGTAATTAGTATGATTAATTAATAATAGGTGGTAATTAGGAATATTTAGTCATAATTAGCTTTAATTATTAACAATTTGTAATAATTAGTTATAATAAATAAAAATTACTAATAAGTAGTAATTGTCACGACCCGTCCTCGGGGCGCGTGCCCTGACAACCCCAAACCCGCCTTTCATAGGCAATGGGCTGGCGACTAGCAACAAAGGCGTAAATCCTGATAAAAGGGAAGGCATTGTCTTTTATAAAGTAAAAAAGGCACAACAGAGTGTTCAAGTGAAGTAAGCACTATGTAAAACTGGGTACAAGGTAAGTGCAAAAAAGTTAATAGGACAGTATAAAAACCCAACTGATAGTAAAGTACAACTGAAAGGAATGTACAACAACGGTAAGTAAAATAGAAACGCCGAGTCTTCCTCCGGAAATCCCACTTGTAGGGTGGGTACATATAGTCTCCTCAGCTCCTCGGGCCTGGATGTCTGCTCCGTGTACATTCCGCCAAGTGCTCCACCTCCAGGTACTGTCCAACTCCACAAGCCTCCACCTCGATCAATGTTGTCCATCATCTTCATACAACACAACATAGTACCGTCATAGCCTGTCCAGGGGTGAGAATATGATTCTTAGTAGGGACCTCGAGACCCGCGAAGGTCTCTTAGAATCCACGAAGGATAAACCCAAAAGGAAAGATACAATCATGAAGTATCGACTGACTTTACTTAGGTATATTGTCATACATATACCTAAGTCATCAATTACAACGGCTCCCACTCTCGAGCCTAAGCACAACCCATCCACATAGGAAACCACAACCTAGTCTATAGAGGAAAACATGTCAAACACATCGATGATAAATATTGATGTCAAGACTCAGCTCACACAGGTATACACTTCGTAAAGCAATAGAGATGATCAGATGAATCCCTTGATTCATCTAAGATGTCGGACCCACCGAGGATACAAGACAAGCTATGCTGTCGGACCCACACAGGATACATGACCAGCTACTCAGCCGGACCCACACAGGATACAAGTACAGAGGTCAATACTGTCAAACCCACATAAGATACATGAACAGTAGCCATCGTTGTCAAACCCCCGGAGGATTCCAGTATGGTATTCGTCGTTGTCGAACCCACAGAGGATTTTAGTACAGTAGACGATGCAGTCGGAGCCAGCTCTAGGGTTCCCGCACACAACATGGTCGATTCTCGAAGAGTCTGCTTCTCGAGAAAAAGAGTTGATTCATCAAATATCACGAAGTCCAGAGTTGATGTATCCCAAAGATACATCTCATAAAAAAACCCAACGTGACAAACGGTGCGTCAATCGGATGCCCCGTCTGAGAGTTATTGGATTTTCTGATCCAGGGGTCCGGTTGAGTTTTTAGCTAAAACCAACACGACCATACTCCAAATTCATCCAAACCTCAAGTGTAGTAAGCCAAAAGGACCTTCTCATCAATAGAAATTCAACGCAGTTGAAGAAACATCAAAAGGACGTTCGTTCCTTAAGTTATAAGCGTTTCTGTTCCAAGGGCCATGATGGTTTCGGGTTCAAACCAACCCGACCATACACAAACATTGCTAAAACATTTATTGTAATATAAAAAAATGAACGTCTCGATCCAAGGATTTATACGCAACTAACGGTGTCTCGATCGGAAGTCCGTAGCTCATGTTATGGGAAAAGACCGAAAACGGTCTGAAGTGGGTACTCTGGGCCCGGTCCGACCCGGCCCAAACCCCAGGGTTGGCCGGGCCCGGCCGGGGGGGGGGGGGGGGGGGGTGTGCTGGCACGGCCAGTGAGCCGAGCGGGGGGGGGGGGGGTCCCCGCATTCCGCAGACGCGGCGCCAGGGTGGCGGCAAGGCTTCCCTGGATCCCACGCGGCCACGGGATCTGGACCTCGCGGCCACGACATCAGTCGCGACGGGCTTCTTCCGGCGGCCCGCCGGGGCGTCGACGGGGGCTTCCGTGGGCCACCGGAGTCATTTAGGTGGTCTGAGTATTCTCTTGTGTGCGCCATCGGTCGCCTAAGGACCCGTACATCACTTTGAAGGCCTCTAATCTCAATTTTGGACCCACTTCGTGGTCATAAAAAATTCCGCACATCAAGAACAAATTAGCGGTGGGTTCAGACTTGTTCATTAGTCTGTACCCACCACGTTAGTGGCTCAAAACATCACCCAACAATTACACTCCATGCCGTGGGTATAAATAACATACAAGAAATTTATACAAATTCACATACCTCAACAATTGATGACGAACGTCGGCGTCACGGTGAAAGGGTTCGTAGGAGTCGTCAGAGTAGGCCGAGGAGGAAGTGGCGTCTCATCTCTTGTCGCGGAGAACAGTATTGGTGGTGCATCATCGATCTTCGTGGAACCAGGATTCTTCATCGCACTTTTTCGGAGTCCGGCATTCTTCGTTGTTCTTCGTCGGAGGCCGGTGTTCTTCCTCACACATCGAAAGCTCTCCCCATTAAAAAAATAATAGGCTCCTCATATTATTTTATTACAAACCAAAAGAAACTCTCCCCAAACTAAATCACAACATTATGTAAAACATGATGGAAATTAATTAAAGAAGGGAGAGGGAAGGATCCAATTTATTAAACGCGTTGGTAGTTAAATAAAAAAAGGGGGGGAAAGGAAGAATCCTCATTAAATTATGGGTTGACATAATTTAATGTATTGAGGTGGAGAGATTGGAATTAAATGGAGGATTTCCAAATTAATGAGGGGTTCTTAATGAGATTAGATGACAATTAAATGGTGGGGCTCATGTGGGCCCCACCTCTCTAACATCCACCCTTGGGTAGTTATGTGGTTGTGGGCCCCACTGTTATCTACCCATGGGAGTGAAAAACCTCCTTATAAAATAAAAATTGTTCCGACTATTTTTTTTATTTACTTCTTATATAAACACCCAAAAAAATATTCTCTTACATTGCGAATGCAACTACGGTAAGGATCATGTTATGGAATTACCAGTATTGCGAGTTCATCGGTGCCCCCATATTTTAATTATGAGCACCGATTTGAAAGACAGAAAAACCCGCTCATTCGTGTACTGAGCGTACGCAAGATAAACTTTGGGAATTGATTCTGGGATCACCGGGCCTCAGAATAAAGCGTCGTCAGAAGCAACAGTCTCGTAAAATACCAAAGTATTTTTAAAAAAATAAAAAATTCCTTCAAATTTCCATTCTTTACATTACTACCACCTCAGGGATTTGCATCACCGTAAAGCTACAACATTAACTTGGGGAACAAATGAGGGTACTGAGCATGCATCTGAGCCTCTCGCTCCCATGTGCTCTCCTGGAGGTTCTCGTGCTTCCAATGAATTGCACCAAATGAATCGACCATCCACGTAAGACCTGCTCCTGTCGATCCTTGATCTCCACTGGGACCTCCGAAAAGTTTTCCCCTTCATCGATGTCCAGCTTCCCATGGCCGATTATATGCATCAGGTCGTGCATGTATCTACTCAGCTGAGATGAGTGGAAGACGTCGTGCACCCGGTGCAACTAAGGTGGAAGGGCCAGGAAGAAAGCCACCTCACCTACCCTGTTGAGGACCTGAAATGTCCCTATGAAGCGTGAAGATAACTTTCCGCCTCGGCCAAATCTCTGTAATCCACGTCGAGGTAAGACCCGTAAGAAAACATAGTCTCCATCCTTGAACACCAATGGTCTTCTCCTCCTATCATCTTAAGACATTTTTCTGCTCTGTGCAGTCCTCATCTGATCCTGGATGATCTATAACTTCTCCGTCGTAGCCCAAACCATCTCTGGTCCTACGAGTGCTAAATCCCCAAGTTTAGTCCATCACAGAGGTGAGCTGCAAGGATGGTCGTACAGTGCCTCGTATGGTGCCATTCTGATGGTGGAGTGGTAGCTCTTGTTGTACACAAACTCCACCATGGATAGGTGATCCTTCCAGCTGCGAACAAAGTCAAGGACACGTGCACGAAGCATTTCCTCGAGGGTATGAACGGTCCTCTATGTCAGGCCATCCGTCTCAGAGTGAAAGGCAGTGCTCAGGCGTAGCTGTGTCCCAAAAGCCTTTTGTAACCCCTTCCAAATCCGGGAATTAAAATGAGCTTCTCTATCAGAGACGATAGATGATGGCACACCATGAAGTCATACGATCTCCTGTAGGTATAGGCGTCCCATGCTCTCCACTGAGCCCAGATCTCTGACCGGTAGGAAGTGGTCCGACTTGGTGAGTCGGTCTACGATAACTCAGATGGAGTCGTGTCCTCTGGAAGTAAGTGGAAGCCCCATAACGAAATCCGTGGATATCATGTCCCACTTCCATTATGTGACCTCTAAGGGCTGTACCAAGCCTCCTGTTACCTGGTGCTCTGCCCTCACTTGCTGGCAAGTGAGGCATCGGGAATTGAACTCTACTACAACCTTCTTCATACTCGGCCACCAGTACTGTCACCTGAGGTTCTCGTACATCTTCACTACTCCAGGATGTACCACTAGTGGGGAAGTGTGAAACTCCATCATCACATCCTCAGTTAGTGAAACTGGTACCATGGTATGACCCCTGATGAAGATGACGTGCACCCCGCCTTCAGAAAATCCATCGGGTGCCAGCCCTGAGGATATCTGAGCACACCGTGCCTCACAGTCAACGTCCCCACGTTGTGCCTCTATGACCTGTTGATGTAGTGGAAGAGTGACTGTGAGGGATTGAAGATATTATTCCCCATCTCTATCCACGAAGCATATCTGCAAAGTGGATAACTGCTCCATTTCCACTCCATGTAGGTGAATGCTTGATCTCCTGCTGAGAGCATCAGCCACAACGTTCCCCTTCCTAGGAGTATAGAAAATCTCAAAGTCATAATACTGGAGGAACTCGATTCATCATCGATGTCTCAGGTTCAGGTCCTTATATGAGAAAATGTACCTGAGACTATGGTGGTAAGACTAGACTATAAAGTGCTCACCCATCAGATAGTGTCGCCACATCTTCAGGGCGAAGATCACTGCTGGTAACTCCAAGTGATGAGTAGCGTTGTTCTGCTCGTGCTGCCTCAACTACCATGAACCATAAGTTATCACTGCTTGCACCTACATCAAGACACACCCAAGTCCCGTCCCTATTGTATCATAGTAAACTACGTACCCTATGCCCTCCTCCAGAAGCCTCAGGATGGGCGTACTGGTCAATCTCTACCTTAGCTCCTGAAAGCTCTACCGACACCTGTCTAACCACACGAAGGGTTTACCATTCTTTGTCATAGCTGTAAGCACTGATAAAACTCTGGAGATGTTTGGCACAAATCTTCGATAGTACCCATCCATACCTTGGAAACTCCGCACCTCCGTCATGCTCCTGGGTGGCTCCCTATCAAGTAATTCCTCGATCTTAGCGAGATCCACTGCAACCCTCACCTCTGAGATGAAGTTCCCCAATAAGTGAACCCCTAGAATCATGAAATGGCACTTTGATAGAATACCATAAAGATGGAGCTCTCAGAGTGTATCCAATACAACCCACATGTGGTAGGTGTGCTCCTTCTCAGTAGTCGAGTAAATCAGTATGTCGTCAATGAAGGCTACGACAAACCGATCCAGGTAAGGCTGGATGATCCTGTTCATGAGACTCATGAACACTGCTAGAGAGTTGGTCACATTGAAGGGAATGACCAAGAACACATAGTGGATATAATGACACCTGAAGGCCGTCTTCTGCATATCCCCTTCCCGAACTCGGAGCTGATGATAGCCCGACCTGAGGTCTATCTTCGAGAACCATCGTGCCCCCTTGAGCTGATCAAAGAGGTCTTCAATCATTAGAAGTAGATACTTTTTTCTCACGGTTACCTGATTCAGGTGACTATAGTCGACACACAGTCGCAAGCCCCCATCCGTCTTCTTGGAGAATAGAATCGGAGAAGCCCAGGGTGAAACACTGGGTCGAATGAAATTGTTCCCATGTAAGTCCTCCAGCCGTACCTACAGCTCACGAAGCTCGTCTGGAGCCATATGATATGCTGGAGTAGACAGCAGTGATGTCCCAGGGTATAGGTCTATGTAGAAGTCTACCTCTCTGCGAGGAGGTAGTCCTGGAACATCGCTGTGAAAAACGTCTGCATATTCATCCACCACAATAGGGAATCTTGGACTCTGCACATCAACTGCTCTGAGGATGAGACTAGCCAACTGATGTGTGATCGGCTACCCTCTCCTCTGCGTAAGTCCATCCTGTTCTACGAAGGATCCCTCCTTGAAGGTGAAGGTTAACCTTGTCCCATCCGTGTGGACACACCGAACCTTGCGCCTAATACAGTCGATCTGAGAATAGACTGTAGATAACCAGTCCATATGCAAGATGACGTCGTAAGGCCTCAACACTGCTACAAGAAGATCCCAGCCGAAGCTCTCTCCTCCTAGAGTATGCTCACACTGCCAGCACCAGTGCGTAATCATCGATTCTTCTCCCGTAGGAGTCTCTAGCCGTAAGGATCGAGCCAACGGCTCTGTCAAAATCTCTGACCTCTGAACAAGGGCAGTGGAATAAAATACTGACTCTCACCTGTGTCTATAATAACTGCAGTAGGGGTGAAATAGACATAGATAGTACCCCGAATCATCTCGGGTGCACCGTGGTCGTAATCCTCCACTTTCTATAGATTAGCCTGCCTCTGCGCGCCAGCTCCCTATGGTCGGGGTGGACCTCCTGGGGGTGGTGGTGGTAGAGCCTCGAAGCGTCGTCCACCACCCGCATCTCGGCCAGCTCCTCTACCTCGTCCACCTACTCCCTGCAGACCGCCACGGGCGAACCTCTGCCTCTGCCAGGGAGGTCCCTCTACTCTCTGTTGCTCGACTGCATGGCGGGTTGGGCAGTCACAAGCCATGTGGCCTTTCCCGCCGCATTCATAGAACTGTCTGCTCCTCGTAAGGCTGGCTCTGCACCATGTGCCCCGTACATCCAAACCTATATCCTAAGGTCTCCAACCAGATGGTCTGGTCTGCTTGGACCCCTGTGTCATCTGTTGACTGCCTGCTGTAGAAGACTCCGCTCTATGCCGTCTTACGGTGGGTCTCGCTACTGATGGTTGCTCGACGAGAAAGCTCTCCACTAACAGGCATGCTCTAGCACCCCCGCCTGCATCAGGATGGTGAGGAGAATCGTCGAAGCTCTGATCTCATGCCTCAGTCCCTGCTCAAAGGTCCATGCTCGAAAGAATGTGTTGCGTACCATATCTGTGGAGTAGTTCAAGAGGTTGGTAAATTTCAACGAGTACAGGGCTACTGTCATGCTGTCCTGCTGCAACTGTAGTAACTCCTGAATAGGCACCGCATGGATGGTGGATGGAACAAACTCTGTATAGAAGAGGCTCTCGAAGTCCGTCCAAATTAGAGATTCCTCATCGTGCACCTGGAGCATCAGGATCCACCAACTACCTACTACTGCATGCAGGAGACACGCGACAAGGATCACCATGAGGTTTTCTGGTGTCCCTACCAATCGGAAGGCTCTGAAGATAGCCTCCATCCAATCCTCAACTGCCTGAGGACTCATCCTTCCAAAGAACCTGGGAATCCTCTGCTGCTGAAACTTGTTCATCCTACTCAGGTGGCGTGCACTCTCCGCCGTTGAGGGTGGTAGCATCGGTGGCTCAGCGGGTAGTGGTACCACTGGTGCCTCCACTATAATGGGGCCCTGCACCGAGGAATCGTTGCTCGGTGGGTTGCCACCCCGCACGTAACTAGGAACCCTAGACGGCTACATTCGTGGGGCCATCCTGAAAAGAAACAGGTGTTCCACGGTTAGTATAGTATACCTGGTGAGCTGACACAATGTAATCAAAAATAAAACTTTTAAAAGGAAACACACACGCAATTCGTGTTTTCATGCATTAAGTCGGAATTTAGAGGTCAGGGACCTGGTGTATGGATACACCAGTCATCGCACTAACCCTGGACTCGCTGGACTGAAAACCACACTCAATACTCTTAACACTATTTCTTCACAGAAATGAAAGATTAGAGTCCTGAGTTCTGCGGTAGAACCGACTCCTCTAATTCCAATTTGTCACGATCGTACTCGGGGCCCGTACCGTGACTACCCCAAGACCACCTTCTATAGGCCAATGGCTGGTGACAAGCACCAAAGTTGTAAATCCTGATAATAGGGAAGGAATTTCCTTTTTTAATGTAAACAAAACACAATAGAGTACGCAAGTGAAGTAAGCACTAAGTAACATTGGGTACAAGGAAAGTGCTGAAATGTAAATGGCCCAGTATACAAACCCAACTGAATGTATAGTACAACCTAAAGAAAAGCACCATAGAAGTATGTAAAACAACAAAACCGAGTCATCCTCTAGAAAATCCCACCTAATGTGTGGGTACAAATAGTCTCCTCAGCTCCTCGGGTCCGGCCGTCCGCTCCGTGTACATTCCACCCAGTGGTCCACCTCCGGGTACCGCCCAGCTCCACAAGACTCCACCTCGTTCATGTTTTTCCTTCGTCGGCATCCAACACAACGTAGTGCGGGCATAGCTCGTGCAGGGGTGAGTATACGATGCTTTGTAGGGACCCCGAGAACCCCGAAGGTCTCTCAGAATCCATAAAGGATAAACCACAAAGGAAAGATATAATCACTATAAATCATCGAACATTTCTTAGGAATATGCCCATACATATACCTATGTGATCAATTACAATAGCACCAACTCTTGATCCCAAGCACAACCCAGTACACAATAGAAAACACAACCTAGTCCACACAGGAAAACAAGTCAAACACATCGATGATAAAGTTTGAAGTCAAGACTCATCTCACACACATATACACATCGTAAAGCGATAGAGATGATCATATGTAGCCACTGATTCTTATAAGATGTCAGACCCACATAGGATTCCAGACCAGCAAAGCTATCAGACCCACACAGGATACAAGACTAACTACTCTTCCGGACCCACATATGATACAAGTATAGAGGTCAATACTGCCAGACCCACATTGGATACAAGAACAATAGTCATCTTCATCAAACCCACGGTGGATTCCAGTACGGTAGTCGTCGCTGTCGAACCCACGGAGGATTCCAGTACAGTAGTTGATGCAGTCGCAACCAGATCTAGGGTTCCCGCACACAGCATGCTCGATTCCGGGAGGGTCCGCTCCTCCAGCAAATGATTCAATACATCAACTATCACGAAGTACAGAGTTGATGTATCCTAATGTTCCACCTCATTAAAATAATCTCAACGTGATAGACGGTGCGTCAATCGGACACCCAATCTAAGACTTATTGGATTTTCTGTTTCAGGGGCTTTGTTGGTTTTATAGATAAAACCAACTCGACTATACACCAAATGTGTCAAACCTAAAGAGAAGTAAGCCAAATGGACCGTCTAATCAAGAGGAATTCAACGCAGTTGAAGGCACGTCAAACGGGCGTCCGGTCCTTATGTCATAAGTGTTTTTGCTCCAAGGGCCCGGTTGGTTTCGGGTTCGAACCAACCGGACCATACCCAAACATTTTCAAAACCTCAAGTGTAATATACTGAACTGTCCATCTCGATCCAAGGATTCCTACTCAACTGATGGTGCATCGATCTGAGGTCCGTAGCTCATGTTATGGGAAAAAAGCCAAAAAATTGTCCGAAGTGGGGGGGTCTGGGCCCGGTCCGACCTGACGCAACCCCCCTGGGTCAGCCCGAACCGGGTCGACACGACCCGGGTCTGGGTCCGGCCCGGTAGGGCATGGCCTGGCCCAGCAGGGCATGGCCCGGTCCACGCGTCCGTCCCTAGCCTGGCCGCCACTTTCTGCGGACACGACGCCAGGGTGGTATCACGGCTTCCCTGGATCCCACGCGGCTGCAAGATCCGTCCCTCGCCGCCCCGGCTTCAGTCGTGGTGGGATTCTACCGAAGGAGGGCTTTTGCAGGTGGCGTGCTGCTGCACCACCGCCTCTGGGTGGCAGGCTGGTGCCGGTCGCCGCCGCGCCGGTGACCCGCACCGTCGGGTGATTCCGCGGGCCACCGGAGTCATTCCAGTTGTCTGATATTTCTCCCGTCTACGCCAGCGGTCGCCTCGGGACCCATACATCACTGAAAAGGCCACAAATCGCCGTTTCAGTCTTGCTTTGTCATCACCCAAAATTCCACACTTCAAGAACAAAGTAGCGGTGGGTTCGGACTTGTTCATTAGTCTGCACCCACCACTTTAGTGGCTCAAAACATCACCCAACAATTACATGCCATGACGATGGTATAAATCACATAATGAAATTTATACAAATTCCCCTACCTCAACAATTCAGGACGAACGTTGACGTCGCGGTGAAAGGGTTCGTAGGTGTCGTCGGAGTCCATCGAAGATGAAGCGACGTCTCTTCTCTTGTCACGGAGAAGAGAATTGGTGGCACATCGTCAATCTTCTAGGAACCGGCATTCTTCGTTGGAGGCCGGCATTCTTCGTCGTTCTTCTTCGGAGGCCGGTGTTCTTCCTCGCACATCTAAAGCTCTACCACGTAATAAAATAATAGGCTCCTCCAATTATTTTATTACACACCCAAAGAAACTCTCCACAAATTAAATCACCACATAAGTAAAACATGATGAAAATTAATTAAATAATGGAGGGGGATGGTTCCCATTTATTAAACGCATTGGCAGTTAAATAAAAAAAGGGGGGAATGAAGAAGGATCCTCATTAAATTATGGGTTGAAATAATTTAATGTATTGAGGTGGAGAGATTGGCATTTAATGGGGGTTTGCCAATTTAATGAGGGGTTCTTAATGATATTAGAGGAAAATTAAATGGTGGGGCTCTTGTGGGTCCCACCTCTCTAACATCCACACTTTGGTATTTAGGTGGATGTGAGCCCCACTCTCAACTACCCATGTGAGGGAAAAACATCCTTATAAAATAAAAATTGTTCTGCCAATTTTTTTTATTTACTTCTTAAATAAACCCGCAAAAAATTATTCTCTTCCATTTCGAAAAAAACTACGGTAAAGATCACATTAAGCAATTACCGGCATTGTGAGTTCATCGGTGCCCTCGGATTTTAATTCCGATCACCGGTTCGAAAGATAGAAAAACCTTCCCATTCATTTACTGAACGTACCCGAGGTAAACTTAGAAAATTCATTTCAGGCACAACGGGTCTCGGAATCATGCGCCGTCAGAAGCCACAGTCTCATAAAATTCTAAAGTATTTTTTTAAAAAACTAAAATATTTCCTTAAAATTTATGGTTCTTAATATTAAAAAATTGATATTATTTTTTATAATTTTCAATAATTAGAAAAAAATTGATAAGTAGTAAAAATTTGAAATAATTAGTGGAAATTATTAATAATTACTAATATTTAGTAAAAATTATTAATATTTAGTATTATTTAGTTGTAATTAGTATTAATGAGTATTAATTGGTAGAAATTACCAATAATTAGTAATAATTTGTATTATTTAGTAAAATATATTTGTAATTTGTAAAAATTAATGGTATTAAAAATGTTTATTCAAAGTATAAGCCTATGAAAAATTTAAAAATTAATCAAAAAAAGTAAAAAACTGGAAGGATCATGGATGTTATCAAACACAAAGACAAGCCCTCATCCTAAAAAAACTACAAAGAAAATGGATCATTCCCATGATCATAGTCAGATCCATGATCCTCATGAGCTGATTCTCATTGAAACTAGGAATTGTTTTGATTAAGAGGCACAAATTACATCTTCCTAAGCCTTCTCTGCTCTGGTGTGATTTGAGTATGGGAAGACCATGTTGTCTCATGCCCCTATGGTATATTCCAATCATAATGGCCATGCCCCGTCTGTATCCATTTGGATGCCTTCCTCGTCGCCATGTTTTTTGTTTCTAACCTCTTCCAGGTTCTTGGGTCTCAACATCCAGGTAGTCCTTCCCTGAACAAGCATCAAACATGATACCCTATATATTATATTAAGAAATAGCTACATAATCATCCTCTAACATGTCATCATGTTGGATGGATATTTCTATCAATTGACTTCTTTTTCTAAGTAGTGGCCATTTAAAACCCCACATCAACCTTGATAATTTTCTGTCCTTTTCAAGACTTCAAGTGTGAAGAAACATATATTTTTTTATTTTCCTTTATATTACATTAATCAATCAATTTCTCTATCCTAACTTGATGATCAACCACTATTTTAGCATCATATTCAATCACTTGTTTATTAAAGGGATCCACACATTGATTCTGAGAGTTAACCAAAAAGAATTTTACATCCTCACCATCAACAATGGTATTTACATCTTCAGTAAAGAGTTCTACATGTGAAATCCTCTAAACCTCATTGATCTGATTGTTGTAAGTAGATTTAACATCATTCCCATCATCACATGTAGGGAACTCCAACTCCTCGTATCCTTTCCTACATTTTATATAAACAACATCATCACCCTGGGTATTAGTCCCTATCTCTACTTTTATAATCCTCCTATCATAGTATCCATGTGAGTGTGTATCATTAGGACCCGCATTAGAATCAATTGGACAATGATTTTTACTAAAATCAATACCTTTTTCATCCTTCCTTCCATTCATAGGATGCACATTACCTTGTTTTCCTATAATAGGTTAACTTCTAGTGATGGGCTACCCCTGCATTGTCTGTTTAAAACACATCATTCCCTCATGTCCATAATTGTGATCGAAATCACCGATAGGTGATCTCCTATTGTTTAAAACGTCATGGTCGATGATTTTGCAAATTGAGAAGAAATATGGAACATTTTAATACTCTATTTTAGGATAAAAATCACCATCATCTAATGAGAGAACAATAGTCTCAACAAGAGAGGATCATATGTCAAATTCAATAAGGTATCACACAAAATGGCCAAATATGTCCTTTTTATTCTATAGATCAATTTTTATGTGAATTACAATTGAATAATGAATATCATGATGTATTTTATAATTCAAGGGAAGCCATTTGAGAATGGAAAATTTCTCCCAAAGTGGAACAAATGTTTTTTCTACCTCTAGTGGGTTGAAGGATCTATTCAATTCACTTTTGTGAAGCATATAAGAATAGAGAGGGACCAAACTGAAACCCCAAGCCTTGTTATTCCATTCATCATAAGGGAAACATGATGGAAAATACCACGAAACAATGAGACACATTTCCTATTGGATAATCCGATGATTTCTGAGAGACATTCAACAATTCCCACAACCTTCCATGGCTTTGAACGCTGTGGTAAAATTAAACAATCAATAATCGAAAACATGCATAATTTCATACGATCTAAGACCATAGTCAGGTCTGCCCTTATTTGAACTACATTACCACTTCTGAGGAAGCATCTAGCAGGAGATCCCTTAAAGAGATAAAGGGATCGACAATGTGCATTGTCATCAGATGAAGTCAGAGCAGGAGCCATGCCACAAATATATCTCACAACAACACCTTATTCATCGAGGAATTTGTATGAATCAAATGGGCCTTGAGTAGATATCATCATCACCTTGGTGTAAATTAATTTTAATTAGTAATGATTATTTATAATTAGAAACAATTAGTGTAAATTAGTGGTAATTAGTGGTAATTTGTTGCAATTATTTTTTATTATTAATAATCAGTAATCATTAGAAATATTTTTTTTAATAATTATTAATAATAATTTGTAATTAGTAGTAATTAGATATAATTATATGCATTTAGTAGTAATTATTATAATTTGTGGCATTTAGTTAAAAATAGTGGTAATTAGTTGTAATTAGAAAAAAATATTTGTTAATCTGTAATAATTATGTTTATGTTTTGGTAATTAGTAATAATTAGTAATGAATCATCAAAATTAGTGTTAATTAGTTTTCATTAGTGGTAATTAGTAATA
Source organism: Viscum album (assembly GCA_963277665.1). Lineage (NCBI taxonomy): Eukaryota > Viridiplantae > Streptophyta > Magnoliopsida > Santalales > Viscaceae > Viscum > Viscum album. The sequence goes on along the minus strand of OY728121.1, from coordinate 1,033,986,515 downwards.
ATTAGTATGAATTATTAATATTTATCAATAATTACTATTAACTGTTAATGATTAGTAATAATTATAAATAATTTGTAATTATTATTATTAATTAAAATTATTTACTGATAATTAGTAAAAATTAGCGGTAATTAGTTGTAATTATTAATAAATAGTGATTATTAATAACAATTAGCAATAATTGGTGTTAATTAGTATAAATTTTGGTATTTTTTTTAATTAGTGCTAATTTGGAATAATTTTGGGTAATTATATATAATTCATTAATAATTAGTTATAATTTGTAATAATTAGTGAAAATTAATAATAATTAGAAATAAATTGTAATCATTAGTGGAAATTTGTACTACTTTATATTAATTCCAAATAATAAGTCAAAATTAGTAATAATTAGTAATAATTAGTGATAATTTTTTTCATTTTTGATAATTTGTAATAATTAGTGATAATAAGTCATAATTTATAATTATTCAAAAAATTACTGAAAAATATTTAAAATTTGTAATAATTAGTGGTAATTTTTAATAATTAATGGTAATTAGTAATAATTAGTTATAATTAATAATAAATAGTAATAATTATTAATAGTTAGTAATAATTTATAATCAGTTGTAATTATTTGTTATAATTAGTAGTAATTACTAATCATTGGATGTAATTGGTAGTAATTAGAAAAAATAGAACTAAATAAGAAAAAAGTAATGGTAAATCAATATAATTGTTAAAAAATACTGTGAATTAAAAAAAGTATTTAAAATTTAGTTATAATTAGTATATATTAGTAGAAATGAACATTTTATCGCTATAATTATTTTATATTAATGATAATTATTAAAAACCAGTGTTAATTATTAAAAATCAGTATTTCAATGATTAAATTTATTGTATTTATAAATATATTATTACTGTTTAATTTTTTCATTTTTTAAAATGTATTTATTATATAATATTAATCGTAAATATTATAAAATTTTTGAGGGTAAAATGGAAAATGGATGTAGAAAATGCCTTTATTACATGACCATTATTATATAAATAATCTCATAAATCCTAACATTTCTCGAATAAATTATATATATATATTATTGGTGTTGTGGAATTTTGGTCAGTTGAATCATTAAAACTTGAATTTTTTTTGAGAAGGGACAATTATGTTTCTATGCATGAAATGTGATCTAAGGAGGATTAATAACTTTGATAATGATGGGGTCTCCTATTGAGATTTGGTTTTAGAAACGATTATGTTTTTTGGTATCAACACAGTAAATGTTGTTTCAGAGAAGCTACTAATAATTTTTTTCCACATCAATCTTAGTTTCAAAATTTATTAGATGATGTGGATGGTTAATCATTTCAACAAACAAAAACTCAGAATGATATTGATTTAACTTATGAGTTGGATTCATCTCAATTTTATGAGTTGTTAAAGGCCGGTGAGGATGACTTATATCCTGGTTGCAAGATAAGATAAATTCATGTTATTTCAAAATGTATGGATATTAAATCAGACAATAGGTTATATATAGAAATTTTAATCACGATTTATCTTTGGTTAAAAACTATTAGTAGTTGTAAAATTTTTTCTAGTAAATTTCAATAAGAGAATGTTGATGGATTGTAATTTGGGTCTTTGTTAATTGAATATTAATGCATGTTTTAATTGATTGAAACATATATTATGGTGAAAATAAGTCGTTATATTTTTGTCCTCCATGGGTAAAATTGAGGTCCAAAGAGGCTTAACTAGGGAAATATGGATTTATTCCCATATAAAAATTGAGGTACATCCCACATAAACCCAGATTACATCATTTATTTTTGTCTCAGAACACTGTGTCATTGATTTCCTGGCATAAAAATATATTTTAGCTGGTAAAATCTTAAATCATCCATGTAATGGTGATTCATGGAAGTATTTTGACCAATTAGACATGTCTTTTTTATCAGAAGCCTGAAATTTGGGATTGAGTCTTTGTAATTATAGTTTTGTCTATTTTTTATTAGGATATTCAATATTATTTTTACCCCATCCCTATAACACTATAAAAATTAACTACATGGATTTTCATTAGTGAGACATATATCTTTTTGATATTAATTATTATATGACATCCAAAAAAATATATAGAGTTTTATTTTACACTATTTATTGGTGATACATATTTATTGTTGAGTAATAGTTTATTACATATGATGTTGTTATGAAAAAAAAATTGTTAATGAAATATACATCGATATGGAAAATTACTGACTTCCCATCATATGTAATGTTATCTGGCTAGAGAACACATGGTCTAAAAGAATTTTCGTAATGTATGATAGGAAAAAAAGTGTTCATTCTCATCAATTGAAGAAGGTTCTTTTTTATGAATATCATCACATAGTTCTTCCAATGGATCATCCTTTTTGGTGAATCATATATCATTTCAAAAAATGAAAAATTGAAAGAGTTAGAACTCCAAAAATGGTCACAAGTATTGAGTTAAAATATATTGTCCTTTAATTACCCCCATTACATTTGGAATGACTATAAACAAATAAAAAAATTTCGTATTTGTGAAAGATCACAATTGAATAAAATAGAGTATTTTTTGGGATCATTCATATAGGTATAATTTGTTGTTCTCTCCCAAGTTTTATGCCATTAATATTGAGAATTTTTTTTGATAATATATTTTACACGGTTTTGGACACTCCAAGTTAGACTAAAGATAATGTATAGTTATAATTAGAACAAGCCCAAATTTATTGGTGACCAGAACATGACATTTTTAAAAATTTCAAATCATAGATGTTAATGAATCCAATAATTGAATATAGAGTTTTGAACTAAAATAAATTAATATTTTTTATGGGATTTTAGATTTGAGGCCTCCAGATGGTTATATTTCCAATTTTCCTAGTTGTGTTAGAAATTGTCATATAACCTAATTAAAATATCATGATAGTCATGTTATAATTGAAATAAATCTACCTATTATATTTAGAGGGTGATTTAATTCATTGATTTCAGATTCGCTAATAAAAATATCATAAATTTTTTGAGAAATATTTTCAGTGATATCAAACTCTGAAGTACTAAGCATACTGCAATATCATAGTGTTGTAATTTTATATAAATTGGAAAATATATTCACAACATCTTTATTTGATTAAATCATGCATTTGATATTCCATTTTTAGTGTGAATAAAAATGTGGATGGAAGGTCCGGTTTTGATGGATGTACCCCTATGAGTAATTCATGATGAAATTGAAGAGAAGGGTACTTAATAAAATATATGTTGGAGGATCAATCTCATAATTATATTTTTTCAATGAAATTTAATTTTTCATCTTTAATTTTATTCAATGTTAATATTCTTCAAAATATAACTCTATCAGTCGTAAGAAGGAATTTTTTGATGGGGAAATGAACAATAAAGTATAATTATTTAATTTTCTTGAAAATGGGTTTGGGGGAGTTCATCAATGTAGAATTTCAGATGATGATCATCTTAGAGTTCATACATATGTTCATCTCAAGTGTGAAGATATAAAACAATTTGTAAAAAGGGTAATACAATCACTTATTGTATAATTATTTTAAAAATAAATTAATAATAATATATAATTAGGTAATATGATAATCATTTCAAGAAACAGTTTCCCAAATTTCTTTTACATCTATTGTAGAGCGTCATAAAAATAATTTTCCATTCTAATTAAAAAATATGGTAAATTAAATTGCTTATGGTTTAACATATAAAATCATTTAATTAATTTTCATATTGATAATTGTTTTTTAAATTATCATGTATCTCAATATGCAGATAAAATTGATAAATGATTTTCATTATTGAGTAGCTTTTCCTAAAAATGGTTAAATCTTATAAATCATATGTTGTGGACGGTTTTTTATTTCATACATATTGATACGGGGAATCAAAAAACAATGGATTGTGGTGGTTTAAGTATATGATCACATCATATTGAAAGTAAATTTGACTTTTATGGATGTTTGGAAGAAATAGTATAACTATTCTATCTAAGAATGAATTATTTATTGATGTTTAAATACAATGAGTTGGATATTGATATAGGCTTGCATGTTCAATGACGCCATGGAATCATTGATATTAAATATAAAAGTACTAATGCATTAAATGAACAATTTTATTCATATAATCAGTAACATAATATTTATTTTGAAAATTATTGTGATGCTTCAAGAGAGATAAATGATCGGTGCGGAATAATAAAAATGAAATCGCATTAAATTCAATTTTTCTAATGTGAATGTGGTTCAATTGATGTGTAATGAATTAAAAATTTCAAAAGAGAACTCCAAATAAATCCTTTCCATTAAGAGAATTCAATATCAATGATGACACCCCATAGTTATGGGTCAATAGATGTGATGATTTAGTTGATGTAACTAGGGAATTTGAAATAGTTAAATATGATAAAGATGAAAATACCATGGAAATTATTGATTCTGTGGAGTATTATGAAGATATTGGCAATGTCATATATAATTATCAGGGTGCAGATTGACACAATTAAATACTAGTTATAATCAATAATAATAATAATAATATATACATATAATAATTGTTTTTAGTTATTTTATAACAATAGTAATTTCATTTTTTAGATGGTTGATTGTAATTTATCTGATATATTTTTAGAGTCAGGTGATGTTGTACTAAATTATGATGAGCCCAATGATACATCATATGACCCACATACTACTGGTGATACATCATGGACTCAGAGTGGTAGTGGTCTTCCAAGATTAATGATTTCACACCCTATCCATGATTGATTTTCATGTCTTCAGTTTAATCCCAACATGTGAAAGAATATTGGATTTTATAATTTAATTAGTTTTCCTTAATTTTAATTAATATATTTCTATAGTAATTTTTGTATATTTGTTCTTTTTTTTGATAGAGTTTTACATATATAAATTGCACAAGGATGTTTTATATTGTGGAATTATGTTTTAGAGCATGAGTTACATGGTATTAGATACCAATTGATGTTGAGCACCACATGTTTGATCATTAGACGGTATGTAAGAAATAATTGTTATTTACAAATTTATTTAATTAATAAATTAAATTACATAATTATTTATCAGGTTTATGGTATTTTATCAATCATGGAATGAAATATTCTATATAGGAGTAATGGGAGGTGTGTATACCTGAGAATTGCCCCTAGTTTATGCATAATAATAGAGGACATCATTGTGGAAAGCTGGAGTCGTAGATTTTGATCAGTATTTTTGCACATACCGACCAGATAACATATCATCTAATATTTGGGATGAATCATGATCATATTGGATGGGAGATACTAATCATATGGGAGAATAATTAGGTTTACAATACTAGGGGATACATGGAGTGACACAATGAGATGGAAGTAGTACATTCAGTATGCATTTAAAACATATGGTAAGTAATTTTTTCAATAATATATATGAAATTAAATGTAAAATATTTATTTTATAGTCATATTGGTAGTCGATTCACCTGATATCATAGTGGTCAACATTTATAGAAGGGTAAATAATGATCGTGTTATTGGAGAGATTATAGGTAATTTCTATTGTCTTATTGTGGTCATTATAATTTTTTTTCTATTTTAAAATAAAAAGAAAACAATATTTAAAATATTTTAATTTTAAATTTTAATTGATCGAGTCATATGAGGTCTTGATGTCTCAGACATCAGATAAGTGTCAGGATGAGATAAAGGATCAGATCTCTGGTGGAGTAGGATTTCATGATGCAGCATGGATTTAAGTTTCTCAGTATTTCGTTCAGAATGTCTGTGTAGTTGGTATCGACTCTCAATGACACATCAGACTTATTATGGTACAATTTCAATGTCATCGTGCAGCTTGAGATGAGATTTTTGAGAGTCATCATCATCTGTTGTATATTATGTGGATTAGATGCAAGCTCAAGGTGAGCATATGGAAACCATGCATAGAGAGTTGGAAGAGTTCCGTAAATAGTGGAAATTGCAACATAAAGAGACACATCGATGGAAGGAGAAATAACATGAAGAGACGATAAAGTACATGCAATGTCTGACTCATTGTTTTGGGTTGGAGTTACCTCCATTGGGTCATTTGGCTCTGATAGCTCCTCCGGATGACCCCACCCCTAATTGATTTATGTACTTTTCTGTAATTATTTGAATTTAAATTTTTTGTCATATTTTTATTAATCCATATATTTACATTTCTATATAGGGAATTGCTTCAATTTTGATAATATTGTGTTTTATTATTAATTTATTAAATTTTGTTTTATTATTTTTTATTTTTTATATTATGTTTTTATTTGGTTTTTTTATTCTTTATATTACAGATTATATTGTTTAAAATATTGTGTTTTAATTAGTTTTTTGTTAATTTATTATTTCATTTTTTATTATTTTAATTATATTTTTTTCATTTTAATATCTTTTATAATTTTTTATAATCATTTTATTAGTATTTGTTATTTTATTATTTATTATTTTATTACATATTATTTTAGTATATATTATTTTACTATTTTCATTAATAATTTATAATATTCCATTAATGTTAATATTTTAAATTTTTTATTCTCTATTATGATTATTATTATTATATTAAATATTATTATTATTATTATTTATTTATTTTGATTATTTTTTCATGATGGGTGAATCATCCCATCGTAAATAATTAATGTAAAAAACACATCCACACATCACATAATGTTTTTTAAAAATCCTGGATAAACTACTTGTGACAGGAACGACTAGCGTCGCAATTATTTTTTTTGCGATGTACCTTCATAAAAAATAATACTTCTGATGTCATTTTCTATAATGAGCCATTTTATAACAGACCAAAACTCAAATGACCTCTTGTGATGGGATCTTGTCGCAAATTACCCATCATAAATTTTTAAACATTTAGTTCTGTCTTGATCACTATAATTAATTTTAACAACATTCACACATAATTTTGGAAAAAATTAAATTTTATGTCATTAGAAATGATAAAACATTTTGATTCAAAATTTTGTATCCATAATTATAAATTTAAATCATATATGTGTAAGAAAATAATTAAATGTTAATCCCATATAATGGATGATAAAGGGGTTATTAAAAGTGATAATGCCAAAAAGGTCACTAAATATTTAGGTCTAAATTCAACATTATAATTAAATGGATGAACTAAATAGTTGTAATAGATATATAATTGATCTATTTTGACATTGTAACCAGTTAAAAATATAATTTAACAATTTAAATTATTTAGATGGAAATTTAGTTTTCAATTAGAATTTGATATTTTAAACTATTCATCATCAAAATTAATCATCTCAAAAAAACAACGAAAATTCACCCAATGAAAATTTTAAAATAAAATAAATAAAAAAGGGACACTATTTTTTCATATAGAGTTTATAAATGTTTCAATTTTTTTATCAAAATCCCTCCATTAAAAGGTGGAAACACTACCTTAATAAATTACTTTTTTATGTATAAAAATTATTTTTTTCATAATTTATTCTCATTAAATCCATTAGATGAATATCAAAACAAATGATAAAATAAATAATACATAAATGATATCAATATAATTCATTAATACTAATAAATTTAATTTATTTGTATGAAATATGATTGGGCATATAAAAATAATTTTTGACATTTCATTTATATTCGATTAGTTTTTATTTTCTTTTATAATTTATTTTTAACAAATTAATGTAGCCAAATATTTTAATAAAATATACAGTAATATTGATAGATTTCAATTTACATAAAAAGAAATAATTTTCTATATAAATAATAATAATAAAAGTATTCATTAAAAATTTGAATTACATGTAATGATATCCATCGAATAGTTATTGATGTGTGAAATGAGAGATAATGTAAAATTTCATGCACAGTAAGCTATCTGTAAAATTAAACATATTCCAAAATGAATATAATGTAATTTCATAGGGTGGTATATTATTCCTTCCTACAAAAATTCAATCATAAAAAATTCAGGGGTATTACCTTCTAAATAGACGATGGTAGTAATTATTCATAATATCCTCCGGTTCCCATGTTTCTTACTCCATTTTTTGGTTCCTCCAGATTACCATTACCATATGAGTTATTTGATTACATTAAAATCGATCTCTAGTATCACGAATCGATATGGTTTCTTTCCTGTATGATAGATTAGGATCAAAATCTATTTCGTCAAAGGCATTTTACTTTTTTGGTCCATCATGTACATTCATATAAAAGATATATAAAATACATCATTTAATTTCTAGGGGTTTGGTGGAAGTTAATAATGATATGACACAAATCCAATTATTTCATGAGTTTTTAACTGTCTAATGTACCTAGGTCTTAGATTATCATTTTTACCAAACCTTATAACATCCTTCCATGGAGATTAATTCAAGGAAACATGATAGCATGTTTATAATTATAACACATTCATCCAATTATTAACATAACTCCTTTTCATTCTTTGAGCTTCATTTATGTGATCCTGAACAGACTTTACCATTTTTTGTCTCTTCAAAAAAATTTGGTCCTGTAAGTTTCTTTTAACCAACATCAACATAACAATTTGGAGCGAGATATCTCTTTCCATAAAAGGCTTCATACAACACCATTTGAATACATGAATGAAAACTAACATTATAGGAAAACTCTATTGAAGGTAAATAACGACCCATATAAAATAAATGTTGAGAGAGAATGACATCAATATGTCCTAATTTTATTGAAATTTTCTATCATACAATCAACCAATTTTATGGTGGAAGGTAGTGCTAAAATGAAACTCAAGATGGAGATCCTTCTGAATACTATTCAATTATTTTGGTGTAAAAAGTTGGAACATTATACAAAATAATTTATATTAGTTCACCATGAAGTATTAAAAGTTAATTAATATATATCATCTCCATGAACTCGTAGGTTTTAATAATTTAAGAACCATCCATCCAGAAAAATAATCACCAATTTCCACCTTCAAATAATACAAGTAAAGATGTTCCTCCAAATCCCTATACATATTAATTCCAACTAGGGTGTACATAAAACTTTGAGATATAAAGGTTATCCATAAAAATCAATTTACCTCATGTATACATGGGAGACAATATATATTTTCAAATTTGTAGACACAATCGTAAAAAAAGTGTCTTAACATCAAACCATTTATGGATTAAAATTTATTCTTAATGTTCTCCTCATAAAATATATATTTCTTTATAAAATTTAATAGAGATAGACTTTTAAATATTTAAAAAATTAATGACGTATCCCTTTCAATAATAACTACCATATTCATATTTACCAGATCTAGGAACATAGGTTCACTATCAATCCTCAAATGGGATAGAACTTCATGATCATTCCTACTCAATGCAACTAATACCTTATTTTCATTTACTGGGTGGTAGTGTATTGAGAAATAATAATATTTTATTAGATTGAGCCATCTCCTATGTATCGTGTTAAGACCATTATATGAAAAATACTTATTTCTAGCTATTTTTATCCATGTGAATGTCATATATTTCACCGTAGAGATAATTTCTCCATATCTTCAAATGAATGATTATCAATTACTAATCAATATCATGGGATGGATAGTTCTTTTCACAATTCATCAATTGCCATTATTCATATTCAATAAATTTATCCCCATTGATTCAGATTAGAAAATTTCCCTTCTTTGATTCATCACTATATATCACAAGATAATCCCTTCTAGATTGTAGAATAAGAATCATAACATTAAAAAATATCCTCTCAAGATCCCAAAAAAAATATTCACATTGATACCTTCCAATAATAATAATGAATTTAATTGTATTATTGGATAACAAGTCATCTAGTATGGAATAATTATGAATGAATTGAAGATAGAAACGTTCAAACCAATCAAGCTGAGTAAATCAGTTATATTTTATTGTGTATTTCATTCATTAAATACATTTTTCATTTTAGGATGAATAGATATTCCATTATAAGAGGCAATATAGACTAAAAAAGAAACATCATTCCAAAATAAATAACACATAAAAAAATTATAGGATATAAATTTCTCTATATAAGTATTAAGAATGAAATTAAATTGATTCTCATTGTCCACATAAGATTAGAATATTTTGGATAATACCTCCCTTCAAAATATTCTACTAATCCCATAAAAGACCAATCATTATTACTCTTTGAATCAATGATGTGGTTCACTGTCACACCCCCAAACTGTTAAATTATTATATTTTATTATTTCTTGGTGTTGGTTTGCCTCGTCATGGATCGTGCTGAGAACTGTTTTATATTTTTTATATTTAATTATATTGGTGGATTTCGGACCAGTGTAAGTGCATGACCTAGATGGCGGGGACCGCTCGGTCAACCAATGTGTCTTGCAGTTGTATAACGTTCAAAATAAATAAAATTTTATGTAATTAAATAATACAAATGTTCAAACTATAATAATAATAATATATTTTAGATAAATATATTATTACTAATAATCTTTTGTTGTTATTATTATTATTAGTATTGTTATAATCATTGTTATAATCATTATTACTACTATTATTTTTATCAAAATTTATATTAACAATTTTATTAAGTTTTTTACTTCAGTTTTATTTTAATTTTCATTTTTAGTAGAGAAAACCCTAGGTGTTTTTCGCCTTCCTACTCCCCACAGATCGTGCCTCCGCCCCCTGCGTGACTTCGACACAACACCCCCCATCTCCTAATCAGCCTATACTAATTCATCCTCCCTACTCTACCTCTACTACGACAAACCTTTGGAAAACCCCCTTTATACTTCTTCTTGTGCAGAAACCCCTTACCTACTTCCTTGTTCCACACACCCCCAGCGCTAGCTCCCTCCAACTATTGCCCTCCTTGCATTGGTCTCTATCTCCTCTGATGACACATCTAGTGATACCCCCATCCTGATGACTCCCACTACACCTACGACCACCCTATCCACCTCCCCTATGGTGCGTTGTTTTCCATTCTAGTGTGTTCTACATTGAAATTTTGTTTGGATCTATTTTCAGGGACCTAAGGTTTGTAGAAAATACCCAATTTTTTTTGTTCCATCCTTAAATAGGATACATGAATAATATATCATGACTCATTAGTCTATGTTACGTAATAAAAATCCATGGGATAGGTGGGTCGACTTGATTCTCTTTGAATTCGTTGCATTAGGTAATCTTAAAAACATGATATTGGGTTTTGTGTCATGTAATTTAGGGAAGATTGTGATATGTGAGTCCATGGTATTTAGATGGATGTGTGTTGGTCCTCGCCACACTATTTACATGAGTCAATTTTTTTTAAGGTGTGGAAATAAATTCCATATGTGTGTGCTTTTTTAAATGTGAGTGCATGTGGGAAGGTGGTGGTATGAGTTAGAAAATATTAGCTCGACCAATTATTTTAGGTAGTCAAATCAAGGTTTATCATTTCTGATGCTTTACATTAAAACATTAATTTTTTAAATTATTTATTTTATCGGATTCAGTGAATAATTATACTATTAATTTTTCCTCTATAGTGTTTCTAAGTTGTTATGAGTTGTTAGAAAAATAGTATTAATGTGGTTATTTAAATATGATTATCCACACCAATGCGAAAGGAGTCTGATTAATGACCAACGATACTTCAATAAATTCTTTTATGTGGTTCAAATTTTAGAATATTCTTGTGGATATTTCATTGGGTTGTTTTTATGGTGGAATATTCTCAAAAAAATAAATTTTATTGTGAATCATTAATTAAGATTATTTGTTTATGCACCAAATATATTTAATAAAATGCCTATTTCATGTAAATTTAATCTAGGTTCTTTATAAACTATTTAACACTAATTAATTTATGATGATAATTAATTTTTTGCGAAATTGGAATTTTTTTATATGGTTCGACAATGTAATATATTGGTAATTGTTTTAAAAACGATTTTGAAAACGAGGTTTTATGGATTTAAGGGGATTAATTTTTGGATTTTATAAATAATGTGGATGGTATGATTTAGATGTAAAGAAATTTTTAATATGGAAATGTTTTTTTGAGTGTCCTATTGGATAGTTGCAGTGTAATTACATGTTGTCACATTCATGGCTGAACTACATACATACATTGATGTGCCCTCAAATGAAAATGGTTTATTTAGTTTGAATATTTCTTGAAACTCTGGAATTTATAAGCATTTATTGTTTAAAAAATGTTTCTAGTCACATCATGTGGCTTTTAAAATAGTTTCAAATGTAATCCCTAATCACATTCACATTTGTAACATAAGGGTCTATCCGGAATTGAAAATGTAAATGTGGTATTTGTGTGACGTTTTGGGTCACTTTTTTTGACATGTCATGTGAAAGGACTATTTAGAACTTAATTCTCAAGGGTAATAATTTTTTTGAGTCTTTGAAATAATTTTCCTTTAATTGTTTTTGGCCCGTTTGGCAACCTTAATGTTTCATGACATGATTAAAATGTTTATATGTTATAGCGGGCTAGTTGGAACCAATGAACGATATGAAATGAATATGACTATACGCTTATTTGAGGAACCTCTATAGGGGATATCTCTTGATGGATTATCATATAGAGTGTCCATGCATGGGTTTGGAAAGTGTTGCGATGGAAGGTAATGTGAGTCGTGTATGGGAGGGCCTCAGAGTTTCATAGTATTGTTACACCATGGGATCTTGGGAATCACACAGTCGATCGAGTAATGGTTTCTATATAGCCCAGATTAGATATTTTATAATCCTTGGAGTTTTATTCAGGCCAGGAGGGATGTGCCATTAGTTAGGCCATGTTAGGGAAGCTATTTGGTTATAGACATAAGGGATACACTATATTTCATTATGTGGCTCTAAAAAATATATGTCCATTATTCTTCAAGAGATTATTATGATCAATAAAGGTTTGAATTTTATTTTCCTATTTACTTTTCACATATACTTGTTTTCCAGCTTATTCTTTTTTCTGATTCTTTTTAGCGCAAAATTGGTATCTCCTGTATTGGGTTAATTTTATAAAATGGAATATGGTGTTGGAAATGATATATAGCAACTTTTTTATTTTCAAAAGTTAAAATATTGTTGATTATTTTATGATCTGAAAACCATAATTTGATAGTTGTATTTCAAACATGTGATAATGGATTGTTTTCGGAAAAGAGACATTGGATTCAGTGGTTCACCTTCAGCTTTCCTACTGAGAAAAATTATGCTCATGCCTATTGAATATTTCCAACTACATGTTCCTTTTTCTTATTCAGGTTTCTGGGTAGGTTCTCTATGTAGAGAAGGTTCTATTTAGTTGTTGGAGGTGACAAAGAGGTGACATCGAGGTCATGTTGGCATGGATAATGTTCTGTTTTGATTTATGTTTATGATTTTTCATTGTATAATGTATCTGGACCAACTGTTTATTTATTTTGTTCATTTATTGGTTCTTGTGGCTTGTTTGTTTCAATTATCTATTAAACATTAGTTTATATATTTTTGAAAAAATCTTTCCCTCTTATATGTTTTGATTCATCACACTAGTTTCCATTCCATGGGGTTCAGGAATACCACTCGGGGCATGTTGTGAACCAACTCGGGTGATCCGTTCATGGATGACCCGGGATGGTTCATGAATGAATGGTTTCTAAGGAGGCTCATATTATTTGCAGTTTTAGGTAGAAGGATATTATTACTGTCGGGACTCATAAGGTTTGTTTGGGAAGAGAATAATAAACTCTTTATCACACTGATCCTCAATTTACCAGGGGTACTTTTCGATTTGAGTCTTTTATCTTTTGTTGTTTTTTTAGGTATATCAATGGAGTCGAATCGTGCTATATTCTATCCTCACATGGGGTGGTGAACCATGTGGAGTCTATGTTCCCAGTTCATAGTCCTCTTAGATACATTCATTACTTGATGCATGGCTCACCACAATGTCTTCGGGTTAGGAATATGCACTAGTTCTCCATTGTGACGGATTGTTGGTAGTTTTGTTTATTTTGATTTTGGTTGATGTGGGTGTTTATTGAATGAAAAGAAGTCTTTTGATAAGAAAAATATATTTTCAAAATTAAATAGGTTTTGTAATGGAAAAAGGGATTTCTTTCAAATTATTCTGAAATAGGATAATTTGCTTTTAAAGGGGAAGTGTTTCGATTGGGAAAATCATTTAGTTGTTTGGATTTGATAAAGAAAAGAAGTATTTGAACCTTTTAATTCCTTATAGAGGGTCACATATGTGTGGGTATATATGGAGACTGAATTGGGGAACTAGTCTATGGATAATGTAAGTGGGGTAGGATGAACGCTCATGTGAAGGTTCATAAGATAATATAAGAGACATTTAAACATTAAAGTGAAATCGTGGTTTTGAAATGGGAAATTAAATTATGGGAATTGTATTTGGTTTAAAAAGAGGGTTTTAATATTTTTAATGTTTATTGGAAATGTGTCCATTTTAAAAAATTATATGAAATATGATTTTTGAATAGTTTTTTTTCGTTGTGATCAGGTTTGTTTTGCTTACAAGCTCTTTGTTTTGAGTACGGAGTGTTTTTTATTATTGTGTTATTGGATTGATTCTGGGATTAGTATTTTTTAAATTTTTTTTAAAATATTCTTCCTAGAAATTTCCCTATAATTTATAATCAGACTTGCCTAGTTCTTGGTTCTTTTTATATTTTTCATATTCATTGAGTTAATTGAGGTCTGTTAGAGGATTTCGTGTGGTTCATGGAGATAGAGTTTTTCATTGTGTTGTTGGAAACTCTCGAGGGTGTTACAGTTAGTACTGTCTCATATTTATTTTAGGGTCTAGTTCATAACTAGTAATGATGGGATGTCTCATCGACGTTAGAGTTTGGAGTATAGTCGGTGGTGGTCAGATTTTGTATGGGTTTCCAAAATAGAGAGAAGTGCCTCTCAGAGGAAGATGTCTCCAAGAAGCACTCTTTGTTGGTACTGGCACCTAGTTTGTTAGACCGTTCTCTTTTATACCAACATTATGGACATTTTGGGCATTCTACACTATCATGTTTCATCTCTTTGAAAACATACCACCATTGTGTTAGTTTGAATCATCGGGTGGAATAAGGAGTTGAGGATTAGAGGATGCAAATGCCTAACATTGAGGTAGGAGATTCTTCATCCATCAAGGCCCCTACCACAGGTGTCAGGGTAAAGATTGTGCACTATTAGGAGATTC
Organism: Viscum album; assembly: GCA_963277665.1. Classification (NCBI taxonomy): domain Eukaryota; kingdom Viridiplantae; phylum Streptophyta; class Magnoliopsida; order Santalales; family Viscaceae; genus Viscum; species Viscum album. The sequence goes on along the minus strand of OY728121.1, from coordinate 1,033,971,252 downwards.
CAAGGGTGTGTGGAACCTTGGTATGGATCTTTTTTTCAGCTATAGGATGGAAATATCCAATTTCTCGTTATTCTATTCTTGTCGTCGTTGTAAGATCATCCTTTTGTTAGTGGTGTGATGATCTTGTTGTACCACAATACAAGAAACCATATCTCCTCTTTGTGTGGTTTATAAATCATTAGTATACCATGAACCGTGTTGGACCCATGAAAAAAAGGACCAATTATAATTTTGAGTTTAGTCTTAGTTTTATTCTTTAGGGGGATGTCTTGTTTCCCGAAATTAATTTGTGGTGTTTTGGATCCTTTCTTAGTTCGGGTAGCTCTCTGCGGGTTTCCCTCCATTGTGTTTCTATTTTAATGGGATTCCTCTATCATATTTTCCTATTTTTTTTATTTTCCCCATAATGGTATTAATCTTAGTGGTGAATTTTTTTCATTAGCATAGAGACAGTGGGTTTAGTTCGGACATGGAATTCCCTAGTCTTTGATTACTGTGAGGGTTTTATTTAGTCAGTGTGGGTGGTTTTCAGTTAATTTCTCATACTCTGGTGGCTAGGTCATTCTGTATTAGGATTTCTATTTAATTCTATACAATGTTGTTTGGTCCACGTGGTGAAAATGAATGAGTTCAGTTTGGGAGTTCCCGCATTCCCCCTACCTTCGGGGGTGGTCTGTTCGAGTTTCACGGTTTCATTGGTAGTGAATTATATTTGTGGGGAGAACCCTCCATTTTTTCTCCACTCCACTTCGTATAGTTGTTCCACTTTATTTGGTCGGGTGTGATGTGTGATTGGAATGGTCACCCTAAAGCTCTAGATTTCATATGGTTTGGTCTGGGCGTGGACTCAAGCTGTGTTAACCAATGGCTTGGTCACTATCTAGGGGAAAATTGTTTTTTATCGGTGAGAATTATCACACCCCGACCATTTTAAATTTTAAATTTTTATTTTGGATTATATTTTTCTATCCTTATCTAGGTGAGGGTTTAGAGATAGTCTAAAATTTTTGACCTTTAATGATTTTGGTAGGTTCCAGACCGGTGTGTGGGCACTACAGGGTTGGCGGTGACCGCGCGGTAGGCCTAGGTTTCGTTCAATTGTCTAACGTTAAAAATAAATATAATTTTATCTAAATAAATAATCCAAATGTTGAAACTGTAATAAGAATATTATTATTTTGTATATAGTATTATTATTATTTGTAAATTATTATTATTATTATTATTATTATTATTATTATTATATTTGTATTGGAATAATTGTTATTTTTAATATTACTACTACTATTGTTATCTAAATTTATATTAAATATTTTATGATGTTATTATTATAATTTTGATCTTATATTATTTTATTTGTGGGGAAAAATCCATAGGGGAGTTTCCCCTTCCTCCTCCCCATGGATCGCACCTCCATCCCCTGTGTGAATTAGGCACAACCCCCCCACCCCCCCACCCCTCTGTCCCACTCCACATGTAGTGCGTCAGGCTAACTACTTTGCCTATACTACATCGTGCCTTAGGGGAACCCCATACACTCTTCCCCTTGTGTGGTAACCCTTCGAGGCTTCTTTGTGCAGTGAACATCGAGCTCGAGATCCCTCCTTGGGACACCCTACTTTCACTAGTATCACTCTCCCCCAGCAACACCACTGGTATGACCCCCACTGCCTGGAGCCTCCATCACCAATTATAACCACACATGCCACCTTCCCAACAGTGCATGGATTCCCCTTCAATTTTTTTATCCAAAGAAATTTTGTTTTCTTTAATTTGGACGAACCTAGGGTTTGGAGATAATAAACAGTTTTGTGATTATTCATTCAATAGGATACAGAAATAAATTCTAGGGACTCGTTGATGCATGTTCTAGCATCCACCGCCAAGGGAGTGATGGATGGAATCGATTCTCATTGAAAATGTTTGTTTAGGTAATCTTCTAAACCCACAATTGTTTTTGTCACTATTTAATATATGGTCTATTGTGATAATTGAGTCCCCAGTATTTAGTTAGATATCTATTGTTCTTTCCTGCACTAATTATTGGAGTCTAATGTTGTTTTTGAGGTTTGTGAGAAATTCCAAGTGCGTGCAATTTTTTGGATGTCTGTGTATGTGAGCAGGTGTCATTTTGAGTTAGAAATAATTGGATTTACCATTTCATTAATGTGGGTTAATCCGGGTTTATACATTATGATTCATTCCATTGACACTTTTAATCTCAAAATTATTCTTTTTATTATATTCATATATTTTTTATACTCTTAATTGGTCCGCTATAGAGTTTTTAAATTGATAGTAGTTGTTAGAAAAATAATATTGGTGTGTTTCATTGAATATTCTTATCTACGCCAATGAAAAATGAGTTTGATTAATGCCCAATTTTTATCCAATAAACTTATGTATATGGTTCTCATTTTAACAATGCTTGTGGATATTTTATTGGGGTGATTTTATAGTGGTATAGTCTGACAAAATAGTAACACTTAATGTGAATGATTAATATATCTTATTTGTTTATGAAACAAAAATATTTGATAAAATTCCTTTTTTCTTGTAATGTGAACCTTGGGGGTTTATGATTTGTTTAGAATTAAGTATGTTATGATAGTAATTGATTATTTTTAAACATGGTTTGCAGTATATGGTTTGAAATTTTTTTAATTTTTAAATTGTGTTAAAAATTATTTTGAAAAAGGGGGTTTATGGATTTTTGGGAATTGTTTTCTGCATTCTAAATAAGGTGGATAGTTGGATTTAGTTTATAAAAATGGTGTTTTTTTGAAATGGTCCTTTTGAGTTTCCTCTTGGATAGTTGGTGTGCCATTGGATGTTTGAACATCCATGGGATCCCTACGTTATCACATGAATGTTCCCTCAAATGCAGCTGATTCTTTGAATTTGTATTTCTCTCAAAACATAGGTTTTACTAAAAATTTCTTGTTTTATAAATTTTTCAAGTCTCGTCGTGTGTCTTTTAAAATAGTTTGAAATGAAATACCCGAGAATATTCCTATTTTCCTTTTGGAGTTTTTGTTGTTGAAATTTTTGATCTTATGGGTCCGTTGGTATTGAAAATATAAAAGTGATATTTGTGTGATGTTTTGGGCAGGGTTTTGTGACATGTCATGTAAAATTCCCATTTGGCACATCCATATATAGTGTAATATTTGGATTGAAACTTTTAAAGAATAGTTCTTCAAAAACTTTGTACCTATTAGAAAACATAAATGTTTCATGAAATGTTTAAAATGGCTATACGTTATAGCAGCCTAGTTGGCACCATTGAATGATATGAAATGAAAATCTATGAACACATCTATGGGGAACCACTAATTGGGGATATACCATTATGGGTTAAGACATATAGTGTCCATGTTTGGAGTAGGAATGTGTGGTGACAACAAGTAAATGATTTAGGAATTCTAGGGCCTCCGGCATACAAATTATTATAACTCTATGGGTTCTTAGGTGAATTTTAGTTGATCAAGTGATCGTTTTTGTCTAGCCCTAATTAGATAGGTTAGTATCCCTAGTGCTGCAGAAATTTCAGGAGGGATGTTCCACTAGTGGGACCAGGTTAGGGTAACTAGTTTTTTATGTACATAATGGCTTCACAACACACCGATATGTGGTTCCGAACTGAGTATGGACAAGGGTCTTATAGGGATGTTAAGGATCACCATTGTTTTGTATTTTTTTTCTTTTTCACTTTCAGCTACACCTGTTTTCCATACTATAATATTATTTTTTTATTTTGAGCACATCCATGGTATCTATAATAATTGGTTTTGTTTAGAAAATGGAAACTGGTCTTGGAAAGTTTTTCTTTCATGTGGTCAATTTTCAAATTGAAAATTACTGTAACTTATTTTAAAATTTGAAATCACTACATTTATATTTTTATTATAAAATTGTGTAAAAGGATTGTTTTGGGAAAGGATAAATTGGATTTGGTGGTTCACCTTTAGATTTCTTATTGATCATCATGATGTTCATGACAATTGTATTTTTCTAGTTGTAGGTGAATTATACCTATTCAGGTTTCTTATCAGGTGTTCTATGTGGAGCATGTTCAGTTTAGTGGTTGAAGGTGACCAAGTGGTCACATGGAGGTGGTAGTGGTGTGGTTCGTTTTCAGTTTTGTATTTTATTTCAGTTAGTTAATTTTATTATGTATCTGCACAAACTGTTTATTTATTTATATTCAGTTGTTGGTTATTGTGGATTGTATGGTTCAATTATCTATCTATTCAGGGTTTATTTCTTTCAGGATAAATTTTTCCCTCTTGTATTTTTTGACTCCCAACACTAGTTTCCATCCCAGGTGGATCAAAAATGCACCTTCAGACATGATACAGACCAGATCAAGTGATCAGTTCAGGGTCGACCCAGTTTGATTGCTGACATTCACATTATTTCATCTTAGATCTATTATTAAAAGACAACCTACACTAGTTCAGATCATATCATTATGATACATAATGTATAATCCCAAATCTAGTGAAAATGATATCATAAATTGAAAAATATATGTGTACTTAATATCATTATCATAATCATGGTATATTTTTTATATTCTTCTATACTTATCCCCATTGTATACCATATATATTTTTTCTATAATATATATTTCCTTGAATATAGTTCCCAAGGGTTCTACTAAACTTTCTTTGATTCCAAATGTAGTTTCCCCTATCCCAGAAGCCCAGAGTCAGTGCTTCCTACCATTTCATTAGAATAATATACATGAAATGCATCCCAATGGGCCAAATAATTTAGTGTTTTTTGAAAACCATATTACATTAATGATTCCCACAATGCATTAGGAAAATAAAATAATTTGTAATTAAAGTAAATTATCAACATCATTGATACTCATTATAGGAATTCATCTTCCAATCCAGGGGATGGGAAAAAATATAATTGTGAGATCAAAATCTCTATAAGGGTCATGTTAAATGGAAGGTATAAAGAACTAATATCATAATAAATAAGTAAATTTGGATAACTAAACACATATGTAACATATATTTCATGAAAATTCATAATCGATATTGTATATTAAATTACTGAGACACATGAAATTTAATAAATTACCTCAGAATGAGCTGAATCCGTAGATAATTTCATAGAGAAAATGTAATTCATAATAATAATAAATGATTTATTAATTATTAAATTTAATAAATATCTGACTCTCTGTTTCCTAGAATCATGGATCCTTTACCATCATGATCTTTGACAAGATAGTTTAAAAATTACAGGGTAGAAACCCATATAATTTTTTCAACTAATTCACTTCATGAGACTACTGATGCGTCGTTGGACTTAAAATAAATGGCCCCAACGCATGTAAAAACTATCCTAATCATTACTCGTATATAGAAAAAATAGATCTGACTCATAAACAATGTTCCTTATCAAAAACCCATACTCATTAAAGGCTATATACTTATTAATAATCATTTTTTAATGAAATGAATGTCAATGTAAACACCGTAGGTAAAAATGATATATGGTTCAGGAAATGATCATATAAATTATGTATTATTATAGTTATTTAAGAGAAATAAGAATTTTAATTGAAAATAATTTCAATAAAGTTATTGTTGTTGGAGAAACATAACAGTCACAAAAGAATATGATATTGTATAATATGTTTATCAACATAGTAATTTTCATGTATAATCCCCTGGGATGAGATTATTAAAATAGAGATAAAAAATAACATGAAGGATAAATGATTCATGAAATTAAATGTCAAAGGGGATTTATATACATAACATAAACATGAATAAGAGCATAATAAAATATAAATCTCAATAGAATTTAAAATAAGACTAAATCAATTACATTACACTTCCTTTTTGTTTAATTATCATTAACCTGTATTATAGTGGTTTAATTTTTTTTTAAAATTATACCGAAACCATATTAATATTTGTACTAACATATATGATCCTATTATAATATCATATCACTCATTTGTTGATAATATTTCTTTGTGTTAATTGTTTTTTATGCTAATATATATTTTTGAAGTATGTTATGACATGTTATTTTTTGGTCCTCTTACTTGGATCATTATTTGATCATATAAAGATTGAAATAATTTGTAGTATCCTATATACTCAGTATATGTTTATTCATAGTAATCCATAAAATGTAGTGAATGAAAATCAAATTCACCATTCGTGGGGACGATTGGTCGTACATACACATGAACAATGCTTCCAATTTCCCGTCATATTAAATAATGAAAAATAAATGATATATGTATGTATATTATAATTCTAGTATAATTATGTATGTGATTTATATTACATATTTTTATTAAAAAAATTCATTATACTTTTCATTTACAATGTGAATGAATCAAATCGCTTCGTGATGTGGATGTCCATCATACACATAAATGACATTACATATTCTAAAAAAATGTGAATTATGAATTTATCTATTATATAATAATTATATAAGATTAAATAGACAAAATATATTTTAAACAGAATATATAAACATTATTTACATCATTATTCCCAAACCTAGTAGGTGGTAATGAAAAAAACCAACGACATTGTTTCATGAGATGACAGTCTACTGTCCATAATAACTATGATTTATTAACCCATTTGATGGATGTGTGTGAAGATTTAGGTCATAACCTATACATAAATACATTTCAGCATATTTTTTTTACATTATTTATTATAAAATAATTATAGAGAAATAATTCATGGAGGAGTAGAGGGATATCCATAAAAACGATTTTGGAAACACATTATCTCTATTTTGTTATACTCTTTAGGTTTTAACAAAATTCATTCGTAATTTGAATTTTTCCCATGATAATTCTTACAGTAATACGTGATGGATGTTGTAGAGTTTTTTTGGAATGTCTTCGGTGATCTTATTTGGTATGAGTGGTTTGAAGAATTGGGAGATATGGATTCATTTTATATGTGGGGTTAGTGGAACACTCGAAAAAATTAGGATGGGGTAATTCTATCATCATTTTTACAAGGATATGTGGACTAAAAAATGTACCAATATACATAATAGATTTAATAATGTATAAATATGTCTATCCAATGGGTGTTGGAAGAAATTCTAGCTTATTTTAACATTATGGTTAATGATTAGTTGGTTGGTAGACTAGTTTTCTCTGAATGACTGAAACCAATTTTATCTACATTCACTAATAATTTTGGAAATAATATGACCTTATTAGGAATTATAAATTATTTTCATTCCAAATATCCAAAATATTTCTCGAAATTGAAATAAGAGAAGGGCCAGAAATTATTTTAACATTAATCCTACATACGTGATTAAAAGTAAGGTTTTGAAATTCAAAATGTTCTAATGTATACAAAGTTATTATATATAAATTCTATATATAAAGAATTAAATGAAAAAAAATTGATTAATAAAGTTACTATTTATGTATTTTCTCTTTAAATAATGTAAATGTGCAATTTATCATTATAAATTATTTAGATGAATGTTAGTTTAAAATTTTAATTAATTATTTTTCATTGTACATAAAAAAATGAAACATCTAAGAAAAAAATTGAATGTTTAACCAAAGTTAATATTCAGATTAAATTTTCAAAAATAATGTTTAATTTTTTGGAATAATAAATATACCTATTTAAATATATGGTGTGTAAAAATGTTATCCATTAAAAGGCGGAAAAATGAATTTTATAATAATATAGACTACTTATGCATAAAATTGGATTTTTCCCTATCTTATTCCCATGAAATAAATTATGTGGAATAAAAAATATTGAATATATAATAAATAAATTTCATCATGATCATTCAATATTACCTATTAATTTAATTTATTATTATAAAATTCCATTGAGTTTATAAAAATTACTTATAATAAAAACTTATCCATTAAATTCAATTTTTTTATTTTTATTTTGAATTAATAATTATCCAATGCACTCAACAATGTAATTTCATAAGTTAGTAGTTTATCTTCATAACCATAAATTTAATTGATAAGGGATAAATGTTATTTTATAAAATATTATTAATAGTATTTGGTAAATCTCAGTCTTGATACACAATCCATTGAATGATTTCATTGTTTTTTGTAATATATGTTCAATCGATATTGCATTCATAAAAAACTATCATTAAATTTAAAATTGTTCTCAAATTAATATATGGTAACATATTTTTGTGTTGTAATAAATATTTTAATGTCAATATATACATGATTGTAAAATAATATATTAGAGGATCATGTAATGATATTAAATGTATTTAAGTAAATATTATTACTACAATATATTGGTCTCATATTTAAAATGAAATATAATATGTATCAAAACATATACCATATTCTTGGTATTGTTATGTGAAAAAATTAATATTCGGGATGTAATATGGTGAAAGATAAAATATATGGTGTCATTTTTTTGGAACCGAATTATCTATGGGACAATATTCAAATTCATGGTTGAGATAAACTCTTTGGGGTTGACAGAGATGAAAATGAATCTCGAAAAAAGGAGGCTAATTGGTGGGAATGGTGAAAGTTTGAATTTTTTTATTTTTTTACAATGATTGATATGATTTTATATTATTCCCAATGCTATTTCACATTACCTCAGATATGGATGGTTAAAATCATAATTTTTTTAGATAAAGGAAAGGAAAATTCTTTTTTCTGATTTATTCTGTTCATAAATGAATATAAATTTTTCTTATATTAATTAATTTCAATATTTAGTAGCTTGATATTTTTTACACTAGAATTATATCCATGTTTTTAACTATATTTTTTCACATTATTGGATCATCATATCTCTCCCTATACATGGTTATATTATATAATATTTAAAAAAATGTTTAGTGGTACATATCTATGGATTATATATATGTGTGTGGATGATAGTGAATTGATTTTAAATCACTTGAGCATTTAAAAAATCCATTTTTGTTTTTCCAAATTGTTTAGGGGTGGAATATAATTAAGGTAAAATTTGATATATTTTCTCACACATAGTTAAAAAATTTGTAATAACCTGATTTTTTAAAATAACCATATGTTTAATTGTGTTTATGAAATGAAAAATAGAGTTAAAATGAACCCCAACATATTAGTATTTAAATATGTCCTTTATAAACTAGATGTTAAATTAGAGGGAATAAATATAATCAAAAATATTATGAAATAAATATAAAGGACCTATTCAAAAAATATTAATTAATTTTTTCTTCAGAAATTTGTACTCAATTTTCAGTAAGGTTATTTAATATTTTATAAATGTGCTTTCTTAAAAAAAATTATATTTTTTTGATAAACTGTTATAATTAATTTCTATAACTTAAATAAATATTTTTTCGAAATATAATTCCACTTTTATATCATCATATCAAAATTTATATAGTTTTATGTATATATATATTTCAAAAATGATTTATTTATTTGGAATGTAAAAAAAATGCATTTCTTTTTTGAAAATGGTAGTTCTGTTAGAAGAATTTAAAAATTTAAATTTTCATATAAAATGATTATGAAGAAATTATTCCTATAAAGTTATTAATATTTCAATTTAGTTCATTTTATCCAATTTTCATATTTATTTTCTGTGTAAAAACTTTTTGATAGAGAAAATGTCATTTTTTAGTAAATATGCTTTTGGTTGCATTTTGAGTATTGATATTGAATAAAATTCTTCCACATATAGTTAATTAACATGATAATTTTTATTAAATTTTTGGAATATAGAGGATTAACTTTGATAAATATACACATTTTATATTTGGTAAATATGAATAGTGACTATGCTAAAATCTATCATCTCAATAAACATTAATTCGAGCTACTTTGGGTTAAAACTAAGTGAGAACGCTGTAATTTGTCATTATGTTTATTATTTTGAGATTTTAATTATATAATTATATTTGTATACTTGAAAATGATTTTTTTAAATAAAAATATATATCATGAAATTAAACATATAATATTTAATGTAATGAAAATTACCAAATATCACTTTCTATGAATTAAATTTTTGATATGTGACCACATTTTGACAAATAAATGATATGAAAGAAAATAAATACTTATACTAAAGTTAATGAAATTATTTTCATGATATGTATTTATTTATATTATAACTAAATAATATAATTTCCTTTAATTTGTCTACAATTCAAATATAAAATTTATTTTATTAATAAAAAATGAAAAAAAAAAGATTTTAAAAATATTTAATTTGATATAATATGTTTTGTTTAATTAATCCCATGACCTTTATATATTAGTATAATATATTGCGTATTTTTTAATTTATTAAATAGGTTTTGTAATGGAAAAAGGGATTTCTTTCAAATTATTCTGAAATAGGATAATTTGCTTTTAAAGGGGAAGTGTTTCCATGGGGAAAATCATTTAGTTGTTTGGATTTGATAAAGAAAAGAAGTATTTGAACCTTTTAATTCATTATAGAGGGTCACATATGTGTGGGTATATATGGAGACTGAATGGGGGAACTAGTCTATGGATAATGTATGTGGGGTAGGATGAACGCTCATGTGAAGGTTCATAAGATAATATAAGAGACATTTAAAATTTAAAGTGAAATCGTGGTTTTGAAATGGGAAATTAAATTTTGGGAATTGTATTTGGTTTAAAAAGAGGGTTTTAATATTTTTAATGTTTATTGGAAATGTTTCCATTTTAAAAAATTATCTGAAATATGATTTTTGAATAGTTGTTTTTCGTTGTGATCAAGTTTGTTTTGCTTAGAAGCTCTTTGTTTTGAGTACGGAGTGTTTTTTATTATTGTGTTATTGGATTGATTATGGGATTAGTATTTTTTTAATTTTTTTTAAAATATTCTTCCTAGAAATTTCCCTATAATTTATAATCAGCCTTGCCTAGTTCCTGGTTCTTTTTATATTTTTCATATTCATTGAGTTAATTGAGGTCTGTTAGAGGATGTCGTGTGGTTCATGGAGATAGAGATTTTCATTGTGTTGTTGGAAACTCTCGAGGGTGTTACAGTTAGTACTGTCTCATATTTATTTTAGGGTCTAGTTCTTAACTAGTAATGATGGGATGTCTCATCGACGTTAGAGTTTGGATTATAGTCGGTGGTGGTCAGATTTTGTATGGGTTTCCAATATAGAGAGAAGTGCCTCTCAGAGGAAGATGTCTCCAAGAAGCACTCTTTGTTGGTACTGGCACCTAGTTTGTTAGACCGTTCTCTTTTGTACCAACATTATGGCCATTTTGGGCATTCTAAACTGTCATGTTTCATCTCTTTGAAAACATACCACCATTGTGTTAGTTTGAATCATCGGGTGGAATAAGGAGTTGAGGATTAGAGGATGCAAATGCTTAACATTGAGGTAGGAGATTCTTCATCCATCAAGGCCCCTACCACAGGTGTCAGGGTAAAGATTGTGCACTATTAGGAGATTCCAAGGGTGTGTGGAACCTTGGTATGGATCTTTTTTTCAGCTATAGGATAGAAATATCCAATTTTTCATTATTCTATTCTTGTTGTCGTTGTAAGATCATCCTTTTGTTGGTGGTGTGATGATCTTGTTGTACCACAATACAAGAAACCATATCTCCTCTTTGTGTGGTTTATAAATCATTAGTATACCATGAACCGTGTTGGACCCATGAAAAAAAGGACCAATTATAATTTTGAGTTTAGTCTTAGTTTTATTCTTTAGGGGGATGTCTTGTTTCCCGAAATTAATTGGTGGTGTTTTGGGTCCTTTCTTAGTTCGGGTAGCTCTCTGCGGGCTTCCCTCCATTGTGTTTCTATTTTAATGGGATTCCTCTATCATATTTTCCTATTTTGTTTATTTTACCCATAATGGTTTTAATCTTAGTGGTGATTTTTTTTCATTAGCATAGAGATAGTGGGTTTAGTTCGGACATGGAATTCCCTAGTATTTGATTACTGTGAGGGTTTTATTTAGTCGGTGTGGGTGGTTTTCAGTTAATTTCTCATACTCTGGTGGCTAGGTCATTCTGTTTTAGGATTTCTATTTAATTATATATAATGTTGTTTGGTCCACGTGTTGTAAATGAATGAGTTCAGTTTGGGAGTTCTTGCATTCCCCCTACCTTCGGGGGTGGTCTGTTCGAGTTTCACGGTTTCATTGTTAGTGAATTATATTTGTGGGGAGAACCCTCCGTTTTTTCTCCACTCCACTTCGGATAGTTGTTCCACTTTAATTGGTCGGGTGTTATGTGTGATTGGAATGGTCACCCTAAAGCTCTAGATTTCATATGGTTTGGTCTGGGCGTGGACTCAAGCTGTGTTAACCAATGGCTTGGTCACTTTCTAGGGGAAAATTGTTTTTTATCGGTGAGAATTATCACACCCCGACCATTTTAAATATTAAATTTTTATTTTGGATTATATTTTTCTATCCTTATATAGGTGAGGGTTTAGAGATAGTCTAAAATTTTTGACCTTTAATGATTTTGGTAGGTTCCAGACCGGTGTGTGGGCACTGCAGGGTTGGCGGTGACCGCGTGGTAGGCCTAGGTTTCGTTCAATTGTCTAACGTTAAAAATAAATATAATTTTATCTAAATAAATAATCCAAATGTTTAAACTGTAATAAGAATATTATTATTTTGTATATAGTATTATTATTATTTGTAAATTATTATTATTATTATTATTATTATTATTATTATTATTATATTTGTATTGGAATAATTGTTATTTTTAATATTACTACTACTATTGTTATCTAAATTTATATTAAAATTTTTATGATGTTATTATTATAATTTTCATCTTATATTATTTTATTTGTGGGGAAAAAGCCATAGGGGAGTTTCCCCTTCCTCCTCCCCATGGATCACACCTCCATCCCCTGTGTGAATTAGGCACAACCCCCCCACCCCCCCACCCCTCTGTCCCACTCCACATGTAGTGCGTCAGGATAACTACTTTGCCTATACTACATCGTGCCTTAGGAGAACCCCATACACTCTTCCACTTGTGTGGTAACCCTTCGAGGCTTCTTTGTGCAGTGAACATCGAGCTCGAGATCCCTCCTTGGGACACCCTACTTTCACTAGTATCACTCTCCCCCAGCAACACCTCTGGTACGACCCCCACTGCCTGGAGCCTCCATCGCCAATTATAACCACACATGCCACCTTCCCAACAGTGCATGGTTTCCCCTTCAATTTTTTATCCAAATAAATTTTGTTTTCATTAAATTGGACGAACCTAGGGTTTGGAGATAATAAACAGTTTTGTGATTATTCATTCAATAGGATACAAAAATAAATTCTAGGGACTCGTTGATGCATGTTCTAGCATCCACCGCCAAGGGAGTGATGGATGGAATCGATTCTCATTGAAAATGTTTGTTTAGGTAAGCTTCTAAACCCACAATTGTTTTTGTCACCATCTAATATATGGTTTATTGTGATAATTGAGTCCCCAGTATTTAGTTAGATATCTATTGTTCTTTTCTGCACTAATTATTGGAGTCTAATGTTGTTTTTGAGGTTTGTGAGAAATTCCAAGTGCGTGCAATTTTTTGGATGTCTGTGTATGTGAGCAGGTGTCATTTTGAGTTAGAAATAATTGGATTGACCATTTCATTAATGTGGGTTAATCCGGGTTTATACATTATGATTCATTCCATTGACACTTTTAATCTCAATATTATTCTTTTTATTATATTCATATATTTTTTATACTCTTAATTGGTCCGCTATAGAGTTTTTAAATTGATAGTAGTTGTTAGAAAAATAATATTGGTGTGTTTCATTGAATATTCTTATCTACGCCAATGAAAAATGAGTTTGATTAATGCCCAATGTTTATCCAATAAACTTATGTATATGTTTCTCATTTTAACAATGCTTGTGGATATTTTATTGGCGTGATTTTATAGTGGTATAGTCTGACAAAATAGTAACACTTAATGTGAATGATTAATATATCTTATTTGTTTATGAAACAAAAATATTTGATAAAATTCCTTTTTCTTGTAATGTGAACCTTGGGGGTTTATGATTTGTTTAGAATTAAGTATGTTATGATAGTAATTGATTATTTTTAAACATGGTTTGTAGTATATGTTTTGAAATTTTTTTAATTTTTAAATTGTGTTAAAAATTATTTTGAAAACGGGGGTTTATGGATTTTTGGGAATTGTTTTCTGCATTCTAAATAAGGTGGATAGTTGGATTTAGTTTATAAAAATGGTGTTTTTTGGAAATGGTCCTTTTGAGTTTCCTCTTGGATAGTTGGTGTGCCATTGGATGTTTGAACATCCATGGGATCCCTACGTTATCACATGAATGTTCCCTCAAATGCAGATGATTCTTTGAATTTGTATTTCTCTCAAAACATAGGTTTTACTAAAAATTTCTTGTTTTATAAATTTTTCAAGTCTCGTCGTGTGTCTTTTAAAATAGTTTGAAATGAAATACTCGAGAATATTCATATTTTCCTTTTAGAGTTTTTTTTGTTGAAATTTTTGATCTTATGGGTCCATTGGTATTGAAAATATAAAAGTGATATTTGTGTGATGTTTTGGGCAGGGTTTTGTGACATGTCATGTAAAATTCTCATTTGGCACATCCATATATAGTGTAATATTTGGTTTGAAACTTTTAAAGAATAGCTCTTCAAAAAATGTGTGCCTATTAGAAAACATAAATGTTTCATGAAATGTTTAAAATGGCTATACGTTATAGCAGCCTAGTTGGCACCATTGAATGATATGAAATGAAAATCTATGAACACATCTATGGGGAACCACTAATTGGGGATATACCATTATGGGTTAAGACATATAGTGTCCATGTTTGGAGTAGGAATGTGTGGTGACAACAAGTAAATTATTTAGGAATTCGAGGGCCTCCGGCATACAAATTATTATAACTCTATGGGTTCTTAGGTGAATTTTAGTTGATCAAGTGATGGTTTTTGTCTAGCCCTAATTATATAGGTTAGTATCCCTGGTGCTGTAGATATTTCAGGAGGGATGTTCCACTAGTGGGACCAGGTTAGGGTAACTAGTTTTTTATGTACATAATGGCTTCACAACACACCGATATGTGGTTCCGAACTGAGTATGTACAAAGGTATTATAGGGATGTTAAGGATCACCATTGTTTTGTATTTTTTTCTTTTTTACTTTCAGCTACAAATGTTTTACATACTATAATATTATTTTTTTATTTTTAGCACATCCATAGTATCTATAATAATTGGTTTTGTTTAGAAAATGGAAAATGGTCTTGGAAAAATTTTCTTTCATGTGTTCAATTTTCAAATTGAAAATTACTGTTACTTATTTTAAAATTTGAAATCACTACATTTATATTTTTATTTTAAAATTGTGTAAAAGGATTGTTTTGGGAAAGGATAAATTGGATTTGGTGGTTCACCTTTAGATTTCTTATTGACCATCATGATGTTAATGAAAAATGTATTTTTCTAGTTGTAGGTTAATTATACCTATTCAGGTTTCTTATCAGGTGTTCTATGTGGAGCATGTTCAGTTTAGTGGTTGAAGGTGACCAAGTGGTCACATGGAGGTGGTAGTGGTGTGGTTCGTCTTCAGTTTTGTATTTTATTTCAGTTAGTTAATTTTATTATGTATCTGCACAAACTGTTTATTTATTTATATTCAGTTGTTGGTTATTGTTGATTGTATGGTTCAATTATCTATCTATTCAGGTTTTATTTCTTTCAGGATAAATTTTTCCCTCTTGTATTTTTTGACTCCCAACACTAGTTTCCATCCCAGGTGGATCAAAAATTCACCTTAAGACATGATACAGACCAGATCAAGTGATCAGTTCAGGGTCGACCCAGTTTTATTGGTGACATTCACATTATTTCATCTTAGATCTATTATTAAAAGACAACCTACACTAGTTCAGATCATATCATTATGAGACATAATGTATAATCCCAAATCTAGTGAAAATTATATCATAAATTGAAAAATATATGTGTACTTAATATCATTATCATAACCATGGTATATTTTTGATATTCTTCTATACTTATCCCCATTGTACACCATATATATTTTTTCTATAATATATATTTCCTTAAATATAGTTCCCAAGGGTTCTACTAAACTTTCTTTGATTCCAAATGTAGTTTCCCCTATCCCAGAAGCCCAGAGTCAGTGCTTCCTACCATTTCATTGGAATAATATACATGAAATGCATCCCAATGGGCCAAATAATTTAGTGTTTTTTGAAAACCATATTACAATAATGATTCCCACAATGCATTGGGAAAATAAAATAATTTGTAATTAAAGTAAATTATCAACATCATTGATACTCATTATAGGAATTCATCTTCCAATCCAGGGGATGGGAAAAAATATAATTGTGAGATCAAAAGCTCTATAAGGGTCATGTTAAATGGAAGGTATAAAGAACCAATATCATAATAATTAAGTAAATTTGGATAACTAAACACATATGTAACATATATTTCATGAAAATTCATAATCGATATTGTATATTAAATTACTGAGACACATGAAATTTAATAAATTACCTCAGAATGAGCTGAATCTGTAGATAATTTCATAGAGAAAATGTAATGCATAATAATAATAAATGATTTATTATTTATTAAATTTAATAAATATCTGACTCTCTGTTTCCTAGAATCATGGATCCTTTACCATCATGATCTTTCACAAGATAGTTTAAAACTTACAGGGTAGAAACCCATATAATTTTTTCAACTAATTCACTTCATGAGACTACTAATGCGTCGTTGGACTTAAAATAAATGGCCCCAACGCATGTAAAAACTATCCTAATCATTACTCGTATATAGAAAAAATAGATCTGACTCATAAACAATGTTCCTTATCAAAAACTCATACTCATTAAAGGCTATATACTTATTAATAATCATTTTTTAATGAAATGAATGTCAATGTAAACACCGTAGGTAAAAATGATATATGGTTTAGGAAATGATCAAATAAATTATGTATTATTATAGTTATTTAAGAGAAATAAGAATTTTAATTGAAAATAATTTCAATAAAGTTATTGTTGTTGGAGAAACATAACAGTCACAAAAGAATATGATATTGTATAATATGTTTATCAACATAGTAATTTTCATGTATAATCCCCTGGGATGAGATTATTAAAATAGAGACATAAAATAACATGAAGGATAAATGATTCATGAAATTAAATGTCAAAGGGGATTTATATACATAACATAAACATGAATAAGAGCATAATAAAATATAAATCTCAATAGAATTTAAAATAAGACTAAATCAATTACATTACACTTCCTTTTTGTTTAATTATCATTAACCTGTATTATAGTGGTTTAATTTTTTTTTAAAATTAAACCGAAACCATATTAATATTTATACTAACATATAGGATCCTATTATAATATCATATCACTCATTTGTTGATAATATTTATTTGTTTTAATTGTTTTTTATGATAATATATATTTTTGAAGTATGTTATGACATGTTATTTTTTGGTCCTCTTACTTGGATCATTATTTGATCATATAAAGATTGAAATAATTTGTAGTATCCTATATACTCAGTATATGTTTATTCATAGTAATCCATAAAATGTAGTGAATGAAAATCAAATTCACCATTCGTGGGGACGATAGGTCGTACATACACATGAACAATGCTTCCAATTTCTCGTCATATTAAATAATGAAAAATAAATGATATATGTATGTATATTATAATTCTAGTATAATTATATATGTGATTTATATTACATATTTTTATTATAAAAATTCATTATACTTTTCATTTACAATGTGAATGAATCAAATCGCTTCGTGATGTGGATGTCCATCATACACATAAATGACATTACATATTCCCAAAAAATGTGAATTATGAATTTATCTATTATATAATAATTATAAAAGATTAAATAGAAAAAATATATTTTAAACAGAATATATAAACATTACTTACATCATTATTCCCAAACCTAGTAGGTGGTAATGAAAAAAACCAACGACATTGTTTCATGAGATGACAGTCTGCTATCCATAATAACTATGATTTATTAACCCATTTGATGGATGTGTGTGAAGATTTAGGTCATAACCTATACATAAAAACATTTCAGCATATTTTTTTTACATTATTTATTATAAAATAATTATAGATAAATAATTCATGGAGGAGTAGAGGGATATCCATAAAAACGATTTTGGAAACACATTATCTCAATTTTGTTATCCTCTTTAGGTTTTAACAAAATTCATTCGTAATTTGAATTTTTCCCATGATAATTCTTACAGTAATACGTGATGGATGTTGTAGAGTTTTTTTGGAATGTCTTCGGTGATCTTATTTGGTATGAGTGGTTTGAAGAATTGGGAGATATGGATTCATTTTATATGTGGGGTTAGTGGAACAGTCGAAAAAATTAGGATGAGGTAATTCTATCATCATTTTTACAAGGATATGTGGACTACAAAATTTACCAATATACATAATAGATTTAATAATGTATAAATATGTCTATCCAATGGGTGTTGGAAAAAATTCTAGCTTATTTTAACATTATAGTTAATGATTAGTTGGTTGGTAGACTAGTTTTCTCTGAATAACTGAAACTAATTTTATCTACATTCACTAATAATATTGGAAATAATTTGACCTTATTAGGAATTATAAATTATTTTCATTCCAAATATCCAAAATATTTCTCGAAATTGAAATAAGAGAAGGGCGAGAAATTAATTTAACATTAATCCTACATACGTGATTAAAAGTAAGGTTTTGAAATTTAAAATGTTCTAATGTATACAAAGTTATTATATATAAATTCTATATATAAAG
Source organism: Viscum album (assembly GCA_963277665.1). Classification (NCBI taxonomy): domain Eukaryota; kingdom Viridiplantae; phylum Streptophyta; class Magnoliopsida; order Santalales; family Viscaceae; genus Viscum; species Viscum album. The sequence goes on along the minus strand of OY728121.1, from coordinate 1,033,952,386 downwards.
AATTAAATGAAAATAAAAATTGATTAATAAAGTTACTATTTATTTATTTTCTCTTTAAATAATGTAAATTTGCAATTTATCATTATAAATTATTTAGATGAATGTTAGTTTAAAATTTTAATTAATTATTTTTCATTGTACATAAAAAAATGAAACATCTAAGAAAAAAATTGAATGTTTAACCAAAGTTAATATTCAGATTAAATTTTCAAAAATAATGTTTAATTTTTTGGAATAATAAATATACCTATTTAAATATATGGAGTGTAAAAATGTTATCCATTAAAATGCGGAAAAATGTATTTTATAATAATATAGACTACTTATGCATAAAATTGGATTTGTCCCTATCTTATTCCCATGAAATAAATTATGTGGAATAAAAAATATTGAATATATAATAAATAAATTTCATCATGATCATTCAATATTACCTATTAATTTAATTTATTATTATAAAATTCTATTGAGTTTATAAAAATTACTTCTAATAAAAACTTATCCATTAAATTCAATTTTTTGTATTTTAATTTTGAATTAATAATTATCCAATGCACTCAACAATGTAATTTCATAAGTTAGTAGTTTATCTTCATAACCATAAATTTAATTGATATGGGATAAATGTTATTTTATAAAATATTATTAATAGTATTTGGTAAATCTCAGTCTTGATACACAATCCATTGAATGATTTCATTGTTTTTTGTAATATATGTTCAATCCATATTTCATTCATAAAAAACTATCATTAAATTTAAAATTGTTCTCAAATTAATATATGGTAACATATTTTTGTGTTGTAATAAATATTTTAATGTCAATATATACATGATTGTAAAATAATATATTAGATGATCATGTAACGATATTAAATGTATTTAAGTAAATATTATTACTATACTATATTGGTCTCATATTTAAAATGAAATATAATATGTATCAAAACATATACCATATTCTTGGTATTTTTATATGAAAAAATTAATATTCGGGATGTAATATGGTGAAAGATAAAATATATGGTGTCATTTTTTTGGAACCGAATTATCTATGGGACAATATTCAAATTTATGGTTGAGATAAACTCTTTGGGGTTGACAGAGATGAAAATGAATCTCGAAAAAATGAGGCTAATTGGTGGGAAAGGCGAAAGTTTGAATTTTTTTATTTTTTTACAATGATTGATATGATTTTATATTATTCCCAATGCTATTTCACATTACCTCAGATATTTATGGTTAAAATCATAATTTTTTTAGATAAAGGAAAGGAAAATTCTTTTTTCTGATTTATTCTGTTCATAAATGAATATAAATTTTTCTTATATTAATTAATTTCAATATTTAGTAGCTTGATATTTTTTACACTAGAATTATATCCATGTTTTTAACTATATTTTTTCACATTATTGGATCATCATATCTCTCCCTATACATGGTTATATTATATAATATTTAAAAAAATGTTTAGTGGTACATATCTATGGATTATATATATGTGTGTGGATGATAGTGAATTGATTTTAAATCACTTGAGCATTTAAAAAATCCATTTTTGTTTTTCCAAATTGTTTAGGGGTGGAATATAATTAAGGTAAAATTTGATATATGTTCTCACACATAGTTAAAAAAAATTTAATAACCTGATTTTTTAAAATAACCATATGTTTAATTGTGTTTATGAAATGAAAAATAGAGTTAAAATGAACCCCAACATATTAGTATTCAAATATGTCCTTTATAAACTAGATGTTAAATTAGAGGGTATAAATATAATAAAAAAGATTATGAAATAAATATAAAGGACCTATTCAAAAAATATTAATTAATTTTTTCTTCAGAAATATGTACTCAATTTTCAGTAAGGTTATTTAATATTTTATAAATGTGCTTTCTTAAAAAAAATTTATATTTTTTTGATAAACTGTTATAATTAATTTCTATAACTTAAATAAATATTTTTTCGAAATATAATTCCACTTTTATATCATCATATCAAAATTTCTATAGTTTGATGTATATATATTTTTCAAAAATGATTTATTTATTTGGAATGTAGAAAAATGCGTTTCTTTTTTGAAAATGGTAGTTCTGTTAGAAGAATTTAAAAATTTAAATTTTCATTTAAAATGATTATGAAGAAATTATTCCTATAAAGTTATTAATATTTCAATTTAGTTCATTTTATCCAATTTTCATATTTATTTTCTGTGTAAAAACATTTTGATAGAGAAAATGTCATTTTTTAGTAAATATGCTTTTGGTTGCATTTTGAGTATTGATATTGAATAAAATTCTTCCACATATAGTTAATTAGCATGATAATTTTTATTAAATTTTTGGAATATAGAGGATTAACTTTGACAAATATACACATTCTATATTTGGTAAATATGAATAGTGACTATGCTAAAATCCATCATCTCAATAAACATTAATTCGAGCTACTTTGGGATAAAACTAAGTGAGAACACTGTAATTTTTCATTATGTTTATTATTTTGAGATTTTAATTATATAATTATATTTGTATACTTGAAAATGATTTTTTTAAATAAAAATATATATCATGAAATTAAACATATAATATTTAATGTAATGAAAATTACCAAATATCACTTTCTATGAATTAAATTTTTGATATGTGACCACATTTTGACAAATAAATGATATGAACGAAAATAAATACTTATACTAAAGTTAATGAAATTATTTTCATGATATGTATTCATTTATATTATAACTAAATAATATAATTTCCTTTAATTTGTCTACAATGCTAATATAAAATTTATTTTATTAATAAAAAATGAAACAAAAGATTTTAAAAATATTTAATTTGATATAATATGTTTTGTTTAATTAATCCCATGACCTTTATATATTAGTATAATATATTGCGTATTTTTTAATTTATTATATTCTAACTAATCTTTTTTATTTTTGTATTTATTATCATATGAAATGAATAGTGTCAAATTTTACATTAAAATACATTATTGAAATAATAATTTATAAAATTATCTAAAATTCATTAAATTATTATCATATAGTGAATATGATATGGTTTAAAATATAATAAATTATCCATTTATTAGGAACATTACCATTTATATAAATATTATTAAAACTTTAATATTAAATAATTTTTTATCATATTTAAGATGATAAATACATAAAAAAGATGTTATTAAAAAACATAAGGATAAAAATGATATAAAACCTTGTAAAAATTAAAATTTATGATGTTATTTAAAAAATATAAACATTTTATTCTTATTCATTATCATTTTAATCAAATTTCCTTTTCAATATTTCTATTAAATTTAAATATTTTTATGTAATTCCGTACGTTCCCCTCCCCTAAATTATAAAAGGGAACCTCCTTCCACACTCTTTAGAAAACGGTGAGACCACTAGAAAAAAGTGAAAAAAAACATATTATCATAATTAATATAAAATTTATAGAGGTTATTTTCAATACAAAATACCCACTACAAAACCCTTTTAAAGAGATCTAAATTATGTCCTCCAAAGAAGGTCTCATTACCTTTAATAAGTCCTTCATTTTTATTTTTTCTTCTACTTACCCTTAATGATTACAATAATACTAATATTACAATCCCAATATAATAAATATATTTAAATTTAAGTATGATTTTTTAAAATATTATCAAATATCTTTTTTTTCATAAATAAGTTAAAACATCGGTAGTATGTACATACAGAATACCATCTCCACATTGAATTGAAATCCTTTTCTCAATATAACTTCACATAGATTTTTATAAATATGGAACTAAATATAATATATTATATTTTGGATAAAAATTTGAAATATTTATTTAAAATAATATATATATATTCTTTACAAGAAATCCATTGCAATACAAGAGCATCATTCATGCATACATGTAGACTACCACCTCCACAAAGCGACATGTTTTTTTTCTTTTACAATTCTCATGGATGGGAAAAATATATTTCATGAATATATTTGAATTATATTGTATAGTAATGATTATAGAAATGATAATTAGAATTTTTCATTCAATAGTTTCATCTATAAAAAAATGCATACAATAATCTTCTATACGTATGACCTATCATCTCCATGATCGGCGTAATAAATTTTACTATATATAAAATTTATGGGTGTCTAAAAATATTAATATAAGGATTTTATATGATATTAATATAATTAATTAAATTATTAATATTATTTAACCTTAATTAATTTACAAGGATAGAATCTACAAAATCAAATCAAACAAGATAAATTAAGCAGTTATCAAATGAAATAGTGATTTTAATGACAAAATATTAATTAATAGGAGATAATGTTTTATAAGTAAATAATATATGGTATGATATATATCTATATATATGGATATCTAAAATATTTACATTAAATATATATTTTTTTAATTTATTTTTTAAGATGTTTAAAGGATGTCGAACCCGGGGGAATAGTTTTCACATATCACATTTGATTCCGTGAGACTTATAATGTATTATTCACATTATACATTTATGTGGTGTGTATACTAAGACTCTAATATTTTATATCATGAATATATTTATATTAATTTTATATAATATTTTTATTTTATTTTATTCCTTTCACTGGTCTTATAATTCAAAAGTTACCAAAATGTTAAGGTATTATTTCAAAATATTATTAATAATCATGATTTTTTATATTTAAGTCTCCTATAGTGAATATTTGAACTCCATATCTACATTTTCTATATATGATATAAAAAATATAGTTACTATTATCTTAATATTTTTAAATATAATTTTCACCCATGATGGAATTCTAGAAAATGTTATAAATTGAAATATCCTATAGTTTTATGAATGATGTACATTTTACCCTTTTACAATAGTGTGGAATGAAATATTTTTAACTTATAAAAAATCAATTTGAATTTTCTATAATCTTGAATAATCATTTAATTTAATATTCATTTACTGTTGATGGTTTAAGATTATGATTATTTATTGGGTAAATTATTATCATTTACTATAATAGTTTCAATAAAAGTGTATATTATAATTAAGATTGAACCATTTCATATGTAAAATACAATGGAATTAATAATAGATGGGAGGGGTCCACTATATCTTCTGGATCTTTTGATAGGTTTCATTAGATTTGGTTATGGATGAGGGATTACCCATTTTTGAATATTTCATGAAATAAGGCTATGGTAGATTTTTCCAATGTCTTAGATGAGGCCCATATAGTACTATTTGGATATTTGAAATTATTCATTTTGTCACTTTGAAATTAGTTATTAATGTCATAGGGATTATTTAATTTTTTATAATAACAATGTATAAGTTTCTATATTTTGAGATTATATATATGGAAATATTATATCATAATTTATTCATTAAAAATTATTTATTCCACATCGAGCATATACTATATTCAAACTCTAACAATGAATATAATTTCACCACATTCTTTTTTTTCATTCCCCTAGATACGAGGAAGTATTTTATGATTGATATTCTTGGATATACTAATGGGGAAAATGGTGCTCTCATATAAAATAATATATTATATTTTAAATTTGTAAATTTAATGTAAGACTCTTTTATGTTAGTAGTTCACACATACTACTAAACTATTTTTTCATTTTCGATTCAATTTCTTGTAATAAGTGAAAATTTAATAATCTTTCCATAGGATCTAGGATACTGGAATTTGGGTGATTATAGTTGGAATCATATCATGTGTAGTGGAAACCTTGGTAACAATAATTTGAAAAAAAATATTAGGAGACATAACCCTTTGACCATATTAAGGATAATATCTTATTTTTAACGTAGAGAATATGTGGTTTCCCATTATGAATATTATTGTTTAAACTATGATTTTTTTGAATCAATAAATGTTTGGAAATAGAATGAACCATGTAAATGACGATCATGATTGATAATGTGGTGATTATAAGAAAAAAATTGGATGTTGACAGGATTGAAAGGTATTATGATTATTCCGAATAAATTATACTGATTTGTGATTAAGAACAAAAAAAATTAACCAACAATTGGATTCAACTAAAAATATAATGGCTTATCTTTCTAACTTATTAAGAAGTGGAGACCATGTAGGAAATAATATATAATTTAAATCATTTTATATAAGTTTATAGAGACACCCATGTGAAGGTCTCAAAGGGAGGGAAAGATTTTTTTCCTTTTGGAAATAATGGTCATAGAGAGAAAACATTATAGTGGAGTTCAAGGTGTTATGTGTTAGGAATGTAGGAATTAACTATGTCAATGAACTAATCAGATGTTGAACTCGTATATCAACTAATTTCCATTGATATCCTAATCATTGAAGAGGAATGAATGATGTTCTTTTTCATTGGAATTTGTGAAATATATTACAAAAGTGTTATTTCAATGATATTCAGGTTAAAATAATAATAAAATATATTAGGGTTATTCGATATAAGTTTTTACTTATGTTTTTATTTTGATCATGTTGAATGGTATGATGACCAAGAAAAATGTTATATTGGCATGTTGATACTTTTGAGAATACATGAATGAGGTAAAAATGACCCTTAATATGTTCACAATGTTGAGATAATTTTGATTAATTTGGATAATGGGAATTTTAAATTGATGAAGATAATTTGATAGTATTAGTGACAATGGAAATGGTTAGTGATTTGATTATAATTTAATTCATTATAGTGTTCACCACATGTTTTATTTATATTTTATTAGATAAGGTAAGAAGAGAGTAATTTCATTGAGGTGTGCATGATTCTGTTAAGGATTTATTATTGTTCGAGGTTAATGAATTATTTATAATATTTCATATTATTTTCTAATGATATTGGTTATGGTAAATATTTTGAGTCCAAATGAATGACTTATGGATCTTATGATTCATTAAACGACTATTTTACCACTTAACTCATAAAAATTTCATCTACCGTATCCATTTCCTAAAGCAAGAGATGATGTGGAAATTGATCGATACACAACAAAAGGATGAGATTATGCATTTTTAATGTAAATAAGACAAATATTTTGTTTCTCTAGTATATTATATTGACATTAAATGAATCCATCGACATTAATAAATAGACCATGAAATAAAAAAGTTGACTTTTTTTAATTTTCATATTAATAAATCAATGGTGTTTTAACCCATCATAGATTTATGTTATTGTGATAGTAATCATTTTGTATGTACATATTATCTATCAATATATATTAGATATTAGAAAATATATATCTCTTCCATATTCACATTTTCACTTCCCTAAAATTTAATCCTATTCAAAAACATAGTTTTTTATGACCTTCATATGTATTTTTCTATCCTTTTAAGAAGACGTTTTGTTAACACTTTTTTCGACTTGGGATTACCAAAAAAGGAAATTTCAAATTTCAAACCCTTTATTTGAATTAAAAGTTCAAATGGAATGTGATTGACTAATTTAGTGGGGGGGGGGGGTTAATGTAACACTCATATATTTTAAAAAAACATTATTTTTTATATCATATACAATACACAATAGGTAGAAAAATTAAGCACCAACATATTATTAATTAAATATGGATATTATGAGCATGAAATTAATTCATTGGTTATGAATAGTATTTAAAAATTATGAAATATATAATTAAACTAATCAATATAAATTCACTAATTAATGCATTGGAAATATGTACTCAATACTACTTTCTGTTATTTTATGCTTCAAAATACATATTCATCAAAAAGTATTTTCTATCTTTTTATGAAGAAATATTATATTTTTTTTAATAATTAAATACATTTTATTTTATTAGAATAGTATTATTTTTTAATTCATCATATGATTAAATGTTAAGGGTCAATTTTTTATAATTTCCATAAAATAAGGATTGTATAGTGAATAATAAAAATTATCCCTTTTTATTAGAAACTATATTTTTGTTTCTTGCATTTATAGATACCATTTTTAAAAAAAAATATTTTAGACTAAAATTATTCAAATTATATTATTATTAATTCAATAATGTATATCGGAATAATTTTTATAATTGAATTTACTATAAAAACATTTTTATACATAAAAAACAAATTTTATGATAAACTTTTTTTTTGGGTTTTGTGATTTAATTATAATTTAAAATTATCAAATTATAGGTATTTAATTTGTTATAATGGGTTCCATATTCTAAATCAGAAATGTCTAGTTAGGTAAATAGGCATCTTATTTTGCTTGTATGATTAATTACTATATGATAATTTATCACGTTGGTAAATGGTAAATCAAGTTTACCTCGGATAAAACATTGTGATATAGGCATAATTTTTCATCATACATCTTATTTTAATAATTTATGTTGAACCTAATTACATTATTCTTCTTATTCGTTTGTTTAATGGACACATATCCAGGAAAATTACCATTATAATATTTAATCCAAAGAGTATTAAAAAGTGTTTCTCTCTTAGTTTTTAATTACAAATATTTATCCACAGATGAATAATGAATAATATGAATCAAAAAATATCCATATTGTGATTAATGAAAATATTTTAAAGATAAAATTTTATTTCCTATTTTTTTTAAATTATATAATTACATAAAATTCTTTTTAATTACCAACACAATATTTATTATATTACCATAAAAATATGATAAGTAAATTTAAAAATATGAAAGGGTTATAATTTTAATTATTTTATGTTTACAAAGAGTTTTATAAATATATATAAAATATTGGGTAAGGGTTAAATTATTATAATTGAATTCCCCATTGTATTGAAGTATAAAATTTCAATTTAAGTGAGTTGTGTAAAATTGGAATTTTGAATAAATAATCAAAATAATAATTTATTAAATTATATAAAATTTATATGGATAATATTTTTTTCATGTTAATTTAATATGGTTCCATAAATATTTCAGGTTCCATTTATTATCCACCGTTCCATTCATATAATCATCATTAGCATGTTTTGATTAAAATATTGGCTATCATATTTAAGGTCAAATATAATTTTACAAGAGGTTTTTCAAAAATATAAGTATTAGAATTATATAAAAAATTGTATAATGTTAATTTAATTTTCTTATGTCAACCAAAAACACTTTTTATTCTAATTAAATTACATTTTAATCATTGGATCTAAAATATTTGTATTATATTGTAAATTTTAATGAAATTCGAAAAGTTCAATTCCACTCTATTATACAAGGGAACCTCATATATCACTTCTTAAACAAATATTGACAAATTATATTTACCAAAAAATCATCATTACCCATAATAAAATCATTATCCATGTTTTATAGGATCTTTTTATTCAAACATTCTAACTCTAAATCTATTAAGAATAGATATATAGGAAGGATACCGATGAATAAGTAATTCACATTAGCAGTTCCATCAATATTATTTGAGTTTGTACATCATTTTATAGTTTTTTAAATATCCTATGATAAAATAAATTGAATTAAATATATTAATATACATTTTATGATTATGGTAAAACCATATTCTATCACTTTTCGATCTTACTAAAAGTGAAAACATGGCATGTGTGTACGTACAACTTACAATATCTACATAGAAATATAATTAATTTTTCATCACCATTTCACATGGATTTTTATAAGGATCAAAATAATATTTATTTATGATATTTATGGAATTTATTCACGTTTATAATCAATAATAAATATATTCTTTCTATATAGTCTGTTTGAATTCAATTGTGTCTCTCATGTGTATGTATAGACTATCACCTCCACGAACAATGAGTATTTTCTTATTTTATATTTTTAAATAATTTTAATTAGTATTTATTTGACTAATATATATGATTTATAGGGTATAATAAAGATTCTATTAATTTTAATTATTATTTATCATTCTTTTGATCCTCCAAATCAAAAATTAAATTAGCATTCATGTGTTTGTTCGACCTACAGTCTCCATGAATTGTGTAATTAATATTTCTATCTATTACTCATATAGATGAAACTAATTAGAAATATAATTAATATATAATAGTTTCAAACATGTTTGATTGACGTTGACTCATAGGTAAGGTTTTTTGCATCTCACATTTTTTAGTGGGAATTATTTTGTATTCAAAACATTATTATTTTAGGTGGTCTATATAATGACCCATTGAGTTTTTATACAGTTGATCTCTATATCTCCATTGTATTTAAAAGATTCATTTTAAAATTTTTCATTTTACAAGTATTACTATTCAAAAGAAACCAATGATGTACGAGTTCATTTCATAATATCATCAATATTTGAAATTTTTTAAATTTATGTCTCCTGTAGGGAATATTTTTCTTCCATATACATGTTTTAAAAACAATTTGTCATATTTTTTTTTTGAATATTCTCTAATTATTATTAATAGTCATTATCATTCATGTTTAACATTTTCAAAATGGTTTAAATGGAATTTTCAATTCATTTTCTAAATACGGTAATTTTAATCCATTTTTACAATATTATGAAAATAATGTCTTTAATCATATTGAATATGAATAGTTTTTCTACCCATATTTAATAATTTATTACATGAATCATTGTTTACATATTTAAATTTTCTAAAAAAATTATTTTTATCATACTTATAAAGCTATATATTTTAAAATGATATTTTTAAATGTTAAAATGTTATTTTACTCAATAATGGTTTTAATCATATCATTATTGAAATTATATTTATCATAAAAGAACCACTAATTTACTTTCAATCCACTGAGTCTATGCTAGAACTGTAAATTTCTTATTATTTATCTTGATGGATGATGACCAGTTTGACTGGGGATGTACATATTTTGATACCATTTTCGATATTAATTTTTATGGTTTATATATATGTTTATTGATTAGGTAAAATATTAACATTTATATAAAATAATAAATAAATAAATAAATTTATTTCTATTATGGTTCACCCCTTTGATGTGAGGAATTCATTAGACAAAATATGTGATGGAAGGGTCCTGTTATAGCCCCTTGATACATCTATAGGTATCATGAGAAAACCCATCTTATTTTTCTACTGAGACCTTACAAAATTATTTATATGCCATGTCCTATGGAGTTGAAAAAATATTTAAACCTCTTACCCAATGTCCCGATGATTTTTTTTATATGTCCGTCATTTTACATTTAATCATTATGAAATAAGTTTTTAATGTCCACTGGATTATTTAATTTTTTATGTTATCCATGTATAAGCCTCTAATTTATGATATTCTTATTTCAAATTATTTTAACTATATTTAACCATTCCTATTTATTTATAGAATATTTAGCTTCTACTATATGCATAACTTCACTGGGAAATTGATCTAAAATCATTCATATCATTTTATTTTCACAAAATACAATGAAGTGTTTTATTAATGATTTGATAGGACATGTTAAATGCGATAATGTGGGTCCAAAACAAAATATAATGGGGCCTTTTATATATTAAATTATTTTGTGAAATTGAGGAATATATATAGTTAACTAAGAATATAATACACTTCAGTTCATTGGGATGTGGTTTTTTTGTATCTTGTTCATATTAAATTAACTAACTAATGGATCTAGGATATTTGATTCACGTTTATTAAAAAATTTGATATGGTAGTGAATACAACTAGATTAAACATCACAATTATTATTAACATATTATGAAATATGAATTGATATCTAATTCGATCATTTATCAACTAATTAGAAGAAGTTTGAACCATTTTTATAATTCAAATATAACTAAAAATATTAAACAAAACCATGAACCAATGTTCTCTCATATCATTTGGAATTTTTTATTTTTTGAATTATGTCATATTTTTGAAAATAATAATTCATCGATACACTCCCTTTTTACTATATATGGAAATTGATTTTTTCAACCCTAACTAGAGACAATATGTGGTTTCCACTATAGTATATTTAATGTTACCATTAGTTTTAATATCGTTTTGAAAACTATAACAGCTCTTTGAACAACATATATCCATTTTTGAGGAGTTTGTTCAAAAACATAAAATAAATAAATTTCCTATCCAACTATATTAGTTATATTTTCATTCATCTCTAAGTATAGGTTGAGTGAAATTTTCAATGAAAAATTAGTGACCTATGAAGAAATTGAAAATTGAAAAAATATTTTTAAACAATTACATAATCAATATATAGTGGAGAACATAATGTTCAATTTAAATTTATAAAAATGTACGATAACTCAAATTGAATTATATAGAACTATTTTGAACGCCCATAATTTTAATTAGAATAAAATAATTTCTATGTTATATTGGAAAAATGTGTTTTAAATAATTAAATCCTAATAAATATTGATATTATTACTAGGTTAAGTATATATGTACCCCCTAAAAAATATCAATTTCTTATCCTTATTATATACCACACTCAACAAAATATGAGTAACTAAATGTTCAGTCAAATGGATATCCTTTCAATTCTATTTAGATATATAATCAATGGAGTTTTTGTAAAACCTTCATCCTATAGAGTTAAATGAATAGGATGACCATTAGTAGATATTAATCCATAAATCACTAGTTGAATCTAAAAGACTAATACATTATAAAACTCAAAATTCAAAATAATTTTATGAAAGTGGTAATTGTAACAGAGGATTGCATGAGGTAAAATCTATATAATCACACAATATAGTGTTGATACATGATGCACTAACATAAATTACAAGAAAAATGAATCTTTAGAAATCATGTGGGAAACAATCACTATTAAAGGCATTTGGCATATAATATTCTCCGAGACATTATACTAATCATCACGTTTAATTGTATAAATTTGATAGTATTAAAAAATACCTAGGTAAAGGAAATTTTAAAATCATTATAAAACATTTAGATACACAATCCAAGATTAATATAGATTTGGGAATTAAAAAAATTGGGGATACAAACATTTCACCATTAATATCAAAAACCTAAAAAATTTAAAAAACCATACATGCATCCCTATAAAAAAATTCTTTCAAACAACCATCCTTTTAGTAAGATAATCCCATTTAGTGTCTGTCAACATGTTCGTAACCACCAACGTGGAACGAAAAAATCAATCTGGTTGAAGAGTTGAGAGACAATGTACATTAAATAAGTAATAATTCTAAAATAATTATTGAATAAATGAATATAATATATTATAATTTCAATCATAACCAATTCCAATCATCAAAGTTAATATGATTTTGGAAACAAATAGGACTGGAAAATATATTGATCCTTATACTATATATGATTTTGAGAAGAACCATCCCATCAGTATGAATTAGGAAGAACATTAATATGTAACGATATTTAAAAAATACCCTAGGAAAAAATACCAAGAATATGAGTAAAATAATCCTGGTCAGTTTAATAAGAAATCAAAAACACCGTTACAAAATGAAATTTAATAAAAAATATATTTTTATAAGGATCAGTCATTAATAATTACATATTATATTTATTTTGAACTAGAATTCACATTCTTAAAATTTACAATATCATTTTATTTTATAATACTATAGAATTAGGACATCTGTTTCTTAGAAAATCCAAAAATTAAAAGTGGTCACTTATTCTCTGCATCCATTTTCACTAAAAAAATTGTTTATAATAAAACAAGGTTTCTTTTGATGAAAATTATTCATGACATTTACACGAAATCATTATTCCATTACCCTTCCATAATCCATATGAATTTGTTTTAAACGTTGGATGAGAAAGAGAAAGTTAATTAAGGGAAATAAAAAAATTATAACAATTAATCCTTCAAAAATATATAATGTTCCATTTTTTTGATAAACACATACCTTTTCATCCAAAAGGGAATACATATTCCCCTATAAAAGATTAGTATCTTAACTTTTGGAATAAATGGATTTTGATTAAATGATATTAGAAATCACAGAAAATTATTATAGGTTCCTTGGGGTATCATTACGATGTCACACTTACAATTACTCTTCCTATCACACTTTCAAATGGAATAACCATACATTCAACTTTCACCACCAGTGAACCCAATACATTAAAGATCTATATGGGAACGACCATCCAGGAATCTATAGAGGGCTCACCCGTTATCTATAATGGGGCTAAAACATTCATAAATAATTACCAAGGACTTTATCAGGAATATAACCATTAAAAATTTTATTAAAACCATGTGAAAAAAACATTAGGAAATAAAAAATCCCAATTTATTCTGAAAATCACATTTAAAATCTAAATAATTATCTCATAATAATGAAACTATTTTATTTAAAAATGAGTTTCAAAAATATAAAGGAAATGTAAATAATTGAGGAACAATTATGGTGGGGAAATCATCAAATGTATAATATATTTTAAAAAAATATTCATTTTTACATTTTTAAAGTGATTTGAAACAGGAAAATTAAAATAGGGTATTTAAAAAGTGTACATTTCCATGAGTATAACTTGTCACATATGTTTCATATATATCTAAATAATAAAAATATCTATATTTATATTTTATTAATATCTTATTTCAGGTTTATAATTTATTTTATATCACTTATTATAATTTTATATATAATTACATAATTAACTAAGATCAGTATATATACTATGTAGATATTTGGTTCAGAAGTCCAAATTGACCTTAGTAATTTTACTATAGTCATAAGATTACTGTTTCACCATATTAAAAATAAAAATAATAATGATATAAAAATAATATTTATATAAAAATTAATCTTTTAAATCCATACACTAAATATTATATTTATTTCATTTTTATTTTTATTTTTAATATGGTGAAACAGTAAGATTAATGTTTCACCATATTAAAAATAAAAATAACAATGAAATAAATATAATATTTATATAAAAATTAATCTTTTAAATCCATACACTAAATATTATTATTAATAATTAACTACATTACTATCCCAATACAATCTGGGATACCATCTGACCCGACACCCGACCTAGTCCTCGACATCACCCAAAGGGCGTTCTTGATCCCCATGGGCCGAAAACTAATACCGGGCATCATATATAAATCAGGTGGGAACAATTTCATAATAATAACAAGGATAAAATAAACAAACTTATCAAAATGAGCACAGAAGACAACCCGCAACTAAACATAAATAAATAAAAAACTGATCCAGATACAATTCAACTAAAAAATCTAAAGACTAAAACAAGAAAAAGGAAACTGAGAACAAAATAAAACTAAAAAAAGCTACAACTATCTACATGTGAAATCTTAGTCACCTCCAACAACAAGACTAAACCAGCTCCAACCATGAGCAGCTGAACAAAGACTCCTAAACTAATTTATATAGAAAACTATTTCAAAGAATGCCACATTAATGAAAAATAACTAAATTTTAGAACAACCAACCCAAACTACAATATTCTGATAAGAGGTGCAATGTAATTTAACTTCATTATTTCATATATTTTATGCTATGAAAAATACATTCGTTTATAAAACATCAAGCTGATATATTCGTCCATTTAGGTAAATGAATAATTAAACCTTTTAACTCGGTCTCTATGTGTAGTTTTTTTTTCAAAATTTATTTGTTGAAATCCCACATCATAAAAGGGGAAAACAAAAAATCAACATGAAAAGACTGAATGGGAATTATGGAGGAAATCGATAATAACACAGACTAAGATTCCATTTTAGAGAACATCTATTTAAATTTACAAAATGGATATATAAGGGGAAACTAACTCATAAGGACTGATATAGAGGGATAGAGAACATGATCATTGGAAATTTATCAATAAAAGCATCATAAATCTATGATAGGTTAAATGTACACTAATTTATATTTACAAAAAGAAATAATATAATATTTTTGTTTTAAAATGCCATTTCTAATGATGATAAATATATTTAATAATTATTCTATGATCATAATGAAATATAATTGAATGAAAAAAAAATTACATCCTTTAATAAATTTTCATGACAAACTCATCTTTTTCTCAAAAAAATTCATTCCTAATTCTAATTTTTCATTCTTGGGGAACTAGAATCAACTTCTATGGTTCAAAAAATACCCTAAATAATTTAAATCTATTCCTCCATATTTTTGAAATTTACCAAAAACATGGTTATTAAATGATTCGATAAATCTCTCAAAATTATAATCCAATATAATTAAAACATATTTGTTAATCACGAAAATTCAACAGTAGTACCCAATGATCCACATATATCATTCAAAAAATAACTATCCTTAAAATTCCTCACAATAAGCCATAATATTATTGAATCCAAAAATTAAAATTTATTTGATCACATTGTCTTGAATGATAAATTTTTTCCTTTGTCTCCAAATTATTAGAATTACTCATAATGTCACATAAAAAATGAGTAATTTTCTATATCACTTAACGTTAAAGATATGATATCCATTTCCATAAAATGGCCAAATCACCGTAAACCTATCATTAAAACATATATACAACAATAATATAATTAATCCTTTATTAAAAAATTGATATCCCTTAGTTCTATTTTTACCTTAATGTTATTGGGTTCTCAAAATAGTGAACATATTCCAAAATAACACTAATCACTTAATAACCAAATCAATAACAGATCCAATGGTAATATATTTGAAAAAAAATATGTTCAAAAATGGAAGTAAAATTAATTTAATAAATAAATCAAATTAAATAAATTTCATACTTACTATGGAATAACATAGGCTAGTTGAAGTCAATACACCCTTTCCTCCATTCATTTGTGATTTCAATCCCCATAGACTTGCAAGACTAGACAGGTTATCACCCATCTGAGGAGATGTACTTTTTCTAAAAATATATAAATATGAACCTTATAAAATTCATGAATTGTGATATTCATACTCAACAATGACCTTCATATATTCAAATTTTATTGAATAATAATAACCTAAATGGTTATCTCATACATGTTAATTTGCATCTCAAAATTAAATAACCCATATTTAACTGAAAATAAATTTTCCTTTAAACCCTAAAGGAAACAAATACCTTTATACATATTTCCCAAAAAAAATTATTTAATTATTCCTTAGATAACATATTCAATAAATATGATACTAAAATTGAGGGATATGTTACCATAAATGTCTATCAAAATACTCTTAATCATCTTATTCATCCACTATGTATAACATAAATTTGGGTTTCTACAGAATTGAATTTTAGATGATACTTAATAAATAAAATTAATTATGTTATTAATTAATATTTATATTACTACACTAGAAAAAATATAAATACATATTTTTATCTGAACCCTCATCTGATCGTAATTATAAACACCCGACCATAAGCCCTGCATATTCTATTATTTTTTAACTATAATTAACATTCGTTCAATTTGGAGAATACTTCTAGTTTAGTGTTTTAGTGAATTAAGGAAAAGAAAACAATTTAAATCTCATATATTACAATTTGACACTGTTAATAATTATATATTTTTCATACTAATGAATGGTTCTAAAAAACATTATTTCTTTTCATGACCAGTCATCCGAACTTTAAATGAAACATCTTATTTTACATTCCCCAACCTTGAACCATTTGGAAAATATATTCAAAAATTTTAAAAGAACTAAAATATAAATAAGGGAGATAAAAATAAAAATTATTGTTCATGTGAAAGACATTGAAACCCATAAATATAATTTTCATAAAATCATCGAATTTCGTTCGAAACGAGAATAACTTTTTTTAAAATATCATTATCTTAACTTTTGATATCAAATTATTTCATTTAAATATCATTATAAATTATATAATTCATTTTATTTTCCTTGGGACACAATTTACACTAAACTCATTTAATAATCATTATAAATGGAACAACCATATGGTTGACTTACACCTCAGAATAACCAAATGTATTGGAACATTATCTTAGTGTATGCTTCGTAAAACCTATAACTGGAACCACCATAAACTATAATGGAGATAAACCCATTATAAATAATTTACACGGAATAAATGATATATAAAACTATTTATTATTAATTTAAATCCCTACATCAAACACATATAGATACAAAAAACGCATTTCATGTAAAAATCATCTTTAAAATAATGAAGTCACACCCATTATATCAAAACCATATCCATTGAAAAGGAATTTCTAATGTTATAAGGGAAAATTAAAACATATAACAGACATGATAGATTGAAAATATTTTCATTTCATGTGTGATAAAATATTAATTCCATTTTTACATTATTAAAACAATTACATAATAACATTTAAAAATTGTTTGTAAAAGAATGTCCCTCAGATTGAGTCTGACTCATCATGTAGAATATTTATCTTCCATAATAATAAATTTTGGTTAATTTATAAATATTTGATAAAATTTATCGTTTTTTAATACCTTTTACATATAATATTATTATGTTATATATAAATAATTAATCAATTAATTTTACATTGGATATTTTGAAAATATTTATCTCATAACCCAAAAATAACTAGATTAATTTTACTAAATCCATTGAGGTAACTCTTTCACCATCTCTAGAAAAATATTAATTATATAATTATAAATTTTACTGATAAATAGATCATTTTAAAACTACTGATAAAAGTGAATATATATAATGAACTACAATGCAATCACAAAAACGGTTGGTCATTCGTACAGATGGGTAACATTTCCATTTTTCAATGATCCCTTTTAGGGGAAGGTAATTATTATATTATGTTTCGATAATGATAATAATATATTATATATCAATTTAAATATTAATATATATATATATATATATTCCATGTGATGTGCTGATGAAAAATGATCACACACTTTATGGATGATGTAGTCCACAAGAATGCTTCAATGATGTTATAAATTTTATTTACATGAAAAGGTAACAATTTAAATGTTTTATTTTATTTTAGTTGTGATATATATGTTATGAATATAATATATATAATTTTTTTCAATCATAATTAATATTTTTGAGATATGTGTAAGAATAATGAATTACATTGTTTCTTGAGGTGGTAGTCATATGTACACACGAACTACAAATGTTTTCCCATTTGATAGGTGTGTACATGTATATGGATCATTACAATAAAAAAAAACCTATATATATGTTAATGATATTTTTAAATATATTAACATTGATTAATAATGGTTGGGAATGTGGAAGACAAAATAGTACTAAAACATACAGATAAAAATTATACCCCTTCTTTGGATAACTCCTTTTATTGTCACCTTAAAACCTATAATATTGGGATTATTCATAAACCATGACCTATATAATAAGTTTATTTCATATTTAATGGATTTAATTTTTTACTCTATGAACCAAATTGGTTTCTATGTGTGAAAAAATCGGAAGAAGATGTACCCTTTTATAAGAAAGATGAGGGGTACAATTAGAAATTTGGAAAATAATAAATCTATATTAATTAATATTTAAATACAGATGTATCGAAAGAGACTAATATAGAATGAAATTTTATTATTTATCTTAATACCATCATAAAATAATAATTTCATGTTTTTTATCTATACCTTTATATTTTAGTTTTATCCTCAATTTGGCCCTTTTAACTTTTATTGTGAGAACATTGATAGTTACTCATTGAGGGTAAATAATGTTACTAGAAAATGAAAAAAAATACCAATAAATAGACCACAAATGAAAATTTAAGACATATCCTAATGACATTGAATTATTTTCAATTTCTATGAAATTTTTAAAATTTAATAAAATCTCTTTTTACTATAAAATAGAAATAATGTCAACATTATGAACTATTCTTTATATTGAATTTAGTAATATCAATTTAAAAAGGTTAAAATAAAATATTTTATTATATCCATAATAATAAAAGATGTATTTAAAATTAATCAATTACTTTAATTATCACAATTAATATTTAATTTAAATTTTGTAATATCATTTATTTTGTTTTTTCTATTAAATAGTTAATTACTGAATCAGTGTTTTGGAATAATTTAAGGTAAATATTTTTTCTAAAAATTTTATAAAACATTTACCATGATGAATTTAAATATTTTAGATTTAAAAATACTATTTATAGATGAACATATCCCCTAGATAACATCATTTTGGAAATATTACTCATATTGAAAAAAATGCTTAAAATATTTGAAATTTATTTAAATAAAACAGTCTAAATGTAATAATCTCATCCAAGCGGACACAAAATTTCATCAATTAGACATTAGGAATACAACAGTTCAGATATATTTATGAACCTATAACTTCTTATATGATACAAGCCTCTTTGAATTTGGTTTAGGTTCATAATTAAATCCTAATGTGACAACCAAATGAGGTTATGTGGGTTTCTGGATGTATGAGGATTGTTCAAAACCCATAAAAAGATTTTTTTGGAAAATAAGGTAGGTCTCTTGGTCATGAGAAATCATACCGGGAACGAAATAGTATTACTACTAAACATACGAGACCTTGTAAGATAGAATGAGGAGACTACATGAGTTTTAAACCCCTGTGGATGAAGGTGAACAGTTGTGCATGAACTCTAATATATTTGATAATGGGTTGAGAGAATATTATTGCAAGGATAGGAAAACTGTCTGAACTAACCATGTAGGGTGCCCCTCTATACACCTATGAAATATAAGCTTTTTCATGACCTGGCCAACCATACGACCATAATGTGCTACCTAGTATTTTGATGAAAAATTGACAATTTTCTCTTAAGTTATTTATAACCTGAGATATAATTATATTTTATTTACCCATGGATAGAATCCCAACGTGGTAGTTCCTTTAAAAAGAAAAAACATTGGATTTTAACACATTCTTCTATCCAAAATCGGAATTGAGTGTAGTTATTCTCATTAGATTCATGCTGGTGAGTAATCTGTTCCTTTTGTTCCATTATTATTTTAACATTCGATTGGAGAAGTAATTTAGGTTCCAGATAATATACCATAATTTTATGATTTTTGACCCATCTTTATTTTTTCCTGATCTAAGTAGATTAGTTATTTGATAATGTATGATCATCCCACTACCGACCGATGGTATGTGGTCTCATGCATTTCCTTGAAGGTCATGGTGTTTATATATATTTCATTGTGCCACATCCCTGATTTTATGACAAAAACCATTAAATTGAATTTATTCCTTATTTAAAATAGATAGGGATGACATATGTAATTAACAATACACATTTATAAATGATTTAGGGCGAAGGAACACAAATTTTAATAACACCTAGGGTGAGTTTCTTAATTAAATGGACACCATGGTTGGATTATGAGATGATCACTTTAGAGTTTTACATTACCCCTATTTATGGGTTGATAAATGATAAATTAGAATTGGAATTGGAATTTAATAATGTGATGAAATAGAATAAAATTACCCTAGTATATTTCCATTTATTTACTAAAATAACAATCTATTTCTTCTTATATTAATATGCCCATATGACATAATTATGATTCCTATTCTTTTAGGCTGATCACATGCTTGAGAAATCTTCTATGGTTAGGATAAATTGATTTAATCATGGTGGTGACCATTTAAATAATTTAATTATGTTGGTAATATGTTTCTATATTCCATAGGGGAAAATGGGATTATATAATAATTCTATAGATGATATCAATTGGATATTTCCATAAATTTTCCCGAGTGACATTTGGACTCCCTAGTAGACTACCATGGATGGACATATGGGGATAATTTTCAGACACACAATTGATATGTGTACTCCTTCTTTATTTCTATGGATGGAATGAAGTGAAGGATTCAATATATGCTATTGGTGAGACTAGGGATCTCTTAGTGGACCATTATGGAAGGAATAAAATGGTGTTGATGTTATACAAAACCTATAGAGATACATGGGTTCTGATAATGATCACCATGGATGAGCTTATAGGGTCTATGGTTTGTGTTCTATATGGTGTCATACCCCAATTACAAGAACTTAATTCCAAGGATGGGATCATGTTGTTTATAGATAAATTAAGGAAATACTTTATATGATGTATTTTCCAATCCAAAGCACAACCTTGGATTTGATTAGTTCATTTCTCTATATTAATGGCCTAGATAGGAACCTCGTGATCATTTATTATTATGGGGTTTAATGGTATTTGTGACATGTTCCAATATATTATTATAATTTTGATGTTGGAATAACTATTTTTTAGATTCCTTCCAGCTACGGCCTAATTAGGTTGAATAGGTTTGGGTGTCCAATCCAAAAATGATGTGGTGGAGGCTATGTTACCCACTAGGATTGGGGCACCAATCTATGGGATTTTAGTTATCGATGTCATAATTTTGTATCATAGTTTCATTTTTTTCTTTATTATTTTGAGAAAAAATAAACGGGACATGATGGGGTAGAATTTGGTAATTATTTTTACTTGGGAGTTACTGACTCATCTATGGGAACAATACAAATTTCATTAAATGGAAATTTATGTATTCTTGACTTTGACTATTATAATTGATTTAATTCCACCATTGGGTGATTCAGGTAAAGTTTGATGTGATTATTGATAAAATTGTGGGTTTTATTTTGTTTTTACTAGATGATATGAGTATATTCCATACCATGTGTAGTTCTAGGAACTTGTTAAAATTTACTTGAAACAATCTATTCCTTACCATATGGGTTTCATTACATGGTTTCAAGATGTTGTGGTATGATCCTTGATAGATATAACTTCTATTGTGTTAGAGATCCTTTTTTAAGAATTGAAAAACATGCTTGGTACAAAGAGTTCCTATCGTAAACTAAGAACTGTTTTCCTAATTAGGCTATGATAGAAACTGTAAGTAGCCAATTGTTCTACATGGAGTAATTAATCAAGAATCACATGGAATAAAATGTGTTATTTTTTAGATTGGGTGGAAGCCATATTTTGGTTCATTAGGAAAATAGACATTATTATTTGGTAGTGATGACCAACTTTTTCAAACCATTTAAAATGGAATGTGAAATGATTGCCAAAAATTAATGGGAATTTAAATTATTAAATAACGAACATGTCCAAGGCTAGACTACAGTAGGGGGTAGAATGTAGTATCTTTTGTTTTCTTATCATCTATTAGTCACCCCGAACTAACTCAAGGATTACGTATAGGGGTTTTATAATTTATATGATGACTTTTACGTATCTTATATTATTATCTACACTTTTATGGGTTTTTGAATCTTATTATCATTAATCGCTTTGTCATTTATAGAGATATGCTACTGCGATATCCTCCACTCACACACCAGGAGGGTGGAAGATACCCTTCTCTGGATGTGGTCATCCATGTTATTCCACTAGATCCTATCATGTATAATGACGAGGAACTTGTGATTGTATCATAAATAGGTAAAATGGAAATGTTCTATGAAATCATTAGGCATTTCATGAAGACTCTTCAGGGACCACCAAGACAAGCCCTCACCATTGAGGAGTTGATGTGTGATTTCTAGCCACAATATATTCCCACATATTTAGGGGATGTTATGATAAAATATATTGATTCATGGATATAGGCCATGACATATATCTTTAAGCACCTCTCAACACCTCCTGGGAGGAGGGTAATGCACGCTACTTATATGATACGTTATTTCACGTAGAGATTTTGGAATGTCATTACTAATACGGATTGTCATCAGGATATTTCATGGAAGGATTTTAAAATTTCATCATATGATTAAATATATACCATGATGTTTAGGGATGATAAATCCCAATATATAATGAACATAGAGTAGGAATATTATCATTTTTGGATTATTTTTACCATCTTATAGAAATATAGTGCTTTACACCTATTCTATTGGATAAAGTTTATTTAAATACCAATGATTTGAGGATGGCATAATGTTTGAAATTTTATCTTAGGTGATTGAATTTTGGCTTACTAGAATTTTTGGAAGAGTGAATCAGGATTTTATCAATGAGTGTATCTTGAGATAGGTGTTGGTGCATACAAAGGAGGTCCAACAACTAGACTTGGAACTACATCGAACATCAGTAGTACACATCTTCTAGTGCTTTTATGTGGTGATATTTGTTTCCAAATAACATACTCTGGCATCCTGGTGTTCTTCCACCAGTCCAGTAGAATATTTAATATGAGACCATAGTGCACAAGATACCCTATCTAGTGGAAATCATGTAGAATGATGGGAAATATACAATTATTAAGATAAACTTTTCCTCTAATAGATAGTGAGAGTGGGTTTTCATAGATTCCGCATATAGAATAAGGTTTAGAAAAATATCATCAAGTAATGATATAGAGTATAGCTAACTGACCAGGACAATGTGGTGCACATGGATGTGGTTTTTAGACCCAGGATTTATATCGATATTGGATAGGATCCATTTAGTGTATCTAGGTTGTATCACATAGTCGTGGGTCATGAAAAATATATGTAGACAAGGAAACACATGAGGAGAAGAATACCAACACTATAATTTTAGATTTACTACTAAAATTCCTTATATATTATCTAATTATCATTTTGATATAGTTTCTTCTTCTAGATTTATATCTAGGAATTTTGTGGAGATCCTTGGGATCAATGTTTTTTTCTGATCGAATTAGGACAACTGATACTCTGTTGGGAATTTCAATAGACGATGTAAATCAGTGAAGGGATTCTCCCCCTGTGATTGGTGGGTTTCACTTTGTAATGGATAATTTTATCTCAAGATTACAATTTTTTACATCATTATCTGGATGGATTTGTTGGTTCCCTTTCAGGTTTGAATTGATTTATATCATCTAATGGTGAACTTCTCCTCACTATAGTGTGGAGAGTCTAGTCACTAGGAAAAATGGGATATACAATCATAATGATCTTTACTAGAGCATCATGGGATTTGTGGGATAATTTCCAAAATTGTGAATTTATACATATGTGATTAGGGAACACATAATGTAGTTAGTCTGTGTTTTATGTAATTTTTGAAGCCTACGGGAAATGAATTCCTCTTTATCCTACGGGCCATGTAATACTTATTCCTACGAGCCTTGTAAGGGTTCAACCTCACCCCTTGAAAGGTGGATTATAAAAATCAATAAACAATTACGGCCTTCTGGCCATTGGATAGATGGTATAGTCTATATTATTATATGTATATGATTTCTTTTATCACAAACAATCAAGTAGTTCTAATGGAACTAATGAGCTGATTTTTCCATCCTTATCTGGATTCATTTTTCATGGTTTTTGTCGATGATAAATTCATGTATTGTCACACTCATCACATCCTATAAAAACATCACGGTTCATATTAGATCCACTGAGAGATAATTAGTTATATGTTAATACCAAAAAGTACCACTTATAGATGTTTTATATTCCTTTCATGGGTCACTGGATCTTTGAGAGATGAGTAACAATTTACCTAGAGAAGTTGATAGTTGTATTTTCCTAGGAGTATCCAATGAACCTCATTAAGATATAGAGTTTCATGGAATTACATGGCTATTAAAGGTGTATTATATAGGACTATTCAAGCTTTGAATCCCTCATTACATGCTTTTCATAGAATGGTGTGATGTTTTTTTGGAAAATTACCATGAGTTAACACTTTAGAAGGTGAAAGGGAGATTAAAATTAGCCATGATATAGAATTTCCCTGATCCATACTAGAGTTACACTAGTTATTTTGATGCATCAGGTAGCAGGATTAGAGATATTTTAATGTGATAAGTGGGATTCATAGAATATGGGTCAACAAAGTTGAGGCCTGATAAGAGGAATCACCAGACGCATGATCTCTAACTAGCTATGGTTATACATGCATTTCACTTTTGGAGACCCTACAAACTGGGATAGAATTTTTTGTTGTTCATAGACCACAAAATCATTAAGTATATTTTCACACAACGAGATCTAAATATGATACAGTGATGGTGGGTTGTTTACCTATGGTATTTTGACATCATGATTTCCTATACACATAGTAAATACAATGTATTGGTCATTGCACTAAATATGAGGACACAAATACCAGTATTTTAGTAGGAAGTTTGTGAGCGGAAACATAAGACCATGTTTTCTGAGATGCACTTGGATGTGATGGATGTATATGGGAAGAAATTTATTTAAACCCTATATATTAACAATAATCATCAGAATATATTGAGTATGAATAAATAATAAGATTCTGAGGGCCTAGTTCTATGGGATGGTGTGGTAGGTGACGACCCTCCTACTAGTTGTAATGTAGGCAAGGATAAAATTTTGTGTATACATGGTTATGTATTGGTTTAAAAAGACATGTGTGAGGGGATGTTATGATTATTTCATGTTTAATCTTCAGTATTACATCTCAACATCACTAATAAGTACAAGGATTAATGTTTCCAATAATGGTGTCTATGTATAAACAGAGATATAGTTGGTTTTTTTCATAAGTTGTTCCACCTATCAGTAGGTGAAGGTAGAACACTAGTGAACAACCGATGTTTTACAGTAGCTTCCCATTTTTGAGTGGAAATGGGATGATGTTATGATGGATTTCATGACTAGTATATAGAGGTCAATTAAACTAAAGGATTACAATTTTTTTGATTTTGATATTCTCGGAATGGTTTCCCATTTTCAACCTAATGATTAGACCTTTTTAATAGAAATTTATGGTTCATTGTATATCAATGAGATAG
This sequence comes from Viscum album, assembly GCA_963277665.1. Taxonomy (NCBI): domain Eukaryota; kingdom Viridiplantae; phylum Streptophyta; class Magnoliopsida; order Santalales; family Viscaceae; genus Viscum; species Viscum album. The sequence continues at coordinate 1,033,925,683 of OY728121.1, read as the reverse complement.
GATGACTACCTTGGGTCCATCATAATATCATTTCAGATAGGGATCTTCTGTTTTATTGAAATATTTGGAATTTTTTTTAGAATAAATTGGGTACACCGGTTCATCTGAGCACCAAATACCACCCCCATAGTTATGGATAATCAAAATGAACGACAAAGGTGTTGGAGGACAATCTACAGGCATGCATCCTAGTTGTTAGGGGTCATATGAGATGAAAATACCCCAAGATGAGTTCTATTTCCAAAATATCATCCAGGATACAATACTTAAGAAAACATATGAGGCTTTGTATTATGGGCCATGATGATCACCTCTGTGCTAGTTAGAAGGAAGAGGTGCAATATTCTTTGACCCTCTCTCGTATAGAAAAATATAAAGAAGATTTAATTGATTTTAAATCAGATGGATAATACAAAATATTGAAAAAAAACATATGGATATCATCATCAATGAACACATTAACTAGAGTTTTGGGATAATTTATTTTTTATGTGTCTCACCAAGGTGGGGATACTTGAGCATCATGAGACATGGTATATTCACACCATGATATTTTAGGACATTTTAGATTCTTGAATGTGTTAGGTTAGATTCCAATCAGATGTATTAACCTTAGAGGTACCAATTGATTCTTGATATATTTTACTTAATTCAGATACAAAGTTATCATTCAGACTCTTATCATTAATTTAATCCCTATGAGGTTGATTTACAGGTGGATGCATCCTTGGGGGAGCATCTAATTCTAATTGTTGATCATAGCATGATGTTTCTCTGAGGCTGGGAAGTTCCTCAAGTAAAGGTGATATATAAGCATTTCCTAGAATAGTATGAGACCAAGGACATAGAGGCCGATGTAAAATAATAAAGAAAAATTTTGTTCATATATTATTTGTCAGTTCTCTTGGATGGGATATTTGGGGCAAATTTTCATGGGTTGGGGGGGGTTGTAAGAACTGTCGTATTCTTATGAGGTCAATATCTATTTACATATCATTTAAATGTTTAATTATTTCATAATGTGAATATCGATTGAGGTTGTGGGGGGGGGGGGTATCTGGGGTGTTTTTGGATTGATCAGATCCTGGAACCATGATTTTTGGGAATATAATATAGGCTGTGAAGTTTAGCAAAAAACAATGTAGGATAGTTCGCATGGTTAGTAATAAACAAAAATGACTTGGGTAAGGGGAAAGAGAAATCCAAATAGTCTATCCAACTATGGAGATGGTTTCACAATCCCATATGATTGACTATGCAGTATTTAATAGTCGGAAGAAACACAATTTATTTGTGGTTAGGAAAACAATGTGCACCAACTGTGTAGGTATCCCTCTAAACTTGTAAGGGTGCACGGTTGGCATAGGGTTTTTCCAATCATGAAGACAAATCACGAGGCCTATAATTTTTTATGTAAAATGACCATTTTCCCTAATATTATATTATAACATAAAACTAATTATATTTTCTTCAGATCTAGGAGGATGATTAATTTTGGAGCTCATCTTGAAAGCTAAAACATAAGATTTTATCTCATTCTTCTGTTAGAACATTGAATTGTGCATTATCCATTTGATTGGATTCATTCTTATGAGTACTCATTTCCTTTTGTACCGTTATATTTTTAGCTATGGTTTTGTAGAGTTATTTTGGTTCAATATAATATTCCATATTTTTAGAATTTGAATATGTTCTTCTATTTTTTCTTGATATGAGTTGAATAATGAGCTGATACAAGATGAGAACCCAATTATGGATGAAAAGAGAGTGCTCTCATTGTTTTACCATAATTTCATGTTGTATATATGTATATATTTTTATGTTTTTTTGTATGATTTTCCAAGTGATTCCCTTGAAATTGAATTTAATCCTTCATTAAAGTGGTTAAATATTTCCTATGTAATTAATGTGACTCATTGATAGATTATTAAGGGTTAATTGATAAATTAGAATCACCCCTTGAGATTTTTTTTAAATTAAATGTACCCACTTGGTTGGATTATGAATTGATAAATTTTATGTTTGTCGATTATCCCTTACTAGGGGTTTTTAAATGATGAATGGTAATTTTAATTAGAATTCATTAAAGTGAGGAAATGTAATAACATTCCCCTAGTCTATGGACATATATTTTGATGCTAAATTATGAGTTGGTTATTATATTGATATTTCCTAATGAAACAATTATTAGGTTGATCCTTCTTTGTATTGAATATTATTGATCCCCCTTCTATGGGGAGGTCAAATTGAAATGATCATAGTTATGAAAATTGAAAAAATTAAATTATATTGGTTGAATGTTTTTCATATTCATTGAGGGACATATGGGTACATATATGAATTTAACTGAGAGAATCAATTGGATACCACCTTACATACACCTGAGTGAAATTTGTAGTCCCTAGTGGACTTCCAAGGAGGAATCTAGGAGATGATTTTCTAATGAAAGAGGGATACATAAATGTCATATTGATATAAAAGGACATTCTCAGAGGGCAGATTCTATATACTACAGGAGTGAGACTTGGTCTCCCTTAGTGGACTGTAAAGGATGGACTCAAATGTCGATAATGTTATACCCTAATTAGAGTGATACATGGGTTATGATGAGGATTTATAGGGATGAGAATATATTATTTTTTCTCATGTTATTCCTATAGGGAGACCCTATTTAACAACAAAGAATCCTATGTTTTATCTTAGTTAACAGATTTATTAATTAATGAAATGATTTATAAAACACATATTCTAGGATAAAGAACACGTTGGGGTTTGATTAGTGTATTATATCAAATTTATGGAATAGTCGGAAAGATCTGGATCATATAATATTATGGGGGACTTTGGTATAAGAATCGAGTCCCAAGACATAATTATAATGTTGATTCCAGATTGACTATTTTTTAGTGACTTTTTGGAAAGGGATAAAGTTAATATGGGAAGGGTGTACATTCAAACCCATACCATTATGGGTTGTTTCAATTAATTACATATTTTATATACTATATCACAACATTTAATATGATATTATTTTATATTAAATAACATAATGGAATTATAAACCTTTGGTGGTTGCCTACTGGGATATTATCTCACACACTACTCAGGTAAACATTGGTTCCTAAGAAGATTTCATTACTGCAATTCTGGATTTGTGAAAGTGCCCCACTATATGTTTTTTATTTATTCTAAAGAGGAGGGGCGAACATGATTGAGATTAGGATCATGATACTAGCTATGGATATATCTTCTTAGTCTTTTAGTAATTTTAAATAGGATTAGTGCCATTATATGTATTTCTATTTAGTCATTATTATAGACACAGGACATGATAATTATTATGTAAGAGATTCCTTATCTTGTTATTTTATATATATATCATTTGAATTTATCTATTTTCTTATTTACTTAAAGAATCCTATATTAATTGTATGTATTATACAATTATGTTGTGCTCTTATAAGAGGACATAATATCCACACAGACACACTATAAGACCTCAATTCTAGTAAAAAACCTTTTTCATTTAGGGAGATGTGTTAACAGGGATTTGGATAATCAGGATTGGGGAAATGATTAGTTGGATCTGGGTCCATGATTATAAAATGTACTAATCTAACAATATTTAGGTAAGTGTTTGGTTCATTTGACAGTTCTTACCATTTTAATTTTAACCTAATTTACCCACATTAAATTCCACAACATGATATTTTATAATTTAGAATATATATACATTAATTAATGTCATGTGTTTTATGATACACCAATATTATATTTTACTACATGAAACACCATATTAGCTTGCAGTATACGTAACACTATGCTTGGCATGTGTTAAACACAATTTAGAGTTCTTTTGATAGAATTCATTTTACTCAGAATTGAGTTTAAGAGAACAACTATATATTATTATTTCACCTTAAAACCTAACCATTATAATATAAGTTATGATAAAAATTAATTGAATTATGAAAATATTCTCAATTCTTTGGTGAGATATTAGTTATGAATTAAAATAAAAACCTTTTTAATGCAAAACTTTTTAAATGAAAATAAGTGATTTTATAATATTTAAAAATAAATGAGGATGGATTTTATTAATTAAATATAATTTTATTATATTCAATATAATTATTACAAATAATATTTTATGTTTTTTATATATGAATTATCAATAAATTCTATTTTTCAGATAAAATAATTATTTTAGAAAGAATATTTTTTTTCTTCATTTTTATGGTGCAACGATTTTAATTATAGTATTTGACTCTTTTATATATTATAAAAAAAAATAAAATTCTTCTTTTTAATATGGATTTAGGAAATTACTTTAGGTGAAATTTAAATATCTTCCGGATATTCTTTTTGTTTTGATGTAAAGTAAAAATATAATAAAATTAAATTGAAAATAACATTTTTCATCGAAATAATTTATGTCGATAAACTATATTTTTGAATTTTTTTAAAGTATAAATATAAAATATTTTTATCAATTAATATAATTTATTTCATTTTCAATAATTTTATCAAAAAATTTAATGTAAAAACATTTAAATCATTTGAAAATTTTAACTTTTAAATCTCATTTTTCATTCTGAAAACAGGATTAATTTTAATTTCATTACTACAACCTCTGTGTTTCCAATTCATAAAAATGGGTTCCATAATTATAATAATTGGGTAAAAATTATGTAAATAGTAACATTTATTATGGATTTTATGATTATTAATTTTGGTAATTTTTATTTTCCACAGATATAGATAAATCAGGTAAATTATGGTAACAAATAAAATGATAAGGACAATAAAATTTTCCTAAAACCTTCTGAACTCCTATTGTATTAATAAAATTCAACCCTTAAGACCTAAGGATAATAATTTAATTATTTAACGGACATTTTTACAGGATATTTAAATAAATATGATTAAACTAAATGAATTTGTGATGAAAGTGACAAAATGCCACCCACGTATTTATTATATATCTAATAATTTTAATATGGTGATAAACATAATAAAAAATCAATCATAATTATTCTATAAAAATATAATTAAATTATATATATCATGGTAATTAAGTTATAATTTTTAGAGACTAAATAATTATATAAAAGTCTTATAAATGTATGACATAGAAATTATTGAATTGAAAAAAAATCAATAAATGAATTTTATTATAAAGATGATAAACATTAAAATACCCAATCACATATAATGTTTTCACCATAAAGAATAGATAACTTACATATCAACTATTCAAAATTATATTTTTTTAGTACTTTTATATATTCTATTTATAGAGTTATTGTTGAAGAAGAGGTAACTTCTATACAGACATTTCAAAATCATTTCTTCTTCTACTTTCTCTTATTTGTTTCTATTATAATATATAACGATAGTATTAGATATATTTTTGAGATTTTATTATGTTTATGGAACTAACATATTCCACGTTCTATCAGTCCAATGATAAAATAAAATTACCATGCATGCGTACGTACGACCTACTGTCTCGACACTAATGTGTAATATATTTTTCATCAAAAATTAATTTGGATGGTTATAATGATGGAAGTAGTAGATTAATATATTAATTATGAAATGATATTGATTCTTAAAACAACATATATACCATTAACATAAATAATTATTACTATTGAGGAAATGATACTATCACCTGCGCATACGTAGGGACTACCATCTCCACAATGCGATGAGATTCATTTTCCATAGTCACCATTCATTACAGATTAAATATATGTATAAAATTAATTAATTTTATATATAATACATCAATTACATTCTTAAAATGATATAACTATAACCTATGAAGAATGTATTGGACTTATAGGGAAAAATATTCTTTGAAAAGTTGAAACAATTAACACTTGAAAGAACAGTAATAATGTAATATTATTATATAAGTTATAATATAAAAATATATGATACCATAAATACTATTTTGTATATGAATAAGATAATAAGACTCTTTAATCAATTATACAATCCTTTTTTATACGTACAATGCAACCCTGACCAAAGGTAATGGTATTTCATCTCACTTTATATTTCCTTGATATACATGCCATATTCAACACTCATTTATTTTGTGTGTTGTGCATACTACCCACGAATATATTCTATGATATTGTACATTAATTTCTAGTAATTTAAATACACAATTTTTGATCTCAATTTCAGGGGGTTTCTTGGTTCCAATGTAAGTAAATGAGTAATGTTTTTGTCTCAATTTTCATTCTTTGAGACACATGTGTTATTATGAAACTATGTTCTTATACAAGGTGTATATAATAACATTTTAAATGTAATATAATAAATATCCATATTTTAATGATATTATAAGGTTATTTTATTGTTTATATTTTATGGGGATTTTGATTCAAATTTTTGAATGTTGTATGAGACACTTAGAACTGATTGATGATAATTTTCCCCATGAAATATTTTAAAATATCACTTTAGTTCGTTTTCAAGGAAAATTATTTTAATTAAACTTTTTACTTTTTAAAGTGTTCAATTAAATGTTTTCAAAACTATTTTCAAAGAAAATGGTTTTCAAAATTCTTTATGTTATGAAAATCATTATTCAATAAAATGGATATTTTCTACAAGAATTATTTTCAAGAGTTCTATCAGAATTATTTTTTATATAAGAACATGTTATTTGATATTACTTATGTTTTGTTGGAAATATTAACCCATGGTACCATTATTATTAATATTTTAATTGTTTACATTTAATATGGATTGGTACTTATAAGTTATATTTATTTTACATGACTTATGCTATGATGATGTGATTTATGGAACCCATTTCATTTCAGGGGATATGAATGATCTATGATCTTGTGAAACACGTAATAATTATGAAATTATGATATTTGTGGGACCTATATCAGTTTTCAATGGATTGGATAATGATTTATATCTCATGAGATTGATATGTAGGGAAAGAAAATTAAATTTGATTCAAAAATATAGGGATGGAACAATAGGTTAATCTAGTACTGTAATACATGGTTAGAAGGATTAGTGAACTTGATTCTGTATTACACATTTTCCACTATGATGGTCATATTAGATATGCCTTTAAATATAATGTAAATCGTATTATGTTGTTACTTTTCTACCACAAATTCCATGTATTATTCATATGCTATAAATTTATTACATGTCTTCTTCAGTTACATATGATTCACATACTTCGAATCGTTATTCTGGGACTCCTTTTATAGTATTTTATATGTACGGTATGATATTTTACAAATATGAAAATGTTCTCAAACCCTTATGTTAATTTTTGGGCTTACATATCTCTCTTGGTTACCCTTACCATGCATTTGAGATTATCCTTTATTAGGTTCCTTTTACCCATGTTACAAGAAATGTACTAAAATGAATTTTGACTAGAATTATTTTACATTGATTATTATTATGACATAATGTGAAATAATAAAATATTTACATATTGGGAGATAGTGTGTGTTTGTTTATAAACCAGTTTTTTATGAACCAATGTTTCAAAGAGTTTTTCATATTTATCTAAAACTCTAAATCTAAATGGTACTTGGTTAAGGAAGTGATCCATTATTTTCTATTGATGGTGTATGTTTTGAAGGATAATATTGGGTTAAATTTGTAAATTTTATGTATTTATTGATGAGTTTAGAAGTGTGGATTCTGGGCTATTACACATGATATCAGAGGAAGGTTTAGACAAAATTAGATATTAAGGTGTTTTCATAATAGTTATTAGTACCATCATGGGATTATAATTTTAGGGTTGAGCATAAGATCAGTGTCATAGAACCCCCTTTTGAGGATTTAGGTTATTAAATTTTAACGTGACTAACTGTATTTTAGAGAAATTTAATTTTTAGTTAATTAAGGGTTATTTTATTTTTTTGAATAAAATGACTTGTTGATCCACCCTCTGAGAATAAAATATTTTATTGTTATTTTTTGGTATTTTATCACATTTTGGGAATGATATATGAATTATTTATTTTTAGAAAATGGAAAATACAGAGGAAGGGTGACAACCCATCGTGATGGACAAGGTTGTCGGAATCGAACACACAATCGAATGGTGACAAGGTGTTATTGCATACCAATTGCTTATGTGAAGTCCCTGGTTATTATCACTTTTTATTTTGGGTTAAAATATTTACTGGAATAAGTAAAGAAAAATTTTGGAAACTTATTTTTTATCGAATCGATATTGCTAGTGTTGGAAAATTATATGTGGGTTAAGTGATAATTATTATATTCGAAGATGTTCAATATTTTAGAAACATTATATGATTATGTCAAACTGAATAATATAGTATTTTAATTGAGAAGTAGTGGAATAATTATATTTTGGAAGACTCTATGACTTTAATAGTGGACTTATGTGTATTTTGGTTATTTATGTAAATTCTTAACCTATCACAGATAATATGTGATTAGGTTAATTACATTTTCTATAAAACATTAAGAGTTGTGGATGTTATTTGGAGATAAATGTTAAAACTTATCTTTAAAGAATATGTAATCAAATTATTCAAAAAAAAAATCAATCTTATTTAAGAAATTATTGAGGTAAATTCTTTTATGAATTTTCAATGTTGAAAATTGGTTATTAATATTTAATTTTAGAGTTTGAATTTGTTTATAATCACATAAGATTTATTTTTTTAGGAATTGTCTATTCTTAAACTAATGATTTTGAATAATTTACAATGAAATGGGAAATATACAGTTAATATTTTGTGTATTATGTGATTCTATGGAAGTGGATTCTAGTGCTTCATCTGTGAAAAAATACATAATGAATACTAATCATTTGGGAAAAAATATGTGTTTGTGGTGGAAATTGATTAAAGGATGAAATTCTACTTTTGAAGTAATTATATTGCCTTTTTATATTAGTGTTGGTGGTAATATAATTCCTAAACACTGTGAAAAAGGTCTAAAAAATGTTTTCCATTTACTTTGAAACATATGAAATAAATGACTGTTTAACCCATAAAAAAATAATTGTTTTGTGATTATTAACTTTTACCTAAAAATGTATTCTATCACGCTATATCACAATGTGATGGTTAGTATTTTATTTCATATGAATGTTTTCATACATAGTACCCTAGATGATATAATTTCATTTGACCATCATACATACATTTCTTTCATTTAAAATTATAGATTTATTAATCCTTTTTAGCATGTGGTTTTCTATCCTTTTACAAACATGATGAATTTCAAGGGAGAAATTCATTTTAAGGGGATAGAATGTAACAACATAATATTTTATGATATAGATACCTTTTAATTTAACTAATTTCATGTGTTGTATCCAAATCCATGATTATGTTTTGATACACAGAACACTGTCTTAGGTTTTGGTATACACATCAGTATGCTTGGCTCTTGTTAGACACAATTTCGAGTGATTCTGATACAATTAATTTTACAAACAATATAGAATTTGGTCACAACTATATAGTATAATGTTACCTTATAAATTAATCATATTAATAGTGGGAATTAATTTAATTAACTGAATTATGAAAATATTATTTATTATTTTGTGATAAATTAATTATAAATGAAAATAACTACCTTTTTAATGAATAACTATTTAAATGCAAATAAGTGAGTCTATAAAATAATAAAATAACTATTGTTGGATTTAATTAATGAAATATATGCTTAATATATTCAATATATTGTTTATAATTTCTATTATATGTTTCATATACATGAAATAAGAATAAATTCATTTTTTTCCTAAATAATATGTATTTTTAGAAAATTGTTGTTTTGCCACATCTTGATGGTAGACCCATTTTAAATCTGGTTATTGACACTTTAATATAATATATTTAGTAAAATAAACTTATTAATTTGAATAGGGATATAAAAATTTTATTTGGATTAAATTTTGATATTTTTCTGTTAAGATTTATGTTTTGATGAATAGTAAAAATATACTAAACTTTAATTGAAATCTACATTTTCATTGAAAAAATTTACATGGATAAATTACATTATTTAGTGGATTAGAATTATAAATATAATATATTTTTATCAGTTTATATAATTTTCGTATTTGAAATCAATATTACTAATAATTTTGATTCAAAAACATTCATATCATTTGTAAATTTTTAACTTTTAATACCTGTTTTCATTCTATCAATGAGATTAATTTTAATTTAAATAATGAAACTTTTTTGTAGGAAATATATTAAAATGGATTCTATAGTTGGAATTAGTGGGTCCAAGTTATGTAAATATAATCCTATTATAATTTTTATTTTATGAATGATAACTACAGTAGTTTTTATTTACCACAGTTAGAGTTAAATCTGGTAAATTATTTTACCAAATAATAATATTAGGACAATAAAATTACCCTAAAACCTGTCAAACTCCAATTAGAAGAATATTATATTACCCTTAGCACCTGAGGATCATAATTTACACATTTAATTTAATTTTTTCCAAGAAAATGTTATAAATATTATAAAAATAAAATAACACTACATGAAACTGACAAAATGTCACCGTCTTATTTCGTATAAGTATACCAATGTTCATTTAGTTATAAACATGATAAAACATCAATAATAAATATTCCCCTAAAATATATGGAAATTATATACATCATGGTAGTTAATATAATAATTTTAGAGACTAAATAATCACCTCAATGTCATATACAATAATGATGGAGAAATTATTTGATTGATGAAAAATCAACCAAACAATTAATATTAAAATTATAATAACCCTTAAAAGAAAAAAATGACCAAATATTATTCATCAATTTTATATCGACTATAATCAACTATGGGTCATGTTACTATCCATTTTAATACACATAAAAAAGATTTTAGAATTTATATTATTTTAATTAAAGTAGGTTCAATGTTATTAGTTTCATGTTTTTAATAATATATACTTTTAAATATATGGTTAAAGAAAAGGTGTATTTTACTATAAATACTATTATGGAACATACAAAATTTAGCTTCATCATGATTCTTTATTTATAATTTTATGTTCATAATTATGCAGATTAAATAATTAATTAAAAATGATTTAGTAATTATTTTAGTAAGGAAAATACCACATGTATGATATTAAAAATATTAAAATAAATATATTTTGTTCAAAATAATATTTTAAATTTATTATCTATAATCCCTTGACTACATAGGGACATAATAAAATATAATTTTTTAACTTATCATCTTATCATGATATTTTTAAAAATCCATGAAATGAATAGTGTCATAATTAACACTATCGAATTTTTTTCAAAATAATAATTTTTTAAATTATATAAAAATTATTAGACGTGTATAATTTTACCAAATTATATTAATATGATATTAACAATTCAATTTTATTAAATTATGGTTTTTTAAATAATATATGTAAAACAAAAGTCATTTAATATTGGAAAACATTATATCCATAGTAAAACATTAAATAGATAATTGTGGATTAATTAAAAATTTAAGGTTTAGATTCAAATTAAAACCTATATAAATTTAATTGGTTGATTATATTAACATATTATACTATCATATATTCTAATCTATTTATTTTTGGAGGTATTTGGATTGATTTTGAAATTATTACAAATTAATAGTTTCACAAATTCCAAAAATGCCCCTGAACTCAATTATAAAAGGGGTCACCTCCCTCAAATCATCGCACCCATCTGAGCCTTGAATCTAAAAAATAATCTTCCCATTTACATTCTATACGTTCCTTATCATGTTGTAGTGGTTTTATTTCTTCTCAAAAGTTCAACTCTAGTGTTACAAATATGATATTTAGAGAGTGATCATCGGCGAAGAGGTAACTTCCTTACAAAACTTTCAATATCAATTCCTCTAATACGTCCCATTTTTAATTTTTTACTTTATAATTAAAAACATATAGTATTAAAAATATTATGAGATGTTATTATGGTTATTTAAGAACCATATTCCACCTTCCATCCATCCAATGGAAAAACAATATCACTATGGGTGTGTACATACGACCTACCGTATCCACAACATGGTGTAATCTGTTTTTCATCAAACATTTATTTTGAATATGTATAATGATGGAAGTAATAGACATATATAATAATTATAAAATTATAGTAATTTTTGAAACCACATATATACCATTAACATCCATAATTATTACATTTTTTGAAATGGTACTATCGCTTGTGCGTACGTACGGACTACCATCTCTATGACATGATGATATACATTTTCATTATCCACGAATAATGAATGATTAAGTAAATTTATATAATGAATAAATATGATATAAAATACCTTAATTCCATTATTAATATTATGAAATTATATTCTGTGAAGAATATGTTTGACTAAAATGATAAAACATGCTTAGAAAAGGTGAAATAGTTAACCCACAAATGAAGAGTTACAATAAAATAATATTAAATTGATGAAAATATGATTTTATATTATATCATAAATATGAATTTGGTTCTGGAATAATATTATAGTATTAAATAATCAATTTTACTGGACTATTTGATACATTCAATGGAACCCCAACATAAAGTAATGTAATTTCATATCACTTTACAATTCCTAGAGATACATGCCTTATTCGACATTAAATTTTTTGTGTGGTGTACATAAATCACATAAATTTATTCTATTTATCTTTTTCATTAATTTATAGGTATTTAAATACCAATTTTATGATCTCTATTTCATGGGGTATCGGGGTTCGGAGGTTACTAAATGAGTAAGAAAGTATTTGTCTCAATTTCTCTTCTTTCAGAAACATGTTTTTTATCCATATATGTTATTATATGAGGATTATATACTGATGTATGAAATGTTATATCATAAATATCCTCCTTTTCATGATATCATATACTTATTTTGTTTTTTATTTTTTATTTCATATTTTGATTCAAATGTTCGAAAGTGGTAATGTACACTTTGAAATGATTGATTATTATTTTCCTCAAGTAATGTTTTTAAAAGGACTCTTCACCTTATTTTCAAGGAAAATGAATTTAAAGAAATATTTTATGTCCTAAATCATTTTATTATTTTATTTAAAATATATTTTCAATGAAAATATTTTTCAAAATAGTTTATATTCTTAAAATCATTTAAAAAAGAAAAAAGGTTTTTATCCTCAAGAACTGTTTTCACGAGTTCTCTCAAAATTATTTTCCATCTAGTTCAATGTTATTTGATGTTACATATGTATTAATGTGAATATGAAACAATGATACCATTATTAATTTTCATTTAATTGTTTAAATTTACTATGCATTGGTACTTATGAATTTTGTTTCATTAACATGAGTTATTCTACGATGAAATTTTTAAGGAAATAGATTTCTTATCATGGTTTATGAATGATCTATTTTCTTATGAAACACATAATAATGATTTCATTAAGAGATGGGTGGGACCTATATCTCTCTTAAATTCATTGGGTAAAGATTTATATCACATTACATATATATGAATGGAACGACAAGTAAATCAGGATCAGTAATCTAGGGATGGAATGGAATGTAAATCATGTATAGTAATACATTCCAAGAATTAAGAGTGAACTCAGTTAAATATAAGACTTTTTTACTCTATAATGGTCTTGGTATCTATTCTCTGGATACAATGGAAACTATTTTATGTGATTATCTGTCTACCATAAATTCCATGTCTTATTCATATGTGATGACTTTATTGATTATCTTCATTACATAATTATGATCCATGTGCGTCAAATTTTTATTCCATGACTATTTTTTATGATCCATGATATATAGGATATGATATTTTACTATTATGTTCATGTTATCATACCCTTATGTTTGTGTTTATGCATACATATATCTCTTGTTTACCATTACTGATCATTTGATCTCAACCTTTCTTGTGTTTCTTTTCCCTAGTTTAAGATGTAACATGTAATATTAATTTTTACTAGAAGTATTTCACATGGATTTTGTTGATGGAGTAATTTGAAATAAGAAAATCTTGAAATATTGAGAGATAATGTGTTTTTATTTATGAACATGTTGTGTAATGATAAAATTTTTAAAAGAGTTTGTCCTAATTCTCTAAAAATATAAACCTAAAAGGACCTTCGGTATGTAAGTGATCCATTATTTAATTTTTATTTTGAAAGTTTTAATCGAAAAAATTGGGTCACAGTTGTAAATTTTATATCTTTTGTGATGAATCTGGAAGTGTAGATTCTCGGAAATTACATTTAACCTTTACCGTGCTAATAAAACATTACTAAAGATAATATTAATTTATTTTAAAAAATAAATAGTGGAATATTTACTATATATAGACACATAAATTTTAAATATTCAATCAATTATTTAAAATAGAAATAATTTTTTTTATTTAATATAAAATTAATTCTACAGATAAAAACTAAAAAGAGTTCTTTCAAATAATACTTTTTTAAATATAAAATATATTTATAGTTAGTTGATGTTTGTACTCCATTTAAAATAGATTAATTTTATTATATTATTTCATATTTTGGAAACTAATATTAGTAACTAATCCATACCATCATTTAAAAATATATGTGCTTTAAAAGAAAATATAGTTTTCAAAAAAAATCAATATTTTACTCTATTCCTTGAAAAATCAATATTTTTAGAAAATGATAAAAAAATATATTTTAAAATAAATAATGTACAATTGTTATTAATTTTGTAAAATATATTTTATAATTATTTTTTAAATTAAATTATAATAGTAACTCATAAAATGAATAAATTACTATTTTTTAAGAAACTAAATTTTTCAATAATAATAGGACTTTACAAAAAATCCAAGTTCTTATTTAAAATGAATTTTTTAAAGCATTCCCATTAATTATAAACATTATATATTTGATAACTCCATTAATACTATTAATTAATTTCCTTTTAAGGTATAGGTTATAACATTCACCATTAAATTATAATAATTTGTTGAAGGATTATGCCTGTTGTTTCATAACATATATGCTATCAAATTGTCCATATATTTGAAAATATTTTGATTCTACATTACCCCATTTAGGAAACTAAATATTCAAAAAATTTATCTACTTCTTGGTAGACATGGTTTTAATTTTCAAAAAATATTTTTTGAAACTTCACGTCGTTAAAAGGGCCAAAAAAAATTCTACCTGAAATGAGTGGGAGGGAAGTGTGAAGGTAATATGAAAAATAAAATAAAGTAATTCAAATTATGATAAATATTTTCAGTAGTGAAAACATGGATATGGAAAATAAAACTAACTCCAAATGATCGATAGAGAGTGATAGAGAACATGGTCATGAGAATTTTAACAAGAACAATATCATTAATATGTGATGGGTTAAATTTCAATGGATTTCAAAATATAAATATTAAATGGATAATCATTTTTTTTGAAAATACCCTTCCAATTGATGATGAAAATATTTTTATACTTTCACTAAGAACAAAATGACATATAATTACCTAAAATGTAGAGTTTCATCTAATAAAAAATTCCCAGCACATACCATTAATTTTTCACCAATTGACGAGTCTTCAAGATTAATTATTAATTCATAAAAACTAAAATCAACTTCTAAAGATCACAAAATACAAAAAAAATACCTACCTATACATCATCTCATTAGTAATTATGCAAACCCAAAATGGATTGAACAACAAAAAATAATTCTCTAAAATTAATAAATCATTATATAATGAAAATAGTTTTTATTAAAAAAATTAAAATGAAATACCTAACGTAACACATAGATAATAAAAAATAACTCTACATACACCCCCACCAAATAATGTAGTATAATAGTGAAACAAAAAAATTAAAAGGATTTAATTACATAGTCATCCAGGAAAATATTTTTACTATTATCTCCAAATAAAATAAGCGAAACCTTATTTCTCATAAAAATAATATAATTTCCTAAATCACATAATCTCTATGATAAAATATTTATGAACATAAATAACCTAAATTAGCATAACTCCATAATAAAATCTTATAATTATACATATAATAATTCAATAATGTTTTCTAAAATAAAATTCCCTAGTTTTTTTGTTTATCATCAAAATATAGGGTTCTCAAAATTGTGAACGTCATTCGAAATAATATTAATTATTAATTAGTAAATTATTTTCCCATCACGTAGTAATATATTTGATAAGACATAACATCCCAAAAAATATCCATTATCCATTAGATATATTAATTAATTAAATAAAACTAATGTTGGCTAGGACATCGCATATTCTAGTGGTATGTGATACACCTATGTTGTCCTTTGGTTATGGGTTCAATCATCATGTAATTCCTATATGTGAAGAGTTGTCACCCATCATGTTGGCTGTCCTTTTTTAAAATATATGTTGATATAATTCCTTTAATATCCTATAAATGTGACAAACATCCCCAATAATAATAATAATAATAATATATTTAATCTTTAAAAAAAATTACCTTAATAATTGACTCATAAATTACATTTTTCATCCCAAAATGTAATAATACATAAATGCCTCAAATTAAATGATAAAATATACCATTAGGGAAATCAAAAAAATTAAAAATAATTCCATCATAATTATGTTAATTATTAAATAAATAATTTTCTTAAATACCCAATAATAAACTAATGGGTTGTATTACCATAAATTTCCCTCAAAATACTCAAAATCATCTTTATCATCCACCTCCAAAAACACGAAAAAGTTTTTCAAATATATTTAAAATAAGTTAATCCTTTCTCCTATAAACCCATGATTTTATTCGTAACTATTCAAATTACCACACCTAAAATCATTGTAATCCATAATTTTTATAATCCCTCCTCTAATACCATGTATAAGGAACCAGGTGTAAGCATTACATATTTAATTTTTTTGAACTAGAAATAACATTATTAAAATTCTATGTACCATTTTAGTTTACATTTTGATATAATTATGAAAAAGTAGAATTTAGTACAAAAATATATTATAAGTGGAAACTAGTACTCAGGTTCCAACTTTCCCACAAAACAAAATTTCTAAATATATCATTGATTGTTTTCATAAAAAAATATAAAGAACCTCAAAATTGATATATTATTTTCCATTAAGCATCTATACACTTTTTAAAAACATTCAAAATTTGGAATGGGGACAAAAATTTATGTAAGGGATATATATATAATTAAAATTTTAAGTCAATTTAAAAAATGAAAATTGATAAAAAAAACATTTTCATAAGATCATACATTCTCATTCGAAAAGTGATAAAATTGCTTCCATGGACAATATCATTATATTTCCAATTGGAATAAATATAATTCAACAAAAACTCATCAGAAAATATTATATTGTCTTATTTGTTCATTTGGATATCCTTTCCTAATACACATATATTCTTTTAAAGGGAATAATCATACGGTTGACTTTTACCTAGGGAGAACTCAATGCATTGGAGAACTATCTAGGAGCACCCATTGTATAAGCTATAATGGGATCACTGAATAACTATAATGGGGATTAATCATATGTAGTTAATTCCCATGAACCATATCTTGAACAAAATGCATTAAAAATACATTAAACCCATTTTAAATACAACTTGGAAGATCAAAAAACCATTTTCTTGTAAAAATATATTTTAAAACCTAAAAAATGATCCAATAATAATGTTTCGATATTATTTGACAAAAAATATGAAAGATTTTGAATGAAAAAATTAAATCAATTAATTTTAATGATAAAAATTAAATATTCACCTTCAATATAATTTAAAAAACTAATTTGATTTGGATTTTAAAAAAATAATTGAAAGGAGAACCTTAAAAGATTCTTTTCAAAATAAAGTCCTTACATCAAGTTTGAATCGTCCCATAAAGTAATTATCTTCATAAATAATAAATTTAGGATTATTTATAGATGATTAATAGATCTTTACATGTTTATTATTCCTTTTTATCACTTATTATCATGGTATATATAATTATATATTTAATTAAGTCCACTTTTCATATTTGGAATATAATATTTTTATAATGTCAACATGACATTGTTTTTTTAAGATAAGCTTAGAAACTTTTTGGACCATAATAATAATAATAATAATTAAATAATTATCATTTTTATTTATCAATTATAATTTTATATACAGCCATTAAATAATATTATAAAAGATGAACAATGTTACAATCCTAGAGACAATTGACCATACGCAAGCATGATTAACGTTTACATTTATAATTGAACATTATTGAAAGATAATAACTGTTTTTTTGTCTCTAAGGAATGATTATGTTATCATATATATCATATTATATATTTAAATGTACCAATATAATTCATTTATGATATTTAGTGAAAAAAATTAATCACATTGCTTTGTGGAGGAGGTAGTCAACGTATACATAAGAGTGAAATTGTCTTCTTTCAAAACAAACAATAGTGAAAATTTAAATGATATATTATATTATAATAATGATAAATAAGTCATTAAAATAATATATAAACATTAATTACTTCATTTAATATAGTATTTATAAAAAGGAATATAAAATGAATTACATTGGTTCAAGAGGTGACAG
The DNA here is from genome assembly GCA_963277665.1 of Viscum album. Lineage (NCBI taxonomy): Eukaryota > Viridiplantae > Streptophyta > Magnoliopsida > Santalales > Viscaceae > Viscum > Viscum album. The sequence continues at coordinate 1,033,907,055 of OY728121.1, read as the reverse complement.
TCAACCGTACTAAAAAATAATGAATTATTCATCCAATTGGTCAAAGGGAATCTTGATATGGGATATTAAAATAACATAATAAAATATAAATATATTTATTATAATAAATATTTTAAAGTGTCATAGTTGAACATAGTTTTAGGGCCTTCATATAAGAAATAAAAGTAAAACATGCATAAAAAAACTATACCTCTCCTTTGAAAAAGTCATTTTCATAACACCTTAAGACCACTAATATTGGAATTATTCATATATAAAGCCTTAGTAACGAGATTTTAGATTTTATAAAGGTATTTTTTAGGTATTTTTTAATCCAAACAGTTTTTTTTGTGTTTATAAATAATTAGAAGAGATGCCCATTTATAAGAGAGAGGTGGGGCATTCCTCAAAAATATAAAATTAAAAAAAATTAGAAATGAAAATTTATGTAAGAATCAATCCAAAGAGAGTTATATACAAAAAATACAATTTTGTGCGGAAATCCCCATTTATTATAATAAATTATAAATCTTTTGTGTATTTATATATACCTATATTTTGGGTCAAACCCCAATATTACCCATTTACCTCTGAGGGTGACAACATGGTTTTTTATTATTCGAGGGTCATTTTATGTAATAAAAAATCAAAAAATACCAATAAATACATCATGGTTTATATTTTAACCACATCTTGAAACCATCTATTACATTTATATTTTTGGGAATTTTATATAATTTAATAAAATATTTTTTACTCTAGAATATCCACAATGTCAATTTTAAGAACAATTCATTTCATTGACTTTAATAATATAAATATATTATAGAAAATTCGATCCAATAAATATATTATATAACTAAAATTTCTATGTAATATTTATCATTCTTTTATTGTATGTATTATCTATAATTATATTTATTGAAATACTTTTAGTAATAGTTATTTAGTTTTTTCACTAACTGAATAATTACTACATCATAATTTTGAAATACATTAATATAAATATTTCTTCCTTAAAATAAAAAATAAATTACTTTAAATAATATAAATCAAAATTTGTTAATATATTATATTTATTTACTAAAATATTCACTATATAGAACCATATTAAAAATATTTTAGTTATTAAAAAATGAGTGTGAAATTTCAAACATTTTTTTAAATAAAATAATATAAAGTACATAATACCATCAATGTAACTGTAAAAACAAGTCAAAAATAAATGACCATTGTATGATTATATATGATATATACTCATTAAATATGATTTAGGTATGTTTTTTGGTAATTTTATATTTGTTATCATTCTATTATTTACCAAAATTACTAGATTTACCATATAAAAAATTAATAAAAAATTTATAAGGATACTATTTTTATTTCCCAAAATTAAAAGAGATATAATTAATAAATTTTCACCAATGATTACAAATAAGAAATAAATTTTTAAAAATAATACTATTAGAGATTTAACAATTCAATTTAAAATTCACATTAAAAAATACAATGAAAAACTATATTTAAGGCCATTTTTAATTATAATATATCTTTATAATAAATTCAAGTAAAAAATAAATTATAAAAACGCATTTATATTATTATAATAATAATTATCTAATTAAAATTTAAAACGGATCCAACAAAAAAATTATAATTAAATGTACATTGAATTAATGAATATGTTTTTAGTAAAAATGTATATTTTAATGTATTCTGGAAAAAATAAAAATTTTCATTAAATTATAAAAATTCATTTATCAGATAATTTTATAGTGATCAATTTAAATATTTAATAAATCTTTATAAATATATTTTTTAAATATTATATATATTTATTTATAATATTCACTCAAAAAAAGTACAAATCTTTTTTAAGAAAATGTATTTATGAAAAATCGAATTAATTTATTAAATGTTTGAGTGGTTATTTAAAAATAGTTATTCAATATATTATAAATTTTTATCACCATTATATATTTCATAATATCATTAATAAAACTCATTCCATCATATTTAACATCTATACTATAATAGTTACATTTAAATAAAATAATTCGTTGTTCATTTTAATCTCGATGTTGAATATCTTGACTGCTATAAAATAGTAATTTTGTTTTAAATTAACTACATGTGACGTTTCCCCCACCCATTGAGAAAATGTGTCTTTAAAATTTTTATGTAGGTCTCGTTAACAACATTTTGTCTTCTTAAGATACGTTTTTCGAAAAATCATATTGTAAAGCGGTTCAATAAAACATCCATTTGAAAATAGTGAAAGGGAAGTAAAGAAGACATTTGGAATGAAACATTCCAGGTTTCCATATAGGATAATTATATTAGGAAGTGAAAAAATTGATATGGAAGAAAAAACTAACTCCCAATCACAGATAGAGATAGATATATAAAATGGTCCTAATAATGATAATCAACAAAAAAATCATAGTTATGTGATGGGTTAAACATTTATTAATTTCATGGACTAAAATGTCAATAAATAAAATTATTGTTTCAAAATCATATTTCTAATTCTGATGATATATTTTACTATATAGAATTATAATTTATGGAAAAACATTCTTGAAAATTTGAATATTATCTTTTAAACAATTTAAACCACAATCATAACTTCTGATCCAAATAATGATTCTTCATGATTAAATTTTATTTTCTAATGAACTCTAAGATTCGTATATAGATAAAAAACAACATAAATAATTTACTATATAGTCATCATAATAATAGAAATTAACAAATAAAAAATTGTTATTAATAATAATATAATCCCATAGTCTAACATTTAACTTAATCATAAATTGTCCCCATTATATTGAATATATTCTGAATTAACATTACAAACTAAATAACTATATTATTTTACAATACCATGGTTATCTATTAGAAAAATATATTTTCCAAATAATAACTTATCCTTTATCCATTCTATAGGTTAAATAATCAAAAATAATTTCATACAATCCAATATATAATGTATGCTTCTGGTAGGTTGTGCACCCATGTACCTGTTCATTTGAGTACTCAATCCACACAGTATTATTGAGTGTGGTAGTTTTTCACCCTTCTTATAGGCTGTCATATTTCTAAAAAAATAATAATATGAAACTTATAAAATTGAAAAAATGTGATAAAGATCCTCAAAAATAACCATGGTATAGTCAATATTAAATGATATGTTTTAACTTCAATAGTTATCTTATACCATTCACTTTTCATCCTAATAGGGAATAACGCGAAATTAACTCTATATCAAAGATCATAAAAACGATAATGTAAACTATTACGTTTTAACATATGTCCAAAAAATACTGTATTTATTTCTTCACAATTTTAATAAATCAGTAATCATAAGGGTTGTATTACGATTAATGTCCCTATAAATTCTCTTAAAAATCATATCCATCCAACACATAAAACCTAAACGGGATGTCTAATCCATCGAACATAAGATAAAAACTCATTTTTTAACCAGTGAAGGTATTAATTCCACTTAATATTACCACACATGAGGACATCAAAAATCTCTTATATTCTCTAAACCCACTTCTAATAAAAACAGCAAGGACAAATATTTTAGTATTATTTATTATAGTTTTTTGGAAATTGAATTCACATTAATATAACTCTTATTATATGAAAAATTAGGAAGATATCCAATATATTAAAACCATACATTACATGTGGACACTAAACCCTTTATCCATGTCTACAACCAATCTACTCTTTTTTAAAATAAAACATGGTGTCTTTTCATAAAAAACATTAAAAAATATAAATATTTATTATTCCTTTCATTTACCCATTCATAAACACCATGAATAAAATTATAAAATTTTGTATGAGAACAAAATTCTCATAAAGGGTCATAGTAAATATATAAAACCATTAGTCTAGTAAAAAACAAGAAAACCAATAAAAAACTTTTCTTAAAAACATATGTTTTCATCCTAAAGGAGAATCATTTTGTTCTTTTAAATGACTAGTATCATACCTTTTGGAATTAAATTATTTCAATGAAAACTCATTAGAAATAATACAAAATCCTTATATTCCACATGGGATAAAATCTCTATATCACTCTTACAATAACTCTTACAAATTGAATAACCTTACTATTGACTTCTACCTCTAGAGAAACTAATACATTACATATAATCTATTATGGGGTCACCAGTGAGCTGTTATAGTTCTCCAAAATTCATAAATACTACCTAAGGAAAATATCCTGAATTAAAGACCTAATAAATCATTTAAAACAATGTGAAAACACTTTTGGATATCCAAATACATTTTCATATAAAATTAACTTTCAATTTCTAAAAACTGTACATAAAATATAATTTTTTTTTTCAGTGAATAGAATAGTAAAATTATATAAAGGAATCATTAGATAAATAAATTATCATGATAATATGAAAATAAACTCATTCCATGTATGGTAAAAATTAAATTCATTTCGATATTTGGAAGAGTAATTGAAAGAGGAACTTTATAAGTGGGTTTTCAAAATAAAGTTCCTTACCTTGAGTCTAACTCATCACTTAGATTATATACCTTCATGATTAATAAATATAGGTTAATTTATAATTTTTTACTCTTATTTTAATTTATATTTTCTATTTCATATCACTTATTTTCATGCTATATAATATTATTTAATTAATAGTCTTCACTTTCTATATTTTGATGATATTCGGTTCATATGTCAAAAATGAATTCGGTAATTTTTATATAGTAATAAAGATCAATATTTCACCATCTCCAAAATAATAATCATGATATAATTATCATTTATACTATTTATATATAATTTTATATATAACCGGGAAATATTATTATGAAAAATGAACTAAATTATAATCATGGAGATGGTAGGATGTATGTGCGCATGAGTAAAGTTTAAATTTTTCAACGATCATTATGGAAATGATGTATGTATTATTATATAATTATACAATTATAATAGTATAAAAAATATATATAAATATTTACATCTTTTAATATACTAATATATACCATTAATGTGATGTGGTGGTGAAAAACGAATCAAATAACTTGATGGAGGTGGTAGTCCACACGTATACGTGAATGACTTTTTTAATTTTCTTGTGAATGTAAGTGCTTGAATGTAAATGATCAATTATCTTTTAATAGTGAGAATTATTTCATTGATAATATATAAACATTAATCATGTCATTATTACATGTATTTAGGGATGGTTATAGAAAATTAATTACAACATTTCATGATGTGGTATTCTTCCGTACACACAAATGAAACATTATTTTCCATTTTGATGCGTGAGGATGATGATATGGTTCATTAATAACATTAATAAAATTTATGTATATTTATAATTCTATATTTCATATTTTATCCTATTTGGTGAAGGTTTGAGGGATTTTGATGAAGAAACAAAATAAAAAATTGATTAAAACTATACCCCTTCTTTCGAAATCAAATTTTCATAAAATTTAATGGAATATATTATTGGTGTTATGAATAAAAAATTATTCTATAGATGATATTATGGACAAAGGGATACAATTTTTTCCATTAATTTGCAAATAATATAAGGTTTATGTGTGAATAAATTAGAATAAGAGGTTCACTTTTATAATAGAGCAGATGGACACTCTTCAAAATTCAGAGAATAATAAATTAATATTAATATAAATTTAATTCAATATGGATTAAAAATAAATTATATCCAAGATAATATGTTCATGGGTCCAAATCACCTCATCAAATAAACATTATAAATTTAATAACTATATTTATACCCTTATCTTTTTCATTGACCACCAATATAAACCTTTTAACTCTTACAATAAAAACATGGATTATTACCCTTTGAGGTTCAAAAATTTCAATAAATTGAAAAAATAATCACAATTAGAAAATAGTAGATATTTGAAATCAAATGAAAATAACATGGATGAATTTTTTTCAGAATTTTATATCATTCAATAAAAAAATTTTACAATAAAATATACATGACATCAATTTTATGAAATATTAATTACATTGAAATTTATAATATTTTCCTAAAAGTATATATTATAAAAATATTTTTTCTGATATCCCCATTATTTCAATGTATTCTAAAAAAATATTTAATTACATTTTCTTTAAATATTTAATTTATATAAAAATATTTAATATCATTAATTTGAATTTTCCATTAAAGAAATTATTATTACATCAATGTTATGAAAGAGATTAATGAAATTAATTATTCACTAAAAAATAAATATAAATTACCATGATGAATATAAATATAATATATTAAAAAATAATATTTATATTTAGAAATAAAATTTTTCTTACATGATTTTAAAAATATTAAACATATTATAATAAAGAGTGAATTTTTTTACTTTTAATTAAATTAATTATTATAAATATCATAATCTCATAATAGTGGCTCCAAAAAATCATAAATTTATCATATGTATATTTATTATCAAAATAAACATATGAATAATTATTTAGCCTCTTTTTTTTTGTAATTTTAAGATTATTATATTTGTTTGTTTACCATAATTACCTAATTTACCGATTATAGTAGTAAAATATTTACTCTGTATTATATTCATATTGCTTAATAAAAATAGAAATATTTAAGAAATTCTGACCCAATAATTTAAAATATGGAATCTAATTATTAAAAATTAAAATAAAAAATTTCATAATTTCATTTAAAAATAAATACGAAAAAAAAGAAACATGAAATATATATTTTTTAAATTCCATTCTTAAACATAAAATGTTTCTATAAAAGATTCAAGCAGAATACCATTTAAAAACCATGATAAGATATTTGTTAAATAAGAATGAGCTTATGAAAATATAAAAATAATCAAAAAGATAATGTACACTATTATATAAATAATATATATACTTTTAATAAAAATAATATTTACCACCAGTCCTTGAAGATTCAATATTTTCCAGAAATATTAAAAAATTTCCCTAAAGAAAACATTAACATGCTAAATTTTAAAATGAAATTAATTTTTTCAATCATTTTTATACATATTCTAGAAATTTAAAGATAACATTAAATCATTAAGATAATTAAAAATAATTTTTTTAAAAATGTATTATTGACGAATAAAATGTCATTTCTATAATTTTCGGATATATTGAAAAATAATTAAATAATTTCATTGTAATGGGTATGAATATTATATAATTAATAATTATGTTAATACAATTTTTTCCTTCAATTTTAAATTCTAGGGTGTACTGGTCACTTATAAATAATAATTATTCATTGTTTGTTTACGAAAAGTGATATATATTTTGTATTCAGTCAAACCATCATGTATTTTTGAAATATTTGGATGTTAAATAATCTTAAAAATATTTTATGAAATTAGTCCTCACAGTATTTAACTCTAGCTCCGTAACATGCTATAGAAGTTTCAATGAAGTATTTTTAAAACCAACATTATAAAAATGGACAATTAACCATCCATTTGAAAAGAGTGAAAGGGAAGTACAAATTTTATTTGAAGAAAAATTATATTTCCAAATATGATATCATTGGTGGGTGGAAAAACATGGATATGGTAGAAATATAAAAGTCCCATCTATATATAAAGAGTTATATAGAGCTTCACCTGGAAAAAGAGAACCATAAAAAATCATAATTCTAAGATGGGTTAAAACTAAATTTATTCTCAGTAATAAAAGTAAACTAATAATATATCAAAATACCCTTTTAATATTTCTAAGGAACTATTTTACTACCATTACTATGAAAATAAGGAAAAATACATCCATGATATTTATAGTTTTATCCTTCAATATATATTCACCAAAAAAATCATATATTTCTATAAAATAATATTCGTGATGACGAATTATTCATGCTAGAATAACTAGAATCAAATTCTATAAATCAAAAATTGATAAATGAATAAATATCTATCACAAGATTCATTATAAATTTATAAAAAGAAATATTTAGTACATGATATGATAACATTATAATGTAATCCTATATGAATAAAAACTATTTTAATCTCCATAATTGAATAGTAATACCAAATGTTCAACGTTGATATTTCAAAATATCAGTGTTCGTAAAATTCTTTAAGATAATGTATAAAAATATTGAAATCCAATAATCATGTTTTTTTATCACATAGTATTCCATGATAAATTTTGAAATTATCTCCAAATTACATCAATCACTCTTAATGTCTCATATAATAAATAGTATTCCATAAATCAAATACTCCCTATGATATGATATCCATTTCCATAAATAATATAAATATCCATTTATATAAAAGAAATATATATTTTCTTAGAAAATATAATTAATCCAATATTACTTAAATAATAACTCAATTTATTATATATACCTTAATATTATAATATTGCAAACAAATTGAATAAATCCTGAAATAACATGATATACTAAATCACAAAATCTTTTTTTAATATCATGGTTATCAATTAGATAAATAATATATTCCCAAAATGAAATAATATATTATCCATTTTATCTTTTAAATAATGAATGATAATTTCATAAGAACTAGGACATTATGTAGGCTAATGGTAGAAGAAGCACCGTAATCTCCCTTCAGTTGTGGGTTCAATCCCAATGGCCTTACCGGATATGAAAAGTTATCAATAATCATGTGGTTTGTATTTTTTATAAAGATATATTAATATTATCCCTATAAAATTCTAGAAAAATTATAAGCTGACTCAAATATAATATTAATATATTAAATATTAACAATTTTTTCACCTTAATGAGTTTCTATTACCATTCATTATTCATCAAAAATGTAATATTCAATAATTTTTTTTAAATCTATGCTATTATAATCCTTAATGTAAACCAATAATATTAATCATATTTCCACCAAAACCATTGTAATTCCTCCAGAAATTACATCTTTAATTAAAACCATACTACCACTAAGGGTTGTATTAACCTAAATGGCTCTCGAAATACTCAAAATTTTCTTTTTCATCCATTCCTAAAAACCTAAAAAGGGATGTTGATGACATTTAACATTTGATAAACATTAATATTATAAACAAATTATGTTATTCCTTATCCATTATATTACTACACCTATAAAAATCTCAATATCTAAAATTTTCAAAACCGTCCTCTAATCCCTATTACAATAAACCAAAATTTAGATTTCAATATTATACTATTTTTTAACTAGAAATCTATTTCTTAAAATTATAATGTGTGTTTTTTTATTTTTAAATAATTTGGATAAAAAAATAAATAATAATATAATAAATTAAACGTGGATACTTATACTGAGTATCTATTTTTTCCACAATTTTTTTTTTAAAAATAATACATTGATTCCATTTATGAAAAATATTCATGACTCTAAACATGACTTATTCTTTTCATTTTTATAATCTATAAACCATGGGAAAAACATTTATAATATTGGATGAAAAATAAAATATCCTCGGTGGATATTAAAATAAATAAATAATTTATGCATGTGAAAAATATGGAAACCAATAAGGTAAATTTTCATAAAAACATTCCTTTTAATCAAAAAATAGAGTTATTATTTTAAATTTTAAAAAATAATTATATTATCTATTGGAAGAAACTAATTTAAATGAAAAATCATTAACAAGTTAAGAAAAGTATTTTATGAACCATGGGAAAAAATTTCCATATCACACATACAATGACTATTCTAATTAATATTACAAATGTAATAACCATGCAGTTTCCATCCACATGTGGAGAACTAAATGCATTTGGGTACTATCTAAGAGAATCCATCGTACAAGCTATAACGTGCTCACCCATCATAGCGTGATTTATTGAATTTATTGATTATGGTATGTCCTATTTTTTTTCTGAAATCATGGATGCACGTCTGGTAACATTATTATCAAATCTATGGATGACTATGTTTGTTCATTGACTGGATTCTTCTTCCCACTACATGAGGTTGGTGGTTATGCTTGGTTATAAATATTTTTTATGGTACCATAGGATGTCTCCTATAGAACCTATAATTATAGAATTTTAACTAATAATAAATTATATAAACCATAGGTTTTATTATTGATGGAATTATATAAAATATGATAATTTTGACAAACTATGGGATCAATATATTTATAAATGTATGGAATGAATATTTACTTGTGATGTTGATAATATAAGAATAATTGATTGATAATGATTATTTGAAAGAGAAAAAATAATGTGGAATCTTTAGTGGAATTTGTTAAACTAATTCATCTTTAATATATATATTATTATATGATATCTAGTCCTAAGTTATGTCTTCTGAGTGTATGAGATATGATAGCTACAGTTAAGGATAAGGCTATGTCAAATACCATAGAGTTAATTTGATATATATATATATATATATATATATATATCCTATATGTTTTTTGATTGATATGATATCTAACCCATTTATATAGTTTAAGTGACACCCAATGGACTATCAGATTGTGTATTCCTCAAAAATCTATGCTGGAAAGGAACAAATTGTTTACTACCCCCTCGAAACTAGATATATGATGTTGTAATAATTATGTGATTATATACATGGTAATTATATTTCCCATAAATGTGTATAATGTGATCTAATGGATTGTGGTTGTATCACACACATGTATTTTAGGATGTAGTACCCTATGGATTATTTTAGACAGAAAGTGTATCGATTGAGATAGATTGAGGTATAATAATAATCACACATGTTGTGGTGGCTCTGAGAAATTGATCGGTTACTTTTTGGTAATGTGGTACATGATGATGTAATTATGTGATTAATGTGGGGGAGTAATATGATGATGATATGTTGTGATTGACATGATAGATGAAATGTTACTTTTTCCCTGGTTTTATTGTGATGAATTCAATAGAGAATAATGGGTCCAAACGTTTGATGTTATAGAAATATGGAAAACTACTTGGGATGTGTTCACAAGGTATATTAATTTCTTATCTTAATATATGATATTTTATGATAAATACATGGTGGGAGATGGAGATATCCATGGTAAAGATGTGAAGATACTATACCTTCTTATGTTATGAGTTATATTCCCTTCGTGTTCAATAGGGTTTAGTATACTTTCATTATCCATTAAATGAGAGTATCTAGGGAGGTCCCTATTGGGTATATTAGTTGTTCTCACCAAATTTTTTATAAACTATTCTATGTTTCATTGTATATTGTTGGAAATAACATGTGGTATTTGGGCTTTGTGTTTTTTGAAGGGAAGAAATTTGATATTTTTATTTTCCATACATGTGTTCAGATGATTTGAATTAAAATAATGTACATGCTATTGTTTTAATTTAATATCATGAATGTGTTTTTTGGTCTTTCTATCTTCTTTATCTATTATCTTATATTATTTGGTAATTATTACTAGGGAGACATGATTTTTTAGAGGTTTTAAATTTTTTTAACAAAATTTATTTTTTTCATTTGGGTGTTTGCAAGAGGAAAAATGGCTATATCCCCTATAATAAGTTATCATATATTTATTTTCACTAATCTATTGGTCCTAGTATAGGGTTTTTACCATATGATACGATTTCGTGGAATAATAATCCATCTATGTTTTGGAAGAAAATTTAATTGTTAAATAATTTTATATAAAATAATTATTATGGGTTCGGGTCATTTTATATTTTAAACGAAGTATTAGATTTGGATCTTGACTCCCCACGTGAGTTCAAAATATAGGGTTTTTATGACATGAGGTATAATCCCACATTATATACTAAGATATGGGATGATTTTTGAAATTTAAATTTAATTAACTATTTATTTAAAGAAAATTTATAAAAACATCCCTCGATTTAGTGATCCAATAGATGGTAGTGGGTGAGGGAACATACCATTCACACAACTCATATACTAAAAATGGAGAATAATGGGATTCCTTTGAACATCATCTCTGGAATATATCGAAATTAGATAGAGGTACATTATCTTGAGGTAGTGGATTGAGAAACAAATCTTTAGCGTTTATGACGCACGGTTAGTGATTTTTTGATTCATATTCCCTCATCCTCGTAGATTTTTTTCCTATTTTTATTCCAATATTATGATTTCCATGGAATATAATGGGGTTAATCTATAACAAATCAAGGACAAATGGGTGTTTTGGGAGGTTTGGTGGTGTTTTCCAATTGAAAAAACTGACTATAGTAAAATTGAATTTAATAATACACACCATGTGTTATTCAATTTTAGATAATAAGTGAAGAATATGGATACATGTTGTGTAATCCTGAGGATGCGGCATATAGTGTCACCCAATGTGTGGGTGAGTACATGACCAGACGACATGTGTATTGGAGACATTACTATATAGGGTACACTGCCAGACCCCATGTGGGATACATGTTGTAAAGGAAGACATGACCTAATAAAGACACATAGACATTCCATTTTAGGTACATTGGCAGGGGCCTCATGTTTGGTACATGCTGTGTACCAGACATCCAAAATGTATAATTTGGTTTTTCATGACATTTATGATTGGAGTAGATGCTTATATGGGACTGTGTGAGTACATGTTGTGTATTCAGGAATACACAACATGTTCTTCTATTTGGTTACCCTTTTCTGGGCTTCCTATGTTATATTCCCACGATTAAGATGTAGACTTTTATGTTTTCCATTTTCAGAGTTTTCCCATTGATATCATGATGGTGGAATCATTTCATCATTCAGCTATTTTATGAATGGATTTTTGGAAAAATTATATTAGAATTATGATTTCATTTTTTTTGGATTTATAATACTCTATCAGGTAGTCTTATGGGATACGACGCCCAGTTGATGGTATTGAGATCAGAGATCGTCCCAACTTGAACATTCCTCGAAAATATTTTTAAGGATCCTCAAATGGATCATGGAAGGTCGGATCGAGTAGTATCATAAGGATGATATTGTGTTTCACCTTCACATTTGGGCCCATTTATCAATTGTAGAATTGTTGACGGTCATATTATAGGTTTTAGGATCAAAATGGTTGGAGCCACTAGGCATGGTTGACATTGTTGAATGGTTATTACAGATGGGATCTACTGTATTGTTGAGATGAGTTTCATTGACTCATGAAGAATCCCCTGTATGGTTTGTTTGTAAATAATTTAATCCCAAGATATCATTTTTAGATATTGATAATTACTATGTTTCATTATTTATCTTTTGGATGCCTTGGTTAATGCGTTGGTATCATAAGATCTGTTGGAGGCCACTAAGGTCTCATTAAGTATATTTCTTGTGATGATCATTTCCTGAATCCTTTTTTAATATATAGGAACCCCTTATATAGTGTCTTACTATTGTTTTTGACTTTGGGGTATTTGAAAAACTTTTTTATGGGAATGGATCTTCATACATGTTCAGACAAGTTTTTTTATTATGAGGTTTTTGTGATATAGTTAGACTATCATGTATTGGAGTCTAATTTAATAGTAAGTGGTGTTATGGATGAGATATCTCGAATAATGATCCATAGGTAAGGATCCATATATTCATAATTTAGAATATTACACATGATACATAATATTGGTACCAATAGCTTTTTTTTGTTTTGAGTGATGGTCCAAGGATCAAAGAATGTTGTTTAATATATTTGACTATAATGAATGTTATTTCAAATTTTTGTGTTATGATTTGTGCATGTGTTTTAGTGCATGGAAAATATACTATATGGATTAGGTGTCAAAATGAGGATCTAGAAACAAATATTATATTTTTTTGTTTATGTGCCACACTTCTACTCTAGGAATTGATGGTAAACATTCTAGGATGGATAATCAACTAATGTTTTGCATAAATGGTTTAGTTTTTGGACTAATACCCAAGGAATTATTGATTGGATATATGGTTTAGGCATTATACATATTATCCAATAATTACTATTTTGGATACCTGCGATAGATGTTAGAATAATGATCAAGGCTTAGCTGTAAATTTTTGTGGTAACTAAAAAATGTTTAATAGGGTTCCATGTATGATCTAAATTTTTATTTGTGAGGACACTGTAGGGATGACTTAGATTAGTATCATAGATCACCGAAATATCATAGAATGTTTTCATAGAATTTTCATCTTTGGTTATAGATGCAATGGATATGGATTACTTAGGTTAATTGGGATGCAGAATAATTAATACGTGCTCAAATACACCCAGGTGTTTCCCAATGTAGATATGTCAAACAAGCCCTCAAACATAAGGATCAATGATGCATTTATTTTTAATAATTATGAATTATTTTTTTGAAAGATGTGAATATTTCATGAGCATGAAATTATCGAAATAGTATATAGGTTCAACATTTTGGGGTTGCATGCTGATATTTATTTATCATCCATTGTACATGAATCTAAGTGATCATGAAGAACATTCATCTTATTTCATGATGATTATATATGCATGATGGAAAGGGTAGAGGCCCAAGATTACATGTTTTTTCGGGATTCTCATGTGGAGTTTGATGATTAGGCTAGAGTAGCTCGATATATTACCAAAACTGGGTATGGGATATGACCTATAGTTGGATGTAGGGACCAATGTATTTATTATTCTACTATATATATTTTATATTATATTGGACCAACGGGAAATCGATGTTTTATGTATGGAATAATAGTTCATGCCATTATTGTATTCCATTTGATTATATCATGCTTTAATTTCATTTTATTTATTTCTTCCACTTACACTAATTTTTATGATTCCTAGCTATTTACTGCTAGTTTTGACCTTTGATATAGGGGTATAGTATCCTCACGATTTGAAACTAGACCCCAACTACTATTCAGTAGCCTTGGGAATAATATAGGGAGGGGAACATTAGTTCATGTGGTGAATTATCTTGTGGAATAATTTTAGTGGAATTTGGGTTGGAACATTACAATGTGGTATCATATGTGATTTGTCCTATTATTTTTATATTTTAAGTTTAGAATACGGGAGATATAGTAATGTATCTGAGCATGAGATGGATACTGGGATGGTGCATTGTGAACACCTCTTTCTGTAAGAAGTGCAGCATATAAGGTACTGGGATTGACGATCTGGAGTGTAATTTTTCTTATGTATATTATTTTATCATTGGTAAATACATATTTTTTTATTTGATGGTTCATGATATTTTTTAATATCATGGAACATTGTAAAGAGGCATGTGGTTTTGTTTTTTATCTTATCCTATTAAGGTAAGAGGCATCTCACACATTATGATAGGCATGTAGGATAAACATGTTAAATTCTTGATAATGTGTAATTTTATGGATTTCCCTTAGATGATAGGTTTTATGGGTATATGGTGAGGTTCTCAAAGATGAGGAAATTGGTGACATCCAAGTCCCTAGTTGGTTTGGAGATCTTTGGGTTAGTGTAGATTATGTTTATAATCATTGGATTCATTTTGGATTGTTTTTGTTCAATTTTTGGTGATGTTTCATTGTCCTCCATGTAGATATTGGATGTGAATTTGATTAGAGAGGATATATTACCTATATGTGGTCAGTTGTTTTAATGTGTTACCCCTTTCAGATGTGAGAAAATAGGGATGGATTTTTTTGTTGTGGTATTGTTAGTGGAGGTTGGGTTGTTATGGGGATGGAAATTATAGAGAGACTTGTTGGTATTGGTTCCTTAAAAATATTTTGTCTAAAATGGGGGTAATACAACATACATGAATAGAAAATTTTTGACGTTTAATGTTCATGTCATAGATTTAGATCAATTTTCCTTTGCGATTTGAGACTACTATCTTGGTAGTCAATATCAATAGATCTTATAGGGTGGCCCATGAGAGGGTTAGACTATGTGGTGATTTATTTTTGGGTAATTGAGGTATAGGTGGATGATTTGTACTTATGAAAATGGTGCATGAATGGTGATGTTGGGTTTGATATTTAGTCTCATATAATTGTATTTTTTTTAGAAGAATCACTTGTGTGGAAATGTTTACTCCACTTTGATGGTTTTAAGAGGGTTAGGTTCACTCAGGTGTCCATCCCAAGACTTTCTTCTATAGGAATAGTGTGCCTACATGATTTTAGGTTGACTAGTATCCCATGATATTCCTAATTTTTCATAGTGAGGTATTTTGATATGTTTTTCATCATAGGAGACTCACTAGAGTAATATATGGTTTTGTGGTGGGTTTATAGAAGTTCATTTTAATGTTTTGTGATTAAGGAAACATGGATATGTAATAGCTATTGATGGACTATATAATTTTTTTTGGATGATACATTAAGAGATTTAAAATATGAGGTTCTTGAGTTGGAAAGGAATACATGTGTGGGACATGAATCATTTTGGTTGTGATGTGAGGCTTGTGGAAATTTTTACCCGAGGTCCTTGTAATAGAGTCGTGATACCCTTGAATGGATGAGGTGGTCATGGTATTCATCAACACCATCTTATTGTTCTCCCATTATATAAATATTTATATCCAATATATTTACCTCATCGAATGTATTCTAATATAGGTTTTCCCATATTCTATACTATATAGATTCCATATTGGTTGATAATAGGTCCTCCAGGGAGGTTTCCCTTTTGGAGTGTTGTGTATGAAGTCGTATGGTGGGGAGTTACCCATTGGATTTCTATGAGTGAGGTACCTGAGAGGTATCAGATATAAATAATTAAAATAGGATTAATTATCAGATGCCAAAAATGGGAATAAATAGAGTGTTATATTGTTTTACTTATGGGAGTAGAAAGACCATGACCCGTTCTGAGGATTGGTTTTTATCGGGGAATGAGTAGTGAAAAATATGTTTCATTGTTAGGTAATGGTAAGTATACTATAATGGATGGTATAACTAGATCATTTTTCATGATTTTACCCTTGTGTAGTTATCATTGTGGGTCATTTGAGGACTGTATTAATTCAGTTGTTCGACTACCATGGATGTGTTTTGATGCATGAATCAAATGATAAGAAGCATCATAGGTCAAAACCAATTTTTGTGGGATGATTTCTATAGTGGGGAGAAATTTTTCATGATGATGAATTTTAAATTTCACCATTCCATATCAGGATGGATACATGTTTTATGGCATAGTCCTTTTGTGTTTTTGGTGGATTAAGTTGGTGTCTTTGCCTTGGTATATTTCACAACCTATCTTAGTATTTATTTATAGATATTTGGTCAGCATCCCTACATAGAATTAAATGAGTGGAACTTGGTTTGATGAAAATATTTGGTCATGATGTGTGGTTCAATGAAAAGTGTGGAATCTTGGGTAGGAGTTTGGTGGAATTCAGTTTCATTCATTTTTTGTATATTTAATTAATTAAATATTAAATTATAATTATTGATTTGGGTGGTAATATATTTTAAACAGAGGATTAGATTGATATTTTTTTTCTATAAAGATGATTCTAGATCAAGGGGTTTTACTTAGGTGAGTTATATTCCCAGTTCATGTTCCATGATTCAGGATAGGTAGTAATAATGGGAAATTAATTAATTAATTATTTAATTAAAATTAATTGAGACATCCCCCCTATCGGGGTTCCTATGAATTGTAGGTTGAGGATGTTGCCTATCTTGTATGGAATGACCATACCAAGATGGGGGAGAGGAAGGGAATGTGTCTTGATTTAATCCATGGAATATATCAAGACTGGATCCTAGTGGAACAACTTATGGGAGAATATTTAGTACTAATGCTTCAATGTTTTTACCCCATGGAACGTCATATTTTTAGATTTATTCCCCAATAGCAATAGTCAATTTGTTTCATGTTTTATAACCCTATTATTATTTCATTGGACACTAATGTGGTCAATTTATAAAATCCATCCAATGTTAAAAATTATTTATTGAAAAGGATAAATGTGAGAAGAAGATCAGATCAAATCATGGGGTCTAATGTAATGCAGTCTCAAAGTATCACCACATACTAGGATACTATACTCAGGGGGGATATGATATTTTACTAATAATAAAATACATCTCTTATAAGTAGTATCTAGGATAATAAGAAATGAAAAATATTGTTAAATAAATTTCATGTGTGTGTAAGACTACTTTTATTATTAATGAAGATCCTGTATTTGTGATTTAAATACGTGATATCCAAAGGAATAGTTGAATCACATTGGATTTTTCCAAAAAAAACTATTAGATTATGTTTCCAACCTATGTACAATCATATTGTTGGAGTGGAAAAAATCTAGTCATTTTATAATTTTAGCAACCTATTCCATTAGAGTGTCTCCTTGTCCATAACATACAATGAAATAAAAAACAGTTTATCCCAATTATTTTTTGTAAAAATAGTCAACCCCTTATGAAACCAAACATTCATGAGACATAAAAATTCAATTTATGTCACGATTCTATAGGATTCAAATGAACCTAATTACCTGGAGTAGATGGCATATGAATCCAAAGACTGAGGCGCCTACCTACCATTTTCCATGGGTCATGCCGTGTAGTTTCACTCAATGTGTGGTCGATTGCATGGTGAGATAAACCATGTTGGGGGGACACTTCCATGCAGTTTACTCAAGAATACCTCATGTGGGATACACTCCATGATGGATGGAATGACCATACAGAGACATGTGGTTAATAAATGTGAGATACACTAGTAGGGACCCCATTTGGGGTACATTCCATGTACATGACATGCACATCACATACCTGGTTTTTACATTCAATGTCCTATTGGATTATATTTTCATGTGTGTCTATGTTATTACATGTCTAATACTCATGTATACATTTCATGTACTTATCTTTGGTTACCCTTTTGGGGGATTTGGGAGTTCTATGAACTAAAGACAGAATTTGATGTATTTGTAGACAACTCATAGAGTTTTCCACGTAGATTATAATAGTGGAATACTTTCAGGATTTAGATATCATAGGGATTGATTTTTTTGGATAAAAATATCTTAGTCAGAGGTTTTCATTGAGGATTACATTCGTAATCCTCTAGTGGGATGGAATTTGTTCTATGAGGACATGGTGGGGATTTTGTGCTCATATAATTTAATGGGTTGATTGTGACATTATGATCGTCTTGAGGATCCCTGGATGGATAACGATAGTTTGTATCCTATATTATCTTTGAGGAGATCATGTTTTGTCCCCAAACATTAGGATATGTAGATTGAGGTGATATCAGTTGATTTTTAGATCCTAGGTTTGGGGATTTTTTTAGAGCCTTCACCATTATTTCACATCGTAATGTGGATGATACGAATGGGTGTCATTTTTTATTTGAGTTGCAGGAACTCTTGATGAATTCCATAATCATTTAGTTTAAAATTATATGATTAATTGGATATCATTGTTGGATATTGATAATGTATTCATAGAACGAAATCTATTTTGGATCATTAGAGTCTTTTTGTTGATCTAGAATCAATTAGAGGAAACTGAAGTCGTTTTGAAGATGTATCTTATGATGGACAAATATTGAGTAATTTTATGATATAGGGGAAGTTCTTATTTGTTTTATAACACTTGATACTGAATCTGGGGTAATTCCTGATCTATTTATTGTGATGAGTTTTTTTTCAAACCCATGTCATGTTTTATCTTGTTTCTGGATGTTGAGACTTGGTTTATTCCATGAGGATGTTGTGAAAAGTTTAGAATTCCATGTTTTGCACCCTAGTGTACTATTAATGCCTATGATGGCTGACAGATCTTGATAGGATCTCCATATGTATGGTTCCAGCTATCTGTAATTGACAATGATATACATGAATATTCATATCAATAAAGATATCTTATTTTTAGTTTATATGCCCGAATTAGATCACAAGAACAATTTTTAATAATTTATCATTTAGTGAATGTTACATCACATGTATGTAGTTAGATGTTGGACTAAGGGTTTGGTTATGGACATTATACTATACGTATTAGGTGTTATAATAAGCCACTAAACTCATTTATCATAAATTGTTATTTATATTATAGAATAATTCTATGTGAATTGTTAAATTCTAGATGAGATCTATAGTTTAATGACATTTTATATCCAAGATTTAGTTGTTATACTAATACTATAGACATGATTGATATGGAATATGGCATATGAATTGGACTGATGCTTCACGCATTTTTTTGATATATGTAAAAGATTTCATAATCATGGTCTAGACGTTGTTGTACTTTTTTGTTGTAAATGGGAAATATGTGTTGTGGTTAAAATTGTGATATAATATTTGGATCACATGGAAATTGTTGTGGATGAATCATTTATTTATCATAGTTGATAGGAATATCATATCTTTTATCCCAATTATTTTTAGGTATGGTTTCATATACTATAGATATGGAGACTACAGGTTAATTGGGATGCATGGTCATTGAGATTTTGTTATAGACACCTCAGTGTTATCTAATAGAGGTAAACGTGATCAATGTTCTACACCTAATGATCATGAATGTTTTTATTTGAATTTATTTTTATTTATGTATCTTCAAGGTCGTTCATATTTCATGATAATTCACTTTTTCCAACATTTTATATGCTCACTATTTTAGTTTCATTACTGATATTTTTTCCCACACCATATACGTGCACCTCAATGTTAATGTGGAACATCTGTATGATTTTAGGATGAAAACATATTCTCAATGAATTGGATTAATGCCTGCGATTTCATGGATGAGTAGGATGCTCTTGTAGAGCTTGATGATTCTGATGGTGCAGCTCGTTAGGGTATTAGAGACAGGGAATGTGATATGGCCCAACGTTGGAGGTATAGACTCCTCACAAATCCACCTTAGTCCACCACTACAACTCAACAACCTCTCCCATATGAGGAGATCTGCTTGAGGCCTTATGGTGAGCTACAACGAGTCCCTATATTAGTGAAATCTTACCAGGGATGTTAAAATTCACATATATGTTTGCGATTTAACATTGATTCATATCAACAACCTGTAAAGTATTGGATATTGGATTAAAGCATCAATACCTCCATTCCCTCATTACAATCCTAGGAGAGGTCCTGCTGGGGGTAGGGTTTTGACAAATTAGGGAAAAATATTTATTTAGTAGTGTGGTCTTAGAAATTTTCCACATTCAAAAGATTCTATTTATTTATGAAATTAATATATAAAAGTACATGATGTTCCATTTCCCAATTCATGGCTTACATAAACACTCTGATCATGATATAAGACACTCATAATGTCGAACTAACTCAGACAGAATGTCAACATTTTAATAAGAAAACTGGGTTTGCATTGTGATTCACCTATTATTATACATTCCAGACATAGTTATGAGTAATATCTAGAGACTCAGTAGTGGTATCTCCTTAATACTCTTGGTCAAACAAAAAACCATTAATTTTATATTATATAATGTCCCAATGATCTAATCTAAATACATGATAAAACCAAAATGTATTTAATAAAATATCTCTAGATCATATAAAAAAATCAAGAGGATTTCACAAACACAATGTGATATATATCATGCTAGTTGGAGAATGTTTACACGCATCAAGAATTTGTCAACTGAATAATAGATAAAAATGGTCTAGAAGAAAATATATAATGTCCTATGGGGACATCATACCCATAAGGACAATACATGGGAAATAAATTTTTGAACAGTAATTCATCCTGTTACAAGGACCAAAATATATACCATATGAGTATAAACATTAATAAATATTGATCAATGGTATAGATAATTCATACAATATATACATATTTTGAGAGTGAACCAAAAAAACGTTACACGTATAAATAATTCAAAACAAGACAGAAGGTAGGATTTAAAATTAAAATTTAATTATTCTCTATATGAAAATTTCAAAGATAGATCCACTACACCTATTTAAAATTAACATGAAATCCAAAAAAAACTTCCAATCCCAACTCCATACACCACATTTAGTATACTCTCATTATCTATTACCCATAACCCTTTAGTGAAATTTAATTATCTATACTGGGGTTATGTAAAAATATTTAACATGTATTTTGATGGAACACATGTTATTTATTTGTAAATCAGACATTATTGAAGTCACTACCTAGTCAAAACCAGTCTATTATGAAGCTAAAAGTTTAATGAAGGAATGAAATATAGGAATGTATCATGAAATCATATGTATTAAAAAATAAATAATGGTTTCCATATAAATTAATAATTTTTAATGTTATTAACAAGAAATAATTATCATGATATCATAGAAAACTAACTAATTTTTATCAATTGTAGACAAACATTCACTGAACCATTCATAAATTCCGTGTAGTGTTACATCCCAACACAGGGGACCAATTATTCAAGAAAATATATTGGAACCCAACCTCTCAAAGAGGTGTTGTTCATATATATATATACATGTGTGTGTTTCTGTATGTATGTTTATATTTGTATGTGTATAAATATATAAATATATGCATATATAATTATCTACTTTCAATGATATCATAGTTTCACAAATGGAGGTACTATATATTCCCACAACAATTCATTCTCACATCATATTAACAATAACTTCTCATAGGATGGATTTTGTGTGTGTGTTTCAATCAATAATTACATACATTTACATTACCCTAATATATATGATTCTTCTCTCTTAATACATATGTAAATAAATTAAAAAAATATATCTTGATATATAGTCAGTGAACATCTTTCACGCATACCTATAAATCAATGTATTAATCCTACATGTTACTGAAATAGTAATAAAAATCTATTCAAAAGATAAATCAGTAAAATAATATGTCAACATCATGGTCAATTCATCAAAAACACATAGTATCATTAATACATGTTTTTAAATTTTTTGGTTTTGATGAAACACTTTTGGGATAGATATTTTAAAATAAATTAAATAATTAATATGGTTGGTTCCCTAATATAATTTTGTTTCAATTATTTTAATATGTCACTCTTATCATGGTATTATGGTAATATATCATTATACTCATTAATTATTCAGTGATAATTTTGTGGTAGAATTTAACATGAACTATGGTAATGTTATTTAGTTTACCTAGATTTAAACCATACCATAATAAGGACATAGATAAATATTTATTAGGAAGTAATCGTTATTTTTTTAAAAACATATGAATAATTCAAATAAACAAATACAAATCTTATAATCCATCCCACAAAAATACATGGACCAATGTAGGGAAGAATATCAATGGTATAATCCTACAAGAATCCAAATGGATTATCAATTTATTATGAGTTCATTAAAACAATTATTATTATATTTTTTTATTTTTAGAAAATAATTAATTCATAACTCACTCAACCATATAAACATATAACAGTAACACTACACTAATTTGAGTTGATGCGATGAGGTTAGAAACAATATCCATTAACTATGTGACTCACTGTTCTTGGTGATGTTAGAGACACAACAACTATCTAATTTTAGAATCCTTTGTTTGAATAAATATATACAATGTTTTATTACATAGTTAAAAAATATAAATGTTACAATAATGGTAGAAGTAACATAATGATATCATATCCAATGGCCCCTAGGTGGTACTCAAAAAATAAAAACATGAGTAGAACCATGAATCCCACACTTTTTTCAATTTCCAGACAGAGGTGACATGGATTTCCACACAATATAGAAATAAATTAGAGGATGAGGAGAAGGGTATATATATAGGATTGTGAATTTTATTAAATTTTAATGGGTTTTATTGAAAAATGATTTTTATATTGATTTAAATAGGTATAAATATATGAAAAATGCTGGATAATGGATTGTTGATTATGAATGGACATAGATTCCAAGCTTACATGATTATTATTGTAGAAGACCCTAATAAATTTTAAAAATGATGAAAATTATTGAAGTATAGTTTACATATATAGTATGACTATTTAAGATGAATTATTAATTTCATTCCCTGAAATCATTTATAGATCACTATATTATTATTATAATAATGGCTAAAAATATTGGTGTTCCATAATTAAATTAATTATGAACATTCATTATTTCTATAATGAAACGTTGTTTTTGTCACCATCCACATTCCTTTGATGAAATTTGATACTAGAAAAATATATAAATTGTTTATAAGTTTTATATTAAATTAACATAATTAAATTGGTTTCGAATTATTCTTATAATTACATTATTCTTCATAATGGTAGTATTTTTCATTATTTTCTATAATTTTGATTGCCATAATATTAGTGTTAGCTAAAAAATGATTTTTCATGGAAATTAATTCATTATATTTTAATTTCTTTCAATGCATAAATAATATTCAATTTTGTATTTAAAATGAGGAGATTAATTTTTTGATATTTTAATTGAGAATATTCTAAAGCTCATTTGTAATGATTAAATATCATGAATGTATTTTTTGATTCATGTTGTTGAATGATGTAGTATCATGATGCATGTCATGAGATTCTGATATAGAATATGACTGGTGATGATATTTGAATATCATAAATCAAATACATTACCAAAAAAGAGACAAGGTTGTTTTATGGATGGATTATCCTCTTTTAATGAGACCATTCTAGATGGAGTTGTTCAAACTAAAAAATAAGTTAGAGTATATTTTATATGTTCCCAGAATAATGGAGACACTATATAGAAATAGATATTGAGATGATATTTCGATATCATGAAAGATGGGACACTCCATTTTGGATAAGAATTGTGGTTTTTTGTGTAAAAAGTATCTTCACGAATCCTATTCCGTAATTGTTTTCCACATCAAAAGAAAGAATCTAATTCCATTGTAAGGTAATATATACTAGAAATAAATATTAGTGTTTATTTCCAAGTATCAATCATAAAGAATTCCTTTATCCCACAGTGACAACCCAACATAATGATGTGTTTTGAAAATTTAGAAATTAACTATTTTGAAATATTATAACAAACCTCAAAGGAGGAGGTTATATCCTTAAAGTGTAATATTGGTCGTTTTTAATATCCATGATGACTTCAATTCATCTGAGAGGATTTGTTTCTATTTCAGAATATATTAAATACTCAATTTTGTTTTATGGCATTGATTAATTAGAATATGATCCAAGGGATGTTTCTAAGGAATTAGATCTTATTAAGGAATTCAAATTCAAATATGAATTTTAAAAAAATTTAATAGTTCTGAAATATTTTCAAGAAAGATAAAGATATATTTAAAATCCTAAAAAATAAAGAGTTAGAAGGGGGAAGTGAATTGAATATGTCTTGTATATTCTTTAAATATATTTGATTATAATTTCATTAAATTTTTTTATTTAATAAGAGTTAGATAACAAAATGATAATATATGAGAAAACATTTGATTATTAATGGGAAGACATAGAAGAATCTGAAACATTCGAATAGAATATATGTTTATTAGTGAATAAATATAAACGTGATCAAATGGTATGTGAAATAAATAAAAACAAGAATAAAAAATATGATTTAGTATTTAGGAGAGGTAATGTATTGAAAATTATCATAGATATAATAAAAATATTACAATTAGTTAAAGGGGAGATAATGTCCTGCATCTAAAAATTAATGTTTCAATCACATTATCTTACGGGATGGAAGTGAAATTAGATTATATACATCCATATTTATATACAAAAATACATGTCTGTACTTTAATAATTTTGTCCAAGTGAACGAGGAGGAAGAAGTGATCAATGAAACATACTTACCTATTGAGGATAATTAAACTGTTAATAGTAATATTTAGATATTATCCTTGTTATATCCTTGAAATATGTGGGCTATAAAAGATTATAGGATACAAGAATCTAAGAAGTGTTGGAACACAGTTATGTAATTCTAGAAAACAATAGTCTATAACTATATGACAGATCTAGTGTGTATTATGATCATGGTGTAATATAGTTCACAGTAAGGACAACCCTTGTAATATTGACATGTTAACATGAACAATTATTATGCTCACTACATGTGGTGGTTATAATTGTGCTCTATTCAATAACAACTGAAGTATAGAAAATAAGATAACATGTTTACTATAACCAGTGAAAGATTCTAGTTAAAGTTATGAAACATTTTTATATTCATAAGATATAAATTTTTTAAAATTTAATGTTATATTTAAATATCTTCCACAGAAAATAGATTATTTTATTTCTGGTAAATTTTTATTCTTATCATGATTATAACACTAAAATGGAAGGTAGGTAAAAAACCTATTTGTAATATTAAATAAAAATTCCTCGGACATTAATAATGACATGTAAACAACTTTTTATAAAATAGGGTTATTGTGAGGTTGTTATTGTAAGAGGATTAAAATTTTAAGAAGAGTGGATGAGTTTAACAGGAGAAAAATATAATACCCCTAATGATTATGAAGAGATAATCCATTCATTTCTGATATATTTGAAAAATAATAATGATATAAAGGATTTTCAATTGGGGGATAAATCCATGAAGATGATGTATAATTTAACAGTGATACATGATAAGATCGAAATGCATGATGATAAAGTGCAATTATTTTTGAAGGAATGTAAATAAATGTTGAAGTATTTTGTAAATGAAAATATATTTCAAATATGAATTGTCTTGAGATCATGAGATAATTTTAGGAATTCAATAATATTCGCAATCCTTGTATTTATATGGAATAGATGATGGAAATGAAAATTTCATAGACTATTCAAAGGAGTATTTATTTGCGAATTGAATATCTATTATGCAGAAATAAAGTCATGACCTCACCTGATGATCATTCTCAAGTAGTTCAAGGAAGGAGTTATGATCCATATCTGCATATCATTATAATTTTAAAAAAATTTATCTTGAAATGTAAGTGGTTAATGCCTAAAAATATATAAAGTAGAGATTATATTATGCATTGTAAGATATAATTCATGTAAATTGTGGATATGGGAAGTGGAGTGAGTGTTGGTACCCAATGAACAATGAAAAAATACATTAGAAGGAAAAATATATATTTTTTAAAATTATTTATCTTCTAGAGAGTACGATGTTTTGAAGATAATATCATGGGTTGTTAGAATTATCTAGTGGTTCCATAAATTTGGAAATAGGGATAAAGATTATCGGTATACTCTGTCAATCTCTGAGCATTCAAAAATGACTAATTCAAGGGGGATAAATACAAGAAATATGAAATATGTATACATTAATAATAAATCCTATATATCAAACTGGATTATGAAACATGGTGATATAATTGATGTATGTCATGGTGGGGTTATAATAATAATTCCTGATAATCTACGTATATATCAAATTCATAGATGTGGAAAATAAATCCTTTAAATAATGAATATTTAGCCTTGGGTAGGAATTTGAAGAATGTATCAAACCTAAATTCAGAATGATGTTTAGAAATATGGAAATAGGTTCAATATTCAATAAGAATAAGGTGAAACAAATATAGAAAATACCTTATTTTTTATCTTAGTCTATAATATAAAATTGGAGAAACAATAAAGAGACACAAAAATTCTATATGGATTATCCAAAAAATATTCCAATGTAACAAAAAATGTTATTTTAGTTATTTTTTCAATAGATCTAGAGATGTAATGAAATATGAAAAAGGAAAAAAATAACATTTCATAGGATAAGAATAAAATTTATAAGGAGAAGTCTAATTAAATGAGAGGGTATCATAAAATAATCACTCTTTTTTCCAATAACTCCACTATCAGATATTTATTTAAAATGAAATTAATTAAAATAGATTTTACATTATTCTAGAAAAATAATAATGAAAAAAATTATTCAAACAACATTAAAAAAGAAGGATTATATATTAAAAAATTAATAATTGTATGTGATGAAATCTATATTACCAAAGAATAATTCAGATTTGAAAATTAGATGATCAAATTGTAATAGTGGAGCATCTTGGTTGATAATGACACCTCAACATTAATGATAATAATTATTGGAATGAAGATCAATCATAATAACTTACCTCTATGTGTTTTTTTGTGAATATCATTTTAGTAATAATGTGTTGAATCATAATCCCTAGGGGTCATATGATGGAGTAGTGTATGAAACTCATAAATATCCAAGTGGAAGATGATGCCAAAATATATTAATTTACCCATTCATGTTTTAAATATGATAAAAGGGTGTTTATTGTCTATGTTGGAGTTGGTTTTATCAAATCATTATAGTTATAAGATTATCATATCATCATGAATTGATCTCACAGGTTTGTATTTGAAAGAGAATTCATTGATCTGATCATATTTGGTAAATATGGGTATTTTTTCAAATACATAAAACCAAATGAATAAGTTCTATTATTTTATACTATAAATAGAAATCATGGTATCATTCATCAATTTAAGAGTTCGAAAATGATGAATAGTTTTTCATGTGTCTCCATGAGTGGTAGTTAAGTGACTATAAATAAAGATGAATCCTCCAAGGATATTTTTTCATGTAAATAAATTAATTATAGAAATTACATAAATTACATGTATAATTCCCCATATGTTTCATATATAAATATAACATTATATTTTTTAATATTTGATAAATTTAATAATTATATACGGCTCAAGACCATGTACTAAAATGGTTTTATGAAACATGGATACATTAACAACTATAACGTAAATTATCTACATTATTTTTGATTGAGTTCTTAAAAAATAACACCCTTCTTAGATATAGAATACATAAAATCACTCTTCATAACCTAGGGAAGTGAATGACAAAAATGGGTGCGATCAGATGTTCAGTAATGGAAAATATAAATATATTAGCAATTTATAAAATATGAGAATAAGAAAAACATAATGATATGACAATATCGACATGACATAAATTCATCCCCAAAAATTCAATGATAATTAATAATGAAACATTGAGGAAGGTTTCATCAAAATTTGACATAATACATAAGACTGTGAAATCAGAAATAGTAAATCCTAATCCATGATAATGTATCAGAATAAAAAATAATTGTATCTATAATGAATATGAGAATAGAAATATTTTTCCTTAGTCTTGACTAAATTCCAATACTATCTTAGTGGATTATGTACACTTCTGATTACATCATTTCATTAGTCAAGGCTCACACAAATGATTATCTTAGTAGATAAATTTTCATTCTGAACAAGGTTCAAACCCCATTATATTTGGTTTTACCTCATGATATATCCATCTTTACCCAATGCATCTAAGGTTAACATGATTCTTGAAGTTCCCAACACTTAATGAGAACCATACATATGTGTTCCATGTTAATCATATCATCATATCATAAACTATACAGAGGATAAAGGATCCCAAAATATTTGAACATCATAATGGTAAACCATATAGAAAAACTAATATGGTATAATTGGATCATCTACCTAGTAAATCATAAAAAACAACAATGGATGTTCTTGTAAATGAAAAAATTATTAAAACATAACTATATTATTTCTTAAAGAATATACAATTTTAATATTAATGAATTATTAAAAAACAAAATTTTGAAAACAATTATGCAATTATTTTTCTTAAAATATCCATTGTTACATATAATGAAATAATAAAAGCAAAATATTAATATAGATATATGGAAGGGTTATTCATTTGGTATTTTTTTTATTAAAATTCATTTCAATTTGTTTGGTAAAATTTTAAAAGTACAAAATTTGATCCACTATTGGAAAATTATTCTTAAACCACTATAAATAATTTTGAATGTAGTTTCAATTTCTAATAAGTAATATTAATTGATGAATAAATTAATTATTGAAAACATTTTAAATAAAAATTATTCATAGAGGAAATTATATATGAGTGAAAGGAAAAACATGGTTGGATGTCATGTAAAAATTTATTTAGTTTTTATGAGTACATCAATAGAGAAAAAAAGGAAATAAATTTAATATCTATAAATTTTTAGGTGAGAATAATATACATAATATTTTTGATTTATAGATCCTAAAATTTCGTCATCCAAAAATTTATTTGTATTCAATCCAGGTAGAAAATAGATTGTAACATTAAATACTATCATAAATTATGTATTTCATCAAAATATCTATAAACATATGTATAATCATATTAAATTTATTATATTTCTATATAATAAATTAATTAATTCCTATAATACCAAAAAAATTTACTAATAACAACTACTTTCCTATTCATTAACATCCATTAATTATCAACATCATTTCTAGTGTTAAATTGTTTTTCCTTTTATATTTGGTTTATGAAGTTATAGTCCCTAGACATTGATCATGGTAAATTAATATCCATAGAATTAATCATGACATAAATATCATATATATATATATTTTATTTTTTTATATCATACATATAAATGGGTGATGAAAAATGAATTACATAACTCTTTGTATGTACTACTGTAAACGTATATAGGAGTGATGTTTCCATCTTTTGGTCAATGGAATGAATGTAATGTTGATACAAATTTATCAATAAAAAATACTATTTCAAAATTAATATAATATATGAATATTAAATTGATAATAAATACCAACCATGATTGTTGGTAATAGAAACTAAGTTGCACCGTTATGTGGAGGTGGTACTCCACACATACGGATTGTACATATATTCAACTCTCATTTGATTAAAAAGAGGTCGTAAATTGTATTACCATTATCATAACAACATATAAAAATATTTGTGATACTTTATAAATCATGTTTTTATGGTTATTAATGTTTTATTTAATGTACATGTAGATATAAAATTAAAATAGATTAGTTAAAATATATAACACTTCTTTGAGATACCTATTTTGGTTTAATTTTTATTCATTTAAGGATAAGTCTTAGGTGATGAAAAAAAATCATTAGGATAATTTTTTGGATTATAGGATGATTTTAGACTACGTATTTTCTAATCTAAAAGGATAAAATTGAAGTGTACCCTGTTATAGAACACTCTCGTGTCACTAAATCAGGTTGGTTAGAGGACCACAACCAATCCTCCATTTATGTCATATGATGCTAACTAGAAGAAGGAGTGTGATGAGTATAGTGTTGAGACAATACCCCCTAGTGAAGAGATATAATAATGTATAACTAAAAATAATACTAAATATCAGTATGAGAAAATATTGAGGAAATAGTGTAACATACAACTAGAAAGTAAGGTAATAAATAATAATAAAAAATAGCAAATCAGGTAATTACAAGATGGAATGTATCTAAATTTCAAACAAAATGTGATAATACGAAAAAACCATGATAACATTAATGATTGAAAATACCCAATTCGAAAACCCCATGTCAGTTACATGTCCACCCACCAACCCATCTAGCCATCAATAACCATCATCAAGGTCATTTTTCATTGTCCATACCTACATCCATGTAATCTTATTGGATTAAAAATGGCATACCAAATAAGGAATATATAAAACAAATTTGGTCAATACCACCATACCTGTGAGAAACCAGTTTAATAAAAAGTGAATGTAATAATGATACAAAAATATTAATTAACTGTGTAGTTAATAAAATACGAAAAATAAATAGGCTTCTGTAGTATGGAATGTTATCATTGATAATAAATCAAAGCAATTCCATATATAACCATAATTCCATGGTATAATCACATAATCCTAAAGAAACCCCTATGTATAATCATTTTAGTATCATTTACAATCCATCTCTATATGCATTTTAGCATCTGATCCAATCCTTATAAGTTTTATATCATAAACAGGCTGAGTCCTCTTTATAACCACTACAATATTACTAGAGTATGTCCTCTATATAAGGGTTATATAATAATCGGGACAAGGACATTGGGCATTAAAACCACGAATCATAACAAAAATATTAATTGAATGAAAAACAAAAAATCATATCATATGCCACAATGGTTATTTTTTCCATTTAACATTTTTATTTCAAGTACCCATTCATTAATTAAATTATATCTTTAGTTGTCTCCAATCCAATTGCCCAACTATTTAATTTCAAATAAATCCAATAATCCAGTTATCAAATTATTACATTTTATTTAGGTGAATAGATAACAGGAAATCACCTAAGGTTTCATGTCATGATAAAAAATACATTAATCCATTAGCCAATTCAGTATTAGTCCTGAGTATGCTCACCAAATATGTTGTTGCAAGTCAGGTCAAAAAACCGTTTATCCCAATGGGTTACAAGGTTTAATCAACCATGTGATTTTTCATCACCCATTATTCAATTATTTATTTTCCATGTGTTGTTAGTGTGATAACTTAATATTGAACATATGTACAATAGAGTAGACTGTATGGATTTGTATTAGACCACTTACCTTTATCTGGAGATCAAGACAATGCTTCCAACCAATAATGCAAACATGAAAAAAGGGGGAAAATAAAAAAAGAATATTTGGATCAAACAATGTCAATATTATAAACTATTTATATAGTGGTCCAAATAATACACCATGATAACAAGAGAAAGGAAGAAGAGATGGGAAACACAAATTAAAACTACTCACTGGAGATTAATTGCATGATCAAGATATCTGGATTGGATGGATGAAATAACAAATCACCAAGGAATCATGTCGGTGTCGGGATATGTCATTATGCATTCAGATGGAATGAAATTATATTCACATTATAAATTTAAAACAATTTATCCCAAGAAAAACATTGATTGTAACCCCTTCACCTCTTGTATTTTATATATTACGAGTTATACTGTAAAAAACATCGCCACTTCTTAGAATAACCCTACCCAATCATTATAAGATGTGAACTAGGTTCATGGAATGTATTAGGTTAATTTCATTGACCCATTTCCTATAATATGCTCAGAGATAGTTACATGATGTGTAACATATACATGAAATGTAAATGTCATGTTAAATGTTTTAAGCCTCGAATATTCATAAGATCCACAAACATTTTCGATGCCTTCAAAAATAACATGAAACCATTATGAACCACATTGAAATGTTTATACCAATTCATTGTTAATTAAAACAAACATACATCCCCAAACATTTCATCATTTCCTTGAAAAATCTCTCCATCCTAAAAGTAGAGTAAATCCTTAGGGTCGAATGAAGAAGGAAACCTAAAAAAATAAGATTAATTAAAAAAGGGACATAGCTAGAAAATAATGAGATCTTACTACATCCCTAACATATAATAGGTGATCCTTCTCCTATACTAAGAATCACTTTGGGGTCTCAGCAAAGATGTATTATGTCTTTGATAACATATTATATTCCCACTCCAAGGCCTCCCCTGGAACATTCTAATGCATGAAAGATGAAATAAAAAATGGTTTTTTGTGATGGGGTATTTCCGATGAGGAAGGGTCCAATCAAAAATAATTATTTACATGTGATGGGTATATGGTACCCATCACACAAGGATTGGAACGAGTTGTGCGGAAAACCGGCATAAGGGTCTCTGCGACCAGTATAGAAGCTCATCGCAAAAACATGATGACATTTTTTAGTATTTGCGATAGATTTATCTCTTGTCGTAAATAGTATGTCGGTAGGTCGGTATTTTCGAAGGGGCCCATCACAAATACGTTTTTAACGACCGCCCTAATTAATAAGGGTTTAGTATTTTTGAAGGGTCCCATCGCAAAAAAACCTCATCTGCAAAAATCTAACCTATATATACCCCGCATCCAATTTTTCTCTCATTCCATTCCTTTCGCTTCTCCCCTCTCCCTATCAAATTGCATTTTCCTCTCAGATTTTTTAAAAAGAATAAATTTCTAAATCGGAGAAATATTCAGACCTTGAATCCACTCAATGATTCAGTTTTAAGGTATATATCTATTTCATTAATGTTTTTGTTAATTCATTTTATTTGATATTAGTTATAATTATTTTTAATTAGTTGCAATGAAATTAGAAATACAATTATATCGTTTTATTTTAATTTATTTTTTAAAAAATCTTGATTAGTATTAGTTAGTATTAATTAATAGTTATATTAAATATTATTAATTAGTATTGAATAGTATTAACTACAAAAATTATAAATAATTATTAATAATTATCCATAATTAGTCATAAGTAGTGATAATTAGTAAAAATTAGCATTAATACGCAGTAAAATGAAATAAGTATTTATAAATAGTAATAAATAGCCATAATTTTTCATAATTGGAAATGATTATCGATAATTAAAATTTATTAATAATAATAAGTAATAATTAGAAATAACTAGAAATAAATATTATTAATTAGTTCTAATTAGGAATAATTGGTAATAATTATGAATAATTCGGAGTAATTAGTAATAATTAGTAACAATTTGCAATAATTAGGAATAATTAGGAATAATTAAAAATAATTAAGAATAATTAGGAATAATAATGAATAATTAGTAATAAATACAATTAATTAATAATAAAAGGAATAATTAGATATAAATAGTAATAATTAGTAATAATTAGGATTCATTGTTATTAATTATGATTAATTAGAAATAATTTTGATTATTTAGTAATAATTAGGATTAATTACAAATGAATAGGATTATTTATTAATAATTAGGATTAATTAGTAATAATTAAGAATAATTATTAAAAAGTAGAATTAATTAGTAATGATTAGGATTAATTATTAATAATTTGGACAAAAAATGATTAATTAGTAATAATTAGAATTAAATATGATTAATTTAGAATATTTTGAAATAATTAGAAATAATTATTAAAAATTTGGAATAGTTAGTAATAATTAGTAATAATTAGTTATAATTAGTAATAATTAGTAATAATTAGTAATAATTTGGTTTAATTAGTAATAATTGAGATTAACTAGTAGTAATTAGGATCAATTAGTAATAATTATGATGGACTAGTAGTAATTAAGAATAATTAGTAATAATTGGGAGTGATTCGTAATAATTATTAATATTTAGTACAAATTAGTAATAATTATGAGTAGTTGGAAATAACTAGTAATAATTCATAGAAATTTGTTATAACTAGTAATAAATAGTAATAATTACTAACAATTAGTTCTAATTACTAATAAATTGTAATAAATAGTAATAACTTGTAATAATTTGTAATAATTAGTAATAGTAAGTAAAAATTATTAATAACTAGTAATAATTCTTTGTTATTGGTAATAATGATTAGTAATTAGTAATAACATTTAATAATTATTAATGATGTTGATTAATTAGATAAAATTAATATTAATTTGTAACAAATATGATTTATTTGGAATAATTATCAATAATTATCATAATTAGTAAATATTAGAATTAATTAGTAATCACTATGATTAATTTGTAATAATTAGGAATATTTATAAATAAATTGCATTATTTAGTTATAATTATGATTAATTAGTAATAAATTTGAATAAATAGTAACAATTTCGAATAAATAGTAATATTTTGGATTAATAAGTAATAATTATGACTAATTAGTAATAATTATGAATAATTAGTTATAATTATGAATAATTAGTAATAATTAGTAATAATTAGCTATAATAACTAATAATTTGTAATAGTTTGTAATAATTATAAATAAACAACACTAAACAAAATAATTATTAATAATTAGTACTAAATAGTAATAATTTGTAATAATTAGTAATAATTTTTTACAATTTGAAATAATTATTAATAATTATTAATAATTAGATTTAATTAATAATTATTATTAA
Organism: Viscum album; assembly: GCA_963277665.1. Classification (NCBI taxonomy): domain Eukaryota; kingdom Viridiplantae; phylum Streptophyta; class Magnoliopsida; order Santalales; family Viscaceae; genus Viscum; species Viscum album. Next base: position 1,033,871,407 of record OY728121.1, on the reverse strand, counting down.
TAATTAGTAATAAATTGATATAATAAGTAATAATTAGTAATTATTAGTAATAATTAGTAATAATTTGTAAAAAATACGTATAATTTGTAATAATTAGAAATTTTTATTAATAATTAGTAAGAATCTTTAATATTTATTAATAATTAGTATTAAATAGAGATAATTTGTAGTAATTAGTAAAAAATAATATTAATTAGGAATATTTATGAATAATTAAGAATAATAATGAATAATTAAGAATAATTAGGAATAATTCGTAATAATTAAGAGTAATTAGCAATATTTTGGAATATTTTGTAATAATTATGAAAAATTAAATCTAATTAGGAGTAATTAGTAATAAATAGTTACAAATAGTCATAAAAATGAATAATGAAGAATAATTTGGAATAATTAGGAATTATTACGTAAAATTAGGAATAATTTGGAATAATTTGTTATAATTATGATATTTTTAGAAATAATTAGATATAAATAGGAATAATTAACAATAACTAGAAATAATTATGAATAATTATGAATAATTATAAATAATTAGAAATAGTTAGAAATAATTAAAAATAATTGGAAATAATTAGATATAACTGTCAATAACTAGAAATTATTAGAAATAATTAGCAATAAAAAGTATTAATTTGTATAAAGTCGCACAATTTACAGAAGATTAGCGGCATTACTTTTTATTTTCAGTTAATCTCCTTGAAAATTTCACTCATTGAAATCACTATAAAAAATCTGCTACGACGTATAGATATTAATTTTGATATGCAGGCGAATGGATAAGCATACATTTGAGATATTTTTCATCATGATTTTTGTGAGAGAATGATTCAAGGATATGAGTAGTCTGGAAAAAGAGACTCTTTTGCATCTCAAATCATCTTATTGCAACTGTCTCCGACTGAAATCAATATAAAAATATTCTCAGACGTTCATATATCCATTTTTGTATGCACAAGAATGGAGAGCAGTGCAGTAAGGCCACCCTACACTCCATTTTCATGCATAAAAATGGATATTTATACATCATTGTAGATTTTTCATTATGATTTCAGTTAGAGAATGTTGTAAGGAGATGAGTCCTCTGGAAAAAGTTACTGCCAATTTACTATAATTTGTTCCACTATTAATTAGTGATAATTAGTAAAAATTTCCTGTAATTACTAATAATTAGAGGTAACTAGTATTAATTATCTTTAATTATTATAAATTTGTAATTTTTTTAAAAAAATTGTATAATAAGAATGAAATAATAGAAAAATTTCTAGAAAAGTGAATATAAATTTCCTCTCTTTTTTGATAAGGATTTTATTATAACAATATATTGAAAAAAACCAGCTATCATATACATTTTAGATAAATATGGAAAAAAGAAGTCAATAATAGTAATTATTTGATGGTCATTCTTGGATAAATCAGTGCATGAATCCAAATGGTTCTAGTTTAAATCATATATATATTGAGGGTGTTGGGGCTTTCTAATCATTTCGATCATCAAAAAAAGAATTTGTTCTAGAAGGGATGATTAAGTGCCTTTTTAAAAGATGTTATCTGAGGATATTTTCCACATATAAAAATGTTATAGATATAATATTGTGTTTTGTTATTCAACCAGATTATGTTTTTTGGTATCAACATGGTAAACACAGTTCTAGAGAAGATGTTAATTGTTTGGTTTTGGATCCATCATGGTTTCAAAATATAGTACCTAATGTGGATGGTCTATATTTTCAAAAAACTAAATCTCACAATGATATTTATTTAACACTTGAGTTAAGACCATCTATATTTTATATGTTTTTGCAGTTCGATGAGGAAGCATTATATCTAATATGTAAGATAAGAAATTTTTAGGCAGTTTAAAATTTGTGGCTATAAAATTAGATAATGGAATGTAAAATAGATGATTGGATTAGATACTATATTTGGTTAAATAACTATTACCTGAAGGAAATATGTTTCCTATTGATATACATGACATAAATAGGCGGGTCCCTAGTATAAGTCTTGGTTTTCAGAAAATTCATGCATTTTCAAATGATTGAATCACATATTATGGTGAAAACGAGTCATTGGATTGTTTTCCCACATGTGGAAAATCATGTTATAAAGAGGGTCAACTAGAGATATATGTATTGATTCCAATAAAACTGTTGAGTTATTTCCAACATACACAAAGATTGAAGTGTTTATTTATGTCTCAGAATAGAAAAACATTGATGAAAGGGAAGAAAACAAATATTTCAACTGGTAAAATCTTAAATTATATCTCTGATAGTAATTAATGGTATCAATTTGATGACTAAAATGATATTTTTCATTCGAATCCCAAAATATATTATTTTGTCTTTCTATTGATGGGTTCGGCATATTTGGTTCTTGTAGTAGTTAGTATTCATAATGGATTATCTTTATAACTCCATAAAATTTACTTATTGGAAGTTGATGAAGGATCTGTATATATTTTGAAATTACTATGTACAGGAAATCTAGAAAAGAATATAGATTTTTATTTTAAAACCTTAATTGATGAGTTAAATTCATTGTGGACTAATGGTGTTAGTATATATGATGTACTGTGAAACAAAATATTATTCTAAAAGATGCATTGATGTGGAAAATTTGTGACATCAATGAATATGTCATGTTATCTGGCTAGAGTAAAAAAGGTAAAAATTGTGTCTGTACATTATGGGAGACAACAAAGCATTTCTTCTTGTCAACTAATAAAACCTTTTTTTTACTATCCTCGCAAATTACCTCCAACAGATAATACTTCATGGGGGAATAATATCATCTCATAAAGGTAAAATTGATAGAGATAAATCTCCAAGAATGTTCTCATGTATAGAGTTAAAATCAATTGTCTCTTCATTACTTCTGATCAATATTGTACAATGATTAAACCTATATAAAATTGATGTCTTTGGTAAATAAAAAATTTGGATAAAACGAGATATTTTTAGAAATACCAGTTGAGGCCAATGAAAAAATAAAGGCACGAGTAGATCTTTCAAAAATTTATATTCTAATAAATCATGAACAGTTTGAAATGTCAAATCATAGATGAGAATTAATTGAAGAAAAATTTATTCCATGTCAAAATAAAATCAATTATTCTTTTGATACTGTATTTCAGATTTGAGTCTTCTAGATGGTTATCCATCCAATTTGGGTAGATGTGTCAAAAATGGTCATATTACTGGATTAAAAAGTCATGACTATCATGTTATAATGGAATTACCTCTACTTATTGGATTAAGAGGTATTTTTAATTATATGATTTGGGATCCGATAATAAAAATTTCTTATTTTTTTGAGACATATGTGTGTTGATAATTGAATACACTACACTAAGTAGACTTTAAGATGATGTTTTTTAAATTTCATATAAAGTGGGAAAAAAATTTCTATCATCTTTCTATAACACAATTTAACATTTCAACTCACATTTTTCTCAAAAAAATGTGGAGGTCAATTTCAATTCTCATATATGTTCCCATTTGAGATATGTATACAGAAATTGATGAAAAATGTACATAACAAAGCATTGATTGAAGGATCAATTGAAGAATAATATTTTCAAGAGAAAATTTCTTTTTTGGGCTGTTAATATTTTGAATCTGAATACCCCTCAAAACACAACATCAAGGTCCATAATGAGGGAAATGTTGTCAATGAAATGAGAAATCATTTATAGGTTTTTAATCTGCATGAACATGGCTTCGTTGGAGTTCATGAATGATGGATTTCGGACAATGAACATTATAGAGGTCATAAATCTGTTCTACACAGCTGCAAATAAATGACACCATTTTTACTCTGAGTGATCCTATTACATATTTTATAATATTTTTATTGTATATTATTCCCATTTAATTTTTAGGTTATTTTATAATAATATCAAGAAAAAACTTACCCAAATTACATATACTTATCTTGAAGAATATCTGCAAAATAATTTTTTGTACTTGTTTCAAAAACTGGTAACATAAATTATTTGTGGTCCAAAATATAAAATCTATTTATTACATGTTATATTGATAATTGTTTTAAAAAATTTCAATTATATCTACGTAATAATAAAATTGATATTTAATAGTGTGTTTTTGTAACCCACTATAAAAAAGTGTTTAACTTTATAATGCATATGTGGTGAATGGATTTGGATTTTATAAACATGAATATGGGGAATCAAAAAAAACAATGAATAAAGGTGCCTTATTGAGAGGATCTTATCCTATATAATCTATTGTTGAATTTTCCAACATGGTGGAAGATATTATTGATCTTTCTTATCCATGATATTATTAAATAACAATAATTAAATGAAAATAGTTGGATACTAAGATATGCTTTAATGTTAATATAACACATACAGTCATTGATATTAAATATTAAATTATTATTATATTAAATAAACCGTTTTTATTGTCTAATTAGGAATATCATATTCATTATGAAAATTTAGGGTATACTTCAAAATAGTTGGGTGATTGGTGGGGCATAAAAACAATTAAATCTTGGAAAATCAGTTTACTAAAAGTGAATGTGGTTCTGCTGAAATGAAAGGAAATGAATTTTTTCAAGAGACTGCTACAAATCCATCAGTTTCACAAAGAGACAAAAATATCGATGATGACACCCAATATTAATGGGTCGATGGTGATGATGATATTAATGATGATGAAAATGAATTAGATATGACAAGAGATGATAAAACTGAAACTCCTATGGAAATTTATGATGATGATGAGGAATATGAAGACATTTACATAATCAGGTATGAAAATGAGGTTGAGGATGAAAATTGAGTTAGTAAAATACAGATTATAATTATATATAATATATATATATATATAATAGTTTTTTTCCACTGTTTTCTCAAAACATTAATTTCATCTTTCAAATGGATGAGGATCTGTTTTATTAGTTGTAGATGAATTATCTACCTTTGGAATAGCATGATATGGTATAATATGACACTCAGACTGATGGTGGTCCTAGAAGTAATTAGAGGGGTATGGTGTAACACCCAAATATTTCATAATACATTATTTCTTCAAAGTAATTCAGTAACATTCCCTACACGCAACACCAAGTTCTAGCACACCATGACTTACCAAACAAGTCGTTCAAAAGATGTAATGAAGAGTATTAAATGAATTTTGAACTTTATATAATCCTTATAATTGTATAATCCATATTATGAGTTTCATAGTCATAATGTAAGAACAAATATATTTTTTTCAGATAAAAGAAGTATTTTTTTTAAAAAAAAAATACAGTTTTACCGCCTTTTAATGGAGAAGCCTATTTAAATCCAATATTTGGACCTTTTATATTTTCAAAATGACAAAATAAACTTCTTCTTTAGAATTGGGACATAATAATTTAGTTTCAATAAAGATTTGGTGTTTTTCTGATAACATTCATATTTGGGTGAATAGTGAAAAATAATACATTTTAACTGAAAACAACATTTTTAATCAAAATAATTTATATTGTAAAATTATAAATTTCAATGGTTGTACTTTCAAATTGGACATAAACAAGTATCATTCTTTTGATAGTTATTAAAAATAACACTTTTGGTTTTAAAAGTGAGAATTAATTTTAAATTAATAAATGAAAATTTTATGTTTTGAATTTGGTAAAATTGATTCCATTTTTGGAATCAGGATGTCCAAATTGTGAAAATAGGTAACTCTTATTTTTATACATTTGGAATAATTACTTCGGTAAATATTTTATTTACCATGGTTAAAGGGTAAATCCAGTAAATAAGGGTAGACAAATAATATTATAATAATATTAATTTCCCCTAAACCATGTCCTAAAACTATTGGTTGATACATGTCCGACCATGGGAATCATTGGGTCAATTTAGGGACCCCATGGAGCCACTTGTAGGTGATAAGGACACTTTATATTATTTAATTTAAAGTAAATACAAAAATGACATAAGCATATATCTTTTAGAAAAACAATTTTTACATAAAGTAATATATGTTATATTTTAGACTATAAATATTGATATGAAATATAAATTGATTTCCTAAATAATGGTATTTTATTTATAATTTATAGGCATTGAATAATTAAATTTATTTATGACACAATAATGATGCAGTATTTTCCTTATTAATGAAAGAATCAAATAATTAGTATTATAAATGTTAAAATAAATATAATTTGAAATTTTTGATTCATCAATGAATTTAATTGGTTAATATGGAATTTTAGGTTTGCTTAAATGAATTTGGATATAATTAATAAAGTTTTTATGACTTTAACAAAAAATCAATTATTAAATTCTGTCAAAATTGACATAAATGAGTGTTTAAAACAAATATTATATTATTAATTGATATTATATTACTAAAAATTTAAGGTCCTGCCAAAGGATATATATCATGATATTTGTATCATTAATGGAAAACTTGGGGTTATCTTGGATGTATATAGTAAGTTTATTTACTATATAATATAAAAATACAAAGTTACATGGTAAATGTCAAACTAATTAACTAAGATTTAAAACTAAAAGATATGGGTAATATAATTACCTTAACCTATATAAAATATATTGTTTTAATGGATTTAGACCCATCCCCAGCTTAGACTTTTAATAATCCACTTTGGAGCCATTATAAACCGAATATGAGTTTATTACAAATTAAAACTTCATGTTTTTTCTAAAGAGCCTATCCTCCCCCTTATAAAAGGACACCACTTGTAACCAATTACTCACACTTCTCAAGCCTTTTTCCTCGTCCAACCTCTTCCCAATTAATCTCTCTACATCCATATCCCCCACCTAGAAGCCTTACCTTTGGTATAAGGCACTTCAAGAGTCATGTTTGGTTCAAACCAACGGGAGTTACCCAAATTAATGGTAACGATTTCTCTTAGCTTCTTTTATTTTATTTTACATCTCCAACCCATAAACTCTTCATATTATTTTATTTTGTAATAAAACCATTATAAAAAATATACTAGGATATATTTATGACAATCATTCGAACTACACTTACAAAAACCTCCATCTAATGGGTGAATAACATTATGTTCTTGTGGATTGCAGCGAAACACCTCACGAAATAATGATTGTTAAATTATATCCTACCACCTCTTATGGTGTCCATTATGATGGAAATATAATTAAATATGATATTTATGATATTTATTTTATATATAATCTTATGAAATTCCATTTTATGTCATTCCATTATTCATTTCATGTTGTATATATATACGATAATTTCATTTGAGGAAGTGCGCACTACCACCCCCTCAAAGTGATATGACTCATTCATACCATACAGGGAACGTATAAAGGATGGTGTTAATGATCATAAGTAACATATATAATATATTATATTATACTGGAATAATTATATACCTATGTATCATTTGGTTTTGATTCCTTTTAAAATGAAAATTGAAATGGAAGTAGCATTCGTGCGTACGTATGGATTACCGTCTCCACGAACGCGATGAGATTCATTTCACCATCATATCAATTCAATAATAATTCTCATATGATGATTAAAAGTATTGTTTAAGGACTTGATATCATTCTGGATATGAATAATATACAACCAATCCATAACAAACACAGATTACGTAAGAAAACATATTATGGAAAACGAATCAGTTAACACCCAAAACGACAATAATTCTAAAATATTATTAACAAAAAAATATTGGAAGATCATATATGATATCATATTTATATTTATGATTCCTATATAATTTAATAACAATTATTTAACTATTATATAGGTGGTTAACCTTTGCACAACCATGGAAAAGTACAGGGTAAGGGGTTTTCATCTCACTCCTTATTCCCATGAGATTCATGCCATATTTCCACTATTACCTTTTGTGTGGTGTATGTACTACCCATAATTGTATTAATTTTGTAATACATTTTAATTTTATGTATTTACATATTTATTGTATGATACCACTTTCATGGGGTTTATGTTTCGTAAGTTACCAAATTGGTAAGGGTTTATTTCACAATCTCTTCATTATTCAATGTTGTTTATACGTAATTATCTACTTGGACCTCTTTATCATCCACATAAATGTTTCTTAAAAATGTATTTCAAATCAGTCTTACTATTTTACAGAATATGGGTTAATGTCATATATAACCTCGTTTTACTTTTTATCATATATTTATAAAGTAATCTTTCCGTCGTTTTCCAAACAAGGTCCTTTTAACCTTTTTGACAAAATTAAGGTGAGAATATACTTTTTAAAATTATACAGCGGGTGAGGCTATTTTCTACCATTATAAACTCATATAATCTTCCCTTAAAAGATTATAAAGGTATTTTTGAAATTAATTTTTTTTATTGATTAATTATGAGACTTTTACATGATTTTAAAAAATAGATATTTCTCTCAAATAGTTTTGATTTCATCTATGTCAACATCCTTTGATGGATTTAAAGCTTATTTGAAGTTGATTTATTATGATACATAACTTCTATATTGTATTGAATGTTTTATGATAAGTTTGATTGTGGATGTGTTATTTGTATAATATTCATAGTTTATAAATAAAGTATTTACATTTCGTATACTAGTTTTAATACGAATGTTTATGTTATGTTTAACCTGTTTATATGAGGAATGAATTGGACTTAATAAGTGACGATTTATCCCTCTATAGCTCCTCGATGCATCATTAGGTCTCATGAGACAAACTAGTGTCTTGTCATGAGGCCTTGACATAATCTTAATTGTAGCCTTGACACGAGGCCTTGGCTATGTGGGTATGATAGTCTGGCATTATACATTCCATCATTATAAAAGTGTTTTTTGATATTTCATGTGATTATTCGACTAGTAAAATATCCATGTGAATAAGTAAATGGAATTATTTCATTTTGTTTTTTCCATATTATTCTGAAGTTCACGTTTAAAAGGCCTTTTATTTAGTTATACATTGCCTAAAATGTTTAAGTTTATTTATGAAATTTTCCGCTATATTGTTATCCTTATTGAGCATCTGAGATCACCCCTATAAATGTTTTATTTTTCCCATGATGTGAAGAAGTATTTTATGAATGACCTGCAAGAATATTATGAGGTGATATGAAGATAAGATGTTGTTTTAGTTTTTTTACTTTAGGATGTAATGTAAGAATTAGGAATATATCTAGAGTTTCCAAGGGTACTAAACTAATAGTTCATTCGAGACTTGATCCTTTGTGATCGTGCTATTGTTATGTAATAACTCACCGACTCTTGGTAACTAGGGTCGGGGCATTAGACTTAGTATCAAAGGATTCTTAGTAAAAACCTTGGAAGCTAGATTTAGAAAAACTTTGATTAGAGCACATAGCCATACGATAGACTTTGAGGATTAGTATAGACAAACATCCTCGAATTTTGGTAATGAAGAGATTTTTTGAGTTTTCCAAGAAAATACATCCCTTTCTGGATACGAGCAGGTAGAGGCAGCTCTGGCACAGATGTACCTAGGTGTAAAACCTGAAAACACCGCTTTGAGCTAGACTCAAACGAGAAGTTGTGCATGACAATGGGCCTTGCTGCACTGTTAGTTACAACACTCCTGGGGGATATGCTTAGGATAATTCTAATTTTCATTACAAACCATTATGAAGGGTTTATGAGTATATACTTTCTCAAAAAAGAAATTTTTATGATTATGGATTATATCCATAAACATACTAATTTATGTTTAGTGTTTTAAAAGTTTGGGATTAGGTATTTCTATTCATAAACTAATCTAGTGTATGCCATTGTTTAGAAATGAAGCCCTGTTGAAGGAATGAGAACTCCAGCAATACGCAAGATCCAATGAGTAAGAAGGATCATATCTTTCATGGTGTTAATCTTGAATTTAGAAGGGAAATAGTCTCCCATGTATTATCATCATATGAATAAATAGTATCATGTGTTGATAGGATAAGTAAATATTTCTCAGAGTCCTATGGATTTGAAGGGAAACCAGAGAAGAAAAGGATGGTAGAGAGAAGGACAAATAATGGGAATAAGGTAAAGAAGGATTTTCCCATATATGATAATTGTGGAAAGAATCACCATGGAAAATCCTTGAAGGGAATGGGAGTATGTTATAAGTTTAGAAAAAAAGGACACCACGTTCATGATTTTGAGGGAATGGAAAAGGTTTCAAATGTACAATGCTTCATCTGCAAGGAGTGGGGACACTAAGCGAATCAATGTTCAAAACATCAGAGTATGACCCAAATGATGTTATTGGATAATGATAAAGTTATTATACTACCAGAGATGAAGATGAATGAATAGTGTTTTTATGTTGATAATAAAGAATTATTTCATTTGAGTGTTGTATCAATGATGTACTGGTTATATGAATTATGGTGATAAATAATGATTGTACTTCAATAATATTTTATTGAGGATTTTAGAATATATGGCTCTATGAAATGTGACTTAATAGTGAGCTGCACTTTTGTTAAAATACATGGTTTAAGGAAAGGAATTCCTTAATATGGTCCCAATAATGAGGTAGTGATTTTGGTATAAGAGATGGTTGATTTGAATAAATTATATTGGATATTTTTTACTACCTTAAAACATATTAATGATTTTTCATCATTGGAGATTACAACATTTTTGGATAGAAGGAGTATATCCAGTATTCTATAAAGAATAAGGGAGCATGAAAGTAATCAATAAGTTTTTATTGTAATTCATGATGTTACCATGTTTTAAAATAATACATGATGAAGGAGTTCACATGTTATTACATGGAATAAAGGATCTTCATTTTGTGTTTGACTTTCTTATAAATTTTGGATTGTGAGTTTGGATAGTAGTATTTTGTATAATTCTAAAGGTTGGAATGAAATAAGTCCGAAATTTTGTTTTTGTAATTTATAAAAGGACAACCCAGAGGTCGGGCAACAACCCGTCACGTCTAGCAAGGCCGTGAGACTTGAACCCACAACCAAAGGGCAACAAGGGTGTATCACCTTCCACAGACCAATGTGATATCCTGGATTGAATGATGTAGTTTTTTAATGGTTCTGCTTGATGAATTATAAATTTTTTTTTTGAACCCTATACAGATAGGATAAATAGAATATTATTTTTATGTTCTATTATAGTTTAGAGTGAAAGATGAGTTTTTTTAGAACAAAGTTAAAGGATGGGACTCTACATGTCAGGTATATATTTTTCTTCTTCTCTTATTCAATGATTAAAATTAATTCTTATGCTTTTGTTATGGAGATCTTAAAACAAATTTTTTATTATCCAAATGCCATACGTTTTGTTGAACCGATGGTATTTTAAATCATCATAGATTGATGAATTTATGGCCATCAATTTTACAATTGTTTGTGATTGATGACCTCAATCACAACATAAAAATATTTACAGTTTTCTTTTTAATTATAGGCCTATAATTTCCACCAATGTTCTCCTAATCGAGATCATAATTTCACGGCGACTCTTTCATTTCGCTTTTCGGCATATTAAGACTAAATTTTACTAACCTAATTTCTAATGTGGGTTTTCCCAAAGGTATATTCTATTTTCAACCTGTTATTTTTGAAAAACAATTTCAAATTGTGATAAAGCAATTTATTGAAGGAGTTAAGAATGTAACACCCCATGATTTCATAATACGTTATTTCTTAAAAGTAATTTTATAACATTCACTACACGCAACACCGAGTTCTAGCACACTATGACTTACCTAACAAGCCGTTAAAAAGCGGTTATGAATAGTATTAACTTATTTTTCAACATTATATAATCCTTATAATTTTATAATCCATATTATGAGTTTCTTAGACATAACGTAAGATCTAATACTTTTTTTTCAGATAAAAGAAGTATTTTTTAAAAAATGCAATTTTACCGCCTTTTAATGGAGAAGCCTATATAAATCCAATATTTGAAAATTTTATATATTATCCATGAAAAAAAACTTCTTATTTAGAATTTGGACAAAAGAATTTAGTTTCAATAATGTTTTTGTGTTTTTTTGATAACTTTCACATTTGGGTGAATAGTGAAAAATAATATATTTTAACTGAAAACAACTTTTTTATTCAAAATAATTTATATTGTTAAATTATACATATTAATGGTATAGAAGTATAAGTAGATTATATTTTTACCATTTAATACAATTATGGTCATTTTAAGTAATTTCACATTGAAATTGGACATAAACAAGTGTCAAACATTGGATAGTTATTAAAAATACACCTTTTGGTTTTAATAGCGAGAATTAATTTTAAACAAATAATTACAACTTTTATGTTTTAATATCTTAAAATAGATTCCATATTTGGAATAAAGAAGTCCAAATTGTGAAAATAGGTAACTCTTCTTTTTATACATTTTGAATAATTCTTTCGGTTAATATTTTATTTAACATGGTTAAAGGGTAAATCTTGTAAATAAGGGTAAACAAATAATATAATAATAATATTAATTTATCCTAAAATGTGTCCTAACCATATTTTTTGATACATGTTTGACCATGGGCATCATTGGGTCGATTTTGGGACCCCATGTATCCACTTGTAGGTGATAAGGACACTTCATATTAATTAAGTTAAAGTAAATACAAAAATGACATAAGCATATATCTTTTAGAAAAACATTTTTTACATAGGGTTATATATGTTATATTTTTTACTCTCAATATTTATTAATATGATAAAAATATTTCCTACATAATTGTATTTTATTTATAATTTTTAGAAATTGAGTAATTAAATTTATTTTTGACACAATAATGATGTAGTATTTTCCTCATTAATGAAAGAACCAAATAATTAGTATTATAAATGTTAAAATAAATATAATTTGACAGTTTTGATTTAATCAACGAATTTTATTTGTTAATATGAAATTTTATGATTGCTTAAATGAATTCGGATCTAATTAATAATGTTGTTAAAACTTTAGCATAAAATAAATTATTAAATATTGTCAAAATTTTCATAAATGAGTGTTTAAAATAAATATTATATTACTAATTTTTTTTTCAGAAAAATATATGGATCGGCCAAAGGACTTATATCATGATAGGTGTATCATTTATTGACAACTTTTGGTTCATTTGGATGTATATAGTATGTTTATTAACTATATAATATAAAAATACAAAGTGACATGGTAGATGTCAAACTAATTAACTAAGAGTTAAAACAAAACGATAAGGTTAATATAATGACCCAAACCTATCTAAAATCTATTGGATGAAAGTATTTATACCCATCCCCACATTATACATTGAATAATCCACTTTGGGGCCATTAGAAACCGATTATGAATTTATTATAAATTAATACTTTATGTTTGTCCTAAATAGCCCCTCCTCACCCTTATAAAAGGACACCACTTCTAACCTATTACTCACACCTATCAAGCCTTTTGGCTCATCCAAACTCTGCCCAATTAATCTACCTACATCCCTATCCTCCTCATATATTCCTTACCTTAGGAATAAGGCACTTCAAGGGTCCTTTTTGGTTCAAACCAAAGGGAGTTACCCAAATTAAAGGTAATGATTTCTCTTAGCTTCTTTTCTTTTATTTTACTTCTCCAACACCTATACTATTCTTATTCTTTTCTTTTGTAACAGAACCTATATCCATAATATACTAAGATATTTTTATGTGATTTATTCTAACTACACTTACACACACATCCATCTAATGGGTGAAGAACATTATGTTTCTGTGGATGACAACCAAACGCCTCACGGAACGATGATTGTTCAATTATCTCCAAACACTTCTCATGGTGGCCATTATGATGGAACTATAATTAAATATGATATTAATGATATCTATTCTATATATAATCTTATTTAATTCCATTTTATATCATACCGTTATTCGTTTCATGTTTCATATATATACGATAATTTCATTTGAGGGAGTGTGGACTACCGCCCCTTCAAAGTGATATGACTCGTACATACCATACATGGAACGTATAAAGGATAGTGTTAATGATCTTATGTAACATATAAAAGATATTATATTATAATGGAATAATAATATACCAATTTATAATTTGGTTTTTATTCCTTTTAACATGAATAATGAAGTGGAAGTAGCGTTGGTGCGTACGTACGGATTACCGTCTCCACGAACGCGATGAGATTCGTTTCCCCATCATATCCATTCAATATCAATTCTAATTTGATGATTAAAAGTAATGTTTAAGGACTTATTATAATTATGGATAAGAATATGATACAACCTATGCATAACAAACACGGATTACGTACCAAAACATATAAAGGAAAATGAATTAGTTAACACCCGAAAGAACGATAATACTAGAATATTATTAACAAAACAATATTAAAATATCATATATGATATCATATTTATATATATGATTCATAAAAAATTTAATAACAATGATTTAACTATTATACAATAGGATAACCTACACTCAACCAAGGAAAATTACAGGCTACTGGGTTTTCATCTCACTCCATATTCCCGTGAGATTCATGCCATATTTCCACTATTACCTTTTGTGTGGTGTATGTACTACCCATAATTGTATTATTTGTGTAACAAAATTTAATTTATTTTTATTTACATATTCCTTGTATTATTCCTAATTCATGGGGTATATGTTTCGTATGTTATCAAATTGGTAAGGGTTTATTTCTCAATCTCTTCATTATCCGAGGATGATTATACGCAATTATCTACTGGGAACTCTTTATCATCAACATCCATGTTTCTTAAAAATTTATTTCAAATCATTCTTAATATTTTACAAAATATGGGTTAATGTCATTTATACCCTTTTTTGACTTTTCATATGAATTTTATAAAGGAATCATTCTGCAGTTTTCCAAACAAGGTCCGTTTTAACCTTTTTGACACAATTATGGTAAGAATGTCCATTTTAAACTTATACGGCGGGTGCAGATATTTTCTACCATTATAAACTCATGGAAGCATCCCTTAAAAGATTATAAATATATTTTTCAATGTAAATGTTTTATTTTATAATTACCAGACTTTAAACTGATTTCAAAAAAAGTGATATTTCTCTCAAATAGTTTTGATTTCATCTATGTCAACATACTTTGATGGATTTTAAGTTTATTTCAAGTAGATTTATTATGATACAAAAATTACAAATTTTATTGAAAGTTTACTGATAAGTTTTATTGTGGATGTTTTATTTTTATACAATTCATTGATTATGGAGAAAGTGTTTACATTTCATATGCTAGTTTTAATACGAATGTTTATTTTATGTTTAAACTTGTTCATATGAGGAATGCATTGGAATTAATAAGTGATGGGTGGAGCCCGCTATAACTCCTCGATTCATCGGTAGGTCTCATGAGAAAAACTAGTGTCTTGGCATGAGGCCTTTAAAAAATCTTATTTGTAGTCTTGGCATGAGGCCTTGGCTACGGGGTTATGATAGTCTGTCATTATGCATTCCATCATTATGAAAGTGGTTATTGATATTGTATGTGATTATTCGACTAGTAGAATATCCATGTGAATACGTAAATGGAATTATTTCATTTTAACTTTTCCATATTATTCTAAAGTACACATTTAAAAGGCTTTTGTTTTAGTTATAAATTGACTTTAATGTTTATCTTTATTTTTGAATGTTTCCGCTATATTGTTATCCTTACTGAGCATCTGAGCTCACCCCTTTCAATGTTTTATTTTTCTGAGGATGTGAAGAAATATTTTATGAATGACCTACAGAAATAATATGAGGGGATATAAATATAATATGTTGTTGTAGTTTTTTTTACTTTATGATGTAAGTTAAGACTTATGAATATATCTAGCGTTCCCAAGGCTACTAAGGTAATCAGTCATTTGAGACTTGATCCTTTGTGATCATGACAATGTTATGTAATAATACACCGACTCTGGGTAACTAGGGTCGGGGCCTTACACATGATCTTGCGCAATTGATGATTCCTAACCCTATCCCTGAGTGACATCCATGTATTTCCTTCTATCCGCGCATGAAGAGGTATGTTTACCTATGTATTTTAGTTAGTATTTATTAATCAATTTATATATTAATAATTTGATCATTTTCAATTATTTCCCAGCTTTTAACATGTAGCTGTGGGACATGGGACCACTATATTGCACATTTAGTTTTCTAATCAATGGATCATGTGGGATTATATTCAAGTTGATGTTAAGTAAATCATGTCCGATCATTTGATTTATGTAAATAACGAATATATATTTTGAAATTTTTTAAATATATGACTTGATAATATAAATTATTTTTAGGTTTTATGGTATCCCATCGATGAGAGCATCTGTGATTCTATCTGGATGGCATGGGGGAGGTTTATGTCTGATAATTGTCATCTATTTTTTCACAATTTGTGATGGAAATTAATGATGAAAGTAAAAGAGATATAGTTTGATGACTCTTACTGATCCCACTGACCATAATATATCTCTTCAATGGTTTGTGATGGGTTATGTTCATAGTGGTTGGGTATATCTTTTCTGAGGATATCTTAGGTAGGTCGACAATACACAAGGAGAAATGAGGTGACACATTTAGCCTGTAGTCTCACATTCAGTATTCATAGGGAACATAGGTAAATTAATTTTTTTAAATTATATATATAACATTAAATGTAATAGTTTATATTATATTCAAATAGGCAGTCATACAGTCTGATTTTATGGAGTTTGATGTTTATAAAGAGATGTATAGTGATTAGGTCCCTAGAGATATTAGAGGTGATCGACGGCTTCATATTGTGGTTAGTATAATTCCATTTTTAGTATTAAAATTATCTAAAAAAATATTTAAGCTTTATTAATTTTAAATTTCATTTGAAAGAGTCTTATGAGGTCTTGATGACTCATACACAAATGGAGAGTTAGGCCGAGATTGAGTATCAGACCAGTGCCCATCAATTTAATGAGGCTACATAGATGCAGGAGACCCAGGATGCCTTCAAGAAAGGGTGAGTTATCTTTTTCTACTTGTGATTGACACCTTGGAGTTATAAAGGTATCAGGGTGATGTCGGCATCCAGATAAATTGAAGTTCATAGAGAGTCATCATCATCTGCCGCACAATATCAGGAGAAGATGCGAGATCAAAGTGTGATTATAGTGTGTATGCCTATAGATCAGGAGGAAATGTGTCAATGGCTACAGCATTTGATGTGTTATTGGCAGTTGTAGCAACATAATGATATCTGACGACAATAGTAGAATGAGGATGATAAGATGTGTTGATGAGAGAAAAAGCAGCATAGGCAGATGGAGTACATGTGACCCATGAAGCCTTATGCATGGTTAGAGTTCCCCCCACCAACTCCTCCAGCTCCTATAGAGGACCCTCCATCTCATTTATATTTTTTTAAATCATAAAATATTTGAAGGAATTTATTTAACATTAATTATTTATTAATATATATAGTGAATTTCTTATCTTGTGGTGAATATTTCATTATTTATTTATTATTTAATTTTATATAATCTTATTACATTATTTTTTTTATTTACAATTTATTTAATTATGATTTTGTTAATTTGTTTTTATAATTTTTGGATTATTGATGTTTTCATTATTTTATATATTTTTTATTATTTTACTAATATTTATATAATTATTTAAATAATAATAATAATAATAATATTGTTATATTATTAATATTATATTATTATTATTATTATATTACTATTATGATTATTATATAAATAATCGTTTTAATATTATTATTTTATTATTTTATAAATTCTTTATTTTTCTAAGATTAATATTTTTATAACATTACAATTAATAATAATAAAAAAATTTAATATTATTATATATATATAGATTTATTATTATTTTATATTATTATTTTATTATTATTTTCTAATATTCTTTCATTATTATTATTAATGTTATTTTTTCAATTTTTTTTAATTTTGAAGTTATTTGCAACAAGACCTTTTGTTACATGGTCCACCACTAATAATTTTTTTTAAATACCCTTTGGGAAACTATTTGCAATGGATCCACATCCCATCGCAAAACAATCATTTTATGATGTGACCCCGTCAAAAGTGCATCGTCTAAAGTATTTCAATTTCCAGTAGTGAAGTACACTAAATACAAAAGGTATATTTCTCCCTTATTGGTAATTTTCACCGTAGTCCACAATTCATATTGGATAATCCTCAAAGGAATCTAGGCCACTAATCTCAATTTAATGATTTTCTTCTATAAGAGGTTGTTCAAAATGATATCTTTGATGTTTTGAAATGTGAAACCTATAATGGATAGAAATGACATTCTTTGGAAGCACTAATTGGTATGCCACTAGGAAAACACATTCCACTATCTCAAAAGACCTGAAAAACCAACAGCAAGATTTTCCTATTTCCTAACATATTATCTCCCTATCCCTGGTAACACAAAAATGAAAAGATGATGACCGATTGAAAACACCAGAAGTCATATCTAATGGAAATAATATGAATTTTGGATGCTCAATGCAATCAACAACTACCTCCTATTCAACTAAACCTACAAAAATTACTCCTACCTAAGACTAGGTCCAACAAGAACTAGCCCACCTAAGTGCACGAAATATATTTTTTAGTGGGATGGTATACCACAAATATCATAAAATGATGCCAAATAGATCAATTCTAGGAAGTTATTATTATATTATTACCCCCGGAGTACAATATGTTTCTCCCAATTACAAAAAAATATCCAAAGCATAGTCATATATCATATAATCATAACTCTGAATAATATTCTCATGTTTACTATTAGTTAGTGGAAGATATTATGTGCACCGATGATCCCGTAATCCAAGATCCTTCTGAGGACTCTTCCAGAACAATGAGTTGAAATAAGGATCTCTATCATAAATGATAATCCTTAGAACACTATGTACTCGAACTGTCTCCCACATGTAAAGACTACCTATATCATCAACTGCGAAGGACTCCCCAATTGGGAAGAATAGGGATACCTTAGGCATTCAATATATGATCACCCATAATTCATCATTTGTATAGGGTGTCCTGGGTAATCTTATAAAAAATACATAGTGAAATCATCCCATTTCAACTAAGGAATGAATTGACGTTGTAACAACCCAATAGGTCTATGATGTACAATCTTCTCCAACTAATAGATGAATAATCTCTTGGAAAGTCTTACACTTCCTATTTTATTTCTAGAAACATATAAAATATACACATATCATAATACAAATTTATAAAACCACGATTCACCACCGTTCAAGTATCTTGAAAGTATGTCATCAAATACTTAATATTTCCATAGGAACCCTTACTCGGCTATAAAAAATATTATAATTTCCTCAACCAAGGGACCATTTCATAGACGATTCTAGAATGTGAGACATTTATAATTAAATAATTTTATTTTTATTTTTTAGTTTTTTATTTGGCCAATTTTAAGAAATTCAATTTCTTGATTGTTCAACATAGGCACCCAGTTAGCAAATGGTTACTAGAAAGCACACAAAAACAGTGTGAAGGTGTCAATAGTTTTTAGTGAATATAAATTCATAGTTGGTGTATGGTTTCCATGTGTGTGAATAAAACTTGTCATAGTTGTTCAGGGACTCTAGTAAAGGAACACAGTTGTCCCATGTATTGGATAACCATGCAAAACTTCTTGTATTTTGAAATATTAAATAAAATAAATAGAAATAAAAAAAATAAAATATTTTATTATTATTATAATTAGAATTAAATTATTATAATTTATTAATATTATTATATTAATAATAATTATTACCATAATAATATTATTATATTTATTTTTTCTAATAAAAAATCCAAGATGGGTTAATTACCTCCTCTCCCCCTTAGTTGCTCGATCACATGACCCAACCCTGGTGAGGGTTCCCATCTCATGTGTTCCACCCAACCTTCTAGTTCCATCCTCTCATCCATTCCCACACAGTTTTGTTGTGTAATCATCACTAATAAGAATTCTTCCTCATCACTTAATTCTCCATCAATTTTCATTACACCATTTCCCATCCTTTTCATGGAACACATGACCTTCGAAACACGAACCAAAATTTGTGTATTTATTTTGCTATCTTCTGATGTATATGACCCTTTGGTCCTATGGAGTCAAATTCTATCCATGCCTGTTGTGGGCAGTCGATTCACTATTAGTTCTGAGAAGTATTCCTTCTATTTTAATTTTTGGATCAATTTTAGGTTTGGTTTTTTAAATTTTGGAGATTTGGAATTTTCTATTGCATTTTGGAAATCCATTCATGAAGGTGAAATTACAAAAAAATTCATGTGTATGTCATAGATATGTGAACACATTTTACACATTCCATAATAGAGAGGGGAATATATACAATGCAGATAGGTATAATTATATATATGTATATATATATATGAATATGTGTGTATGTGTGAAAGGATGGTCTCTCCTACTTCTGTGGATATCATTAATGAATATTGGCGTTTTTTCCATCATGGTAATTTAATAATTCTAAATTCATAACAAAATACACAAAATATATAAGATTAAAATGCATAAAACAAAATCAATGACACCCAAAAACACCAAAAAACACCAACATTAAAACTTTTAACAAGATACATGTTCCAACTCTAGAATCCAAGCCAATGTATCCTAAATCACCACTAGAGAAATGGGATTCATTCCATTTACTCATTTCTCAAAAAACTATATCATCAAAATCACCAAACTACTAATATATGATGTGAGTAATGAGCCTTAGTAGTTTCTTACCAATTCCATCCCTACGATCACAACAAATATAGAACATGTTTAAACTATTAAATATAAAAGTATATATAAAACAATTTGAATGAGTTTATATATGAATATAAATCAATTTATAGTCAATACTAATTTCCAAGGAAAGAAACCAAAAAATCATTAATTCATTTCATATTCCTATTTGGAATTCACAATCTGTGATTCACAAACACCCACACATACATGCTGCATTGTTAGTTCCACACGCATGAACAATTTATTTTCCATCCACAAATTCATCCCTATATGGAAAATATCCTTTTTACAAAATGGAACATTCCCTTATCCATGGTCACATCCATTGTAGCCCAATTTTACATGACCCTAATTCGGGGTCATATCGAATGCATAACCTCACAATGACCTATCTATGAATAAGCCATTCAAACCAACCATTTCAAGATATTTCATTAAATCCTACATTTTATTTAAAACATTACAATCTAACCAATTGTATTAATAAAACCAAGCCATATTTTAAAAAATCTATTTAATATAAGAAAACAATGCTCATTTTACAACAACCAATTTCCACAATTTCACAAAACATCACGCAAGAAATATTTCTGTAATGAATTTTTGGTTATGATTATTATTAATCAACTTGTAATACTACTTTGAGGATGGGTGTTAAAAATCCATCAATTAGAAGTGATGTAGTAGAACTATAGTAGCCACAAAACTATAGTAATAGTGACATTTTATCGGTTAATACACTATAGTATAAACTATAGCAGCATGATTACTATATAAGCAATTTCAATAGTAGTACTTTTGCTAAAAAAAATATGTGCCTACGGGACATATAATGGGTTTTCATGCCCAATGGGCCTATGGTTCATATAATAGGATTCATTCCCACTGGGCCTACAGGCCATGTACTGAATAATAGGGGCTTGATAGTTGGGATATCCCCTTGGGGGCGATGGATTTATTTTTCTATGTATGTGTTAAATGTGTGTGTTTAATTATAATTATACCCCAAGAACCTAATATATATATATATATATAAGGGTTCCAATAATATTTTCACATCAAATTCAAAATCAATTTAAGGAAATTCAGTCAATTTTTAACTAATCCTACATGTTCTAATAATGGTATTTGATATTTTAGCCTCATTCCTCAGAAAATATGGTGAAACTAGAGAATTCCATTATTCTTAATCAAAACTGGGTTGAATCGCTGAAAAAACCCCTTATATATAATTACCTAACATTTACACAAAAATTATTCATCATTATTAGAATCATCTATCATAGATAAATCCCCATTGAATTAGATACATGAATCTAGGAGATTTATAATGATTCGATCGTAGAAATTCTACCAACAACTGAGACTTACCATGCAATCTGGCCTTCAACGCACCATTATTTTCCATGGGATCGATCCCAGATCAAAGGGAGGAGTATCCAAATCATATTGGAATGGAACAACAATGTTAAGTGTGAAAAAAGGGAAAATTGTGTGTTATAGATAATCTATAATGAGATCTACTTATTTAGGATCTAATATAAAACTATGCACAGTTAGGATGCATTTTAATGAAAACTGGGTGCCAACCGACTTTTTTCTACTACCTCCAATCACCCTTCACATGGGTGGATTTCACATCTAGAAAAACGTGAGGAAAATGTGTTTTAACACTATTACCATTTCATGGTTACTCCTAGGTGGATGCATGGTTTGGAAAAACTGCTCTCTTAACTGTGCGCCTACCAATATCCCACTACCAGCCCTTGGATGGTTTACTGAATGTTTTTTCGGGTTTATTATAACTGTGAAAAAATCATGAATCATCGTAAAAGAGGGAAAACATTCTAAAAGTCATAAAAGACATCCCAAACCTCACCCTCACACATTAAATATGTACAATACCTAAAAAAGTGTTACACACATTATACTAGAGGGGATAAATCCAATACATTAATTTGGGAAGATGTATTTATAAATAATTTCTATGTGTATTTAATATATATTATGATGTAAATATAGTATAGGAAACTCATTTTATGAATATATAAGTTTCTTATTGTTTTCCATTCTGTACAATGTTGTGATCTTCATTTGATTCATTGAAATCATTATTCCCAGCTTGGTTAAAATGGGAAGAAAATTGAATATTCTATTAAATTACTAAAAAATATTAAAATATGAAAGATATTAATAAGTGTTATTTCCCATTTCTAAATATTTATTTTATATGAAGACACTTAGTTGGAAACAATGATTTTTCTGGAAATTTTAATGCCTCAAGGGATACTCTCTACTCTAGGGGTATTCTCTTGGATGGTGTCAGGGGGAGGGCCAAACATCCATAAGGAATTTACATTTATTCATAATTAATTTCTCTCATTCCCAATATTATATAGGCATGGAATCCTTATAATTTTAGTGATATTTGAAATAAACTGTCTATTTAGTCCCAATTAGATATTGTAGATCCCCATTGGGTACCCATGTGGAATGTGACACTAGTGAGGCTATTTTTGATCATCCTCTTTGGTTACTGACTTTGGATCACATTGATTGGATAATATATGGATAATTGAATAAGTATGTCTACAGTATGTGCATGTAGATTCCATGTATATTCCATGATTACTAAATCACATAAATCCTATTTTCAATTATTTTTTGATGTTTTTAAAACATCATTCAAATTGTTACATTTCAAATGGAAACTGGTAATTTAGAACATTATATATGTTTTTCGATATTATTTAATGTTATTAATCTGAACTGTATATATCTTATTTTAATGGTGTTTTTATTATGTATATTATAACTTAGAAACAAATTTTATTAAAAAATGGAAATTTATTTTCTGTAATTATTAATTTGTTAAATGTTTTGAAAAGGGAACAAAAACATTATATTAAATATATGTATTTAAAACAATAATGATTTGGATTTCAATTTAAAGGTATGGTATAGGGAGTCTCAAACTAGAAATATTTTTATTTTACGTTAAACATAAGGTAAATGTAGTATATCACTAGGGAATTCCTTCTAGGTTTTAAAAATCATGCCTATATTACTTTTCATTATTCATCTTTAATTTTGAAAAAAATTCCTTCTCTATAAAATTTAGTGTCATACTGTGGTTGGAGGTGACCCAAAAGATTACATGGAGGTATGCATAACAGTTTATATTTTTGTGTTGATAGTATATATTCATTTATCTGTTTTTGATAATATATTTATTTATATAAATGTCATATATGTGATAAATCATTCCCAAATGTGTTTTCTCTAATGCAAAGTAGTGTTTGTTAGGCCTAGAGGATTGGGAATGCCTCTTGGTCCCTATCACAGGCCAGATCGGGTGATATTTTTAGGGATAGCCTAGATTGGTTAATTAAAAAAATGGGATCATAGAATTGGACCTTTCTTGTTAGTAATTTGTAGTAGCATAGAGCTATGATATTTATAATTAATTTTTTAGTCAATGTTCAGTTCTGGATTGCCACCCATTTGTAAGGATTCTTGAATATCCAGTGTTTTCTAGGGTGGTCATGACTCAAATTCGACCATGGATCTCGAGTGTTTATTCAGTCCATGGTTTTATTTTAGGATTTTCATTTATTTTGAGGATTTTAGGGATATTATGGATCTTATTCATATGGTTTATGGTTGATTTTCATAGTAAGGGAAACCACACACAGACCATGAAAAGTCTTATGATGAACTATATTGTGCTCATACATTTGGTACATAGCATGCCAAATGTAGAAGTTTTTCCTCTATGATTTTGGAATTTTTTATTTATTATAGAAAGTTTTTTCTGTTATTTTTTAGAGTTGAATTTGGGATGTTTCTTTGGGATTTTAAAATTTTCATTTTTTATGAATGTTTTAATTTCCAAATTGAAAACCATGGGTTGTCATAGAATGAAATGGGTTTTCATAATATTATATTTATTTTCAAAAACTTTTTAGGTTTTTTTGAAAGGTTTTCTAAGATGTGAACTTGGAAATTGAATGTTGAATTTGAATTTTTTTCTATGATAAGTGGTCATTGAAATACTATTTTGAGTTTTTTTAATGTGGTTTAGAATGTGATATTGTTTGTTTTTTTTTCTTCCATTGGAATTTTTATGAGTGCTCACATATGCATGTAGATGTATTTGTTTGGAAAATGGTTGGTTATTTTTAAGTATGGATGAGTTATTGAGATAACACATGGACATATTTATTTATGAGGCATTAAGGAATATCAATGTTTGGTGTTTGGTTTGTATGTATTATAATGTTTTCTGTTGATGATTTTCAAATGGGTGGATTCCAATGTTTTTCAATTGGATGAGTAATTTATTCTTATTTTCACCATATGTATTGGGTTCATAGGTTATTTTGAGACCGAACTATCCATGGATATTGAATTAAGTGGATTCACCATTGGTTATCGACTAGTTTTCTTTTGTATTTTTTTTAAATAGTGATTTTTTAATTATATAATTTTCTAAATTTTTTAGAATGTTTTATATATTCATTCTGATGATAAAAAACACACATATAATTATGTATGGAATATATATATATATATATATTCCTTATTTGTACATACTCCATCATGGTGTGTAGAATCTATACAATGCATCTTGGGGTTATAATATATATATATATAGGTTCATATGTTTTTAGCTGAGAAACCAGGGTATAAATTCTTTTTTTCAATCTCTTTGAAGCAGATTCGATTTTCCATCATCAAGGGAATCATGTTTTGATGTAGGTTACCTATGTAAATTTATTTATTCTTATAACAATGATTTCTTGAATATTTATCAACATGTTTAAAAAATTTTATAAATTAAATATAATATTATAAATTACTAAATTTATTAGAACAGGTGTGTATTATATTTATCATCACATCCAAATTATTGTCTTGAGTACCTTCTATAGAAGTATTTTATAGTTTTTTTAAAATGATATGTAACTTGAATATAGGGATTATTTTATAAAATATTTTAAAATATAAATTCTATTAATAATGGGGATTTCCATATTATTATTTTTTACTTCAATTTATAATACATGTTTAGCACCTTAGATTGTTTTCATTTAATGTGGGTGACTCCATGGATACTTTATAGTCTAAGGGGAATTCACAATAATGGTGTTGGGAGGTGATCTTTGACCTGCAAGGGGACTTTAATTGTGTTCATTATTTTTTCACTAACTCACATGTTCTCCACATACATGAGTTTTCTGGCCATATAGGGAGAGTCAGGAGGGGATTTACATTTAGTTTTCATTAGATGGACTATATCCCCATGGATTAGTAATGTTCGGTGTGCCCCCGATGAGAATAGTTGACAATACAAGGGATGGGTTTTTACAATATATCATATCAATAGGCTGATATATGGATTCTGAAATTAGTACATATGTGATCTATTCCCATTTTGGGTATGTATATTCCATTATAAATGTTTCACCTATAATATATTTTCGCTTTTATTTTGATGTTTTTATAAAATTAATGAAATTGTTATGCTTTATCTAGAAAGTTTTAGTCAGATTTTGTGATATTATGTTTAATATTTATCATTGATTTGTTTATTTTTTTATGTTCCTTCCTTTATAGGGAGATTAAAAAGTAATTTATTAACTATATAGTATTTTTTAGAAAAATAATGGAAAATGATTCTTTTGAATTATTACCTTATTACTTGTTTTTAAAAGGGAATGAAAAACATATATTAAATATATATATTTTAAACTAACATGATCTGGATTATTATTTTAGGTTAGGCTTAATTAGTAGATCATTCAGAGACCCCAAAAAAATTTAAATATTATTTCCTATGTTCCTTTCCATTTTTCATTTTAGGCTTTGACCCATGTTAGTTTCAAATAAATTGTGTTACTTTTTTGTTCTCTTTTATAAACTAAATATTCATTAATCTATTACATATGATAAAAATCAATCCCAAAATATTTTAATATAATTTTTGGCACTAGTTTATATGTTTATGGGACCAGGAATTCCACTATAAAATTGTTGTGGGCTGGATCAGGTGACCGATTTAGGGTCCACCCAGGTTGGTTTTTGATAGAACATTCGGATAATGGCTTGCCACGATATATGTTTTATATCTTAACTAATTCCACTATATCAAATAACGACTATATGTTGTTCATATAATAAATGACCTATTCAAAATCTACTGATTGCAGGGAAACTCATCCATAGGACTCTTTGACATTTAGTTACATTTTGGAAATGAAAACCATCATCCACATTTCATCATAATAATCCTCCACATCCTTTGTCTACATATTCTTTCTCAAAAAAAATTCAATGAAATTTCCCTTCCCCAGTATATATGCTAATTCAAACTTGATTGATGGTAGAATATGAATCCACCTTATCTTCCAAAGGTTCATGACTCTGTAATGTAAATGTATGTGAGGAAATTTTAGTCATTGTACACCAATGACCTCTAAACCAAATTATATTTTCTATAGTATTTGATGGAATTTTCCCACACAAATAACTACAAACTGTGAGTATGGTAATTTCTCAAATGTTGTATTTTTATGGAGCCATAAGAAAGAACATGATCATCCCACCGTAAAACCGATCTGATTCCATCATTGGATAAATCATTGTATAAATACAGTTTCATAACTGAAACTGGTGAAGTAATGTTAGGTGTTATGGTCAACATACTAAGAAAATCTTGACAAACACTATCACAGTATTCTGGAAAAGGAAACAAAACCCCTTTCTTGGTCATCTAGTATAACAGTGACACGTTGTGGGATAATTATTTGATAAATATCTGATTATAACCATCTAAACCATGAAAAATATAAATCATAAAGTCATTCATGGGTCGCTATAATGATACAATGAATGCATACTTCTATGGGTCCATTAATACTCCAACATCTATGAATAAATGACCTAAAAGGTTCAATTTATCCATCAAAACCAGATTCTGTTTAGCCGGGAATAATGATGATGCTCTCTTTCTATACATAATATTATGTAATGATTTCAGGAATGATTGACCAAAAACATCCCTATAATTTAAGAATTTTTATAAATGTTTATTAATTTTGTTTATAATTATAGAAATCAATAGAATAATTTAATGTATAGTGAAATGATTTATATTTGCTTATAAATTAAGATAAAATATTAAATTATTTTCCATTAAATGAATTTATTATTAAAGTGTATATATAAGATGGCTTGGATAAATTATTAGATTTATCATTTAATATGAACATCAATTTTTACAATATATTATCTATTAACATTTTTATAAATTGAGAAGATTGTAAAATAAATTATAGGAATCATTACTTATATTATACAAAATATTATTATTATAATATTATATCTATTAAATAACATACTATTTTAAAAATTATGGTAATTTTAAGATGTAATTCTTAAAAAATTACAAATAAAACAATAGAATTATTAATTGAGTTTCAAATATATAATAATAAATATTAATTTCAAAATAAATATTCCAAAATATTATAACAAAATAATTTATGTAATTAATTCCATTGGTATTAATATTTCACAATCAATGATAAATGTACAATTGTGATTAGAAGAAGGGAATCACTAAAACGGTATTTTTATAAGGAATAGGTTGTGAGGTTGAAATTGTAGAACATAAAAAATAAAAATTATATTTTTAATATTTAATTTTAAACATTTTAAACCTAGTTGTATGAAAAATTAAGTCGACCATGCTAGGTGGCTCGACCAGTCCTTCAACCAACAATGTGCAGCAAGATCAATCAAAGGGGAGGTTTGACCATGACAAACTATGCTAGGATACAAAAGAAACTAGGCATCCTTTACTGTAGGATGAGAATAGTCTTGAAAAAACCCCATAATAACAATGTATAATTCACACCATTCTTATATTTGGATAGATTCCCACTGATTGAAGGCTTGTCTAAGTGGCGAGAGGTGGATTTCAGGTTCCAACTCCACTGCCAAATCTATTTGTTGTTTCGATTACTTTTGTTCTTAAGTGCTACAAAAAAAATGTAAAACATGAATGTGTGATTCATTATTTAGGTCATTATTAACATGTTTAAACCCCATATTTAAATTGGGACAATTGAATAAAACAAATGATGGTCGGTAAATCCCCCTTCAGCTTTCAACTTCCTCAAAATTATTACATATTCATAGTTCTTATCTCAAAAGAAAATCGGGGAAATCTTGGCCATCATACTTTCAAGAAAATGTGTCCTTATTCACCACATTCCAATACAAAGAAAAAAATTTTAATTTCCTATACAATGTGTCAAACGCTATATGTTTTTTTATTTCCATTCCAAAAAGATCGGACTATCGTACTATCGTCATAGGTTCACAACCACTACAAAACTCAATTCCAGCAATGGTGATGCATGATTTGTGAATAATTATGGATATAGAGTACATGTAAATTCATTATAATAATGTTTATCATAATTGATTATGGTTATTTTTTACTCTCTAACACAAATAGTTGGATTTTAAAACCCTCGATTTCCTTCAGGTTATACATTTAGAAATATGATGCAAGGAACTTTTGAGACATTTAGAATCATATTAATATTTTTATGGTCTTTATAAATCAACATAAAAAATATAGTCTTCTATAGGAATCATCTACCCAAATCTATTTTCATATATAAATATATATATATATCTATGCATTAACATAAATAGGGAAGACACCCAAAAATGATTAATGAAAAGCCCAACACAATCCATCCCTATATTTGTTCCTATCATTCCAACTCATTTGAGTATTGGGTAAGGAAGCAGAGCTTCCCTTGTTCATGACATATATAACTATGTATGTGGGTTTAAATATAAGTATATATTGTTTTCAACTTTCACTTTCATATTCTTAAATCATATTAACAAGTATTATTTTTAGAATATGAGTTATTTTATTAAATGAAGTGTTTTCTTCAAATTTATGTGTATGGAATGGATATATGTATTTTAGTTTCACTTAATAATAGTAATTATCTTCACAAAATTATGATTTTATGGAATGGGATTATATATTTTCAAATACTATTATATGTATTAAAGTTATTTTGAAAATTTATAGAGTATATTAATATTATTTTAAAACCCCTTCTTAATAAGAGTGAATATCGTTCTTTTTATATGGTATTATTTTCACAAAATTGATTTAGTTATAAGATTATTTCAAAGGGATATGAATCTTAATTTTTCTTACTATATTTATATTTACTTCCAAAAACCCTTATCTAGGTAATATTGTTTCAATTATTATTTTAAATGTTATAGTAATTTAAATGAAATTATTACGTAACAAAATGTTCATGAGTATTTATTTATTTTTATTAAATTATTAAATTTATGTTATAAATAATTGTTAAAAATTTCTTTACTTCATGTGATGGAATTATATTATTTTAATCTATCATTTTATGTATGAGTTATTTATTTAATGTGTATACATTATATTCATGAACATAATTATGGACATAAGTTATTTATTATTGATGAACCATCAAAAATTATATATATATATATCATTTTCATTAAATAAATTATTCCTTTATAAGAAATACTTTCAAAAAAAATTTATAAATTTTTTATTACACCAACATTTATAAGAGGAATCATATGTGTGTTTTCTCAAAGAATGTTTTTTAATTGTTTAATTGTTGAAAAGAAAATCTATTGAAACTAATTTATATGGTTTTAAAATGTATGATTTAATGGGAAATAAATAATGAGATGAGACATAAAAAATCATGTTTTCATAACACTGCCCATGGAAATCAAAAGTGATCATGAAATGTGGGGAGTGAATACATGGACTTATGTGAGCTTCATCCAAGTATTTTTATCCAAATTAGAATAAATTATTTCATAAGGGTTTCCTAGTATCAATTTCATTATATTAACAGTTAATATTTTCAAAATGATACATTTTGTAAAGTCAAAGGGGAAATTCATGTGTTTTTTAAGAACTTTTTTTAAAAAAAATGTTTTAAATGCCATAAGTATTTTAAAATTCTATTATATAATGTATTTTTCTAGAACAATTCCTTCAAGAAATAATTATTTTTAATGAATATTATATTTTGGAAAGGATTTTAAAAATTACTAGTGTTTTCAAAGAATTTTTAAATTTTTTTCCAAATCTATATCTTGAAAACCATAGAAATTCATGTTTTTTGGAATAATTAAATATATATATATATATGAAATATTTATTTTCACATAAAGAATAGTATTAAATTTTTTTAAAAAAATTTACATTAACAATAATTCCACCATAGTTTCAAAACACATTAATGGGAAGTTATTCTTACCCTATGTTTTATAAAATTGTCTCCATGATCATTTAGATGTTTCATGGAGATAACTTTATTAAAGGGATAGCATGACAAAACATTAATAGATTCTATTTTTTTACTTTTTAAACTCAAATAATTTTTAATAGTTGAAATTTTCCACCAAAGTCTAGTCCATAAAATATCATATATTATATAATAGACTATATGTTTTTTACATTCTATATAAAAAATATATAGAATTATTTTTTATGGGTTTTGTATCTGCATGTCTTGGAATGCTATAGTTGTTACTAAAGAAATGGTTTATAAATTTTTTGAGAATTAGGCATTTTTATTCCCAATAAAATAATATCATTAGAAGTTTTATTTTAATCACATAAATATCATTGTACCATTAATGAAGTATTATTTTAGCTACTCTAGTTTTCCAAAATTCATAAAATAAAATAAAATAAATTCCATAAACACGATGAATGGATTCCAATAGAGACATTTGATTTTAGGCGGTTAAATGTGACATCCCATGAATTTATGAATTTTAATAAATATTAACTGAATAAAAATTGATTAATAATTAGAAAAATGTAATTTTTAATTTAATGTAATCATAGATATGTTTTTTTGATTGTTTAATGAATTTGTAAAAAATAATATATTTATATTCCTCAAAATATCATTATTATGAAAATTTAATGATAATGTTTCTTTCAAAAATTATTTAAAATAAAATTTAATATGAACATATCATTTAAAATTATATCTTTTACTTATAAAATTTTATTTAAAAATTTTATTTTTTTATAAATAATGAAATACATATTTATTTATATTGTACAAAATATTAGACTTATAATTTTTATCCATTTAATAACTTAATGTTTTAAAAATATGATAACTGTATGATGTAATTGAAAATTAGTTTTGAAAAATAAAAATTATATTATTATTAATATGGTTTTAATATCTTACAATAAAATTAAATATCAAAATCCACATGCTGAAATATTATAAGACAATCATATATGTAAATAAAACTTTTGGTATTAATATTTTATATTGAATGATAAATGAACAATTGGGATTAGATGAAAGGAACTAATGTAATGGTAATTTAATAAGGAAGATAATTTCATGTAGAAATTAATGAACATAAAAAAGAAATAATATGTTCATACTCAATAATTTTAATCATTTAAAACATGTTATATAAAAATTATCCAACCAATCATGGTGGCTTAGCTAGACTATCAACCCAATATGTAGAGAAAGATCAACCCACAATGAGGTCTGACCAATTCCAACTAAGCTATATGGTCATGGAAACTAGGTATCCTCACCTACAGTTATATCATATGTTGTGAAATAAACTCACAAGGCATATCTGTAAGTCCCATTATTCATAGGTTGGGGAAGACTCCCATTGGAATGAAGCATGTATAAGTGGTGCGGTGTTGATTATGGGTATAGAACCCACTTCCTACTCGAGAAATCACTATCATGTATAGTGTAATTAAGGTCTTCTCAAATTAATCAAACATTTATGAGTGATTCATTATTCATGTTACCACTCATGAATTTAAAAATAATGTTTCTATCATGGCTATTAGATCAAATCCTATTTGGATTTTCGATCTCCCATTGGCCTCTTCTTCTTCGCGAGAATCTACTGTTCATGGATCTTCTCCACCAATCCAGACAAGGTTTTGATTGCCATCGAACTTCCCTTGTCAATTTTCCTTCTTATCCACCTTTCGGTGTAAGGAAACAACCTCACAATGACCTATACAGAGTTTGTTACATTATCATTTTTTATCTTTTCGTTTCAAAAATGATCATACCTTCAAATTGTCATTAGTGGATCCCAACCTATAGAAAAATGTAATCCACCATTATTGAGCCATACTTATTGATTATTATTTCCTAGATAGTACCTTTAAATTCCCTACTATAAGGGATTTTATAAAGATAAAACATGTATTTTATATTAAAAAATTACTTTCTTTTTATACCATTGATTTTAATAGTTTTATAATTATAACAATATGAAGAATGAATCTTTTGAGGATTGCAAGAAGATAGGCATGCTTTATTAATATCTTTATTTATCACATTCAAAATTCATGATTCCATGGGAAGTGACTTCCTAAATAGATCTGTATATATATATATATATTCATTTGCATAGAGAGAGAAAATCACATCAATTATTGATGATGAATCACTTTTCATGCCTTTCATCTACTATTTCCCCTCCATCCTTGTCATTTGAGCATTAAAGCAGGTAGAAAAAATTAAATTATTCATAATTTATTGAATTATGTATGGGTTTGTATATATGTCTGTATTAATTTAATATTTATATATATATTATTCAATCATATATACATTTATTATTTTTAAATTAAAATATATTTTAATTAAGAAAGTGTTTTCTTTAATTTATACTCCAAACGGTGGAATCATGGAGGTGAGTCCATGATCCAGAAAATATTATTAAAAATAAACGTTCAAACATACTAGGAAAAATATGGGTACAAGTGATCACCACCAAAAAGAAACAGGCAAAATCAGCCTTTGGACCTACCTCCTCTCCCGCCTCTTCCACGACGACCACCACGTCCTTGAGGATTTCAGCCTCTTTTCCACTGAGTCGGAATCTGTAAATTAGTATCCTGCTCATCCGCATCTCCACCATCAGAACCGCCATGAAGCGAACCAGCTGCTAAATCAGCAGCATTACCATCACCATCTTCTATGCATTCCTCGGAACCGGGCGGCCCAATCTTCTCAGGAGTGGCCTGTGCATCCAAAGAAGGTGCATTAGAAACGAGACCTTTCATGGAAGCATGTTGTTTCCTCGCCCGGCATTCCATGTAGAGTAGATCAAACCCTGGAGAGTTCATTGTGTCCAGCGTGGAGAAAAAATTTGGAGCAACAGTGGCCACATTAGAAGCCGTAGGACTAGTGGCCACCTTAGGTGTCACTGTCGTTTTAATAGCATATTCATGAGCTCCTACATCCGAGGCAGTAAGAGCCTTGGCATCATAGGGAGGTTTCCCAGTATCCTGCATATCAATAGCCTCACCAGATGAGACTAAGCAAGAAGTGACAGGAACAACCAATGGTAACAAATGAGTCTGGGTAGGGGACTCAGACACAACCCTAGTGTGCTGGGTAGAAAGCCCAGCATTCCCCTCCCCATTAGGGACAGGCAATGTCATAGATGCTGCAGGAGCAACAACATAAGAACCAGAGGCTTTTGGAGCCCCTTCTGTGCGAGAAACAGCATGATCAGGAGCCTTATCATCATAATCAACCAATGGTAACAAAACAGTCTGAGCAGAGGACTCCGAAACATCCCTAGTGTGCTGGGAAGGAAGGCCAGCATTCCCCACCCCAATTGGTACAGGCAATGTTATAGTTGATGCAGGAGCATCAACATAAAACCCAGAGGCTTTTGAAGCCCCTTCTGTGCGAGAAACATCATGAGCAGGAGCCTTATCAGCATGAACACATTGCACACCCTTTTGCACAACCAAAAAATTAGAGGATCCTTTCCCCAAACAGCACAGCTTCCCTTTATCAAAGAACTGCTCCTCCAGAAGTCTGCTTGATCCATCTCCTGTTCACTATTAGCATCATCAGAACACATATCACCCCATTTAGAGGGTTCACCCTGCTCAGTTGTATGCAAGAAAGAAGCGGGGAATGAGTTTCCACCCGAGGGGGGAGACAGCACACCCCTGCCTTGCTGAGCATTCGAAGGCCTCACATTGGTTTTTTTACCAGCAACCACATCAGCAAAGGAAGCAGAGCCCACTTTCTTAAATTCAGAAGAATTATTATTCACCAAGTCCATCTTGGCTCCTGAAGGTGCCAGATCCTTTACAGTATCATTAGACACATGTAAAGGTGAACCAGCACCCTTCACCCCATCAATTGCCCCTCCCAGCCCGGATGATTTAAGCTTACATCATTTATCAAGATGCCCATATTGCCTACAGATGGAGCACCTCACTCCTCGGTTACATTTGTCTTTAACATGCCCAATCACTGAAAAATTTGTACAGTAGGAAGGAACATGTTCAAACTCAATTTCAAGATCAAACATAAACTCACCAGCAAGCAGCAGAACTGTCTCAACACGGGGAAAAGACATATCAAACTCAACTAAGATGCGAGGAAAATGTAAAAAGCGATCAGAACCCCTTACCTGTAGATCAATCGGTCGTGAAGCCCTACCCGAACCCAAGCCCGCAGGTGCAGGAGGCATCTTCGATCCAGAACCTCCTTCCAGATTCTTTGAAGGACCTACAAAAACTTCAGCAGGATTGAAGTAATCAGCCAAGGCCATAGCGACCAAACCCTAGAACCCATTTCGGAGGAGTGAGAAGCTCTCGAGCCGCCCCATCTTCCTTTATTTAATTTATATTTATTTAAGGAAATAAGTATATTAATTTAAATGTATAAAACTAATTATCATTATAAAAATTGTTGTTTGGGTAAATGTATTATAAATTTTAAAAAACAACTCTAAGTATTAAAGTTATTTTAAAAAAATTATAACATATATTTATATTCATTTTAAACACCTCTTTAATTATGGTGATTTTCCTTTTCTTTAAAGCTACTATTTTCATCCAACAAATTTATTTCAAAGCTTATATCAAAGGGATATGAATCTTCACATTTTCTATTTTATTAATAAGTTGTCCAGATTCCCTTTTCAATGTAAATGAGGTAACACTATTATTTATAATTTTAGAGTTATGTTAAATAGAATTAATATTTTCAAAAAAAGTATAAATCATTATTTATTTATGATTATTTAAAAAATTATCATGTTAATAAATAAGGGTTAAAAACAAAATTAATTCATCTGATGGAATAATATATTTTCCAAATGAATTTAATTCATGAGACTTATATTCCATGAGTATACATGTTATTCAGGATAATTATTATGGCCATAGGTTATTTATTATTCATGACATTAAATATATTATATATATTTATATTAAGTATATATATATATATATATGAGTTTAATTAAATATTCCTTTATATAAACTATATTCAAATCAGCTTTTAAAAATTATGTATTTTTCTATTTCTTTGTAAAAATAATAAAAATTACGTTTTTTAATATATAATGTTAATAGATTAATTAATTTTAAATTATTTCATACATAAATTAAATTTTATGGTTATCTAATGGATGTTGTAATGGGAATTAAATGTGAAATGAAGTTGTCCTAAACATTTTGTAAAAAAACCTAGCACCGGTCATCAAATTTCATCTTGCGTAGTGGGGAGTGAACCCATGACCTTATGTGGACTTTTTCCAAGAAGCGATACCCAAATGGTCATATAGAATTCATATGTTATTTTATTATTCTTTTGTTTCCATTAAAAGTTACTATTATCCAAAATAATAGTGTATAGAACTGACTATTTAATTCCATGTATTTTGAAAGGATAGAATGCTTTAAAAATACTTTTTCAAAGCTATATGTTTTTTTAAATGTAAATATTTTTTTAAAAACGTATTTTCAAAATAATGTTTCAATGAAATAACAAAATTTAAAATACAATAATATTTTGGAATAGATTTTCCAAATTATATGTGTTTTCAGAGTATTTTTAAAAAAAATTATCCAAATATATCGTTTGGACAACCATGAAATAATAGTTTTTGTATATATATATTTATATCAAATGTTTATTTTCATATAATTATAAGGGGGTTTAATGGGTTTTTAATTGTATTTTCAATAGGATTGACATTGGTTTTTTAAATCCCCTTACAATGTAATTATTCTCTCTCAATGTTAGAAAAATTGTTTTCTAGATCATTTAGAAGATTCTTCATGATAATATTAGTTAAATATATAGAGTGAAAATTAACATACATAACTATTTAATTATTCAATAATAGGTCCAAAAGGGTGGTTTCTAAGAAACTACTTTTACACTGACTGGGAGTACAAATGAATATCATCAACAAAAACTACCACAATCTGATCCTAAAAATGATGAAAAATACAACTCATTAAGTCTGCGAGTATCATCTGTGTGTTCATCAATCGTAATGGAACCACTATAAACTCATATAAGTTGTACATGGACATGAATATTGTCTGGGGTGTATACAATGGCCACATCCTCATATTCAGTTATCCTAATTTTATATCAGTCATAAAAATATGATATAACCTTTTTACTTAATGAATATATCATCGATGCATGTATGGGGATTTGGGTTCATAAGCATCATCTAGATCAATCCATAATAATACACACATAAGAGAAAAGTCCCAATGACCTTCATAGTTAAATGATATGGAGAACACCAAGGATATATACTAGGTTATAAGAAATCTTTATATTCTAGATCAACTAAGATATCATTCAAATCATAAAGATCTACTTGATACATCTTATAAGGTTGGATAATAACTGGTTCTACTCCTAATAGAAACTCGATCTTGAAATCAATATATCACTCTCTCAGGAAGTAAAATGTCGAAATATGTTGGAATAAAATTTTAGAAATGGTCTACCACTAGAGGAAATTATACTACTATATCCCAAAATCACAAAGAATAATAATTTCAATATGATATGTGATACAATCATATATACATTGAATTGGTCCCACATAACCATCATGAAGATCTCACTCACCACGGTTGAAATAATTCCATTCTTATTGAGATAGAAAAGAATATTTCCTATGAAAATAGTCAATACAATGATGTTATATAACAAACCAATTCATAAAAAAAGTTAAATTTAATCTTGTCATTTAAATCATGAAGGTTTCCCAAAATAAATGGTAACAAAAAATTTCTAGAAAACATTACTTTCATTGTTTTAAATTCTACGAATGAACTAAAATTGATGAATTAACGGTCAAGACAACATCACAGATTTCCAAAACCAATCCTAAAATAGTTTGAAAATGAGAAAAAAATAATTATGTGATTCTATTATATTAATATAATGAATGAAATGTGTATATGATATAAGAATCATACCTTTAATGATACAATGTCCTACATCCATAGTTTATGTGATATTT
Organism: Viscum album; assembly: GCA_963277665.1. Lineage (NCBI taxonomy): Eukaryota > Viridiplantae > Streptophyta > Magnoliopsida > Santalales > Viscaceae > Viscum > Viscum album. Next base: position 1,033,833,172 of record OY728121.1, on the reverse strand, counting down.
TTTATAATATGTAGCCAACATAACACTATTCCGTGGACACCAGTCTGGCACCGAGGGTAATTCTCCATGCCTAGTACATCCACTCTTTCATTCGGTTTCCATGTCCCATGCGCCAACAAGACGTCCAATTTAACTACAAAAAATTTTTCCTTATGGGTAGCTTAGTCCCTCAATGTCTATGGTACATACCAAGATCCCAATACACCATTATGATAATGTATTCCCTGCAAAACCATTGTTTTTTAACCATCCTAAAACAATAAAGGAACATTAAATTAGGGTAAAAAAAATGAGGCCACATGTATCCCAACTCTCCCCACAGTTTTCACTGTGGTGGGTAACAGTCATGAGATGGCTTCCCACTACCCTAACTACACATCCCACTATTGACTTTGTGGGAACAATCATAATGGTACTTCAAGCCACCAGAATATAATATCCTAGTTCACCCTACTGAAATAGTACATCCACTACTTTGGTCCCATATTAGATCCCTTATTGTAATTCATGCCTGATTGATCGCATGTTAAAATATTATCAAATGAAAATATTTAACTATTAATTGATCTCATAGAAATCACAATCTTTAAAATGTATCCCTCCAGATATCTCATCAAGTAATAATGATTTCATAATGTGCTGCAGGACATGAAATTTATAGCACATTTCAATAAAGAAATTCCATCCTTTTTTAGATAAATGAACCTATGAGTCTTCTCATCCCCCAATATCATAGGTCATATATTTCTCAAAAACATCACCATGATCCCCTTCTAGGAGAAATCCAGATACTTCCCATCATTTACTAGAATTTCTGATAAATTATTATCATGTATACAAAGAATGTATGTATCAAGATTCTCTATCACATATTAATTTTTCTGGAGGTGATTTAAGATCATCTCTATTACCTCAATAATTATCTCAGCTACCTGGAGCCTCCCTCCCCATTGAACATTGGCACATACATAAGACAAAACTATATCATCTACTAAGACATCATGGAAATGGTTCAAACTGTCTCTATTTCAATGGATCAAATAACCAAAAATATTGTTTCAAAAAGATTAGAATACATCTAATCATTAGGATATAAAAAATATCTAGCTCATTTTCAATAGGATTTTATTGATTTACAATCTTCGAATGATCAATTCAAATATGATGAGAAGGAATTTTTTCTATGAGACAAACACACTCCATGGACAACTGGCTAAAAAATGATCAACCTCAATAGGAGATAGCAAGAAATAATGAAATTATTATGGTCTCTCTAACCATGACATACAAGTGTTTTATCTTGATCAAATAGTACTTTTTTAATAATCATATATAATACTTATCTCATTTCACAGTTCATACATGAAAATAAATCACATCCAATAATGATGTCCATATCATGAATATTTCATTGAAATATAATCCCTACGCACCTATAATGATCCAAGAATACTAATATCATGAAAAAATAGTCCACGAGTTAAAATATGAAGAAAGCAAACGTCACAAAACATGTGAATCACCCAAGGAAAAATAGTATGAAATTTGAAAAAGTAAATATCATGAATATTAATCCAACCCTTGGACACATATATTATCCCCCACACATTGGTAAGGTTCTCTCACATACATTTTCATTACAATGTACTAACACATTCTTATCTCCATTCAATCATTGTCAAATACTAAATAAATATAAATGATCATCCTTATACTCAAATAAATTTTGTAAAATACCATTATCCATAACCCTCTCATGTGGCCATATAATGATGGTTACATGACCTCGACAAGACCTACCCATAAAACAGAGGTCACTGACTATATGTAGGGGTGTGATGAATATATTCGAGATATTACACCCTCTTGTATATAGTAACAAAAAATAGAAAATATAAATCAATAATGAAAATAAATGTGGTGAAATACTATGGAAATTGTATAATAGACACTTGGAATGTAAATTAAGAATATATATGTCAAATATTTATGAAACATGGAACGACATTATGAATTGAATATAAATGTAAAACTTAAACTGAAATAGATAAAAGGACAAGATGACAGAAGTGACTCTAGTGTCCCTATTCATAAACCACAATCCAAGCCATGTCCAAGATTCTACCCATCCTATAATCAACAATAATCAATAGGGGCTTTTGGCCTTATCCAAACCTATATCATTGTAATCTTGTAGTGTACCCAACGGTTTCTCGAATAGAGTTTGAGTGAAAACATATTACATCAACAAAAACATGACAAAACAAAACCCATATTATAATAAGTAGATGAAATATTTTTATAAGTAGGGGTATTAATTGTTCTGTTAATACAATATAATAAATCAAAATGCTTCATCATCATTCCATAATATCTCTGAGCATGACGAATAACCATTGCAGCCATAGCCAAAAATTCATCGTGTAATCCTATAAATGGGAAAATCCATATGTATAAGCCTTTTAACATCTACATTATTAAATATTAATAATAATTTCATCATCTATTACAATCCCTATAAGTAGTACAATAGAACCAGATTACGCCCTATATAGAATCATTACAACATAACTAGACCAAGTTCGTTATATAATCATTACAATATAACTGGGCCCTGAATTATAATCATTTAATCATAACCATTATTATTCCTAAAAATCAATATAAAATGAAAGAGAACTAAAATCATAATGGAAATAATAACACCAAATCATATCATTAGCATGAATAATTGATTCTTCCAAATACCTCTTGTCTTTTAATTACCAATTCCTTCATTAAATTATATCATGACTATTTTCCTTCAAATATGATCACCCATTTTATAACAAAACACCTTAAGACATATCATTAAGTAATTTATCCATTTTCTAAGGTCATGCTATCACAAGAAGTCACATGAGGTCTCATGCCATGCTTAACTATACATTATTGCATTAGAAAATTCATTATCAGTCCAAGATAGGATCACCCAATGGGTAGATGCAATCCATGTCGCAAAAAACATTAATCTAAAGGGATAAAATGATTAATCTAATAAATTATTTATAATAATCCGTTTTACAATTAATTAATCCGAAAAATGGGTCTTCACAATCTCTTAATAATTCATATACTTCACATTAAAACGACCCGTAGGGTTTGGTTTTTCACCACATACCATTATGTAGAGATCATGATGACACATACCAATTAGTAAATATAGTAACTATGAAGGTGAAAAATATCACATTTTGTTATGTAAAACACATGATCATGATCAAAACTAATTTCAATAGTATTCAAAAATAACACAATGACAACTAGAAAAAAGTGAAAGAGAAGGGAAATACAAAGTGAAACCACTCAATAGAGATTGATCACAAGATCATTACATCTTAAATAGAACATATTCCACAAAAATCCCCTATAAATAACCCAATTCTCAACAGAGTATTGGAAAAATTTGAATAAAATTATATTAATGGAACATTGTAGATTTAAAATTGGTGACCAAGATAAAGATATTATGTGTAACCCTTTTCGGTATTGTATTTCACATATTATTAATTATGAAGAAAATCCCCATAGATTGGCATAAAATAACTATTCTCAAACATTAATTGACCTTAACTAGGTTCACATCATATATTAATTTCACAACATAAATCACTTTCACAGAATCTTCTTGGAGATAGTTATACATCAATTTAAATATATATTATCTTTAAATTTCATGTTGAAAACATTAAGGCCAGAATCTATATAATAAACCAATCCAACCTTGAATCCATCCAACATGAATGGAAACCCATGAAATCCCCCTCATAACATTTATACCAAGAATATATTAATTCAAGAAAAAATACATCCACAAAAATCATGTCATTATTCCCATAAAAATGTTCTCATTCTCAAATAGGACTCGACAATTATGATTCAATGAGAAAGTAAACTTAAAAAAATACGTCCAATGAAAAAATAATAGAGGGAAATCTGTTGAAAATTTTATAATGTTACAAAAATTTCCTGAATAAGTCGTGATAATAGGTTCCCTATTTTATATCTGGGGAGGGATACACAAGGAAAGTTGTGAAATATATTAAGGATTTATGGTTTCTTCCACGGGGAGGTGGATAAGAATGGATTAGTATTTTGTGTTCTAAAAATATATTATTGATATATTTTAAACTAATATTAATTTAATTGGTATGGAAAGATACTATTCCCTAATATAATTTTTAAACCCTGATAAAGTAATTTTAACCTTAATTGTGGAAAAATGTATATTTTTTTCTATTTACTATTAACTAAAAATAATTTGAAAATTTTACATAAAATAAATTAAGATAATAAAATATAATTTATGAATTTAAATTTATTCAATATCATTAATTGGAGAAATGTAACATCAACTAACCATTCAAAGCATAATGAGAACATGTTTCTGAAAATGAATTTTTAAGCATAAAAAATAATTTACATCAATTAATTAATTAGTAAACCATAAAAGGGCATTTAAATAATATATTGAATATATAATCTTTGTATTTCATTACAACCATAAATCAATAAATATAAAATTTATTTATAATGAAAATAACACATTGCATGCCTAAAAATAATTTTGTATAAAAATATTCTATTATACAGAAAAATTATCATATAAAAAATGAATTATAATGATGATTCCAATGAAATTACTTATATGATTTTTAATTAATATAGAATTAGTATATATTATAAAAAATGAAAAAAATAGATACTTACATGAAAATAAATTTTAATTTTTATATTAATTGGTATTTTTTACTCTTCACGGTTATGTAAAACATAAAAAAACATAAAAAATTATCCAGAGATAATATATACATAATGATTTAAAAATGAAATTAATGTACTCATAATTTTTTTTAAATTTAGATATTAATTTTTATTTTATAAATAAATAATTCAATATAAACAATTTCTAGAAAACATATTTTTAAACCATAAACATATTTTTAATGAAAATTGATAACTTATTTATTATAAACTAATCTGTAACTTTTAATTAATAAAAACATTTATTTAAGATTTTGTATGATATTTTATTAGGATTTAGATATTATAATTTAATTTCTATTTTAATAACTCTTACTATATCATTGTTCATATAGACTAAGGGATGAGTGTAAATAGGTATAATATTATTCATATTTTATCAATTAATAAATAAATATAAAATAATTGTAGGTTTATAGTGACCCAATTATTTTAATCACGTTATTATATGATTCTAAGAAATATTATCCATCAAATAAAATACAAGGATCTTAAATTCTAGTTTGTTTGGGTGATTTGGTACATAAAATTAAAAACAAGGAACTATAATTGAAAATTATCATATTAATCATCCATAATGAGATCCTAACGTCCCTTGATCTCATAAATATACATATGATAACTTGGTGAATATATGAAAAATTGGATGATCTAAAAATCATTGTAAAGGAATAAACTTTGGAATAATGAAAATCACATGTGTTAGAAGGAACAAAATGATTACATAAAACTTAATGGAACATGAATAAAAATATTGAAGAATAAAATGTAGAATATGAGATCATGTTATTATGGAATCATAGGAATGTTTCAGAAACATAAAAAACAAAATAAAAAAGATTCAAGTATAACTGTCAAAACTATATCACATAGTGGAAAAGGTCTTGTATATGAATTTGGTTTGCTCCCTATCCAAACATGATGTCTAGAGAGATTAAAAAATACCCATTCAAATGGATAGACATCTGGGTGCACCCATTAAAACATGATCATAAATATTAAATCAATTTGAAAAATCAAAGATAAGGAATCCACATAAGGGTTACCTATGTAATGAAATGTGTATCATAAAAATGTCATAAGGCATAAACAAGGGGAATAACTTAATTATGTCCTAGAATGAATGGATATAAATCATACATGTACATTCATAAGTTAATGTAGGAATAGACCATGAGAAATTATTAAAAAATTAATTGAAATCATGTAAAAACAGTGTTTTTGAATATTTAGAAATGAGCCACTATTGAGTGGTTGAAGAAAAAATATTACATAATTTTATGTGGAGATCATCATAATTGTTTTCATAAATATAGAAATGAACTAATACATTTTATAATGAAAAAATAGTGGTTGTACAAAAAAATATGGTTGGATTAGATCATATTATTTTTTTTATTGGCGAATATGTAAGAATTTGGGAAGTTCCATTCAATCAAACTTTCATATGAGTAGTAATTACAAAAAAAACTTTATAAGAAATTAATTTCCCTATCAAAGAATGAAGAATTGATCTTGGTAAGTATTTTTTGATCATATATATATAGAATTTTGGTTTATTACTCAATATTAATTAAAAATTACATTTGTGTAAATAGATATAACTCGAAACCTGAATGAAAAAATGGTGGTTCATAGAGAAACCCTTACCTTATGTCCAAAAGAGTTCTTCAAATTCAATTAATGTCCTAAAAAAAATTAGATCCATTACATTATTAATTAAGAACAAATTAAACATTATTTTTATTTATTTTAATGTTATAATATTAATTTACTGCCTTTTGATTGCTTATAATACCCAATTATGTTGTTCTCGGAACATTCATTCCATGATTTTGTGAACGGTTCCCTTGAGTTTAATTATGGGAGTTATTTTGATATTAAATAATAACATCAAAAGTGAAATTATAATAGATTAATATTCTTATATAAATTTAAATGAACTCATATATATCATTTTGTGATGAGATATTATGATTATTGATTAGATAAAATGTCAATCAAAAAATTTGTTAGTTTTATATACGTATTTTTTCGATCATCACAAAATCATATTGTTATATTTATTTATAGTGTTTATATATAATTTTTTCCATAAAATGAAGTATGATATTATATACATATTTTAATCCATTTTAATCAATATAATTTTTTAGTACATTCCTTGTAGGTTGTAACAGATAATGAAAACACATCGTCCATGAAGGAAGCGAATCGACACTCATGGATGATGTTTTTGCATTTTTAGAAAAACAAATGAGAATGGCAGGATATGAAAGAAGATATTACATTGAAATAAAAACATTATAGTATATTAATTATATTGTAGTTATCATGTAACTTTTTATTTTGGAGGAAATGATGAGGTTGAAGAAATGAATAATTTAATAGAGAATTGTCGATGATTTTACATCTTGTATATTGTATCCCCGAGAATATCTTTAGGGAACTAGGGTTTGTCTCAAGACTATCAATAGTTTGTATCCTTCACAATAATTAAATTTAATAGTTATGGACTGTATGAGATAATGGTTCTTACATAATCCATACATCATCCATGAATCAATAATTAATGTATTTGTTAAATACTGTAAATTATTGCATTTCAGTCTTCCCAACAAATTCATCTATTTTAGGAAAATAACTAACAAATTACCCTAATAAGTTATCAAAGTGTATATTTATAAAATAGAATCTATTTTAAGAATATTATTTTCTAAATTTTATGAAATTATTTTTTAAATACAGTGCTCATTTATTAAAAAAATTATGATTATTATATAATATCTAGTTTTTTGACACATTGAAAAATTGTTTAATATCTCATAATAATATATATTAATTATAAAAAAATTCTAATTTATAAATATATTTTTTTGAAAATATGTAATCTTTTTAATCATTACCTAGATTATAAAATTCCAAATAAAAATTTATGCTTCACAGAATACAAACACTTAATTTATCATTTTAAGATGTGGATTTGCATAAAACATGATAGAAATATCTTATAATTTAATTTATAAGATACAAAAAATATTATTTAAACATTCATTGGATATGTTACTATTATATTGAATAGGTTTGTATTATTAATGGTCATATTACTATTCCAATGAATAATATATAATTCCATCTGTATAAGATACATAATTTCTATCAATACCCCACATTTCCATATTCATTTATGTGAACAATATTGTTATCGGTTTCCATAAGTGATGTGTGAGTCTTATTTGACATGAAATAATTATAATAATGGATTTTACACTAATAATTGTTTTTATTACATTCTATCCCCTTATAAAATTTTGACATCAAAATTTCATTTTCCTTACTAAGATGATGAAATCTGATGACACTTCTCCTTCATCAATTCCAATGGTTCCCTTGTTTCCACATTTTACTTATGGCTACACCATAGTAATATTACACAGAAACTATTATTATTGGATATAATATTATCTCCATGGTTAATGATCTTAACTAGATGTTCCTCATAAGATATATAATTTTCCTAATATATACCCTTTGAATTTAGTATGTGTCAGTGATCAGTTTTGTAATTCCTAAGGAGTGATATGTGGAGTACATATTATACTGGGACATAGATGGTGGAAAATCTAGATGATACACCACAATTTTATCATGATAAAGACTCTCTAAGGGTCTGATATACAAGGGACATATCTATCCTTTCATTTCAAATCTCACGATCCTCTTCCCTGAGGACATATAGATGAATTACATGCCTCCATCAATTAACTCCAGGTCCTGTCGATGATTGTTTGCATTGATATTATGTAATATTTGTGATACCTTGATGTGTTTCTGAATTATGCTTATCTTTTCCACCATTTCGGGCCCAATCATCTCACATTCACTGAATTGATCCCATCATGGAAGTGTTCTATATCTTTTCCAATAAATGGATTTAAATGGATCAATTTGGATACTCCAATGGAAACTACGGTTGTATGATAACAAGAAGAGAGGTAGATGTTTTTCCAATGATCCCATGATTTCAACAGAACATTCTCTCAACATGAATTATTTTGTATTAATAGTCTACTCATATTGGCCATCAGTTTCAGGATGATCATCCACACTGAATTTCAACTCTTTGATTCGAGCACATTGGAGTATTTTCTAGAACATGGAGGTAAATGTCGTATATATATTCTATACAATATATAGTGGTAATACAATAATCCTTACCGATTCATTAATGTGTATCCATGCAAGTTTATCGAGTGGAAATACCTCTAAAATTCTGAAAAAGTGTGATATCTATTTTAGACGATCCACAATGACCAATATATAATTATTTCATCTGAAAATATTTGTAACTATAGTGGAAATTCACACAATGATATTGTCCTACATTCCATGTTGGTATGTGTAATGGATGCATTATCCCCTTAGATTTTTTCATTAATCATTTACGTACTGAAATTCCAGAAAGTTTGATGTAAACTCAAAAATCTCCTTTTTTATATTGTCCCACCTATAGTGGTCATAAATATCATGATACGACATTTTACTTCGTAGTTGGATAGAGAAGGTTGATCTGTGTGCACCATTCCTATTCTATTTTTTTATCTCTGAATTAGATGGTATAATATGTCATGAGGTAAATATTTTAACTCCTTATTTATCAGTTTTTTACTATAAGGATTTCCCCTTTCTTAAAACATCCATCATTTTCGGAATTTCAAAATCATTTCATTAGGCATCCTTTACATTCTACAAAAGGGATGCCTGAGATATAAATTGATAAAGTATTGATGGGGTTTCAACCTTAATGATCCCTATGTTCAACCTTTTAAACTAAATAAATATCGGTTCCATCCCAGTTATTAAATATGATAATTTTTCATGATCTTTTATACATATAGAATTCAGGCCATTATTTTCATTGCTATGATGGTAGTGTATGGAGTATTTATAATACATGATGAACTCGAACCATATTCACTTGATCATATTAAAATCATTTTTTCTTAATATATATTTTTGGTTGTTTTAATTAGTATATATCTCAAACTTCTCCCATAGAGATTCTGGGACAATATTCTCAATGTGAAGAAAATAGCATCAAATTATTGATCATGTGTAGGATAGTTTTTCCCATGGTCATTCAGTTTCCATGTGGTGTAGGATGTTACTTTATAATATTGAACTAGTCCACATCTTAATACATTCATCAATGTATCATTGTATACCCCAAAGAGTCACCACTTATTGGTTGTTTGAGTACTGGTGTCGTGATAAACTAAATTTTGAACTATTTGAAGTAGGCTTAACATTAAATGGTCTAGAAACAAATTACACCCTACCGAGTCCCAATTTCTAGTGGGTTTGAAAATCATGAGATTTTCATAAGAAAACATTAGTAATTCACCAAATTTTAATGGAATCTTCATATCTCAGTGACAGATGTTTTCATGGACCACTCTTTGATTACCTTTGTCTTAGAAGGCTCTATAGATAATTTTTTTGGTGATAATATGCCCCATGAATGATGCTTCCACCATCCAAAAGTCACATAGATTATACATTTTATAATGTTTCTACCATCACAAAAAATTTTGTGCAATATTATAATTCTCATCATGTTCCTCATTGCACATAGTGTGTATCAGAAATAATCAATAAAGACTACCAAAATTTCCTCAAGGTAATCTCTATAGACTCAATTAACAATCTCGATGAATATTATTGGATCATTAGTGATTTTAAAAGGAATCACTATGAATTCCTAATTTCAATACCTTGTTCGAGAGGTATTTTTTTGAATATTTTCCTTCCACATAATTAACTGGCGATATCCCAACTAAAGGTACACCATAGCGATGTACATGGCCCCATTTTGCTGATCGAACAATTCATATATTAATGGTATGGGATAAAAGTTCATTATCATGATTTTTTAGCTCACTATAACTAATTCATATGTTAATTAATACATCCTTCTCATTTATGAATATGGATAGCATAACCAATAGTGATGATATTGGGTGTATAATACCCTTGTCAAGAATATATTAGAACTGATTCTTCAGTTTCTCAAATCAATGATGGAAATTATATTAGGAGTATTTGATATAGGGACATATCAAGTAATAAGTTAAATAGAGAATTCAATATCTTGACCCAGAGGAATGCCATCTAGATAGTCATGGTAGAGATCAGTATAGTTTATCACAACGATCATGTATTCTAGCATGATCGTATCATTTTTCACAATAATGGGATCTATATATAAATGTTTATAAGGAAATAATATCCACAATTGAGATGATAATTTTGAAGGAAATGCATCCACCTGTTTACACTTGTATAAAATTAGAGTATGCATTGGGATGTGAAGAGTGATTTCTCTTTACTGACCTTTGATGTTGTCTTTTTATATTGTTATCCAACTTATTCCCAAATGAGAATAAATCCCTACCAAAGGTTGTATGATGGGATTTTCTGGGATGTTTAATCCACATGAATTTACTACATAGGATTTATATACTATTAATGTAATAATTACCCCATTATACATTCCCATAGATAACTGATTCTCTATATTTTGATGTGTTGTTACAATATTTCTAATCAACATGCATAATATAAAATAAATTGTAGATGATAATTCAAATATCATCTTCACTATTCTTTAATGAATAACTAGCATATGTGTCACCACACCATTGTTGGACTCAGCCCTTGTGGAAGTGATAACATGTTCCTTTATTGTTTCCTTGGAGGTTATTGTTGTTGATTTAATTTGATAACCAAGGATTAGGAAATTTAATCTCATAATGACCATATTTCTTAAATATTAAACACAAAAATACAATCTTAGTGTTTATTGGAATAATACTTTATTCCTCTACATTTATAGTATAATTATTAGCACTTTGAAAATAATTATCATTATTCCCATGTCTTGTAAATTTAAAGAATATTTTGGCCCCATTTTTAACATTCACAAGATGATTTTACCCAAAGACTTGAAATGTGAGATATTGGTATTTCATTCCATCATTGATTTTCTCTATAGATTAAGCCATATTAAACTCCAATTTTATCATATTGTCTCTAGGCCCACAACACCACGGAGAGTCTCTAATCTCCACATCATCCATTAAGACAAATCAAAAAATCTCCTTAAAGATATCAATATATTGAATCAACGATTCTTTTTGTAGAATCATCATTAGTCTAATAATGAATTCGTCCAACATGGTTTCATTTTTCAGGAATATATTAGCAGTATCAGGAATTCGTTGTATTTGTTTCCTACTATACCCTGATGAAGTCATCTTGTTTTTATTTAGTCTGAGAAACTCTCATGTGATCTTATGATGATGTGTTTATTGAAACTATTTATTGAAAAAAAAATTATTTCATCCCAATAAATGAAATCAATTTCCACCTTATACATTATTTTTTAATCACAATCACCCACTGACCTGAATCCCTATCAAATAAATGTACAACTAGCATGACTTTCGCTTATTCTAATTGCTAGAATATAAGGTATATATTTTCGATTAAGGTAATCCATTGTTCACTGTTGAGGGGATTAAATGATACACTAAAGAGTGAAGGCCTTTGTTGAATGAATTATTCGACCACAACTTTCACTTTCTATGAAGAATGAGAGTGTTCCACATAATTCATGTTATTATTCATAACATGGGTCTTCTGGGATAGTATTATCATGATTTTTTGAGCTCCCATTCCCATAATATTTGGAATTAAAATTGGTAAATAGTCACATTGGCTATCAAATTGAGTGTTGTATAATATTCACATATTTAGATACATTAAATAAGAAATACATTATAAAAATACAGGGTATTTAATACATAGTTAAAAAGGATATAAAAATGTAATATTGATCATTAAAGGGTAATATTTTAAATAAAAATTATATCATTACATCAGATTCTGTATATTTCAATCGAGGATATCCATGGTGATAGAATTATCTGTATATTTAATAATAATGTTTTCTTGTCCTAATAACAAACAATTACTACCTCATGTCTGATACAAAATATAGATACCTTATCATTTTACACATATTATTAAATGATTATAAGAATAAGTCTTTGTCATATACATCACAAGGATTCTAAATTCTAGTTTCATTGTAGGATGAGGAATATAAAACAAAAAACATGAAAAAAGAAAAAAAATACATTTTTTTATTCTACCATAAATTAATCCCCAATTCAATTGAGATCCGAAATCAACATAGGATATCCTATTGAATAAATGAACAATGGACTCAGCTAAAAAGCCCAGTAGGGGAATAAATATAAGAATAATGCATATCACATGGGTTACAATGCATAAAATGATGACATTAAATTCCTAAGAACACAAATAAATGTATATATGTATATTATGTGAAACCCCAGTTCATGTGTTCATGAGATAATATGAATGTGGAATAAAAATACAACATGACATATTCATTAATCAAGCCTAACTACAATGACTTTTCACCTTGTTGAAAATTTACCATTAATGAATTTGTTTTTCACCATATCCCAACATGATAAATCATGAGAATAATCATTATCCAATGCATTATATAAAAATATTGGTGAACCCATAGTTATATGTTAAATTATATTTTTGACATATGAAGAATCAAACATATGGAATAAACATAAGTGTTACCCATGGAATGAAATTGGTATCATAATAGTGTCATAATGAATAACCAATGGGTATATCATAATGGTTTTCATTAATGAATTGATATAAATCACACATGGACATTCATAATTTAATGTAGGAATGTGTAAAGAAAAATTATTCCTAACTAATGTGAACATATTCTACCAATGTTTTTGTGAATCATTAGAAATTAGCTACTTTTGTGCGGTCTAAGGGAAATATTTAAAGAGTTTTAAATAAGACATAGGCATAATTGTTTGAGTAAAACAAAAAATGAACCATATTTAGTTTCTTCATATAAATAGTCTGACTTTAGAAATATATTAGTGGATTAAAATATATAATGGAGTATACATTAACGTAAGTATGAAATTGGGAAGATCCCTTTAATAAGGCTTGATTATGTATAGGAATGAAAAAAGGAACCTTATAGAATAGATATTTTCCTATAAAATAATCAATAATTGATTTAGGTATATATGTTTGGAACATAAAAAAATAATGTTAGATTAACCATGAAGAATTATGAATTATATTGGGGTAAAGATAGAGAAGGTGTAATAAGATCGACGAATTGAGGTTCACAGAGAATCCCTTAGCTTATATATAAAAGTGTTATCAACTTGAACTTAATGTCCTAAATAATAAAATTACATACAGTAATTAATTAATTATGAACCACTTATAAATTTATTTTATTTATGATAATTTTTTATGTAAAATAATGTCCTTTTTAACGAATTATAAGATTAAATTTCATCATTAAAAGTGACTTTATTTCATGATTTTATGATCGGTTCCCCTAAGATTAATGATGGGTGATCTAGCCAAATTAGAGAAAAACTCATGATGTGGTTGGATGTAATATTAATATAATTACTTAATTTTAAATTTTGTCATATATCATTTTATTATATGATATGAGTATGATTGATAGGACAAAATGTTAATAATGTTAATGATTAGTTTTATTTTTGCGGGTTTTCAATCACCATGATGGAGTTTTGTTTCATTAATTAATATTATGAATATATATTAGTTAAAAAAAATGAAACAAGGTAAAAAGCACTTTTTAGTATTTTTTACCAAAATTAATGGTTTTATGACTACCCTTGAAGGTGGTAATGTAAAATAAAAACTCATCATCCAAGAAGGCGGTGAATCGACAAATCACGTATGATGTTTTCATTTAAAAAATAGAGTAAATGGTATTTGATGATTTATATTCTATTCAAAAATAATTTTATATATATATGTGATACTAGATTTTTATCATAACATTTATATTGGATAATTGTTTGAGGTATATGAAAGAAATAATTTAATAGAGAATAGGGGAAGGGGATTTTACCTCTTGTATATCATCTACATTAGAATGTCATTAGGGGCCTATGTTTTGGTATTCTAGATATACAAGAAAAGAAAAAAAAATTGGAGGTACCTTGGGAGATGAATTTTGTATAATATTATCAACATTAAAAGAATATATGGTGTGAGGAGAATAGGGGGTAGGGTGGTATTTATAAAGGGATGAGTGGGGTGTTTTTTATTCTTTAATTCAAATGTTTATTATTTTTGAATAAGGATATCATTAGATTTTATCCTTATAAATAAATACATTAACTAATTAAGTTCAATTTGATATATTGGTTCTTACTTCATCTATAAATTATCCATGACTCATAAAGTCATGTATTTGTTAAATACAGATGATGACCTAATTAACTATTCACAAAAAATCAACTATTTTATAAGAATCACAAAAAATTCTCAATTTTTTTTCATGAAATTTACATTTTAGAAATATTGACTCCTTTTAATAAATATTATTTTGTTAATTTGATTAATTTAATTTTTAATTAGAATGATATTTTATTATAAAAATACATATTTTAATATTATGATTTTTTTTATGAAACAATGAAATGATTTCTAAAGTATAATACAATTATTTAATAATTATAAGACATAAAAGTATTATTTTATGATTCTATTTTCTGAATATATATTTTATATTAAATCATTAAATAAATTAAAAAATTGTAAAAAAAATTATTTTTTCAAAAAAATAACCACATTTAATTTATCATTTTGAAGACATTTATTTTATTATACCATGATTTAAATAAATAATATATTAATTAAAAGATGATTAGATTATTTGACCCATCTATCTGTTAGGTTAATATTCCATTGACCATTTTACTATTCATAATAGTCATATTACTATTTTGAAATTCAGGTTACTATTATATCTAATCAAGTTCCATAATTTCTATAAATACTACTTAATTCATTATTCAACTATGAGAATAATGTTTTTAAATTATCTATGTAATTTTGTTTAAAAATACATGAAATACTTATAATAAGTAAATTCCCATTGCTTAAATTTAGTGACATTACAATGTTAAATTCTACCCCCCCCCCATCAAAATTAATTATTACATTGATATTCCATCACTCAATAATAAAATAACGAGTTTGTAGTTGATTCATCACATCCTTGGCTTCCAAAGTAGCATCCTAGTTTTTTTATTCGTCCAAATAAATTTAACTAGGTGAGTAGTATTTTTCCTTATAACATTGTCTCTATTATCAATTATTTATACTTGTTTTTCTTCATTGGAATTTTTTTTCAGAATAATGACCTATGAGACCAGTACTTGTGAAGGATCTAGTATGTAATTCCTTAAGCTATATAAATGGGACACATCATGGACTTGAGAGATATTTTATGAGATTTACAAGAGATAAGCTATAGTACGTAATCAATTTGGAATCTTAGAGTGACCAATATACCTTCATCTCATATTTCTCCTCTATCAATGTGTCATAACAATATTAAATAATTAAATATATAGGAAGAAATTACCACCATGATCGATTTATAAATATCCCCAATGATTTTCGATATAAATATCTAGTTGACTCTCAGCTTCGTAATGTGTCGTTGATTGTCTATGAATTTATATTCCATTTCCATAGATAGTTCAGTTCCAAATTTTATTATTTTTCCATATTCATACATATCAGGATATTTTCAACACATAATTAACAAGTGTATTTCATATGGAGATATGAGATGCTTGATTGAAAGTTATTTTTTATGGATACTCGAATGGGGGAAGGGGTTGACCCCAATAAAAATTGAAATTAAGTGAATATTATCTCAATATTACCTTATTGGTTTCATGGATTTAGT
Source organism: Viscum album (assembly GCA_963277665.1). Lineage (NCBI taxonomy): Eukaryota > Viridiplantae > Streptophyta > Magnoliopsida > Santalales > Viscaceae > Viscum > Viscum album. The sequence continues at coordinate 1,033,816,476 of OY728121.1, read as the reverse complement.
CTGGCATTCCATTTAACTAACTATGATTTGAATTACTAAAATAAAAATCCATAACAAGATCATTATAATTCATTCTACCATGAATTTTGGTCAAAATTATATCCCAATTAGATAATGTAAAATGTGTTAAAAAATATAACATTACCACTTCATTAATGTATATTTTTGAATGATGATTAATATAAAAATCTTATCTTATAAAAATGAAGCGTGTTAATTCAGATGGTGAATTAAAATAACCCAAATTTTTTTATAGAGTTTTAATGATTTTGTGATTCTGAAAAAGAAATATTAGGGGATGTTTTCTCATTTATAGTCTTCATTAGATAATGTTTTTAACATCCCCAAAAAATTGTTTATATCTGATTAATTGCTTTCAAAAAAAAAATTATTAGATACATAATAAAAAATATCCCACTTCATTTTATCCTAATAAGAATACTCATTAAGATATCTATATGTATTTATACATCTAGGATGAATAGATAATGTTGAGATATGAGATTTATCAAATAGTTCCTTCTATAGATGTTTTATTGAAGAGACACATTATTAGTCTCTAGACTATATCACTCCATGATAATCTAGTATTAATTCGGGAAAATTTCTTACATTATTTTTCAGCTCAAAATATTTATTTTTTCATATTGAATCATTACGTGGATTGATAGTCAAAGACCTATAATATAAAATTTCAGGGTTAAGCCATTTAAAATAAATAAAAATCGGGGTCTTTATCCTTATCAAATATAATTTGATAGTATCTTCCTGATTCAATGTATCAGACACCTTGTACTCAGTTCCATGGTGGTAGTGTATTTTGTAGTAGTAAAGACTAATAAACAACAAACATCATCTTTATAACATATTAACCTCTTTATATTTTAATGTATACTTATACATTTATGATATGAATATATGTCACACCATTATCTATAAAGATAATACCGCTATATCTATTAAGAAAATGTTAACACATATAATTAACATTCAATTGGAATAAGGTATAAACTCTCACCATATAATTATCCATGAGAACAAAACCAAACCTTTTATTTTATATATCTAATTAAATAATAATCCTTTTTTCCAATTTGTTTGAGTGTTTTTACAAGAAAACTAACCAACCCTCACATTAGTTCAGTGAAATTTTCTTCGCACTCTTCAGACCAGTGTTCTTTGCTCCCTACAATGGTAACATGGTTAGAGGATTAAATAGTGCATATAAATCCTTTAAAAATCATGAATAATATTCAATAAATCTAGGAAATGTGATGAATTACATTGTAATGGTTGTTATATCCCAATTTTCAGTAAATTATTTTATTGATGGATCTATCAATATAACGTTTAGTGAGGTCATGTTGACCAGAAATTAAATGGTCTAAAACGAAAATTCACAAGTGGAAAATTTTTCATGTTCCTTCACATTCATTTTTGTGTTAAATATAATACTAATGATATCATCATGATCATCTTTTTTCATGGAATATAAAAAAATATAATCTATTATGACATTCAATTACCGATCGAGGTAATATCCACAGTCTATACCCATTAAATAGTTTAACATGGTGGAGGAATTAGTAAGTCCAAATAAAATCTCAACAAATTCATATTTTCTATAGGTTTAATAGGAACCTATATTTGTTATGTACTTAAATATTACCTAAAATCGATACTTTCAATTTTAATGATAATTTTTGGAAAAATTATTATTCTCACCGTAATTGATATATCCAATAATCAGTGTGGTGTAGAGGATACCTGTTGCTGGTAATGATGTTTCTATGTTCTTGAAAATAATTTTAATTTCACATCGATCCATCTTTATTATTAATAATAATTTCAGGTTTACCCCATGGTGAAGCACATATCGGAATGAATCCATTATGATGAATCTATATTATTTTCATCTTCAACTCCTACAAATTAAATGGGGCCATTACATATAGTGTATTCTAAATAGGATTAATTTAGAATCATGATTTTTTGGAAGACTAGGTATATCTTAAGTAATGTCATAAATATAGTAAATTAATAATATAGATGACAATTAGTTTCTCCCAATCTATTTGAGATAAAGAACCTAGTTGAATATGAATAAAGACCCATAAAATTGATATAACCAAATTAAATTTTCAAATTCATAATATCACAAATATACAATAATAGGATGGTTTAAAATATAATATATGACTTCCCTCCTTTAGTAATTCTTATAGGATTACAATAAAGAAAGCCATTGTATGTAAAAAAATCAAATAAAATTTAGGTAGAGGATATAAATTGGAATCACATTCCAACAAACATGAATTTTCATTGATTCATATATTTGACATGACATCACCATACCCTTAGGTGTTTTTATTTCATTTATAGATTATATTAAATGGGGATAGGAATTATAATTCTATTATACTATTAATGATATAAGAGAAATCATATAAATAATATAAAATATAGTACATCCATATTTGAGAATAAATGTTACCTCCTAAACAATAATATTTATCCTTTATTCCCTTACTATAACCAAAATGGTAGGCATGTCCATTAAGCATCATTAATCAATGTGATCAATCATAAAAAATCATTCTACAGATTTATAAATAATGGAACCATCATTTCAATTTGTGACACTCTATGTTTATTATAGGGCATACATGGTTATTATATATTTATATCATTTATAATGGACACTATAAAAAATTACAATTAACCTAAAAATATCCCCTAGGAGTGTCAATCCATATGCATAGAAATGAAAATTTCATTCCTCAATAAAATGATGGTAGAGATAAACTTGACCCACTATTTTGGATGTTATTACCCCAAGATACATTTGAGAAAAAAGACTTGTCCAATTATAGTATCTGGATAGAGATAAAACATTTTAGAGAAACCACACAATATTATTTTGAATAAAAATCTATTATATATTATACATATTCTTATACTATGGTTAGTAACTAATTATTCCACATCTTATAATAACAATTTTACTAACCCCTTCCTATGATACCAATAAAGAGACCCATAATTCTCATATCAAATATTACGTCATTTTAGTTGAATATTACATAAATTTCACAATTATACAAGACCTAACACCATAGAGGATTAGTTTTTCAGAAACAAGGATTTGTAAACAACTGGTTCATAAATGATATATATCATTGCTTATAATGATATCCATAAAAATATTCCTTACTTGAAATATCACTCATGAAAACATTATTTACATCAAAGGGAAGGGAAACATAAGAAAGGGTGATATTATATGTTCAATAATGGTAAACTTTTGTGATATCAATAATTAATCAAAGGTGATATGAAAATATTCTGATGTATATCAAAATATGATAATGACTTATAGTAATCATACCCATTAAGTCAAAGAACATAAAGCATGAAACATGGAATAAGTTATTTTTTCAAAAATTATAGGAACCATGTTTTTTTATGAAAATGGTAATAAAAAATCCATTCCTTTATCAGTGATCACTTCAAAAAAATCATAGTGGATTGGGTTCACACAACATTCCATCACATCCACAGTTATTATTTAATCTATTGAATATTTTACTAGAGATGATCCCCTACTAAATTAGGTCCAATCCCTAATAAAATCCATTTTTTTCAAAGGACATATACCTCTTACCAAATTAATTAGGTGGATTTATAATTCTAGGCCCACTCATCAAATATTGAAACACATAAATTTGTGTGCCTCATTCATCATATCATTACATTATTACCTATATAGAGGAGATATATAATATCAAAATTTATTCACCACAGTCCTAATAATTTCACAGAAAGAATAAATATGCTATATTAGATCATATCGAAATTAATTCCTAATAAGAAATGAAAGTTGTTTTTATAGATTAGAGTACATTTGAATTATCAATATAACATTTCCTATGTGAAATACACATTTAAATATGATATCACATATAAAAAATGAAAAATTTTCAAAATATGAAAGAAAATATTTTATTTTAAAACAATCAAGGAAACATATAATGTAATTCTTAATGATGAATGTAAATATGTTATCACCGATAGTTCTTTATGTGGTGTATATTAAAACATATATTCATTTACATTTTTGTTAAGAACTAAAAAAGTAAAACATTTGAAAAATGATAACAAATTAGTTTTAAAACATCTTAAAGAATGATAAATTATGTTGAAATTTAATTTAAATACTCTATGGATAATATAAAAATATTCTTAAAATATTTGTAATTAATATATAATCATGATTGAAATTTTTTTCAAAATATTGGGAGAACAAGGTCAGTTGATTTTGAACGAATTTATTTTATCACTTTAGTGCTTAATGGGTGGAAAATAAAAGAAAATTGAGAAACCTGTATAAAAATTTATTTACAAATAAATTATATAATAATTTCTTGTGAGATCATAAGATTTCATCATCATAAAATTTAGGTATAAATAATCTTGATGGAAAATATATTTTTACATAAAACTCATTCCTCAAGCATGTCATTCATAATATGTTTTGTAACCTAGTGAATAATATGTTTCATTTTAATATAAAATGATTCTAGAACCACAAAAAACCTATTATACTATACATGGATCCTGAATGACATATTATAACCAATTAATTTACCATTTCCCTTATCATCAACATTTCATGTGTTAATTGCTTTGTATTTCATTTAAGTTTTCATTGGTGGTTATAGTCCTTGCTCATTGATCGTGGTTCCTGAACCACCATAACTTTGATCATGATATAAATATAATATATATTTGTAACCTCTCATCCTTAGTCAGGTATAGACCGTTTAAATTTTGTATGTCTAAATCTTTAAAGCGACCTATATGAACACCCCACTACGGGTCCCAGACAGCCTTTTTAATTTATTAAATGACTGCATGGGTTTTTGGAAAAATGATATGTCATAGGTCCGTGCGGTGTTTAGGATTAAAATAATTAATTAATGATTAAAAAGAAATAATAAGAGATTAAAATTAATATAAAATAAATCAATAAGGGATAAAAAGATATTCATAAATAAAATAGTTGGGTGGTTACGATAAAAGGATAAATAATTAAACTGAGAGTATTCACTTTTTATTTATTTTTATCCTTTTCCCATTCCATCCTTTTTATTCTATTTAATTATTATTTTTATTTTCACTTTATTTTCTCTTATTTTTATCTTATTTTTATTTTCTGTTAATGTTTTTTCTTTTCTTCTTTATTTTTCTCCTCTCTTCCTCTCCTCCTCTCTCTCATGCCACGCCTCCCACTCTCCCTAGGTGGTGCACCCCCTACCCCCCCCCTTAGGAAGACTGAAACACCTCCATTAATCATCTATTTTATTCTCTATGAGGTGCACTATAAACCATAAGTCATGGATAACCTTGAGCATATGGGGTCGTAGTATTTCAATGAGTATCCTTCACGCAGTTCATCATGGATGGATTTTACCCTATTTTGGGGTTTTAATAAAATATTCTATTATCTTCCATATTTGGTCAAATAGAATCCTACCATGGATCATATAAACGTATATGTCCATAAGATAAGATGTCTAATCGATTTCTCTCTATTTCGTAGTGATTTATAAAAATGAGTGTTTGTGATGTTCGTTAGTGCCTACTGGCTTAGTGAAATTCCACCGAATATTTTCAATTTAATTATTTTTATTAATATTTTCAGACATTTTATTCATAAAATAAATTGTTTAAATTTTTCAAATGTGGTCGGAAACCCCTTTCGGAATGCCGACTTGGCTGGTAGAAATTCAGTTACCCTGAGCATTTAATTTAATTATCAACCTGTGTTGCACAACCTATTATTATGGTGTTTAATTTAAATAATTACTTGTGATTAATTATGAACCTTTAATAGTTGGAAATTTGGTATTTTATTGTGATGATTTATTTTTTTTATTAAAAGGTTCATTTATATTCTTGTGCTTATATGGTATATTGTCTTGTTATGTTTTTACGCTGCAATATTAAATTATCACCTTGTGTTGCATGGGTGTATCTGCATAGTTTTCACACTGTAATTATATATGTATGCTATGTCATATCTACTACTGTGATACTTTAACTAAATTAAAGGATTGGAAGAAAGGTGGGTCCTGTATTAAGGACCATGCATAGACCCTCTGTTCCTGACTGGTTACCACTAAGCATCGTGGGGCTGTGTCTTTAACTTTTCCAGACCAATACTTCCCTGGGAATTCTAATACGAATGAGTGACACCGGTTCCAAAATGACCCATCAAGGATGGAACTAATGTAAATGTGGCTAAGATAGCCTTGTATGATGCTTGAGCCCTTTTTGCGAGAACGGAATAGACTCATGGTAAAGTCATGCCTCGACCGATACTTGGTATTTCGAATGAATTCCATGGACGAGCGCAGTGGTATTGTATAATTTTATGGATGTTACGAATCGATACCTTCAGGATGGGATTAGACTCCAACTACAAACATGAACCTTAATAATGATGCATTAAAAGTTTATATTAATTTCACCTTGTGTATCTTGAGTTTTTTGTATTTTTATGGTATGTTGAAGCACACTTGGTTGACACAAGACTTAGAACCCCTGTTAAAACAGATGTTTGGGGGTATGCCTCTTCATTGTTTTACCTGGCTCTTCCAGGGATCATATATATATTTTGGTGAATTCTCCATACATGAACATTCTTTAGTATCCCAGATTAGGCTGAAGTAGGTGATTTACGATGGCTGCCATTGGGAACCCGAGTCGAGTTATTTATTTCATTGCACATAATTAAATATATGCATTATTTATATAATGGAATAATGCATTTTATTACCGCACAAAATGGAAACGTTTATTCACCATGGGTGCCGGCCTACTGGGATATTTTCTCACACCCTTATTAGGCATCGTTGACAACCGACCAAATTACATGCATTCAATTATCGAACAAGAAAACCATACTGGTTCTGATGATTGCTTGTTTCTTACTAAAGAGTGTGGAGACCGGTTCAGAGGACTAAGCATTGATCGTGATGCAGTTGTTGTTTGTGTCTTTTCCTATTAGTTGATAATATGCATGGGTTTTGGTTTTCTGTATTTTTAGATTAGATAGACATCATAGCATGGAATTTTCTTATGAGATTACGCTCTTGAATATTATTCTATGGGATTATCAATTGGGAATCTAAATCAGTTTAATTATTTATATGCTTCCACTATTTATTATTAATTGCTGTTTACTTCCATTGTGATATTACGTATTAATTATGACATCATAGTATAGCACACAGACAAGAAAAAGTCACTCGCTACTAGTCATCATCCTCTGGCATTCGGGGAGATGCGCTTGAGGTAATATTGCCAACCAAGATCAGGGAACTATTCAGGTGGCTCCCAAGACATTGATGCTATAAAGTATTATCAAAGGCTTTTTTCCTTTGGTAGTATTGTTTGGGTTACACATGAGACCAGGAGATATGGATTTGGAATGTACCCTCTTCTTGGAAGTAGCAAACCCATGTATAGGGAAAACTAAATTTCAATTTTGGGATTACAGTTATTGATTATCCCTGTTACTATTGATATGATTTCACTATTGGGTGACTCACATGTTTTCCACTATTATTAGTGTTGGTATTGTTGAGATAATGGGTTTTACCATTACATCATGATAATTTGAGGGAAAGAAATTACATTCATCATATTAGGAGCCATATGATTAAAATGACATGCATATTTCCATTCCATAACTACTTTCAGTGTACATTATCCTCGTTGCATTTGAGTGTTGTTGTGATTTGTGGTAATTTTTTTTGAAATGATGGTTTTTTAAAGATAATGTTGTGACTGTCTCTTAGATGTTAACCTTACTTATCCTGGAAATGGACAGTAGACCTTATTTAGTAATCCTTATTAGTTTTCTCTCTGATATAGTAACCCAGCTATTGAAGTGGGTTATATGTTATGTAGTTATCAGAGGCAGGCCATGTACCTAACCACTTTTTTAACCTTACCATTTTACTCATCTTCATTAACTTTTATCTAAAGGCGATTGTTTGGCTGTTGTATACCAATGCCACTATTACATCTTCGTTCCATGCCTCAGGATAAAGGCAATGAGAACATTCTAGAGATGGTGGGTCTCGAACCACCAGTGGTAACTCTTTTAGTTCCTCCCACGGTGCTACCTCCTGTCGATCTTCCGAGGGACCCTGATGCTCATTTCCAGGATAGTCTCCTCAGGTTTATTCAATTAGATCATTGTATCCCCAGACCCTCCCTGTCTATGGCAGACCTCACGTGAGACTTTTTGCTTTAGAACCCTCTAAATTTCTTGGGGAGTGGAGACCCTCATGCTATAGATTCGTGGATAGAATCCATAAGGTATATCTTCAACCACCTTGATACACTTCTGGAGTGAAGGGTCAAATTGGGAGTCTACATGCTTCAAGACTCCACATGTTCTGGTGGGACGTTGTTTCTCAGACTGAGAAGACCAGTGACATGATTTGGGCTGACATCCAAGCAGATTTCGATGACCACTTTTTTTCACAGACATTGAGAGATGATCGTGCATGCGAATTCCAACATCTTTAGAGGGGTGTTAGGACTGTGTTGGAGTTGTATACGCATTTCCCAAAGCTTAATCATTTTACCCCATCTTGGACTGGGGTCACATAGACTAATGGGAGATTATTTGAGGATATACTAGAGTATAATATTCGCTCATAGGTGAATGCCTTATGTTTTACCATTGTCAAAGAGATCGTAAATCAGGCACTAATTTCTAAGTGAAAAGTAAGGGATGCTAAACCAGTGAGCTCAGGAGGTTTTGTTCCAAGAGAGGGTGCCGACTCTTCTGGTAGTAGGAAACACAATTTTTCAAGTTCACGAGGGGTAAATCCTAGCCAAACAGCATGTTTAGGGGGCTATGTCACATGATATCTGAAGGATCCTAGAACACCCTAATGGGGGGGGGGTGAATCAATGGGTCAAATTTTTCATTTCATTATTGGATATTTTCCCACATTGGTAGGATGTTTTTTAAACATGTATGATGGATATGTGCACTTATTAAAACATTCAGATACAGAAAGACAACACAGCTGTTTTTACTTAGATCACCACTAAGGGCTACATCCAAGGAACATATGCTGATAGATTGTCAATCATGCCAAATTCCAATAATTTTCACAAGCAGTGGATTAAAAAAGATTTGGGCATAGTTACTCTGTCCCTGGAAGACTACGACTACAAAGGTTCAGGGATTGCACACTGCTTCCCTCGAATCAGAACTGTTGATTCCCCCTAGATCACTGCCTTGGGAGTGGTCTCACTATGTTTATCGACATGACAGTTGCTTCAACAGATTTTCATAAAAATTAATTGTCTCTATTTATCATGAGAAACTTCCTTCTTTGATTTCATGAATTAATGCTCTTTTATATTCAATTTTCTCCTTTTGTGAAATTATTTACTGCACTAGAACTTATTCCCTTTTGTTCGTTAGAATCACAAACTCCCTTTATTATTTTTTTTGCTTCAATGAACTATCCATGATTCTATGGGCTGTCTCTGATATATGTACAACACCTACTCTGTGTACTGCACTTTTTCTGCGTACCACTCTTGTTCCGCGTACCGCACCTTCTCGATGTACCATGCCTGCTCCACGTACCTTCCATGCGCAGTGTTAAATGCATTCTCCGCATACCGCTTCTACTTTGCGTAAAACATTTGGTCCGCGTACCACACATGCTCCGCTTACCACACCTGCTCTGCGCACTACACATACTCCATGCACCATTCCTTCTCTGTGAATTGTCTCTGTGTACCATCTCTCCATCGGGCCTCTGTATAACGCCTCTACATATAGGTTTTGCATAATACCTACACATACAACTTTTTTATACCACATTCGTGTACCGTTTCATCTTTCTGCAGACTTATTCGTCAAATTTTGTAAAATATTTATTCTTCTGCATACCATTATTTCTTAAAAAAAATCTCTTCCGTGGACAACACTTTTCTATTTCACGATCTATTTTGTCTTTTATGTACCACTTTTTCCTACAAATAATCTCTTATGCGTACCACATTCGGACAGAGCCAAGAACTTCTATTACGATGATATTTTCTTATTGAATTTTCTCTTACGTAATTATGGGATTATCACTCTTTATATAGGAAAAAACAACAAAAATTTTTCTAATATGTTTTTCCCAAATTTCCAATGTTGGAAAAATTTCACCACATACTAAACTCCATCTACATAATATAAGTATCCACTGCGTACTGTGACCCTCCTACAAACATCGAACCTTCACAGTGTACCATGCGTTTGTCGATCTGCGTACTGTATTTCTTCCGCCAACAATGATCCATTCTACGTTCCACAACTCCTTCCACAATGAACCAATCTCATTCTAAGTACCACATGCCATCACCACATACCTTCACTGGGAACTGTTTTTGACATAATTCCACTTACCACATACCTTCACTACGTACTATTCGGTGTTTCATTTTCAGTTCTGCGAACCACTCTGCGTACCATTTCTATTTCATGGTTTGTGGTTGCAAACCGTTTTTCGGACATGGTATGATGTCCATGCTCCACGGTATGCAGTTTTATTTCTTTTTCTGATTTCATTATCCCTTCTAGATCACATTCACACCAATATAAGTAATCCTACCATTTAGAAAAACCAAATCACAATTTTGAGGTCCAACAATTGGGAAAACACTGGGAAATGACATTCGTCAACAGCACCCATGATAATTCACTATCAGCTTTCTTCACAACCCTTATATGTCACTATCCCTTCAAAATTCATCTTCCTTCCAACAACATTAGACATTAAAGTCATCACATAATATGATTGGCATCATCTTCTCATATTTTTATGATCTTTCTTAAATCATCAAATATCCACATGATATCTCATGCAATGATGTATTTATATTTAGGTATCTCTCTATGATGGTTCCATAACATTGAAGTTATTCATCTTCTCCTAATTCATTTTGATCTTTATTGAAAAATGTAGAAAAAAATACAACTATATACAAAAAAATTTCCAAATAATATAACCCCTTATATTTTGTTATCAATACTATAAAGTCCTCCTAGAATGAATATTTCAATATTAGCATGAAAATCTACTCTCTCTCGGTTTTCTTTTTCTCTCAATTTTTGAACATAAATTTAATTTATCTCTCCCTTTCTGACAAGAAATTCAATGTTCATGGGAAAATAGTATCAATACTTTTTTAATCACTGTTCCATAAAGAATTTCACTCTTAGTCTACTTGTGCAATTCTTTGTGTTGAAAATAGATGATTTGATTTAGAAAATAAGGGGGTCTATTATTCAGTGGTCATAATACCTCATGAGATGATAAATCATGCACATTATCTTTATGGTTCTTCCACTTTCATTCCAGGATGATGAAATTGAATGCGATAGGGAATAATAAAACTGAAACTCCTACACTAACTTCAATAGACAGATAAAAAAAATTCAAGTCCAATTTGTAGGATAAGTGGCCTTTGGGAACATCCATTCTTCTTATGTTACTGATTAATTCAGTTACTCCCACTTTTTAAAAGTTACTTCGTCCTAAGTAACTAAAAAGAGTGATTGATAAATGAAATACCTTTTACAATGAAATTATATTCAATCAATTCCCATAGTCATTGAATTTAATACCAATTGAAGTTGATACCATTTTAAATAATAATTCTGGAACCTTCTTCATTTGTCTCCCCCTCAATGGAAACACTAAACATAATATTTATAAAGGTATATACTTCATCATTTTAATCATTTAATTTGAATTGAAGAATCTTCCAAGTATAAAAACTTATTCATATTAGAATTCAAGAGTTGATATAATTCAAAACAACTTAGGTTCTCCCCCTAAGAGCATCTTTCACCATAAATTCCCAGTATTATAAATACAATACACAAATAATTGAAGGAATAAGGTGGTTCGTCAATTATTATTTAATGTGATCATGACGGATTAGATGGTTTTATGAACTAAGACAATCAATTTTCTCTAGTTTTCATGCTCACTCATTCCAATGTATTTTCTAATTTGTGTTAATGTGGCATTGATATCTTTATATTCTCTTCTTAATTATGTGGAGAGTCATTATTTTTTACAGTCATCGCGAAGGATACACTCTTACTCTTTTTAAGGACTACTTATCGGTATAGTATTAAGGTTAGAAAACCTTTTTCAATGCAACTACATTTCATACATCTCTCACAAGGAGCATCTTTAATACGTGTGTTTCCATTGGATTGCACTCTCTCATGCAATTTATCTTCATCACGTGAAAGTTTTCCTTTTCTTCCTTTATCACTATCCTTGGCATTTTCATCTTATAGTTTCCTTATTCCATTTAAATATTCTAACTATATGAACAAAATGTCATTTAGAATATTTGCAGGAGGTTTGGATCTTCCACATCGGTTCACCTGAGTGTTACCCCACTAAGTTTCTCTTTTGGATGAATTGCACATCAATTTCATGGATCTAAAATCTAGAGTTTTATCATTTTCTCTACATCAGATCTTCTTGGGGAAGTGTCTATTAAAAATAATCTTCAAATATATTCCCAATGTGGATGATTTATATCTAGTCAACATCAGAGATATTCTTTTCTTATCAATAGTGAATGCATGTTCAGATGGGCATGTACGTACCTTATGACCACTGTCGTTGCATACATCCAGATGTTATCAAGCATTCCAAATCTATTTGTAGTAAACAGATTCGTCTGGACTACATATGTTTCTTATTCTTCTATGGAAATCTTCCCTTTGATAGAGGTTTATATTTTCTTTTTCTCTTAATGGATTGTTCTAGTAATCCAGTGCACAATTCACAAAACTATTACAGCACCAACATTGGGAGACCAATATTTTCTTCTTTTTATCTTCAGTATAAAGTTGTTGGTAATTATTCTTAATGTGTTGTGCTATATCTAGGAATCCATATTTTATCTTTTTCTTCCGATCCACTCTAGCCTTGGTGGAATATTTTTTCTCCTCACCTTTCCCCATCCCTATTTGTATAGAATTTTTATTGCAGAAGAAAATTTTTGTAGTAACATAATTAAAAACAATAGTATAAGTTGGTACGGATGGTGCCTTCCCATTCTCACCTACTTGTGATAGATTTGTTAGTGAACGCAAGATCTCTTTATCACATGTTGGTGGTCATTTGACAGTAGAATCCTACATTGATATTTGAGTACTAGCAATAGATGATTCATTATTTAGTGATGTATTAATATGTTTCTTATCATGATTGGTCAATTGAACATCTAATTCTAGACATTTCAGTTTCATAATGACCTTATGATCTTCAATCGTGATCACCTTCTATTTACAAGCCTTCATCAATTTTTTAACCTCATATTCATTCAACTTAACATTATTTCTCAAAGAATATTCATGTTTCTTGATCTTCATGGAAGCTTCTTTCAGATATAAATCATTTTCTTCATTGTACTTCTTCAGTTCATATTCATGTACATGGTTCCATTCTTCTAGTGTCTCATTGACTCATTTATTTACAAAGGCGTCAATCTATTTGGATAGCTTAAAACATTTTCAAATTTTTCCTTGTACGATCATTTCCATATTATCATCATCTCATTCTAGTCAGGTGATCTCAAATTGCATCCATTAAAATATTCTACAAACAGAAACAACTTTTTATTCAGTAATATAATGCAGATAGGTTCTTAATTTTTTCAATTCACTTGAATACTCATGTGAGGTAAAAATGTGATCACCATCACCACTTGTGGTGAAATCCATATGTTTAGTGGAAACCTTAGCCACATGCTCTTTACATTACAAGAATAATATTTCTTAATTATTATAAAGGCATGGTGAACCAAAAACATCATATTCTTTAGATAAGAGGGAATTATTTAAAAATATCTTCTCTTTCTTTTTTCTGTTCATTTTGGTCTGGCTGGGTATATACTTTTTTCTCTGAGATAAATGCACTTTCAAGAAGACTGGTTTTCATTATTTAATTAGGAAAGTAAAATCAAATCCTCTTCTGAATATAATTAATGACGAGTATCCAACATACATAAATGTTTTCCCTTTGATAACAATTGAAGGACCCTAGACAACCTAGAGATGGGGGGATCAAGTTTTCAACCTTTTATCTTCATTAGGAAAAGAATTTATTTGTGGGTTTCATCACATGGTGATCCACCTAACTAATGGTGATGGAAGAGCACCAATGACCGACTGAGATCTTACCTCCCAATCTATTCTTGAATGGAAATGGATTGAAATCATCATGGATTTTGTAACGCCCCGACCCCAGCTACCCAGAGTCGGTGCATTACTTCGTAACATTAGCATGATCACAAGAAAGATCAAATCCCGAAAGACCGATTAGTTTAGTAGCCTTGGAAACACTAGATATATTCATAAGTTTTACATTACATCATAAAATGAAAAACTACTACAACAACATAATGTTTCCGACGTCCACACTATTAACCCCTCATAATATCCCTGCAAGTCATTCATAATTTACTTCTTCACTACCTGGGAAAAATAAAACATAGAAAAGGGGTGAGCTCAAATGCCCAGTAAGGATAACAATATAGCGGAAACTTTCATAAATAAGAATAAACAATTAAGGCAATGTATAACTAAAACAAAAGCCTTTTATACATGAACATTCAACATGGTATGGCATAAATAAAATGAAATAATGCCATTTACTTATTCACATGGATATTCTACTAATCGAATAATCACATGCAAAAATCAATAACCACTTTCATAATGTTGGAATGCATAATGCCAGACTATCATAACCACATAGCCAAGGCCTCGTGCCAAGACTACAAATAAGATTTTGTCAAGGCCTTGTGCCAAGACACTAGTTTGTCTCATGAGACCTACCGATGCATTGAGGAGCTATAGCGGGCTCCACCCGTCACTTATTAAGTCCAATGCATTCCCATATGAAAAGGTTTAAACATAACATAAACATTCGTATTAAAACTAGCATACGAAATGTCAATAATTTCACCATAAACTATGAATGGTATAAAAATAGCACATCCATAGTCAAACATATCACAAAACCTTCAATACAATATAGAAGTTTTGTATCATAATAAATCAACTTCAAATAATCTTAAAATCCGTCAAAGGATGTTGACATAGATGAAATCAAAATTCTTTTTAAAGAAATATCTCCTTTTATTTTGAATTCATTTAAGATCCATATAAAATAAAACATTTTATTTGAAAATATTCTTATAATCTTGTAAGGAAAGCTTTGAAGATTTTATAACGGCGTAAAATAACCGCACCCGCCGTATAAGTTAAAAAAAACATTCTTACCTCAATTCTGTCGAAAAGGTTAAAAAGGACCTTGTTTTGAAAATGACGGAAAGATTCCTTTATAAACCTCTTATAAAAAGTCAAAAAAAGGTATAAATGACTTTAACCCATATTCTTGTAAATAGTAAAAATGTTTTGAAATACATTTTTAAGAAACATGGATGTGGATGATAAAGAGATCCCAGTAGATTATTACATATAAACAACCTCGGATAATGAAGAGATTGTGAAATAACCCTTACCTTGTACTTTTCCTTTGTTGGGGTAGGTTAACCTCCTGTATAATGGTGAAATAATTGTTATTAAATTATACAAGAATCATATACATTAATATGATATCATATATGATCTTTTAACATTGCTTTATTAATAATATCTTAGTATTATCGTCGTTTCG
This sequence comes from Viscum album, assembly GCA_963277665.1. Classification (NCBI taxonomy): domain Eukaryota; kingdom Viridiplantae; phylum Streptophyta; class Magnoliopsida; order Santalales; family Viscaceae; genus Viscum; species Viscum album. Next base: position 1,033,800,670 of record OY728121.1, on the reverse strand, counting down.
GGTGATAATCGATTCGTTCTTCTTAAATGTTTGGTTACGTAAGACATGTTTGTAATGGATAGATTATATCTTATTCATAATAAGAATGATATTAACATTATTTTTAAACCTAAAATGAGAATAATACTTGAATGGATATGATGGAGAATGAACTTATCGCATTCGTGGAGACGGTAGTCCGTACGTACGCACGAACGCTACTTCCATTTAATTTTCATTTTAAAAGAATCAAATCCAAATGATACATAGGTATATTACTATTCCAGTATAATATAATATTTTATATATGTTACTTAAGTTCATTAACACCATCCTTTATACGTTCCATGTGTGGTATGAACGAGTCATATCATTTTAAGGGGGCGGTAGTCCGCACTTCCTCAAATGAAATTATCGTATGTATATACAATATGAAACGAATAATGGTATGAAATAAAATGGAATTACAGAAGCTTATATATAAAATATATATAATTAATATCATATTTAATTATAGTTCCATCATAATGGCCACCATGAGAGGCGGTAAGATGTATTTGAACAATCATCGTTTCGTGAGGCGTTAGTTTGCCATCCACAGAAACATTATGTTCATCATCCATTAGATGGAGTTGTGTGTATGTGTAGTTCGAATCCTTCTTATAACAAAATCCTAGTATATTGAGGATACTGGTGTTGTTACAAAAGAAACGAAATAAAAAGAGTTTGGGGGTTGGAGAAGCAAAATAAATGAAAATAATTTAAGAGAAATCGTTACCTTTAATCTAGGTAACTCACTTTGGTTGGAACCAAAGGACTTCTTGAAATGATTTCTGCCTAAGGGGAAGCTTCAAGGAGGAGGAGAGGGATGTGGGGAGCTTATTTGGGCAGAGTTTAGACGAGCCAAGTGGCTTGAGAGTTGTGAGGAAAAGAGAAGGAGGAGTGCCCTTTTATAAGAGGGGTGAGGGGCACCTTTGGAAAAGCTAGAAATATTAATTTATAATAAATTCATATTCGGTTTCCAAAGGCTCCAAAGTTGACTATTCAAAGGATGAGGTGGGGATAGGTCGAAAACAACTCATCCAATAGAATTTAGACAGGTTTGGGTACTTATATTAACCATATCTTTAAGTATTAACTCTAAGTTAATTGGTTTCACTTTTACAATGTCTCTTTGTATTTTTATATAATATGGTTAATAAACTTACTATATACATCCAAGCGACCCCCAAGTGGTCCATTAACGATTAACCTATCATAATATAAGTCTCTTGGCCGAACCTTAGATTTTTAGAAATTTAATATCAATTAATAATATAATATTTGTTTTAAGAACTCTTTTATGTCAATTTTAACACTATTCAATAGTTGATTTTTGTGAAACTCATAACAGATTGATTACTTCGAACAAAGTCAATTAAATCAATCCTAATATATCATATTATCATAGAAAATTAGTTTAATTCATTAAAAGTTTCATATTATAATTATTTGGGTATTTATAAGATCAATTATTTTAATTTTTCACTATTTTAGTAATTACTGCATCATCATTGTGTCATAAATAAAATAAATTATTTAATGTCTAAAAATTATAAATAAAATATCATTATGTAGTAAATATTTTTATATTTCTAATGAATATTTATAATCGAAAATCCAACATGTATAACCCTATGTAAAAATTGTTCTTCTAAAAGATGTAAGCTTATGCCATTTTTATTTTTATTTTAACTTTATTAATATAATGTGTCATTATCACTTACAAGTGGATCCATGGGGTCCCAAAATAGACCCAAAGATGCCCATGGTCGACCATGTATCAACCAATAGGGTTAAGACACGTTTTAGGGTAATTTAGTATTATTATAATATTATTTTTTTAACCCTTATTTACCGGATTTAACTTTTAACCATGGTAAATAAAATATTTACCATAGTAACTATTCAAAATGTCCAAAAATAAAAGTTACCTATTTACACAATTTGAACATCCTGATTCCAAATATGGAATCCATTTTCCTAAATTCAAAACACAGAAGTGGCAGAAATTAATTTAAAATTAATTCCCGCTGTCAAAACAAAAAGCGTGTTTTTTAAGAGATAATAACTATCAAATGATTGACACTTGTTTATGTTCGGTTTAATTGTAAAATTATGTCCAATGACCAAAATTATATTAAATGGTAAAAATATATTCTAAATATACTTTAAAACCACTCAAATTCACAATTTATCACTATTAATTATTTTGATTAAAAAAGTTGTTTTTAATTAAAATTTAGAAATTTTCACTATTCATCAAAATATGAAAGTTATCCGAAATGTACCAAAATTTCACCCTAGGCTAATTTCGATATTCCGATTCCAAAAATGAAGTCCATTTTGAAATATAAAATATATATGATTTCAAAAAGTAGGTATTACTATTCACAACGGCTAGTTTAATTAGTTGTGGTGTGTGTTAGAACTCGAGGTTGCGTACAACACACGCTATCACATTATTCAAAGAGAAGTGTACCGTAGAAGCTTGAGATGTTTTATTTTAAATTTTTTTGATGTCCCCATTTAGTCAAAAGTTTAAAATATTTTATTTAAAAAGGGTTCACTATTAAAAGTTGGTAAAACTACAATTATGTCTAAGAAACTCATAATATGGATTCTAAAATTATAAGGATTATATAAAGTTTAAAATTTAGTTAATACTATTCATAACCTCTTTTGAATGGCTTGTTTGGTATGTCATGGTGCGCTTGAACTCGGTGTTGTGTGTAGTGCAAGTTATTGAATTATTTTGAAGAAATAACACACTATGAAATCTTGGGGTGTTACATTCTCCCCTCCTTCAATAAATTGCGTCCTCGCAATTTGAAATTGTTCTTCGAAAATAAAAGGTTGAAAATAGAAAATATATTTGTGGGAAAACCCACATCGGAAATTGGGTTACTAAGATTTAGTCTTAATATGAGGAAAAGAGAAATGAAAGTGTCACCACCAAATAATGATCTCGATTAGGAGAACATTGGTGGCAATTAGAGACATATAATTGGAGGAAAAACGTAAATATTTATAGGTAGTGATTGAGGTCATCAATCACAAACAAGTATAAAATTGAGGTCCTTAAACTCATCAATCTATGATGATTTGAAATACCATCGGTTCAACAAAACATAGGGTATTGGGATAACACATTTTTGACATTTCAAAATATCTTAGTTGAAATCCCACATCGAAAAATGAATTAATGAGGCCTCTATTTAAAATAAAGAGTGGAAAGTATGAAGATTACCGAAAATAACACATACTAGGGTTCCATGTAGAAAAATATGGATATGGAGGAGAAATCTAACCATCAATTATCTGATGGAGAGTGGTTGAGAACATGGCTATGAAAAGGCCAAAAATCCCAAAGCCATAAATTAGTGATGATTTAAGGTACCATCTAGGAATACATTTTTGTTCTATGTTCCTTTTATTAATGTTGAGGAATTTATTTATGAGATTGGATAAGATTATAAGGAGATATACTTACTTTATAATTAGAGTTTTATCCATTAATAAATTTCTACCACAAACTCATCTTTCACTCGTAATTTTTTTTATTTATACTATTCATACAGGGTTCCAAAATAAATGAATTTATAATTCATCTACCAGATCTATAAAAAAAACTACATTATTTAATCCAGGACATCTCATGGGCCAGTGGTAGGTGATACACCCTTTTCGCCCTTTGGTTTCGAGATCAAGTCTCGCAGCCTTTGCCGGACGCGATGGGTTGCCGCCCGACCTCCGGGTTGTTTTTTTATGGCAATCCAAAATAATCCAAACTAGAACTATCCAAAATACTTCTATCCAAACTCACAGTCCAACATTTATAAGGAAGGTAAACATAATGTAGATCCTTTTTACCCCGTAATAGCATATGAATACCTTCATCATGTATTCCTTTAATACACTGAAACATCCCGAATTACCGTATTCCTTATTGATTACATTCAAGCTCCCTTATTCCATATAGAATGCTGGATATACTTCATTAATCCAAAAATGTTTTAAACCCCAACAATGATGGAATATACAAATCATTAATCAGTTCCAATGTAGTCAAGAATATCCAATATAATTTATCCAGAAAAATCATGTATTATTCCAAAATCACTACCTCGGTATCAGAACTATATTATGGTTTATCATTCAACCATATATTTTCCAAAAATTTATCCTGCTATTGATTCACTTTTCTTTGTTCCACACAATCTCAAGTCCTTAATGAAATAGTACTGCAGTACAATCCTTATATACTCCATAATTATTATAACAAGTACATTGTTGATACAACACTCAATTGACATAATCAACATAAGAACTCTAATCATTCCTCTTCTTCTGTGGTAGTATCATAACTTGATTATTATCCAATAGCATCATTTGCGGCATAGTCTGATGACTGGGACATAGGTTCGCGTAGTGTCCAAACTCTTTGCAAATGAAGCATTGTACATTTGAGACCATTTTCTTACCCTTGCAGTCACGTACTTTGTGCCCTTTTCCTCCACACTTATAACAAACTCCCATTCCTTTCAGGCAAGTTCCAGGGTGTTTCTTTCCACAGTTACCACATATGGGAAAATTCTTCTTTTCCCTCTTCCCTTTAGCCATATTTCTCTCTTCCATCCTTTTCTTCTCTTGCTTCCCATCAAATCCATAGGACTCAGTAAACTCTTTACTTATCTTATCAACACATGATATTATTTCTTCATATGACGATAATACATGGGAGACTATTTCTCTTATAAATTTTTTCTTAAGACCATGAAAGATATGATCCTTCCTTCTCCTTGGATCATGTGCATTTCTGGAGTTCTCATTCCTTCTACTGGGCGCCATTTCTAAACAATGGCATACACTAGATCAGTTTATGAATCAAAATACATAATCCCATACTTATAAAACACTTAACATAAATTGAACTATTTATGGATATAATCCATAATCATAAGAATGTTTTCTTTGAGGAAGTATATACTCATAATCCCTTCAAAATGATTTGTAATGAAAATGAGAGTTATCCTAAGCATATCCCCCGGGAGTGTCGTAACCAAGAGTGCAGCAAGGCCCGTTGTCGTGCACCAGTTCCCGTTCGAGTCTAGCTCAAAGCGGTGTTTTCGGGTTTTACCCCTAGGTACATCTGTGCCAGAGCCGCCTCTACCTGCTCGTATCCAGACAGGTATGTATTTCTCAGAAAACTCACAAAATCTCTACAATACCAAAATACTAGGAAGTTCTTCTATACTAATACTCAAAGTTCATCTTAGGTCTACGTGCTCTAATCAGAGTTTATCTAAATCTAGCTTCCAAGGTTTGTACTAAACTTCCTCTGATACCAACTGTAACGCCCCGACCCCAGCTACCCAGAGTCGGTGCATTACTTCGTAACATTAGCATGATCACAAGAAAGATCAAATCCCGAAAGACCGATTAGTTTAGTAGCCTTGGAAACACTAGATATATTCATAAGTTTTACATTACATCATAAAATGAAAAACTACTACAACAACATAATGTTTCCGACGTCCACACTATTAACCCCTCATAATATCCCTGCAAGTCATTCATAATTTACTTCTTCACTACCTGGGAAAAATAAAACATAGAAAAGGGGTGAGCTCAAATGCCCAGTAAGGATAACAATATAGCGGAAACATTCATAAATAAGAATAAACAATTAAGGCAATGTATAACTAAAACAAAAGCCTTTTATACATGAACATTCAACATGGTATGGCATAAATAAAATGAAATAATGCCATTTACTTATTCACATGGATATTCTACTAATCGAATAATCACATGCAAAAATCAATAACCACTTTCATAATGTTGGAATGCATAATGCCAGACTATCATAACCACATAGCCAAGGCCTCGTGCCAAGACTACAAATAAGATTTTGTCAAGGCCTTGTGCCAAGACACTAGTTTGTCTCATGAGACCTACCGATGCATCGAGGAGCTATAGCGGGCTCCACCCGTCACTTATTAAGTCCAATGCATTCCCATATGAAAAGGTTTAAAAATAACATAAACATTCGTATTAAAACTAGCATACGAAATGTCAATAATTTCACCATAAACTATGAATGGTATAAAAATAGCACATCCATAGTCAAACATATCACAAAACCTTCAATACAATATAGAAGTTTTTTATCATAATAAATCAACTTCAAATAATCTTAAAATCCGTCAAAGGATGTTGACATAGATGAAATCAAAATTCTTTTTAATAAAATATCTCCTTTTATTTTGAATTCATTTAAGATCCATATAAAATAAAACATTTTATTTGAAAATATTCTTATAATCTTGTAAGGAAAGCTTTGAAGATTTTATAACGGCGTAAAATAACCGCACCCGCCGTATAAGTTAAAAAAAAACATTCTTACCTCAATTCTGTCGAAAAGGTTAAAAAGGACCTTGTTTTGAAAACGACGGAAAGATTCCTTTATAAACCTCTTATAAAAAGTCAAAAAAAGGTATAAATGACTTTAACCCATATTCTTGTAAATAGTAAAAATGTTTTGAAATACATTTTTAAGAAACATGGATGTGGATGATAAAGAGATCCCAGTAGATTATTACATATAAACAACCTCGGATAATGAAGAGATTGTGAAATAACCCTTACCTTGTACTTTTCCTTTGTTGGGGTAGGTTAACCTCCTGTATAATGGTGAAATAATTGTTATTAAATTATACAAGAATCATATACATTAATATGATATCATATATGATCTTTTAACATTGCTTTATTAATAATATCTTAGTATTATCGTCGTTTCGGGTGATAATCGATTCGTTCTTATTAAATGTTTGGTTACGTAAGACATGTTTGTAATGGATAGATTATATCTTATTCATAATAAGAATGATATTAACATTATTTTTAACCCTAAAATGAGAATAATACTTGAATGGATATGATGGAGAATGAATCTTATCGCATTCGTGGAGACGGTAGTCCGTACGTACGCACGAACGCTACTTCCATTTAATTTTCATTTTAAAAGAATCAAATCCAAATGATACATAGGTATATTACTATTCCAGTATAATATAATATTTTATATATGTTACTTAAGTTCATTAACACCATCCTTTATACGTTCCATGTGTGGTATGAACGAGTCATATCATTTTAAGGGGGCGGTAGTCCGCACTTCCTCAAATGAAATTATCGTATGTATATACAATATGAAACGAATAATGGTATGAAATAAAATGGAATTACAGAAGCTTATATATAAAATATATATAATTAATATCATATTTAATTATAGTGCCATCATAATGGCCACCATGAGAGGCGGTAAGATGTATTTGAACAATCATCGTTTCGTGAGGCGTTAGTTTGCCATCCACAGAAACATTATGTTCATCATCCATTAGATGGAGTTGTGTGTATGTGTAGTTCGAATCCTTCTTATAACAAAATCCTAGTATATTGAGGATACTGGTTTTGTTACAAAAGAAACGAAATAAAAAGAGTTTGGGGGTTGGAGAAGCAAAATAAATGAAAATAATTTAAGAGAAATCGTTACCTTTAATCTAGGTAACTCACTTTGGTTGGAACCAAAGGACTTCTTGAAATGATTTCTGCCTAAGGGGAAGCTTCAAGGAGGAGGAGAGGGATGTGGGGAGCTTATTTGGGCAGAGTTTAGACGAGCCAAGTGGCTTGAGAGGTGTGAGGAAAAGAGAAGGAGGAGTGCCCTTTTATAAGAGGGGTGAGGGGCACCTTTGGAAAAGCTAGAAATATTAATTTATAATAAATTCATATTCGGTTTCCAAAGGCTCCAAAGTTGACTATTCAAAGGCTGAGGTTGGGATAGGTCGAAAACAACTCATCCAATAGAATTTAGACAGGTTTGGGTACTTATATTAACCATATCTTTAAGTATTAACTCTAAGTTAATTGGTTTCACTTTTACAATGTCTCTTTGTATTTTTATATAATATGGTTAATAAACTTACTATATACATCCAAGCGACCCCCAAGTGGTCCATTAATGATTAACCTATCATAATATAAGTCTCTTGGCCGAACCTTAGATTTTTAGAAATTTAATATCAATTAATAATATAATATTTGTTTTAAGAACTCTTTTATGTCAATTTTAACACTATTCAATAGTTGATTTTTGTGAAACTCATAACAGATTGATTACTTCGAACAAAGTCAATTAAATCAATTCTAATATATCATATTATCATAGAAAATTAGTTTAATTCATTAAAAGTTTCATATTATAATTATTTGGGTATTTATAAGATCAATTATTTTAATTTTTCACTATTTTAGTAATTACTGCATCATCATTGTGTCATAAATAAAATAAATTATTTAAAGTCTAAAAATTATAAATAAAATATCATTATGTAGTAAATATTTTTATATTTCTAATGAATATTTATAATCGAAAATCCAACATGTATAACCCTATGTAAAAATTGTTCTTCTAAAAGATGTAAGCTTATGCCATTTTTATTTTTATTTTAACTTTATTAATATAATGTGTCATTATCACTTACAAGTGGATCCATGGGGTCCCAAAATAGACCCAAAGATGCCCATGGTCGACCATGTATCAACCAATAGGGTTAAGACACGTTTTAGGGTAATTTAGTATTATTATAATATTATTTTTTTAACCCTTATTTACCGGATTTAACTTTTAACCATGGTAAATAAAATATTTACCATACTAACTATTCAAAATGTCCAAAAATAAAAGTTACCTATTTACACAATTTGAACATCCTGATTCCAAATATGGAATCCATTTTCCTAAATTCAAAACACAGAAGTGGCAGAAATTAATTTAAAATTAATTCCCGCTGTCAAAACAAAAAGCGTGTTTTTTAAGAGATAATAACTATCAAATGATTGACACTTGTTTATGTTCGGTTTAATTGTAAAATTATGTCCAATGACCAAAATTATATTAAATGGTAAAAATATATTCTAAATATACTTTAAAACCACTCAAATTCACAATTTATCACTATTAATTATTTTGATTAAAAAAGTTGTTTTTAATTAAAATTTAGAAATTTTCACTATTCATCAAAATATGAAAGTTATCCGAAATGTACCAAAATTTCACCCTAGGCTAATTTCGATATTCCGATTCCAAAAATGAAGTCCATTTTGAAATATAAAATATATATGATTTCAAAAAGTAGGTATTACTATTCACAACGGCTAGTTTAATTAGTTGTGGTGTGTGTTAGAACTCGAGGTTGCGTACAACACACGCTATCACATTATTCAAAGAGAAGCGTACCGTAGAAGCTTGAGATGTTTTATTTTAAATTTTTTTGATGTCCCCATTTAGTCAAAAGTTTAAAATATTTTATTTAAAAAGGGTTCACTATTAAAAGTTGGTAAAACTACAATTATGTCTAAGAAACTCATAATATGGATTCTAAAATTATAAGGATTATATAAAGTTTAAAATTTAGTTAATACTATTCATAACCTCTTTTGAATGGCTTGTTTGGTATGTCATGGTGCGCTTGAACTCGGTGTTGTGTGTAGTGCAAGTTATTGAATTATTTTGAAGAAATGACACACTATGAAATCTTGGGGTGTTACATTCTCCCCTCCTTCAATAAATTGCGTCCTCGCAATTTGAAATTGTTCTTCGAAAATAAAAGGTTGAAAATAGAAAATATATTTGTGGGAAAACCCACATCGGAAATTGGGTTACTAAGATTTAGTCTTAATATGAGGAAAAGAGAAATGAAAGTGTCACCACCAAATAATGATCTCGATTAGGAGAACATTGGTGGCAATTAGAGACATATAATTGGAGGAAAAACGTAAATATTTATAGGTAGTGATTGAGGTCATCAATCACAAACAAGTATAAAATTGAGGTCCTTAAACTCATCAATCTATGATGATTTGAAATACCATCGGTTCAACAAAACATAGGGTATTGGGATAACACATTTTTGACATTTCAAAATATCTTAGTTGAAATCCCACATCGAAAAATGAATTAATGAGGCCTCTATTTAAAATAAAGAGTGGAAAGTATGAAGATTACCGAAAATAACACATACTAGGGTCCCATGTAGGAAAATATGGATATGGAGGAGAAATCTAACCATCAATTATCTGATGGAGAGTGGTTGAGAACATGGCTATGAAAAGGCCAAAAATCCCAAAGCCATAAATTAGTGATGATTTAAGGTACCATCTAGGAATACATTTTTGTTCTAAGTTCCTTTTATTAATGTTGAGGAATTTATTTATGAGATTGGATAAGATTATAAGGAGATATACTTACTTTATAATTAGAGTTTTATCCATTAATAAATTTCTACCACAAACTCATCTTTCACTCGTAATTTTTTTTATTTATACTATTCATACAGGGTTCCAAAATAAATGAATTTATAATTCATCTACCAGATCTATAAAAAAAACTACATTATTTAATCCAGGACATCTCATGGGCCAGTGGTAGGTGATACACCCTTTTCGCCCTTTGGTTTCGAGATCAAGTCTCGCAGCCTTTGCCGGACGCGACGGGTTGCCGCCCGACCTCCGGGTTGTTTTTTTTATGGCAATCCAAAATAATCCAAACTAGAACTATCCAAAATACTTCTGTCCAAACTCACAGTCCAACATTTATAAGGAAGGTAAACATAATGTAGATCCTTTTTACCCCGTAATAGCATATGAATACCTTCATCATGTATTCCTTTAATACACTGAAACATCCCGAATTACCGTATTCCTTATTGATTACATTCATGCTCCCTTATTCCATATAGAATGCTGGATATACTTCATTAATCCAAAAATGTTTTAAACCCCAACAATGATGGAATATACAAATCATTAATCAGTTCCAATGTAGTCAAGAATATCCAATATAATTTATCCAGAAAAATCATGTATTATTCCAAAATCACTACCTCGGTATCAGAACTATATTATGGTTTATCATTCAACCATATATTTTCCAAAAATTTATCCTGCTATTGATTCACTTTTCTTTGTTCCACACAATCTCAAGTCCTTAATGAAATAGTACTGCAGTACAATCCTTATATACTCCATAATTATTATAACAAGTACATTGTTGATACAACACTCAATTGACATAATCAACATAAGAACTCTAATCATTCCTCTTCTTCTGTGGTAGTATCATAACTTGATTATTATCCAATAGCATCATTTGCGGCATAGTCTGATGACTGGGACATAGGTTCGCGTAGTGTCCAAACTCTTTGCAAATGAAGCATTGTACATTTGAGACCATTTTCTTACCCTTGCAGTCACGTACTTTGTTCCCTTTTCCTCCACACTTATAACAAACTCCCATTCCTTTCAGGCAAGTTCCAGGGTGTTTCTTTCCACAGTTACCACATATGGGAAAATTCTTCTTTTCCCTCTTCCCTTTATTCATATTTCTCTCTTCCATCCTTTTCTTCTCTTGCTTCCCATCAAATCCATAGGACTCAGTAAACTCTTTACTTATCTTATCAACACATGATATTATTTCTTCATATGACGATAATACATGGGAGACTATTTCTCTTATAAATTCTTTCTTAAGACCATGAAAGATATGATCCTTCCTTCTCCTTGGATCATGTGCATTTCTGGAGTTCTCATTCCTTCTACTGGGCGCCATTTCTAAACAATGGCATACACTAGATCAGTTTATGAATCAAAATACATAATCCCATACTTATAAAACACTTAACATAAATTGAACTATTTATGGATATAATCCATAATCATAAGAATGTTTTCTTTGAGGAAGTATATACTCATAATCCCTTCAAAATGATTTGTAATGAAAATGAGAGTTATCCTAAGCATATCCCCCGGGAGTGTCGTAACCAAGAGTGCAGCAAGGCCCGTTGTCGTGCACCAGTTCCCGTTCGAGTCTAGCTCAAAGCGGTGTTTTCGGGTTTTACCCCTAGGTACATCTGTTCCAGAGCCCCCTCTACCTGCTCGTATCCAGACAGGTATGTATTGCTCGGAAAACTCACAAAATCTCTACAATACCAAAATTCTAGGAAGTTCTTCTATACTAATCCTCAAAGTTCATCTTAGGTCTACGTGCTCTAATCAGAGTTTATCTAAATCTAGCTTCCAAGGTTTGTACTATACTTCCTCTGATACCAACTGTAACGCCCCGACCCCAGCTACCCAGAGTCGGTGCATTACTTCGTAACATTAGCATGATCACAAGAAAGATCAAATCCCGAAAGACCGATTAGTTTAGTAGCCTTGGAAACACTAGATATATTCATAAGTTTTACATTACATCATAAAATGAAAAACTACTACAACAACATAATGTTTCCGACGTCCACACTATTAACCCCTCATAATATCCCTGCAAGTCATTCATAATTTACTTCTTCACTACCTGGGAAAAATAAAACATAGAAAAGGGGTGAGCTCAAATGCCCAGTAAGGATAACAATATAGCGGAAACTTTCATAAATAAGAATAAACAATTAAGGAAATGTATAACTAAAACAAAAGCCTTTTATACATGAACATTCAACATGGTATGGCATAAATAAAATGAAATAATGCCATTTACTTATTCACATGGATATTCTACTAATCGAATAATCACATGCAAAAATCAATAACCACTTTCATAATGTTGGAATGCATAATGCCAGACTATCATAACCACATAGCCAAGGCCTCGTGCCAAGACTACAAATAAGATTTTGTCAAGGCCATGTGCCAAGACACTAGTTTGTCTCATGAGACCTACCGATGCATCGAGGAGCTATAGCGGGCTCCACCCGTCACTTATTAAGTCCAATGCATTCCCATATGAAAAGGTTTAAACATAACATAAACATTCGTATTAAAACTAGCATACGAAATGTCAATAATTTCACCATAAACTATGAATGTTATAAAAATAGCACATCCATAGTCAAACATTTCACAAAACCTTCAATACAATGTAGAAGTTTTGTATCATAATAAATCAACTTCAAATAATCTTAAAATCCGTCAAAGGATGTTGACATAGATGAAATCAAAATTCTTTTTAAAGAAATATCTCCTTTTATTTTGAATTCATTTAAGATCCATATAAAATAAAACATTTTATTTGAAAATATTCTTATAATCTTGTAAGGAAAGATTTGAAGATTTTATAACGGCGTAAAATAACCGCACCCGCCGTATAAGTTAAAAAAAACATTCTTACCTCAATTCTGTCGAAAAGGTTAAAAAGGACCTTGTTTTGAAAACGACGGAAAGATTCCTTTATAAACCTCTTATAAAAAGTCAAAAAAAGGTATAAATGACTTTAACCCATATTCTTGTAAATAGTAAAAATGTTTTGAAATACATTTTTAAGAAACATGGATGTGGATGATAAAGAGATCCCAGTAGATTATTACATATAAACAACCTCGGATAATGAAGAGATTGTGAAATAACCCTTACCTTGTACTTTTCCTTTGTTGGGGTAGGTTAACCTCCTGTATAATGGTGAAATAATTGTTATTAAATTATACAAGAATCATATACATTAATATGATATCATATATGATCTTTTAACATTGCTTTATTAATAATATCTTAGTATTATCGTCGTTTCGGGTGATAATCGATTCGTTCTTCTTAAATGTTTGGTTACGTAAGACATGTTTGTAATGGATAGATTATATCTTATTCATAATAAGAATGATATTAACATTATTTTTAACCCTAAAATGAGAATAATACTTGAATGGATATGATGGAGAATGAATCTTATCGCGTTCGTGGAGACGGTAGTCCGTACGTACGCACGAACGCTACTTCCATTTAATTTTCATTTTAAAAGAATCAAATCCAAATGATACATAGGTATATTACTATTCCAGTATAATATAATATTTTATATATGTTACTTAAGTTCATTAACACCATCCTTTATACGTTCCATGTGTGGTATGAACGAGTCATATCATTTTAAGGGGGCGGTAGTCCGCACTTCCTCAAATGAAATTATCGTATGTATATACAATATGAAACGAATAATGGTATGAAATAAAATGGAATTACAGAAGCTTATATATAAAATATATATAATTAATATCATATTTAATTATAGTTCCATCATAATGGCCACCATGAGAGGCGGTAAGATGTATTTGAACAATCATCGTTTCGTGAGGCGTTAGTTTGCCATCCACAGAAACATTATGTTCATCATCCATTAGATGGAGTTGTGTGTATGTGTAGTTCGAATCCTTCTTATAACAAAATCCTAGTATATTGAGGATACTGGTGTTGTTACAAAAGAAAGGAAATAAAAAGAGTTTGGGGGTTGGAGAAGCAAAATAAATGAAAATAATTTAAGAGAAATCGTTACCTTTAATCTAGGTAACTCACTTTGGTTGGAACCAAAGGACTTCTTGAAATGATTTATGCCTAAGGGGAAGCTTCAAGGAGGAGGATAGGGATGTGGGGAGCTTATTTGGGCAGAGTTTGGACGAGCCAAGTGGCTTGAGAGGCGTGAGGAAAAGAGAAGGAGGAGTGCCCTTTTATAAGAGGGGTGAGGGGCACCTTTGGAAAAGCTAGAAATATTAATTTATAATAAATTCATATTCGGTTTCCAAAGGCTCCAAAGTTGACTATTCAAAGGATGAGGTGGGGATAGGTCGAAAACAACTCATCCAATAGAATTTAGACAGGTTTGGGTACTTATATTAACCATATCTTTAAGTATTAACTCTAAGTTAATTGGTTTCACTTTTACAATGTCTCTTTGTATTTTTATATAATATGGTTAATAAACTTACTATATACATCCAAGCGACCCCCAAGTGGTCCATTAATGATTAACCTATCATAATATAAGTCTCTTGGCCGAACCTTAGATTTTTAGGAATTTAATATCAATTAATAATATAATATTTGTTTTAAGAACTCTTTTATGTCAATTTTAACACTATTCAATAGTTGATTTTTGTGAAACTCATAACAGATTGATTACTTCGAACAAAGTCAATTAAATCAATACTAATATATCATATTATCATAGAAAATTAGTTTAATTCATTAAAAGTTTCATATTATAATTATTTGGGTATTTATAAGATCAATTATTTTAATTTTTCACTATTTTAGTAATTACTGCATCATCATTGTGTCATAAATAAAATAAATTATTTAATGTCAAAAAATTATAAATAAAATATAATTATGTAGTAAATCTTTTTATATTTCTAATGAATATTTATAATCGAAAATACAACATGTATAACCCTGTGTAAAAATTGTTCTTCTAAAAGATGTAAGCTTATGCCATTTTTATTTTTATTTTAACTTTATTAATATAATGTGTCATTATCACTTACAAGTGGATCCATGGGGTCCCAAAATAGACCCAAACATGCCCATGGTCGACCATGTATCAACCAATAGGGTTAAGACACGTTTTAGGGTAATTTAGTATTATTATAATATTATTTTTTTAACCCTTATTTACCGGATTTAACTTTTAACCATGGTAAATAAAATATTTACCATAGTAACTATTCAAAATGTCCAAAAATAAAAGTTACCTATTTACACAATTTGAACATCCTGATTCCAAATATGGAATCCATTTTCCTAAATTCAAAACACAGAAGTGGCAGAAATTAATTTAAAATTAATTCCCGCTGTCAAAACAAAAAGCGTGTTTTTTAAGAGATAATAACTATCAAAAGATTGACACTTGTTTATGTTCGGTTTAATTGTAAAATTATGTCCAATGACCAAAATTATATTAAATGGTAAAAATATATTCTAAATATACTTTAAAACCACTCAAATTCACAATTTATCACTATTAATTATTTTGATTAAAAAAGTTGTTTTTAATTAAAATTTAGAAATTTTCACTATTCATCAAAATATGAAAGTTATCCGAAATGTACCAAAATTTCACCCTAGGCTAATTTCGATATTCCGATTCCAAAAATGAAGTCCATTTTGAAATATAAAATATATATGATTTCAACAAGTATGTATTACTATTCACAACGGCTAGTTTAATTAGTTGTGGTGTGTGTTAGAACTCGAGGTTGCGTACAACACACGCTATCACATTATTCAAAGAGAAGCGTACCGTAGAAGCTGGAGATGTTTTATTTTAAATTTTTTTGATGTCCCCATTTAGTCAAAAGTTTAAAATATTTTATTTAAAAAGGGTTCACTATTAAAAGTTGGTAAAACTACAATTATGTCTAAGAAACTCATAATATGGATTCTAAAATTATAAGGATTATATAAAGTTTAAAATTTAGTTAATACTATTCATAACCTCTTTTGAATGGCTTGTTTGGTATGTCATGGTGCGCTTGAACTCGGTGTTGTGTGTAGTGAATGTTATTGAATTATTTTGAAGAAATAACACACTATGAAATCTTGGGGTGTTACAGATTTCATTATAGGCCTTCCAAGATCTCCTTGATGCAGAGATGCAGAATGGGTGGTTGTCGATAGGTTGACCAAGGATGCACAATTCTTACCTATTTGGGAGAAATTTACAGTTGATGAGTTGGGAATATTGTTTATCTATGAAATTGAGTGACTTCTTTGTGTACCTCATTCTATTTTCTCAGACAATGATTACAGCTTTAATTCATAATTCTGGAAAGGTTTTCAAAAGGTTCTGGGATCACAGGTACTTCTTATTACTACAAATCACCCTCAGACCAATGAGCAGACCAATAGAACAATAAGATAGTTAGATGATATGTTACGGGCATATATCCTTGATTTTGGAGGTTCCAGGGAGAAGAATATACCTATTTTTGTGTTTACCTATAAAAACACCTTCTAAGAGACAATTCAAATGGCTCTGTATGAGGCCCTCTATTGTAGACTGTTCCGTTCACCATTATGTTGGATCAAAATAGTTGAGGCTTCTCTGTCGGGTCCTTATCTCGTTCAGGTGAATTTTGAGAAAGTTGTGATGATTTAGAATAATATTATCATAGCTCAGTCATGATAGATTTATTATATCGATCATCTCCATAGACCTCTACATTTTGAGGTGGGACATCGAGTCTTTCTACGTGTTTCTCTGAGGCAAGGTCAGAGGAGTATCAGGATACATGGAATGTTCTTACCGAGATACATCGTGTTGTTCGTGATAGTGGAGAGAGTTGGGCCGGTAGCCTATCAGTTACTGCTACCTTATAGGTAATGTGCCATGCACAATGTTTTCCATGTATCTCAGCTCTAAATATATCATCTAGACCTATCTCATTTTTTTGACCCTGATGACATCATCATTGAGTTAGATGCTTCCTTTTCAGGGTATCCGATCCATATCGTCTACCGTAGCAAGAAACACATTTGAGGTAGGTCATTCCCTATTGTCCGGGTGTTATGTAAACACAGAAGATATTTGGACGAGACCTGGGAACAAGAGACGGATGTACGTCTGCAGCGGCAATATCTCATAACTGGAGACATTTCACTTCCCTCAGAAGGGCAACTCGGTGACGAGTTATTTTAAGGAGGGGTTGTAACATCCGGAATTCAGTCAGGTACAGACCATTTAAATTTTTGTTTTCTATATCTTTAAAATGATCTAGGGCGCGTATCTTCAGACACCATTGTGGGTCCCAGTCATCTTTTTTAATTATTTAAATTACTATAGGTGTTTCATGAACAATGTAAAATTGAGATTTAGCAAGGTGTTCAGTATTAAAATAATTAATTAACGATTAAAATTAAATAAGAAGATATTTAAATTAATTTAAATGAATTCCATAAGGGATAAAAATAAATTTATAAATAAAATAGAAGGTGGGTTACGGAAAAAGTAAAAATAATTAAAATGGTAGATTTCCATTTTTATTTATTTTTAAACTTTTTTATTTCCATCCTTTTAAATATATTTAATTTTTCATTTTATTTTACCTTTCATTATCTTCTATTTTTTTTGTTATTTTTTTCTTTTGTTTTTCTTTTTGTTCTTTCTTTTTTTCTCCTCTATTCCTCTCCTCCTCTACATCACATTGCGCCTCTATTAATCATCCGTTTTCTTCTCCATAAGGTGTGATATAAACCATAATGAATGGCTAACCTTGAGAATTTGGAATATTAGAATATAGTTGAGTATTCTTCATGAAATTTGTTGTGGAAGTATTTTACCCTATTTTGGGGTTTTTCTAAAATCTTCTAGTTTTTTCGGTTTTCAGACAAATCAAATCCTCTCATGGGTCATAGAATCATATTTGACCATATTTTATGGTTTCTATTAACATTCCCTTAATTTTTTAGTGATTCATAAAAATGCATGTTTCTGTCGCTCGTTGGTGCCTATCGACTTTGTGCAATTCCACCCAATCTTTTCAATTTAACTATTTTACATAATTTTTCCAACACTTATATTCATAAAATATAATTTTTTAAATTTTTATATATGGTCAGAAACCCTTTGGGCCTGCCTATGTGGCCAGTATAAATTCTGTTCCCATGGGAATTTAATTTAATTAACGCCATGTGTTGCATTGCCTAATTTTGATGTGTTTAATAAAATAATTAATTTTGATTAATTTCGAACCTTGAATTGTTGGATCATTGGTATTTTTTTGTTCTGATTTAGTTATTTATTTAAATTTTCATTTATTAACTTGTGATGGTATTGTATATTGTCTTATAATGTTTTCACGTTGCAATATTAAATTTATACCATATGTTTCACGGGTGTATCTGTTTAGTTTTCAAACTGAAATTATATATGCATGCAATTTAATTTCTTTTGATGTGAAACATTAATAAAATTTATGGTGGGGAAAGAAGGTGGGAACCATATTAAGGGCCACGATTGGACCCTCCTTTCCTTTCTTGTTCACACTACGCATTGTGGGGAGTTGTATTTAGCTTTACTAGACCGAGACTTCCCTAGGATTTCTAATACTTATGAGTGACACCACTTCCAAAAGGTCCCATCTAGGAAGGATCTATAGGCAATGTTTCTAAGAAAACCTCAGATGATGCTCGAATACTTTTTGCAAGATCAAAATAAACTCATCATAAATCCATGCCTCAGGCGATACAGGGTCATTCGAAAGATTTCCATGGATAGGCTCGATGGTATTAGATAATTTTATGGATGTTCCATAGTGATACCATCATGGTGGGTTAGACTCCAACCCCCAACAGGAGCATTATTAGTGATTCATTGATGTTTTCTATTAATTTCTACATGATTCTCTCGAGACTTGTGGTATTTTTATTGTATGTTAAAGAAGACTTGGTTGACACATGACTTCGACCCCAAGTTGAAGAACAATATTGGGGTTATGCATCTTACTTATTATAACATTCTCTTCCAGGATTTATATATATGTATGTGTGCATTCTACATACAGGTACATCCTCCAGACTCCCGTCTTAAGCCAAAGCAGGTGATATAGGATAGTTGTCGTTGGAAACCCTGGTTGAGTTATTTATTTCAATTCATGTAATTAATTAACTTCAGTCTTTCTATAATGGAGAAGTACATTTTATTACTAAAAAAATGGAAAATTTTAGACATCGTGGGTGCCGGCCTATTGGGATGTTCTCTCACACCCTTCTCGGGCATTTTTGACAACCGAGTAGACTACATGCTTTAATGTATTGACAAATGGAAGCATGATTCATTTGATGCTTGATTATTTTATCCTACTTTGGGTGGAAACCAGGGAAAAAGACCGAGCCTTTATCATAATTCAGTTTTTTCTTTTTGTCTATTATTTTTAGTTGATATTATGATTGGGTTTCCATATTCCTTACTTTTAGTTTAGACATACGTCATAGCATAGAATTGTTGTGTGAGATTCCACACTTGATTATTATTCAGTGGGATTATTCATATTGCTTTTGCTGCAGTTTATTCATTTATATGCTTCCACTATTTTTTTTTAATTGATATTTACATCCACTATGATAATACATATTACATATGAGGTCATTGTCTCCCTCGCTAACAAGAAAAAGGCCCTCACTGCTAGTTGGATGCATATGGCATTCAGGGAGATGCGATGGAGGTTAGGTAGCCAACATGGCCTAGGTCACCCTTGAGATGGCTCATGGTATGGGGACGCTACAATATTAAATATATTTATATATCTAACTATTCATTTAAATGGGTGATAAAAAATTTATTACATCAATATGTGATTATAGTAGCCCATACATATGCTTGGGTGACTTTTCTGTTTTTAAATGGATGGAACAATAGAAATATAAAGATGAATTTATTTATCTACAGAAATTATTACAACATAAAGGTCATACAAACTAAAAAAATTCTATTATAACAACAACCTATTTATGATTTTGGTTAACAATAGCTGAATAATTATGTGGAGGTGGTTGTCCACACGTACACACGAGCAATTATTTTATCTCTGATTCGATTGAAAAGTTGTTGTAAGTGGTTGATATATAATATTAATAGAAACTCAGTCTATTTAGGGTAATATTTTAATCATTTTGTTTCATATAAAAGTATAGATGAAATAGAATAATTCATAAAATTGAAATTCCAGGGTTGGTGTCTAAACCACTTGGTTGAGGGACCTCAATTGGAATACTCTTTAATAATCCATGGATTTAACATTATAGTATAATACAAGAAAATATATCAAGGTTTTGATATTATAATGTATTTGGTACCAGTATTTTACAATATAAAAGGGTCAAATAGTGTAGATAATGGATGAGAAGAGGTGTCATTTTATATATGAGGTCATGAAAAGACATGAAAATATTAAAATATTTCAGTGATTTAAATTATATATCATGGGAAATATGGTCAAAATATCTTAATATATCAATTTATATTATTATAAGGAAATGGCATCTTTAATAAATAATAATTTTAAATGTTTTTTTGGATATCCGGACATTATCTCACAATTTAACTCATGGTAATCCTTTTTTAACCATAACTGTGTTAAAATAATATCATTATTTTACTATTCAACATCACAAAAGACTTAGGTGAGTCAATCATATTATATAAATTATAAAAACATGTAATTTTTATATTATATTCAATTTCTATAAGTAGATTAATTTAATCTTTATTAACCACACAAGCCGCAATGAAATCAAATTTTTAGGAAATGAATTTTTAACCAAAACACATAATTTTATCCCATTCCATTCCTTTTAAAGACAATAAATTTATTTTTGAAATATTATACTAAATATATAATTATTATATAACATTGAAAATATTTATAAATATAACTTTAATTAGTTTATTTTTATTATAACACATTTCGCACATAAAAAAAGTTTTAAAGAGAAATTTCTTATGATGCACAAAAATTAACTTATACCAAAAATAATTATAATGATTACCCCTAGGTAATTAATTAGATTATTTATAATTAATTAATAGTTATGAAAATTTAAAATCTAATAAAGAACATATATCACTATTTAAATGAAATATTAAAATTTTTACAAAAATATGCATTTCTCAAAATTAACTCAAAAATAAATATTTCTAGAAAAGTAATAAAAATTCCCCCAATGTTAAAATTAAAATGATATTTTTTTTAAAATATAATTTACCAAATGACAATTCTATTTTTTTTAAAATTAAATATAATGTTTACGTCAAAAATTGTGATAAGAACAATTTTTGAAGAAAACATATTTTCAATTATTAAATGATTGTTCTATTATTTATTATTTATTTATTCTGAATTAATCAATATTTTTGAATTAATAATAACCATTTTAAATTTTTAATAACATGTGTGTTAATATTCAAACATTAATAATTCATATTCTATGTTATTATAGTTTACTATATCTCTGTTCATATATACTCGAAGATCCATGTAAGGAAAGGTATCGAATATATAATGGTTTATTTTAAAGGAAACCCTAAAAAATGTTTGGGATATTACAATGTTTCATTTAAAAGTTATTGTATCTTAAACTCACGTCCTTTGGAACTAATATTGGAAGCTAATATCTAGTAATACAAATCATGTCACGAACCAGATCGTAGTGTCATCCAACACGACACCTGACTCGGTTCATGGAATGAAACGAGGGGAGTTCATGGTCGCCATGTGATGTAAACAGGTCCTAGGAATAAATATTATGATTTGGTAACAATTTTACGCATTTCGATAAGTATAAGTAAACAAAAAAAATTAAGAATACCTAACTGAATAGATATAACAAAACATGGCATACAAATTCTCTGATAAAACCATTATATCCGTAACCAACATCTAGGATAAAATAACTGAAATGAAAATGACAAAACACCCAAAGGCCTCCGTATGATGAGAGGGATGTCACCCTCAATGAACTACAACTAATCTTTCAAGATTATAACTCTAGAAACCTTGATCCACCCACACAACACACCATGCCTCTACCTGTGTAATTCAAATAAAATCTTCATACACCTGAATGTGTATGTTGTGTGTGAGCCAAATCCTTATAGAACGACAACAAATAATAAGGATTCCATGTTATATCATCAAAAGAAAATATAAAATTTTAATTAATGTAAACTACTATGACACATTTCCATGAAATTATTTTAAATTAAAAAAAATTACCACATAACTATTAAGGAAAAAACACATATAAGTAACATTTCCAAGAAATAATTTATTAAGATAAACTTTTATTATGATAATTTTAACTCAAATTCCCCCATATTCCAATGAAAGGATCCACATTTCATAAGCCTCCAAGGAGAACTCTGGGTAAATCCTGATTGGGAATGTAGGTCAAATGAGACTCTAGAACTTCGTTCCCCATAATATGGTGGTACAGTAACTACAACCATTAGATTTCTCATGCACAGTCCACTAGGATGGGATACCCCATGGGATCAGTGGTCTCCATTCCTCATACATGTATAGTAAGTGTTTTAATTGTCTATCTAGCTACGTGAAACTAAGGCAAGATACATCCAAATAACTAGCATACTAGAACTATCCATCCCTCATAGATACCCTATATTCCCTTTGTGCTCAATAAAAATTCACCAAATACAAGAATCGTCACATTTAGAAATCATTTCCAATCATTCCATGCTTTTTAATCGATAAATTACCTTACATTACACACACACACATCCCATTTGAGAAAACAATTTCCACAACCATCATAATTCATGAAACCCCTTTAATATTATACAAATAAGGACACATAATCAATTCAACCATTATAAATTGTTCAATACCCTTTCAAATCCGAAAAATAACCATGTTCCCTTTAAAAAATGCATCACATAATTTACATACCTCATAATACACATTTAAAGGTCCCCAAAAACTTGAGCAAGCAAAAAATAATCCATTTTACATTGAATCCAATTTTCCACACATTCGCACCCCTAGTTACCATGAAAATGATTTTTCCACCTTCCAAACATTTCATATAACCCTTTTCAAGAAACAATACAATGAAACATATACAAAACATTACCATTTCGTTTATAAAACCCCATTTCTAACACATAATCATGTGAAGCCACTTTAAAAGAAATATCACACCACACATTTAACCCATAAGAGACATTTTTAATGGAAAAATAACAATTTAAAATCGTCTAACAATTTTAGGGCATGGAACAACCTACCTCAATTGTGAAGAATTCTTGAAAATCATGTGAAATTACAATCACACCACCATAAGACCCTAACAAGGAAATATCTAACCTAAAACGTGAAGATATCCCTCATGGATAAAATATAGAATAGTTCCTTGGTCAAAAACCGTTACTAGAATTTTAGATCCTAGGAAAGTGGTATGGAAACCCTAGAAAAATGGAGGAAATCAATAGAGGTGTGACTTACATGATGATTCATTGGAGTTTCCTTTCTGAATCCACCCATTAAATGGTTCCTCCAAAGCCTCATAGAGCATGGATGAGGCTACCATGGTTGAAAATTATATGTATGGAATATGGGGGTGGAGTTAGTGTTAAATGATAAAGAGGGTAGTTTAGGAAACTCATTCTTTTTAGTATCCTCGATAAGTGCATGGTTATCCCCTACGGTTTTTGAATCCATGCGATGATAGTACACCACTCTTTACCTAAGAGTTACCTGCCACTCTGTTAGTCTGTATGGACTTACATATTGTGTAGAATCCATGCGGTCGGTTCTATCCAAAAAATCCCAACCAACTATATGGTTACTTGGTTTGGGGAAAAAGATTCTACTGGATGTGTGGCAGCTATGTGCCTCTGTCTATTTACCCAAAATATTATTATATTTCTCCAAAAATTATAGGAGACCAAAGGGAAATATCTAAGCCATAGTTAAATGGAAATAATGCCTAAAAAAATTCGAACTCATCACAATAAGTTTGCAAGTGAAAAATCAAGTCCCAAAAACTAACTAGATCCAAAAGTGAAAAAAACCCTAGGTGTAAAAATTCTCCCCACTATAATTCTTTATACATTTGGAAATCCAAAAGAAGGTTGAACTGAAAAAAAAACCAATACTCCTCCACAGATAATTGAAAGTCCAAATGAATATCAAAATATAAGGAAATGAGAACATCATTAATAGTAAAATAGGTTTACAAGTTTTCATTTGGGAGGGAAAAATGGTCACCCTACTAAACGCCTTCGTCCCCCATAAGCTGAAGTAACTCAATTTGATCGATTAGAAGAAGTTGAATTCTCGCCGATGTATAATCTAACCATTTATGCAAAGATACCTTTCAACATTTCAAAACAACACTCACACTATTTACATGAATCGATGAACAAAATTAACCCACCTTCTAGGAAACACTTCCATAACCATTATTCAACAAACTATTGTGTGAACCCTAACCCCATTGTTTACACTACGAAGGAACTCATAATTCGATATCCCTAAATAAGGCTAACAATTTCCAATCCATCACTAGATACTAAACCAGATTATAGATATGTGGGGGGGGGGGGGGGTTTAATGGAAGCCCCATAATTAGAAACAAACAAGAACTAATTTACTTAGAGATAAATTCTAATTATATATGTGGTGGGTATCCCAACAATAAGAACAATCTAGATCGACCATCCATCATAGATCGATATGGGAACTCCACATGGTAGAACATAGGAACATCCCTCATGAACCAAAAACCATGAACCAACAAACATCTCTACTATGGGAAGAATACATGATGAGGGATGTACCCACCCATGAGAAATAATATAACCAAAACCATTTCACACGACCAACCTCACAAGAGAAACCAACCAACGAATCACATAATAAATCATAATTCATAGGAAAGAAAGGAAAATGATCAACCCACACATCCTTATAGCCAAGAAGAATTATCATAATGCATGTGTTACAAAAAATAAACAATACCACATCACCATTTCAAAAAAGAGAAACATACCACACTGAAGATAGTACCACAAGGAACATAAATTGTCCACATTCTAGAACAAGAATCAAAATATATCCGGATGTCCCTCAAAGCCCCTATATTCTTGACAGTGTGAGAGCGTCACTCTAGGGCCTATGGATAGAGCCAAAATATTTGAAGAATCTCCTTCATTTTAGCCAGAAGGTAAAAATTTCTAACCAGAACACTCTCTTTGGACTCATGAGAGACAAAACAACCTTCTAGGAAGAACAAATGGAATATAATACTGCCTGAGTCTTAGTTTTCTCCAACATGAAACATTAAGTATTAAAAGGACATAGGAGATGGAAATTACACATCCCCTTTCCAACACAATTGAGAAACAATGAAAATAAGTGTCCAACAAAAAACTCCTTCATCTAGATAGAGAAATTTAAAATTCCCAAAAACCGAACATATTTATATTAAAATTTATTTTCTTGAAAGTGTCACAATCCTACTCTTATATTTTATGCAAAAAAATGCCACACCACAAAACATCACCAGAAATGACTATTACAGACCAATAATCATTACATGGGAGTCGAATTTAAACTACACCATGAAAATAAAATGATTTTAGCAAGTGTACATGAAACCATCATATATCACGATTTACCACACTTATAGAATGACATTCCCCCTCACATTGAATTACTATAAACAAAGTTAAAAAGTCATTTTATGATTTTTTCTAGCACGAACAGCCTTTGGACAATTTATACTCCCCTTTCTAGAACTCTAATCACTACTTCAAGATGGGACCTTGAAGCATAAATCTAGGAAAACTTCACCTTTGAAGTCCCAGAAAACTCAAGGAAACATGATTTTACAAAAACATTCCACGTCCACTCTTATTTTTTGAGAGGATTCACAAGATTGAAAAATAAAGGAGGATTCAGATTCTAAATCTCAAGAACAATGTTCATATGTAGATCAATTATAGGTTCCTCTATTGGAAAACCACCATTAGCAGCACCACAATGATTATAAAAACATTTTGGGGGGGATGAACTAGAAAAAAAGTTATAATAAATTAAATCAATGTGGATCCATAGACTAAAAACTAAAACATGAAACACTAACTAAATGGGATGAGTTATCAAATTCAATACAAATCACATTAATTGATTCCAAATCATAAGAAGACACACCACACAACTAATGGTTATAAAAACCCCACATTTTATCTTAAAAGAAGCTTTTACAAAAAAATTATTTTGTGGGTTTCTCATTCACCAAAAATATTACATGGAGTCTCGTAAGTGCATATTATCATGCCAATATGTTAACCCATAAATCCATGGAAATATAGTATCTATTCCACTTATACCATTATCCAACCACATTTTTAGAAAAAAACCACGACTGTGGTCTCTCATTGAAATATCAATGGTCAAACCAAACCATTTCAATTTAAAAAAAATACATTCAACTGAAACATTCAACATTTCAATTTCACACCATATTTAAAATATTCATAAATCTTTCCAAAAAGACCATTAAAACCCAAATAAATAAGGATATCATTTTTAGAATTTACACCCCATTGCATTTCAATTTTTTATAAAATATTAATCCCATTATTTTCTATTCAAATCCAAAATCATTCCATTCAAATATCATTGAAACATCACCAAACCCCATTTAAAATAATTTTCCAACGATTTAATTATGAAAATAACAATCAAAATGGACTCATCCCCCATGCATTCAAAATTAATTTATTAAAATCCACTTTCCTAAAGCCTCCATCAAAATTATTCTGAAATTCCATTTTACACATTTCAAAAATAATCCATTAAAACATAAAAAATGATTATCAAAATTCCATAATAAGGGTTTTAAAAAATCAGAATCCAAGAGGAAAAAATATTTCATAAGAGGAAACTAGTGTCGGTGGATGACTTGGCCATATAGTTTTATTCCATATTCTAATCACATTACCATCACTTAAAATAGTATAGGACCATTTCATCAGCTCCATATGGATTTATAGGCCTTGACAACTCACTAAGTCCATTATACCAAATCTCATTTCATTTACCAATCACAAAACAGCCTATAAGAACCAATTAAACCAAAAGAAACATTATTTCTAATGGAAAAACAATTCATTTAAAGGGGTGTGTGGGACATTCACCATACACATAATCAGAACATCATGTCCCAAAAATCCTATATCCTGTATACCTATCCTCTTTCTCAAATAAAATGATCTAATAGAGAATAACCTCATTTTGGTACATTTCTTTCAGGAACTCGGCTTGACTGACATCCAACATGACACCCGGCCTGGTTCGGGGCATAGAACAAGGGGTGTTACAGATACCAATGGGCTAGAAAGTTGTTCCTGGGAATCAATATTTTGATTTGGGAACATTATTACACATTTAGGTATGAATAAATAACTAATAACATATAATGAAGACATAAATGAATAAACATTACCTAAAATTGAATAACAATTTTTAGATTTATCATTTTCCAAATTAACAAACAAAAAAGATAAAATAATGGAATGTAAAATGAGAATATAACCCAAATACATCCATATGATGATGTGGATGTCACCCTGAAGCCACCACCACCAAACCTACATGATAAGTACACTAGCAACCAAGATTTAACCTCAAAACACAAACATCCTTTACCCAATTCAAACAAAAAAATCAATATACACCCAATGTCGTATATATGGTTTGAGACAAAGCCTTGTAATATAAAACCCAGAATGAAATATTCCATGATATAAAATAAATATAGTGTTTTACATTATTATTTATGTAAAATTATTTTAACAATTTCCATGATATCATTTAAAAAACAATTATTTACAAAAAAACTATTAAGGAAAACAATTTTAATGGTATCATTTAAGAGGAAAAATTTATAAATATAAGTATTTTATGAGGAAAAATTCACTCAATGTCCACCTTACACCGACGAAGGATACCACATTCCATAATTCTCAATAGTTCACCATGGGTTAATCCATAGGGGTAAACTATAATGAGAGAGATTCTATAACATCATACCATAGTGAAAGGTGGTAAAATGACAACAAACATCAAATTGGTCATGCATGATACACCAGGAGGGGACACCCCAAGTTCCCGGTGGTCCCTAATTAAAAAACAATTTCATTTAGTGTTGTAATCATCAATCTAAAAATATGAAATTGGGAGAATCCACAACCGAATCACTAGCACACTAGAACTAATTGTTCCACCAAGATACATGGGATTCCCTTTTGTGCTCAATACCATTTCACATAATTCACCAATCACCACCTTCACAAATCAATGACAATAATTCCACCAATTTTTTAAAACATAATGCCTTCCCATCTACAGACACCAAAACCTTTTAATTACACATTTTTTACCACATGGAAAATTTGAGAAACACCTTTAAACTAATCCTATGAAAGTTACATATTAATGTAACCATTTTCCTTGGTCCATTCCACACTAAAACCCAAACACAAACATATCTCCCAATAAAACATGAATCAAATAATTTACATAACTCACAATTCACATTTAAACGTGAAAAAACACGCAAAAAATAATACAATTTCACTCAAAAACCAGTTTTCAACACATTCAGACGTTACGTTCCCTTGAAAAAACGTTTTTCACCTAAAAAAAGTATACAACACTTTTCATGAAACATTACAATTAAAATTACACAAAAAATAACCAGTTCCTTTATAAAAAACCAATTTCTCACAAATAAGGACGTCGAACTCCATCAAAATAATTCTTTCACGACAAAATTAAACCATATTACGTATTTATAAACTCAAGAAAAAAATTAAAATAATTTAACAATGTTTGGGCATGGAACCAACTATATAAAATTTAGAAAATGCAAAAAAAACATGTGATACTCCAATATCACCACCACAAGACCCATACAAGGAATGATTTAATAATAATTGTGAATATCTAACCCAAGAAAACATAATCTAATCCATCCTATTCTGAACACCCAACATTAATTATAGAACCCAAGAATTAGGGATGGAAACACTAGAAAGATTGAATATATCGAAGGGGCAAGCTTACATGATGATTCAGGGGAGTTTCCTTGCCAAATATATCAATTAAATAGTTCCCAAGTAACCTAAGCTATCTTTTTTGAGGCTCTAATGGAATAAAATCCCATGTGGGGTTTACAGGTGTGGAGTTATGGTTAAATTATAATAAGGTTAGTTTAAGAAATTATATCTGTTTATTGACCTGAACAGGTGCACAGTTATCCTAAAATGTTTTTCAATTTGTGGGGGGACTATGTGACCCTCCCTTCCTAAGAGGTACCTACCACACATTTAGTCTATATGAAGTAAATTATCATGCCGAAGTCTTGAGGTAGATTTTTTCAAAAAACCCCTACCTATTGCATGATTACCTTCCCAGGGGTGCATAGTTTCTACTAACCATGCACCAACCATGTTCTTATAACCGTTTACCTGAAATTTTCTAATATTTTCTCCAAAAAAAGTATACCCACATTGGAAATTTATTATCAAATAGAAATGGAATGACTGCCTCAAAAATTCGGTCCCATCACACCCAATCTCTTTGAGAAAAATTGATTCCCATAAATGAAATAGATAAAATAGAGAAAACAATACCTTGGTTTGACAAATCAATTTATCCAATGTCATAAAATGTGAATGATTGAATAATATTCAGACCTATTTAAAGCATGAAAAAATAATATTTAATGACTTCAACGTATGTGTTATTGTGATTGAGGGATTATTAGGTTGATTTTATAATTGTGTGTCTCAATTGGTAACACTTTTTCCTTTAAAAATCATTAATTAGATTTATAACTTTTTTAACATGGAATTCCTGGATAGACAATATGAGAGTTTAATATACCTATTTTATGCTGGTATTTTATTTATTTAAAAATATATAGAATTTTTGTATATTCAAAACCCTATTGATTTTATTCAATTATAATTGGTAACATAGAAATCTAGGTTACTGTTATAGGAAACATTTCTATGTAAGGAATGTTAACATTAAATCCCAAGATCATTTTATTTCTTATTAATGTCGGGGATAGAATGTAAAATGATGAATATTTTGATGGAAGGGGTGGGAGAAACATATATAAACAGGGTAGTTAAGATTTAATTATGTGGATATCCACATATTGAAATAAATTTTATGAATTAAGTTATTCCGATAAATTATACGGGGGTAATTTGTATCCTAATTTGAAGATTTTATTTTTTATCTATGGTTGGGAATGAATATATAGATCTTTTTTGATGCAAATTTATCAATAAATAGAAAATAATTTTAATATGAATTTTAAATTAGGAATCGATAATATATTTTCTAATGAAATTCTCATAGAATATTCAATAATTTATAAATTTTTGAGGATTGGATGACATATCATTGAAGACTGCTAAGGATTTTTGTTGAATTTTGTGTTAATATTCACTTAAAATATTGTCCTTTAATTGCAAGATAAATGGAATTGATGATTTATGATTAAAAAATTAAAAAAGTGTGAGAATTATATATTTATATGATGACCACATAGTTTATGTATCAATCCACATGTTTTGGTTGATGAATGAAGCTAGGATTTTATGGAACATTCATTTTTGCATATTTAATCAATGTTAATCAGGATGACTGGAATTATTCTAAATTTCTAAGAATGTATTATAATGGTAAATTTTTCTATTATATCCCATATATTGGAATGAAAAAATATTTTAAAATATATCGTATTAAATATGATAGATTAGGTATGATTTATTGTGTAGTTTGTTATTTTGAAAATATAAATCTTATTTAACCTCAAACTTATTATGAGGTGATTAATTTTACATATTTTTATTTAGATGATTCTTAATCTAGTTTATAAATATTAATTACCAGAAAGTATTTTATTATGAATGTTATGGTATTTTGTAGACTCATTCCAATGATCATGTGACTGCACCACAAAATCTGATTGATATATTATTTTGGAGTCATAAATCAAATATTACTCAAAAAATTAGACTGATTCATTTGTGAGTAGAAAAATTCATTTAAAGGAATTCATGTCATATGTTGTTGAAAATGGTGTAAATTAATTTATTTATATTTTCAATGTCTCTATAAAATTGAGGACCATAAAGTCAAAAAATATTACCAAATTTTAATGTCTGTCAAGATGTGGTTCTTATATTATGGATGTCAGACCAATAAAAATAGTATTATATTAGGAATTTTCTTATGTCACAAAATTTTTGAAGTATTTTTCCCTATATTTGTTCTTAATGTCACATGTTGACCACTCCTTCAATTGGATATGACTCCATGCTCAAATAGAAATTATTTTTAATTAAATTACACTAGAATATGGAATAACTCTTTGATGAAGTGACCATATCACAACTCAATTTTGTTACGTGGATAAAAAATAATTATTTTGAACAATTATGGTACATCATAAAGGTGGTGGAATTTCCATAAATGTGGAAAAAGAGGAATTGGGAATATACTTGATGACATGGCTTCAACTGTGTGTTTTTTGGTCACATCTGCTTATAATAAATAGATATTTAAATATAATGTGGTTCACTAATAAGATGATTATCCATGGGCTAATTCTAAATAAAAGGATATAAATATGTATTTCAAATTAAAAAAAGAATAACATAAATAATTACTATTGTGATGATATTTATGGAAGTAATAGAATTATTGAAAATGTGGAAAATAAAATATAGAGGGGGAGAAGTGAATTGAAGTTGTTATGGACATGTGAAGTGGGATTTGAAAGTAATATTTTAAAATAATTTCATTGTATTGAAGAATAAAAGTCTCATTCATCGTCTTATAATCATAGATACACAAGAAAAATAGTAATGGAGATCTAATATGAATAATAGGATATACATTGCATATTTTCATCGAAAGATGTAGAATAATGTAATAAATGAATGATAAGAAAAAATTTCACTTCTATGATAGAAATATTGCAATTAAATTATATACTCTGAAGATAAGGAAAGTGGTTTGTGTGCATTAATTTTTTCATTCAAATTGAATAGGGTTAATTTTAAATCTACACTTCATGTTAAATAAAAAAGATAGATTAAGGAATAAATACAATTATTTTATTATATCTAAATTGGTGGTTATAAACATTATGTTTTTCTTATAAATATCACTATAAAATATAGGCCACACTAATGGGAATGATTTATATAACTGATAAGTGTGGGATTCAAAATTGTAAATAATCATGGGACTATAATGTAAATCATAAATGATGATGCAAGATAGTTTTATGATCATAGATAATCCTAGATCACCCAATGTAGTATCCATCTTATATTGAGGGGGACTTTATAAATTGTTATATTTTCACGGTTTGTGTGTGTGTTTTGGTGGTGTCACTTTTAAGATCTATTGGAATAAAGAGAATAATAGAACTTGTTCACTATATCTATTGTATAAGTAAAAGTGAAAATATATAATTTTATATGTTGTATTTAATTTCAACTACACTAATTCACACCCACTATATGGAATATTCCCTAACGAATCCTCACAATGGGGCTCCTATTAATTTCCATAGATTTAAATAGTGGATGAAATAAAAAGGTAGTGTATTAAAGGTAATATTTATTTTTGAGAAATGATGAATTTATAGTTTATATTTTAGGAAAATGTATAGCAGGTCAGGTATTTGTAAATTTCTAGTAGATATGTGGTCAGTTTATTAGATTACCTTCAACAGACATTATTCCACTAAGTACCTGATTCCAATCCACCAAGTTCCCAGTTCCATTGAAGCTCTTGTATACCATCATTTATTCATAAATTTTAATCTTTATTTATTCTAATCCCATTATATGCTTGTATTTTACAGAAAATTATTTTTAAGACATATATTTAACTATAATAATCACATGAAAATATCTATGTTTTCATTTTAATAATATAAAACACAAACAATGTTTTAAATAGAAAATACTACAACCAGTAAAACCAATCCATGAAAAACATTCATACCTTTCATAAATTAATTTTTCTTCATATAATTAAAAAAAATTAGGTTTAGTTTCAAGGATAATTAAGTATATATTATATAATAAACCATTATAATACCACAAAATAATTTTCAAATTCATCATAATTGATTTCCTATAATTAGATAAAACAATTCATAATACATGGAATCACCAAGTTGTGTAGTATTGTTATTAAATCAAACCAAGGGGAACATAATTGGGACATTAAAAAAATTATCAATGATATATACAATTGTGAAATCATTTTTGTAATGATATTTTATCTTGTGAAAACAATTGAGATAAATATTATATTATCATTTATTTGTAACACACAATGAACATGAGAAAAGTCATAGGAACTATAGATAATAATGTGATGATTATATTTATTTAAGACACGGTAACTTAATTTTTGGATACATTAAAACATAACATAGGTGAAACATGAGGAGTACCATAAAAAAATATTAATAAAAAATGATTATAATGTCGTGGAGGAAAAATTATGAAATATCTTATTAATATGTCATGGATCACCTATAAAAACTAATCATGTATTATATAGAGTTCTCATCATTTGGATTATAGAATATAATTCTAGGATTATTTCCCATGTGTAAAAACATAAAATCTAATGAGTTATAAGCTTCAACTAATGCATTATATGGATGTAAAATTTTAGGACCACTCATTAAAAATTTATATGATCAATGTTCTATGTTAAAAATTTAAAATAATTTGTAAAATAATCATATTAAAATCCATATCCACAATAGGTAGAAGAAATTATACAATAGGAATATATTTTACTATAATATTATATATCATAACATATCATCAATCCAAAATTAATTATTTTAATGAGAAATAAGAAAACATTAGCGTACTAAAAAATTTCATAATATACAATTATGATATAGACATCTATTCAATTAGAATAATATAATTCACAGAGAGAGAAAAATTAAAAGGATAATAAATAATAAAAATTAATGGTGAATAATTCATGATATATATTTGTTTAGTCCCCCTTATAAATTTATTCAAATATGGTATAGAATGAAAAATAATAATAGATACAATAGTGATATATAAATCCCAATTAATAAAAGAATATGAGAAATTGAATAAGTTCTATAATTTATACATATATGTTTTCTTAAATAGGAAAGAGAAATAGACATTGATTAAAAGGAATAGGAATACATATTTTAATAAATGTTGATTTTCAATATAAATTGGTATTGAAAATAATTAATATCAAAAAAAATTACTATAAAAATTATAATATAAACATAGAGTGAACAACGAAAGAATAAGATAATAAAATGTTTGGAAAAAAATTCAACCCCTTTATTGGAAAATTTCTAGAGTATACCCATTACAAAAAATATATGGTATAGCTTAAGAATAAATATTAGAGATTATAATAAATGGTTCTGTTAATCCCAAAAAACTTATGATAATAATTATTATATGAAGAAATTATAAAATAAATTTATTTTTTAAAAAGTTGTCTATAGATAAGACACAATATAAAATAATACTATGAATTAAAGGATAATTCCATATAAATTTTTTATTATTAAGAATATGTACCAATAAAATATTTAATATTCAAATATTAACTAGTTTAACGAAAATGTAAATAATTTTTTAATATGATAATGTCTTAAAAAATGTTATATTTTTTTTCATAAAATAGGGATTGTTTTTTAATATGAATATATTTAGATAAGATTCACTTACTTTTGGTAGTGTGATTATTTGTTAGGAATAAATATCCAATATTAGTAACATGTATTTAATATAATAGTTTAACAGAACATTTCTACTTGAATTTAACATTTTTTATGAATTCATTTATATTAATAAATATTAATGAAAACTTTTTTAAAAAATTTATGATGACATTAATGTGTGAACCATTCCCTGATAGTTTAAAAATTTGGATACATATTATTATTATTTATTTTAATGTTATAATATATATAGATCTTCCACAATACCCATAATTGATTGAGTTCATATGCAATGAATTTGTATAATCATTATCATGTACAGATTTAGTTAAGTAAAGATGTATAAAAGGATGGAGAGATTATTATTAAAGAATAAAAATAATTTAATACATTTTTGGGATAATAATTTATTTGTTTATAATGGGTTTCTTTTTAAAAATGAAATGATAAAAGAACATGTGATGATGATTAAAATGAATGAAAACAATGGTTTGTTTCCTATTCTTTAGGACACCATTATAAAAATCCCAAAAATAAGTGATACTATTAGGGGTTGATACTAGAACATACTAAAGGATAGAGAAAACGACATAAGATTAGGAAAAGGAGAAAAAATTTCAACTTTTTATGAATTTTTGGGATGTGTGTCAATGTTGGGTTTATTAATGGATCTTACAAATAGAGGGACAGCTACTTGATTTAAAATATTTAATATATAATAATTTAATGATAAAATCATAATATAATGACATTCCTTGGGTAAAAAAAAATTAATTGGAAATTATATTTTCATTAATTTCAATGCGTCTAAAAAATTAATTTTTTAATAAATTTTACAAAATAACGAATCAATGTTTTAAAATATAGTATATAAATTTAATAAAAATACTTATAAATTTTATATTCACACTAAAAATATATTATCTAATCTAAATCATTTGAAAATTTATTAGGTCGTTATTACAGAAAACGATAACAGAGAAACAATATTAGAAAAACTCTATTTATATAATTCAATATTTTTGGTCAGAGTGAGCAACGCAAGAGGGGATGGGGTGAGTTGAGCACGTAATAAATTTTTTTATAAAAACAACTTAAAATAAAATCAATCATTTAATTATAAAATTGAAAAATAATCAGAATTGTATAATAATATATTTTCTATCTTATAATATATTTCTCATAGTGTGATTGGGTCTTAGGGAAAAAAAATATTTGATATTTCATTTACATTGGATATTAATTTATTTAATCAAATCCATTTTATACACTCTAGTTTTGATTAACTACTAAGGTATATTTTTTTATATTTAAATAAAAAGAGTTTTATGATTTTAAATATTTGATACAAAATATAAACACACATTGGAGTAAACAAGGTGCTCAGTCTTAGGGAGAGAAATTATCCCCTCCACATTGAAATCACCCACATTCATGAAAATTATTTTATGAAATAATATGAACCACAAACTTGATCGTGTGTTCAAAAAAAACACATGATTTCTAGGCTCAATGAATCTTCCAGCATTATGCATGGGAAAAAGGGAAACATAGTCCATCGAAATACCCAGTCCATAGTTTTTGTGGGTACATTGGCAATGTATTTTAGAGTGAATGTTGAGTATTCTATAGGCTATGTCTAGGAGTTATTGTTTGCAGATATATGGTGAAAAAATGATAAAAATTAAATATAAATAATAATGAAAATAATTATAGATGATGAAATATAGTGATTCTTGGTTTTAAATGCTATAATTGATCAAGTGTACTTGGATTTGGATTTTTGAGGATCTCAAACATGTTATTCAAAATGATTATAAAAATAGAGTGTCATGGATTGTGGTTTTTATTCCTTCAGGTGATCTACCAATATCCCCCAAAAAATTTTCATGATCTATGATATGTTCCATAATGTAAAACTTGAATGTGTTGATATTAGTTCATTGTATGATCTTCCTAAATAGCTATACCATGCATGGGACTGTCCTTCATAAATATATAGAACTATAGGTTCAAATACTAATTGAACAAAAATGATACATATTTTTTGGATCCTCACACTGAAACTCTTACATTGTCTTCAATGAATCAGTGAAATGAGTTAGAAACAATAATTTCATTAAGCATTAAATTATCTTCCCTAAACTATGATTTCAAAACAATTGATTCAAATGAAATAGAACATAAAATGATTCCTGATATTAGGGTGGATAATCTATGCCAGCAGAAAGGATCAACTGTCGAAAGGCAATGATGGTATGGTACAATGATAGCATGATCCAATAGTTACACAAAAATAAGTTTCAATGTTGAACTAATGGTAGTAGATCAAGTTGTACTACTCCTGTTGGGGTCAATGTGGATGTATAACATTTCAAATGACAATAGAGATCCAGCAGTAGTATAACTCTAGTGGTAGAAGAGTTCTAGTAGTAGCATAATCATGATGGTAGAAAATTCCTATAAGTAGACAATTCCTTATTTTATCACTCATCACAAGGTAAAATAATCCATTGGTAGAAAATTTCTGATGATGGAAAATACATCATTGTGGAAAATTCCTAGGGGTAGAACACATCTGACTGTTTCATAAGTAGGCGGTATAATATGTTTGGTGGTATAATGATTTACAGTGGTAAAAATATATAAATTAACGATGTCATGAGTTTAGAAGTGGTAGGATTTGAACTAACTGTGTAATAATTGTACAAATATCCAAATTTTATTCAATTATAATTTACAAATGAAATATAAAATAGTTATATGTAATGCTCATTAGAATCATATGATTCCTGATTTTTGATCATTAAAACCAATAAGTTCCCACATTCTCCATCGTGTTTATGTTCACAAATCATGAAATTTAATAAACCATTTGTGACAAATAAATGATAAATAATTAGATTAATTTTATATGTAAAATTCTTTTTACATTTTAATGTACAAATTTGAGATACACAGAAAACAATTAAATTTTTAAAACATATATTTTTGTTTAGAGGTTAAAATTGAATGATTAAATATTTATTGGTAAATACCATCCAAATAATATTTCTCCCCCTATTTTATTATTAAAATTATAAGACAATAAATGATAATAAAAAAGGAAAATTAAAAAACACATGCTATATAAGAGATAATATTCATCAAGTGAAATAAAATCTCAATTATTTCAAAAAATAAATAAGACAGAAGTAATATAGAGTCCCTATAAATTAATCAAGATATTTTAAGTCACTCTAATCATGAGAACTAGGATCAACTGATCCATTGACTTTTCCAAAGGTTGGAGGTAATGAGATATAGGGTGAGGGTGATATAGTAGAATGGGGCAGCATATAAATGATTAATAGTTGGATATGTGCGACTTCATCCACTATACACATATTTAATGACTAATACTAAGGTGGTATAGGATCATAGTATTGTTTTTAATTGAAGGATGACAAATAATTACCTTAGGTGTAACCCATATTGTACCTGATACATATTAGAAAGGATTCATGAGGTACCAAAAATCTATTATAATATTTAATCCCCTCTCTATAGTATTCTTCTCCTCAATGAATAACATAATTAGAGGGGTCATAACCTTGAGATGGTCTATTGGTTACCTAAAGACACAAGACACATGTGTCATTACTATGTTTTATAATAAAAACATGATGTCAGAATTTAAATCACACTTTATACCTACCTGTGATATATATTATTTTACAGCCTTGCTCCTAGATTCCATATCACACTTGGAATTATTGAAATTCACTCTTACCATTTTATATATTTTCTAACTATGTTTCTAAATCTTACAATGATCTTCTTGGAGGGATGTGTTAACATCTTCCATATTGGCTTCCAGCTCCTATAACTACTGATCTGACCATCTCACCAACAACTGAGGTTGATGGAGGTGGAG
The DNA here is from genome assembly GCA_963277665.1 of Viscum album. NCBI lineage: Eukaryota > Viridiplantae > Streptophyta > Magnoliopsida > Santalales > Viscaceae > Viscum > Viscum album. The sequence goes on along the minus strand of OY728121.1, from coordinate 1,033,761,534 downwards.
CAGAAGATGTGGAGGAGATAGATAGAAGTCTATAAACATTTCCGACATAGCAATATTGATAGTAATAAAGGAGGTCGTCATTTATTCCACAATAAATAACATTTCCTCAATCTCACTAGAACAATCTGATTTCCAATTTCAACATCCTTAATAATTAATTCTATTTTTGTATAAATGTAAAAGAGACCAACTCAATAAGATGTCCATAATTATCTTCACTACGAAGATCAAGTTTAGGTTCCTAACATCTCAAAACACTACTGATATTAGAAAGAAAAATCCTTCAAAAAATATCCAAATTATCTCTAGACATTTAATTTGAGGTCACTCTGGTTGCATCTAGAAAAGGTGAAGCATCTATCCCTATTTTAGTAAAAACTACCTTTGTTGGATTGATACAGCTGGTGCATCTATAGGAAGGAAATCAAGATCACTAGAAACATTAATATTGTCTACAAGAGATACCATGGTAACTTTTCCAACTCCAACGGATAGAGTAGGTCCACCATGCAATGGTGGACTATTGTGATCATGATCACTTTAATATTTTCAATTTGAGTCAACATATTATATACAATTTAATTTTGATCTTGGAGGCGGCTTCCCAATGGAAGATACCTGATCCTATGGTAATATAGAATCAACCTATGCATCTCTATGATCTCCATGATCTCCTTTGATTTCTTTTGATTCTATGTAGTACATTCGATGTAGTGAACTCCTTGTGATCTTATCCCACTCATCAAATGATGTTTCTATGATAGTATAAGAGTTAAAATTATAAGATCTACATAGTAAAATATTTTATTGACCAAACCTAGGGGTTACTTCCACTAAAAAAGTGTCATGTGTTCACCTCTAATAGAGGTAGCATCACCAAATGTTTGGATATAAACTGATTTATATACTGAAACAGATTTAGCTAAACCAAGATGAGAATTATGATGTTACTAACTCCTCTCAACATCATTATAAACACCATAAGTAGGTGCATCACCATTTCAATCCACCTCATAATTTCTATCATTGTCATTTTATCCATTTGTTGTACCATTTGAGGCATCCCTAACTTCTTTATACGTCTCAAAGTGACTCCTAATTTATTCTTATCATAAGAAATATGTTTCTTCACTATATCAATCACTAAAAAACAATCTATGAGATGGATATAATGTGTAAAAATTCAATTTTTTATTTTAAATATAATCACTTTATGGTTAAGTGGTAATAAAAAAAATTTCTTGATAAAAATTCAATGCTTTCAGATATAAGTATAAAAATTCAAGAAAATAATATGAAAACGTAACTAAAGGTTTCATCAGTCTATTAGTTACCCACATTAGAAAAATTCACATCACATTGCGTTCCATCACTAATATGAGACAACACCATAATAATTATCGTATTATCACCTCCATCCTCATCAATTTCCAATCACCACACAATAAAATAGATAAAGAAACTAATAGTGTCCATCTACACTACCATAAAATACCAAAAAATTTCACCGTAAAACATCAAAACAACATGTTGATACCTCTTCACAATAACAATGATTAAAAATCCCAGTGGTAACCAAACGACGTAGTTGAACCCACCATGTCAGATTCCTCCTGTAACACCCTCATCCACTAAAACTAATTGTCCCAAAACACCATGAAAACCCACTGTTCTGGTCTAACTGGGTAAAGTGTGAGGGAATCCTAGTGGAATACAAGAGTATGGTATAGGCTTAGGCCTCAAAAATGAGCAAAAACATTCCAATGAAAACCAAATGTAGCATTCAGAGACCCTACTAAGAGAATGTTTCCCATAACCATCATTATTGTCAAGGAAGAAACACACCAAAAATACATCCAACTATTAAATTTGAAATGTGTGATGAATGAACCAAAAAATAATAAAAATACATCTATAAAAATGACATAAATTGGATCAAGGTTTGAATATCATCATCTAGGAAGAGGTTAATATAAAAATGAAAAATATCAGGAGTCAAATAAAGAAGTCCAAAGGAAGAAACCAGAGGAAAATTACTTCATGAAGAATCCCATAACATTGCTTCGAGCACATCCACAATACCAAAACAATCAGGAAAAAACACACCCACCCATGATGGGTTCATGTGTATCCTCTCCCGTTCGAAGAGTATAGGTGAAATAGAAGAAACCAAGGCCACACCAGATATCCTAGAAATCCTAAAAGGGATGAATAAATGACCCAAGGGCTCAATGTATTTTCAATGTGAGCTACTAAAAACACTTACCAAGTAGTCATGCTCATAATCATTCCTAAATAAGAATGGGGTCATGAATTATGGGATAGTAGAAAATATAATATGAGGATCCTACTATATTGAGAACCACAGTGAAGAGAAAAACATATATAATCCCAATGGAGGAAATATGGAACATTATGAGAAGAGGAATAGACCCATCGGTGTGAGGTGGGATTCTAAATCCCTTTTATGATTGGGGATTCATTTGAGAGTGGATAGGAGAGTTGGGAGAATGAGGATCCATCATATAGATTTTTTTATATATCACTAAAAGGAACGGAAATGAGTGGAATGTATCATAATATAATATGGTTGTCCTATTACGAATGTTAGGATGACTACACTTTTCTATAGAGGTTGAAATTTATTCAACCTTAAACATAGAAAATTCATCTCAAACAATTTATTTCTCATCTTAATAATCCCAATCCTCATATGGATCCAAGATGTTGTTAATAAGATCCTTGGATCCGGTTGAATTATATCCATGATTTAATTACTCATAGTGGTTATCATTATCAAAAACCCAATTATTCATCCCCAGATTCATGTTGAGATTCATTCATTAATAGGATTACATGACCAGAGAGAAACCAGAAAACATCACTTTAGCATCCCCTTCATAACCTACCGAGTCATTGGAGTATATCTTAGATGAAATCTACTAGGGGTAAATAAAATAATTTTAAAAATAATATGTATTATATATCTTTATAATGTGGAGAATAAGACATGTTAAATGATTAAAATTATCCACTATTTTCACAAGGAATAAAAAATTAGATATCTTGATATCTCATATTTTGGTATTAACCATTCCTTAGATATAAAATATTTCCAATGAACTTAAAGATAAGTCTACATTGACCATCTAATTTAGTATTATTAGACATTCACATAGTACCATCCATAGTCGGCTACAACAATTCATTCTCCAATAAGAAACTCACTTTCAGGGGTTATTGTAACTTGATAGTCATCTAAATATCCTTATTCTGGAACATTGATATGGTTGTCTGATTCCATTGAAGAAAATATAACATCTTGGCCATCAATTATATTATATATGAAATCATTCGTTCTTATAAAAATATATATTATATATTGATATAACTAATGAACCTAGCAAGGGAAAAAATTACTTTTAATTTATTAAGGAAAAAGTATCCATACCTAGTATCGGATCACCCATATGTCCAATAGGTTTATAGATAACATATATTCAACACCCTCATCATTTTCTGAAAAAAGTATGCATTTTTCATGCAGTGGGTTTATTGGCTCGAAAAAAGATCAAGTAGATTGAATTATACATTTATTCACATTCCATCATTCATTGGGATAAGAATATGAAGGATGAGTGAATTAAAAACATGATGTCAAATAAGTGGTGAGGAAAACGCATAATAAGGATAAATGGTTGGAGAGAAAGGGGTGAAATGGCTTGAACTATTAGATGTGATTGAGAGTTTGAATCAAAATAAAATTTTATGATAGATATTATATTTAGGGATTAAAATTAGAAAGATATTGTAAAATATAAGATGTTATATCAAATAAAATTTAAACTAGAAAAATTTTATTTTTATAAAAACAAAGATTTTCCTGTTAAATTTTTTGGGAATACTAGATTCCCAATGATGGATCATTCTAATAATGGGCATTTCCAACATAGGATCATACCTATAATGGATCACCAACTGTGGATCACCAATGGTGTATCATTCCAACAATGGATCACCAATGGTAGACCACCAATGGTGGATCATTCCAAAGACAGATCACCAATGATGGTCACCAATGGTAGAACATAAATGGTGGATCACTTGTTGTGGATCTACAATGGTTGGTCTTTCCAAATTTTTTTCATTCTAATGGTAGATCATTCCATTTCTCAATCATTCCAATGGAGGTCTTCCAATGTTTTTGTGTAAATGATTAATGACTAGTATAAATTTATCATTCCTAATTAAATAATGATGTATCTAAATCTCTAAAAATGCATGGCCTTTTAAAAAAAATCATCAAGATGATGTTAATTTCATATGAATTCATGAGGGGAGTGACCTTTTTTAAATTGTTCAATGAAAAAATTGATGTCCTCCATCAATTTATGTTTTCCTAGAATGAGATTAAATATTCATAGAAATATTTTTTTCACATGTTTTATCATAATTGAAATTGAAATTCCTAATTTAATATCCAATATCTAGAAATTTTTGTTTCATTCACTAAACTTCTAAACATTATCCTCTTGTTGCTTTATATTATGCTTTATATGTAGAAAATTCAATAGAATGTTTTTTACAAAATCACGAAACTAGAGATATTCCCAAAAGATGACATGTTCTTGGGGTTCTTTTTACATCTATCATAAGTTAACAAAAATACACATACAAATATACCACTATTTTATATTCTTTTCATATATGATATAACAGTAGTAAACTGGTTTTATATTTGAGGTATTTGAAAATTATTTTAACAATATGTAAATTAGACTCTTTGTTATTTTATTGAACATGGTCACACATAAACAAACTAAAAACAAAATATTTTTTCGAATATAGTTATGTATATAATGCTACCAATAATACCACTATAATTATTTTAATCCTATTAGATTCCAGCTTCATCAAGATCTAGTGTAGAAGTTGTAATGATTGTAGATTCAATAATTTTTTTTTTTCAAACCAAAATGTATTACATGTTCATTACTGTAAATAATTTTATAAAAAATAATTCTATATTTTTTTTGAAAAATATAAAGACCAAGAAATTCTTTTTGTTCAAACACTGAACAAATTTCAAATTCACATTTAATTAACATTGATAAATTAGTACACAAAATTTTTTTCGAAGAAGAAAAACTATCATCAACATAAATTTTAACTAATAAAATAGATATAGATATTTTTTTAGAAAAAATATCGGATCAACTATTCCTTCTGAAAAATCTCTACAAATAACAAAACTGATGAGCCTATCATACCAAGATCAAGGATCCTATTTTAAACTATATAAATCATTAATTAATTTAAACCATAATTTTGAAAATGTGGATTTTGAAATCCAAGAGGTTGATCAAAATAATCCTCATTTATATACTGATTTAATAATTTACTATTGAAATCCATATTATAAAGATTGGAATCCAAATGTTTGGTAGAGTATTGAAGTATTCTAATAGATTCACATTTATCCACTAGTAAAAATGTTTACACTTATTCAATACCCAATTCCTAAAAATATCATTATTAAACCAATATTGTATTATTTATAACTATATTTCTTGGTTTATCATCTTTGTTTCTGAAACCCCACTTATTTCTAGTAGTCATTGTTTCTTTAAGACTATATACTATTTCCAAAAATCTATTTATTTAAAATATATTAGTTTTATAATTATTTTACATTGCCCAACCATAATCATTAATTTCGTCATTTATGTACTTAGGTTCCAAATATTATATGTATAGTTGATGTTCAACCTTGTTTATGAAATAATCTCCAGTTTTTACCCATATATAGGTATCCAAATATAGAATCTAGACTATGGTACCTATGAGTTTTCATATCTATAAGAAAATAAGGGATTATAAACTCAATATAATCAATAGGGGAGCTGTGATTTGTTCCTCTAATTTGGATTATTTTTCATCTTACATCACAAAATTGTTAGAATTTTTTTCATTAATGTTCAGAAATGACAAATCACCATAATGTTTTACTAAAGGCGGATTAGCCTCATGTGGATGTGTTTAATAAATTTTATTAATAAATATCTTTTCCATGGTCTTGGTTATTTTATTAAACACCAATTATGATTTAAATTTATTTGAACCAATAAAGAATATTATTTCATCACTTTTGAAGGAATATTTTTCAATATTATCCTTAGTGTTAATAATGACTTTGAAACCAAAAAAAAATATGGTAATTAATCACTACAATTATATAATTAAATTATACATAATGATTGTTATTTTATATATGTTTAATTCAAAATCATTTAATTATATAAAAAATTGTATTCATATCCTCTACCAAATAATAAATAGGTAAGGCATAGTTCATGAGCATGGTCTAGTAAATCTCATGGGGGTCATATTTCTTTACTTTACAACGAAATGGTTTTTCAGAGTCCTAGGATCAGATAATTTCTGATTTTAGCAATTTTTAATAAAAAAAGATTCAACTTCTTGATATTAAAAATCACGACCATGATCACTTCTTAAGGTCTAAATACTATATATTCTATGTTTTATAATATTTTTAGAATAGTATGGAAAATAAAAACAAAATTAACTTTTGTGAAGAAGAAACAATAGAAATGTATTCCTTTAAAATTCAAACTTAATAACACAAACATAATGCATCTCATGTATACAAGAAACACCAAATGTTCTACAAAATTTATGTGAACCTACTCTATGGGTTGATAATATAAATCAACATTAATTTAAATGAAATATATTTTTGGTTGTTTCAATTCTAAAATGTGGTATAGACTTAGAAATTTTATAATTATATGTTAGGTAGATCATTGAGTAACCCTTTTCTAGGTAGCTTTCAATGTGAGAGAATATTTCCATGGACATTTCTTCTCTGCCAAATGAAAAGATTATTTCTGAAAGTAATATAGGAATGAAATATTTTGAGTTAATAAAATTTCTAAATGAATAACATAATTATTTTCATTGTTATGTAAAAACAAATGTATATTAAAATTAAAATCATTACCATAATTAATTTCAAAATTAACCTGAAATCATCACTACATAGTTTTGATATTCTAATATTATTATAATTCACATCATATAGAATTAAAAGTACAAAAATTAAAATATTAATAGAATTGCTAATTTGGCCAAGCTAATTAATTTTCCATTGGGCATTTCCTCCAAAAATGACATGTCCCCACTAAATGATTATCAAATTCATGAAACATGAATAATATGTAGTCATGAATATTGAACAACCACTATCCATGTAACATATGTACTTCATGGAGTAATTTAAGAATGAAACTTCAAAAAAACACTAACATTATTTTTGGTATATAAATATTCTTGGTTTGAGTAATTTTAGTTATCAAATCATTATGATCCCATAATTTCCTAATACATTTTTATAAGAATACTACAACCATAAATAAATAAACAAAATTTTAGCTATTGAAGGGTAAAAAATAGTGGAATAATTATAACTAGTAATAAATCTACATTTAATAATTCCCCTATGTCTAGGATGATGTCTAATAATAATAGTGTATATTGGATAAATATACCTTCCATGCATTCTATTAAGAGTATCAATTCCATTTATATTTATTTATAGATATTTCATTAGTTTCCCAATAGATTTTTTTACTTATTTTTACTATTTAATAGGTGAGAATTATTATATTTTTAAATACTAAGGTTTGTTTTAAAATTATCAGTTAATTCATGTTGTTTCTTGAAAATAAAATATTTATAAAAAACACCATTAAATGTATCTTACAATAAATTCTTCTATTCAAAATATATTCATTAAAAAATATTTTAGAATTTTTTTCAACTCTTGAGTGATAAAAAATATACATAGTATAATAAGATGAGACAATAGATACCTCATATCTATTTGGGATAAAACAAAAGTTTTCTATAACATGATTATCCTATTATGCTTAATATGAATAACTCAAAATATCATTGTAATTAGTCTATGTTGATTTCATGGATTTATTATACCCCTTATCCATATAATAATATTATTGTTATTTTAGTTTGGGATTTTCATCTATGAAATAACCTATCCTATTAAACTCATTGAAGACTACTTCATTTGGTGAATATTCATTTTCCAATCCTATCTAATGTTTCTAATATTATCATATTTACCTCCATAAAATGAATTTCTAAAGAATGTCATACTCTTGTAAAAAAATTAAATCCCCTGGATAGATGGGCCATCTCTTCATCACTATCATCAGGTGACTCCTAATCACATGAACTACCAGCATGGATCACATCATTTTTTTGATGTTGTAGATTTGATTTCTATTGAAATTTTTATTTTCATAATTCTCTTATTAACTATTGACATTGAGTTATTTCACATTGATCATATGTTTTACTATAAGCTCATTAAAATGTAACATGGTTACATCACATGAATATATGATTGACACATAGGTTCCTCTACATCTATCAGGAAGACACCTCAATAGGCCCATCACTTCTTCTTTATCAGAAACATTTATCCCTAGTAAATGAATGGTATTCATTATCACATTAACCCTGTGATACATGTCAAATGTAGTCCTAGAATGTGTCATCTTAAAAGTACCATATTTAATATTATAATTATTAAAACAGAATTATTTTACATTAAATTTCTCATTCCGATGAAATAACTAATGTATTCCAAATTTCAGAACCTGTTGTACAGGAAGAATTTTGATTAAATTCCTCATCACCAAAATCACATGAATATAAATAATGGAATTGTAGTTATTATTATGTGTTTATTTTGTAAGATCATCGCATTTATTCTTATATGTTTCTGAATTTCATATTTTAATAAAATATATGTACAAATTTAAAAACACTTGTTCTCAGTATATATTTTTATATTAATTTTCCACTAACGACAATTAGTTCCATTAAAATAAGGATGTATGCTAGTATAAGATCACTCTTGTATATTTTAAATATATAAATAAATTTATAAACACCATAAATTTATTATCAATAAAAGTCAACTAAATCATAGTTTATAAGATATTTGAAAACCCTATGATACCAAATGTTGGTCGGAGTGTGTAACTCGAGTGGGTGTGGTTGAATTGAGTACCCAATAAAAATTAATTTAATTGAATGTTTAAATGAAATACCAGGATTATTTATAAAAAAAAGGTTAATAAAAATAGTAGTTTGATATATGATTTTACTTATAAAATATTTATCAATGTACGATAAGGTCTTAGTTAAAATTATATTAAAAATTACTGTAACTTCTGAACTAATTTTCCGTAATAAATTCCTTTATATATATTCACTTATAAGGATTAACTATTAAATTTTATATTATTTATAGATTAAAATTAAATGAAATCTGCTCCGTGAAACTAAATAATAATAATAATAACCCACAATGGTTTATACATGGGTTTCTATTTCAATATGAGACATAATACCCTCCACATGGGAATCACTTATCTCCATGAAGAATATTATATCAAATAATCTGATCTGAAACTAAGAGTGTGTATACTAAAACTCTCATAAGCTATCTAGTATCAAATCATCTTCTATTGATATATGTTTATAGAAAAAAAAACACATTCCAAACATGGACCTCCTACATAGTTTTAATGGTAATACATGTCAATAAGCTTTGAGATAATATTGAGTATTCTCTAGTTCAATAACGAGACTAATTGTGTACAGATATAAAAAGAAATATAAAAAAATTATTGAATGTAATGTAAATAAATATAGAGAAAATAAGTAGCCTTGAAGAAATATAGCCTTCTTGGTTTTAAATTATTAAATTTTAGGAGGGTCATCTAATTTGGATTTTTAGGGAACATGAAAAAGTTTGCTAAATGTTTCATGAAAACAAAGTGTAGTGGAGTATGGTTTTTTGGTCTAAAAGTCCACTAAAAAATATTCTCCATAGAATGGTTCTCTATATTTTATTTTTTTCAATAGATTCATAGTTGAATGATTAGAAATCATTTTAGTGTGTATGATGAGAAAAAGAAGTTAACCAAAACTATGATGAGAAAATATTATAATAATTCTAGATTTCATAGGGTAAATTTTTGACGGATTAATAGATTAAGGAAGGATATAATAAAATTTATAATGAAACTAAAAATATAAAATTTTGGATAAGTCAATACAAGAATTATGAGGATTCCCCCATTTAAATCTTTTTACAAGTTATAAAAAGGAAATCGGTAGAGGAAATATAAATTATATTATAAATGAACATAAATAAATAAAAAGGTATATATAAAAAATCATTATGAATACATACGTTACATTGAAATGTGATAGTGAAAGATAACGAGTCTTTTAATGATTGGGGAGGATAAATATAATAATAGATATACCTTGGTTAGATATTATGGTATAAAACAAGAAATTGATAATAATATTTAATTACAAACCATGTGGGATATAATTATTATTGAATCCCATTCATGAAATTTTTGTTTATTACAAAAGTTAGAATGTTTTTTATTATAAAAAATATTTATGTAAATTCAGAAAAACAAAAACAAGGAATTTTATATTTGATTTGGAGTATGAAATAAATAAAAATGATCATCTATCGGAATAGTTAGAAGAGATACCACAAAAAAAGAACAAATTGGATGAGATCACATGAAAAAATTTCAATGTAAAAAGTATTATATAATAGGAGAGATATTCTGTTAATCTTGAGAAATCATTATGAATATTAATATGTTTATTTAAAGGTAATTTTTTAGTTAAAAAAACTATTATTATTTTTTAAATAGGTGAAATATGATTCAATGAGAATATATTTAAATATGAATTTCAATAGAGTAGTTCTTATATTTCACAATCATTCGTAGAACTTGTTTATAAAAAACTTATTTATTTAGAAATTTTTTCCTAAGAATAATCTAAATTTATTTACATTATTTTTATCATTTATATCACTTAATGATTATATAATAACCATTAATTTTTTATTATATTTATGTTAACACCATTTACCAAATCTTTAAATTTTCAATTTAATACAAATGAATTAATTGTTTAAATTTTATAGTTAGTTAAAAACTAATCTAAAGATTACAGATAAATAAACATATAGAGATAAAAAACACACACACACACACAAAAATATATATTACATATGTATAGCAAATACTATCTATGATGGTGGATATAATTAAATAATGATTCTATCGTTTTATATTTTGGAACCAATGAGGTATAAATCTATCAAATGTGGGAATGAGATAAGGATGTTCATATATTGATATCAAATTTATATAAAAATTAATTAGTTATTATGAAATTTGTTTAAAATTATGAATTAGAGAAGAATAATATATGAAGAAAAAATTAAAATGGGATAAATAGATTTCACATCCACTTATGGATTAATCCATTGTAAAATTCACAAAAATATTAGAACATTTGGTGGGTTAAGACTAGAACATTTATAATTATTGGAGAATAAATTTATGGGTAAAACATTATTGAAAATATATTTTATTTTAATGTTTTACAATGTTTTCCAAATACGATGACAGAGTGTGTTTATATTTAGAAGGAGAATGTAATTTGATATAGAATTTTAGACATATAGTAATTTAATGATTTAGGAATATAATTGTTGTTTTCCTTAAAGATATAAACAATAACATATTAGTAATATATATTTTCCTATCTATATAACCCATTAATTAATAAATTATTTATTGTGCAAAATTTTACAAAAGGATAAAGAAACAGAAAAATGTATTGTGTTATATTTTTACAAATATAAAGTTAACTGGAAGAATTAAAAATTTATTTTTTAAAAATATAATGTATTATTAATCTTATTAAAAGTGTTTTATGTTTTTTACCATATTTTATAAATCATTATTTAAATTTTACAATATTAATTTTAGGTATTTTCACTATTAATTCAAAAAATAATTTAAAAAAATATAAAAAAATCATTATTGATTAAATTTAAAAATATAATTCTAAATTAATTATTCATTTTGTTATATATAATATATATTTGGAAAACATATCATCTAATGTGGATATTAAATAAAAACATTTAATATAAAATAATAAATGATTTTCCAAAAGGAATTAAATTATTTGATTAATATAATATTAAAAAATTTATTTGTTACACTTAAAATGTATAGATTGTCTTATAATATAAATATAATTCTTTTTATATAACTACAGATTTATTTACAAAACTACATTGATTGGGAATATTACTCTAATGATGACCATGATTTTTTATAATGACCATATTACGATTGTCTACCTATCAAATTAAAACTCCAATATAAAATTTCCCTAACCCATTTATATATATATGTTTTAAATACTACACATTTAATTCCTTTTTTAGTCCCTCTAGGATCAGTGAATTTCATTCAAAAAATGTAGAAATTATTTCTATTCATAATTTTTTTATTATAATTGTTTTCACGATGGTGGTATTTATAGGGGACCATTACGCTTATTATTTTTCAATTATATAAATATTTTTTTCATTTTCATATTCTATAAATTTACCTTTTATAATATTAATAAATGCATTTTTGTGTTTTTAATGTAATATGATTTATCCTTAAATAATTGATATTTTATTATAAGTGTCATTAATTTTATTTATGGAAAATATGTCTTCATTAATTCATATTTTATAAATAAAACATATATTTAAGAAAGCGTAAGAAAATAATAATGGGGTAATTATATATAAAAATTATTGATTCAAATATTGAATACAAAATAATCATTGAAAATATTTTTAAACATATTTTTTTATAGAAGATAATTTATATAAATTATACATGAAAATTCATTTATGATTATTTTACTAATTCAAAAATCAATTTTATTTCTTGAACTAATGAGAGAGGTTTTGAAATGATTCCTTCATATATAGTATGGTATCCTAGGAAGCCCCTTCATTTTTATCATGAAATTTGATTAAAACAGAATTACTCAATAAGTAGTAGAATAATATTCCTAATGTCAAAATCATCACTAGATGTTATATATGCATCTTTTGGATGAAGATTATGAATAAACTAATTTATTTATACAAATAGTTATACGTTCAATTTTTATATAGTGAGAAAACACTAATTGGTTTAGTCACATCATGAACATCTCATAGTACCACCATGTGTTAACAATATTCTACAATCAAATAATTTTAATGGAACTATAATTAAAAAAGAAAAATATACAATTTCATCTATATATTACAGATCACTTTTTATTTTTCACTATCTCTTCAAATATTTATTATTTTTCAAATAAATTACTTTACTCAATTGAACTCTAATAATTTTAAACACATTTCTATTCTAGTTTTATGTACCAATAAATATTATATGAGATCTTTTTAACTCCTCAAATAATTTTCTATACAACGATACCAATTTTTGTTGAATATTTTATAGTTAATCAAAATAAAATAATGATAATTTTTTATTGAAAACCAAATAGCTATATCATATATCAAAATAAAATTGGATGTAAATGTCAATCTATAATGATTTTTTAATATATAATAATGATTTTCTGAACCGAAAATATACGAATGCATTGAATTAGGATGTGGGTAAAAAATTTGATTTATTAATATGAAGTTTATAATATTATTAAATTTTTAATGTGTAATTTATCTAAAAACATAAATATTAAAATTATACGCTATGATGAATAAAAAAACAGATGATGGATATTTTACCTCTTCTTATGGACACGATCATCATTAAGTGCTCAACCACAGAGAAACATTTGATCGGTTGAGATTGGGAGATATATCAATGAATAATAAGAATTTAAAGATAGTGGATGGGTTTCATATACACTATTAAAATATTTTTCATAGTGGATGGAAATTAGGCTGAGAGTGAGTGTTTATATATTGAATAGAGAGGTATTTTGCATCAAAATATTTAAAATTAAAGCATTTAATAACCATGACTTATAATAGTGACATCCCGTATTTTTATTAATAGTATGTAATTAGTAATATATATTTTTACTATTTTAATACCATTCCAAAAGATACTATAACCATGTAATCAAATTATACCAATCAAATAAAAAAAAATTCCTAAAATAAATATTTTAGTGAATAAGTTATATTATAATTATTTGAATATTACATTATATATTTGGATATTTCATTTATAAAATATAAATTTATCACTTATCTTATTAAAAAAATTATAATTGAGAAAAATCTTATAATTCTTTAGTTCATTGTTATTCAAAAAATCATGACATAAAACATAACATATTCAAAAAAATATAGTTTTATTTTTAATATTTTTTTATTATTTTCAAAAAATTAATGAATTTCACTAGTGAGTAATTTTTAACTAATTTTTAAAATTCAATAATGTACTTAATCAAAATAAATCATTTTTTAAGGAAAATTTAAAATTTAATTTTGTTTTGAGTGAATAAATTTTAATAAAAAATATGAAAACACACTAATCGAATTAGGTATGCTATTTCTAAAATATGATTTTGAAATAATAATTTATTAAATTAAATATTCATATATGATTTTTTCATATAAATATAACAGTTTTAATTCATTTACAATTTATATTAAACATCTACAAAAAATTGTTTTTTATATTAACATGTTCATGTCACTATTCTAATGACCATATTTCCAATGGGTACCATACCAACTAAAACAATAATATAATAATTCAATAGAATATATATATATATATATATATTGTAAATACTACACAACTCATTCAATTAGTATTCTCTCTAGAGTCCGTATATCTATTTTAAGAAATTCTATCATAATGTAAAACATTTTAAATTATTATTATAGTGTTTTTCATGATGGTGAAATTTATATAGGACCCTAAAATATTATATTTTAAATTATATTCACATTATTTAACATGGGTTGTTATCAAAATATAATTATTTAATATAAAATAAATTAATTTTCCGTCTTTTCTTATGGTATAATATTAATCAGTATTATATTTAAAATTTCATTATTTGTTTCATTATAATAATTTAACGTTTAACATTTCTATAATGAACAATCCATTGTCAACATATGTAACGTCTCGGAATTTCTATGTAATTATTATATTAATGAATTATTTGTAGACTGCAAAATCTGATGGCACGTGATTCCGATGACTGGAGTTTCCAGAATAATCCGTCGAAAAAATGTTAATCTTTAAATAGCATGTATGAGAAATTTTCCATAAAACGTTGAGTAACTCTAATATAGGATCCCGGATCAGAAATCTAAGTGCACCATTGTGTTCAAGATGGCTTGTTTACCCTAGGCGCGACTTAAATTTAGTCGACGCATTCCCCCAGTGAGAAAACCAAAAAATCGCATAAACGAAGATAATAAATTAAAATTATTTTATTTTATTTTTCAAATTCTTAAAACTCACAAACAGTGACTCGGAATAAATAATTGATACCACTGATGAACTCATGAGTGTATGATTTCTTTACCACGAAATTAACATTGGCCAGCACGGGCCATCAATGGATGATAGTTTTTTATTGTATAAAAACTAATTAGGTATCAATTATTCTATTGTAAAATCCATAACATCTAAATAGAAACTCAGATTGAATATCAGAGAGTACCATTGAGCTAGTGAGGTTGTTTTCCCCTTAGGCGAAGCCTCACCTCGACTGCAATGGGTTTATGGTGGATGTTAATAATTTTTGAACTTTTCTATGGTATGATTAGTAAACGTGCTCGTGAAGAATTATCTATTTTGAATCAGTGCTCAGATTAAAAATCCAATGGAATCGTTGAATCATTAGTGCCAAGATTAGCATAAAATAATATTAATATCATCCATCAAGGGTTGGACGAAAAAGTTATTTTTTGGACTTAAAAAAAAATAACTTTTGGTTATTTTATTTTTTCTTTCTCCAACCGTTGGACAAACTATGTTGTGACCGTAGTGAAACATCAAAACCATTTAATGGCTTTACTCATAATTTCTGTGGCAACACCATTGGGTGATTTAAATGAACGTGTAACCCCACCATTGAGATAATTAAAGAGGTAGAATAATCATACTAATTAATAAACCTCATTAATTTTGTGGTGTGTTGATCCTCTCCTATACTCTTTTTAAATGAAGCTCGGGAATGGGTTTTCAACACACAAGAGGGGAACCTCTGATGAAGTGTGGCGATGTCTTCCATAAACCTAGAACAAAGCTTCGAGTGATGGACGTTGGAGGAATCGAGGGGCGACGACAAGCATCGACGAACACATTTGGACGTGGACACTTCTTCCTCAACCGCAGAAGCTTCCAATGAACTCGAGGTAAGGGGTTATATGTATTATTCCTCCCATTTTTACCTCGTTCTTTAATATAATGATGAATATGGGTCCACCATCCAATGGTTTGACCCATGTTTCTCTCTTTAACATGGGAGGATAATGTAGGATTTCATTATGGTAGTTTTTATAAAATAATAATCCCCCCCATGTTATAATACTAATGCAGTGGGTGTGGGCTGAAGGAACAAGGCCTGGACCCTCCGCCAAACCTGTTACAGTTGTGTTTTACCTAGGCGACCAGAAGATGTTGTGGTCGGACAGCGGCACGCAGTGGGACTGGCAAAAGAGGGAGGCGGCAGCTAGCACCCGCTGACCGTAAAGGAATGGCGGCGCCGAAAGGCGCCTCGTTGGACAAGGGGCGGCTTACCAACGACGGCCGTGTTGAATCAGGGAGGAACATTGTGGTTGTACGCCGCATCCTCAAGCCATGGTAGAGGGAATACCTATGCTTATGAATCCGTAGCGGGAAGGACCAGGTAGACAAGCCATGAGGATGGATCCATTCGGCATTTCTGATGTATCATGTGTTGCATTGCGGCAGCGCGTTGTAGATGAAGGCTAAGGCATCGAGCTGAGGTAGAGAGTGGACCCACACCCACGAGTCCTTAGTGGGCTAGTCCACGCAGACTGGCCAAGAGATGTAGCACCTCTGGGTGCCGCAACATTAATGACTTGAATGGCTTCGGCTGTTCAGGAGGGGAGCGGTCCCCCATGCTCGGCCAGCCGGCCGAGTGATTCCGCAGCCCAACGAGCCATGCCTGGCCGGGTGGGTTGGGCCAAACCTATGGCCCAAAGGGCCAATCCCATGGTACATTGTTCTATACCTAGCCCAGACAAACCGGTATAAGACGATGCCCTTCGGGTCGGGCCTAGAAAGCCGGGTCGGGTGTGTCGGACCGTGTGAGACCAAACATGGACCCACTTACAGCCTAGTTCGCTTAAACGAGCGTACCTCCTAAACTAGATGTCTGTTTGAGGAACTGTCTACAACGCTAGAACCCTTAGGATGAGATGGTCCTTTTGAAAAAAATCATGTGATATTCAGAGATAGGTTGAGTTTGGATAGTTTGGATCATACCTGAATCCATCTGTTCCCAATACACTAAAAATCTTATAACCTTCAGACCTAGTGTGAGGTTGACGGGCATTCTGTTGAGTTGGAACCCTTATGACATGAATTATCATCAGGTTACATCCTTTTGGAAATTCATGGTTGTTGAGGTATTTCCGATAACTGTAGGAGTAGAACCAGGGTGTCTCTTGTAGTGAGAGTTAGGATGGATACTCCCTTGATCACTCAAGCGACTGGTATTCCTTACTCCTCTACTCTGGTAGATATGGGAATCCCCAATTCATGAGTGTGGGATTGTTTTCCTAGGATATGGTTTTCCTATCTTTGGAGTCAGTACTCTTCTATTGGAATATGGAGCGGGTCCTACATATGTAACTCGAATTGAGTCTGGTACTCTCATACCAGGTAGGATGCAAGTCCTCTTTGTTAGGATTAGGTACCCCTTGTCATCCCAGGGTGTGGTTCCTCCATATACAGTGCTCCAGTATAGTCAGTACTCCCCTACCATGACATGGTGAATGTCTTCTAGCCTGGTGTTGATACTCCTTGTATGTACTAGGGCGTGAGTCCTCCACAGTGAAAAACTACTGAAGTTGTACTGCCCTACCGAGTATGGTGCAGGTCCTCGCATATGGAGTAGTACTCCCGCGTCTCTTAGTAGAGATGGGGAGCATGTAATTTAGGGGATTTGAATCTCCCTTGACTGTAGGAAACAGTTATGAGGAGTAAGCCCATCCACTAGATGTAATAGATACCCATGGAAGAAGTTAGTACTCCCTAGACAGACTGAGGTGTGGGACACTTATTACTGGGGCGTCTAAGATATCTTGGGTTAGACTGGAGCAGTGCTCCCGGAACTGAACATAGTGTCATGGAGTGGGCTTCTTCCCTTGGTTTCACTGGTCTTATCTCGGGCACAAGACTGTGAATTCAGGACCTGTAGTGTCGAGCACTAGAGGTAGCTCTCACAAAACGTTCCCGATGGAGCACGTCCTTTCGAACGTTCCATTATGAATGGTTGAGTTGTACCAAATGGATTACATCTCTCCCATTGGTTTCATCAGGGATGGCTTGTTCATAGAGTGTGTACTCCTGATCCGTGAGTTACTCTTTGAGGCTTCTTTGGAAATCCTTGAAATGTCATGTGTTTAGGGACTTATGTTTCTTTTTGGCGAAGATGAGTATATCTGGATGACCTAAGTGTATGCAATGGCATAAACCTAAGTAGATATGACTATGCATAATAATTTTCATTTACTTTATGGTTGTTTTGTGGTATTTTTCCTATGAGGATTTCTGAGAGACCATCAAGGTTCTCATTGTCCCCTACTATGTTCTGATTATCTCACAAATACATGTGCTTCACCCACACGTGTTGTGTCTGGTGCAGACATTTGATGTTTCAATAGGGTGGTCAGGCATACGAGACTGACGTACATTACGATGGTGGACTTAGTGGCAGAGGAACAGGATGGGTCCTGTAGGACTAGGGATATATGACATACTACTTCGGCTTCCATTAGCTTCACTACTCCAGCAATCAGGTGGGATCTTGCATAGATTGTTGACGATGAACCCTTTGTACCTTTCTGTTTTTAGTTATTTTTATGGGGTTATATACTATCCCGGTTACACCACTCTGGGCTTTACTTACTATTTTACTATGTTTTCTGATTACATAGTGTTCAACTTTCATCATTTTGTTTTTTTGTGAGTGCATGTCTGTATAGGTATCCTAGAAAATTCCTCTCACTTTTAGGTTGACACCTCTTGCACTAGTCGACATCCCAAGGCCTTCGAAATGCGGGCTTGGTGTATGTCATGGCACAATCCCCAGATGATGAGTCCTAACAACATGACACATCAATATAGGTGTCTTGTAATAATACCTATTTTATAAATCCCAATCAATAAAAGATGGGAAAAAACAATGTTATAGATATATATAACGACACGAATTGTATTTCCCTAAGAGATAACACAAAATTTCAGATGTATCCCTAAAATAAGATAAAATATAAGAGTATAACACAGAAGGAATGCACACATCCATAATACATATAATGAGAAAAAATATCCACATGTGAATTTTAGTTACCTATGTCCCAATGCAAAACATTAATTATATTATCTATGATATACATATATTTCATCTAATGTCCATATATTTACCATGAAATGAATGCTACAAAATAGCAGAGGAAAAATTATGTGGTCAGCAATAATCCTGGTAGGATTCCACCATTGAATATATTAAATTTCTATCACCATGGAAATGTATGAACATGAATTGAAAAAAAATTATAAGGAAAATTCAGGAAAAACATTTTCATAAATTCCCTTTAGTTTCATTTAAAAAACATTCTATATTTAATTACACATGATTATGAATATAAATAATAATGATAATCAAATATAATTTACCAAAACAACCATAACAAATAGGATACCATGATGATAATATAATGTATGGTACACAATGGTAACCAGGATAATAAATTTTGGCAAAAGACCACCAAGTCCACTGGCCAAAACCATAAGATATACACGAGTGAATATAAAACATTTACATAAGTGAAACCTTCATGAATCAAACATAGTTGGGATCGATACTATTGGAATATATAAAAAATAAAATGTAAGAAACTATTTCTTTAAGGTAATCTTAATAATACTATGTCCACAAAAAATTGAATTAAATCCAGCTAAATATTTTCACCCATTCCTCAGGTGTACCAATATAAAACCCCTAGGGATGATAGAAAAATAAGGTGTGTTTAAATACATTACCAAGGTTACCAAATGATATTATCATATATTTATTTTCCTAAAAAAATAAACTATACTCCCATAATCAGTTAATATTTTCAAATGCCAAGAATCAAAAATCCATTTCACTGAAAATCCAATTTAATAGAAAAAAATTATTGAAACAATTTTCATAATTGAAGAATCACCAATCCCATGAATTAATATTTTTTACTATGTAATTTTTTTTGTATAAATAATTTTCACAATTTAAGATTCACCACATCCTTTGTTTAAAAATTCATATTGGTATAAAATATATCATTTTAGAATTTCATTAAAATAATAATTCATAATTGTTTTTAAATAATAACCATTTATATAGTCATTATCTTAAAAATGAAAAATCAATAAATTATATTCCTAAACTATAACTAAATAATATCATGGAAAACTAGTATTACAATTTATATCACAAATGTACATGTTCCATTACATCGGATATGGTTGAAATTTTTATAAATGAAAACCTTTGATGTCTTAAAGAAAAAAACACTGATCATCATTTCGTTAATCTCATTATTGGAAAGATTAATAAATGTATCCAAGGAACTATAACCCCTATAAAAACAATGAAATTCCCAGAAAAATACCCAATTAGATAACAAAAATAATGGAAAGTGTTGGTTTTGGTAATTTTAATGAAATATACCTCAAATTTTTTAGGGGTTCCACATATAATTTGTTGGTTCAGGTAATATTAATGAAACAAATTGAAATTGTTTTCTTAGTTTTGAAACCTCAAAATTAAATACAACATTTAATTTGTCGTTTTAATTAAATATTTATTTAAATAATTTTTTAAAAATATCAATAAATGATTGAAATAATTAATTGAGGAAAAAATGTCATGTCCCAATGTTTTTCCAAGTTCTAAAAGGGCTAATATGGGTTATAAAGTCATTTAGGAGAATGAGAATTTAAAAAAATATGTTTTTATTTATTTTTCATCCAAAAAATATAATTATATAAGTGTGACATGGTTTTCTATATATAGATCCTAGGTGTTTCATGAGTATACTAGGATTTCCTTAAATATTAATGGATTTCCCTTACATTGTCTTTGAATAGGATATGTTACCAAAATGTAACACTACCTACCATTACACATTGTTACTAATACCCTTATGAAAACATTTTAAATGGGATAATACCCTTATTCAATGTCTTCCATTCCCTTACACTATTAATGATCCAACATTCCTTACCCTTATAGTCCATATAGTTACCTTAAATTAATAAATAAAAAATTAGGACAAACCTTTCATAGGTAGAGGTTTACCCTTATTCAGTTTATATATAGCCTTACAATGTGAATAAAAAGCTATGATACACTTATAAGAATAAAATAAATTTCAAATTTCCTTTTCAAACACCGTAGGAATAGACATTTACAAATATGAACCATTACGAAATGGAAAATTACCCATATGAAGCACATTTATGCTCTATACTACCTTAAAAGAACAATAATAGTAGGTTTTACCATTACACATCAACAATAATGTTCTATGTGTAAGGGTAGAATGAATATACCTTTTTATATAAAATTTTATATCATTACGGGTAAAAACTAAATGAAAATTCCTTTAATTTATATATAATAGTCCTAAAAAATTAATAATCAGATGATTTTTTTAAAAAAAATTGGGGTGTTATAATAATTCCCACTATAAATTATGTCTTCCCCAGAAAGTGGTAATTATTCAAAACTGAAAATTAAGAATGACACTTCCATGTATATAATATTTTAAGTTCCCATGTGTTTTGGTTATAACATTATTAATGTCATAGTAACAATATTGAGGTGGTTTTTTACCGATAAGTACCTTATCGTGGTAATCATTAAAAGGATCCAGTTGCAAAAATAATTAATTTTCTTGTTTTTTGAAAATGACCTCCCATTTGAACACATGGATATTGTCATCTTGATACATGCTTATGTTGTAATTAGGTAAAAAATCATGAAACATGGTCATGTGAGGGGAAAAGTGCATCCAATTGACCAACATTACATGGAATTCAAAAATCTCAAAAGGGAACACCAAACCCAATTACCATTTTAAACTTGTCACAAAAATTTGATAAGATAGACGAAAATAGATTCATCATGATTGAATTGGCCACACGACTAATAATATAATAGAAAACAAATATAGTTTTCATAATAACTCTTATGACACAGAACTAAAACAAATACTTACAAAGAAAAACACAAATTCCTCTTCATAATTAATCAATAATAGGTCCATCCAAAGACCATTGACATATCATTTCCTAACAGTAAGAATATACATAAGGCTACCCATAGGAACCAACCGAGGGAATCACCTTATTCATAGATTAAGGAATTAATAATAAAAAAACTAAAAAAATATATGATTTCTGATATATATATATACAATCTAAAATTATATAATTCATCTAGTTCAATTAATAAACATAACTAGACATTCATTCGTCGAACATGATCCAATTTCATTATGAAATCTATTTAATGCCAAGATGAAAATGATTGGTATCTACTAAAAAGTTACATGTATAGACACCGTGGATCATTATAAACCCTTGAACATAATAGTCATTCTTTTCTATAATAAAAGTCTCTTCAGATGAAAATTCAAATGTCAAATTCCAAAATCAATTTATGATATACCAAATTTTATAGCCTTCCTC
This sequence comes from Viscum album, assembly GCA_963277665.1. Taxonomy (NCBI): domain Eukaryota; kingdom Viridiplantae; phylum Streptophyta; class Magnoliopsida; order Santalales; family Viscaceae; genus Viscum; species Viscum album. Next base: position 1,033,738,606 of record OY728121.1, on the reverse strand, counting down.
ACATGTAATCTATTGTTATCCAATTTTTTATTTCATGGATTATTTATCCAACATCCATAATGGAATGGATCTGGCTATGAAAGAATAATAGTTATTATATCTTCCACTCTAATTTTCTAATAATAATTATATCATAACATAATGTATAAATTATATAGCCTCACAAAGTCCACAATCATTTGTTTCAAAACACCGGACACATTCTCATAACTATAGAGTGTGCTAAAAACTATTACTATTTTCACAACCTTAAAAATCATGTATCTCACTATCTAATGAAACCACCTAACTACCTCCAATGTCATAATTCACCATTGGGAAACTCAGACTAGAAAACCAAGGACTCCCCACTATAAAAGATTAAGTTATAAGGTAACAAAGAAATATAGGATACTTGAATGATCCAAATCATATTTCACATGGAGGAATAATCTTGATCCCATTATTAGAACACTGGAAGATATTACATCAAAACCAACTATGTTTATTTCTATAAAAAAATTCAATATGGACCCTTACTCATAGATTCACTATAGACTGTGTTGTTAAAACCTTCCAATGTGTTTAAGGACACAACTACATCTTCAAGTGTTCAACCAATATCTATATAAATTAAATCATATCACTAAACCATTAATTCGTAGACTACTCTAGGTAAATTTACAGTACATATACTTTTGATAAAAAATATCATAGAATTATCTCTCTGGAATTGTTGTCACAATGCTCTTCGGGAATATACAGCTACTGAAAGCTCATGATCCTAATGGGATAGATTATTTTGTTATTGGAATAAATGAAATGGAGATAATTCAATCACTAATTTTATAACATCATGAACTACCCTAATTCCATTAAAGAGGCATCATAGTGACATAGACAAAACCCATCTACGCATAAATAACCAACACAAAATTAGAAAATATTATCACTCAAAGCCTTTAAATGCTGTTACGAGTAATAGATTATCCAAAATGTTGTTGTATGGAAATTAGAGACATATCATAGCCCCCCCAATTTACATTTATACAAGATTGGTCCAATGATAAGTTACAAAATTGATATAAAGATAATAAATATGAAATATATAGTTTAACATTTCAAAGAGGGGACACCCTTATGGGGATACTTATAACTAATGGAAACAATATTATTTTCACTTAGTTATATGAAACAAGTGAAAAACTAGTTTAATATTATTAAAAGTTATCAACCCAAAATAAAACCGAAAATATTAACATCCCTACTAATTTGGAAGGAACATAAAAATACATGGGATCTTGCATATGTTACATAATAAGAGGATAGATAAAAAAAGACATGTGTCAATAATAAATAATGAGGAAAAAAGTCTTGGTTTATGAAAATTATTCTATGATAACATAGGTTTATAATTCTAGAACTAATAACCCTAATAAAAAAAGTTATAACAAATAACCAATTGATATCTCAACTAAACCATCCATAAATATATATATTGATACCCAAGAACATACCCAAGGAAAAAAATGTATTAGAAGACATGCCAAAAATCATGTAATAAGATTCTCAAAAATTATATTTCATGGAAAAACATTCAGAGAGTGAAATGAATTGAGAAGGCATGATGATATATTTGATGACCACTACTCCAAGTGAAGGAATCCAAATAATAAGTTAAAGATTACACCTAAACATGGTTGTCATAAAAGTTCAACAAAAAAATATAGATTTTTATATATAAGGGATAAAAAAAATATGATACACCCATGATTCCAATTTATCCATAGAACATAAGAAAACTAATAGAATTAGTTCTTAAAGACCCATATAAACAATAAAACTAATAATGTTGTTTGGTCAGGACCCAAAAGGAATCTATCATGACATCCCTTAAGTCTTTTTTTTATTATAACATCAAGAGAAAATTAAAAAATCATAACTCTATTTGGGTTATGGGAAAGATTAATGAAATAAATATATATGACTACTACATTATAAAGAATCATAACCCATCTGAAGACATCCATACAATACTAACTCAACACACACAAGAGGTGAAATATCTATGGTATTTTCTATTAGAGAAAATAAAATAACCCCAAAACATAAGAAATAGTCAACACATTAATACTAAACATCAAAGAATGTAACCAATTTAATATAGGATTCAAAAAAACTATTAATGAAGGTAGAAACCATTATAAAAAACCACTCATTTTGGAATCTCCCAATCCCTATTTGAAAATTTCTTCTACAAGAAACTCATTTAAGAAGAAAACATCCCACATTACTTAAGAAATTAAATAAAAACGGAAAAATTTTCAACAGTCCACTATTTCTATATAAATCCTTATATATCATTCAAGACAATGAATTAAACAACATTCATTCTCTTCCTCAATTAAAATATCAGTGATTGAAATTAATCAAAAAGAAACCATCATTCAAAATTATGAAAAATATTGTTTTCTAAATAAATGTAATCTACATTTAATTAATTATAAAACATTAAAAAATAATCAATAATTAAGATTTAATGATGAATATAACCACGTATTTTCCTATAAAACCAATTACCCAACCTTTAAAGTGTTACAATATACATGATTTTATTTTGAAATGATTGACTCTTATTGATTTTTCATCAATGGATTTAAATTATTTCAATCAAATTATTTAAACACTTAAAAAATGAAAACATTTTATTGATTTTCATTAATAAAATATCATTTATAAAAACATTTTCTATAAAACTAGAATAATTTCATAGGAAGGGAATAAATCTATACCATATAGATTAAGAATATATTTCCGGAAAACTATTTTCACACCATAAACTGGATTTAAAATTCATGTATAAAAATCATTCACTTACTATTAGTCAATGTTTTTATTGGTATCAATGGTTCTGATGAAGTAGATTTATTATTTTCACCTTAAAGAGTTCCACTCAAACAATACCTGAATAATTAGATCAAAATATAAAAAATAAATGGTATACATAGTAATACTCAATTTATCCAGATGGTCGACATCCATGATCTAATCATTTAAAAAAATATTTAATTCTATCAAAAAAAAGTTATTAGTCACTATATAGTTTGTTAGGTCATAAAAATGTATATCACAACATTATTAAACTTTTATATTACACCCCAAATCATGGATAACCACAATGGAATCTAACAAATAATAATTTGGATCACAAATCAGCACAAAAAATAACCCATAGAAAACCTCAAAAAAATATATCCAAACATACGAAATTAACTAAAATAGAATCATGAATGCTATCTCGGATCAATAACTAAATTTCCTTCTTAAACAGTATATGATTGTTAAATGAATATGTATAATAATATATGAATTCATGGGTAAATTTTTCCCAGTTAGAAAATAACATGTCATATTAATATAAAATTTATGATAAAAAATCATTGTATAATGATATAAAAATATAAAAATATATGAAACATTAAATTAAAAAACCAAGTATTTCTCATTTTGACTAACAGTCACCACCATCCCTATAAACAACGAACATGATATCAACACAAATACTCCAACATTATACATGAACACCTTCCATTTTCACTATAATGAGTAATCATAATGTATAAAATTAAATGTAAAAATTTTGAAATATGAAATAAACCCTATTGAATTCTGTCGAATAATTTTCACTATGTTTTATCAAAATGACATTATTAGTTCTAATATTATAAAAACCAGTTTTTAATGAAATTTCAAAACAAAAAAAATTTAATCTCTTTTTGGTTTCATTTCAAAAACATTCCATATTAAATGTGACAAGGATAAAATAAATAAATAAATTTAAACTGTGGATAATAAAAATACCAACCATAAACCAAGATGTTATATGATGATAATATAATAAAAAATACATTTTTTTAACCAAGATGACACAATCTAGTATGGGATCTCTCCTCCTTTATCCAATCATAATACCTAGAAATCCAAGATACCATTATGAAACATAGTGAAATAACATTTTTCCCCTATGAATCCTATATAAATAGAGATCTATCCTTACATACCCTTTTGAATAAGAGGATTTCCCTTAAATAGTCTATTGAAACCCTAGCCAACAATTAGAAAACACATGAAGTTGAGTAATTACCATTAAAAGTCTCTAAAACTAAATTTTGTGAGGGTGAAAATAACATAAAATTACATAGGACAATTTCCTTGAAAAAGGGTAAAAATTAGATGGAATTTTTTTTTCAGTGAATGGAATTATGAAGTCAAAACTTAAATGGGTTTTATGCATCATCCTGACATTTTACAAGGAATAAATATGGTCAACAATATACAAACATTGAAACATCATGCCTAATTGGAAAACTAAATATTATTATTAAAATGGGATGGTTATAAACCTAACATTAAATTGGAATATCTGAATAATAATAACATATTTATTAAATATATATTATATTAAAAATCAATTTTAATTTATTGTTGTGTTCATTGAAAACAATATCACAAAATTTTAATAAATCCATTTTAGTCTTCAATATTATGTTTTTTTATAAATGAGTTTTTATCAACTATATGAATGAATATTTAAATTTAAAAAAGTTTTATAAAAATTTATTTATAAAAATTAATTTAATTTTCTTCTCATAATTTCAGAATTATAGTATGTTTTTTTAAATGATCTGGAAATAGTATTTTTTTCATTGAATGTTGAAAAATATATATTTTTATTGCAAAATGTATTTTCAGGCCATATTTTTATAATGTAGAATTATATATTTTATTAGTTTTATATTTTAATATGATAATGATGATTTATGTTAATCCAATTAAATTTTATGTAATGGTTTCTATAATTGAAATTAGTATGGAAACATTTCATATTTTAAAAACTCATTTCATGGAAAAAATGTTCTTCATTGCATTCTTCAGGGTTAATTTTATAGAATATTCTCAAACACTAGTGTTTTGAATATTATAGAATTGATTTAATATTATTAATAACCAAATAAAAATTTGTTGAATATTTACTTCTAATTTTTTTCAATTTGAATTGTAACCTTAAAAATATTTTATACGACAGTGAAATCTAAAATGAGTAATTACTAGTGAAAATAAAATGATACATTATAGAAAATGACCCTAACACTTGAAAAAATTTATTGGATGAGAAATATTTGTACAAAATAGTTCTAGGACACGTTATATTACCATATTAATATATTTGGATATGATTATAACTTTAATAATATTTTATTTCAAGAAAATACAAAGAAGTCACACTTATATTCGATGAGTGTTACATTTTTAATATGGTGTCATACAAACGATACATTCTACTATAAATATTATTTGGAAAGGAAAATTAATTTTATTTGTCAGTGTAATTTATTTATTACTTTTAAAAAAAATTAAAGTAAATATTTATGCAGCACTGATGCAGTAATAATTCAATTATTGGAAAAATAAATTTTATGATAATAATAATGTGAAAAAATATAATTTCAAATAATTAATATGAGTAAAAAATTATAGATGATCATGATAATATTTCAATACAAAAAATTTGTTTATTATAATTTTAATTTTTTGTAAACGTTTTTTAATTCAATATAATGAATAGTATAAAATTTGACAATAATTTTATTTTATTGGAATCATATTTTAATAAATTATTTAAATAAAATAAATAATTATAATGGGTATAATATATTGTACAAGATTGAATCGCATGTGTGTTTTTATACCGATTGGAAGCATTTTACTCTAGAATAGTTTTACTATATTTTAATATTTTGTGAAATTCAAAGAGTACCCCTCTACTTTATTATAAAAGGGAATATATTCTTCTCGTTTATTCAAAAATTGAATCCCTCTTGGATTAGTAATTACCTAGACAAATATATTCCAATAATCAGAAGCCTAATTATGGACACCTTAGTTGAGGTTAAACACCATTCAATGAATTCTTATGGTGTCAAGAAAATGTGATTTTTAGAATAATAGGTATCATTTTTAGTCAAGTGTTTTTGTTTTGTATAATAAAAATATACCTCAAAATTTTTGAAACCATCATAGAATAAAAAATCTTCTATCATAATTATACATATGTTTTATTATGTCTGTGTAATGAACAATATCCCTCACCACTTGCGTCAAATGGGAAAATAATTTATCATTCCTCTTGACAGAAGACTACCGCCTCATGAAACAGTATAATTTGTTTCCATCAACATAACTAAATAATGGTTATAATTAAAGAATTAATTTTTATATTTTATATTAATTAAATATTTATCACTATTAAATGGTAATACATCAGTAATGTTAGTACCATTCCATGCACTTAAAAATGATAATGGCTTTCGTGCATACAAGTGGGCTACCACCTCCCTGATATATGGTGATTAGTTTTACATCAACACATCAAATGGATGATATATATAATTATATTTACATAATTAATAAGTGATATGTTATATAATTATAATTACACCAATAATAAATAATAAATACCTACTTTTCATAGTGATAGTTTGATATGGAAACATTACTCATGCGTACGTATGACCTACAATTTTCATGATTGTAACGTAGTTAATTTTTATAACCATATTTAATAATGGATTAAAATAGTAATTAATGAATAAAATTGTTAATTTTATCATGAATAATATTCGGAATATTATTTTGGGTTGATATATTTAACCACACTAAACATAATGAATACATTTTGGAATTTTGAACTGAATATCGTCAAATCATACAACTTGATCATAAATAAGGAATTATAACAAAATGGTAACTAGTAAAATAAATGGAGTAATATAATTAAATAATGTTCATAATAAAATAAATAAATAACCTATTTTTATAATTTATGAAGATAAATTAATTATGGGAAAATGGATACTCAAGGTAAGGGACATTATTTTAAAAATATTATATTGAAGTTTTTTATTCAACTCAATTCAGAAAAGACTACATGAATAGTTTTCATCTTATACAACAACAGAATATTTTCCTACCATCGTGAAACCTCATTTATTTGATTTTTCCATTATATGATAAAAATTTAATTTCTAATGTCATTGTTTTCATTTAAATTTGTGTAGCTATTTTTTAAATGAAATTATTTAAAAATGGAAATGATATTTTTATCTTGAATGTTCTTAATGATATATTCTTCAATGAAAACCCATATATACCCAATTCATTGTATTTGGTATTATTATTAGTTTTTAATATATAATTTTATTTTTGTATATACAACTGTTGTTCATGTGGGACTTGAATATTATTTCAATGTTTTTAGGATAAAAAGTGAATTAATAATATGATCAATTTGATTGGGTAGTTGAGAATTATATATAAAAATAGGTGAGACCGATATAGATTATATGAAGGGTTGATCCCCCCCATATTGATCATGTGTGGGTCCGATATTGATTATTCAAATGGTTGAACACCATTATAGCTCATTTTTGAGATCAATACAGTATATATAAAGAGTTTTGTACCATTATAGATCATGAAAAATAAGTGCACCTGATTGAACATTTATAAAGGGTGATCCCCATTATATCTCTCTAATGTGTTTCATAGGTTAGAAGTCAACCATTTGATTATTATAAATTTATCTACAATGTTTACTCTATAATCACACTACCCTATAAGGCCTAAGCTATTTAATTATTTTAATACATTGGCATAGATACATGTGTTTAATCCCAATGGATGGATCATATTAGCAGTCTTGGAACATAGATTACATACATGAACCTTATATTACAATACAAAACATAAAACAAAATTTAGATAATCCTTTAAAAATTACATTACTATGGTTGATTAATCCTATATATCAATCATAATACACATTTTGGTTTCCTGTGAAATTAAACCATTAAAATGGTGTGATCTCAGATGCACAGTAAGGGTAAGTGTAAAATATAAACTATTATGAATAAATACGTAAAACTCATAAGGAAAGGTATTTATCTAGAAGTAAAGACATTTAAACATATCCTTGAGCATTATATTGATAGAATAAATAACACCATATATAATATTCTCATAAAATTAAAAAAATAACTATGTATATTCTACGAGTCGAATAATCATTGAAAATATCAATAACTAATATTATAGTAAGGAAATGCATAATTCTGGACATCGTAAAAATGTTGTCAAGGCGTCAACTAGGGAACGATATATAAATGGGTAAAAACCCAAACTTTTTAATCTCATGAGTCCTTCTGATTCATTGAGGTTCTATAGAGAGCCCCTCCTATCACACACTCAGTCTAATTCATTCCACATATGAAAAGGGTGAAACATAACTAACATAAACATTCACATTAAAACAATTTTATGAATTTTTAATAAAATATTCATAAATAATGAATGGTATAAAAATAGAACATACACTTTCAATAATATAATCTACAGTTCAATACAATATGATAGACTATATCAAAATAAATCATCTTCAATTAATCATAAAATTGAAAAAATGATGTTGATATATATGTGAAAGCTCTAATAAAATTATTGAAAAATTCTTTAGAAATGTACGCTTTTTTACTTTGAAATCATTTCTTCTAAAGCCATAGATTTATAGATGATTAAATAAATGAAATGAATATTTAATTAATGTGTTCCGTACAACATTGAATAATATTAGGGGAATTATAAATTTATCATTTTAAAATATTCAGGTATTTATTAATTAATCCACAGAACTCATTTTGAAAACATGGACAAGAATGAGAATGATTTAGAAGATTAATTAATAGAAAAGTTTATAAGGAATTTTTAGCTATTGTATTATACATAGAACCATAAAAATATAAAATTTAAAATATTTTTAGGAAACATTGACATGAATGATAAATATATCTGAGAAAATACATATATATAAACAATCTAATATAATAATGAGATTAAAAAAATTAAACATTACCTTAAATGTGATTCCCCCTGTTCGTGTACGAAAATTCTATATAGTGGTTTGAAACATATTTTTAAATATTAAAAAATCATAATTATATTTATGATATGATATTTAATTCATTTGTGACTATATTTCCCATTTAATAACAATTCAGTGTTAATACAACGTTTTAGGTAATAACTGCTTTGTTTATCGTACGGGTTTTGGATTTTTATTTTTGATACTACTACCTAGATCAATATTTACATACATCAAGAATGTAATATTTTCTTTATATATCATATATATCAAGTATATAAATATATTTTAATGTTATATAAATGAACTAGAATACACCATTCATAGATATGGTAAGTCATGCGTACACAAGAACACATTTTCAGTTTCCTATAGTACTGTATGGATGAAAGTAAATAGAATATATATATATATATTATTCTAGTAGATCTATTATTTCATATATTTCATATATATTCATTATATTCATTTTAATAATGATTCCAAAATGGTCGATGTAGAAGATGATTCCCATCGTGTCGTAGAGACGGTAAGCCATACGTACAATGCATAGTGATATTTTTTTCATAAAATCGATAAAAGGGGGAAAATGATTTTACAATAATCATATTAATATCAAATAATATATATGATTCTATATTAATTAATTTTTTTAATGAAATTAAATATTAAGAGAGAGTATATGAAGATAATAACTTGAATGAAATGGTTGAACAATTTCCTCTTCTTTGGTGGACATCCTTTCAATCTCCTCTTAGGGGAACTAGGTTTGGTATTTTTTGGAAAGTAAAATAGTGGAAAAATAACTGAGAATTTTTGGAGTATAAATGGTATGAGATTGTCCAATATAAAAGGATAAATTTTGTTTAAGGATATGAGGTAGGAGGTTCCCTTTTATGATTAAGGAGAGGGGCACTTTTGTAAATCTTAAAAATATTTAAAAATAATAAGACTATTTTAGATCCAAATAAATCCAAATTGACCATATATAAAAATAGAATACGTTTTCTTCCATATCCTAAACCCTTTACATTTTTTATCATTTTTTGTTATTTTTAAATAATTTAATAATAAATTAAACCAATATGATATCATTTATGATAAAATGATACAATTCATTCAATTTTACATTAAATACCTCTTAAAAATGGGAATTTAAATATAATTATTTATAACATATATATTATATATATATATATATATATAATTATTTATACACATTAAATAATCCCAAATATATCGAAATATATATTATCAGATAAAATGATGTTATTTTTCTCCTGATTAAATAAACACAATTTTTGAATTGAAGAATATTTTAACGTAAATATATATTTAAAAAAATTAAAAATAAATTTCCATAATGAAAATAAATTCATTAGGATAAAAATACTAACTTATATTCATTTATAGCTTGGTTATTTCAATACATACATACATAATTGTTATTAAAAACAATGATTGTGATATTTTGTTAATATAATTTATTTAAATAATATATAATTTATTTTCATTTAAAAGTGTCCATTAAACAACACAAAACTTATCATAATTTTATAAGGGTCTAATAGCCTTAATCTAATAATTTTTTACACGTTATTATTATGTTTCTAATCCATAAAATTTTGTTTTAACCCTTATTTTATCCCTTCAACTATTACTATGATATCATATAACATATACATTAATGGTTTGTACAATTACTATAAAATTAAAAACGAACCCTAAATAGATCATTATTGACCTCTTTAGACATATTATAGTTAATGTCCTAATAGATAGATTTTTTATGAATTATATATCATTTATTAAATTTTTATTTCTTTTAAAATATCATAAATGTTATTTTCGACATTAATCCTTATTTTGAATATAATTAAATCAAAAAAATATGGATAAATTATATTTAAGAAGTATAAAACATTAATAACATGTATAATTAATCAATAAAAATCGTGGATGACATCAAATCATTAAAATAATATTTATATTAATATTTTTAATATCATTTCTTTGATTCATCCATTATTTATAAAATTATTATATCATCATTGTGTCACCATTTAATTAAATTATTTTATCATTAAGAATTATAAATAAATTAAAAAATTAGATAAACATTATAACCTTCGAATTAATATTTTTTTTAATTTATATTTCTTATAACCCTATAATTAAAATGCTAGTTTTTATTAAATTTACGAGGTTGAAATATTTAAATTACCTTTAAATATAACATTTTAAATGTCGTATTCATTCCCATGTGGCATAAAAGGGTTATATGTTCATCCTATGGTTGATTTTGGTTGAAACCCAATATACAATTAATTAGGACAAGTTTTATGGTAATTTTATAAACTTATAATATAAGTTTTTCATTAAATTATCCTATTACCCTTAACGGTGGTAAATGAAAATACTAAAGTTACTATTCCAAAAAAAATTAGTTGTTCCTATTCTAAAAAAATCATACTAATTATAACCATGTATATCTATTTTTAAAAATTCAATTCATATTTTTGGATAAATTAATTTTACTACTAATCCCACATATGTGGCCAGATGTTGGGTAAAAGAGATGATCAAATGTTCAATATGTTTTTATATATAATTTCAGAATATAAATGATTACAATTACCTATATAGGATCAATATTTGTATAATTGATCTTTTTTGAAATTAAATATAAATTTATTTCATAATAATTATTTAAAAGAAAAACACATTTTTCAAATGCATTTCATTATTCTTCACTAATCATCAAATAAATGAAACATCTCAAAAAATACCCAACAATCACCCAAAGATAATTTGAATATTTTAAATCAATAAATTAATATTATATTGAATTATTTTTAATTTTTTTTCAAAACATTCATTTAATAAAAAGTGCACAATTAAAAGTGGTAAAACATGATCTTGCATATAATGAAAGCTGTTGAATATGTGAAATTTAAATAGAGACAAACCATAAAATCATTGGGGTTTATATTCTACCCTCCATCAATAAATTAAATCCTCACAATTTTGAAATTTGGGTATAATAATAATATTTTGACTAATCAAAATTCCTAAATTTGTAATCCCACATCAGAATGATAATACAACCACTAGAAAATAATGACTAGGAAGTACGGTCACTGGATATAACACATACTGGGTTTCCAGGTAAAAAACATGTATATGGATGAGAAGTAAAACCACCATATCCTCGTGGAGAATGATCGAGAAAGGGATCATGAAAATTCAAACAACCACAATGTTGTAAATCATTGATGATGTTTGAGATCATTTAATTTATTGCAAATGAATGTACTAGGACAAGATTTTGAGTTTGATGTTCTTTTCCCTATAGCTAAAGAATGATTTTACTTTTCAGATAAGAACAAAAATTATTTTTTCCATGTATTATGAATAATCTCATCCATTGGTTGATCATCGATATATTTTTAGTCCATCACATAAACCTATAAATAATTATTTCAAAATGAATTTTTATGCGTAAATCACTTTTAAGATTCACAAGATACATTAGTTATTCATTTACGCTTTAAATGTTTAGTGAAACAAAAATGATAGAATAATATATACAATAAATAAAACTTTAACCTCAAAAAATAATATCCAACGTTACAAACAATCCATTCCATGTTTTCAACTAGTCCCCAATACGACTATCCAAACCCTCAATTCAAAAATTTACAAGGAAGGTCACTAAATTTCAGGAATCAACTTAAAAAAAATTTCCTCATAAAACATAATGATTTTTTTACATACCAATTATACGAATACCTTGATCACCAATATTCCTTAATGAAACCATGCATTCTTCCAAACCAATAATGAAAAAGTACTATAGTAAAATACTATTTATCTAATGATTCTACTAAAAAAATATCATAACAAAATTTTTGAATACAAAAACAAAAATACATTAGCATTTCCACATCGACTATGGTATTTTCATAATCTTCAGCATGATTCGATTTCTTCATCAGATCTATATTTTCTGGATTCTAGGGACATTCATTTCGGTAGTTCATAATTTCATTACAATTGTTACATTGAATATTAGAAACCTTTTTTGTATCCTTGGAATCCGAAACATGATTTTCATTCTCTCCACAACTATAAAAAAATCCATTACTTTTAATCAAGTATAATGGTGAATATTTCTCCTATTAAGTGTGGGAAAATACTTCATTCCCTTCTTCCCATTATCCAAATTTTTCCCAAGTATCATGTGTTTCCCTCTGAAGCCACAGTACATGCAGTAACCTTTTCCTATGCCGTTATAACATTATACTATGTCCTCATATGAGAAGAATTATTATTAGTCTATTTCCCTTTGAAATACTGGATTAATACTATAAACTATTAGATCATTATTTCTCCTTAGACCACTTTTATTAGTGAGGATCAATTTCCTTCTTCTAGGAATAATTTTTAAATGAAAACACACACTATGTTAGATCATATCATAATGTATAATCCTAGAAAGTAGTAAAATACTTAAAAAATTGTAAATATTTCATTATCCTGTCACTTAATCATTAACATTGTTTCTTTGGAGGAATATTTAATTCAAAATCCTTCATAATGGTTTATAAGTAGATCATAATCGTTTCTTAAAATATCACCTGGGAGTGTCAACTAGGTGCTTAGAAAGGGCCATTTTCATGTAAATTGTTACGTCGAGTCCGGCCTGACCGACCTTGTTAGATATGTTACTATTTGGTACAATAATTCTAGAACCACATCCACTTGTTTTTTCTAGACATTTATGTTTTTATTGGAATACTCACATAATATCTCACTTACCAATATTCTAGGAGGTACTTCTGTACTTATTCTTGAGCCTATTTTTGGGTAATGGTCCCAAGTCCATGTTTTCTAAATATAGATTCTAGGTTGCTGTTAAACTTCCTTTGATAACAACTGTAATGACCCAGCCTAAAAATCATGGAGCTAGTACATTAAATTAGTACATTTTCATAGATACACGTGTCGAATCCCAAATGACCAATCAGTTTAGGATTCTTAGAAAATAGATTGCATACACGAACCTTATGTTATAATTTACAACATAAAATAAAACATGTATTATCCTTTATGAACACCATTAATCTCCTAGAATGACCATGCATGATAGTCATAATAGAGATCATGGCATACAAGGAAAATAAAACAAAATAATGGAGTTAGATCATATGATAAATAATGTTAAACATACTATGGAATCTATTATAATTAAATTATCATAATCCTTCAGGAAAAGATTATAACTAAAATACAATAAATTCAAACACAACCATGTGAATAATATGGAATGAATAATTTATTCCATATAAAATAATCACATGATCTTGAAAACATAACCATGGATATTCTACTAGTTTAATAATAACATTTAATATCAATAACTATTCCCATAACGAGTCAATTTATATTTCTAGACAACATAAACATATCTTCATGGATTCAGCCAAATCACCATACATAAACAGCTAAAATCCCAAACTAGTTTGTCTCATGAGATCTGCCGATGCATTAAGGGAAAATATCGGCCCTATCCTGTCACTTACTAAGTCCAATTAATTTATCATATTAAAAGAGTAAGATGTAACTAATATAAACATTCATATTAAAACAATAATGTAAAATGATAATTCATTAAACCTAAACCATGTATGGTATCAAAATAGAACATCCACATTAAAACATATCATGAACCCTTAAAAACAGTACGACATAGATTATCCTAAAAAATAATGTTTAGTTATGTATAAAATCTATCAGTGGTTGTTGAAATATGATAATAATCTGATAAAATCATGATGAAAAGCCACAAAATTATAAAATAAGCCATTTTGAAAAATATATTTTTGAATCAATGTTCCCCATTAAACAATGAATCATTTGAAAGAAATTGTACAATTAACATTTTAAAATATTCATTTCATTAAAAATAAATCCACACAAACCTTTTTTAATACTTCTAAATGATTGAGATAGATTTATAATTATGAACCATAGAAGATTTTAAATTAATTTTTTAGTTAATGCTTCCCTTATATAATACGTTAAAAATGATCCCTTAGAAAAATTTATTGTACATGTACAAGGATGATAAATATGTCTCCGAAAGTTATTAAATATAAAATAACACTTTTAATAATGAGAATTTAAAATTGAACTCTACCATAGGATTGATTTCCTCCATATGGGTATGAAAATAATGTTTAGTGGTTTTTAAAATGTTATATACTTATACAAGAATAATAAAAATATTTATGCTACCATATAAGAATCATTTATGACATTATATTTCTTGTTTATTATTAATCTGATGTTAAATCAACATTTTGGGTAATAATCTTGTCATGACCCACCTTCACCATGATGAGGAAAGAGACATAAAACTGTCATACCCTTCCTTCCTCATGTTGATGGAGAGACAATGACCCCTCATTCTTCTTTCAGTAGGTCCCAGAGTGGCGACTAGAACCAAGGGTATAGAAATGAAAAAAATTGAAGTATTTACCCTTTTTATTTAGTAGGATTGGTAGATAAGATAGTATATCCCAAACAACACCAATACTGGAAGTACATGTAAAACAAAAACAAACTATTCCCCTATGCATGTTTAAAAAGTAAATTCTACAAAAGTACAGGAAAACCCAAAAATAAAGTACCAATGAAAAGAAAAATGACAACAAAAAATGTCTCAATGTCCAAACTAGTACGGTCATGCATGATCCCTGATGTCCTTTGAGAAACCTAAAATAAGTTTATATAAGTAGGGGGAGTATACAGGTATACTCAGTATGGAAAACAAAAATCACTTGTGCACAAGTGGGTAGGCATTCTATTTCCCCATGAGAAAAAGGGATAACGAGATCACCTAGCGAGGAAACTATCCACCAAAACCTCACCAAGGCACACCCCCCCAAATAACTCAAGTCATGTAATGTAATAGTAATAACACATCGATGATTGGGTACCCCGCGCCACTTTCCCACTAGTTATTAAAGACATCTTACGCATCAAACCTCTCATGCCATTCTCACTATAGTCCCACTACCACACCTCGCCCGCACACACCTGGGCCATCACTACCACACACCTCGCCCGCAAACACCTGGGCTATCTCTACCACACATCCCGCTCGAAAACACTTGGGCCACAACAACTACATGTTCCCACGCCCGCAAACACCTACTCTAGAACAACTAATGCCACTCTTGAAGACACATGGGCCTCATCCCAAAGACACTTGGGAAACAACCTTTTCACACACACATGGGCCAACCCCCAAAACTACCCTGCTCGAAGAATCTTGGGCTATAACGGACCCCAAGCCATCCCAGCCTACCCGAAGGATCATGGGATACTCAATAAAGGGAGCGGAAAGTGGATAATAACCAGCCACTCATAGGAGTGTTGGGAAAACACCCTCCCCATGAAATGGGGGTGTTCATCACAAAGTTCTCAACATGGGTGGGGCCCGAATAAGAAACATAAGAACTACAAATATATATTTATAAGTAACAAGAAATCATCCCAACCTAGGGTTCCCCAATCCAGCCCAACACAAACACATAATTTCTACACATTCATAGGAAAAACCACAGCCACAACCATGTAAAAACTCACTCCAGGAAAACAATTCCCCATTGAAACCATTCTTGTTTTCATATTCAAGTGATTCCATTTAAGAAAATTCTACACTACTAGGAACCCTAAAGGCATAACCACAATCCAAGGAAAGGAAAAAAGCCAAAAAAAACTAAGCTTTCACACACGGTTCTCTTGTACTGTCACAAAAAAAAAAGATCTATTAGATCCCTCGAAGTATTAGAACAAATCCAAGCCTCAGGATATTGCCCCACATAGCCTCAGGTCCACAAACCAACAACTGCACCACAATAGAGGATCGCATCCCCACTCATGTCACTTCCCAAGCACCAGTCGTAAACAACACAATACCAAACGCAATAGAGTTTTCATATTTTAATGTTCCATTCATTTAGTTTCTTCTTTCGTTTGGTAAGCCGGGGTGATCACACAAGGATTATTATTTACTGGGAATCCATTTAAACACCTGAGTTTATGTGATTAACCATTTTCCATGTTACACCCATTCAATCATGTAAATATCTAGAAAAATAGTGTTTCATCAGTGCACAAGGAAGGACCACCAATGACCATTATTTTCCTTGGGCATATGCCCGTACAACTCAAAGCACAAAATCTAGGATAATGAATACAAGATAAATATTGATCACATCCCCTTCATTCTTAAAAAGTCCATTTATTATCTTTATTAATGATTGGTTTCATCCATACCCATAATAGAAATGGCATACCAACCCCTCATGATACACAGTAAAGAGAGAAAAAGGAAAAAACCATACCCGGATGATCAATGATCGATGTTTCTCTCCATGCGCCAAGAACTGAGGATGCACAACTTGTAAGAGAGGAACTTCGAGGACTCCGAGGGTGATCAAAAATGCTCCAGAATAGGTGCACCACTTGCCTCAGGAAAGGGGACTCCAAACTCACAAGGAAATAAAAGGAGACCAGCCAAGAAGAAGAAGAAGAAGGGATTCCCGTGCGATAAAAAGGTGAGATCCTGGAGTTACGGGATATTTAATTTTGAATGGATTTAAAGACGGATCATGGATTTACCATGCCATTGGGTGGTTACACATGATTTAATTAAATTTCATTTAATAATTCCCATTAGATAGGTGGTCATAAATGTTGTGCGTTAAACGGTCTTCTTTATACAATAGAAAATGCGCCATAGGGAACGTATGGGGGAAAGGGTGTGATACCGAGGAAAACCAACGTGTTTTGGTATGTTAAGGGTTTCCCAACATTGGGGGATTTTAGATACCATTTATGGGATTTTAAATGTCTTAGAAATTGTATTAAAACACTTTTATGTCAAAATATACGTTGCGGGGGACAAACTGGGAAAACACGAGAAACTGGAGAAAAGACAAAAATGAAAGACATTGTGCCACAATTACGGTGACATGGTCACAGTGCCACCATTTTAGTGTGTGACCATCATGGTACCACTGTGATTGGTGTCACCATATGGGTGCCACCATTTTAGTGGAGCCGTTTGGTGGAACCGTGTTTTGGCATAGTATTGGACCCGGAGGGTCCGAGCCGTTACATCATATAACTCTCAAAGTATTCTCGCCCATGAGAATTAAAACCATAACCCAAGAAAAGAGAGGGGTCTGAGCAACCACCTCAAAATATACCTCTCATGAGTAACCCTTATAGACATCTAGGGACACCTCTCCCTCAAGTAACCATATAAACATTCATAGGTCACATTGTCATGTCATATGGGTTAGGGAGTTCTTTATTCCATGTCATGATACTGTCCACATTGGGCAAAACTAACTTGCCTTCACGAGATTAACAGCATCCACTTTAATGTGTGTTGATTACAGATCTGGTCCTCCCCTTCCCATAGTTAGGATTCTTCACACACATTCAGAGAACAAGAAAACATCACATTCCATAGCTAACAAGGTTAAAGGCTTCATCACAAACAAGTACAATCAAAACATAACAAAACTCAAAACTGCTCTGGGTACTGGGTGTGCATATGTGCCTCCCGATCCCAGGTACTCTCTTCAAGGTCATTGTGCTTCCACATCACATGATCCAATGGGATGGTTTTTCCATGAAGCACACCTTCCTTTCGATCCACTATCTTCATACGACATTCTACAAACGTCATGTCAGCCTCAATATCTAGCTTTCCCTCGTGGAGGTCGTGTGAATTGACATGTACATAATTTCGGGGCTGAGACACATGGAAGACTTCATGCATTATCAGTAGCGGTGGTGGTAGTGCCATATGATAATCCACCTTGCCAACCCTCTGCTACACTTTAAATGGTATGAGGAACCTGGGAGAAAGCTTACTCCCCCTGCCGAACCTTAGTTTCCCACATTGAGGAGAAACCTTCAAGAACACATTGTACCCAACCTAGAACTCCAAGGGTCTCCTTATATTATCGAAATATGACTTCTGTCGTTAATGGGATGCCTCCATCCTATCCCGTATAAGCTGAACCTTCTCTGTCATGCTCTGCACCACTTCCAGGCCAAGAACACCTGCTTCCTCGACCTTTGTCCAGCACACGGGTGAGTGACATGGCCTCCCATACAAATATTCTAACAGAGACATGCTAATGGTATAGTGATAACTATTGTTGTATACAAACTCTACTAGGGGAAACAGTCGCACCCACGATCCCCCAAAGACTATACCACATGCCTGTAGCATATCCTCCATTGTCTGGATGGTGCACTCTGCCTGTCCATCTGTCTGGGGTTGGAAGCCAGTGCTAAGATGTACATGAGTGCCAAAAGCATGATGCAATCCCCTCCAGAATCGTGATGTATCCTGGGTATCGTGATCCGAGACTATGGACCTCAGAACCCCATGGAACCACACCACCTCATCAACATACCTTTGTGATAGGGCATCCACCGTACCCGACTCCTTGATCGCCAGGAAGGGACTTGATTTCGTCAGTCGATCCACCACAACCCAGATAACATCGAAACCCCCTTGAACTCTGGGTAGTCATGTGATGAATTTCATCAAGATTTCATCCCACATCCACTCGAGGAAATCTAAAGGTTGTAACAGAACTCCTGCGATGTGGTGTTCAACCTTCACCTGCTGAAACATTAGGCACATTTCTACGAACTCTTCCACTGCCTGCTTCACCCCAAGAAACCAAAAATGACCCCTCAATCACCGGTACTTCTTGGAAACTTCCAGGTTCTCCTCCAGGTGTGATTTTTGGAACACAAAAAGAACTCGCTCACAAATTCCAATAGGGAAAAATAACATTCTGTGAAACAGCATCCGATTATTCCCGTCTTCCGAACATCCTTTTGGAGCATTGCCCTGGCTAATGCGATTGTGCATCACATCAGCCTCTAAGTCCGCCCATTGAGACTCTACCACCTATTTCATCAGAGAAGATAGAATTTTCATCTGAAACAGATAAACACTACCACCATCCACCCTCACATCCAAGTGCAGGGAAGTCAACTCCTCTATCGTCGTCCAAGCATCGGTCGACTCTCCAAACAAATTCTTCTGTGACTTACTACACAAGGCATCAGTCACCACATTCCACTTCTAGGAGGTGCATGAAATATCAATGTCGTAGTCCTGAAATAACTCAATCCACCTTCGTCGTCGCAAGTTCAGGTCCCACTGGTAGAAGATATACTTCAAGCTCTTATGATCTTTGAAGACCACGAAGCTCTCCCCAACATGGTAATTCCACCACAACATTAGTGCAAACACGACTGCTGCAAGCTCCAAATCATGTGTGGAATATTTACGCTCATGGGGACATAACTTCCTAGAACTATAAGATATCACCCCTTGTTGTTGCATCAACACACACCCCATGCCTTTCCCTAAAGCACCAAAAAACACCTCATACGCCACCCCTTCTTCTGGCATCCTCAGAACTAGGGCACTAACCATCTTCCCCTTCAGATAACTGAAGGCTTCCTCACACTGCTCACAACACACGAAAGCCCGATCCTTCTTTTCCAAGGCTATCAAAGGTGATGAAACTCATGAGATGTTGGGCACGAACCTCTAGTAGTAACCTTCTAAACTATGGAAACTAAGAGAATCTGCCACGTTCTTGGGAGTTTCCCAAGAACAAACCACCTCAACCGTTTATAGGCCCACTGTTGTTAACTGTTCGGACACCATGTGTCTATGGAAGTTCACTTCTTGTGTCATGAACATGCGCTTGGACAATTTCCAATAGAGTTGGTGCTGTCAGAGGACCTCTAAAACCATTCTCATATTCTCAGCATGATCCTCCTCTGATCTTGAGAATATCAAGATGTCATCAATAAACACAACTACAAACCGGTCGAGATATTACTGGAAGACGAAGTTCATAAGCAACATGAAAATAGCTGTGCATTCGTAATGCAGAACGGTAAGAATACAAACTGAAAGTTCCCATATCTTCACCTGATGGAAGTCTTCGAGATGTCACCCTCCTTCACCCTCAACTGGTGATATCCTAACCACATATCAATATTGGAGATCCATACTTCCCCTTTTAACTGGAAGAAAAGGTCATATATCATTGGGAGAGGGTAACAGTTCTTGATCATTACCTGGTTCAATCTCTAGTAGTCTATGCACAGCCAGATCCCACCATCTGCCTTCTTTGAGAACAAGACTGGAGCACCCCATGGTGATGAAATTGGTCAAACAAAACCCTTCTTCATCAGATCTTCAATCTGAATCTACAAATCCTGCAACTCAAAAGGCTCCACCCAGTAGGGGGACATCGAAATCAGACGGGAACCAGGTTGTAAGTTTATCCTGATCTCAACATCACGTCGAGGGGGTAGATTCTTCACCTATTCATGGAAGACATCTACGAACTCACTGAATATCCCTAGGACTTCCACCATCTTTGTATCCACCGACTCCACTGACAGTTCATCTAACAAGGAAAGGAGGGGCTCCACTCACTAACTTCCATCCTGGTAACCTCGCTCGCCGATGAAAGTCACACATCGTCCACCCAAATCCAAAAACAAAATCCTTCCTTAGAAGCAATCAATAACGGAACATATAGAGAACATCCCGACAATGCCTAGGATTACATCGTATGGTTGTATCTGCAACAGTAGAAGATCCCCTATTGACTAATGTGGCCCTATCATTAGTCTACACCCTCGGAAAACATAAAACATGTTGGTCTGACCTCCTGCTGGGGTACTCAACACCAGGTGAACTGGATGTCTCTGAACGTCTAGACCCATTGCATGAGCTAGAATGGGTGTAATAAAGGACTGTGAAGCTCTTGTATTTAACAAGGCATAGACAAGAGTAATAAACAATATTATCATACATCAAATGTCTTTTGGCCCTTCTGGAACCGCTACCTCTACACCGTGTAACTGCCCACGCCCATCTCCTCTTCCCCTTAGCTGTTGGCCGCCTCCCCGACCGCACCCTGGTCAAGGTCCCTAAGAAGCGCCCTGAGATCAGCTTCCTTCTTCAGTGTCTACCATAGGAGGAGCATGAGTTCGATGTCCCTGTTGCTACTGAGGTGGGTTCTACACCAGCCCACCCCCATTGTACTACCCTCGGTCTAGGCACTGGTTCCGATGGTGCCCACAGCTGCCACAAATGAAGCATCATGGTCTTCGGCGGGAAAGGAAAGGGAGAGGACCGAGCGATTGAAACTGAAACTACTGGGTCTTGCTCCATACTGGTCGAAACCTAGAGGGCCATGATGCTGGAGGCCTACTCATGACGACCCTCCCCATTGATGAGACCAACTGGATTCCCTCTCACGGAACACCACCAAGTGTTTGCATCATTTCTACCACTTCTACATTAATATAGACCTCCATATACATTGGTAAGGTTAAGGGAGTAACATTATACTGATGAGAAGTTCAAAGTTCCTCCTCCAAACATCTCTCCTGAGACTCCTCACCCAGAAAGAGGTCCGGAGCAAAGTAAAGGATATCCTTGAACTTGACCCCCAACTCTCTCACTAACATGCCCCATGCTGGTGGGAGAGCATCTCCTACCTCTTCTCAGCCTACATGTTGAAAGAGAGGAATTCTGCCCCGAACTCTTTCTCTAAGTCAACACACATAACCTCAGCCTCCCTCTTCTCCATGATGTAGAGAATCCACCGCTGACGCACTACTCCCCGCATCTGGATTAAAACTAGAGGAACCCAGTACTTCGTCAAAGACCGAATCAAGATGAAAGCTATCACCATCTCTTCTATCCATCTATCTCTCTCCAGGTCCAAGGTGATTACCTCGTACTTCGTAAGGGTCTATCGCTGAAAGGAATGAAGTGTCCTCTGCCATTGATTGTTCTCCTCCCCTCGGTTAGTCCTGTTTCGATCATCCTAGTCAACCTCCAGTGCCTTGATCACCCACACTACTTGTGGTTGTCGTCCAGGTTCCATAGATGCACGGTAAACAAGGAATTACTAAGACTAAGTAGTCTAGCAGACTGATTTTTAAATTTTATTAGACTTCTTATCCCTTTTAAATCCCAAAAATTCCGAAGAAACACAAGAACATAATTCATTATGCTGCATGTACCATTCCTAGTGTCTCTACCCTATAATCAGTGTAGCCTCACTTGGTCGTTCAGTAGGTTCAAAGTCCTTGCATTGGATCACAAGGGGCACTAAATTCCCATTTCCTAGATGGTCTTCCCAAACCTATTTCACGAACAAAGATTTCATAGAACTTTTTCCCTACCATTCCATACAATCCTAAATGTTCCAACCTTTGAACTCCATCCTATCTCTCAACCACACTACCTCTGATATCATTCTGTCACAACCCACCTTCACCATGATTAGGAAAGGGACAATGAACATCTAGGCCCTTACTTACTCAAGTTGAAGTAGAGATAACGACCCCCAAGACCCACCTTCAATAGGTCCCAGAGTCGCGACTAGCACCAAGGGTATAGAATCACACAAAATGGAAGGCATTACCTTTTTTATTTAGTAGGATCAGGAGATAAAATAGTATATCCCAAACAAAACCAATATTGGAAGTACAAGTAAAGCCAAAACAAACCATTCCCAAATTCATCTTCCAAAATTGAATTCTACAAAAGTACAAGAGAACCCTAAAATAAAGTACCAAATAAAAGAAAAATAGCAACAACAATTTCCCCAATGTCTGAACTAGTATGTTCCTGCACGATCCCTGATGTACTCCTAGAACCTAATATCCATTTATATACATAGGGTGAGTATACAGGTACACTCAGTAGGGAAAACCAAAATCTCTCGTGCCCATGTGTGGAGGCATTCTAATGGCCCGTGAGAACAAGAGATAACCAGAGAACCTAACAAGGAAACTATCCACCCAAACCTCATCAAAGAAGACTCCCCAAATAATAGAAGTCAAGTAATATAATAGTAATAACACGTGATGTTTGGGTACCCCACACAACTTTCCCACTGGTTATTGAATACATCTTATGCATCAGACCTCTCCCTCCATTCTCACTATAGCCCCACTGCCACACACCGCCCGCACACACATGGTGCATCACTACCACACATCCTCCACGATAACACCTCGGCTATCACTACCACAAATCCTACCTAAAAAATCATAAATAGCAGTTCTTATAATTAATTTTACATGATTTTTCCAACCATACAATGCAACCATATTATAGACCACTTGTTTTTTTTGAGGATATCATGGTTTGAAAATTTATTAAAAAATCATATATCGAGCCAGTGAAACCTTATAAGATTTTATGTTTATGGAATTTCTTATTCTACTAATTGTTGATTATGATTCATTCATCTATCAATCACATGATTCTATGATATAGATCCTTATGTGACTCCCCTTACCTTACTCTATGGATTTCACAGGTTCATCATTGATTTTTGGTGGGTTTCTCTATGTGAGGTTCTCCTTCTTCTTTCATTCTCTTTTTGTTTTCTGCATGCTTCTTCTTTTCACACATGGGTCCAATTTTGATGATCCCTTGGTTGTTGTTTTTATAAATATTATTTTTATTTTATAGTATGATTAAAATTAATTTCATCCACTACATTCCATATTAAATGGGATCATATTATCCACACCCATTTTGAGGTCGTTTTTATCTATTCAAGAGAATATAAATTTAAAAAGAGGATTTCTAGTAATATTTATCATAGTTTTATAACATTTAATTACCTTAATTAAGTATGATTAATAATTTTTATTTAAAAATTTATTTTTTATTGTATTTCATGGATAATTCAATATTTATCATTTTTATTTATTGTTTATGTGTGTTTTAATAGTTTAAACATTATTACTGTTAAATTATATTCATGACTTGAACTATAAAAATATTTTATAACCAATTATGGGTTATATATTTATAAACTATTATATAGTGTCCTAAAATAAAATAATATTATTTTTGAAATTAATATGATTTTTATATATGTTAATAAATTGATATATACCATGGGTGTTTATGTTATTTTATTAAAGTGGGATTCTATATTTGGATTAAAATTTGTTGTGCTTCTTTATAAGGGGTACTAAATTTTTCTTCTTGTGATTTAGGTCCTTTTCAATTAAAATTCATCTATTTTATTCATTTACCCATGATTGGTTTTTAAAATTTATTTCATGATTTGGTCATTTGAAAGAGGTATCGAGGCCCGTTTGGAACATTATGAACGTTTTTTAGTAAAAATATGGTGAATTACATGTCTATATTTTCTAAATTTTATTTTATATATTTGACTTAATATTTATTTATTCACCACCACTTTGATTGTCATGGGATCCCTAATACATGTGTAGGAGAACATAGAATGAAGGAGTCCCAATTCAATAATTCAATTAGTCCTGATAAATAATTGTTTTTTTTATATGGTACCACTATTCGATGGTTATGTTGTAAAATTTACCCCTTTAATGGATTTTATTTCACTATCGTCTGATGTAATTTGACTAGTTAGTATTATATTTCATTTCCCTTGGGGATCTCCCATGAAATTATGGATAATTAATTCTTTAATTGTGTTGTATCATTTTATTATTGATTAGTTATCCCCAACTATTAATATTCCATTTTTTACATTGAGTGCATTTTTATTTATAAATCACTAAAATTTTATATTACTCCATTATTTAATATTAATTATTATTATTATTTATTATATTTCATATATTTAGTTCACTAATGATATTAGAATTTGGATATCATGTTATGGATTGATTTAATGTAAATTCATAGAAACATTTAATTATATAATGTATCTATACTTCCCAATGGTTAAAATGTGTTCTTTTTATCATTACGAATGGAGTTGAGATAAATCATTCCTAATATGTTTTTATCCATTTCAAATATGGAATTTTAATTTCAATACACTGTATTTAAAAATCCTATTACATTCTTTTATTTCATAAAAATTACAACATGATTTAAAATTTCACAAAATAAATTCCAAACTCACTTAACATGCATTTAATTTTAAATATAATGAATGTGGACTAGAGGGAATACCTATGATGAAATTTGGGATCATAAATATATATTAATTCATGTTATACAAATATTTTAGAGGTGTTATATGATAAAATCTCTTTCAGGATATAAGATCCATGGTTTGGTTTTTTGTGGAGAAAGGATGGTGACCATGGCTCACACAATCATTATGTTTTCTATTCATAGATTATGTTTTGTTTATTTGGTATCTTTTGTCTATTAACCCTTTCATATTTCTTGTATCTTGATAATTTATTATTGATTTTTATCCTATTTTTTTTACTTTATTTAGATTTTTTTTGGTTATGAATGGTTTCTCATGTCCTTTAATTTTTAATATTTTTTTATATATACATTTGAAATATTTTTAGTTCATGTTGGAATCCCATATAGATTATATTGTTCATTTAATTTTTATCATTTAGATAAATTAGTTCTAAATATGATTTTTTTTATTCCTAGAAACTAGTTTCAGGACTTTTGGTATTATGAATTATATTTATTATTTATAATGGATTTATTCAGGTTCCTTGGATAGGTGGATACTCTCTTGGATAATGACATATTACCCCTTTTAAAAAGCATTAATCATATGGGGATGGTTTCTTATCATCTTGATCTTTAACTAAAAAACATACTTTGTCGTGATATGTTCAATATAACATTGTATTAAAGTATATTCTTATCCCTAAAAATGAATTGGACGTAGAAGTTATATATTTAGAACACGATCTCACTTATGATGAATAACTGGTAGAAATATTTGGTTGTAATGAAAAAGTTATTCAAAATAAGGCCACTCTCATGGTTAATATTTTATAGAGAAAAAATATTTTTGAGGAAGGTACATTGAAACTCAAAGATGTGGTGAGGTATAATTTCCCACATCTTTTTTATCATGGTGACATTAATTTAATGTTTGAAATTAATTTACATGGATTAAAATATAACACCATGAGAATGTTGTTTTTATTCCCTATTAATTTTTTTTTAATATCTTGTTTCAAGGAAAATACTTAAAAAAATGAACCATAATATATTTTTTGGATGTAAAATCTTATAGAAAATGATAAAAATTATTACATTATGAAAATATAATAAGAACATCATAATAAAAATTTGATGTGGAATAAAAAATTATGTAAATAAAAATACATTGAAAATGCATTCCTTATGACAATTTTTTTAAATGGTCATACTACAAATAGAAAAATTAGAATTAAGGGAATAAATTAACAATATAATAGACCTTTTTAAGATATATTATTAAATAGGATAGATTTATTATTATAAATATATCTAAGAATATATATATAGGAATTCAAAATTTTCATTGGTCAAATAATCAGTAGACATATCGTCATAGTATATTTAGTCATTCAATATATGGACTTGTTATATTGATAACAAATAGGTAAATTGATGTGTTTTAATTATCATTATATGAATAAAGGTAATATAATTCCAAAATTATAAATAATTATACAATGATATAATTTTTTTGTTAATGTATTTTGTTATAAATATTTTTTTTCGTTGTCACATAATATTCTTAATATTCTAATTTTCAAAAACAAGAATTTAAGGTTTAAATCAAATCCAACTAATGGATACAATAATAATGAATTGATGAAATTTAATATCAAAAAGATAATAAACACTATGATGTGATTAAAATAATTTACATTAAAATAAATTACATTATAATGATTTTTTTATTATTTATTTAGTTTTTAAAATTAATAATGTAATCATATCACTATTGAGGAATGATTTTAATCAAATTAATTATATATATATATATATTATAATTCATCAAATGACTATATATTGATAATTAATAAAAATAAATCTATTTTTGGGATTAAAAATATATTTTCAAAAAAAATAATTTTATGTGTAATACATTTAGTATTTTTAAATAATTTTATATAACTTTAAGAAATTTCACCAAATAAAATGGATTTCAAATTTTTAAGTATATTTTTTAAATTTTTTTACATGATCAATTTTATTTTTTGGTATAAAAACATGTTTCCAATTTAAATATAGTGTTTACTATAGTAAAGGTAAAATGGGGAAAATATTATAAACTATATATATTGAATTAAAATATCTTTAAAATTTATATAAAATAAATTTAAGAGTAAATTTTTAACAACTTATCATCCATATATTATTAATTCACCACATGATTCCATTTTAATTTTAAAAATGAATACCATAAACATTAATGTATTGGTATTTTCAAATATTCTACTCAAAACATTACTATAAAAGACGCATCTCCAATCCCACTGAACCCATTCATTTAATTTTTTATATATTTAAGTCATAACCAATTTCCATCTCAAAAGTCTCTTATAAATTTCGTTACTTATAATACCATATATTGCCATAAATAACTCATTTTTAAGGAACATGTTTTAATAATGATGGAAATCATTAATGTAAGTATATATTTTTTAATAATAAATTTAAGATTACTTATCATCTAAAAATTAAATAAATATAATTATACACTATAATTTTGTTCTATTGCAAAAACTTTACATTTCTAAAAAATATATTATTATTATATAACCCTAAAAATAATCACTCTTCAGTGTATCATGTTATTATTTTTATCAATTCCATGACCTCGAGGAACACTGTTTATCAACTTCAACATTTTCATCATGAATAAGAATAAATAAATATAATATTAATATATAATATTAAGAATAAATTTATCTTATGAATATTTGTAACATACTTTTACCTTAATTCATGAATTTTTCCTCCCAAATTCCACTTCCCTCTAGTTTGGGTTCTTTTGGTGACTCCCGAGGAAGGTGATCCCTTACTAGGGAAAAATAACATAGGGTTTGGGGATGTTTGTTTTTTTGGAATTAATATATTCCAAGTGTAAATTTTAAAAATTAATAAGATGATGCCCATAGTGGTCTTGGTTTACTATTGAATTCTTAAATTATTTTTTCAAAACAAACCCACTGAGTGGTTTCACTTCATTAATGAGTTACACAACTGGAATATATTACCAGGAGGATTCCGTGAACTAGTTTAGAGCATTAAATTTTTAATTTTTTATAAGACTAGTTCATGTTGTGAAATTTTGTTCCTTATTTTTTTAGCTGGGGTGTTTTTTCTCATACATGGATTTCATGGATTTCACAGTGGAAACATGGGATTCACATCATGAAAAGATTCTGTATCTGATGTTATTATACAGTACAAGTAATATTATATATTCAATCAATCTAATGTTGTTCCCTCTAGAAGTAGAATATCTCCAAATATATTTTCTGGGTATACACTCTTTTTTGATAAATTCAATTCGTAATTGATAGTTTTATGGTTGCACAATGCCTCTCAATGAAATTTATCATTCAACATCTTCATTTTTTGTCATAATATTGGTATTTCCATTTGTTTTCATATATGATGGTTTTTTGGTGTTGAATGTTCTTTATACATTCTAGATCCGTTGTGAGATATTCCTATAGATTATGATCTTTATATTGATTATTGTGTTACATGTGTTATTATTTAGGTAGCTATTATTTTATCTTATCCACCAACCATTTTTAGTCATGTAAATAATGTATGTATTTATTATAGTTTCTATATTTTATTCAAAACATTAATCAATATTGGCGGATCCCATTGCAGGTGTATGAAACATGAGTTTGAGGTAATTCAGATCTGTTTCCAACCTATGTTGGATGAGATTTCTTTACCTGGTTTATAAATAATATTTCAAATGAATTTACATATTTGAAATTCATGTATACAAATGCCTATGAAGGAATTATGGTTTTCCACTTATTTTGGTAAAGAAATATTATTTTAAAAAATTTATAAAATTGATTAATGAAATGGTTTTCATTAAATGGTTTTGGTGAAATATTGTTGAAAATTTAGCACATGGGATGACATGGGAACATTGGTTCAAGGTCTAATAATTGTCCTTATCTACTTATACAACTGGGGGCTTCAAACCATATATGTTCCTCTTCTCCCTGGGCACATTGTTCAATGGAGTTGTTAGATCTATTGGGAGGTTCAATTATTGGGGTTTTGTTATGATATCTAGTTTAAATTCATATATATAGATTCATGGTGCATTTTATTGTATGACATCCAGACATTTTATAACATAACTGATCATTACATTTTACAAAATTGAGGATCTTTAAGGATTAGTGTCTTGGAAAACAAGAACTTAATACATGACAACATAAAAAATTCTTATTAAACACTTGAAAGGCTTATTCATTTTTTCATCCTAATTTCATTACATCATCTCATAACCTGGGAGGATACATCAAAGTAATGGGATAGAAGAAGGCCCAGTAAGGGAAACATGGGAAACATTTTACATGTGAACTTGAGATACATCAATAATGTCATGATTAATAACATTAAGTCTTGAGAAAGATATCATGAGGCATATCATAATTAAACGAACTTGAAACATAACTTGAAGATTTGGCTACAAAATGCAACATAGACAATCATATCTATTTCACCAAGGTCCATCCCCAAGGTTTCATTAATAATTTTCCAAGCTAATTGACCAAGTTATCGTTAAAATGGTCATCTCTAGAGATTAAGTCTTTACCCAATGTATTGGAGCTCTGTCAGGGTGCACCATTAATTTTCATTTATGATCATGTTATCCATATATATCATCATCAAACATTTCACAAATAACTCATATATCATAAAATAAATGGTTTTCATTTCATAATTATAACGTTTTAAAAAATTCTTTAATGACATGTTCTTCTTGACACTTTAATGCCACAGAAAAGGAAAGTGGGTCTCATGTATGTAAATAACATAATTTAAAATAATTGTTTTTGATATATATGTAAATAAACCTATAGAATTAGGATCTTTGAGTATCCACTTAATAAAATAAAAGAATTTTATAAAAAGGGAGAGTCATTTTGAGATGAAAATTCTAGAGCATAACGGCTGTGTTATAGGGTTTTAGAAAATATTTAAAAGAGAGGGGACATGGGTCATCCATTCATAAATGATCCCTAAAACAGTACAGAGATAGAATATAATGGATATAAGAACATGGTAAGGAAATTTTAAATACATACCATATGAAATGAAAAACATTGAAGGAGGACAAAAATATAATTTATCTTCTGAAAATTTGGAAGCCTAACGGCATCACTTAAAAAATCAAAAAATGAATTGATGAGATCAAATAGGGTCTCTCATTTTTGGAAAAAAAAATATCAGTAAGATATATATAGGGATAATACCCAAAAATAATAAAAGTAACTTGAAAGACTTGACATGAAAATAGAACTTGAAAATGAGAAGGGTGAAATAATCCCTAAAAAATTCGGCAGCCTAACGGCATCACATAAACATCTATAAAATGAATTTTTGAGAGAAATAGGGAGTCTATAAATATGTGAACATTAAAATTATAGTAGGATTAATATTAAATAACACCCCCAACATACGATCATGTATCATAAAAGAAATGACATAAAAGAGAGTACTTGGAAAGAAAGAGAGAGATTTTATCCCTTACCTAAAAATGTAACTCTTAAAACTCGAAGGATGGGACCTTGGGGAGCATGATGGCACCTAGGGAGGACTCCTTGGGAGGCAAGAAGACCATAACATCGTTTAGGAGGATTTTGGAAAGGAAAAGATGAGATAATGACATGGTATTTATAGGGGAAGTGAGGGGACAAGGCATTAATGGCCAAGGGACACTCATTGATGGTATTGGAAAAACAAGTGGTATTTCCTCATGGTATTGGCCACTTGGGACACCTAATACTTATCTTACTATTCATAAGTCTAACATCCCTTAACATATCTCATGACATCATCAGGATGCAGTTGTGATGTCATTAAACATACACAAACCCTAAAACTGTATTTTTACTATTCACTGAAAATTCAACTTTTTTAGAAAACTCCCAAAAATTTACCTTAACATAAAATCAAACCTTCAAAATCAGAAATAAACTCCATTTTATACGAATAATTTTCTAAATATTTTTAATTTAATTTTTAAATAAAAACACTATTCACCCAAAATTCATTTTTTCAGAAAAATCCCAAAAAATTACATTAACCTAATATAAATGTTCTGAATTCAATAATAAAGTCCATTTTATAAAAATATTTTTCTATATATTCTTTATTTAATTTTTAATTAAAAAACACTATTTGCCCGAAAAAACTAACACTTGACTAATAAATTCTGAAACAGTTATTTACCCATTTTATTGAATCACATTACTTAATCAAGGTGCCTATATTATATTAATACTTTCATTAAGTGAGAATACTAAACCATTTGGTCACATTACTAATCCTATGAATAAAATGACTATTAATAAATTACTATTCACCAAAATTATGGTGATCTTATTAGACTCCAAATTTCTTACTGAACACATATGCAAGAAGACCATTTTTTTAAAATCATTACAAATCATTAATTATTTAAGGTTAACAAAAATATTTTAAAATACCCCTTTTTTCAAATTTAGCAATAATATACATCCTACATTTATCCGGACATTTGAAAATTTTCAAACTTCTCCATAAGAAGAAAACAAAATTTTATTTATCTAAAAGGGTTACACAAAATAGTGAATGTATTCCAAAATAATATTCATCTTTTAATCCCCTAATCATCTTTTTTTTCAAAAAGAACATCTTCATAACATCTACATGTAATACATAACAATATATGTTTTCTTTAATGATATAAAATCATCTTAGGTAGTGACTCGATGTTCTTAGAAAACATTAAAGCTATGCTCATAGAGCAGGAACAAAAATACTACATGACATAGACAATTATTGCGAAGAAGTTACATGTACTTCAATCATCATGATCCATTTTAGCATAGGACATTCATTGTTACCAAGTCTTTGAATATTTTTTATTCTTATCATGTTTCTCATCCCTTCCAAGAGAGCATTTCCTGGGATAATTTCCAACTTCTCCACATTTACGAAAATGAAAATTAAAGTGTACATTAGATCGAACATTATCTCTATTCATCAAAATATCCATTTTTTAAAATAAATTGGCTACTTTATGCCCTATCACCACACACATAAAACATATCTCGGTTCCTTTGTGACATTCTCCATGGTGCCTCTTTCCACACTTTTTTCATAGAGGAAATTGGTTATTCTGTCCCTTATCAACATTATCAGATGAACATCCGTGAGACTTCGTCTTATTCTTTCTTGATGAATTTGGGAATTCAACTATGTACCAATTATTAATTGTTATTTTTGATAGCTAGTTTGTCATAATCACAATATGTTGAACTTGATCACTCGTCATCTCTATCATATTTATAGGAAAATTGTCACATTTCCTATCACATTGGGTGTTGGGACATGTTATTCTATTTCCTGTCATTAACTACGAAAATAAAGTATAATTACAGGGCTTAAATACTTATCAAATAATCATGAAAAGGAAACAAAAATCATATAAGGGTAAACTTATAGATGAAAAGTATACCCTAACTTTTGATCCCCTAGGTTCATATCTAAGTTATCCATGATCATATATTCTTATGTAAATTTTTATTTTATTTTATCTTTGTTCCTTTAATAATGGTTCATACAAAGATTAGGAATTTACCAAAGCATATCCCCTAGGAGTGTCAAACCAAGAGTAAAGCAAGGCCCATTGTCGTGCACCAGGTTACACCAGGTCGAGCCCGAAACACATTGTTAGAGTTTTCACTCCTAGGTACATCTGTTCCAGAGCCAGCTCTATATGTTCATATCTAGATAGGGATTTATTTGTTTGGAAACCACTTACACAATACTTTACCAAAATACCAGGATGTTTTCCTATATTTAAACAGTTATATAGGGTTCTTCCTAAAGTTTTTATATCCTAATTTCCACAAATAACTAAACCATACTTTCATACAAGCTATGACATCCCACCTTTTTATAACATAACTTTTCGTTACATTTTACAAAACCGAGGATCTTTAAGGATTACTGTCTTGGAAACCAGGAACTTAATACATGACAAAATAACACCTTATTCTTAAACCCTTGAAAGGATTATTCATTTGTTCAACCTAAGTTCATTATAGAATCTCATAACACGGGATCATAAATCAAAGGAAATGGTGAGTAGAAGGCCCAATACGGGAAATAGGGGAAACATTTTACATGTGAACTTGAGATACATCAATAAAGTCATGATAAATAACATTAAGGCATGAGAAAGTGATCATGAGGCATATCATAATGAAAAGAAATTTAAACATAACTTGAAGATGTGGGTACAACATTTAACATAGATAATAATTTACGTTTCACCATGGTCCATCCCCAAAGTGTCCTTAGAAAATTACCAAGGTTATTCACCAAGAAATCGTTAAAATGGTCTTCTCTAGAGATTAAGTCTTTACCCAATGCGTTGGAGCGCTATCAGGGAGAACCAATAATTTGTATTTATTATCATGTGAGCCCAATATATAACCATCAAAAATTTCATAAATAACCCATATAGAATAAAAGAAATGGGTTTCATTTAATAATCATATCGTTTTAAAAACTGCTTTAAAGACATGATCTTCTTGTCACTTTAAACACATGAAAAAGAAAAGCAGGACTCATGTATGTAAATCCAACAATCTAAAATAATATTTTTGATATATGTGTGAATAACCCTATATAAGAATGATCTTTGAGTATCTACATAATAAAATAAAATAATTTGAGAAAAAGGGAGAGACATTTTGAGATGAAAATTCTACAGCATAACGGCAATGTTATAGGGTTACAGAAAATATTAAAAAGAGAGGGGACATGGGTCACCCACTCATAAATGATCCATAAATTTGTATAGGGACAGAATATAAAGGATATAAGAACATGGTAATGATATTTGAAATACATACCATATTAAGTGAAAAACATGGAAGGAATACAAAAATAAGATTTATCTTATTAAAATTTGGCAGCCTAACGGCATCACATAAAACATCAAAAAATTAATTGATGAGATCAAATAGGATATATCATAATATGAACATAAAATATCAGTATTATAGATATAGAGATCATACCACATCATAATAAATGGAACTTGAAATACTTGACATGAAAATAGAACTTGAAAATGAGAAAGGTAAAAGAATCCCTTAAAAATTCGGAAGCCTAACGACGCCACTTAAATATCCATAAAATGAATTGATGAGAGAAATAGGGGTTCTCTCATCATAATATAATGAAAAAGACAGTAGGATAAATAGAAAAAACACCCACAACATAAGAACATGGAGAATAAAAGAAATGACATAAAAGAGAGTACTTGGAACGAAAGAGAGAGGTAAGATCCCTTACCTTAAAACGTAACTCTTAAAACTCGAAGGTTGGTACCTTGAGGGGATTGAGGGAACCTTGTGAGGACTCTTTGGTAGGTAAGGATACCATAACTTCTTTGAGGAGGATTTTTTAATACAAATGATGAGTGAATGGCTTAGTATTTATAGGGGAAGTGAGGGGACAAGGCATTAATGGCCAAGGGACCCCTCATTGGTGGTATTGGAAATACAAGTGGTATTTCCACCTGGTATTGTCCACATGAGACACCTAATACCTTATATTACTATTAATAAGTCGACCATCCATTAAAATATCTCATGACATCATCATGACGTAGTGATGATGTCATTAACCATACCGAAACCCTAAAACTGTATTTTTACTATTCACTGAAAATTCAACTTTTTTAGAAAACTCCCAAAAATTTACCATTACAAAATATCAATGCTCCAAATTCAAAAATAAACTCTATTTTATAAAAATAATATTATAAATATTTTTAATTTAATTTTTAAATAAAAAAACTATTCACCGAAAATTCGATTTTTAGAAAAATCCCCAAAAATTTCCTTCACATAATATCGATGTTCTGAATTCAAAAATAAATTGCATTTTATAAAAATAATTTTCTAAATAATTTTAATTTATTTTTTAATTAAAAAAACTATTCGCCTGAAAAAACTAATACTTGACTAATAATTTCTGAAACAGTTATTTACCCATTTTATTGAATCACATTACTTAATCAAGGTGCCTATATTATGTTAATACATTCTTTAAGTGATATTACTAATCCATTTGGACACATTACAAATCCTATGTGTAAAATAACTATTCATAAATTACAATTCACCAAAAATTATTTTGATCATATTAGTCTCCAAATTTCTTACTGAACACATTTGTAGAAGTCCATTTTCTGAAAATCATTACACATCATTATTTATTTAAGGTTTACAAAAAATATTTTAAAATATCCTTTTTTTTCAAATTCAACAATAATATACATCCTATATTTATATGGACATTTTAAAATTTACCAACATCTCCAATAAGAAGAAAACACAATTTTATTTATCTCAAAGGATTACTCAAAGCATTTACGGTCTCCTTATATATCCCCTTACAACCCCAGCATAATACCTAAGTGTATGGTGTGCTAAGGTGAGAGAATCCGAGGGTGGCTCTTCCAACATTGCATGAGTAGTAATTTCTATCAACTTTAGCTTCTCACAAATTGGATTCTATTCTAGCTTCACACGATGAAGTTCAGCTTGGGTTTGGTCCAGAGAAAAGCCCAGCGGTGCTACCTCCTTCCCATGTTCTGTTAGATGGGCTTCGATCGGCCTAAGACTACTGGATGAGGCCATTAAATCATCATTCTATATTAATTAACCAAGCCATCTTGTATTTAGAGACAAAAAACATAACATTTTGTTTCCAGTTGTCATATTGACCAATGGTCATATAACAGTCGAAACCCAACAGTCTCATTATAATTTTACTCATTTTATCAAATGAAATAGTTTTGATGAGTAGAAAATAAAATTGTGTTATTTCAATGATATCACATAGTGTTGCTCTTTTGGTTTTAGTTTTCGATTATTTTTGAACACTACAATATAGATTATTTAGATACATTTGAATTTTATCTCTTCTGGGTATTTCATTTTTTAGGTGACACATATTTATGGGTTTACTCATCCACCATTTCATTTTACCATTAATATATATATGTAATCATTGCATCATCATGATTGGTAAAATCACCGCTTGTTGTTTTTGGTGACTAGGTTCTCGTCGTCATCCCATGGGGATCGGTAATTCCAATCATTTATGTGATGGATTGGGATGGGTTCCTTATTAAGAGGTTATATGGGTTGGGTTTTTCATAGTTTAGAATTATAGTATAGGTATGTGCTCTATTTTGGGAAGTTAGTGGTCTGGAGATAGATTTTTTGTTTCAATAGATATTGGTTTGGGTGAGTGCATATCCTTCTATATACATTAAGAGACTCAAGTTACTATGTGATGTTAGGATGTGTGTATCCTTTCTTGTGATCATGATTTTAATCTTAGTTTTTTCTTATGGGGTTTTAATCTCAAAATTTTATTATCTTATTGTATGATAATATATTATCTTACTGTTTGTAGTGGTATGCCTTAGAGTCATATTCCACTGGTTACTCGGGAGGGTGTACTTGATCATCCTTCAGGTAATATGCCTTTAGGTCTGAATCTACTGTAGAATATCATGTGGGAATTTTTTTGCTATCATCCAACTTGTACTCCTGAATGTATTTTTTAAGATATAAACATGGTTTATAGGATAAATGGATTAATTATAAGAGTTCATATGTGATATTCCACTATCCATTAAGAGTAGAGATAGACCACATTATGAAAAGGATTAGTTGTAAATGATCATTTAGATAACTTAATTCGAAGAAATCACTAATAATATCGTGGTGATGTGTATGGAATTCAGACAATAGGATCCTAGAATGATATGGTTGGATTCCATGTTACATGAGGATTGACATGTTTCTTGGATTGGATAGATTTTATGAATTGATTATTTTAGATGATTTTTTTGGATTTTATGATGATGGAGAAGTCTATGGAGATCATATCTATATATATAAGGGAGAGTATTCAGTTTTGGATTCAACCAATTGGTTCCTGGAGATAATTTATTACACTTCAAAGGCTATAAAGAATTAATAGATGAAGTCTCAAAAAAACCTCATGGGATTGAGATTATAAATCTTATTTCATTTATTTATGAAAAATTATTGTATATATGAATAGATAGTAGAAAGGACAATTTTTCTAGAAATGGAAACAAAAATAATTAATTTTTATTATTACTCTTCTATTTCATCTATTGGGAGCAAAAGTGGCACACATGAGTGGAAGATAAAGTGGCATGATAATTACTGGATTGGTGGCGATGGTTCTCCATAATGATCCCCCAATAAATATTCAAATATAGTCTATTATTAAAACTAGACATTAATTTACATTCTAAATGTCGATCACACACTAAATTCGTTATCCTCATCTGTTATTATTGGTAATAATTGTGGATGATAACATCATCTACAACATTTATTATTAGGCTATATCTACTCCACAATATTATCATGTAATGTAAAATTCAAGGGATATTATGGCGCAATATGATTCGTAAAATCCTACAAGGATAATCCAATATTCCTAAGGAGTTAAGAAACATCATTCAGTGGATGAGTTTATGTAATAGGTAGATTTGAGTCCTTGGTTAGTTAGAGTTATAATCATTACTGAAACATCAGTAAAAATAGATTTATTTGATATATTTCCATCCCACTAGTTTTTATTTGGATATTTTGAGATATGAATACTCCTCCAATGTATATCATGTATTTTTTTTTGCAATTGGAGACTCATATTGGGAAAATTATGGAGTATTTTTTTGGGACATTCTTATAATCCATCGATAGTTCACGCGGAGATAGTCTAGGATTTCCTATATATCAATCATGATATATTAGATGTTATCATCGGGCTGGATTGGGTTTTTTATCTTTGTTAGTATATTGAGTGTTATCATTATTGTTATTTGTTATTTTTCTACCAATGGGTTATCTCTCGTGTTCAAGGGAGTCTGGGATCAGGTTTTTTGTCTTGTATGACCATACCTCCCAATAAATTGGGTTTTCTTTCTATTCTATTAGTTGATATTGATGAATTTTCTTATATTGAGGCTATTATAAATATTATTTAAACATTTCCAATGGTTTTCCTAAAGTATATCTCCTGAATTCATCTATATAGTGTGGTAGTGAAAATAGATGATCTGGTTCTTGGTTATGAAACAAATTCAAATGACCTCTTATTGTATGGTGTTTGTAGTGTTGAGATATATCCCCTTTTAGTTGGATGATCTGATGGGGAATGTTTTTGTTCACTAAAATGTTTCTCCATGGGATTCCTTTTTAATGATTTCCAAGAAGGAAAATAGTTCACTATGTTTTCTTGTGAACTATGGGAAGTTGAACTATTTGATGGTGGAGAATAAGTATCCATTTTAGTGATTGGATGATTTGCATGACCATTTTATTTGGAAAAAATAGTCATAGAAGACCAATGTCCAATCATGTTATCATAAGCTCAGTATTTTGATATCTGATATACCAAAGAATTCACTCAAGATTAGGTATACACATTATGTATATATTATGATTCCATTTGGTCTGACTAAAGATCCTATAGTAATTTTTTATTATTTGATGAATCTGATATTCCTTGAAGTTCTCAAGAATTATTTATTGTTCATGGATGATAATTTTATTTATTCATGATCCAAGAATGAGAACAATAAACTTCTATAATTTGTTCATGAAATATTTAAGAGACATAATTTTTATATAATTAATTCACAATGACATTTATTTATCAAAGAATTTATATTCTTAGGGAATGTGCAATCTGAGCATGAAATATTTGTTGATCCTGACATGGTTAAGGCAGTCTTATAATGAGATGAACTATGGATTGAATTTGAGAATCAGATCTTCTATAGACTTACAGGATACTACCAACAGTTCATCATGGATTTCATAACGTTATAATCACTTTTATCTAGAAAAAATTTCTAGAATAGGTGAAATTCATATGGGTTGAAATGTCACAATCTTCATTCAACGTGCTAAAATGACTTATGACATCGGCAAAAAATTTAAACTTACCGTGGACAATGAAGGGGTTCATGGTTCAATATGATTCATTTAGTGATGGTGTAGGTTAAATACTAATGATGTATGATATGGTAGTGTCTTAGAACTATCTCCATCATTGAACACATGAGAAGAAACAACCTACTAATGATTTATAGATTTTTACTGTTATGAATGATAAAAAATATTACAGGCACATTCTTTTTGGGGAAAGGTTAAAAATATTTTCTATTTAAAAGATACTATGATATATATTTTCATATAAGAACATAAATATCATACATAGTGGGTGGGTGGAATACTCTCATACCATTTATTATGGAATCGGTAATACCACATAGTGGGGGAATGTTTTTATATACACTCTCTGTATGAAGGTAACATTGTGGGCTATTCTGGAATTGATGGAGGTGTGAATCATTATGGATTTCTCCACTCAATTTCTCCAATAATAATAGTACGATGTTTCATTTATGGTTATATACAATGTATATGTCTCATTTTTTCTCGATGATTATATTTTTTAGGATTACCATCAAGATTATGAATTTAGAATAATTCTATAAAAAAATATTGGGTGATTGTTTATAGTTAGGGTCTCCATTCTTATGGTATTCTCCCCATTTGGGAATGATTTTTCATCCCATAATCTTGAGTAGATCCATATTTTTAATGATCATTGTACTTTTTTTCCAATTCCTCTAAGAACTATGAAGATATATTCTGACAGGTGGTGATGATTCTTATGGATGGGTTTGAAACATGACATTATAGATTATGCGTTCCCATATTACACAAATCTATAGGTAATTGCAGAGTTTTATAAACCATATGGGTTACTCAACCTTCTTCTAATATAGGATTTAAAAATATATGAGTTTTCTGTGGTGCTTTTTTTTTGGTTTCCATGAACACCCAAAGAGTATAATTCTATCATAGTGGTGATTGATTGTAAATAAAAAATTCAGATCACTTCATCTCGATATGGTACCCCACTAAAAATGAATAATTAGGTTAGTTTCATCTGAATGGGGTTATGATGGTACACATCTTCTATATAACTTTGTTTCAGATTGGGAAACTAGGATTACCTTCTGGTTCTAGAGAAATATCTATGTGGTTATAGGGACTTAGGAATATTGGGTAAAGAAAATTATCCAAATAAAATATCCAAATGGAGCATGGAATTTATATCCTAAAGGATATGCTATGTGCTTTTTTTTATTTTTGTGGATGATGGGGTTATCATCATTGAATGGTTGAGTATACTTATCAAATAATTATCCGCCATCCATTATAATGGCTCCCTTTGAGGATTTATATAGTTCCCTATATAGGTATCCGCTTTATTGTAAATAGGCAATAGAGGCCTCTCTTGTTGGACTATGTATCAGTTAAGATATATCGACAATAATTTAGAATATATTTCATCATATGGATATATAAAATAGTTGCAAAAATAAAACGTTCATATGGAGCATCATCCTTCATTGTTTTCTATTTGTGACATAGTTTTTCTAAAAAAAATCTTTATTGGGTTGTTGTCATCTTAGAATTATTGGAAAGATAGATCTGATATATTTGGACTATTTTTTGTCACATTCCATTTTTTTAATGTTTTTTATCCTCTATTATTTACAAATAAATTTATTAGTATTCATTATGCTCACCTCATATCCTATCTCTTAATGTACCATCCTAATCCCTCTCTCATTTTGAGTTTCGAAGAGATCATAATGGGGAAATATGTTTCTCTTTTGGAGAAAATGGTGGATGTTATTAACTCATAGTTGAATTTCATGCATGGAATGTTAATTTTATTGGTTATATTATTATAGTTATGCATATCAGATTCTCAAAATACATTGGAGTTGGAGTCATTGATGATGGAGTAGTGGAGTCACCTCATTCTGAAAACCATTAATCCACATGAATTCTCGAGGATGTAATGTCATTTGGTGGGGGAGTTTGTGACAACATGTTATCTTATTTCAAGTATTTAGGACTCCCATTTTCATTTTACTATTTATTATGGTGT
Source organism: Viscum album (assembly GCA_963277665.1). NCBI lineage: Eukaryota > Viridiplantae > Streptophyta > Magnoliopsida > Santalales > Viscaceae > Viscum > Viscum album. The sequence goes on along the minus strand of OY728121.1, from coordinate 1,033,696,418 downwards.
GTTTTGGGACTCCTATAGGAGGAGATCCATTGTTGGTAAATATTACCTAAATTTTGGGTTGATTTTTTTTGGAATTAATGGATTTTGAATATAAATGTTAATAAGGAATAAGTGTTTGTTCATTGGTGTCTGAGTTGACTCATGGGTAATTTGAGTGTTTTTATATAATCTACCATCTATGAAATTTCATATCATTAATGGGTTAAAGAATACAACTGTTTTTATTGGAAGATTTCATGAAATGTATCATTGAGTGAAATGTTTACACTTCTTGAGACTAGTTCACAATGTAAAAATTCTGATCGACGGTTTTTATAATTAAGGAGGAACCTTTTACAATATATATGGATTTCATTGAATTCACATCACGATCCCTAGATTCACATTAGGTAATTTTCATGACTTGTGGGTGTATATTCGTTATATGTCTAATTTAATTATTAATCAATTGTATCCTTCTATCCTGAGACCAAGGCACTTTACCAAGAAATTTTGGTGATACCCTCTCCTCCCTCATCATTTTTTCTTATGATTGAACATCATTATTATTATGTTACATCGCCTATTATATGTAATCATTCCAATTATTTATTTCCTTTGGTAGAAGAAGAAATTTTGTGCTACATTTTCTATAATTTTGGTCTTGTATTGATTATTTGTCATGATAAATTCAAGATATGTTGAGCGGTATTCCAATGAAGGCCATACATTGTGTTGGTTGTGGTTTGGAATGGTTGTTTCATGAGGTACATGTTGTTTTATATTCTCATTCATCCATATTTCAATTGAATTTATTCTGCGATGTATGTATTGTTTCAAGGTAATTTTTTTGATATATTATCATTCATTTGTGTTGTTGGATACCATTATGGGAATGTTCAAAGAATTTTTATTACATGTTGTCCATATATACACTATATTGGACGAATTATCATTATAAAAATTTTAAAATAAATTAAAATTTAATTGTAATTATTAAATGGAATGTGTGCAAATGGAGCTTGGGTAAATATGTTTTTCCCTTTATTTTGGTTAAAAAAAGTTTATTACAATATTTTCTAATAGATTTGTGTAATGGTTTGGTGATTTAAATTGGAAAATGTTTCAATTGTAAATATTTTGTTATTTATGTGAAATATATATAAGAGGACTCAAAACAAGACAATTTTAAAGAGTGATTTCTATTATCAAAGGGAAGTGGTGGAAAGGGTCATATTATTGCTGTTGGATCTATTTTGGCCAGGAAAAGGTTGCAATGAGGACCACACCATATGGCTGATTGCACGCTAGTTCATTCATTGTTTCCTTACAGCATTGGCAGGTAGTGGGAAATGGTTTCGATGGTTCCCACATCATTTGGACTCCAAACTGCATATGGATGTCTTTTGCACTACCAGAATCAGGAGGGGGGATTCATAAGAAAAGGAAGTGGTTATAGATGATTTTGATAGCCACTATATTATGGGTCATTCAATGTATAATGAAGCCATAGTGATGATCTCGGGTCTACAGTTGACCATGAAAAGGTTAATTTCCATTGGTGTAGTGGAAATTGACTCTATCATTATCTACCACTCTCTATCAGGTAAGAGCTTCCCCCAAGGTCCATAACCAACATCTTGAGGAAATGCCTCAGTCTAATGGATACCAACACAAACATCCTCCATACATGGCGCAAGCGAAATAAGGTTGCTAACAATATTGATTCCTTTTCAACCCATTGTAAGAGTTCCATTTTTTCTCCAGATATTGTCTTGATGTTTTCTGAGGTGGAGCATCTTGTTAGAGGGGATGATATAAGGCATCATTATTATATAAACCCATAGTTATTTCCTCCTTGGACCTTTTGAATCTTGGATCCTTTTGTTGTTTGTTCATGTACCTCATTTTCTATAATTAATACAATGATAATGATGATGATGGGAGGATCAGTTTTGGGTTTGTTCCAATGATCTCTAGATACGACACAGCTATCTAGAGACTTCAAGCATGTCATTGTCTATGTTTTTATACATGTATTCAACCCAGTATGACAATATGTGATCCTTGCAATGATGTGACATATTATTTGGTTTGTATTCATTATAATTTTATAGGATATGTGATACACTATTTGTTCTAACATCATTGATATAAGTTATATTCTATACAATATACTAACCTTTATTATTTGGAACTATTGAGAAAAGGGATGTTTTTTACAAGGAATTTGACATAAATTTTATTATCTTATTATATTTACAATTTTTTTAATGTTGGGAATATTTAGATAAATATATGCTGAGATGACATGGAACACCTAGGTGGGACCCACTTCTCCTATTTAGCTCACACCCTTAACACCCCTATGACAGTGCACAGATCATGTTATGTCTTTCAATGAAGGGAAAGTCATGGGGAAATAATGATGTAGTGGGGTTTTTGTAGGCTAAGTATGGGTATCTGATGGTGAGATGGTTGGATTTTTCTCATGCAATCACATGGATTAGCATATTTAGATTTGTTTCTTCTTATGATTGGACTTATAGGAATGTTATTTTTTAGATACTATTGTGTTCATCATTTTTTCTATTTCCTTTTTTATCTGCAATATAATTAACATTTTTTTACCTTCCATTATTTCTCCATTAAAACTATATATATAATTTATGTTTTCATCTATAGTTCATGTGTAAATTTTCTCTTAGGTTTTTTTAGATGCATGAGTTCCTGTTTCCATCTTATGGTGGTTGGGAATTTCATTTGGGTACGTGTTGGTTTGGGTTAGGTATCAGGTTTAGGGATTATATGGTTCAGGTTCGTCATAATATTTTTATAAAAGGTTGATAGAAAATTGAATGGTATTAATAATTTAACTATTCATTATTGATAAATAAGATGTAACATGATCATCATTGATTTAGTTCTAACCATGAAATTCCCATAAAAACCTATAAATGAACAAAAAAACAAAATATATCATTTAAATATAGTGTGTACTCTACATCAAAAAATGTTTGAATAATGAACATGATATCTATAATTCTGATCCACAATACCATTGAGAAAAATTTATGACAGAATTGAAATTACAAACATTTGACAATGAATATTAAAAACAAAAAACAAATATATTTGTGAGAAACTTTTATAGTTGATGACTATTAAAGGATGTATATATTAATATTTTCTTTAGATAATAAATTAATTAATTTATATATATATTATAAAAAATTTCAATTCACAATCTAGAAAATACTGAAAAAATCAATAATAAATTTGTGAAATTGGATATTTATTCTATATCAATGGTTTTTTATTTTAATCATCTATAACATCCATGTTTTATCTTGTATTTCCCTATTTTATTTTTTTCATTTAATATATCCTTTTGGGTAAACTATTTTAATTATCCATCGTGGTTATTTTAACTTAGGGTGGTTAAATTTTTTGAATAACACAAAAATTGGGAATCATATGATGTGTAAGGGTCACATGATGTGTAATTCTCACAGAAAATGGTTTTATGTAGAGAAACCTGTATTATTTATTTTCCATCCACTTGAATATTCCCTCTCTCACGCCCTTGATGAATTCCATGGAATTTATGAGTTCTATTCATCATTCTAGACATCCCATTCAATCAATATATCCATGGTGAGAGATTAAGATAATGTTTTATTTTATATTATATTTTTATCGAGTTATTATATTGTCAATATCTGAAAAATAGTTTCTTTTGGTTTTTTATCTCATTTTTTTGTGATTGATGTTTCTTCTTATGATCTTTCTGACCTCTATTATTATTTTATATTCGTACTAAAATAGTATCTTACTCACTAATCCATGGAGTGGGTCTAAAACCTAACACTATGGCCTGTTTAATTCTCATACCCATTCAATATTATGATTGATCCAATATAACACACTCTCTAATTAGTTTATTTACTGAATATTGATAAATGATGAATTATTTTGTCAATTGGATCCCTTTTTATTCAATTGAAGTTTCATGCTGTATTATTTCTACCAATTGGTTAAGGAAATTATAGGATAATATTGTATTGTATAATGGATTAATGTTTTTTATTTATGATATTATGTTATCCTTGTTGTTTTACATGTATTGTGATTCATGTTCAAATTATTATATAGTTTTATTTGACTAGTTTAATACTATAATTCTAATATAGAGGGATGATCCTGGGATATTGAAATTCATATATACTGGCATGGCCTACACTGATGATTAAATAATTATACACTAGTATTTCCTTGTGTGACATTGAAATACTCATATAAAGGGCTTGACTTAGTTTGATGATGAATTTTTTATATATAGGTTTTTTATAGTGTTTAAATATTTATGAATATAGTTTTTCATAGAGGATAAAATTCTAATATAGAAGGATTTTCCTTAATATTTATTAATATCAGTAAATATGGTTTTTTCGAATGGTTTTCATACATCGGTAGTGATATTCCTATATTGTGAAAAAATTAGGTTGATTGTTGTATTTGTTTTAATTTTTTAATAAATAAAAAAGTTTAACACTTTATTAATTGAACTTATTATCATACTAGTTTATATAGATATTGTGTTCTCAAGATAGTATATTTTACTCGCCCCCTATTAAGGCCATCACTTGGTAACTAATAATATTGAATGGATTCAAGTATGAAAAAATGAAAAAGACCTTATTGATTAATGTGTATTACTTTATGGTTTAGAGATTGGAGATGGTACCAGCATGGGGTTCGGGAAATATTTTATTTGATATTATTTGTGTCATTTAATTATTATTTTTTGTTTATAGTTTTACATTTAGAAACATTTCCATCCTTTATTACATTTTTCTTTATTATTATTTTATTGTTTCATCCATTATTTCCAAGTATATTATATATATTTTCTTTAAATATATTTCACATTGATATCCAATTTATTTATTTAATATGTATGAACTCTAAACTCATCTGTATAAACTCCCCACTATTATCATCATTCCCCTCCTTCTAGTTGGATTCCTTTAGTGTATAGGGAGGCGCAGTTGAGGTCCCACATTGAATGCAACTTTTCCTTGTGAGAGGGTCACAAATCGGGGGACTTTACAATGAGGTATTAGAGGATGCATGTTTTAATTTTAGATTTTTTACTATTTGGTAAGGGTATAATGGAAATTGACTTGTATCATGATATGGTAATGAGCTCATGCATGGGTGTTGTTAACCCATGTATGGGGGAAAATACAGGTTCCTACAAAAGAGATCAATATTCCTGATGTTTTTTGTCACAATTGATTTTATTTTATACAATATGATTTAGATTTTGTGTGTTGTTATTAATCCATAGGTTAATTACTCATAGCCTAGTGTGGCATGTGATTAGTGTTTATGCATCATGACCGATACATAGTGAAATATTAGGAAATTAATAGATCATTATGGGGACATATTTATTACTTGTGAAAAAAAATCATATATTAAATGTGAAATAAGATCCCTATTATATCTAATAAATGAAATGAAGTGATCTTTTTTTCATGAAATAAACACTTTTCAGAAAATATTATAGAGAAAAAGAGAATTGGTTCTCTTTTTTTGTCAAATGTTGAGGAAGACAATGTATGTTTTGAAATTGTTCTATGGATTTTTTTTCTTGAGAAAATATCTCAAAATAATATTTGATTTGAGAATCAAGGGAGTGGAAGTCAACATGGTCATAAAAAAATTGTGTTGGGGATTCTGTTAGATCTTGACAATTTATTAGTTGTTTATATTCGTCAAAACTACTTTAGGTTCATTTTATCCATAGAAAGGGTGTATGTTTTCACTATTTCATAATTGTTCACATTGTTGAGGGATTTTCATCTACATTAGTCACCTATGTTTCTCAAGAGGGAGGCCCCCAAATAGATTAATTCATGATTTATTTAGACCACATGATATTAAAGAATCATAAGAAACCCACATATATGAGGATGATTCTTTATATTATATATATCAGCTTCATGGACCTAAAAAGTGACGATGGAACATTTTGGAGTAGTCTAGAAAGAAAGAGGATCTTCCTTGGAAGGAATTTGAGGAAATTATCCTAAGGAAAAATGATTCATAGATATTGAGAAATGAGAAGGATTGTGAGATCATGCACAATAATTAGGATGTACTATCAATGATGGATTATGTTGGAGGCTTCACCAACCTTCAGTTAATTGTGCCCACATAAGAATCTGACCATATCTCCACTTAGATATGTTTTCATGATGTTATTTTGTATGATATTAGGACACATCGGAACATATTTCACATGAGAATATTTTCTAAAGTGATGAATATGACACATATAATGGATTTTAATTTCAGAGAGACCTCATATAATGGATAATATATTTAAAAATGGAATACTATGTAGTCTTCTTATTAGGGAAAGAAGTACCACTTCGATAGTTTTTTCAAAGATAACATTTGGAAGGGTAGTCATAGCTATAGAAATTAGTCTTAGGATGGTGTTCTATTGATGTTATATCAGTGTGTAAAGTTGGTCCACAATATACCTTATTATGTATATATATATGTATATATATATATCCTATTTTGGTGTTATATTCAAAATGTTCGTCATGTTTTTTATATATGTTTTTTTGGATCATATAACTGAGAGCAGTTGAAGGGGATCCAGATATGTACTATTTTCTTTGAAGGAATCAACAACCCTTCAATAGTGTTGCGATAGGTGTTCTTCATTATGTTATGGGTGAGTCCGGTGATGTGACAATATAATGAAGGCGTAGGCGTACTTGGAAGAGAGAATACCATATGTGATTCGTACAAGAACTGAAAAAATATGGAAAATTCAGCTTGGAACTATAATGACTAATTCGTCTACTATTGAATCATGAACTTATAGTAGCAAAGGTGCCATTGTTTTTTTGCATACACATTCTTGCAGTTTTTTGATATAGGGGAATCACGTTACTTTTAATCTCCTCTTTTGGAAAATGTTCTCTGTTTCAATGTGGAATTCATATATTGAAATTTGACCTTCAATACACTATTTGGAGTGCTATCAGATAATATCAAACATTATAAGGTGAGTTTGATAGAGATTGTTGGGAAAAGTTTCTTTAGTGAACTATTCATGATTGAAATGTTAGGTTTTTATTTGATTGATGGCATGCTTTTATTATTATGTAATAATCTCATTTAAACTATTATGAGAGGATATTTAACTTTATATCCCCATACAACGGTAGCTATTATAGCCAGGGTGAGTGGGAAACTTAGGCATATCATATGGTACTAATTCAATAAATATTTGATTTTATCATGGATCATATAGACATCATAATTCTCGATGATTGTGGAATTTATTAGTAAAATTTCCCCATAGTGGTATATTATTTTAAGGATATATTTCATGATGACTTCTATTGATTACCACTAGAATGTGGGATCATGTTAATTCATAGATAATTACATGTTTCTATCAAACCATATAGAATGGAAGCATTAGATATTTTGGTGTTGAATGGTCATTTGTAATATAGAGAGGCTTAGGGTTTCATATATACTACTATATTTATATGGTGTTATCCATTTATTTTCATTAAGAATGATGAAGTGAATTTTCACGTATGGGTGAATTATTAGAGATTGGACCATATAAATGTAACAAAACAGTATCTAGTTCATTGAATTGATGATCATTTAAAACTAGATTATGGGTGTTAAATTCTTATCCACGATCGATCAAATATCAGGATACCACCAGACGTTGGTGAGTTTATCAGTCATACCTTGAACAACATTTATGGGTATGTATGAATTGTATTAGTTTATAGTGATGAGTTTTGGATTGATGAATGCACTAGTGATATTCATATCCATGATTAATCAAATCATTCATCCTTTCACGGATCAATTTTTGGTGGTTTTTTTCAACAACATATTAGTGTGAACCTAGATATCAAATGATCCTTTCCATCATCTAGATATCCTATTGAGTGAATTGATATTGAACTGGATTTAATCCAAATTAACCATATGTATATTCTTGATTGATAAATATCAATACTTAATCCATGTCATCTTAGAGGTAGGATTGTTATTGTTCCTATGAAGGACTCATCCATGGTATCGTGTGACCATAAGAGTATGCGGTAAATATTTTCCCATTAGGACCAAAAATTTTGATATAAGAGATGGGTCAAGTATATATAGTATTTCAAATTTTGGTTTTCTTATACATTGGGATAGGGTAATGTGGCTACTAATTACTTGAGGAAGAAGATGTAGAAAGAGTCATTATAGGAGTCTTGTGATGATTGGTGCAAAAAAAATTTCTTTGAAGAGAATCATCGATATGTCTTTGAATCCCAAGAATGGGTAGAACTAAATTCAACATCTATTATACACATGATTTTGGAATGGTTCAAGAGAGGGAAACTATCATATTTAGTGGGTTTATTTATATGAAATACGTATATGGTGGGGAGACAAAAGTGGTATGGTCTCTTAGATATGGAAATTCTATTCCTTTTATGGATGAGTATCGGTTCCTATGGGATATCATAGAGAGAAGATGAGAGATTTTAATTCATCTAAATGGGTGGTTAATAATGGTTTGATAAAGATGGAACATAATCTTCATAAATAGTTACGCTAGTCTAGAATGATGAAGAAGGATCTATTATCTAAGGAAAGATGTTTCACCTATTAGTTTGTGAAATCCAATCATTAGAAAATTTCATTGATTTTTCACCCTCTACTGATTTTAAAGTGTATATGGGATGATGTAAAAATGTATTTTGTTACATTATTATCTTGGAAAACCTATATGAATGTTATGGTATGGGAGATAATATATAGACTGAAAATAGTTTCTAATTTTTATCCTAATAGGGTGACATTAAACATTGATGATCAGGGATTTATTTACCTATCTAAGATAGTTTAGTTTAATTTCTTTCTAAAGATTATCATTTATAATAGGGATCATCATTTAATGAAACAATTCTATAATGATTTTTATAAGGCTTCAGACCATATGTTCTATTAATCATAGACTATAATCCAAATACTTGAGGTCAACCTAGGAGGACTATTCAATTTCTAGAAGATATGGTATGGTCTTATGTTTTATATTTTGGTGGAACATGGGAGCATCATATGGTACTCATGGATTTTTCATATAATAACAGTTTCAATGAATCGAACCAAATTGAACCTTTCAAGGCTCTATACTGAAGGTAATTTCATTCACTTCTTATTAGATAGATGGAACAATGTCAATGATTCTTGGGCCTAGTATCATGTTTGGGATTTCTATGATGGGTAGGATAATTTGGAGTTGTTTGGTGACTAGAAAGAGTAAGAAGACATCTTAATATCCACATCAAAGTTGTCCTATGGAGTTTAAGGATATTAATTATTTTTTCCTTAGGGCTTTTCCTAATATGGGGTAACTCTATATAAGGAAATAGGGAAAGCTAAATCCTGTGTTTTTTTGTCTGTTTTAGATAGTGTAGAGGTTTGGTCCATTGGAATACTAATTAGATCATCCATTATGCTACATTTCCATGAATTATGTGTTTCATGTGTCTAAGTTTCTTAGATAATACCATCAACCTATCATGTGATAGACGTCAATGAATTCTATATTTGTATAAATAATTCATTTATGAAGAATCGTACATGAATTTTGGATTATAGTGATATATATAATTGGGGTTGGATTATACCTATGCTTCATGTTTAGGGGATGGGTGGAAATTATTTGTAGGAGACCTTGGAGAGGGGGTCTGATATGTAAGAAAAGTGGCCAGAATTGTTCACCAAGAACCAGATGGGATTATTGGATCACTGTGGGGATGATATTTTAAATGGTGGTGAGGTTTAATGATCCCATTTTTTCTATTTACATCCTTCATTGAGATTCCATTGAACCTATTTCGTTTGGATCCCTTTTTTCCTTAACAGTCGATGTCCTTGTCTTATTTGGAGATTGAGATATTTTTAGGGTATGTTACCTAAATTACATGGAATTATTTTACTTTTAGTGAGTAATATGTTGATATAAACATGTTAAATTTTAATACATGGTTTTTCTCATGGTTTGGGAGGATTAATATGAGGTTTGGGTTTTTCCTATAGAAGATAGAAATAGAACTATCCACTAGACAATTACAAACATTGAATATGTTCCATCAATTTTAATTATTTACAAAAAATAGTGGTGAATTGTTTTATTACATGAAGTGGAAATATTTCATGAACATATTTCACATTCATTAATTCTTTATCTGGTTTATTTTAATTTGAGGTGTCATTTTTTTGTGTAACTCAAAAATAGAGAAATATATGATGTTTAAGTGTTACACGATGTGTAATTCTCATCGGGAGTGGGTTTAAGAGGAAAAATACATATTATTTCCTTTAAATACACATAAAACATCCCTCTCTTGATTACTAGGTGAATTCAAGGATATTTTGGAGTGCCATCCATCATTATGTACATCTTATTTATGAAATCAATCCCTAATGAGCCATTTTTCATAGGATGTCTATTATCTTCCATTATTCCCTAGTTGTTTAGGTTAAATTACCTATAACGTGGTTGTTTTTTGTTTTTTTATTGTAATTTAATGATCTAGGTTTCATATCATTATCTTCCTATCCTTATTTCAAATTGTAGATTCTAGCTAAAAGCATTTCATAATCACATGGGTAGAGGTATGGGACAATAAGCTAATGATATGGTCTATTTATTTTTCTAATATGAGATAAAAAATAGAACTAACATAAAAAATTCTATAATTAATAAATAGAATAAATAATGGTAAATCGTTTATTATATTATTTATTGGATTCATTTTGATATAACTGTTTTTTTCTTGTAGCTACCCGTTGGGTGAGGGAACCCTTGAATCACATTAAAATGGATAATAGATTAAAGTGTGTTCAATAACACTTAGGAATTAAGATGATATATCTATATTGATTCACCTTAATAATGGATTTTGTTTCTTGAAAATTATAGTAATAAATTTTTTATTTCAAGGAGTATTGGATAGAAAAAATTGAAATTTTCATAATTAATCATTATTTATTATTATGTGATATAATGATATCCCCAATGTTCTGAAATGTATTGTGATTCATGTAAAATGATTTTATAGTAGGAATTTTCTATTCTCATTCTAAACTTATTATATATATGGTTATTTCAGGATGTTGAAATACTTATATAATAGGATCAGACAATTTTATTGTTTTAATGCATATATAGGGGTCTTGTCCTGGGATGTTGAAATTCTTATATAGTACCCTTCGCCTAGTTTTTTGATGAAAACAATTATATAATGATCTTTGGATAGTTTCATATTGAAAAGACTATAGAGAGTACTTTTCCCATTTTTTTATTAAATTATTATATATATATATATAGATTTTCATAGACGGTGAAATTATTATAAAAGGGTTTTTACCATAGGCTGAAATTCTTATATAGATGGAATTTCCCAGTTTTATTATTTCCGTAGTTTATGGATTTAAATTTATTTATTGTTATACATTCTATGAGATATTACAAAATTGTATTCTTGCTGGTTGATTGAGGTTTTTTTAAAATTATTTACTTAATACCTAGTTCTATCACATTATTGAATGTACTTATTATCGAACGAGTTTTTCATACATGGTTGTGTCGACATACTGAGTTTTATTCACTCTCTATTTGAGGGAATTGTTTTGTACCCAATAATATAATATGGATTCAAGTTTGGACAAGGGAATAGAACCATGTCACTTGTTATTAAATGTTGGAATTTCGGTAGGTTGGATATGAGACCGACATGGGGTTCATGAATAGGGACATTTGATTTAATTATGTCATCCAGGTCATTATTGGTTTTGTTTTGAATTTTATATTTAAATATATAATATCCTATCATTAAATTATTAATTATTTTAGGATTATTTTTCCCCTATTTACATCACACGTGTTTTATATATGGATTATTCTATTTCCATACACTAATGTCTGTTTATAATGTTTATTCCCACTATGTTGTAACTCTAAACCAGTGGTATTTCCTTCCCACTATAGGCACCACACCCCCACTGCTAGTTGGGATCCTATAGAATTTGAGAAGGTGCTCCTGAGTTCCTATAACCAAATTGATTTAAAAATATGAGAGTGTTCACGATCGAGGGATGTTACATCCATATTATGTTTTTCTTGGGATTGTTGTATATTTTCTACTTCAACACCCTTTGGTTCAAAATTGAATAAAATGATTTCTTATAATTGAGACCAACCTTATCTTATTAATTTATTTGAAAAAAAAATTCACCTCATCTTAATATTATTTAATCTAAAATATAATCATATTTATGTACTCTTTTGTAAATTATTATTGTGAATTTCTATTAAACTTGTTATTCATTAAAAAATAATGGAAGGATAAATATTTCCATTTATTCACATGTATAATATGCAAATATTGATGACATTCTACATAAATGTTAGCAATGATATTTTTTATTCTCTATATGAACAGGTTTTTCCACTATCTTCATATTTTTTAAAATTTCCCCCTTCATTTTTCTAGGTTTTATAAGATAATTTATAATCCCTTTATATTATAATTTAGATCCTTTTAAAAAAATTGTTAATAAAAACCCAAATTTTATTTTTTCATATTTCCCATGGAAATTTTCAATTATATAATTTATTTTTCATCTATTACAATATCCCTGAAATTTTAATATGATTCAATAAGGATATGTTCAAATTATATCTTCAATATTCTTTATATTGGTTGATTTTGATCTCATTTTTCAATAATATCCATTAATCTCGTATATTTAAAACAATTCATTAATATATTTTGAAATAATTATTTTCTTATTTTTAATATGTTTCATATATATATATATAGTTTATCATTATGTGATGGATGTTTTTTATATTTCCCTATAATTTATTTGATAATTTTGTTATATCTCTTCTCATCATGATCAGAAATCTGTGGCTAGCTAACATACATAACATTATGGGACTTGTTTATTAATATTTATCCATGATGTAACGAAAAGTGGATATACTAGTAAATAATATTATGAATAACATATTGATTAACCATGATGTATGTTATGATTTATATTCCTATATTTGTTCCATATTATACTATTATGAAATGTAACTATGTTATATTCTCATGGAACATTATAATTATCCCATGATTCAAAACTCATATGACTAATGTCTTATATTTTGACAAAATCCGTAGGAATTCCATCATGAATTGTCTTCTAAAAATTATTTGGAATGATTTTCTTAGATTATATCCTTCAAAATTGATTATGATGAAAAAACCCAAGTACACATGTTTTTCTCAGTCATGGTTATCAAGTGAAATTTATTATTTTTTCCCATTAAAAAGAATACGAGCTCAACCGTTGTTATGTCTTTATTCCCAAGGAAATGAATGAGATTATCATGTATGATATGTTTATAATAGTATCATTCGCCAATTATATCTGTGGTGTATGTTAATTAATGTTTCAAAAATATGTTATTTATATATCAAATCACCAAAGACACTAAACCTGAATGTTCTTTGTGTGTGATGAATATATAAATAAAATTATTTCATTTAAATTCATGTTATTGTCGGGTAATCTCAATGTATCGTCCTCTCCCACATTGGGAACGATTGATGATTCACTCTGGAATGTTGGTATTGGAATTCAATATATAAGAAAATAATTGGGTGAGTGGTCCATGGCCTTGTATCTTCCCATCATGCAATCTTGAAAGTCATGTCTTCATATTTCCAGGTTATTATAGGATTGGGTGTAATTATAATGTATGGATTGTAACTTGTCAACTTATTTCATTAATAATTTTCATTCATTTCGTTACATTCTACATTCACATGACATAAACAACCCCAATTTGGTCCTTATTTTTATTTGTAGATAAAAATACAAAACAATATAAATATGTGAAATTTATTGAATGATAATTTCCTTGTTGAAAAAAATAATATGAACTTCATTATCCGGTAGGGTTAATTTCATGTCTTTAAAAGTGATATTTGATTGGATCTTCAATAAGTAACTATTAATAAAAAATCTAAAAAATATATTATTTGATTAAATATTATTATCAAATATCTAAATAGGTAGCTAGATAAATTTATATATCACAAGATAAGAAGTTTTTTCCTAGAAATATTCCTCATATTTTATTAACACTTCTACAAAAACATTTTCAGCATAAAATTGACATGCATACTCCAAAAAATCAAACAAATTTTCCCCCTCTTTATACATCTTAAAAAATTATAACAAGAAAACTATATAAAAAGAAAATATAAAAAAAGTATCTGATCTAATACATCATATCTATACACACTATAGGGATTTTAATCAGTGAAAATTCATTTTCATCCTATACCCAAAAACATCCCAACACATTTTTATCACATTTCCACCTCTATCTTGAAAAAAACTCTTTACAAATCATCATGTTATTCTATTATTTCATTACTAATAAAATAACATATCTCATAATGATATTACCCCCCTAAATTCACTACATTACAATGATTGCCCGATATAATATAAGTGGATGTGATATTAATTACTTACCACCTCGGTATATATGTCGGGCTCTATTAATACTTATTCAACTAAGAATCATATATTTTTTATGAATTATTTCATATAATTATATTAAGACCATCTGATAATGAACATAAAGTATTTTTATTATGATATAAATATGTCATGTATATAACCAAATAAATGTACATTCTATTAGAATATGATTATACGTAAAATTAGAATTCATATTCCATAAATAATAATCTATATTATCATGTTGTGAAGGTAATAATCAATTATAGGAATATTAAACTTTTAGATAAAACTTTTCCAACAAATTATTTTTCATTTTTAATATAAGGATATCATGGTGGATGACCAGAAAACATTGAAACTGGTCAATATATATGTATGATTAATAATTTTTATTATAATAAAATATTATAAAAATAATAGAAAACTATAATGATAACATAGAATAATGAAAAACTTTATGGAGAATATCTGAACAAACAGAAATTTTATACACTATATATCAATCCACCTACGGATATTTGGACTTAATCATTTTAAAATACATCCCCATAACATTGTAGATTACCATTTATAATCTAAATGAAAACATGGTGTCTAAATATGTGATAATGGATTTCAGAATAGTGTGAAGTCTAATTAAAACCTTAATATAATGTTTATCTATATCATGTTATGAAAAAATATCATGTATAAGAAAAATATTCACTATCATCACGTGGTAACCCTTTAAAAAACATGTTCTTTAACATTTCGATGGTGATCTAAAAAAATGATCAGGAAATCTATAGAAATATTATCACACTATAAGGTCATAAATTCTACACGAATGAAAAACTCAAGTAGTAATTGATGCACTACATTCAATTACTAGAAAATTATAAAATAAAAAACAAATTTTGAAACATTGTTTATTATTTTTTCCAAAAAAATTAGAAAAATAAATAATTGTACATATTTGTATATATATAATACACTACATTAAATGAATTTGAAATGTATTTTATATTTTTATTTCCATTATCCATTGGATAAAAAATATATATACTAAAAATAAATTGATAAATATTATATAACTGGCCATTCAACGTCTTGGATTTTAATTTATTTTATATTGATGATTAATATTTTATTTTCAGGTTATGAGGGAACTATGAATCCATTTGAGAATTTGTATTAAAGCTATGATTGGGAGCGGCCTACAAGTAACATTCACACTATGAATTTTATTCATCATGTGAATATTTTACATTGAGGATTTTAGGAAGTCTTATTATAAAATGATAATGAATTGTTTCATGAAATATGTTCACATTGTGAGATGGTTGATCGAGTTATTCTCTATCCTAGGTGATTCATTTTTTTTGCATTCATGAAATATGAAGTATTTACACTATTAACATTTTAGTCATGATATGAACCGTTCTTGAAAATAGGTTTTTAAAATTCTAAATGATGGAAATTGAATTTATTATCACATCAAATTATGTATTTATAACCTTATTATCTTGTTGGAGATTTTTGGTTTCCCCACTCCTTCCAAATCACTTCATCTCATGCTTGATATCTG
Source organism: Viscum album (assembly GCA_963277665.1). Taxonomy (NCBI): domain Eukaryota; kingdom Viridiplantae; phylum Streptophyta; class Magnoliopsida; order Santalales; family Viscaceae; genus Viscum; species Viscum album. Next base: position 1,033,680,220 of record OY728121.1, on the reverse strand, counting down.
CTGTGGTTGAAATGTTTCACTCTCAGGGATTGAATTTTTTTTATTTAACTTTTTCATGGAATCAATTTTTCATTTCATTTTTTTTATTATTCACCCTTCTCAGGTTTTTTTATTATTTTAAGATATATCAACTGTTTTTATTTTGGATATCAACTACCATATTTTTGTGGCGGGGTGGGTGTATTCATTGAAGTATGTGTTGATAGAACACCTATTCCAACTAAATAATTTATATAATTCGATTAATATATGTGGAAAATGTTATCTCATCTTCTGTCTTTGTATTTTATTTCTTTTATTTATGTGTGGATCTCACTCAAGGTCGAGGATTCCCCTAGTTGAGGTAGGTGGTTTCATCTCTAACCTTTGTTTATGATCCATGATTTCTTATGTTTTCTAAATTGATTTATTAATAAAGTGGAATTACTATTCTTTTACATCAATGCATTTATAATAAAATATGTGGTTTTCCATGTTTTTGGGTAAGGAAAATTGGTTTTATCAGTTTATTAATTAAGGGGGTTTTGAATTAGTTTTGATCAACGTAGAGGGTTTTTTGAGATTAATTTTGAAAATACTTTTCAAATTTATTTGTTCAATGAAGATCATTGGATTCCTTTGGTACATAGATAGACGTTGAAGATTTTTGTTATCATCCATTTTGATTTTCTTTGGGGGGGTCACTCATATGGTTTTCCACTACTCCCTAGGACCATTTTTATAGGGGATTATTTTGACCTTATCAGAGATAAATCATAGGGAATCCATTGATCCCCAGTTTATTTATAATGGTTAATGTGTGTACTTGATTTTGATTCTCGTATAAGTAATATATTATCTTGAACTATTATTATCATTATATTTTTATAATTTTCCATTATCATTGTAATATTCTAGCATGAAATAAATTAATTAACACTGAATTTTTTTTGAAATATTTTATGCTATTTATCCTACACAAATTTGGACTATGGATAAAGGGAGATATATACCATTATTTTTATAAAAACTGAATAATAATTTTCCAAGAAATTTTTTAAATGTCCATAATGTGATAGTTTTCATAGATTCATGATATGGAAGACATGGGTGGTATCCTACTAGGCCTTCTTAGCTCACACCTTTCACCCCAATGAGATGGTGTGTAGAAATAGTAATTACATTTCATTGATTGAAAATTATGATTTCATATTGAGGTAGAAAGGGTTATGTTAACTTTGTATGGGTATTTGGGGATGTGATTTTGGGATGTTTCATATATTATCACATTGAGTAGTCATATTTTTTTATTCTTCCTTTTGTATTGGATTGGAACATCTGGTTGATTATAAATGCTTTGAGTTGTGTCACTTTACTCTCTTCTTTCAGTAATGTAATATATTTATCCTAGTTATTTATCCACTATTTATTTTTTATGTATTTATATTCAATATATCTTGTTCAATATTAATGAAATAATTTTCTCTAGTAATAGTTTGGGACATAGGTATTGTAATCCATCCTATAGATAATAGAAAAAACATTTGAGTATATAGAGGATTTAGTGGAGTTAATGTTTATAAGTGTAAAAATGTTTTTTCATTGTAAATTTGTATCAATCATCAGGTTTCCACAAGATTTCTTATTTTTTGGAATCGTGTATAATGGAGATAAGATAGTTGGAACGTGAGAGGTTGTTTGCGATGAGTTCATTGACAAAGAATTCTATGACAAATATCTTATGTTGGGTTATTGATATCAGTGTCTTTTTAATTATGGTTTCCTGTTTTGAATACATATTAACATATTTTATGTTATTTTCATTTATATTGATACTATAGTTATACACCTCTGAGAAGTTTTAGACAGGTTCCAAACAATGGTGAAACAAAATATCCTTATTGAAATCAGCCTTTTTATCATAATGTTATAGAGGATATAATTTGATTAGTTTATTACATATATTAATGTTCCTCAAATTTATAATATAACCATTGAACACAAATCACGATTTGGAGCAGATTGGGATCAATATAGAGTGATCTTATATGATAACTTTCCATCCATTAAGGGAATGAATGATCCCAAAGAGACATAGGACTGGATAGAAATATCAATTAGATCATTGACATTCTAGATTCATCTAATACCATTCTGTTGATGTGTGAAATGTTTATAATAATTGTTACTAACATACAATGGTGGGATACCATGATACATGTATATAGGAACACGGTCTTGATGGGATGGAAATTAAAACCCTATTCATTGTGTAGTTCCTTATAAAGCTTGTGATGATTTAAATGTATTTGGATACAATATATATGTATACGATGATAGAATTATGTGTCCATGTATGACAATTTGTTTGCGGATATATTTCATTTTCATCTAGAGGTATTGAATATTTATCCTCTGAATGTGAAGATGTAAATGAAATGTTTAAAACCATATTTTATATTTCCAGTATTTATAATGAATATTAATACATGTGTGTAGTTAATATATTAGTATATTATGTTAGTTATGAACATTAAATTAAAGACTAGAATATCTAACCATTATCTTAAAAACATTATACACTTTAGTGGTAAAAAAGTAAAGAGGATTAAGTGAAGTGAGCATTGTAGGATTGATTGGGTTGGTTTTTTGAAGCAAGTGTCCTAAAAAAAGTGTTTATAAATTGTAGTGTGAACCTAAATTTTATTAAATGTTCCAAGGTTTTGAACACCTGAGGTTATGATTCTATTCCTGTGAATTTTTGTAACGATTTTGGCCACTATAGGAGTCTAGAAGATTCTATCATTCTATGTCTACATTTCATTATTGTCAGGGATCATTAACTCTAATGTCTACTATAGTGCATTCAGAATCATAAAATTTCATAATGATGTAGACACTGGCATTATGAGTCATGTAACTTCAGGATATTGATTATTTTAGAAAAAAATATCTGATTCCATTTACAGTGGTATGTAATAAATTCATCTAATATTTTATAGTGAATACTCTTTCCAATAAAGGCGAACCCACTAATTTTTATCTACTTGTTTTATAAATGTTTGGAAACATCCATTGGATCCTAATACCATTTTCAAGGTGAAAAATATTCCTTTTTGAAAGTGTAAAGAGCTATTTTTTCAGTGTCAATCATATTATTTATCGATTGATGACATATGTTAGTCTTGGATTTCCTAATCGTTGATCACGATTTTGTTGATATTTTAATTATAAAGGACTTTATTGTTTCTCATCATACTAGGACTGATTTTTTTCACCAACATGTCTGATACATTAAATCTAATTGGTGCTCTTTGATGTTTTAGTGAGAGTGGGATCCGAATTCTACTTCTGAATGACTTTTTCACCCACAACATGGGATTTTATTGGCCTTTGTTTTATTTAATCATTATAATTTTTCTTCAATTATTTATTATCCTATAGTTGTTTGGGACTTTTTTGATTCTTTTATAGATTAAATCTACAATATTATTCTATAAGGGATGGTAGAGATTACGATCAACCACGAGTTTTTTACACATTTAGTGTCGATACCCTCATATCACATGACACCAGTTGGTTTTATAGATCTCATGATACTGTTAGATAAATTTATATAAAATGGGTTTTCCTAAACTTTTTAAACATTGGACGCTGCTACCTCTTTTCTTAGGAGGAATATGGTTGACATAAATTTTTTCTAACTATTAATAGTTGAACTGAGTGATTGTTTTGAATAAGTATATTCTTTCTAGAAAGGATAGTTTTTTAATAAATTGAAAGTGGATAAGTAATTTTTAATGATAGATATTCAGTCAAGATATCATGAGGTCGGGGTTCAGGAGACTTACATACAAAATAAATGATTTATTAAAAGGAATGGACATTATGAATATCATGTTATACCATATTTTCTAACTAACAGAACAATGGTTTTAATGGGACTATTGAAGTCGACATTCCATTATTATTTAGGCAAATATTGGGTTGTGTTATTGGATGAAAAATGAATTTATTTGAGGCATGAGTATGAAAATGAGAACCATATAGGACCTGTTTTGGAAATAATGTGGACAATCCATTTTTATGTAATTTATTTTAATGTTTTTTAATACATGATGTAATTTTTCTTTGAAATTTCATTTTTGAGTGTGTCTTGTTAGTAAATCATACGAATGTAAATGATATACAATAAAGGGAGGATCCATGAAAATTATTTTTGAAATAGGGATTCCATGGTCTTGATTTATACTATTAATGATTCATTGTGGATTTATTATATTTATTTTCACCTTTTATTATTCTTACCATTATAGGGGTGAATTTCATATTTGAGGAAATGTCCTTTAATTAATTTGATGAGGTGAAATGACTACTAACATCAAAACTTATTGGGATATTACCTGATCCTGTTAAGTTGTATGTGGTATGACATGGTTCTTCAAGTTTAAGAAATTTTTTTGTCATGAAATATGATCATGTTATTTCCTATATATCTTGTGATCTTTGTACGAATGATAATAATTTTCCCTTTAGTTATTTGATTATTGTCATTGTTATTCATGCACTCAATTTTGTGTGGATATACCTTTTTTGAATATGATTATTGTCAATTTAGAACATAATATTATAAATTATATCTTCTCATAGAAATGAATGAATATTAGATAAAAATAGTTGTTAAAATTCCTTTAGATGACTTATTTTTACATTTTTTACACCCATGATAGGGGTATGTTATTGCAGACACTCCCAATAAGAATGTTCCACCTCAGAAAAATACAATTTCAAATCAATATTACAACCTATTGAATATCACCACTCTATTTCATGTGGACACTTTGGAGTGGGTTGTAGATATGGTTTCTTCCATTTTCCAGTTATCATCAACTCTCCACATCACTATTATATATTTTTATTAGAATGATTATTAGTTTAGAGGAATAAAAGAAACCCTTCATGGTGGAGAGATCATATATTATTTTCCTAAAACTTATGATGGTATTATCCACTTTTGTAATTGAGTTTTCCTCCAGTAACCAATAAGTAGTTCATTTTTTTGAATGTCATAGTTGTTCATGTTTTTTTCATTAATTAACTTAGGTAATGTGCAATGATATGATAAAACATTTAATGTGTGTTGGATTGAAGAAAGGAATTTTATATTATGTTCCACAATGTGATACATACTAAAATTATATGGTGGAGGATGTAACATTTTAGTTTGATTCGTCCACTTCATGGGCTACTTTGGAAATTCGATATGTTTTTTTTCGGAAATTACGGTGGATTAATGACCAAAAATTGTGTGAATAACACCTTCTGGGTGGTGATTAATTATTTGTTGAAAATATCTCAATTAATTATAATTATATATGACAATATATTTGAGGATCTAAAAATAATGTTCTTGTAAGAGATCATGAGGTTAAATTGGGTTGATTATTCCATTGTCTCAAATATGTATAGAAGATTAACTTCAATGATTTGGAGTATTCTACTAAAAGAAATGGAGAATCATGTGTGGATGAGTATAACATATTATTTACAGATGGATAGTTATATGGAGAAAATTTGTTATATTGAGGGGGATATGCTCGATTATTATGTATTTTTATATTGATCATGTGATAGACACCTATGAGTAGTTGTGTTAAAAAATTGTAATCATTCATCGATCATAATATCTCGTTTAGAGGATTTTTATGGTAAAATTTTTAGTTCATATCATTATTTTGCAACTGTGGGTGAGGCCTCTCTTGGTGATCAATTAATCATTAATGATATTTTAGTGTTTATTTGGGATACACATCGCTATCTGATTACTGTAGAAGTTATGAAAAAAATTGGATCGTAGATGCTTCCCATCTGAGTTTTTTTAGGTTATCGAGGATTTTTTTGTTTTTTCCTACCTGGGATTGTATAATTATAAAAAACATGTAATAATAGCTTAGAGATATGTGGGTCTATTTGAGGCGATGGACTATCATGGTAATGAAGCATATCAGTTTTTGTTTTCAGCTTATTTGGAATGTATTCATGATTTATTTTATATAGCTCATCACTGGATGTACCATCTCAATCCCTATCATGTTTTGATATGGAATGAAATAATATTGGAACGTGATGTTTCATTTGTGGTGCAACCACCTTATATTTTTTATTTTCAGTAGACAGTATCAGGTTTCAAATATATTCATTAGGTTAGAGTGTTGTTGATACGTGGATCAAATTCTAATGGGACATGAGATTGTGAATCACCATTGATGAAGTATTTCCATTATATCTGTCTATAGAACCCTTGTTTATTATGAATTTTTAGGGATGTAAATTTATATTTCTGGGATATTTTGACATAATATATTTTAGAAAATATAATTACATGGTTAAGAGTGTGTATTCAGATGTTTAGGGTATTGAGAAACCATTTGGTAGTTTTATGATGAACTTGTACTCGATACAACCTGAGGGAAACAATCATGCCATGAAAAGTTTTCACAATGTTAATTAAGATGTAGGATGATTATAACGACCCATACTTTACATACATTGTTAATACTTCAAAATTGAAGCACACTTATTACAACATATGACAAAACCACAAAGGACCGTATAGGTATAGTGTCTTTAGAAACTGGGAAACATAAACAACTGGTTCATAAATCTTCTACAGTGTCACCTATTTATTTCATCATATCTAGGGTCCCTTTTAGAATATTCTACTTAATATCCATCTTCCTGACCTGGGGAAAAGAAAACATAAAAGGGTGAGCTCAAATGCTCAGCAAGGGCAAATAAAGGAAATAAAAATCATATCATATCTTTTTGAAAATCATAACCTGCAAAAGAGATCATAATATCTTAACATGGAATAAATCATAGAAGTGAAAATGAGATCCCCATAATCATAAAATAAAACTTGAAACCTTGTGGCATGTACACATAATCATGGAAAATCATTTCATGTTAGTCATGACAAATTGACAAGACTATCTTAGCGGACAACGTCCATTTCTGAACCGAGTTCACTCCTCGTTTCAGTCCTGTATCACTGAACCGAAATAACCTTCCGTTCCAGCCATGTCTATCTCATGAGATATAAATCTTTACCCAATGCATTGGAGGCAGATATAGGTTCCACCCATCTTATAATGAATCCTTTCTTATGTGTGCCACATAATCATAAATCATACATCATCGCATAACACATGTAACAAAAATGGGATTCTTGAAACATCATGACATCATAAAACAAACCATATAAGGTAAATGACTTCATAAAAATATGTCCCTCACAACATAACCAAATCAATGTAATAATAGGGATAAAAACAGAACTCTATATTATCTTAGATGGAAAATAATTTTGATAAAACATTTGAACTCCATTCTTGAGGAAAATATCCTTTCTACTTCAAAAACACTTTTCCTTTCTTAAAATGTCATAAAATTAAAAACTAAAAGAATTTGATTAAAAATAAACTTGAAAACTTGTAAAGGAAGCTTCTTGGAAATAATGTTTTTAAAATCCATTCATGTCGTATAAGTTAAAAAAAACATTCCTCATACTTTTGTCAGAAAAGTCAAAAAGTACCTCGTACAAAAAAAACGACAAAAGATTCCTTTCATATTCTTTAATAAAAACTCACCTAATGGTAAAATTGGATTTAGACTATTGTAAGTGGATGGAAACAATATTACATATTGAGGGAACATGGATGTGGATGATAAAATACACCCCAGTAAAATCCAAAGTAAAAACAATCTCGGATAAAAATGAGATTGTGATATTTTCCCTTACCTTAGGTCCGATTTGCTTTGTACATGTCTGACGCTCTTGTATAATGGTTTAAATAATGTTATTGACTTATTCCAGAATCATACATATTGATATGATATCATATATGGTCATATTCTTAGCTTCTTGTTAGTAATATTTCATTGTTACTTGTTACTCGGGTCTTTATTTCCTTTTGTTCTTATGCGTGTTTTGTCGAATAAATTCTTATTATTCTTTTAAGGTTATAGATACCTTATATCCAAAATGGTATTAGTGTAACATATATCATATTTATTCATTCAATTCATTTATATAATTACCATGTAATGATGATCATGTAGAACGAGTCGCATCACATCGTGGAGACGGTATTCCTTACGTACGCACGAGTGATGATATCGTTCCTATGATCGTGGAATTGTATTGGAGTATATATATATTATTTCAGTATCAATATTACTTTATTATAATCATAAATAGTTACTCATTACACCATTATACCCATCCTTGTAAGGTGATGGTGGAAAATAGATTACACCTCGGCGTGGAGACGGTATTCCGTACGTACGCACGCGCGGTGATTTCATTTTTCCGTAGGATGGATAGATGGTTAATTAGGGTTGTTTAATATTTATAATAACATATCAGTATGTAAGTAATACTTATGTTATTAATATATCATGAAACAACTAAAGAAGAAGAAATTGAAGAAAAAATAAATTGAAAAGATCGGTAATGGATATTACCTCTTCTTTGGAACGCTTCTTTGAATCCACCACTTAGGGAACTATGATTGGTCTTTGAAGAAGACCAGGAACTCTAGGATTATTCTAGGGAAGTGGAGAGGAGAAAACGGCAGGGGGTGGCCGAGCTTGAGTGCTCAAATTGGTGTGAGGAGGAGGGGGAGGAGGTTCCCTTTTATAAGGGAGGAGAGGGGCACCTTAGGAATATCTCAAAATATTATTTTATATTAAAGTAAAAATCGGTTTATAATGGTTCCAAAGGGTATTTTTCGAATATAAAGTGGGGAAAGGTCGAAATCATATCAACCAATAGGATTTAGATAAGTTTAGGGCATTATTTTAACCTTATCCATTAGATTTAACTCTAAGTTAAATAATTTAACTTTTACCGTGTCTTTTTGTTTTCTTACACTATATGGTTAATACACTTAATATAACATGCCAAACGAACCCCAAATTGTTTATTATTAATATATATATCCTTATCTAAGTCATTTGGCCGAGTCTTAGATTTTTAGGAATAAAATAACAATTAATAATATAATATTTGATTTAAAAACTATTTTGTGTCAATTTTGACACTATTTGATATATGATTTTTGTGAAAGTCATAACAGAATTATATGTTCAAACCAAGTTGATTAAATCAACACTAATATATCATAGTAACCTAGAAAATTAGTTTAATTCATAAAAAGTCTCAAATTACATTTATTTTGGTGTTTATAACATCAATTATGTCAATATTTCATAAATAAGATAATTACTGCATCATAATTGTGTCATAAATAAATTAAATTATTTAATGTCTAAAAATTATAAATAAAATACCATTATGTAGGAAATCGTTTTATCTTTCTAATTAATATTTATAGTCGAAGTTATCTTATGCATAACCCCATATTAAAAATGATTTACTTATTAAACTATGATTTTAACTATTTTAACCCTTCTTTAAATAAATTAATAATAAATGTCCTAATCTAACCCAAGTAGGCCTAAATGGTCATATTTTATAGATAAGGTTTTTTTGGTCGAAGTAAACTTATCCAATAGAATTAGGACATGTGTTAGGGTAATAGTAATATCATATTTACCCCTATTTACTATTAACCGCGGTAAAAAAAAGTAAAAAGTTACTATTCACCAAAACATTATTTTTATCTCATTGAACCACATTTCACTAACTGATATCAACTGTGTCTGTCGGATTTTCGAAATTCCATTCACAGAAGCGGTAAAATTAAGTTTTATGCAAAATTCAGTTTTTAACCTACCACTTAGTGGTTTCACTATTAATCAAAAATTGAAAGTTCTCAGAAAAATACCAAAATTTCACCCTAGGCTAATTTCAGTATTCCGAATCCAAAAATGAAGTCCATTTTGAAAAATAAAATTTATAAAATTTCAAAAAGTGGTTATTACTATTCATAACGGCTAGTTTTAATAATATTTTAATAGAATATCGTTGTTTAGTGAAACTCGGTATTGCGTACGACGCAAGCTATCGAGGAAGGTCGCGATTGCGTGTAAAGTAAGCCATGCTAGTATGTAGTGAAGGATTCCTTTGATGATATATAAAAACAAAATATTAATCATAAAAATCTCGGGTGTTACAATGATTCCCTGAATTACAGCCAAAATATGAAAATTGATTATTCAATTTAAAATTATAATTTTATGAAATGTTCGACATGTTTTCTATACCATTGTGGTGCCTTTTAGAATTACATATAACTTGAATGATTCATTTCTGGAATCTTGTATTTAAGATAGGAATCATTCATGAATATCATGTTCTTATCACAATAAAATACTAAATCCTAATTAATTATTCTTTAAACTTCCTTTACTTGAACCATAGTTCCTTCTCGGTTATAATTGAGGGTCTTCTATCCTTTTATATCACTTAATTTAAGAATTGATCTCTATTGTGGATGTTCTATGTCTCTCTCAGTAAGTTATATTTCTTCTTATTCTCTTCAATTTGTTACTATAGTGGAAGTTCACAATATTTATTCATTCAAAAACCATGAGGTTAAATTTTTCTAATTCATTTTTGATAAATCATGTTAGCTTATTCTATAGGCTGACACTCACATTGGTTTTGGTGTGGAAGGTGTATTTCTTGAGGTACGTGATAATCTATCCCCTATACCGATTGATTAATTTATGTAATTTGATTCAATGATGTGGAAATAATTCCTATGACAAGACTTATTTTATTTTCATTATATCTAGTATTGGAGGACCTCATTTTTTGTAGTTTTTGGCCAATGTTGTAGTAATTAGTTCAATATATTGACTTTATTGAATGAACAGAGATTCCTCCAACTGTAAAATTTATTTTAAAATAAGTTTTCCTTATTTTTGTTTATTCATAAATGGTTTTTATAATATATGTGGATTCCTTTTTTGTGTAATGTGAAATGGATGATTTCAAATCATTGCGATTTATTGAAAAATAACATCATGAATAAATTGTTTTATTAGGACTGATTCTGAAAAGACCCTTTATAATTGATTTGATAAATACATCACATGTGAATCCTTAGGTTCTTATGTGGAAGGGGTGTCCTAATTTTTGTTCCCACATCATCATGGGGTTAATAAATGATTTTTTTTGTTCTCCATAGGCCTGATGTTCAAGAGTGTTTGTTTGACACTATCTGCAATTTCACAAATGGGTTGTTCCCCTACTCACTATTTTTTTCTATTTTACGAGATTTTGTGCGCTCAATTCATTGACGATTTATGAGTATTATTCAAGCCTGAAATTTCATGGTCTATGTGATTTTTAAAAAAATTTCTTTCTATTTCATTTTTTTTAATTGACACACCTACTTTAATTGTGATACCCATTAAATAAAAGTCTTCTTTTTAAACTATTTTTCATGAATTTTTTTGAACTATGGATAAAGGGAACTATTTAAAAAAAAATTTATATAATAATTTTTTTTCATTTATTATTCTATGATTTCATTAAAAAACTTCATATTATTAATTTTTCTATAAATACATGATATTGAACACCTGGGTGAGATCCTACTCGTCTGGTTTATCTCACACACTGTACACCCATTCATCATCATGTATACTCGATTTGTAGATGAAAAGAAAGGAATGTTCTTATGGTTAAATGGAATTGTTTATATTAGCTATGAATGTGTGTATTGTTACAATATACTAGGACAATTCCGAAATTTTGAAATGGAGAAGCCAAATTTTTCTATTGTTCCTTTAGTATTGGGTTTTACTTTTGGATATCATTTATTTATTTAAGTCAAATTTTTTTCGGTATTCTTTTAGAGATGCAATATAAATCTCCATGTTAATATTCTGATGTTTCATTCATCTCAGTATATATTTTCCATTTATCTTACCCAGGTTGGGAGAAATAATTCCCTCACATTATTATTTGATTCTAGTGTTCTAGTCACCATACCATGGGAATTGTGAATTCCATTATCAAATGTGGAAGACTATTTTAGGTAATAGATTGTGTGAGTAACCCATGTTGGTTAGTAATATACCATCCCGTGACTGTATAATAGCCATAAAATTCAACTAAAATCCCCCATCACTATTCATCTAAAAACTGGATTTCCGTAAACTATTTTATCAATAAGTATATCAATTTCAGACAATTGAAAATTATTCCTAGAATCATCCCTTTTAACTCATTGATAATTTATAATCATAAAACAATAATTTTACACCAATCAATAGAAACTTATATTACCATAGTATAATTTTGGTACTCAAAACATATGTAATTAAATTTCCAATAATGAAAAAATACATTGTATGATATCAATAAATTTAGTGTGTTCTAAAAAATATCATAATGATATGAAACTAAAAAAAATATTTCAATAAAAATTATTAGAGTAAACAAAAAATTTATCACTATAATGGAAAGGCCTACATCTTATAAAATATTTATCAATTGTATATATTTATATATAATATAGTGGGAGATATTTATTAGGGGATCTCACTACCAAGATCCATACTATATTACATTTATCACTTATATTAACATATATCCCAAACCCAGTCCAAGTATATTATAATAAACATTGTAGACAATTCATCATTTAGTGAAAATTATAATTCGAGTTTTAAGAACATTTATAATCAACTTCTCAAAAACCTATAGAAATATTCAAATCCACTAAAACTACACTCTATAACAGTTTAAGGTAATCATGGGAGAAACTAAATTATCTATGTCTTAAATAAAACTCATCCAATATGTATCTAATAATAGAAATCATGATATAATTTGTATGGTCTATGGTGTGTGAGGTTTCATCATTATCATAATGTTCTTACAACTATTATAAATTAATTAATATGAAATAACATGAATTAGGATATTTACCTTCATAATAAAATAGTTGTTTTTAAAGATTATTTTTTATAAAAAATTATCCTTTGTAATCTCAAAATAGTATCAATATTGTTCCCATGGTCTTTATATGAAAATCAATAAAAAAAGAATGTTCAGAAAAATTCGACCACAAAAATATTTATGTCAATATGTTAAATATGGGTCAATAATTCCATAAAAAATGGGTGTATTTTTAACTCCAAAAATACAATTGGCATCTTTTTAATGGTTATATCATCATAAAAAATTATTTTATTAAAAAATCATCATCCATGAATATTTATTAATAATAATTTTACCCATGGTAGATGATGAAAAATCAACAAATTACCTTCATATGGTGAAAAAAATCATCATTTTTAAGAAAGTGATAATTGTATCATGAAAAATTTAACATCATTACCTATTGAATAAAAATAATTTATTTATTGTCTTCCATATAAGAAAATAAAAAAGGTCACCCAAGGTGAACATTTTGTAAAATTATCCCTTTCATTACAATCACATCTATTTTATATTCAAACCTAACAATTTTTTATGTTATATGTGATAAAATGAAACTGAATGATTATAATTCAATAACACCATGTTAGTTGAAAATTAAAAATCAATCCTTATTCTTGATCATGAGATATATTCTATACATAAACCTTCATTATAATCCAATGCAGAATTGAGAAGAGGTGGATACATTCCATTATTATATTTAATAACCAAGCATTTTATCTTAGATGATATGGATCATAGTACACTTTCAATTAACCATTATCTACTTTGATGATTAATAATCTCTACCATTAATTATATAATTCTTCCTTATCATGCTATGATGTTGACCCATTAACTATAACCATAAATTTTATCTGAAAATAATATATACAAATCAAGGTCAATGTTCAAGTCATATATCTTAATTTCATGACATAGAAACTCCAATGATATTTCCCTCATATCAACCATAAAAACATATTTATGGTCACATATGTCTACACTCAATTATTTTATATGTGGAGTTTCTAATCTCTTTGAATATGGTAATAACACCATGTGTATCCCAAATAAACATAAAAAAATACCATGGTAGATTAATTAAAATATATTTACTAAAATTTTATTTGAAATTTTATTAAATATATACATATTATATATCACACTATATAAGGTACTATATCATTCCTAGACCCTAAAATTCATTCTCTCCCTTAATATATTACTCAAAAACTTCTAATTATAAAAAAGACCTCCTAATAGGGCCATCCCACTATATAATGATTAACTAACTTGTCTTTCCATAGTTTACTAATCTATTTTCTCAATCATAACACTTGATTTGTTTCACCATTAATTCTCACTTATGATAATTGATACCAATATTATTAGGAAATTATATGTTCCTATATTTTATTCTTATATATATAGGATCTATCCATTTTGATATTAAGGCCCATACATCTATACAGATGGAGTATTAAAATGAATAATTCCCCTTAGAAATTTGGGAAGATATATTGACTAATTTCTCTTTGATATCAATTTTGTAAAACATCTGACATCTCAGGAAATTCATTCCTCTACTTCTCAAATGGAAAATAATAACAATTGTTGTGTTAGTGATTTTATACTCTACTAAATCATCATAATCATCTGATTTCATTATAGGATTATCATGAAAAATAAACACTATTTTATATTAGGTCATAACAACATCTCAACCCATTATACCATAAGATCCTCGTTCATCACTAATTTTAGTTCATGATTCACATTCATGGAATATTTTGATGCATACATCACAATAGATATGTTTTCCTACCCGATGATAATAAATCCTAAATCTATATCATTCTTCATCTCTACTTTGAATTGTTGATCATTAATTGTCTTTTTGAATCCCTTTAAATTATTATACTTATACTTTTATGACCTTACAATCTATCTTCTCCTCAATTATACAAATCCAACCATTAAATAAGTTAAAACACATCACATTATTTCTATAAAATCTATAAAAATGTAAATAGGTGATGTATATTACATAACAAAATCTCTAATTTTTCTAGCTCAACAATATCATTTAGTGATGGATAGTTTTTATTTCAAATATCTAAGTACATATCCACCTCCATAAAAAATCATAAATTGCATAACTTCAACTAACGACAGATGTTATATACAATAGTTCTCCCAAACTAAGGTTCATTAGGAGTATATTATAATACTATTTTACATTTTCTATGTCTAAGAATATATCAAAAAGGTTTACTATTCTATGTGAAAAAATTTATCCCATTAAAACCATATGATATATGTATAAATGATCAATAAAAATATCGTTTTCCCTACCCCTTATCTAGGTGAAATTACATTCATCTTGTAATGTAATTAAAATATTTTCTTTCAAATAATAAAATCAAATTCACATAAATAGTTATTTCAAAAATAATCTCTCAAAGTAAATAAATCATTAATCTATTAGAAATTAATTTTTTACGTGAATTTTTTTTTAGAAAAGACATGAAATATAAAGAATCTTTTAAAATTTATACCATAATTCCATAGTTATTTCATGTATTTGTTAACATTTTATTATTATATAATATAAAATTCCAATGAGTTAAAAAATATCCTCTTATTTGAACAATATTTTTCATTGATTCAAAAATATCAACAAGGATGATAGGGATACCATTTTTTGGCATAGTTCTGGTCTTTCCCATTGAAATTTCATAACCTAAAAAATGTTCAACTATTTATATCATGACCAATAATTCAAACCATTCTATAATACCCAATCTATGGAGGCAAAATTTTAGGTAAATAATTCATAATTCTATTGGCCAAGATCAAATTCCCATATCACCAATATCTTTAAAGTGGTGATTATGGATAAATTGATCAACCTAGTGAACTATTTTACCTCATTAAAAAATATGAAAAAATTTTGAATTTAAATTTAAAAGCATCTTCATGAAATTATCTTAAAATTAAAATCATTATATAAAAACATTTTCCTACCAAAATATCAATATCATAATGAAGGTGAATGAGACACATGTTGATTTAAAATAATAGGATCAAAATAAAATATGAAAAAACATCTTCTATAAATATATAATGGATCTATGTATAAAAAATTATGAGTAATGAAGTCCTTTTCTAATCCCCATCATGATTAATCGTTTGAACATGTCCCCTAAATTACATATATAAGTGTTTTGTAAAATGTATATAAGATTAAACTCGTGGACTATGATTCTCATCCATGAATTAATAGTGTAAATAGCAATGATTAATTATAAATAATGAATATTTTTTTTCAATAATGAATCATTTGGATTATCAAAATAAAGTCCAATTCCAAAAATAATGCCCAACCAATATTTAATAATTCGATAATTTTTTTAAAAATAATATGTATAATTAATCATAATTCTAAAAAAACCACTAGTTTTTTTCTCTATAACTACTAAATTATATAAAATCTTTTCTTTTCTCCTAAACTATAGAAACAATGTATTGTCTTCACAAAATTCATTGAAAAATATCAATTTATCTAATTTCTATAGAAACTATAATTTTTTTAAAAATAAATCACTATGTTATGGTAAATTCAACTACAGTCCATATATTATAATCCAAGATACATTTTTATCATTACAATCCATGTTCAAATGAAAAAATAACACCCTAGTGAGGGTTACATTTTGTCCCTAACTATTACTACAGTTTATCACAAGAACAGATGCACTTTAAGAAAAATATTTATCATGGATTCTATATATAGTTCTCAAAACCAATGTTTCAAATTATTAAATTTTCAGCATTATGCACACTCATTACAACAAAATGATATATATTATTTAAATATAAACCTAGCTTCAATAAATTTATTGAGTATTTCACATGAAATACATTGACCAATATATAATAAATTGATATATGAAAATATTTCCAATGTAATGATATGGATACTCCCCCATTATTGAAAAATTATTACAATAGATACTTATATATTAATTTTTTAACATTAATATTCCTTAAAAAACCATTTCTTATGAAAATTCATCTTCAATAAAAGATTCATATTTGGATAAACCGAATAATTAGAGTAGAATAACTATTTTATCAATTTATGAAATCCAATGGTTGGAAATACCATATTTTAGGAAATTAATTTTTTATTAAATATCATTATTTTTATCAAAATTCATAATTTCACACAACATATGATAATAATATCATTAATTAATAATAACCAATAGAAAAATTTAAATTATCTAATATAAAGTTTTTTTGGAGATACCAAACCTATAATATTTTTCCTTTAAATCACCATGTTTATTTGTTCCCAAATAATATTAAGGAATTGAATCATAAAATACATTATAATATGATTGAAAAAAATGTATTCTCTATAAATGAGTTATACATATGAAATCACAATGTCCCTGTATGATTAATAATATAAAATTATAAAGTATAAAAATTTTGAAATCTAATAATTGATGATATTTTCAAGATCATGAATTTGTGTTGATTTCAAAAAGATCAATTATAATGAGAAACTAGTTTTTTTATCTTGAATATTGCATAATATTTCTTAAATTGGAAACTAAAATAATCTAAATTTAAATTTTTTAGTTAGTGTATATTAAGGGAGAAGTAAAAAGTATTAATGATGTTTAATCTCAGAATGCATGTTTATCCTATATGGACTACAAAATTTTCATCATAACTGTTAAGGTTTTACTATCCTTATTTTTTGGTCTAGTGGATCACCAAATAATTCTTTTAACCATGAATGATATATAATATTATTATATTCCATGTAATGAATTCATTATATTGGATTTTATGAGCCAAATATTTAACCGCTCCCTTCTCCACAAAACCTAAAAATAGTAAAATTAACACACTAGTAACCAAATTAAGAAGATACATATCAGATCTATCATGTTATAAATAAGTTAACGATTATGAATATATGTGTTGGGGGAAATAATTAAATTTAAAAATAACTGTTGAAATTTATTTTTAAAATATTGAAAATAACATAATCTATTTTTGTATCATTTTAAAAAAAATCACAATTTAATAGAACATGTGATTTTTCATAAAATATAGTAAATATAGATAAAATTTACAACAAAAAAAATGAAAAAATATTATAAATTTAGGGGAATACAAATTCAATCAAATTTAAATGAAGAAACATATATCATTCCTAAATACCACATAATATAATTGCGGATCTATCAACAATTTATATTATGTTCATTTAAGTGATATAAATTTAGCATTCTCAAATAATTGATCATTCAATAGAAAATTAAAAGCTATTTAGAGAGAATATTAAGTGTTAAAACATCTCGC
The DNA here is from genome assembly GCA_963277665.1 of Viscum album. Lineage (NCBI taxonomy): Eukaryota > Viridiplantae > Streptophyta > Magnoliopsida > Santalales > Viscaceae > Viscum > Viscum album. The sequence continues at coordinate 1,033,661,949 of OY728121.1, read as the reverse complement.
ATGGAAATTTTTATCTATCAAATAATATTTCTTCATGAATTATAAAAATTTATTTGAGTAAAAGAATTATAGTCGAATCTATTTACAGGTAAAAATTCATACATTATAGCCCTTAAAAATATTGTATTTATGTGGAAGGTTATCCCTATATACAATATAATATTTATATTTCCCAAAAATAGAAAATAAATTATTCTAAATATATGATTATATATTTTTCCACAGTTAAAAAAAATAACCATGAGAATTTAATAATGATTATTTAATCAAAAAATTATTAAATAGAATTTTTTAGTAGTTAAGGTACATTTAATGCATTTGTTAACATATTTGAATCACATGGTTCATAATTAATTATTTTCCTTAAATTTCTTAAATAGTTGATATTTACATACTGATTATTATTGTATTTATAAAAATAAAAAAATCAATCAAATCAGAATTATATTTAATATTATATTTATTAAATTTATAATGAATTTAAATATATATATTGGTTTCAATGTGATCAATAAGAACACATAAACAGAATCAATATTATCTTAAATTTCCATAGCCTTGTAAAAAATGGAATTATTATATAGTGGATGTGATTCCATTTATGGGAATGAAAAAGAATTACATTAAAAATCTATATCTATAAATAATAAAACCATTTTTCTATATATTTTTCATGCACTATTTTTTTCTAATCACTATAGTGTGTATTTGATTTTTTTATTTTATACACATTCATGTATAAAATAATAATATATCATAATATTAAAATAAAATATTGTAATAATTTTAAAATCATTATTTTCTAATCTCTCTCTAATCCAATATCATATTTTCTTAAAAAACACTCATTCTTGTAGTTAGAACTCTCACAAAATCACCATGACAACATAATGCAATTAATTATCATTTGAAATCAATAGAACATTGTAGGAAAAAATAAAAATATTAAAACCATGCACCTAATTAGAGAACCTTTCTTTTTAAATTTCCTTATTCCAAAGATCAACTTTTATATGGCCCTTAAAGAAGTATGGAATCATTTACTATGTCTTGAAATACACTGCCAATATAATCATAACATATTTAAAATAGCAAATAAAAATGTGATCTACTTTGTTGATCCATGTCATTAGTTAATTATTTGTGTTGTCTCATAACACTATTTCATTAAATGTTTTATTTACTGTGTATATGAAAGGGAAAAGTTTAATACGAATTTTTCTAGATGTATAGAATAAAATTTTATTCATAAATGTGAATGGATGGATTTAATTGATCTTTTGAAATTTATAATATTAAATATTATATTTTCTATACTATTTTTATTATAAATAAATAAATTTTTATTTCCATATATATGAGTTTTCACCATATGTGAATTTATATTTAAAAATACTAAAAATTAATAAAATTAATTGATTAAGAGCTTTAGGAATATTATCTCATTGAATCTATAAGTGGTTTAAAATTGGATAATGTTTCCAGCATTAAGAATCATTACTTATTGGTGATAACCTCACATTACAGAAAATCAAAATTGAAGTTATCATTTAGAATAATAATATTCATTATTATTGAGTTACATATGATAATAATATTAAATCATAAAATTTGAAAATATACATGTATAAAATCAAAATTATTTTATATGAATGTGACTAGGAAACTATGATTCCATGATTTTTTGTCAATGTTTTTATTATTTGAATAATATTTATACTTATAATTTTATTTTTAATATATATTACAAAAAAACGACCTAATTTTTTAAAAATCATCAAACAAAAAATATATATGTATAATTTGTAAACAATAATTTGATTTTTTGAGATTAAAATTGATGAAACAGTGTAATAATTTGAGTTTTATTTTAGGATTAATGTTAAAAAATTCCTCCCCTAAATTTAAAAATACATATATTAATTTATACTAAAATAATTGTGAAGGAAAAAATTAATATGACAGATTAATTCCACCAGTAATTTTGAAAGCTATAAGGACTATAAGTGTCTCTAATATTGTTTTATGATAGCAAATAGATGTTTAAAATCAACAATTTAATATTCATTTTCAGATTGTAGAAAAAAAATATAATATATTTTAAAAAATTTAAAAAAAATAAAATAGAACATGGATTCCCATTTTATCAGTGATGGTAGAGATTGAAATACATGTCATGAATAGTTTATACACATGAATGGATGGGTTGATTCAATTATTTTATGAAGTATACCAAAATTCAGATCAAATTCAAATCATTACCCTCAGTTGATTATTATCCTCAAGTTTTGGATAAGGTAGTTGGATCATTTTATGTATTATTGATCAACAATCAACCACATGTAATTCACTTAATGAAAGTAAATATAAAATGTATTATTTTTTAAATTGATTGATTCTATGACCTTCTTATTTTAATGATTAGTCATTCTCCATGATCCTGGATTCCCCACTATAACATATATGTGATTATTATTTATTTTCCCATATCACATAAACATAATGTCTAAAAGTGTATAAAAATTCACGAATATTATTTATATTTAACAATATAACATTCAAACTAATTCATATCTTCATGGTATGATATCCTTGCATACCCGATGTGTCATTGGCTCCAAAGCTTCCCAATATTCATATATATTATTTCTCAAACAATCCATCTTGATGTATAATAAAATATATTCCCAAGGTGATTCAAAATTAACATGTTTGATCTTCATCCTCACTATAGTGTCTCAAAATTAAATAATATAATTCGTTAAATCTCCCAAAGCTCAGTCTTTATACTCTTTCACCATTACAAATTTTTAAGATTGGACAACTCACATATATTTCTCAACTGAATGAGCTCCTATTATTTATTAGAATCTTTAATATCCCAATTTCCTAAGTAGATCAATAAATGATATGAAATGTAATTTTAATTAGTCAATCACCTAACTACTTCATTCTTCATCTTTTCGCTACTTTAACTCACTTGATCTAATAGGAAAACAATGTTAAAAAGCCTAAAATTCATCATATTCAATAATCAAATCCTGAATTTTATTTATTATCGAGTAATAATAATATTACACTTATTTAAATAAGAGTTTTACATTATTTTCTATCAACATAGGTTCTGAATCATTTTTTTTCAAAAAAACCACCCTCCCTATTTTTTTATATTATATTTTTCGGTCAACCAAAATAATATTTATTAAATATATAATTTATAAAATCTCCAAAAATAATTACTTTTATTATCCTCATTCTCCGTATTCCCTCATTCCCATTACATTGGATTTATCTCATATTCTCCTTATTTTTTAGTAAAATAGTTTCTACATATTTAATTACATGAGAAAGAATATTGTTTTTCTATAGTTTTTATATTATTTATAATTCATCTCAATTGATATTCAATTTGTAATAAAGATACTTCTTATCTTCTCAATATAAATCTACAGCATCCAAAAATTATTCTAATCATTTCACCTGCTCTAAAAAATTTTACCCAGCGTGCGACATAAAAATATATATCATGGAAGAATAGAAAATAATTTAGTAATATTTATATTTCAAGAAAAAATATTAAATATACCTCACGGACATTGTCATTGTCTTTATGAAATATCATTTATGAAATATAGGATAATGAATTCTAGTTTTTCCATAGGCTTGTTTAATATCATTATTGATTAAATATTGAATATGCCTCAGGTTTTATTTATTCTTAATAGTTTTTCCAAATTTTATAATATTCATTCCAAAAAAATCCTTCTTGACTCACAATATGTTCATTTTTTTAAATTGATCACAAATTTATTTTCAATCTTCCAAATATTAAATAATTTGATTAATTAATATACCAATGCCCCAAATTTTCGACAATGAAAATATCACTAAAAAAATATTTATCGTATGTTATTTTATATAAAATCTATGATAAAATTATCATCAATTGATTCATATATAAAATTTCTTTTTCATATTTGTGTCTATGAAAATCATTCCAACTATAAGCTTGTCCATTTCTTTTTTTAAATATTAATTGTAAAAAATCGCTTTTTGTATGCTTTTGTATGAAAATATAACTATTTATGAAGTCATGTTTTCTATATAATACACATTATATATCAAATTGGATGTCATATAATTTTACTAACATCATATATTGGTTTTCTAAATGTCATAAATTAAATACATTAAATCGGAACACTAATATTACTATGTAATATGCAAAAGTCACATGGGGGTTCCTAAATTCTTATTATATTATCCAATGAATTATGAAGGGTGTATTTCCTAAAAATATCATTAAAACAACACATCTATACTATTATTTGAAATGGTCAACAATATAGTGATATTCCACAATATAAGTCATGTTAAATTTCGAATTATTACCGTACACTCCGAGAGTTAACTATGTGGCTTCCTTAATTCATATGTGATCTTCTCAAAAGATATTAATAAACTTTGGGAACTATAAAAAAGTACTCCAATGGACACCATATCACTATGAAAATATATTGCATCAAATGTACTCCACATTTTGGTTTTGTCAAATTCTACACAACACTTCTATTTTAATCCTTCATGAGAAAGTAGATTACCTATTAATACGAAATCATCAATAATAGTATTCATTTAGTGGGATATATATTGATTTAACCCTTCCATATCCCATATAAATAACATTAAATATATTTAAATATTGATTTTGGAATATATATATTTCAAAAACAAATGAATTTCTATTTTAAGAAAAAAATAATTCTCACATGTCACATTATTTAACCTAAGGACCAGTATAGTTAATCCTATGATATTATAACCTTTCACCAATTAGCCAACATTCCCCTTGAATCAAAAATAGATAAAATAATTTAAATTTAAATTGTAGACAAATGAATTTTACATTCCACATAGAAATGATTATTCTTTTTTTCATCCTTTATATGGGTTGACATTTACTCCATTACAAATTATTCTAAACTCATTGATAACATTCATATTTGAAATGTTTATTAATAAAAATTAAAAACAAAATTTAATGGGAATTAAAAATTTATAAATATGGATTTGTTTTTAATACTTTTAACTTTAAAATGCAATATATTCAATCCAATATTTTTCTAATATATTCAATTTTCTTCTCCTTATTAATTAATTTTTAAATAATATGGATTTTTTTCCTAAAAAATTAATCATACTGTAGATGAAAATTGGTATTTTAATATATAAATAGTTTTACCTCGTACTATATATAATATAATAAACATATTAACCACTTTTTGTTTACATGCCCTCTATAATCATGTATCTAAATGAGGGAAGGGTAGCACCACATGATTCTTATCAATGACTTGTATGTAAGACTACTCAATGTCTATTCTAAGTAACCAATTGTGGAAAAAATATTTATCTCCCCATGTTATCAAGTATGTACATATATAAATTCCAATATAGATCCATCATAGTTATTATATTAAAATGGTATAGACAAATATATTTACAATGTTTTCTATAATCAAAAGTAAACTTCACAAAAAACATCAAATCATTCATGTGAATGATATTATTATTTTCATATTTTTATAATCACACCTTTGGAAATTAGAAATCTCACAAACCATTACTATGTTAAGGTGAACAAATCATTCCTAAAACATCAAAATTTCGATGATAAATCTATAGTACATATTTGGAAAGACATTTTTTCATATCTATAATCCTTCTCCATTTGAAAACATCCAATCAATGGATTCTTTCCATACACCTTTACGTTAGAAATGAAAATTATACAGTTAGTAGTTTTGATAATATTAGATATTTGATACCACTTGAAAAGGAATAAAAATTTAAATAGTATTCTTCATGGTTGTATATCATTCATTTATAAACTCTAATACTTTCATCATTTCATCATTTTCTTATATCACTATAAATTCCCTCTCCATGGTAACAAAACATTAATTTATGAGAATAAGGTGATATTCAATAATCTCCTTAGATTCAAAACATGAACTAAGTAATTATTATCAATCTAGAATCTCTATTCCTTGAGGTTATATAATTAACTAGTCCAATTAATGTATTTTTATATATTTCTAGGTATAATCATTGTTGGTAAGATGTGTTTTTTTATATTCAATATTTTTTATAGTTTTAAATGTTTTCTTTTCATTATCTATCATTACACTTTCAATCATTGATTCTTGATTCATCTTAATAGACATTTCCAATGGATCAGACCATATTCTCATTCACTATATTAAAACATGTACAACATCTTCTATGTATGTAGTCTATTACACCAAACCATTATTCATACATTGATCCATTGGTGAATTACACAAATATTGTATCAGCTTCCATTGATGTTGAATCCATGTCCTAAAATTGGAAGAAATGTGGAATTCATTATTCAAATGTTCACCCACAACATCGACACCAGTGTAACAATTCATCAGTACCCTTTAGACATCACTAGGAGTGTCTACCATCAATCCAATTTGACCATATTTCTCTTCTATTATTTCCATTTTTTTTATTTTTCCCCAATTCATTGTTGAAATTCATCTCCATTATGAAATATTACTTGATGTGGCACCTCTAAACATATAGAAGAAACATATTAGGTATTATTTGATAATTTTATGATAATTATTTTTGTTTTTTCACATCTTATCTTTCTTCTTCTAATTTTTCTTCAATGGAGTTTTTTCATAAGAGAATTTATTCTTCATTAGTTTTATACTGTTTTGTTCAAAATAATTAGATTTTTTCTTGGTAGATGCATACAACATGTCCAAGATATAGTGACCATCCATGTTTAATTAATTATATAATTTATAAATTATTTCTATGATATTATGAGAGACCACATTATATACATATTTGAAAATACATATTTGGTAGTAATATTTAATCTAAATCCTTATTTTATTAAACTATATTTAGGTTTTTTATGGAAACCATAGGCGGGAATATTATTCAAATATGTAGGGTACCTATTATTAATCCTCTTATATAATGAAAAATGTCTATAAATTTTAATTATCTTAAATTGAACTATAGTGTGTCTATATATATATCCTTGGTATATTTTGACGTTTCACAAATATATTAGGCTCAAATTGACTATTTTATAATCTTTTAAAATACTAGTTAAAAATAAGATAATTATTTTTATTTTCCAAAAAATTTAGTCATTTATATTTTTCCATATTATAAATTTTTTTAAATCTATATATGGTAATAGATTTAATGAAAAGAAAATTTTACAATAATATATGATACTTTTCCATGATCTTACAGTAGGTGGTTATCTAGATGATCTAAATCTCTCTTGGACAACGTTTTGTGACCATTTAAATCCACCAATTATCTCCAATAATTTAGTGGAAACATTCTTTTAGTTTGGGGATTATGAAGCACTATATTTTATAATTCCATTATTTACCATATTCACATCATACATAAGATATTTTATGTTGAATTAGTATTTATGATATCACTATTTCTTCCTTCTTTATTAAAAATATTTATTGACATACATTTTTTAATCCTAGATCTTATTAATTATCACTTGTAATAAATTTTATATCAATTTCATCATAAATATTTCTATATCTAGTAAAGAATACTGAAAAAATCATGGAGACTTCATTTAACATTCATTTTTAGTGGAATAAATCCTTGAACAAAATTTATGCATAATTTCTCAAAAATATAATTTTAAAATTACGTCTAGAAGATATCCTTCATTGAAATGTGTAAATTATCATACCTTTCTATCAAAAATATTTATGGTTACTTTTTGGTAATACTATTTTCCACAATGCTTCTTATAGGATAGCTTCTTATTGTTCCAGTACTGATTGCTCATTATTAAATCCCATAACATGACATGGTATATTTAGAAAAAATTAAATATAGTTCACTTATATATACATTTAATGAATATATTTTAAAAATATTTTTATTTATCATTGACATAGTTTTAATATTATTCAACATATGAACATTATTAATTAGAAGAATAACATTGAATATATTTTTAATGACATTCTCCATTCTATATAACCATATAAAATCCTAGATCATATATTATTTTTTACATTTTTTACTCATTTACATATAATTTTATATTTTTCTACATTCCAAATCATTAATTAGATTTTATATTCCAATGTAATGATAATATCGAAATTTTATCCCATCTATTGATTTTAATAAAACTACTAAAATTTTCAAATCAACAACTTCTACTAATAGTACCACAATATGAAAATTAACTTCTAATAATTGTATAATCTTGATTGAAACCAAATGAAAACCCCCATATGATCTTTTTATAGACTGTTGTGGTGGATGAATTGAGTTTGTTTCTATTTTTTACCAAAATTTAAATCCACAATAAATTTTTTTCACCATCTGGATATGAATCTTCATTATTGGTTAATAAAATTTAAATTTTTTATGTTTTTACTATGAATCACCAACCACAATAAAATAATATAATAAAACTGTAAATGGAACACTAGGTTTTTAAAATCCTTGACTCAAATATATACACCCTTTCACGATTGGTTACATTCGCAATTATGGATTCCACACTATAATCAATTTATGGATATATTGGTTTAGTGCTTCCCACACAAGAACAATTATTATCTTTGTATACACATTAAATAATTTCAAAGGACCAATAAAATATCATATTCACCCTAAATTAAAATATTTATACTATGACATCCATATATACCTATAGTTTAACTAGTTCTATATATTCCCAAAATGTATATAAAAGTGTTTTATTCCTTAACATCCAAAACTAGTTAAAAAAGAAAATTTATATGCCTCATCATCAATGAGTTTTATATCCTTCCAAATCACAAATATTTCTTCCAATATAAGGAGTTAAGAAAATACATCACTAATTAATCAATTTTTATTTTATATTTCAGCATCACCAATCTTCACCAAAATTTATCCCTAGGAATTCTCGACACACTAATAAATTTGGATCTAGTTTAATTTTGAATCTCACTAATTCATAAACGGATCGACTCACATCTATATATAGTAGTGTTTCTCAGTCTCCTACTCAAATTATCATTCCTTATACTTCTCAATAATATGGATCGATCAGTATGATATCAAATGTATGGTTACATACCTAAAATTCTTGACCATTTATTCCCGAATGATGAATATGATTGAGTACATGATAAATAATTTCATCTTTTTTAATTATTCATGAGATCCATGTTCTTATCTATTTCCTCAATATCCTAGTTCCAAATTTCAGAAAATAACCCTCTATTATTAATATTATAATTTTTATATTGGTCACCCATTATTATATTATCTAAATTTTGAATGTATAAAACCTCAATGAAATATAGTTACCATGTACCTCATTCTAATTTTTATTCCTTTTTCTTATATTTTAGAGTTCTATATTTATTTTTATGATTTTTTCACAAACTATTTCTCATGAATAATTGAAGAAGTGCACATCTATTTTTACAATCTTTGATTCCCTTGGTTATTGTTCATCTTTATTGAAATTTCAATAATCGATGAGTATTATTATATTCTTGAAACATATTCATGACAAAAAATAATTTCTATTCTAATTTTATTGGATCTCATCTTATTCTATTTTATTAAAAAATTAGTAACTGTGTGATTAAGAAATAATAAACATGTGTACAACATGTTTATTTTAAGAAAAAGATTCATATATTTCTCACCAACTGAATCTAGGACACAATCAAAACTCATTTCTTAATTTTATAACATTGAATTACCACTATTTCTTCAACAGATTGAATTTTTAAATTTATTAAAAAACGACGTAGTTTTAGGATTAATTTATTTATCATAAATTTATCTATCTTTAGTCTTCTAATTTATAATAAAATGGATTTATCCAAATCATATTTTTTTATTCATTATTCAAAGAAATTAAAACATTTAATTATTAATATATTAATTCTTTAGATAAATTAATATCCTAATAATTCATATTTTGAATATTAAAATTTTCTCCCAAACATATCCTGCATTGGTGTTTACATTCCTCAATTTCAAGATCCATTTCTAAATATTCTGTTATTTAATAACATTTATATTATAATGATTTGTTATTTAAATTTTTTTCTATGAATCATTCAATCCTTTTCATTCATCATATATTAATTATATTATGAATTTTTATTTAATGGTATCTCAAAATTAAATTAATTCAAATGTAATGTGTTTGATAGAGCCACTATTTAGTATGTTATATAATTCCAATAGAATTCCCTGAAGAAATATTTCTTGTGTCCCAACGTCCTACAAAGGATCCTTGGATCTAAAATTGTAATTTTCCAATATCATACATCTAGGTCATATTGTACCTCATAGAAAAATATTCTCTAATTAAAATTCATAAAGTACATAGATTTTAGAAAAATAAAATAAAAATCACATGACAAGACCATAATGATTTACAACCAATAATAATGTCATAAATCACACTTATGATGTCTGATAAAATTTATCCTCAACATCTAGCATTCTTATTGAGGAATTGAATCCCACTAAAAAGAACTTATAAAATTACAAAAATAATTTAAATGATACTATATTTTATTAAATTTATATAAATGGGTTTTTTCTAACATTTTAAATTTATTATAGAACATTTTTTACTCATCGATTTTCTATAAAAATCTATTATATAGTGATGAATAAATCCATTATTCATGTGTTCATTAAAACTCAATAGAATAATAATTTAAAATAGATACACATTCTTAGTTATGATATTAATTCGGATCAATCATCTCTCATTTGACTAGATCTACCCTTCATTAATAAAAATGTTAAAAAGTTGTATCAATAAGATTTAGGCATTTCGAAACTATATTTGACATTATATCTCACAAATAACAAGTATTAAACATGAAAATTGACCTATTACTTTCACTACCTGTAATTCATATATGTGTAAATATATTTTTTGTAGCTTCTATGAAGTGGATGAGATGAAAATTAAATCATTACATTATAAATTCAAATTAGATAAATTCAAACACATATAGTAATGTAAATTTAATCATTTTTAGATAAAATTTATTAGTAATTAAAATTTTAAAATTTTCTAAATTGCCTGATTGAAACATATAAGGGACTAAAATCATCATTTCTAATTCATATGTTTAATGAAATGATAGGATATTTCAGTGATTAAATTAAAATCATTATGAATATGGAATCCAATACTAAATGAAATATAATTAAAAAATGACAAGTCATGTGAGATAAATTTAATAAATTTTATATTATTTTGGATGACAATAAATTAATTACATGACCTCGGTTTGGAAATGGGATTAATCCACAATTATAAAAAATTATTTCATATGATACTGAAATGACTTTATTTATAACATATAAGCTGACTTAATGATTACAATATTAAGAAAACATTTAAAAATAATTTTTTAACTTATATATATATTTATAATTAAAAAATCTCATGTTTTAAATGAATAATATGTTACTCCATTATGATAAGATGTGAATAATATTTCTTGCAAAAATTAATAAATAAATTGGTTATAAATAATATATTTGGGCAAAAAAATATTATCATATTTATTTCGTTTTTAGTAAGATTCTATGATTAAATTTCATCATATTACCCACGTTACTAATATATGGACAGTCACACATTATTTGAGTATTTATAGGTTTTCACAACAGATGGAAACATATGAATTCATCCATCCTATGGGAGGGGTAGAATGATATATAAAGACACATATATCCTATTAAACATGCATATTTTGAGTTCATTGAATTATATTTTTATTGATTTCATTATTATAATATGTCTAATCTATATGACTGTGGTCAAACATGATCTCCTCTAGTGTGGCTATACATATTCACCCTATAATTTAATCAAAAAAATATCAACACCACATGATTCCATTTCAATATATTGATTTCCAATTTTAACTTCAGTAAGATTTTGTTGGACATTTTGAAATTAAAAATCAATGATTCCCTTCAACTGATTTCATATAATTTGTTAAAAAGGCACTATCAATATGATTGTTCGTATTGAATTATAGTTATATTAGAAAATCTTTTTTAGATCTATTTATATTCATATTTTTTAGAAACATATTTTGTATATCATTAAATATGATAAGGATTTTCGTAAAATGGTACATTCCTACAATTAATTTTTATATCATTTTCAGGATAATACATTCCCATTCTTATAAAATTAATCCTTCAAACCACCAATAATCATTCGGGGAGGATTTTATATGATTAAATCCATATGTGTAAAATAAATAATATAATTAATACTTTTATATTTCTAAAAAATATCATATACCCATTTAGGAATCGAGGATGATAATTGATTGAAAATATAAGGATTTCATGAATCATATTAAAAAATATTACAACAATGATATTTTCCATACATTCCATATATTTTGTAATTCTTTTGATTTATTGTGGACAAAATAATTTTCAATATGGATAGGATACATTACAAATAATGTGTAAAATCATAGTTTAAATAAGAAATAAGAATCCATAAATAATATAGTAGTTTAAATAAGTTATACTGATATTTTTCTATTATAATATGTCATATTATAAAGATGGAAAATTTAATTTTTGATAGATATATTTTACCAGGTTTATATTTTTTGTTACTACATGTCGGTATTAAATATTTCTTATTATTTTTGGACTCAAATTAACATAATTATTATAATTATAATTCTATTATCACACAATTTCATTAATTAGAATCAAATGTTGAAGGTTTTTATTCAAATTATTTCATCCTTCGACATTATGGCAGAGAATACTATATTGATTCTTGTTGAAATATACATTACTCTGAATTCAATTGGATTTAGGGGGATATGGGTTATTGAAGGATATTTAGTGTTTAATGATAAAAAATTTTATAGAATACTCAATCATGGTTTTTAAAATTGATATTTAAATTGTTTATTTTATTATATCTCTTGAGTAGGTCATGAAGGTGGCCGCTAGAATCCACTTAAAAATATTATTTTTTCTGTTCAATAATTACCAATGGACTAATATTTAAATGGTGATGATAAAATGTGAATTTAGATAAATATATTATAAATTCCAAATTCGTTTAACTCAGTGTTATAGTCTCGAGATTAATTCTCATCCACTATAACTGAATTTAATAAATTATTCATTATTATAATGACATAACCAAAGATTTTAATTGCTAAGACACAAAACAGATCACCACAAGTCCACGATCACACCCCATTTTTACTAATGTATAACAATAGTGGTTAGGGATAACATAAAATATTATGGAATGATTTTACAAGAAAATAAAATCATAAAAATATAATTAAAGATTGTTTATGTCACAATATCATTACAAGATACCATAAAATTATAATTATATTATGGAAATTTATCTGTTTTATAAATAACTATAAAAAAGTTTTACTACCTCTCCCAAAAAGGAAAATCAAATATCAATCAATAAAATTTATCCTCCATTATATGAGTCGTGAGTTTCAGGAACACAGATTATGAATAATAACAGATTTTTTTTACCACAATTATATCAAATAACATCTTCATGTCTACCAATTTACACATATAATGTTTAATTATAAATATGAACTCACATGAAAACATGTGGATGTGAAATGAAAACATGCAATGAAAATTTAGGGTTTGTAAAATATATAAAAAATAATTTATTAAACCTCCGAATAACATGAAAATAGTTACCTAATGATGTAAAAAATATATTTCCAAATTAGCCAAATTTTTTCAATTATAACGAAAAAACATTTATATTTTCACTATAATTATATGAATATAAGAACACTATATATCCTAAAATAATATTTACGATTTAATAGTATTTTTGAAATATAATTAATCATAGATTATATATATAGTGGTTTTCCTTAATCAACCCTCAAGCATGAGGCTTCACAGGTTCATACCAATTCATTTAATAAAAATTACTTATGATATTGCATGAATTTTTACATATTTGGAATTAATATATATATATATATACAATATCACTCATTTCCCAAGCCCCATCACAAATATTCACCAACTAGACAAATTATAACAAAAAAACCTAACAATAAATATATAGTCATACTTTCTTTGAAGATGAATATAAAAATAATTTTCATTGGTTATTCACAATCTCACTTATTTCAAAAATAAGTGAAATGGAATTACAAAATACTTCTTTTGAAATTATATACATTGATATATCCATATGATGGAACATAATGTGTTAAATAATTACCTAAAAATACTTTTAAAAGAATTTATAACTAAACTCCTATTGATATATCAAAATATCAATATAAAAAGTAGTTTTTTGTCAAAATAAAAATTTCATCAAATAATATTCCAAAACAGATATCAAATGTGTCAAAAAAATAACAAATCGATAACCATTATTTAATATGTCGTTACAGTTTAATATAAGGGGAACTAATGATAATTATATAATAGAGGCACCTAAAAAGATGCATATTCAATAAATTTCAATAGTTATTTAATATTATTTTCATAACCATATAAAATACCACTACCTATAATATATGAAATCATATATATCATCACTTATAAAAAAATAATCATCTCTCGTGATTAATATGAAATAACCAACCCATATTTTTTCACGACCTCATGTCATTGTTGAACATCCCCATCCTAATCTCTATTACCATGCACCATCTGTTGTATGTTTCATGGAACCCATATATGTTATTGCATTTAACATATAATATAAAAGAATGAATTTTGTAAAATTTCATAAAACTATAATATTTTCTTATTACTGGATCAATATGATATAGAAATACATTTTGGGTCCATAATTATTAGAACACAATAATAGGTTTTATTAAAAAATAGAACCATTGTAAAAATACAAAATATGTCAAATAAAATATATATAACTACATAATCAATAGAAATTAATGTTCCAAAAATCCCAAAATTATGATCTTTTGTAAAATCCGACAACTATTATAAAATCTCTAACAAACCCTCAAACATAGTTTTTTGTCTTACCATATGTCACATTTATCAAACATTGTAAATGAGGAGAAATCGAAAAAATTTATCACCATCTCTAAACTCTAAGGGACATCATTTTAGTTCACCATTTGACTTTAAAAAAATTCCCTCTATTGGAATCAACTTTTGGATTATATTAATCTTCCCCATTATACCATATGAAATATTTAGTCCTTTTAAAAGAATGTAGATTGATGGGTTTGGTTCTAGATTAATATTCAATGATTTACTATGGTTTAAATGAACATAAGTATATTCTAATAATACTATGAACATTAGTTTTCATGTGATAGTAGTGATTTCATGGTTGGAAAACTATTTTTCTAACCATGTGGCCTTTCTATATGGGTAGTTATACTATTTAAAAAAAATAATTACAATTATTTATTTTTTTGTATTTACCCAACTATCACCCTAATATATAATTACCATGTTTGGACCATTCATTGACTCTACCAGAGATTCTCTGCTTCACCCCTCTATGATTATTTATAATTATGGTTACATCTCTTGAAGGAATGTATGGATTATCTCTCAATTCATCGTATTTTCACATTATCTATTCTCGATCTCTCTTCCCATTGATTCCTTTGTCTATAATTTATGTTTTTCTCTTCCATCCATTGTGAATGATTTCCCATATGTCATTCCTGATTATTATTATATGTTACCACCCTAGTGAGCGGTTGTGTTTACCATTCAACATATTCTCATGATTAGAATCATCTCATTTATATCTTATAACACATTACCCAACGAATTTTTAGAATATAAAATTTTAATAAGGATATTGGTTCCAAATGATTTATTCATCTGAATCTGTCACCTTGGGCTTCTCTCATTCTCTTTTCTATAAAATTGGATGGAAGTATTAGGCTTTGTGTTGATTACCAAAATCCTATCCAAGTGACTTTTTAGAACATATAACCTTTTCATTAGGTTGATAATCTATTTAAATCAACTCAGGTGATATCAATGATTTTCAGGATTGATCAATGATTATGAGAGAAGGACATTACTTTTACATTATTTTGGGGAAAGTGTGGACATTATGAGCATATAGTTATTCCATTTGTTATAATGAGTTATCCAAAATATTTTAGTTTTATAGCGAATTATATATCTTATAATGATATTTTGTAGAATTCCAATATAGTGTATGAACATAGGGATCAACATGAAATTGTTCCGTAACATATGAAATAAAATAATATACATGGGAATCAAAAAAAAAGCTCTTGAAGAAATTATTTATGTTTATGGGTCCTCTTATATATAATACATTGATCATATAAGATCCTAAAAATATTTCTTTAGTGATGCCATCTGATCATCCTAGGAACGTGTTTTATATTTAGAGATTCCATGGGTTTTTTTTATTTTTTGAACTTTGATCAAGATTTCTCCATTATTTTATCTCATGGTATATGAGTTATCCATATGGCTATTTTTTAATGGAATGACCAATGGTAATTATCATATAAATAAATAATGTGATTTTAACATTATCTAATGTTTTTATTCATCCATAATCATTTTTTGGATATCAAATATTTTTCGACGCCCTGTGTACAAGATTATGATATGATTTGATGAGTGGAAACAAGTGGTGGACTATGTATCTCTCCAACTACACCCACATGGGATTTATTATCAAATAATAATTACATATTGGATGTGTAAATAAATTCATTTAAGTTTTTTTGAATTGTATATTAAGTGAGTAGTTCACTATACATTCATTATATTTTTTCACAGAGGGATATAAGGATATGTTAAAGACATTTGGAAGATTATCATCATAATTTTTATTTTGAAATTATTCAACCCTATAAAATCAAAAGAGGTCCACAATGTTATGAGTAGGATTTTACAACATAATCCATAATAGAATAATTGGTGGAATGATGTCTGGTATGTTTTTTCCCTAAAATTCTTATAGATATGGAATATGTTGATATAATGGAGTGCTTATCTTATGGAATAGAATAATATTTATTTAATGATTGAATTAATTGTAGACATTAAAAAGATAAAAATACAAATGTATTATTAATATCTGTTATATTTGGGACAACATAGGAGACTAGTATTTATATCATGATGGTGTTTTACATTTCCATAGTATAATTCCCATTTTGATATTTTTGAAGTAGAAATGGATAGATAGAATACATTAGCCTATGTGGTTCACACACACTATCCCTATAAATATGTATTATGAGTTTATATATCATTATTGGTGGATGATGTTGAGGAAGTCAATTACATACATTGTTTGTCAATGCCTTTCCTTCTAGATGATTAAGCGGAGTACTAGAGACCTACTAGTTTTTTCATCCATTACCAATTTTTTTAATGAAGTGAGATAACATATCCATGGAATTCCTTTTTAATTAAAAATATAGTACATGTAGTAATAATGATATTTTGATGATCATTTATTAATTCACTAAGTTGAATAATTTTTTTCATATTAATTATATGATGTTGGTGGAATAGGTATGGAACCAGTAAATACAAAGATTTTAAAAATCAATGGAGTAAATTATATAGTGCTTTTTACCAAGATAATTGACGTACATTACATTTTTGGAATGTTTTATTAGATTTTATGGGAATATAATTGATGTTATGAATCGTATATCACCATAAATATAATGGGGAGATTATGTGAGCCAAAAAAAACTTCTGTATAATAGGATTTGGTAATGTATTAACGATTTAATTGTTTTGTGGGAAAATAAAATTTCCCCAGTTTAGTTCACCTACAATAAAATTTATAAGAATAGGATGAAAATAGAATATATTGAATAGTTATATGGTTACCCACATGGATATTTTACAAATTGGAACTACTTGAAAGAGAGATATTTCATAGGACCATTATTATCTAGGATATGATGAAAAAGTTACTATTGATCAGGAAGAGGATAGAGACAACTCAAAGCCACCAAATATATTTGGAATGCCTATATCACCTTTTCATGTTTCGAATTTGTGATTCAAATTCCCTCAATATTTTTTTTACATTTAAGTCATAATCAATGTGTAAAGACCTGCAAAATTCAAGGAAATGTTTTTTCTTAATTTTTTTTTGAATTTTACAAGAACGCAGTTTCTGACGGCACATGATTTTGAGGCCCGGTGTGCCCGGAATCTTTTTCCGAAGTTTAGCTCGGGTAAGTTCTGTGAACGAACGAGCGGGTTTTTCTAACTTTTGAACCGGTGCTTAGAATCAAATTCTGAGGGCACCGATTGAATCACAGCGCCAGTAATTTCTTAGAAACACCTTTTCGGAGATGCATTTGCTCAGGTGTGGTTTTTAATTTTTTGGGTTAAGATATGGAATAAAATAAAAGTGGTGCGACAATTTATTTTATTTTACATAAAGCTGATTAACCTAAGTTAAGCGGATAAGGTGGGACCAACAATATCCTACCCACTTGGTAGGATATTTGTGAGGTGGGGCCCACACGAGCCCCACCATTTCTTCCCTTCTATGTAACGCACCCGCACCCCCCTTTTAATGAAGTCAAACCATGTGTTTATCTGATTAAGAAACGCCTCATTAATTTGGGTGGTTAAATCTTTACAATTAATTCATTAAATTAATTGTTCGTTTCATTTCTTTTGAAATTCATATGTTGGCATGTGCGTTTATAAAATAAGACAACTCTTCATTTATTTTTTGTTGGAACTTGTTGCATGGATAGGATTGGGAGAAAAGCCTTCTTCTTCGACGAAGAACGCAAAGAACGTGAAGAACGCGCTGACCTTCGACGAAGAACGCCAAACCATCGGAAATCGACTACGCGACGCCGTGTACCACGACGCCAGCGACGCTTCTTTCGCGACGCTCCTTCCGCGACTCCTCTTCCGTGACGCTTCACCGCAACACGACGATCCACCCTCCACGACGCCTTCTTCCGTGATGGTTATTTCCGCGACAAATCCTCGCTCATCAAATTCGACGAGGTATGGATTTATTTTAATTGGTGTTTGTGAATTTCTTCTGTTTCATTTATTCTCTTTATTGGAGCTACTTGTTACCGCAATAACGGGAGGGGGTCGGACCGCACCAACACGGCTGACCCTCCTCTCCCATTGGGTTGTTTGATATTGTTGCGGCATGACAAGGCAAGGCGGTGCCGAAGCACCGCATGGGAATTGTTAATGAAAGGGGGAGAAGAACAACTCTGTCACGCCGCACCATCTAAGACGAACCAAGGACGCGGTGCCGTCGCACCGCGCCGTTGAAGACGAACCAGAGACGTGGCGCCGTCGCGCCGTGCCGGTGAACCACAAAAGCACCGCGGCCAGAGCAGGGCCGCGATGGAGGGGTGCGACACCGTCTCATAGCACCAGATGGATCAAGTCCGTGGCTTGGGCCGTGGCGGAGAGGGGAGACCGGCGACCGGTTCTAGGCCTCCGGCGTCGAAGTAAGGGGACCGGCCCTTGCCGGTCCTGTGGCGGCAGCAACCGGCCAGCTGGTCAGGTGGAATCAGGGGGTCTGTAACCCCCGGTTGTCCAGAAATGTGTCCCCCAACGTAGGGGCAGCAGTTACAAAGGAAAGCGGGGGACAACGCCCCCCCCCCCCCCCCCCCCCCGCGTCGCTGCGCTCGGCCGAAATGGCCGCGCCACCCGCTGGCCACGCCAGCGCGCCCGGGCCGGTCCGCGCCAGCTGGACTAGGTCGCGCCCAAGCCGGTCAGACCCAGACTTGGTTCGGGTCGACCCGATTCAGGCCAACCCTGGTGTATCGGGCCGGGTCGGACTGGGCCCGAACCCCCTAATACCAAACCTCCTTCTATCTGTTTCCCATAACATGAGGTACGAGGATCCGATCGATGTAACATCAGTTCAGTAGAACTACTTTGTGGTCGGCTGGGTTGGTTCGTACACGAAACCAACCGGGCCCTCGGAGTGGAAATCCTTATAACATGAGCTCCAGACGTCTTATTGACGTGCTGTCGACTTTGATTGAATCCTCTAAGTGAGAAGAACCTTTTGGCTTGCTCCGATCGAGGTTTGGACACAGTTGGAGTATGTTCGGGTTGGTTTTGACTTAAATACCAACCGGGCCCCTAAGACGAAAAAGCCAATAACTTTCAGACTGGGCGTCCGATTGACGCGCCATCTGTGACATTGAGTCCCTGTTGACGATACGGAACTTTTTGATACATCAACTCCGAACATTGTGTCAGTTGATGTATCATCCCTTCGTCTCATGGAGCAGACCCTCCCGAACGAGCTTGTTGTCTACGGGAACCCTAGAGCCGGCTCCGACTGCGACGATGATGACAACTGTGCAGAAATCCTCCGTGGATTCGACGACAATGACTACAACACTCAAAGATCCTACGTGAATCAGTGCTACCGATCCTGTGTGGGTCAGATCCTTTGTGGGCCAGCACCTACAGATCCGGTGTGGGCCTGATCCTGTGTATGTCATTGCGGGGGTTAGTTATCTATCGATCCTGTGTGGGATAGATCCTTTGTGGGTCATTACAGGGGTTAGTACATAACGATCCTTTGTGGGTCTGATGGCTTAGATGAATCAGTGGCTATATCTGATCATCTCTATCATCATACGAAGAAGTATACATGTGTGGGATGAATCTTGACATGCTTTCCTATGTGGATTGTGTTGTGCTATCCTGTGTGGATGTGATCGAACTTGGGCTCGGACATTGGAGCTAACTGGAATTGATGGCTTAGGTATATGTATGGGCATATACCTAAGTAGTGTCGGATGTTACTTCGTGATTTTATCTTCCTTTTCAGATTATCCTTTGTGGATTCTGGGAGTCCTTCGGGGTTCTCAGGGTCCCTACTGAGTAGCTTATACTCACCCCTTCATGGTCTATGCCCGCACTACGTTGTGTTGGTTGCAGACGACCGACATCGCTGATCGTGGTTGAGGCTTGCGGAGCAGGTCGGTACCTGGAGGTGGACCACTGGGTGGGACGTACTCGGAGTGGACGGCTGGAATCGAGGAGCTGTGGAGGCTATCTGTACCCACCCTTCAGGTGGGAGTTCCAGTGGATGGCTTAAGGCTGTGGCTTTTCTTTCAGTTGTTGTTTTCCCTTTCCAGTTGTACTTTACTTTCGGTTTGGGTTTGTATTCTGGCCCACTTACTTTTCCGCACTTACTGTTGTAACCAGTTTTTACTGAGTTCTTATTTCTACTGCTTTCTTTCTATGTAGTGTTTGTCTACATTACAAAGCCAATGCATTCCCTTTTACCGGGAATTATGCCTTGGTGCTAGTCTCCAGCCCCTGGCCTATGGAAGGCGGGCTTGGGGTAGTCACGGCATGGGCCCCGAGGATGGGTCGTGACAAATTGGTATCAAAGGAGGTTCAGTTATACCACAAAACATTGGAATCTAATAATTTTCTATGTGAAGAAATAGTGTTAAGCGTATTGGGTGTGGTTATCAGTCCAGGGAGTCCAGTATTGGTGTGGCGGCCGACGTATCTGTACACCAGGACCCCGACTTCTGATTTCCGACATAATGCACGAAAACATTGATTTCATGTGTGTTTCATGTTTTCTTTGTGATTACATTGTGTCAGCTCACAAAGTATATTTTTCTGACAGTGGCGCACCTGTCTCTTTTCAGGATGGCCCCATGACGGCATCCATCTAGGGTTCTGAGAGTTGTTCTTGATGACAGCCCACCGAGCGGCGAGGCCTCGGTAGAGGGCCCTTTGATAGTAGATGCACTGGTGGTACCTCTACCCGCTGAGCCATAGTTGCAACCAACCCCAGCCGATGACGATGCACATCGCCTTAGTGCACTACACGAGTTTCAGCGCCGGGGACCTCCCAGGTTCCGTAGGGAGACGGACACTCAGGTAGCCGAGGATTGGTTGGAGGCAGTTGTAAAGGTTTTCAGGTTAGTGAGGACACCAGAAGACCTCATGGTGATCCTCGCAGCGAGCCTAGTGCACGCACCAACAGGCAGATGGTGGGGCTTGATTCTTGTGGTGCATGATGAGGCATCTCTCCTTTGGATGGTTTTTGAGAGCCTCTTCCGCTCAGAGTTCGTCCCATCCACCCTCTGTGCGGTGCGCATCTAGGAGCTTCTACAACTGTGGCAGGGCAGCATGACGGTCGCCCAGTACTCGGCGAGATTTACCGATCTCTCGCGCTACTCGACAGACATGGTACGGGACCCATTCATCCGGGCCTGGACCATTGAGCAGGGATTGAGGCATGAGATCAGTGCCTCGCTGATCTCTCTCAGCATTCTGACTCAGGCAGGAGTACTGGAGCAAGCCCTTTTGATCGAGAGCTTCCTTGTTGAGCCTTCATCAGAAGCAAGACCTAACGCGGGACAACACGTAGCAGAGTCTTCTGCAGTAGGCAGTCGACGGATGAATCATGGGTTGAGGCAGATCAGACCCTCAGGGAGACGACCTCAGGACACTGGCTCAGTAGTGCGGGGCACACAGCGCAGAGCCAGTCTTTCGAGAGGCAGACAGTGCTATGCATGTGGCGTGCAGGGCCACATGGCTCATGACTGCCCGACCCACCATGCCGAGGAGCAGAAGACGGTTGAGGGGCCACCCATGCAGAGGCAGAGGGTCGATCGAGGTGGTCCGCAGGGAGCAGGCGGACAAGGAAGAGGAGCTAGACGAGCAGCATGTGGTTGGCAAAGCTTTGAGGCTCTACCACCACCACCACCGCCAGGAGGTCCACCCCGACCATAGGGAGCAGGCGGGCAGAGACAGGCACAGCTTCAGGAAGCGGAGGCCTACGACCACGGCGTGCCCGAGATGATTCTAGGTAATATCTATGTCTATTCCCCATTTTCTACAGTTCTTATAGACACATGAGCGAGTCATTATTTCATGGCCGCTACCCTTGTTCGGAGCTCGGAGATTCCGACAGAGCCGTTGACTTGATCCTTACAGCTAGAGACTTCTACGGGAGTAGACTCGACGATTACGCACTGGTGCCGGCAGTGTGATCATACTCTTGGAGGCGAGAGCTTCGGCTGGGATCTTCTTGTAGCGGTGTTGAGGCCTTACGATGTCATCTTGGGCATGGATTGGTTATCTACAGTCCATGCTCAGATCGACTGTATATAGGCGCAAGGTGCGATGTGTACACACCTACGGGAGTAGGTTCACCTTCACTGGTGATAAGGGAGCCTTCGCAGCACAGGATGGACTCCCGCAGAGGAGAGGAAATCCCATCACTCATTACTTGGATAGCCACATCCTAGGAGCAGTTGACGTACGGAGCCCTGGTTTTCCTACAGTGGTGGATCAGTATGGGGACGTTTCCCCGACGACGTTCCAGGACTACCTCCTCATAGAGAGGTAGACTTTTATATTGACTTGTACCCCGGGATAGCACCGATATACACCCCAGCATATCAGATGGCTCCCACTGAGCTTCGAGAGCTACGGGTACAGTTGGAGGACTTACAGGGAAAGGGATTCCACTTACCCTATGTTTCACCCTAGGCTTCCCCGATATTGTTTGCCAAGAAGGCGGACGAGAGATTGCGACTTTGTGTCGACTATCGTCGCCTGAACTTGGTGACAGTGAGGAAAAAGTATCCGCTATCGAGGATTTATGAACTCTTCGATCAGCTCAAGAGATCATGGTGGTTCTCGAAGATAGACCTCAGGTCAGGCTATCATCAGCTCAGTGTTCGGTATGAGGACGTGCAGAAGACGACATTCAGATGTCGGTATGGCCACTATGAGTTCTTGGATATTCCATTCAGAATAACCAATGCTCCCGAAGTGTTCATGGGCCTCATGAACATGAACTTTCAGCCATACCTCGATCGATTTTTCGTAGTCTTCATTGAATACATTTTGATATACTCGACCACTGAGAAGGAGCATGCCTACCACATGCGGGTAGTACTAGACAAACTCTGAGAGCACCAACTTTATGGAAAGCTCTCGAAGTGTCAGTTCTAGATACGTGAGGTCCACTTTTTGGGAAACATCCTCTCTGAGGCTGGATTTGTGGTGGATCCTGCGATGATCGAGGAAGTGCAAGATTGGGAGCCACCCAGGAGCGCGACGGAGGTGCGGAGTTTCTTGGGACTAGCTGGGTACTACCAGAGATTTGTGCCAGACTTCTCTAGAGTTGTGGCACCAGTCTCAGCTTTGACGAAGAAGGGGAAACCCTTTGTTTGGTCAAACAGATGTCAGTAGAGCTTCTAGGAGCTGAGACAAAGATTGACCAACGTGCCTATATTAAGGTTACCGGAAGAGGGAGTTGGATACGTAGTTTACTGCGATGCATCAGGGACCAGACTTGGATGTGTCCTGATCCAGGAGAGGTTCGTGATCTCCTATGTATCACGTCAGTTGAGCCAGCATTAGCAGAAGTACGCTACCCTTGACCTGGAGTTACCAGCAGTGGTCTTCTCTCTGAAGATGTGGTGACACTATCTGATGGGCGAGCGCTTTACAGTCAATTATGACCATCAAAGTCTCAGATACATCTTCTCACAGAAGGACCTGAACCTGAGACAGTGGCGATGGCTCGAGTTCCTCTAGGACAATGACTTTGATATAGTTTATACTTTTGGGAAGGGGAATGTAGTATCCGATGCTCTCAGCAGGAGGACAAGCATCCAGCTACATGGGGAGGCGACAGGGCAGCTAGCCACTTTACAGATATCCTTTGTGGATAGAGATGGGGCAGCCTTTCTTCAGTCACTCACAGTCACTCCTCCACTGCTGTAGCGGGTCAAAGAGGCACAGCGTGGGGATGCCGACTGTGAGACGCGGAGTGCACAGATATCCTTAGGATAGGCACCTGATGGATTCTCCATGGGAGGAGAGAACGACGTCCTTTTCAGAGGATGGACTTTGGTACCTGTTGCTTTATGGGAGGAGGTGCTATGAGAGTTTCACACTTCCCCTTTGGCGGTACATCCTGGAGTGGCGATGATATACTAGGATCTCAGACGACAGCACTGGTGGCCGGGAATGAAGATGGTTGTGGCAGAGTTTGTTTCTCGATACCTCACATTCCAGCAGGTGAAGGTAGAGCACCAGGTACGAGAAGTCTTGGTACAGCCCTTGGAGGTCCCGGAGTGGATGTGGGATGAGATATCTATAGACTTCGTGACTGGACTTCCACGTACTTTCAGAGGTCACGACTCCATTTGGGTGATTTTCGACCGACTCATCATGTCGGCTCACTTCTTACCCATCAGAGAGCAGGGCTCAGTGGAGAGATTGGGACGACTCTACATTCAGTAGACTGTACGGCTTCATGGTGTTCCATCATATATTGTCTCCGACCGAGATGCTCTCTTTACTTCCCGGCTTTGGAAGGGGTTGCAGGAGGCATTCGGGATGCAACTACGTCTGAGCACCGCATGTCACCCTCAGAAAGATGGTCAGACGCAGATGAACATTCAGACTCTCGAGGACATGCTCCGCGCATGTGTCCTAGACTTTGGTGGCACCTGGGGGGACCACCTACCCTTGGTGGAGTTCGTGTACAAAAATAGCTACCAATCCACCATCGGGATGGCACAATACGAGGCGTTGTACGACTGACCCTGCAGATCTCCTCTGTGTTGGACAGACCCTGAGGAGTCAGCACTTGTGGGACCGGAGATGGTCCAGGACATGACAGAGACGGTCCAGGTCATCCCGGAGCGGATGAGGACAACTCATATCTGGCATAAGTCTTATGCTAACAAAAGGCGGAGGCCACTGGATTTCGAGGATGGAGACCACGTCTTCTTGCGGGACTCACCTCGATGAGGATTACATAGATTTGGCTGAGGCTGCAAGTTATCTCTGCGCTTCATCGGACCTTTCCAGGTCCTCAGTAGGGTTGGTGAGGTGGCGTATCTCCTCGCTCCACCACCTTAGTTGCACCGGGTCCACGACGTCTTCCACGTATCTTAGCTGAGGAGATACGTGCACGACTTGACGCATATCACTGGCCATGGGGAGCTGGACGTTGATGATGGGGCGACTATTGCGGAGGTCCCGGAGGAGATTGAGGATCGAAATGAGTGGGTCCAACGTGGATGGTCTACTCCTCTAGTGTGCATCATATGGAAGCACGAGAACCTCCATGAGAGAACTTGGGAGCGGGAGGCTCAGATGCGTGCTCAGTACCCACATTTGTTCCCTGGTTTTTTATGTATCTTTACTGGGACGTAAAGCCCTGAGGTGGGAGTGATTAAGGACCTGTAAAATTCAAGGAATTTTTTTTTCATAATTTTCTTTGGAATTTTAAAAGAACGTAGTTTCTGACGGCACCTGATTCTAAGGCCCGGTGTGCTCGAAATTGTTTTCCGCTGTTTAGCTCGGGTACGTTCAGGGACCGAACGAGCCGGTTTTTCTAACTTTTGTACCAGTGATCGGAATCAAATTATGAGGGCACTGATGGAATCACAGAACCGGTAATTACTTTGAAACACCTCTTTTGGAGTTGTGTTTTCTCGGGTGTGTTTTTTTTTATTTTTGGGGTTATGTTTGGGAATAAAATAAAAGTGGTACAAAAATTTATTTTATTTTACTTAAAGAGGCTTAACCTATGTTAAGCAGATAAGGTGGGACCCACAATATACTACCCACATGGTAGAATATTTGTGAGGTGGGGCCTGCACGAGCCCCACCATTTCTTTCCTTCTAAGAAACGCACCTTCACCCCCCTTTTAATGGAGTCAAACCGTGCGTTTATTCTGGTTAAGAAACGCCTCATTAATTTGTGAGGTTTAATTGTTAGAATTTAATTCATTGAATTAATTGTTCGTTTTGTTTCTTTTAAAATTCAAACATTGGCATGTGCATTAATAAAATAAGACAACTCTTATTTTATTTTCTGTTGGAACTTGTTGCGTGGAGAGGATTGGTAGAAAATCCTTCTTCTTCAATGAAGAATGTGAAGAATGTGCCGACCTTCGACGAAGAACGCCAAACCATCAGAGATCGACTACACGACATCGTGTACCACCACGCCAGTGAAGCTTCTTCTACGACGCTCCTTCCGTGGCGCTTCTTTCACGACGCTTCACCGTGACGCGACGATCCTCCCTCCACGACACCTTCTTCTGCGACAGTTATTTCTGCGATGAATCGTCGCTCATCAAATTTGACTAGGTAGGGAGTTATTTTAATTGTTGTTTGTGAATTTATTCTATTGCCTTTCTTCTCTTTATTGGAGCCGCTTGTTACCGCAATAACGGGAGGGGGTTGGACTGCACGAATATGGCCGACCCTCCTCTCCCTTTGGGTTGTTTGATATTGTTGTGGCACGAGCAAGGCAACGCGGTGCCGAAGCACCTCGTGGGAATTGTTAAAGAAAGGGGGAGAAGCGCAGCGCATCGCGCTACGCCGTTGAAGAAGAACCAGAGATGCGATGCCGTCGCGCCATGTCGGTGAACCGAAAAAGCACCGAGGCCGGAGCGGGGCCGTGACGGAGGGGTGCGGTGCCGTCCCGCTGTGCCAGACGGATCAAGGACGCGGCTTGGGCCGCGGCGGAGCTGGGAGACTGGCGGCCGGTTCCGGGACGCCGGCGTCGGAGCAAGGGGAACGGCCCTTGCCGGTCCCATGGCGGTAGCAGCCGGCCGGCCAGTCAGGGGGAATCTGGGGGTCCGTAATCCCCAGTTGGCTAGAAAAGCCGCCCCCACGTGGGGGCAGCGGTTACAAAGGAATGCGGTGGGCATCGCCCCCCCAGCGTCGCTTCGCTCGGCCGAAACGGCCGAGCCACCCGCTGGCCACGCCAGTGCGCCCAGGCCGGGCCGTGCCGTGCCCAAGAGGGCCGGAGTCGGACCAATTTCGGGTCGCCCAGTTTGGGCTGACCCTGTGGGTATTGGGCCGGGTTGGACCGGGCCCGAACCCCCTAATTCCGAACATCCTTCGGTCTGTTGCCCATAAATTGAGCTACGGGCCTCCAATCGACGCACCATCAGTTGTGTAGCGATCCTTGGATAGAGACGGTCGTTTTGGTATATTCCATTCAAGGTTTCAGAGTACTTTGGGTTCGGTCGGGTTGGTTCGTACACAAAACCAACCGGTCCCTCGGAGCGGAAACGCTTATAACTTGAGCTCCGGATGTCCGATTGACATGTTGTCGACTTTTATGGATTCCGCTAAGTGAGAC
The DNA here is from genome assembly GCA_963277665.1 of Viscum album. Taxonomy (NCBI): domain Eukaryota; kingdom Viridiplantae; phylum Streptophyta; class Magnoliopsida; order Santalales; family Viscaceae; genus Viscum; species Viscum album. The sequence goes on along the minus strand of OY728121.1, from coordinate 1,033,633,703 downwards.
AGAGCTTTTTGCTTGCTCCAATTGAGGTTTGGACGCAGTTGGAGTACGGTCGGGTTCGTTTTGACTTAAAAACCAACCGGGCCCCTAGGATGAAAAAGCCAATAACATTCAGACCGAGCGTCCGATTGACGCGCAGTCTGTGACGTTGAGTTCCTGTTGACGATACAGATCTTTTGGATACATCAACTCCAGACATTGTCTCAGTTGATGTATCAGCCCTTTGGCTCATGGACCAGACCCTCCCGAACGAGCTTGCTGTGTGCGAGAACCCTAGAGCGTGCTGCGACTGCGACGACGATGACGACTCTGAAGAAATCCTCAGTGGATTCGACGGCGACGACTACAGCACTCAGCGATCCTACGTGGATCATTTCTACTGATCCTATGTGGGTCAAATCCTCTATGGGTCAGCGCTCAGTGGTCCTGTGTGGGCGGTCACCTAATGATCCTGTGTGGGTCCGATCCTATGGGGGTCATTGCGGGGGTTAGTTACCTATCGATCCTGTGTGGGTCAGATCCTTTGTCGGTCATTATGGGGGTTAGTACCTATCGATCCATTGTGGGTCCGACGACTTAGACGAATCAGTGGCTATATCTAATCATCTCTATCATCATACGAAGAAGTATACCTGTGTGAGATGAATCTTGACTTTCTTTCCTATGTGGATTGTGTTGTTCTATCCTGTGTGGATGTGATTGAAATTGGGCTCGGACGTTGGAGAAAACTGGAATTGATGACACAGGTATATGTATGGGCATATACCTAAGTAGTGTCTGATGTTAATTCGTGATTGCATATTCCTTTGTGGATTATCCTTTGTGGATTCTGGGAGACCTTCAGGGGTCTCGGGGTCCCTACTGAGTAGCTTATACTCACCCCTGCACGGTCTATGCTCGCACTACGTTGTGTAGGTTGCAGACGACGGACATCGCTGATCGTGGTTGAGGATTGCAGAGAAGGTCGGTACTTGGAGGTGGACCACTAGGAGGGACGTACTCGGAGTGGACGGATGGACCCGAGGAGCTGTGGAGGCTATCTGTACCCACCCATGAATTGGGAGTTCCAGTGGATGGCTCGAGGAAGCGGCTTTTCTTTTAGTTGTTGTTTTCCCTTTCAAGTTTTACTTTACTTTCAGTTTGGGTTTTTATTTTGGCCCACTTACTTTTCCGCACTTACTGTTGTACCCAGTTTTTACATAGTGTTTATTTCTACTACTTTCTTGCTATGTGGTGTTTGTTTACATTAAAAAGTAAATGCCTTCCCTTTTACTGGAAATTACGCCTTGGTGCTAGTCGCCAACCCTGGCCTATGGAAGTCGAGCTTGGGGTAGTCATGGCACGGGCCACGAGGACAGGTCGTGACAATATAGAAATACAAGAAATGAATAATATGTGGTTTAGTGGACCTTTAAAGAACAATTACTATCATGGAAAGGAGGCATACCACATAGAATTTCATCACTCATAAAATAAATTCATGACATGTTTTATGATTACCATCCATGGAGGATTAAATGAAACTATTATCATGTGATAGAATAGCATGATATTCATATTGAGCCTAATTCCATGATGATTGAGATTTCAATTCATATTTCGGATTTCCAGAATAAGGTTTTTTTTTATAAAGTTATTTGATTAATCTTTGTAATATGGAATTTCATACTGGATAACTATGAATTGTGGGGGTGTGATGGGTTCATGATGAATTAGTGGCCTCATTACATTGAAATTATAGAATTTGGAGTTCATTCTGGGGGAAAATTATAATGGTTGGATGAATTGGGACACCCTTTGGGGAAAATGTTTTTCTATTTTGCATTTAATTTTCCTCTCATGTAGTTTTAAATGTTTTCGGGATCATGGGTTGATATTTTGGAATTTTGGTTGAATTAGTCTTGGTTTTTGGTTTACGCAATGTTAGTAATAACATTGCAGTATCAATATTATATGGATATATTTTTTATATTGTAGCCTTTTACATTTTTCCACATTTTATCTAACTATGTGATATTCCATGGAAAACTGGGTAGATGGTTTGGATTTCATCAAATGTTAACTTTAAGACTGTTACATGTTTTTTCCACTACGTGACTATTCCTACATAACCATGTGATTTTTATTTCAAGGGACTATTTTTGTTGTAATTTTTGTGCACAGTATGTCCACACGTGTGGCCTAACTATGGGACTCATAATATTTTCATCTAAATGAATAATTTCTCCATTACCATTTATCATTTTCACGTAAAATCTAATAAAAATCTATTCTTAGATTGAATTGGACATTTCATTACACTATAAGTGGTTATTTATATAGTATTTCACTGATTTGCTATCAATTTATGTGGATCTCATATTGGTTTGTACGAATCCCTTCTTAGTTCCTCCAATTTCCTCTTGATATACTCTAGATCTCTCTACAGATTGACTCAATAGATGAATAATTATTCATAATGGATATATTGAGTTTAGTTGGTGGGGTATTATTATTATTATTACGGATAATTTCATTTTAGGACCTAATATCTCTATTATTCATCAGCTTATTCAACAGAGGTTATTTTTCCTCTTTTATCAGGGTACATGTATATTTAAAATAGTTCATTCTCATGGAACACCTTGTTGTTCTGGATTTTTCCATGAGTTACGATCACAAAAATACCTGATTTTATATTTAAAATAATTTTTCTGTGAAATTCATTATTTGGGGTCATTGATAATTGTTTATTAGGGATTATTGATTTAATATAGTGTTTTTACATAATATTTTCCATGACATAATAAAAATATGCTTTTTAATATTAAATGGGTTTTCATGAAAGGGAGTTGTAATTCCTTACATATATATTTTTCATATAAATTTATTATCATGTTTTACATAATTTACTATATAGATGATAACATTGAGCCCTAGGTTTATAGGGTTGTAGAGATTTGTAAACCTTTGTAATTATGGAATGAATTTGTGTTTTGGTTATTTTAATGATAGTGTTTATAAGGACTTGATACTATTATAGTAAGTATTATATATTAACAGTGACCTTACTTAATCAAGTTACATATTCTAAACAAATAGATCACAGTTATATTTTATTTTATTCAATGTGGTGACATTTCATTATTTGACTAATTACATGTTTATATTAGGAGATTCATGATTATATATGATCATTTCCACTATTTATCTATATTACATTTTATTACATTACTAGTTTACATGAATATGATATGTTTTAATTGGATCTAAATAATATTTTGTGAAATATGATTTAAATGAATTTCCATTATTAATGTTGTTTCATTTTTAAACATGAACTAAATAATTCATGGTGATGATAATTTTATAGATTCATGGTGGTAACTTATAATGTATTATCCTCACACCATGAATATGTATTTGAAAAAATGTATGGATATATTCTAAGGATCCATATAAAGGGGTTGAGGTCATATATCTCGATGAAATCATATTGATGATATCAATTCTTTTAGGTTTTATATGGTAGTGAAGGACGGTAAAATGGAGACTCAATTAAGGGGAATTTTTAGATAATCTTTATGGATGTCCTATGTAATGTCTGATGATCATTTATCTTTTATATGTTATGTAATCCTATTTTTTATCATAGTAATTTTATAAATGAAACAATTTGTTTTAAATTTTTAGTGTGAAATATGTCCAATAATATTATGTTTTGACTCCCATGTTCATATCTCCAGCACATTGAGATCAGGAATGCACTCAAAAACATTTAACGGACGTGTTTTGGTAGCATGTTTCTTTGAACATTGTTGGATAATTGAAATAAACATTCATATCAAGTTCATAATTTAATATATTAGGAAACATAATCAAATAATTATGTTAAACTATTTATTCACCACCCTATACATTTGAAATAATTTATTGTCATAGATTATGAGAATGGAAACAATGAATAGTTTGTTCATTATAATCCACATATATGAATGAATTACATTTAACTAATACTCAAATATCATTTTATCATATATGTACTATATTCCAGAAATATATTAAAACATAAAATATTATTTATTAATTACATAAATTTTATAACCATAAATTAAAGGGTTTTTTTTAAAATAGAACATGTCACTCCTTTGGGATGGTGGTTATCGCATACAAACGAATGACATTTACAAGTTTCCATTAAATAAAAAGTAGGTAGATATGGGTTAATCATTTTACAATAAAAATTATTACTAAAATCAACTTTATTCATTAAATAATTTTTTTATACTATATACTTATGGGTGTTATGAAACAAAATCATCAGGGATATTTTATTCCACATGTTTACATGAAAGAAGAAATCATTTTTCATTGTGAAAAGAGGAAATGAGGATATTTACAATTCCCTAAACATTTTAAATTTAAATATAAAGAAATAATTATGTCATAATAAAATAATGGGATGATTATTTTTTTACGAGAGATCTTGAAAAATAATATAACTTAGGGATAGAGTAATGCTCACATTGACTAAATAAGATTTCTAAAAGAGGATTTCATGGGAATGCAACTATTAGTTATTTTCCATTGAATAACGGGATGATAAGAGTGTCATTGAGAACTAGGGAAGGTAATTAATATTCGATGTGATAGTGGAATTTTAATTTTAGGGTTCCCTTTATGGGGTGATAGAAGGTTGATTTTTTTTATAATATAACGTTTTCAATATAACATATTAATATAAAGGGAGAACATATTTCACATGGAATGTCGATCTACAAGTGAAAATTAATAGTGATGACATATGGTTTTATCATCCACATAACAAAATTTCATTTTAATAACTTTTTAAATTTGTTTATGGTATTTATGATTTAATTTTACATTTTCCCTAGATATTCATTTTTAATCATGGTAATTATTTTTTTCTAATTAAAAATTGAATGTTCTTTTTTTCAAAATATGTTTTTTATAAAAAATAATAAAAAAATGTGTTATTAAATATCTTAGTGTGATAAATATTACAAATTATATAATTAATTTATATCTCTTAAAAATTATATAAAATTTATAATTAACATTCCAAAATGATTAGCATATTTTTTCTAAATTAATTATAAAATATTGAATTTATAAATTCTGAACTTAAATATATATTAGAAAGATGAAATGTCCCAATATATTTATAAGGAATTTTTATATCCTTAATGAAATTATAAAAGTTATGGTATTTGTGATGATATTGTTTTGCTTTATTATCCAAAAAACTATTCTTTTAAGAGAAAAACCCAAATAATTAACCCTAATAAAATATTTTTATGATGAATCAAATAAACTTTACTATTTTATAAAATTAAAAATATGAAGTTTGGAATTTTTCATTAAATTAAAATTAAAAATTTAAAAAAAATAATTTTTTATAATTAAATGACTTTTTTAATTTTATCTATTTTTACTCATATATAATGTCAATTTTAAATATAAATATTTTTAATTAATTTTTTTTAATATTTTTTCATCAATTAATTATAAAATATTTAGTTTCTTAAATTAAAATACACGGTGAAAAAATATAATTCTAGAATAAAATTACATTTTTAAAAATAAAATGATCTAATAAGAAGCTTAACAATACTAATTTAGTGACATATGATCAATATAATTTAAATAAATTACTAATTTTCATTATATAAATATATTGTTTTTTTCTTTTATTTATAGGATTATAATTCAATGGATAATTTATAGTGTTGAAAAATGATACACAGTTCGTTTTTATGTGGTGGTAAATGTGGAAATGGATATTTAAGAAATGTTAAATTTTAAAATTAAATTCACTAAAATCATGGTTTGTTATGTTTTATCCCCATAAAATAATTTGGTACTCAAAATTTTATTTTATGGTTGATAAAACATGATTATATTTTTGTATTGTTATTCCCCGTGTTCTATTATTTTTTATTCATCCATATCATTCAACTATAAAATAATGAATAACTGACCTCTCTTGTTCCAAGGATCATTGTCCCATCGATCCACGATCTCCAATAGTTATTATTCATATAAGATATTCTATTGTAATTAACCAGATTCTGAGTTAAATAAATGTGATGGTTCTAGTATGTACGTCCTCATGAGTGATACATGCAACCCACTATGTACATTGGAAATGTTTGAGGATTTGTAATATATAGGATAAATCCTTAACATGATTAAGGATTCTAAAGGGAATTATATACCATGGGATAATATTCAATTTATACCCAAATCATATAATTTATTATCAAGGAAATATATGGGTTACTCTTTATTATAAATATCTATATCTATATCTCTTTGATCATTATATAAATAAATATTTTGTTGAATTATTTTCCCTTGTATAAGAGAATAATGGTTTGAACCATTGATATAGTTTTTTTGATAAGGTTTTATATTATTAGCTTCCTCCCTCTAACATCCGCCATGTTTAATGGATTTATAAATATCTTTCCAGACATAGCATCATATAGTTATTTTTGAATGATAAAATATAGGGAGTTATAATATAATAATCCCAATATGAGAAGTTGTTTAGCCCAAAAAAAATGAGAATAAATTAAAAAATATATAAACATATCCTCAGAAGATTCAATATATATTTTAATCTTACCAACTATTTGAGGGTGTTAAACAGGGATAAAACACAACCCTATCTATAATTCTCATTGTATAATTCTCTAAAACCTTGAGGATAATATGAAATATTGGTTATATAAAATAGTGATGGATTCTCAATATTTCCATAATGATAAAATTTCAATTATCATGGTGAGTTGTTCAGGAGTAAAATTTTTATTGATGATATGAAAATGTGTTTTATTATTAATCACACATAATAGATCCAAAATAATATTATGAACTTTTTAAAAATGGTAGAGTCATAAAAATTAATGTTATCCCATTAGATTTTTTTATTTAGATATATAAACAACAACATGTTTCTAGGATGAATAGAGAAGGATGATATATGTTCATTATCTTGATGTCTTATTTTTAGTTTATATTTTGATGGAATAATGTTCCATGATCAAAACATTATTATTTCAACATTATCCATGTTAAATTCCAAATTGTCACTAACTTATTCTAAAGCCTCAAATAACATTTCTAAGACTAATTTCTATTAAAATAAATGGATGGTTTGTCATTAATTGGAAAAGATATTATTAACATCCATCACTAATAAAATAAATAGTCCTATATTTAAAATCGATGAGTATTGGCTCCCTTTAAACCATCATCAAGTATAATGTTTCAGGATATTTCTATCTCAGTGCATCAACCTCATTTTTTTTCTTCCCTTGGTGGTAATATATTGAGTAGTCATATGATTTGATAAATGAAAAAAATAATTTTGAGTATTTTTAAATAATTATATTAAATTATATATTTCATTCATTGGTGGTCTAAGTAAATGTAACACCACAATAATTTATGATATATTTCTATTTAAATAAATATATTTTATTCGATAAATTATGATTCTGGAAACTCCATGTCTAAATTGACCATAATTAATTATAAATTTATACTTAGTTATTCATATTTGTTTATATGAATAAAAATAACTAAATTATGTAAATTGTCTATTTTATAGGCTTATAAAATGTAATCCTTCTTTATCAATTTATTTAAAATGGAAAATAAAATTTGAAAATAATAAAGTTGTTTTCACACAAAAAATAATTATTCAAGAGACGTGTTTTTATCTTAATAAACTAAATTAATAACTTCTCATTGATTATTGAAAAGGGATATATATATTATACTCAAAAATTTATTATTAACATTCATATTTTTTTCTCTTCATGGGATATAATGAAATAAAATTTTACGCAAAAACTTTATTAATTTTATAAAAAATAACCTATTTAAGGTTTTTTGAACATATTTTAAAATGAATATTAGAATATTATAGAAATTTAATTTTGAAAAATGGAATAATTTATCTAGAATATTGAAGCCAAATTATTTTCAAATTTTTCTATTTATATTTAGGCTTTATGAATAGTTACAGTCATAAAATTTATCTCTCGTGTAAAGGGTTAATCAGGATAACCTAGTTAAATAATAACTGGTAAGAACAAAATTTTCTATTATTAATTATTATATAATTATTTTAATTCCACCCTTATCACATCTAGATCAGAATATAATTTATTATATGACACCTATCCATGAAAATGATATAATTTATATTTAAAGAACAAAAAAATTCAAAATGATGTTCTATTTCATTTAAATTAATTTGTTTTTTTTCACATAGGGAAAATATAAAATTAATATTAATGGTTATCTTGGGAATAAAAAATAATTTCCATGATGGTAATTTATTTTTAATTATCAGTAATTATATTATTACCATAAATTCTTAGGCAACACCGAAATAGTCATTCTTCTATATTTTGAAAAATAAAATAAAAAAACCTTAAATTATATAAATAATATAATTTGATTGTGTTATAGTTTAACACAAATTTTATAGGTCAATATAATATATCCAAAAATAATTAATAGATAATTTTTGAATTACATCTTTTTCATGATGTCTTTAATCTAAAATTAAAAGAATATTTTTAAAAATGACAGTAATAATATATTAAAAACATAATATTTTATATAATTAATTAAAATAATTAAATACCTAAAATAAAACAAGTTTGATATGAAATACTCTTAATTATCATCTTCTATCCATTTATTAACCAATTCTTACATTACAAGTAATATTATAACACATTATGAGTGATAATGATGTTATAAAAGTTAATAAAAAATTTGTTAATTAAGGAAATATAAAAATACGATAAGTTACAACATACAACATAAATGTGTTCAAATTTTTCTGGTTAATTGGATTATTCAAATAACCATTCATATCAATGAATATATATCCATTTGGATACATTTTTCTAGAAAATAACTTTATTATAATTTCAAATTTATCGAAATTCTAAGAGTTCCCCTCCCTCACGTATAAAAAGGAACCTCTCCTTTCTTATCTTTAAACCATGTTGTTCATGTAGGATTGAACATGACCTACCAAATTCTCATATAATCTCCCATATATATGAATTAGACTTTATATTCTTCTTAATTGACTATTTAATGGGTCCATATAAAGGAATCAAAATGAGGTATACAAAGAAGATCTAATCATCGTACCCAAAATCTTTTAATTTCTTGTTATTATACATAAGATAAAAATATTATATTATACATTAATTAAAAACAACAGTGTACATAATAAACATAGTTTTTTATTATTATAATATAATGTTTTTCAAAATCATTTCCTCAAATGGGGAATGAATGTATCTCTCATGCGTTCATATAGAAAACCATCTATATGAAGTGATACAATTCATTTTCCATTTACATATTTCATTTATCACTCTAATGAATGTTTTAGGTTTTATATATGACATATGTAAAAAATTATTCTTCTAGAATAATGATTTCATATCTACCTTCTATCAATACATCCTTTGGAAAATGATTGCATCCCTCGTGTGTAGGTGTGACTACCACCTCCACATAGAGATAAGATTATTTTTTCAAATTCTAATTTATATTATTAGAAATAAGGGTAAACATATTGATAATATATCATATATATTATATAATAATTATTATGAAATTTTTAGATATTATTAAAATTCCATTCCAACTGTCAGGGAGTGAAAACATCATACATGCATAACAAACCTGACCATCTCCATGAACACACTATTGCTTTTTTAAAAATATAACATTAATGGATAACCCAAAATATGAAAAAATATATATAAGTAATATAAATTATATTTTTGTTAAAATTCAAAAAATATTAGAAGCCTGACCAATTCACATGGACCTGGTCTCTAAACCAAAAGATGCATGAAATATAAAATATTTATCCCCCATAACAGTGATTTTAATCACAATTTTCTATCACATGGATGATAAGATTAATTAATTATATCATATATTTTATGTTTCATTTAAATTTGGTTCAAAAATAAGGGTATAATTAATCTAAATTTACTATATATGCAGTTTAATCATGTTTGAAGGAATATGAAATTTGAGCAAGGGTATTGACATTTTAAAAATCATTTAATTGATATTATTTTTTCATAAATATTCATTTATGAAATTATAAAATACTTAAATGATAAATCACTTTAAATTTTATTATCATATATTTACATCTAAATAAGACATTGTTTCTTTACATTCTATCACTTTTAGTATGAATGATATCTAATGATTTCTTTAAAGAAACCCTAATATCCTTATATATTCAATCAAAAAAAATTTCATCAATGTACATTTTACATAAAATAAATTCATAAATATTATTAAATTATATACTATTGTAATTTAAAATCATTTATACCAAACCGTCATTTTTTTAAAATGTTTACAAATGAATCATCATATCAATGTCAGAACGAAATACTTCTATACTTTTTTAAAAGGTGTGAAGGGAATGTTTTCAATTAATTTATATGAAATTAAATTATTTTACCTTCAAAATTACCTATTAATTATTTGATAGATAATATAAACATTTACATAGTTATTTTATATGAAAATTATTTCCTAAAAAAATTGGAATATTTTAGATTTAAAATAAGTGGTTTTAATGTTAAATGGGTATTTTCCTCAGAAAATTTATTATTATTCAATTGCTTGAAAATTCATCTATGATTACATTATTTTATATTAATAATGTATTTATAGATATTTAATAAAAATATTTCACACTTATTCGTTATATTGATGGTTTATGATTATTATAAGGAATATTTTTTGTATCCCATTTATTTTTATTGGTTTATTCTATGGTAAAATTATGAAATGTTTATGAAACCCATTTTAATTTCATATGTTATGATAGGATGATATGATACATATTATATAATCTTATGTAATAATTCTATTTATTCTTCATTATTTGATGTGTCCATCTGATATTATATATCTTTCTACTTTATTGGGTGTTGTTTTATATCTCAAATATAAAAATGGGGTTCAATTCGATGTTCATGATCGATAATTGAAGGCATGATGATGTGCATGACACACTATTGAAAAAAAGTGTATGTTATAGACATACCCAAAAGGTCCAAGACTAGGTCAGACCCACTCCTACAAAAATGTACTAATCATAATAAAAGTCATGACATCAAAAAAGGGGATTACATTGACAGGTAAAAAGGATTCCACACGAATCTGACTCAACAAAATTTGGGCAATATTCTGGTATAATAAAATACCATTCTGATCAAGACTCAAAAATGGACTTATTTGACATCGATAAAACAACATGATTGGACACCCTGTAGACATGGGTCACATCAAGAGTGATGCCACAAGTGAGGTGAAGACATCCACCCCAAGGTGACAAAATCTTCCACAGAAAATTCCTAGTCGAGCTCTTAAGGATTTCAACAGCCACTACTGAGTCAGATTCCAGCCAAAGGAAGTTCCTACAATGTTGGATAAAAGATGTGATGGCCTTGATTATAGCCTAAATCTCAGCTTAAATTGAAGTACCCTAACCTATTTAATGATTGAATCAGCCTTTAACGAGTTTCCGATAGAAACAAAGTGATAATTCATAATCAATTATGATATAGGAAATAGGTTTTGATGGCCTTATCTATTTTAATTTTATTGACTCAAACAGTAACCATGACATTTGAAATGGATTCTGTCTTATGATTGTTCAACACATTATGACCTTATATAATTGTAAAATATTTACTTATGATGATTTATAACTTCTTGGAATTATATTATTATAAATGTTAAAGTTTATTTCCATGAATTATTTTTATGTCTGTGATAGATTGGGTATGAACATTATAAGATACGTTAAACATCTCAAATTCTCACTCTATTATTATGCATTCATATTACCATTAGTTAATATATCCCATGTTACCATCACTGAGTATCTTTATTCACAATTTCTTAAGTTTCCATTTCCCAAGATCTGAAGAACACTTTAATAAGTTTATGTATATAAATCATATTATATGAGATGATCTTTATGGGATATGTTGATGATTAAGAATTAAATATCAAGACTATATATATCTAGTCTCCAAATAGTGTAAACCATTACATTCCTAAAACATTTATTTTTGAAATTTATTAAATATTCATTTAATTATATAGAATATTTATGTAAGAAAATCATGCGTTATTATGGTTAGTATGAAAGGAAATATTTAGTCAATTATTGTGGATTACGATTAAAATAAAATTATGAAAACCATTTTGATAAGTCTATGTATAGTAAAATATCCTAATGTTTTGGTAATGAAAATGGATTACATGTGTTGAACCTAAGGTCTAATTGAATAATAGGTTGGTGTCTTGATTTTGAAAACCTATGAATGATATTTCATTGTTATATTATATTTTAATCGTATTATTATATCCTTATTCTTCCATATTATATTCTATTTCCAGTAAATGGTTTTAACAAGAATAGATCATTCTAATAATTATTGTGAGGTATAATGCAATGATTTTACACAATAGAAAATAAAATTGTATTGGTGATGGAATTTAAATTCTTTTTATACAATGAAAATTATATCTGTCCATGTACCATGATGAGAATCTAAATGATCAGAGGAGTAAAAACATAATTTTCAGTCTCTAATAGGGTAATATCCACCATATTGTAATGGATCCCCAAATAATCTAGTGGATGAGTGATGGAACAACACAGATGAATAAATTTATTTATCATCTCGTGATGAAAAGAAGAAAATTCTTCTAAGTTGTTTATCATTTGGAAGGAGATATAGATCAATGGTGGAACTTGATTTATAATATTAGATAATATGATGAAATCATCTTAATATAATAGGATGATTTTATGAGGATATTTTCAGTAATTACTTCTCTCATATTATGCATAGCAGTATTGGGAATGAATTTCATGAGCATAAGAAAAGGGATGAAGAACCAATTGGTAATTATGGGGAAAATTTTAGAAGAATTTTAATATATACATATATTTTAATCATTATCACTAAAATTGAGATTTATTGATTCTTTATTAGTTTAAACCCAATTCTACGAATTCTGTCAAATGTATGAGAAATTAGTAGATGAAAATAACTTATTCAATGTTCACTCAATGTATGAAATATAAATTCATTTTCCCACCATTATCAAACCCTTGAAAAGAAATATATGACCATGAAACAAGAAGACATGAATATATTACATTGTGGTATGATATTATAATCATATTCATGATTGAATTGTTCCATGAAATATTATTGGAATATCCTGAATTGAAATGTAGATTATGAAAAATTAGAGTATAATATCATAATTCCTAGGAATGTTGTAAGGTGTTGTATAATCCTCCCATGAAATGGAGGAAAGTAAGATTCCAAATGATTCCCCATCCAACCTCTAATGATTCTATTTGAAGGAAAATCAACATTATCCATGATGATCAACACAAACATCCAAATATTCCTGCATATAGAGGGAAAAATTAAGTGATTATGACTATAAAATTGGGATATGATAATAACCTAGTTTGTGATATACATATCATAAATTCTATAACAACTCATGTAATATTTAATTTTTAATAAACCCCCACTTTTTATCCACTCTATTCTCAATGAGTATGGAATTACTAGCTAAAATATTATATTATGAGCGAGCAGTTAAAATCATTATTTTATTATTTTCATATCCTAATTAAATAGTTCATCTCTAACTGATTCCTGTGAGAAAGTTCTTCCGATAAATATTAATAATATCATATTAGTTGAGTTTTAGGTGAATTATTGAATGTATTGTATTTTTTTATATAGAACCCATTTGAATTATAAATGAAGGGAAGTCACATTTAATATTCAAAATGTACCTATGATCATTTTTTTGTGGTGAGGATAAATACAATTTCCAAATTAAAATGAACTCTATTTTCTATGAAATAATTCATATCCATAAAGGATATTAATATAATATGGGTTGTGAGTAACTTAGAATTAAAGATATAGTAAATGTATGATATTTTCATGAAATATGTATCGATTATTTTACTAATCATCATTGAAAAAATGAAAATTGTTATTTAATATAAATTATAGAGACCTATATATTTCATACATAATATTAAATATTATTCTATGAATATTAATTACTAAAATATTGATCTGAATAAGATATGTATAGATATAGTGCCTTTTAGAATAATGATACTTAATTAACTGGTTCATAAGTGAAATACTTCATCTCCCTCTATGTTTTTCAAAACTATAACCTCTCTTATTCATATCAAACACAATACATTTCTTTATAACCTATATAAAAGAAAAATTTTGAAGGGACACATTATATGCTCATAAATGGTAAACAAAGTAGATATAAACATAACATATCTGTAATTTAATGGTAAAATTATAATGGCATTTATAAAAATTTGTTTCATATCATAAATAAAAAACATGATTCATGAAATAAATATTACCAGTTTATAAGACAAGAATCATAAAAGAATCAATCAACAATATCCATGAGATCATATCATTGAAATAAGGCATAGATTTTTAACGTAAACATAATCATAGAAAATCATATGTTAATGATACCCACTATGAAAATTATGAACTAGTAGTTTTGGTATAATAACATATTTACCTACTTTGGGCTTGGGAAAACCTCTAGTGTGCCATCTATTTTAGTCTCAGGATAACAACCCTTATACCCTTTTTGGTTATGGGATAACCTCTTGTGTACCCCTTGAGTTCATATAAAAATAAGAATTACCTAATGTATTTGAGGGAGATACATGTCTATCAAATAACATAATCCATAATTATTTATTCTAGAAGATCATAGAAATTCATCTATCCATTAATCAATGAATGTAAATGAATTTCAACAACATTTCATTTTAAAATAAATCATGGAAATGAAATGTGTTATATAAAAATATTTTCATCATGAACATAAATCCTATAATGAATTAATAAGGATATTATAATTGGCTCACATCACCAATATAGTTATGTTACATCAATACATTTCGTGTAAGATGGAAAATTATTTTTAATTATCACTTGGAACTTTTCATGATAAAAATGACCTTTACACATTGAAATACATTTTATAAATATATATATTTACCAAATATTTTAGAAAATAGTTTTGTGGAATCATATCATGTAAAAATATAGTGGAATCTATAAATAATTTCATTGTAATATTGGTGTAAAATACCAATCATTTCATACACAGTTAAATATTTATTCCTTTCACATTTTTAGTTAAAAGTCAGAATAGCATAATTGATAAAATGAAAATAAGAATCATTTTAAAGAAAAATGTTGAAATTAAAAAATGGGTAATTTTTTTTAAAATCATCAGGGAGAAACATTATTCAAAACATTAGAATAAAATATTTAAATATAGGAAAAAGAGTTTTGGCTAAATTGCTAATTAAATTTATTTTTCATTTGAAAATAGTAGTTTGAATTATTGAGTACATATGGAGATGATAATTTTTGGTAAACAAAAAATTTTAATAAATAAGAAAAGTAGAATAAATTTGATGTTTTTTTATTGGTAGATCATTAATTCTCACCTTGGAAGAAAAATAAAAAACAACCCTGGAAAACAATGAGATTGTAACATCGATCCCTTACCACCTTGGAAGCATTTGAATCATAAATAACCATTAAATAAATAACCATATATTGGTATTTAAATCCCCAAATATTTAATAGGAATCATCATAAAATTCATTCATGGTAATTATATACACCGATGAAGAGAACCATGTGGTGAATATAGAATGTGTCTCATATATATATATATGTGTGTGTGTGTGTTTGTGTGTGTGTGTGATGTAAATAATGTACTGCTTTGGAAACATTAGAATCACAAGACTTGTGGAAGAAAAATTTTGAATAGAACATTAAAGACAATTTTAAAAAATAATTTAACGATATAAAATGTAAATGGGGTTGTATATATACATTATAAAATATGATAGGAGAATAACATGACTTATATCCCAATGAAGACAATTTGAGATGAAATTATTTTACGTCCTGTTTTTTACTTCTTCAATGATGATAAAATATAATTTATAATTAATATAAGATGACTATAAATATATTCCAAATCCATACTCATATATATCATAGCATATTTTATATACATATGACCCTGTATTACTAATTTCATTAAATCTTCCTTTCTAAAATCAGGTTTGGAGTAATAACTACGTCATTTTACTTGTATTTTTTGGTTTCATAATTTTTATCCTTTTATATTGATCATGGTTTCATATAATATATATTTTTATCAATGGTATAAATATAATATATATAGATTATATTATTTATAGTATTCAATTAATGTTACACAGTGAAAATTATTTTAACCATTCATTGAGACGAAAAACTATATGTACACATGAATGTTCATTCAATTTTGAAAACAAAAGAAATAAAAGAATGGTAAATATTAATTAATATTTCAAGAATCATTTTAATAACATTTATATTTAATATATTAATTAAATATAACCAAATTACCATCACATTAAAAATTAATTGAAATTTGTGTCACAAACATTATGGAGGTTATAGTCCACAGGTACACATGGGTGATGAAATTGTTTTTAAATACATAAAATTTTATTATGGTATATGTGATATTATAATTAGAGGAGTATTTTTTTATAAATATCATATATAAAAATAAAATCCATTATTTTCTCGAAACTTGGGAGCTGGTGATGGAAAATGATTTACATATGTTTATTTGGAAATAGTTTTCTATACAAACAATCATCGATTTCATTTCCCATTTAATGGAAGAGGAGATAGATATATATTATATCATAAAAATGTAACATCTCAGTATTTTTTAGATATTGTTTTATTATACTGTAATTATTAAGGTGTGGATGGAGGCGGTGAGAGAGGGAATATAAATAAAGTGCTTTGTGAATATATGTACTTTCTCATTGAAAAACATCATTTTGATATATTACTGAGGACTATATGGTTTTTATTTTAGGATAATACTCAGATATAAATCATGGATAAGAATTTTTTTATTGGTAGTTCATTCGGGATTAGTTGAGGCAAATGGATTTTGAGGTTTTGTGATGTTAGTGGAGGAGGTCTCCTTTTATAATTTAGAAGTAGTGGAATTTTTTTAAATACCCAATACTATACATTAATGGGAATACAATCTCAGTATATTTTAAAAAAACTGATAAATAATGGATATATGGGATGATATGGTTCTTCCTCAACTCCACTCCAAAATAGAAAAGTTTTAATAATTTTACTCCCTAATCCATTAAGCTTACTCACTTATAAAATTTTAGTTTTCACCATATTTAATAGTCCCTTTTTATTTGTCTATGTTTGACATCCACAACCAGGTGTCATGCACTAGTTCCCTTATCCAATTTTCTACATGACATCAAGCCTACCTCCCCATATGTTAGAGGCGTACAACTATCATTAATGGTATGTTAAGTCAAACATGGAGAGACTATACCATCATTTATCAGTGAAATAGACCAACAAAAATAATAAAAATAGCTTCAGAGTATATAATAAATAAAAATAACAATATAAAAAGTCAAAAAAAGTTGGAAATATAGTATGAAACTAAAATAGAAACATAACGTGCTAACATAAGTGGAAACTGTCTACATGAAACTAGAAATAACTACACAAGTGACTCCCAATTGGGTCCTAAACCTCATCTAGTTCCCTAATTCATGATCTATCCCCAATGAGTAATCAATCTAAGGAGCATTTCATTTAACCTATCTAATAAACACAATTTCTCTTTTGGTCCCGATCAGGATGCCCAAGGAGGGTGTGATTAGTACTCAGTAGGCCACCAAAAACATTGTCTAAAACAAATACAATCAAATAATAGTTTATATAATTTAATAAATAAATAAATTACAATTAATAATAAAAAAATCATTACATTATACAACTAATCCTTATTTTACCACATTACTCCAAGGTTCCCATGGATACTCATGGCAAAATACTAGCTTCATCTCATCCCGGATACTAAGGTGTCACAATACAATATCGTATCATAATAATTTCTTCATCTCATGCTGGAGTACAATGTATTAGAATGTGATATCCTTTATGAATACCATCTTCAGCACATTCCATATTATAATATATTCTCATTTGAGTTCAGAAATGGGATTACCCTATTTACTATATAATTAATTCCATACATGATTTCCCACATTAGCAATAATAAATTCATATGTAAGATGGACATGTTACCATACTTACATCTCAATATAATGATTATGTTACCATTCCTTTACTCAAACGAATAATGAAAATTCTACATGTTATAATTCTCAATTGAATTATTGTGTTCCCTTTCATGTACTCAAATTTTAAATGACCATGTTACCATTTTTACTTCTCGATTGAGTGACAATGTTCTCATTCATTCACAAATATTTAATTAATCAATTAATTATTTGACTTCAATTTCATTACTAATTCAACAATTTTATTTTTTGTTAATTAATATTAATTAATTCCCCTATTAATTGTGTATATATAATCTGTTAATTAAATCATCAATTACATATTACAAGGCAATCATTTTATGTCCCTTAATTAATTATACAATTAGTTTTGTCATGGAATCAATTTAAATATCTCATAATTAATTCTTCACGTAATTATCTCAATTAAACAATTTCATTATAACATAATGAATTATAAATTTAGTTATCATAATCCATCCATTTCAATATCACATAATTATTTCAACAATTATTTATCTCAATAAATATGATCTAATATCATATATAATTTCACATTTAATTATCCCAAAATCCCATAATTCATTACCCTTTCAAATCCACCATATTCATTATTAATTAACTTTTCACATTTATTAATTTAACATAGGAACTCTAATTTCTAAGAAAACGTAAGAATATAATTTGTTTTCATGAAAATAAATTATTGCTATGTGATTTGAATCATAAACTACCTACATGTAAATGATAATCCAAAAAAAGTTCTCATTTTCAAGGCCCATGGGGAAGCAGATTAGAGGATTTCAAAAAGGTTCTATTGATTGATCGCTTGACTGGATGGTCTGGAATATGGTTTGGAACTCCAAAATCACATGAATAGTTTACCTTTGTCGAGAGGTGATGTGATTATGTAGTTTTGAAAAAAAAATCATCCACACAACCACATGAAAACTACAGTTCCGAATATTACATGGCATGTAATTTAATTATATTTCATGTAATAATTTTTCAAGGTTTTCCCCAAAAAATACATCAACTCGTATTTATTTTATTAATCCCATTAATAATTAAAAGATGTTTAGTCCCTTTAAATTATGTGTATATATTCTTCAGTTGATTTTTGATCCCAATTTCCCATTAAATCCTAACAAATCAGCAAGAACCCATTATTAACACATAACCCATTTATACTCAGAATGTATTAATTTAGAAAAACACCTTCATCCAAAAAAAATTAGTCATTTTCATAAATAAAGACTCAGCTGAAAAAACAACATAGAAGGGCAATTACCTAAAAATTATGGGAAATTACAATCTCCCCACCATATAGTAGCTCATCCCTGAGCTTCACATCCATGAATATCTAAGATTCTATGTCAAAAATATTTGATCATTAAGCCCTCATATCTACTTCCCTTTCCCATTTATCCTCATCTATAAGCCCATGTTGCCAAAATACATGAACTATTACCATGGTCTTCCCTCACTACTCATTTTCATTACGATCCAACAGATTAATTAGATTTATGTCAAAGGATGTATCTATCTCTATATAGACATCCTCTATATTGATCACATTATAAGGGTCACTATGATACATTCAATGTTGTGATACATGGACTACATTATTCAATGAACTATATTCTTAGGGATGATCCAATTAGTACTCCACTGGCCTGATTCTCTGCACTATCTCCAATGGTCAATCAATCCTAGGTTCCAAAATTCCCAACATCTATATCCTATAGTGACCCAGCCTAGGAAAAACTATAAGGAATACATGATCTCCCTCTATAAAATATAGGGTTGTCAAAGTCAGTTATCTTTAGAATTCAATATACTTTGAGTCATATCCATTTGTTTCTGAATTAGATACACTTACTCTGACATCCCTTTTTTGGGAAACGGTCCCAACAACTCTGACTCACCAGCCTCCATCTGTCACTGTGGTGATCTGCATGGCCTACCATAAATAGCATGATATGGTTCATCATTCTAATTTCATTATAATAATTTTATAAAAAAACAGAACTAATTCAAAGGGATTATCTCATGCCCTCTCAAAGTAAAGCACACATGATCTCAAAATTTCCTAAAAACATACATGGTAGATTCCAACTTCACATATATCTGTACGTGAAAGGCCTTACTCAATGAAAACATTGTACCAAGGAAAACATGATAGCCCTTACAGAAGCATGTGGTGAAACATGAGTCACAATATTAAACTATTTTTTGTGTCACTCTATAACGATATGCTACCTCCTGAAAGTACAAAACTCTAAGATTCCCCACTGAGATTGTATCCCATATATGCAAGAACTATTCTATTTTAGTTATTTAATCTACAGTAACCTATATAAGGCCATTCTTCCTAATAATATTTAGATGACCTACAAAAATATCCATTTCCACATCATCAAAATTTCATTCCTGAATTCGATTCATTTTCAGTAAGCCTCCATGTAGTTGATGTTATTCCTTGGCCTACTGATAGGTGTAGCATCATTTCATGAATCCTTTAATCTCTTTTTTCATGCCTGACCACCAAAACTATCATCATAGGTCATGGTAAATCTTGATCACCATTGGATTCACTTCCCACTTCAAGTTATGAAATTATTTCATCAACTCTTCTTGCATGTTTTTACGCACAAGAACCCGATTTCTAACCTAGATGTTCTCATACTCATATATATCCTAATCTGACGGTGTCTCCCCTCCTTCAAGGAATTATATCAAGGTCAAACACTCTAGATCTTCATAATAGATATCCATGATCTATCTCAAAATATTCGACTGAACTGAAACTAATTCAAGGGTAATTTTCTACGTATATTCTTAACCACAATGTGCATCTTATCCAACAACGTCATCATCTTCCATTCACCGGTATACTTTTTAACCATTCGAGTTTAAATTTCCCTGCTTATGAAGTTAGCTATAATTTTTACATTCCCAATAGTATATTCTATCTCCAAATTTAATAAATACACATAGTAAATCCATATCCACTGATTAGGATTCAAATATCTGTGGGAAAAGATATACATAAAAATTGTGTGATAGGTAAGAAATGTAAAATTATCTCCCAACAGATAATTAAACCAAAAATCCTAATAATAAAAAAATGATGCTATTTCGATTTCATGCATAGGGTAGTTCCATTCATGTAGCCTCATCTTCCAATACCCATACCCTATAACGAGACATCCCTACATTAGCACAACTCCATATTGAAACCTATATGTGTCGCAATACACAATATACTCCTCTCATAGCTTGCGTAGTATCATGATCGGTGTCTATTTCATGTGCTTATTCAACTCCTTGAAATAATTATCACATGATTTAGAACATTCAAACATTATCACCTTGTTATTCAAGCACAAAATAGGTGATACTATGTGGGGAATGTCCTAGACGTACCTCCTAAAATATCTGGAAAATCCCATTATTCTATGGAGAATTAACACATTATTGGGTTTCTCCCGTGAACCCAATGTTTTAGTTTCTCCATGTCCTCTAACACACCATACTACAAGATGATGTGCCCGATGAATTATATTTGATAAATCCAAAATTGAAAGTTAGATAACATGGTGAGTATATAATTATCTCGTAGTGCACTGAATTTGATTTTTATATACTGTATGTGATCATCATGAGTAATGGAGTATAGAAATATGTCATCCACAAACACTTCAACAATCTAATATGGGTACATATGGAAGATTCTGTTCATATAGCCGATAAAAAATTCCAGTTCATTCATTAAGCCAAAAAACATTATTAATAACACATATAGTCCATAGTGAATTTTAAAAGTAGTCATTGGAATATAAAAGTCCTAAATCTCAGCTAATGGTGCCATGATCTCAAGTCAATCCTCAAGAACACACAATTTCATAAAAATTGGTCAAAAATATAACCAACACATATAAACGGGTAGGGGTTATTTATATTCATCATGTTCAACATCAAAAAATAAACACAATAGAGTAAATAGTGCAGAACCTTCATCGAATAAAACACAGGTGATCTCTAAGGTGACGTAATCAAATAGATAATCCCTTTGTCCTACAGATCTTCTATCTATATCTGGAGCTCTGGAAGCTCTATAGAGGTAATCTTGTATGGTGGAATAGATATTAGATTAGGCCCCGAAATGATCCCAATGGTGAATTAAACACCTCTATGAGGTGGAACCACTGAGAAGTATTAAAGAAAATGTTCTTGAAAATGATCTGTAATGTCCTGGACTTTCCTTATAATTTTATTTAAAATTGTATGGAAATATTTTGAGACCTCACGCTATGAGATCACGTGATTCTTAGGCCTGGTGATCCCTCAATGGAATTTTTATCTTTTTTATGTTCACTTATCTAAACATGCAAGCGGGTATTTCCTAAATTTTTAACTGGTTCCCAGATTGAAAATATTTGTTCACCATTGAACTCAGACTGCCTGTATTATCCTAGAAAGCAATTAAAAACAACTGACAAGGGTTGGACATAAAATTTATTTTTTGAACATTTAAAAAAATAATAAAATAACATAACAAGTTATTTTATTTTTCTTTCCCAGTGTTGAGCAATAAATGATGGAACTATGGTGAGGTGAATAAGAGAATTAATGGAAGCACATTAATGGCTCATAAATTGAAGTGCAACCACTATACTATTTATTTAATGAAATAGTGTAACGATGTAAAGTCACTACATAATAGAAATGTTTAGATGTGTTTCCTTTTTATTAAACTAATGCATTTGAGATTTGAAAAATAAACCTTGGGGATATTTTGACGAACCTACGCTGAAATTACTCTCCAAAAAAGAACGAAAAATGATGAATGATGAAAATATATCTAGCGACGTTTATGCCTTATGAATAATGGGATTGGGAATCAATGAATTCCCTCAACTTCTTGAACTTTTGATGGTGAACCGCTTCCACGTCAAGCATCAATCTAGGTAGGGGTTGTTTTGGTTTATGTTTTCACCCATTCTTCATTTTAAATAATGAATTCATATCATCCCATGAATAGTTAGATCTATGGATGAAATTTCTTGTGGTAGGGTGATGTGTTTTTTGTTTCCATTTCGGTATTGTTTTATTGTTGATATAACATTATACCAAAGACTCACATGATTTCAAATTCTAATGCGGAGGGTGTGGGATGAAACAAACACAACTCGAGCCCCTCTGGTTGTGCGTTTTTGGCTAATGACTGTTAGAAAGGGTGCAGGATAATTTCCTAGATTTTACAGGGAGGAAAATATCCAATAGAGGCCATAGGAACAGTCGACGTGAAGAACAGACCACCGGAGTGGACCCGGTGGTCCACAAAGTTTTCCACCAGCTTGATGGTGACCGGTAGCGGCGACCATATGCTAGTGGTGGTGCGGCCTGACGGAATGCCTAGAGGACCATCGTGGCTGGCCTAGGCTGTGGTAGAGTAGAGGACCCCCAGCTGTACTAGTAGTCAGTTGTGGCGGATGCGGCCGGGTGACCACGTTGGTGGAGCGACCAACAACCATGGGCCAAGTTCTTTTGAGGCATTCCATATTTGATCTCATGTAGAGGTTCGGTGGGATGAAAGCGTAGTACCAACCCCAGATGTGTCATGCATCCGGTATGGAAGAAACGCCCCCACGTCGACTGCGAGGAGAGATGGGAGCCGAATGTGGCCGCATGTCACGTCCAAGAAGGGTGACGAACCAATCTGCCTTAGGGGGACGGGGTAGGCTAGTGGGCCAGACCCGCCCCATTGAAAAAACCTAAAACCCAGTGGACAAGCCCTAGGCTATGCTATGACCGGTTCGAGTTAGCGGACTCGGGTAGAGTAGGGTCGGTCCGACCGGGTCGGATCGGACCCTGTCCAAACCATCCCTGGTTTTGGAAAAACATCAATATCTTACAAACCAATGGTCCAATTGACGATCCGTTTATAGAATTGGACCCTCATAATGAGAAGGATAATTTTGAATACTCTATGTCGGATTTCATGGAATTTGGAATTTGATGAATGTCTTGGGGAGCGATTCTTCCAAGATCAAGCATCCTACATGCGGAAACTCTACTGTTCGATGAGACCTAAAGACTACTTATGAGAGACCCAGTGTGGATCAGATACTATTGCCCAGTGGGACGAATCTTATGTGTGACCCAAAAGGCCCACGGTGGAGGGTGGATTCTATGTGACCTAGAAGACCCATGGTACTCGACATAACAAGTACCTTAGTAGGTCGTAGATGGGAAGCGGCTTCTGTGTGTCCCGACATGCCCATGGTGGGGAGCGGAATTTTTGTGACCCAGAATACCCACGATGCTCATCAAAGATGAGTACCATAGTTTCTCTACGGATATTGAGAAGCACCTTCTATGTGACACGACATGCCCAATATACTCATTGAGGAGGAGATCTCCAGAAGCCAATGTGTTTGATGATGCAACTAATGGTTATAATTCCTACTCTAGAACGTACCTGGTTTGAACTGTCATACACTATGATCATGATTTGTGATCATGATTTTCGGTTTGGTTGTAAATTTATTTTTGGTCTTTCCTTTGTTGTTTTGGAGTCCTCACGGAGTATTTTTTTTACACACCCCTCTATGATATTCACCAAAACATTTTGTTTCTTGTGAAAATGACCACCGCCATGATGGAGCACTTGGTGGTCCAGGACCCGTTGTTTCCTAATTAGACTAGGATGATGGGACATACATCTATGACATCCATAAGTTACTCTATACCGACCCATAAGGTGTAGTTTTCACCAGATGGATATCCAGCATTTCCTTTCACATTATTTTTCCTAGTAAGTCTTATTTTTGGTATGTATTCTGGCACATATGATTTTCAGTTGTACTTTTACTAAGTGGTAATTTATAATGGAATTCATGTTTACCTTTATAGATTTGGGATGTTTTTGTGTGTGTGGGCATACATGTACTCTATAAAATTCATCATAGTTACAGGTTTCCACCATCCTCACTATTCACCAACCCCTAGCCTTCGGGTGGTGGGCTTTGGGTATGTCATGGAATGAGGTTCGAGTGAAAATTTGTGACAAAGTTGTATCAAAGGTGGTCAGTTAACCCTCAATGACCTAGAGTCTGTTGTTTTTATTTCTGGGGAAATAATTTTGAATGTTCTGAGATCAAATTTTTGATTTGGGGAGTCCAGTGTTTTTGTTTCGGACAAGGGATCCATACACAATGACCTTGAATTCGGTTTTTTTCTCTATACATGAAAACATTGGTTGCATATGTTTCTCTTTATGATATTCATTAATAAGGGTCATCTCACCTGATGTAATTTTCTTAATGTAGTATGTCTTCATATATTTTAGGATGCATCCTTTCTAATAGCAAGATAGGCTTCTGATATGTTATCGTGTAGACAACCTTCCCAGAGACGAGGCGTTAGTTCAGGGACTAGTCCCTAAGATGGCACGTCGGGTGGTGCGCCATTGTTGCCACCACTCGTTGATCAGTTGTTACTACCAGTGGTACAAATAGAGGATGTGCACAGGCACAACACCTTTCACAAGTTCTAGTGATAGAGACCTCCCAGTGTCAAGGTAAATGAAGATCCTCAGGTCGCTGAGGACTGGCTAGAGGAAGTGACGCGGGTCATTCGCTTAGTAAGGACACCAATTGACAAGATGTCGATCCTAGCTGTGTGCCATTTTCAGATCTTGGAAAGGAGATGGGGGAGTCTGAAAATTCAGACGCATGATGAGGTGACCCTCTCTTGGGCTGACATCGAGCAGTTTTTCTGGGATGAGTTTTTCCCGCGACCTAGTACTCAGTTCTCATATAGGAGCTGCTTCACGCATTGAATGGAAGCCTATCACTAGCACAGTACTCTTCTAGGTTTAATTACCTCTCTCAATACTAAAAATTCATTTGAGGTAACCTTTATTCATGGACCATACCTATGATTAGCGACTA
Organism: Viscum album; assembly: GCA_963277665.1. Classification (NCBI taxonomy): domain Eukaryota; kingdom Viridiplantae; phylum Streptophyta; class Magnoliopsida; order Santalales; family Viscaceae; genus Viscum; species Viscum album. The sequence goes on along the minus strand of OY728121.1, from coordinate 1,033,607,408 downwards.
CGATTAGATATCAGGGAATCAATGGTGTCTCTTAGCCTCCCCACTCAGGCTGGAGTACTAGAGAGAGAAATTCTTATAGAGATAATCCTAGCTGGGCACGCACCGATACCTAGATCCCCTAGAAGAACTGAGGTGGTAGATTATTCACTAGGGAGAAACAAACATCTAACACGTGGGGCCTAAGTGGTCCATGTCATTTAGGGGGTGACCGCAGGACTTGGGGTCTGTAGTGCGGGGCTCCCAAAGTAGAGGGAGTCAGCGGGGAACCAAGATGTGCTTCACGTGCAGCATGAAGTGACACATGGCTCGTGACTACCCCACCCACTACATAGATAATTAGTAGATGGATGAGGGACCACCGGTGAAAAGGTAGAACATTGATAATTACGTTCCGTGGGGAGGAGGATGTGGAAGGGGGGAAAGCCGAGCTATAGACAGTGGACAATGGTTCGAGATATTACCACCCCCACCCCTAGTTGGTCAACCATGGGCTCAGAGTGCCAAAAATACATGGGAGAGGCCAGATTTAGTCGACGGAGGCCAAGGACTATGGCCCTCCAATGATTATTAGAGGTACGATATATTTTTTCTCCCCCTTGAATTCATATCAAATATACATTGGTCCCAGTAACTCTTTCTTTTCAATATACCTCATTTGAGGCGCGGAGCTTCCAGTGGAGTCATTGGGTCAATAATTATGATTACAGACTCCTAAGGGAGGGGATTCTATGATTACACACTAGATTTGGTAGTGTGAGATCACTCTTGGAGGGGGGATATTTGGCTGGGATATCCTAGTAGCAGTGTCGAGGCCTTACGACGTCATCTTAGTTATGTAATTGATATCTACTATGCAGGCTTAGAACAACTGTTTTAGGCACAAACTATGTTGTGTCCATGAGTATGGGATGAGGTTTTCCTTCATCAGAGGGAGGGGATCCTTTCCAGCACATGATGGTATTTCTAGGAGAAGGGTGCAGCCGAACACTCACTAGTTGGTTATCCAAACCCTTGTTGTGGTAGACAAGAGGAGTGTGAGTTTTCCATTAGTGGTGGATGAGTACAAGGATGTATTTCATACCAGAGTTCATAGAGTACCTTCTCAAGTGGAGGTAAAAATCAGCATCAACCTTTACCAGGGGACGATACTGATAGGCACACCGGCATATCAGATGGATCTTGAAGTGCTTTGTGAATTGAGAGTACTACTGGAGGACTTTCAGGAGAGGGGGGATGTGAGGCCCATTGTTTCACCATGGTGATCCACAATGTTTTTTTCTATGAAGGTATAATGTAAATTTAGTCTATAAGTTGATTTATGGTGCCGAAATCAGGTGACCATGAAGAAAAAATATCCACTACCGAGGAATGATGACCACTTCGATCAGCTAAAGGGAGCGAGGTGGTTCTCAATGAATAACCTCAGATCAAGATATAATGTACTTCAGGTATGGGATGAAGACGTTTCGAAGATATCCATTAGATGTCGTTATGGCCAATATTAGTATTTGGTGATGCCCTTCGACATGACTAATTCCCCAGAAGTGTTCATGGGACTCATGAACAGGATCATCCAGCCTAACCTCGACCGTTTATTGGTGGTATTCAATGATGAAATCTTGGGGTACTCGACTTTGGAGGAGGATCCTCCTACACACCTACAGATAGTCCCAAATACACTCTGAGAGAACCATCTTTATGATAAACTCTTGAAGTGTATGTTCTAGATTCTGGAGGGCCACATTCAAATCCATATCATCTCGGAGGTTGGAGTTGAAGTGGATCAAGTGAAAATAGATGCAGTGTGTAAAATCCCTCCCCATCTCATTGGCTTGAGAGGGAAGTGGAATGCTACATGGCCTTAAGTGACATTCCCAGGATTCCAAATCCTGGAAATAAATGTCAAGGGCTTCAAGAATAGTTGGGGAACGTTTTTTCCTTTTGGAATATAACAATCAGTCAATCCAGTCATTAACAAAGGTTCCATATGATGCACATCGACATAGAAACAGAAAAATATATAACCAAAAATACAACCATGTTGTTCCAAAATATAGTCCAAAAACTAGTAAAACCAAACCCAATAACATATTACTATATGGAAGACAGAAAAAGAGACCCAAAATAAACAAATACACACTCCATTGCTCGACACCAAGCTCCAAGCTCAAAGTACTGCCACATACCCCAAGCATCACCACGAACCACTAGCAATGAGATGCTTTACCATTTCATGTGTCCATTAATACGACATCTTCAAAAGCCCCAAATTTTCAATTTAGGGGTGAGTACTAATAATAATTATGTTTTCCCTAAATTAATTCCATACACATGCTACTAACATATAACCGTTAGTACATTTACATAAAATAGTTTTATTAAAATCATTAAATGGTGAAATAACATAAAACATTCCAAATATACTCTTACCAAGACATGACATTAAATGGAACACCAAAAACAATACATAATCCATATCCCCATCAATAATTATCTCAAAAAATTCCATAGTTTCAAAACAACACCAAAAAAATCAACCATTACGGCGGGAGTTCCGCCCATCTCGTTCACCCCATTCATAAATAGTGGTGCTTTCCGACCACTACCATCAATCGTGATTTTCCAACAACTATCCATCACCTTTTATAGTGAGACATACTTCCCACTTTCACCTCACATTTAAAAAAGCCACAACCAAAAATATAACCCACCAAGGCCACACCAATAAGAAAATAACCATTTCCATAACAAGACAATACTCATCAACAAGTCACCCATTTATTGAAATCAATGTTAAATCATTTTCCATGCCAAAACACATTTCAATAAAAAAACATATTTACTGAAATCAATATTCCACAAAAAACTTTTCATAACCAATAAATATTTATTATAGAATAAAAATGTTAAAATCACACAATAAATACCCCTTTAGAAACAATAACCCATTTTCCCAAAGTCCCCCAAATCATCACCAAACGGGTTTCAAAAAATATTAACACATAATTATCACAATTAATTTTAAGCAACCAAATTAAATGTACAAAAACCACCAGATCTATCAATGTGGAGTTGAGAGATAAGCCACCTAACTTTAGGGTTTTGGTTAATTCAACCCACATGAAACCACACACCAATCTGGGAAAACAGTCTAGGAAAACTTCTCTAGATCCCATTCCCTATCATCATAATGCCGTAAAATAAAAACCCAAAGAAACTAAAATTATCTATCTAAATGAAATTGATGAAGATCGAGACAAACAATAGAGAGTGAAATGTAGATATATAGGAAACCTCAATGAACCACCATTGGATACTTACACGAGAAGAACCAACTTCAATCCACAAATAAACCCCATCGATTCACTTCCAAAATTAGTTGGAGAGCCTAGAAAAACCCTTGGGAACTGAAAATAAAAAGTGAATCATGAGTGGTAGAGAGTTTGGAGTGAAATAGGTTACACCTAAGGGAGCCCAAATTTTAAAAACCAAATTTTATGAGGCCGAACGGTTAGCCCTCGCGGTTTGGAAAAATCTGCTCTAACCGTGCGAAAGACACTTCCTTCATAGAGGTCATCCACATGCTTTCCACTCATGGTTTTTCAAATTATGTGCAGGCTGTGTGATGCCTATAGTCTCCCCCTACACGGTTTCCTAGAGAACCTTCATGATTTCCCATAACCGTTCCCAAACCGTGGACCCTTAGAAAAGCCTGCAGACTTATTCAAAACCATTCCAAACTCTCCCAAACCTTTCCCACTTCATCAAAATAACTTTATACAAATAAAAATGAATGAAAAAAGCCTACATACCTCAAACCGAGGGTACAAACCGTGCTTTATTGGTATCAACTTAGAAACATGACTGAGGTGTAGAGTTTCTTAGGGTTGGATAAATACTACCAGGTGTTCATTACCAAATTTTACAAAGTAGAATTCCTTTTATAACTATGAAAAAGAATAAATTACCCTTCTTGTGGATGGATAAGTTCCATAAAAGTCTCTGGGAGCTGGGGAGGATACTGAAGAGTACCCCCATCTTGTGACTACCAGAACAGGGTATTGGGTATGTAGTCATCTGTGACGCATCAGGGACCAGACTGGTTTTTGTCCTATTGCAGTATCCATTAGTGATCACCTACAGATCACAAATGTTGAGTTAGCATGAGAAGTACAAAATTAACAATGAACTAGAGTTTACCATAGTAGTATTTTCCTTGAATATGTCGTGGAACAACATTATGGGTGAACGATTTACCATCTACTCTGACCACACAAGTCTCATGTATATCTTATCAAAAAAGTACCTAAACATGAGATATCGGCGATGTCTGGAGTTCCTCGAAGGCTATGATATTGAGATATAATATACACCTGGCAAGGGGAATGTGGTGTTAAGAATGCTCAGTAGGAGGACCGGTTTACAACTATTGAGTGAGGCGACAGAGCAGCTAGCCGTGACATAGATATCATTCATGGATGGTGTTGGAGCAGCTTAGCTTTAGTTATTGATAGTCACTCCCACACTCCTATAGCGAGTCAAGGAGGCACAACTTTTGAATGTTGACTGTGAGGCATGAAATTCTCATATATCCTCAGGACAGGCTCCTGGTTTATTTTTAATAGGTGGGAAGCACGTCATCTTTTTCAGAGAACACACCATAGTGCCAGTGATATTGCAGGAGAAGGTGTTGAGGGAGTTCCATAAACCCCCTTTGGCAGTACATCCCAGTCTGGAAAAGACGTACCAAAACCTCCAACGATAATACTGGTGGCTAGGGATGATGAAGGCAGTGGTAGAGTTTGTTCCATAGTGCACATTTGTTAGCAAGTGAAGGCTATGCATTAAGTACCAATAGGCTTGGAACAACCACTTGAGTTTCCAAAATGGAAGTGGGATGGTATCATCATGGACATCGTGAAAAGGTTACCACACACATCTAGGGCCCACAATTCTATGTGGGTGATCGTTGACTGACTCACCATGTTGACTAACATCCTACCCATCTAGGATAAGGGATCGGTAGAGGTATTGGGACGCCTCTAAATCCAGGAGGTAGTGAGGCATCACATGGTTCCTTCGATGATTTTCTAAGATTGTGTTTCACACATTATATCACAGTTGTGGAAGGGATTGCAAGAGGTGTTCATGACCCAGATACACATGAGTATAGATTTTCACTCCCAGACAGATGGCCATATGGAGCAAACCATACAAACCCTAGGGGACATGTTTTGTGCATGTGTCCACGATTTTGGTCATTTTTGGGAGAACCACCTGCAACTTGTGGATTTTTCATAGAACAATAGATATCACTCCACCATTGGAATGGAACAGTTCGAGGCCTTGTACGGGTATCCATGTAGATCACCTATATGCTGGAAAAACTCGGGGGAGTCATCACTCATGGGTCCAGAGTTAGTATGGTCTACCACTAAGAAGGTTCATATCATTGAAGAGTGGATGGGGACCACAAAGATATGGAATAAATCGTATATCTATCAGAGATAGAGAGCCTTAGAGTATGATAAGTTGTACCATATTTTCCTTCAGGTCTCACCAGGATGAGGATTGTGGAGATTTGTACGGGGTGGGAACCTATATTTGAGGCTCATCAGACCTTCATAGATTCTTAGTTCCATTAGTGAGGTGGAAAAACACCTCACTCTTCCCCCAAAGATGAATTGTGCGTATGATATATTTCACATGTCATAGCTGAGGAGGTACTTGCATGATCCATCTCATGTCATTGACTGGGGCGAGTTGGACATTGATGATGGGGTGACGCTTACAGAGTTCATAGTGATGATAGTGGATTGATAGGATTGGGTCCTTTGTGGATGGTCAATTCCTCTAGAACACATTTGGTGGTATCATGGGAATCACCAAGAGATCCCCTGGGAGTTGGAAGATCAGATTCGTTCTTAGTACCCCCATTTGTTTGATGAGCCATTGTTTTGGATATTGGGGATTTAATCCCTAAGGTGGGGAGAATGTAATGTCCCAGAATTTATATATATATATTTTAAATTATTGGGAATTATTTCCAGACCATATGGTTTAACGGCACGTGATTTCGAGGCCAGGTTTTCCCAAAATGGAATTTTGATCTTTTTTTAAATTTCACATAAGTAAATGCGTGAGTAGGATTTTCTATCACAGGAACCACTGGTTGAATAAAAAATGTGAGGGCCCCAATGAACTCATAATTAAGAGATTCTCCTAAGAAATACATAACTTCAACATAAAATGGTCAGATAGAAATGTTATTTTTTGGAACTTTTAAAAAGTAATAAAATAACTTAAAGAGTTATTTTATTTTTCATTAACTCCGTTGACCGGAGGGTGACAAAATTTATGTAAAGAAACAAGGTGCATTAATGGAAGCTCTTTAATGTCTTTTAAATTTAAGAGTAGCCACTACATTATTTCATAAATGTAACAGCATAACCACACAACATCACAGCATAACAGAAATATTGGAACATGTGTATTTTTTATTAAACTAATGGGTTGGGGAGTTGAAAATTAAACATTGGGGATTCATTGAATATCATATGATAGAATTCCTCTCTAACATTGTCAATGAATTAATAATTCTAGATGTATCTCTATCCATGTCGACTCCTTATGAAGAACGGTACTAGGAATTGGAAGATGCCTTTAACTTATTAATCCTCCGCAGGGGGGAATCTTCAATGTCAATCGTCTATTGAGTTTGGGGTTTTTTGGGTTTCTTTCATGGTTTTACATTTTAAAAGAAGAATGAAGATCAATCCAAAAACAGGTTGATCCATGTATAGATTGTTCTAGTATAAGGGTGAGGTGTTTGGGTTTTCTTTTCGGGATCATTTTATTGTTGATAAACATTTTACCAAAGCCTCCCATGTTGTAAATTTCTTACACAGATGGTGTGGGCTGAAAAGAATAGTTCATGAGACTAAAAACCTGTTCATTTGTGGTTAAAGAATGTTCTAAATGGCTAAAATACAATTTGACTGCCTTTGTATGGAATGCAATACCCCAGGGAGTTTGTATGCATAGTCGGCGTGAAGAACGGACCGTCAGAGCGAACCCGTGGGTCCACAGAGGGTTCCGCGGGTACACCAGTAGCGCCAGTGACCGGTGGAACTGGTGGTCGTAGGTGGGTGGTGGTGTGACACAATAGTGCACCAGAATATGTACCAATGCCCAACTGGGCCGTGGCAGAGAAAAGGAACGCTGGATATGCTGGCGGCCAATCGAGGTGGACACAACCCACAACTGTGACATATCTTCTTTGGAGGCACACGGTCTTCGACCGTGTGCTGAGGTTTTACCTTACGAACTTTCCAGAAGCATAGAGACAACCCTAAATGCATCGTGTGTCCATGATGGAGGGAATGGACCAAGGATGACCTGGGTCCAAGTTTGGTTAGCGGACCCGGGTTGGGTCGGTCGACTCTGGTCCAGGAGGGGTCAGGTCAGTCTGACCAGGTCAGACTGAACGCATACCCAACCCCCCCTTTTATAAAAGCACCAATATCATGAAAATAAGATGTCCAATTGATGAGTGTTTTTCATTGTTGTAACCCTCGTGATGAGGAGGATCTTTTGGAATACCAAATGGATGGTTTAGTGGATGTTGGATTTCAAAAAATGGTTTGGGGAGTGGTTCTCCCTAGATCAAGGGTAATATGTGAGAAAACCCAACAGTTTACTAAGACCTATTGAATGCGGACAAGAGAACCTATGTGGATCATATATTATGGCCCAGTGGGAAGCAGATTCATTGTTACATGGAATTTCCATGGTGGGGAGTAACTTATGTGTGACCCTACAGACCCGTGGTATTTGACAGGAGGAGTGTCTCCATGGGCTATATGTGGGATGTGGCTTCGCTATGACCTTTCATGCCCACATTGGGGAGTGTATTATGTGGGACTCAGTGTACCCACAGTTCTCATTAGAGATGAGTATAATATTAGTCCTACGTTTAGTGGTAAACGGCATCATCGTGACCCGATAGGCCCACTGTACTCATTTAGTATGAGTTCCCAATAATCTGTGGTCTTTGACAATGTGACTAATGGTTGTACATTAATACTCTATAAAATACATAGTTTTTTCTTTCTTTCATCGTGATCATGATTTTTCATTTTATTTTGGATTGATTCATGGTATTTCCTTTTTTGTTTTGGGGTCCCAACAATGAATTTTGTTACTCACCCCTTGCATGGACTTTGTGTACACATGTTATATCTACTGTAGATGTCTGCCATCTAGACAGAGGACTCAGTGTCCTAGGACCCGGTGGTGCCCAATGATACATGGAATATGGGATATAATTCATGTTTTCTTGTTACCGTTTTGTCGAGTTTTTATTCTGAGCCATTTTACTTTTTATTTTACTTGTACTCAATTTTTTTTATAGTTGAGTGCTTGATTACTTTTCCAGATTTGGAATGTGGTTGTGTGTGCCTTCATATAGGTACTCAGCTAAATACCTCCCACTTTCAGTTTTACGCCTTTGATGTTAGTCTCCAACCGCTGGCCTTCGGTAGGAGGGCATAGGGAATGTCATGGAACATGCCCTGGGGGATGGGTTGTGACATGTTCCACCATTGGTGGAACGATATACAATTTCACACCTACCACATCCAAATGAAGGATAGAAATCAGGGTTATGATCTCTCCTAGTTGCTGAGTGAGTGGACATTTTAGGAATGGCCAAATATTCCACTACAAATTGTAAATATAGTTGTCAATGATTTGAGATGTAAATGTCACTCTCCAGTGGTAATAATCAATTTGGGATCTTTTTGAGACAAGACAGTGCAATCCATTAATTAGTTCAAATCCATAAATATCAAGAATATAGAGATCCCATAGAGAATGATACTCCCGGACCTATATAGAACACTTCTTTCTCCAGTATATTTTTTTATAAACTATTCCCAATGTTGTGTCTATAGTCATTACACCACTTAAAAACTCCACCCCCATTCTAAAAAAATTAACAATTTTTGCTGATATAATGTAAATAGAGGAAACAAAGTCATTAAATCAATAGATAATATAGATTCTACAAGAATAGTACATCTCAATTTCAAAATTCTAGCCTCCCTATCCAAATTTTTAGGTTTTAACACATTGAAATACCCTTCCCCTCTCCCCTATGATGCTATCTTCCTTCCTTTAGTTTCATCATTCTGCTGATATGGGCTCTCCTGCAATTAAGAACTACATCTACTACCTCTAACAACTTGTCTAGTATAACTACATATCCTAGTTTGATAAGGGGTTGAGGACCTCCTTCTTAGACTCTTTCCCTTTTAACATACATCCTTACTAACCATATATCACAATTAATTATAGAACTTATGGAGGTAACCCATATTTCAACAAGACTGGAACCCTATTGGTGGTCAGAGACATAGTTGAATATAGTGACCCAGTTTACCACCAAAATGATAGACCACTCTATTGAGGTCCTATGAAACTGAACATTACCCCTATTACACTTTTTATTCCACTTCCCAAGAAAAATTTCACAAAATGGTGCTTCATGTTCTCTTAATTATTTCCTCCTAATCATCTAGAAGAAACTATCATTCTAGCACTGAGGTTTCTAGGATCTCAAAATGGGATTCCATATTTTTCATCACTTTAGGGATTTAAATGAGAACTGACTGAAAATATTGTACTGCCAATCTAATCCCATTTGGTATATATTGCTACTGTCACCTCTTTTCCAATTGAATCGATTGTTTTCTATTTTCTCTTTAGCATTGGCATGTATTTTGTAAAATGAGTTAATAATAAGAATACCTAATCTAAAAATTGAAAAATATTTATATAATATTTGTAAATAATAAATAGTTTAAATTTATTGGTTTCAATAAGGGTCAATAATTGTCTATCTATTTTCTATTTCTCTAACCAAATGATGAGAATGTTACCAAATATTTCCTAATGGTTCATAAATAAAATAAGATAAACCAAATAATAGGACCCTATATTTTCAATCATGAAATTCCATCATAATACCTTTCATAATTCTCTATGCAAAGAATGATTTAAAACAAAACCATTATTTTTTTCATTGTTATCACTCCTAAGAGAATCCCTACAACAGATGCCTCCATTATCCATTATACCAATAGAGATGTAATTGATATGAAAAAAAACTCAAAATATTACCAAAATATTAGGATATTATCATATTATTATTATTATCCATATAGTTTTCTCTAATTTTATCTCATCACAAACATAAAAAACAATATTAATCCATAAAATTAATTAAACCCTATTCTGATAAAAGCTATCAATCCCCAATCATGAAATACCATATTTTTTCACAAAAATATATATTATAATACGGATTTAACATTGCGTGAGATGATCTAGGAAAAACATAACGTTATTTTACATAACTTTTCTAATTTTGGCATTTATTCTCACAACAGACATAAAATCCATATACCTGAAGGATTAGTGACAATGAGAACTAATTATACAAAAAAATTGTTTTATAGTACCTGTGAAAATTTCAATATAGTTAATCCTTTATATAATCAAATTATGATTTCCCATATGCTATATATGTATTTATATCTTGAGGAATAGAATTATAAGAAAAGGGTGGTATCATATGCTTTGTAAGAGTAATCTTATCAATATGTCATGGTATGTATGAATAAAGGTAAATGTTAAAATATTATCCTAGAAGAAATATAATATTAAAAAAACATTGACCAATAAAAATATGATCCAAGAAGAAATATAATAATGGGTATATGAAATAGAAATTACAAATAATTGTATTCCTAAGAATAAAAACATAATGGATTAGGAACTACATCTTGATTACATTAGTGGACTAGTTCTCAAAAAATATTTCATATAGTGGACCAGACAATAAAACTTGTTCTCCATAGTGGATTAATTTCCCATTACTATCCTATGATACTAAAATCATTAACTAAAAAATTAGTGGGTTATATTTGACTCACCAATCACATAATAATAATCCATACATATACATTCCTTATATAATAAATCATTCATTATTTCTTAATGAAAACAAGGAATGAGGTAGCGTTTTATTAAATTTAAAAATGGTATCAAATAAAATAACATAAAAATATAGATTATTTTGGAAAAAATCAGTCACCAAAAAAGGTTTATTTAATAATTGAATTTATATGATTATTCAAAAAACAAATTCTATAGTGGCATCATATTTTAGGCTTATTGAGGGAAAATAAAGTGAAAAAGACTTTTGAAAACATTTTTTATGTTGTAAAGAATATGTTGTGATTAATTTTAAATGGACTTTTTTAGAAAATTATTTCAATGTTTTTGGAGGAATATCGTCTCAACAATGGTCCGGTCGTAATGAACTGTGAAAGGGATATAATGGTGATCTTGATAAAATATTATGTGGCTGAAAAAATTACAAACATAAAAGGGAAATTTATTTTAATATTTTGAAAACTCCATTATGGAAATCCACATCAAAAAAATTAATAAATAATTAATATTAAAATATGTTATATATAATTTTAAATAGGAGAAAATCATATATTTATTTGAAAATAATAAAATAAACAATTATGCAAAGAGTGGGTTTCTATATTTTAAAAAAGAGATAATTTTTTATTTCGAATTTATTATGTGTGAAATAGATCATCATATTTCCACATAAAATATTGAGGAAATGAATTATGATATAACCATATAATATAAAAAACTCATATTAAGACATAGTTAAAGAGAATCATTATAAATCATCACAAAACATTTAGTCAAAAAAACCCATTACCATTTAATACAATATTCCCTGAGTGTTCGTTACTATCAGGTACTATAAACACAACCATATTAATCAAATATTTTAAAACAATATCCATTAAAAACCATGTGTACAGTTTAATAATAACATTTCATTATATATTCATTTTCTTTTTTAATGTCCAATTTCATTATGAGATGTTTGTATTTTAAATCGTTTCACATATGTCTTCTAATGGATATATAAACCCCAATTCATTAGTTTTATGTTTCTAATTCCTTTTAATATAAATTATTCTGAAATAATTTTTTTCATTTATTTCTTTGTCAAAATCTTCATTTGATTTATACTATGAGAATGGTGCACATAAATTGAATCTATAATGAGTTTGATTTGGAAAATATACTAATATGACGGGTGTACTTTATAATGATCATAAATTTTTTCAATCTATTTGTAGAATAATATTTATTACATATATTAATACATAATAACATATTTATTAATTTTTTATATCAAAGAATAAAATTTTTATGGTGGTGGTGAAAAATTAAACATGTCACCGTATGGTGGTGGTAGTCTACATCTACACACAGACATCATTTTGTTTTCATGTTGAATGGAGAGAAGGTATAAATTGTTCTTTGTTTTATGAAATTTTTTAATGTTATATATATTATAGATATTAATTAATAATTTTTTTATAACAATCCAATTAGTGTTTTTATTGAAAACAAAAAATGATGCTTACTCGAGGCATTATTCGTCTTGTGTGCATGAATAAAATTCACTTTTCTAAGAGAAAATTTGTAATGTAGATAAAAATTATTCCCTAAAAATTATAACATTAAATATATAAATAACAATGATTTCATTGTAAAATAAATATAAAATATATATTTAGTATAAAATTATAAAATAAAATAGGTTAGGGAATAATTATTACTCGTATTGAGGACATGATAATTCAACTAGAAGAATTCATGGAAATGTAATACTTATTCAGGGGAAGTACTCATGTTGCACCCTTAATAGAAAATAGAAATAAAATAAAGTACAATGATATAGAGAAAACTAATTTTATGAGTGACCTAAAAGGGAAGTAAAAAAGTGTATTGGGACTAGTGGAATTCAAATTTTAGTGTTTCCTTGAGGGGTGTTGGAAGGCCCTATTTAAAAGTGTGGGAAATGGCATATTTTTATATATAACATAATTTTATAACGGGAGAACATGTTTAAAATAGAACATCAATAAAAAGGAGTTAATAATTGATAAATGATAGGTATTTGTTCATCCATTCATAAAAAATTAATTTTATGACATTTTTAACATTTATTTTTGGGTTTACCTCTTTTTTAAACCTTTTTACCATTTTAAATATTTTACACTAGTATCTCTATTTTATTCCCAATAAACTATATTCAATAATAAAAAATAAATTTACCATATTAAATAATTTATATATGAAGATTCCAGAAATGAAAAACACTTAATAATTTCTTATTTCTATAATTGATAAAATTTAATTTTAATATAATATATTTATAATACCTAAAAATAAATTTTTTTCAAATATATAAATTAAATTTAAAAAACAATGATCAAATGGTTTCTATATTAAAATTTATTTTTAAATTTATTTTTTATAATATTTAATGAATTTATTATATTAAGAATTAATTTGATATATTTTTAAGTCATTTTCATATCTTAAATGTTATAATTAGGGTCAGGGTATTTGTGAAGATTCTATTTTGTACTATTCACCTAAAAATCACTATATTTATAAGAACACAAAAAATTGACCCTGTGATTATATTTTCATTCTAAATTAATAATTATGTGTATTTATTAAAATTAATAATCTACAATTTAACAATTTATATATCAAATGATAATATAAAATTTATAAACCAAAAATAAAATGAAATTCAATTTTTTTTTATTTCATTACACATATTTCCAAATAATTTTAAATTAAAATTATTTAAATGTATTGTTCATATAATTTAGTATCATTTAATATTAATATATTTAGTTTTATAATATAATCAATAGTTCAAAAAAAATTATATAACAAATACATTTTTTGCGTAAAATTAACATATTAGTTGTTTTGTAGTATTAATTGAATTTCATCTATGTATGAGTAAGGAAATTAGTTGTTATGTTATATATATATATATATATATATATATATCATAACGTGGTTAATTATTTTAATACATTCATAATTCAATGGCTACATGAAACATTATAAATCCTGGCATGGTTAATTTTGGGGTGGTGTTTCATGTTTAATAATTTACATAACGCATGTCGAATTTGTCGAGGAAAATTACATAAAATCATTTTTTGTGATAATATTCATTTCCATAAAAATATATTCCTAATATAATTGAATTGTAGTTCTCATATATACCACAATGTTATAATAATGAAAAATAATCACCGTCTCATTTCTAAAATGAAAAGGTACGACCATTCATTCAATGAAATATTGAGATATGTCATGATCCACTCATAAGATTACACCCATTCATTAATGGAGTTTTGAGTTAAATTACATTTAATGTTTGAAAACTACGAATCTTTAACTCACCCAAATTATGTAATGGAACATTCACACTATAATGAACTATAATGTTCGCATTTGATCCATTTACTAATAAAACTCTACAATCATATCCATTAATTTCCACTAATCGTCATATTCATTAAAATATTAATCATGATTAATTCCTGTATAAATTAATATTATCTCATTTTTCCATTTTTATATTAAATTCTAAAATACATGGTTTAATGAAATTCTTCCCATATTTTAATCTCAATTTAAAATCATGTTGATAAAAAATATACTTTCATGTCTTATGATTTATATCTTCCATAATATAACCCAAAAAATCTATAATATATTGAAATCTTCATTGTGGTACTAACATCACTAACACTAAACTGTTTTACTTATGTTTTAACATTTTTATCAACATTATTGACCAATACACTATTGGTTTGCCTCCTTTTTTAAGGAAACCAATAAATCCTATTGATGAAGTAGAAAAAATACATTATATCCATCTCTCTACATTGGATGGGTAATATATGAATCTTATATGAGTATTATTTTTAATTAATTAAAATAATATAGGATCTCATAATATCTTTACCATTTTTTCCATTTTGATGAATAATCAACAATGATGATGGTAATATTATGATATCCATGATAAACACGTGATAATATATGGTCAGTATAGGAAGTCCATGGACCACCAAAACATTATTCAGATTCCCCTAAGACATCAAAAAATTAATTATTTCAAGACTGATATATATACCATTTTATACAACATTATATCCATAATAAATCAGATCACTAGTTGGAAGGATATAATTAAAATCTCTATTTAAAACTCATGATTAGTCTAAATTCCCCAAAAAACTTCATATTGCTATAATTATCTTCCTCATATCATGAGTAAATGAATATTCCATCTATCAAAATTGAAAAACATTATTCTAAATAATCATGTAACTGCTCTCTCATTAATTCTATAATCTGTATCGATAAAAAATTATTGACATCAACAGACATAACCAACCACTTATAATACAAATCAATAAATAAAAACATTATTAGGTATATCCCCATATTTTAAAAATAATTTATGATATTAAGAATAATATATATATATATAAACCCAAAAAGATTCAATTATATACTCAAACATATGATTTATTCATGTAATGGGGAACATATATATTTATCAACTTCTAGCTCATTATTTTGTGACGTAAAAAACCTCAAATATCATCAACCTTCTTAGAGAAAATAATATGGGATAAATTACTGTGGGGAATAATTACATTATACATCAATTATCCCAACATCATGTTTATTTTCCATAACTTCAATAGTTTCATGTAGTATGAAGTCCCAGAAAATGTGTAAATATTATTAAAACATCAATGGAAGATTTTACATTCCTTTTTCAAGGTAACACTTATAAATCCAGAAGAAAAAATTAGATATTTTTCAACTATGAATAATATTTCACGATAACTTCTTGAATATAATGATTCATGTACTCATTCCTCATAGTTAAAAGAATATATTTAAGTGTTTCATCAAATGATAATACCCCTACTTGGTTTTCCATTAATCACTCCATGGAATGAGTTGAAAACGCCATCATGTGATACATAAATAAGTCCATAAATATGTAAATTTATTTAATATTTGTTCATGATAAGTAATACAATAAACATGATATGTTTCTAGGTAATAGTTCAAATTATAATAAAACATGATAAAAATTACATATCCCCTACAATAATTCTTCCTGAGTGAAATTTAAATCCATGCCTATTTTTTTCAGAAATTAGGGTTTCAACATCATATTTGAAGGAAATATTATCAGTATCAAGGATTAATCCATTATCTTATTCCGTGGTAACCATAACTCATACATTAAATTAGATTCCCTTATAATAGATATATGAAATAAAAGAACACATTATGTATACAGCAGGTGTATATTTAAAAATGTATGGTATGGTCATAGTATAACTATAGAATAATATAATATATGAAAATCGTCATCATATTGGAATCAAATAAATTTCATTCCCCTTGAAAATAATTTGCTAATATCCTTTTTGTTTTATTTTGAAGATACTTTTTCATTATCTTATAGATGTTGTTTTAATTCATTCCAATGATGATTTGATGGAAAAAATATCATCCGGAGAGATCGAATCGTGTATGATTCTATAGAATCATTCAGAACAACTACCTATATAGAGTTTGCTAATATTTAAAAAAGAATACAAAGATGTATCCATTTTTACAACATAATATCAAACCTCTATTAAATGAGGTCCCTATTTTTTTTCTAGCACTGGTACATATTTTAAAATATTAAATAACATTTTACAATACATTATGAAAAACAAAATTCACTGACCACACTCTACCATTACCTTTATATTACTATTTTTATAATATTTGGAAAACATTTACATTAGATATCTACAGTAATCCCTTACATAATAGATCATTATGTTGTCATTTACCCATATTCATCAGCCACCTTTTATGAGCTACATATTCTAAAAAATTTGGAATATACCTGAAAATTGAATTTTTCAGCTTCTATAAAATGTATCTGATATTATTAATATACTATAAAAATTAATTTTTTTGTTATATCCCATAATCTTCTATAAATGATGGTATATTTTATTTTATATTCTATGTGACCAAATAAATATGTCTTACTACATCTCTAATAAGTACCATATTTATATTTAGAATGACTAACATGAGTATTTTCAATAAAATGTACATCTATTTCATAATTTTCATTTCACACATATTCTAGTATAATTCAAATCAATCATCAGACCAATTTTTCAATTAACCCTATGAAATTCAATTATTATAAATTCTAATGAAGATATTTCAAGATACATCATGGTGGAGTTCTATATTTGTTGGAAATAAAAAAACATACATAATTATCTTCTATGATTCCATTCCAAAAATAATTTCCAAAAAAATATTGAAAACACCAACATTGATTAATGTGAAATAAAATATTATCAAATAAATATATAAAAAAACTATAATTTATGACATTATTTCATGTATATATATATGTGAAAAGTATTTTATATTTAATCATCCTAGAAAAATAGTGATCATTATTAAAAACATGTATTCCACCATAGATTATTTCAAAAAGACATCTTGATAGCCCAATTTTCAATATAACATTTCTCCCTATAACTTATTATGGTAAAATATATATTTAAAAAACAGTATTTCCATTTTAACTAGACATTCAGTGTTTTAATCACTCATTGCTAAATTTTTTGAATGACATTACCCATGTACATTAATCTTGATACTAAAATGGGATCATGAAAGAGGCCTACACAAACTCCCTATTTACCCAATATTTGATTACACAAATTAGGGATATTTAAAATCATTGCGGAATTTTTTTCCATATATAAATATAATTTTATAATATAATTAATTCATGTGGATAAAATGATATATTAGCTAATATATTTTTATGTTAATATTTAAAATAGAATTATTTGAGTTTTTTAAAGACCAATGTTAAAGGAAAACTAATGTTTTGATAAAAAATCAATGTGAAATACCATGTCACCAAACACATATAGTTATAACCCTATCATGGATTTATGTTTAACTACTTTAAAATAAATAATTATTCCAATAATTATAGTCAAAAAAAATCTTTCGACCAATGTGCACCTATGATGGACGAGTCTCTGTTCAATATAATTTCCCTCATGACTCCAATATAATACAATTAATAAGTATTGAAATATTAAATTATAAAAAAATGCTTTATGATCTATATATATTATAAGGTTTAATCAAGAATCACTATAAGAAAATAATCATTATTCTAATATATGATAATGAAATAATCATATAGTAACCATATTTTATTTTAGTAATAATTCAATAATTGTCAAATATATAACACTAACATCCTTAAAATAATATCACACTATGATAAACCATACAATTAAAATTGAATGATTTGATATCAAAATTATAATAATTTTCCTTGACCCATCATTGGGTCACCGTTGAATTTGGAGTACAACCAGCCCATGAAATTCTCGATACCTGTTCCATATAACCTATAGTTAGAAAATACTACCGAGTAAAAAAATATTTCTCATTTTACAAAAATGGATTAAAAATAATCATTAAAATTTAATGGAACTCAACCAGAATTGTGGTATGGTTCAACTATATATTTGACGACTAGACAAATCAACATAATATTGATCCAAATTAGAATAGTACAAACAAAGAGTAACATCTATAAAACTTAAAAATGAAAATAAATACACAACATAAGTTTCATAGGTACAATATCTAAACTATATGATGCTACCAATTCCAATAAATTTTATAAAAAATACTAACCAAAATTAACCAACATAATCTCATTAGAAAATAATAGTTAGTAAACATCCTCAAACCAACCCATTCGAGGAGAAATCCACCCTTAAGCCTAACATGGAAAAATAAGTCAAGTCTACCAACATAGTATGTTACAAGATGGTAGTGAGTTTAAAATGGAAATGTATGTAGGAAACATAGATTCCATTTATATCCTTTATGAAAATAATAGACAAATGATATTCTTAAAATAAAAATAGAAACTATGATTTTTCTTTAGATGGAACAAAATCTATATTATTTTTATGAAAATAGTAATTAAAACAAAAACCTTGTTTAATGTAATCATTAAAAACATTATTTATAATTTAATTTTGACCATTCTAAACACACCATTAAAATCCAAATATATCCATTTTAAAATGAACTTGAAAAACGATTAACAGAAAATATTAACAAGATAGTTGATCAAAGAAAAAAATGTAGTAAAAAAATGTTCAATATTTCAATTTCTACACTAATAATAAAATAGTACGTCCTACCATGAAATCAAAAAATTATATAAGTTGTATATATATCAATAGTAATTGATAGTTAATCATTGTAATATCAATATAATCTTTTGAGATTGACCTATACAAACTGAGGATGGGACTTTCTGTCGACTTATCAAGGAATTCCAATGACTTTATCCAAAGGATTACAATCACATAACCTACCTTGTGGAAATCCACTTTGAACTATGATACCATATAGAATTTTTTCCATCTAATTATTATTATAATGTAACCATATATCTTTCATCACTAATACTACTAGGATACCATTATGGTAATAATAGTTGTTGGTGTTTCACTATCAATATAAAACAGAATAATTTAAAATGATCATAGGCCAAACACATTTGAAACCCCTCTATCACATCAACCATCCATGAGAAAAACCTATCTAAATAAGATCAAAAATATCAAAAAATAGAAAAATGTAAGAGGTATTTTGTAGTTGTGAACACATTCAATGAAACAGATCCAAATAATAATCATGGGATTATAATTTTATTATTATTATTAATTATCCCTAATAAAAATTTATTCTATAACCATATAAAAAAATGAAACTTCTATATACTTTATCAAAAGTATAAGCTATCCTCCATGTCAGGATTTAATGAATGGAAATTCAATTTCCATTTTGATGTTCTTTTTGGAAACAAAGAAAAAAAATTGAAAACTAGCATTTTTATAAAGGAATCTAATGAGATCTCTCTATATATAAACATAATTACACACACTCTGATATATATATATATATACACATTCTCATAAATATATATATATATTCATTCATAGGAAATACCTTGTAATCTAAAAAAATTGTCTCTAATCAATATACTAATAAATATATAAGAACCCATGGAAAAAAATCAAAACATACAAATTAAAAAAGACTAAAATAATAAAAATATTACATCAAGAACCATATCACATAATTTTTTGATGTCCATTGATAATTCATAACACCACAATTCTCTAATGAATTAATTTCTTGTGTCTTATTTATCAAATAACATTACCATATATTTTATAAATATATAAAATTTTTGAATCAATAGAAAATAACTATTTAGTCATGCCTCTAGATCATAAGGATCTCATAAAATTATATATTAAATTAAATAATAATTTTAATTAAAATAAAATTAAAATAAATTAATATTCCCATCGTGTGCTATGGAGGGAGAAGAATGGAAACAATACCCCAATCATGGTTGAATATGACATAATGCTTTATTATAAAAAGAATTTACCTAAAAAACAAAAAAAATCCTTAAAATCAATATAAAGATTGACATTTTGTCAAATATCCACTTCATGGTATGATCAAAAAGATTCAAAATTTAATATTAAATTTAATACAATGATAAAGAGGCTATGTGAATAGCATGACTACCTAACATCGAGAAACAAAACAAAAAAATGGATTAATTTAAATGATTCACCAAATTGAGAGGAGAATTAAAGGATAGGGTAACCCAAACATAATGAACATCTAGTTGGAGAGTAATAGTGAAGATGGGGGTATAATTAAATGGATCATATAATATGATTTTCAAATTTTTAATCTTTGGGAAATAATATTTCTATAGATGTAATTTTCAATAGATTTTTTTCCGACCGTGTGCCCCTCACATGGTAGAATATGATGGATACATGTATTGGCTTCATGTTTGGGGAATAATTTAAAGACCATGAAAAACTTTTCAATTACAAACAAAAAATATCTCACACACTTATTTCATGGTTTCCACCAATTATAAGAATGATTTATTCTATAAAAACCTCTAATCAACTTGATTTTCATATGTTACTCTAGTCACACATGTATTGTGAAAATTTCTATGTTGTCCATGAAAATAATATAATGAAAAATATAAATGAACTAGATTTCTCTTCTTCATTAGTGTACCCACACAATTCAAACTAAATTTTTCACAGCAAATTGTGATCCAAATGGGACTTTCAAAAAATCAAGTGTCATGGAGTTCCAAACCACAAATCAATTGTGAAAATAAAGAGAAATAAAAAACATAAATATTTAAACCTAGAACAATTAATTTAATCCTAAATCCCAAACACATGATTAAAATTTACTAAATGAATAATATAATAAATATATAAATAACTGATGTGTGATATTCTCCCCACCATATCACTTTATTACACAAAAAATTCAATTATTTAAAAATAGAAGGAAAAATATTACTAGGTTTTAACATAAGGGGAAACACACTTATTCTCCACTCATTGAATTTCCCTGATATAAACTAATGAAATAAAAAATATATATTTAATATATGACTAACACCCAACAATCATAGTGATAAAATAGTCACATAGTCCCACAATGTATCTCCATCACAATTAATGCTTCAACTTGATATTTTGATCAACTATAAAATATTATTGAAAGGAATAGTACTAAAAACAAGATCTTTCATCCAAGAATAACCTAAATAAATCATCATATAAAAAAATAACTTTCTTGGGACATATGTTTATCCAAATGGGAATATTTTTTGATGTCACAAAAAATGGAACCCATATATTAATATCTAGAAAAATAACATAGTGATTAAAAAATAATTAGAAATAAAATTAACTGAGGATTACCTTAGTATATATAGAAAATTTCTCCTATGATTTAAGAGTTTGAAATTACTTATTCATCTTCATTCAGGATAAAATCCTATTGAATTTTTTATCGCATCCCACTCGACCCCAATGATGGCATGTCTTCAGATTATTAAATAAAAATGTATTTTAAATTCCAATATTAAACATGATAAAAGAACACTAATGAATTATTCCACACGGGTGAATATATATTTGGAGGGCACACTTCGAAAAATGGTTCCCCCTATTTGTAGTCCTCTCTAAATATCGATAATTTATTAATATTATTATTATAGAATGGAAAACTACCACAAATAGAGAAATTTTCCCATTAGATATGACAAAATATATTTCACTCTCCAAAACAATGTTTTACGATTGACATAAAGATTTAATAAATTTATTATATCAAATATATAGTCTAACATGGATCTAGATCACTCTGAAATATATGTAATGAATGATAATAGTTTGACTCTACCTCTATACTTCTAGTCGGCATAAATTGAACAACTTGAAGAAGGACCTATATGCTTTAGGAACAAGACCTGTTAATTTACACCAAATTACTTTTGCTATAATAATATAAATTTGAAATTAAATTACAATATAAATCTATATAAACTTTTCCCAAATCACACATAAAAGGATAATTCACATTCCCAATCCAAAATACCTGAACCTGATGAAAATAAATATCCATCATTTTGAAATTGACCAAAATATTGCATATGAAATCTATTTTAGAAAATTACATGTTCAATTATGAAAATTTTAATTCATTTTTAAAATTAATATATTATTTCTTTTTGTTAAATAAAATAAATATCAAAATTTCATGTTTGAAATTATAACCAATTCCACCATAATATCCCTTTAATAATTTTTATAACTAGAATAAAATTTCTTTTGAAACCATCTTCCATGTCACCAAATTCACACAAAACTCAGTCAATAACGCCGCATAATGAAAAATAATTGTTATTAGGGATAAGTGGTTGTGTATTTCTATACCATATAGTTATGAGACCATATTTCTATAATGAATCCACTATTAACGTTAAGGAGGAACATTGAACTCATGTCCTCTCTGTTTTTTAAAATCTTTATACAACACTACATGGTGACAGTTAGACTACAATTGTAATTATCATAAAAATATAAAACCATTGACCAATAAAAAAGTACATCAATATGAATAAATATATACATTAAAAGAACCATGAAAAATCATAATTTAAGCTATAAATAATTAATTCCCATCAATACATGAGTCTCAATATGTGTAATAGAATTCCAGAATCTTATCACTCATACTTCTCATTATTGGAATATCATATATCTAATCTACTAGTACGACACCAAATAAGGGATGAATTTAATAAAAATAATATAACTTAAGAACTAAGACTCTAAAATCATTTCATGATGAATAAGATATAGGTAACCCTAGAAAATTGATCTAAATAGTCCAATGATATAAAAGAGAACCATTCCCTATAACTCCATGATTGAATTTGACAAAAGGAAAAAAATGGATCACTTGGTTTTGAAATTTTCAAAAAATAACAACTAATAAGAATTGTAACACATTCAATAATTCAACATCGCACAACCATCCATTATAAAACCCTAAAAAACAAAGAAAAATAGATACAAATAATAATAATCTCAAAAATAGTCTTATATGATTTTCATATAATTGAAAATAAATATAAACCATTTTTGGAAGAGGGACAAGAATATTTCTACAAGGGGGTGGCATTGCTCATACATTGAATTAAGAAATGGAGACAAAAATACACATCCCTATCACCATGTGACCTCTAGGGAACTATACATCATAACACCATCCTATTCTAATAGGGATATAAACCAGAACCTAAATCTACAAGATAAATCATGTCTACTTAAAATAAGGTTGACATGGTGGGTGTGAGAATTAATAACACAATAATATAGAAAAATATAGTCTGTACATTTATTTTATTAATAAAACCCACACATTCAATATTGAAAATATTTTAAGATCATAATTTTTATTCTTTGATGGAATAGAAACCATAACATTTATCAAAGAATAGTCTATAAAACTCAAGACATGTTTTAAAGAAACCTTGAATCATTTATCTATATAATTAAATTCCACCATAGTTAAAATGAATTTTAAAAAATGTGTATAAACAAATAATAATAATAAATAGTGAATATATATATAGTAAAACACGAATTATATATATGATAAAATCCCATTAATTTTAATTAAAACATAGAGGATGTTGAATTCTATTATAATACTAAAATTGTAATAAATAAAACATAGTTTCTGCTAGAAATAAGTGTTTTAAAAATGAAAAATTAAAATAAATTTAATGATGTGAAATTCCTGGACAAACTATGATGTTACCTATTATATACTCATGTTGTAACAATCTACTAATATATCGATGCATTCCTATATATAAAAAAACTAGCTACTCAAGTCATGCCCCACTAGTAATTCTCCCTTATGGCCTCGTTTTCATTATTAGATTTAGTCTATATAATTTCTACTATTTAGTAACTATCTCGAATACCTTACTAATAATACTTATATCCAACTGATGAAAATAATAATGGGGGCTTAGTCAGATTCTATGAAAAAAAACCTTGATCCAACACTGGATAAAAATATATGTTCATCCAACCACCCTACATCAATAAATATAAAACCCCTCTAAAAATAGAAATTCAACCTCTCAACTATAACACCCCATTATTATAGAATTTATTTTCATTAAAAATATAATCTATGGAATTTAATTTATATAATACAAAGGTTAAATAAAACACAAAATAAAATAAAAATATTAATATTTAAATTGAAACATTTACAAACACATGGGGTTTGAGGTTGTTAATAAAAATAAACATAATATGAGTTAAATATATAATATTTTCAATAATAAAATGAATTATAAAATTTTAATTTATTATCATTTGTTTTTAATGAAAGATAAAATCTTTTGAAGTTAAAATTCTAATTTTTCACAACAGGTTTTAATTTTTTTAATATTGTTTTATCAAAATATATTATATTAATAAATATTTATAAGTGATTATAATTATATAATTGTATTACATATTAAATTTATTGTATTATAATTCATTTGATTATTCTTATTAGGAATTTAGTGGGAATAATGTATTTTTATTCATTAAAAATACATCTCCCAAAAAATGTTCTTAATTAAATTATGTTCACTTATATTATATTTAATTTGACCCAAATTTAATAATTTAATTAGAAAAAATGATATATTTTTTGGAATCAATAATATATAATAATCCTATCAGAATTTATTTTATTTTTTAGAAAAAATTTATTTCCTTGTTAATGGTAAAAAATGATTTTTTTAAAAAAATTATAATTTTACTTTATTACATAAACTAATTTAAATACTCATTTTATTTTGGATATGGATATAAATTAACATAAAATATTTTCACTAGAAATGGTCAAACTAATTCCATATTAATTAATATTATATATGATTTTGGTATAAGTTCTTTTTTATGCTTAAATAATGTTTAAAAAATATTTTTCCATCACATGTTTAGAACTTATATTATAATGAATTTTTATTAATAAATGAATTTTATTCATGAAAAATTGATTTTTAATTTTGAATATTTGGTTAAGATATTTAAATATTTCAATTTTATTTTTTATCATAATTAATTGTAACCATGGTAAAATATTATACGCAATATATTGGGTAAATTATGTGAACTAAAGTTATTCCTATGAGCTAAGGAATAAAAATAAACTGAACAACTTTCATTATTTTAATTTACTGGAATAATATTATCATAATCATAATCTATTCAATAATATTTAATTTTATTTCAACCTGACTTTCATTTTGAACTTAAACATACTTTATCTGAAAAAAAATATTTATTTTCAACCTCCCCATTTTTTAATCTCAAAAATGTTCTCACATGGAAAAATATTTTATATGAATGGTCATAAATATATACATTGAGTATGAATAAATTATTTTTAAGACAGTAAATATTTTATAATTTTCATAGATTGTATTATTTCGTTGAACTCTAAATAAATATTGATGCAGTACTTGTGCAAGATATAGGAAATTTATATAATTAGATGAAAAAAATTAAATATATATTTCATTATTAATTATGTATTTTCATTAATTAGTTAGATAATTATAATTCATTATTAATTTTTTTAAAAAAAAATTAAAAAATAAATTATTTTATGGGCTTATTTAAATTCTTAAAATATGAATAAAAAAAATTAAATGGAATTTAATGATAAAAATATATTTTTAAATCAAAACAATTAATAAAATTACAAAAGTTGACCTTTTGGATGGTGGGTTTTCTATATTATCATTCATCATTCATTTATGTGGAAATGAAAATTTTTAAAATTACATTACTTTCTCTACAAGACTTAAAAAAATTTCCTATTATTTAAAGAAAATTAAGGTTAATGAGGGGTTCAAAAATGTTTTGTTCCTCAACGATACCTTAAACTATATAAAATTTATATAAGGATTATATTTACATGATAAACTACTAGTATATAGTGATATGGTAATTTTTATCTATTATCCATGAGTTAGAAACATTATATATTTTAATATTTCAAACATTTTTATGTTCTCCACACACCTCACATAGAACAGTTTTTCACCCCTCCTCTTTTTCCCACACATACTAAACCATTTATCAAAAAATAAATAAATAAAAACCCCCAACCATACACACCATTTCACATAGTTATCGGTCTCAACAAAATACAATATAATGATTTCTCAAGGTTTATGAAAGGGGAGGTTTTTTAAATAAGATTTATAATTCCAAACCAAGTGTTTAGAGATTATTAATTCATCATCCAACTTGAAAGACATTAACTGGAACATCCCTGGTAATAATATAATAATTAATTTTTCTAGTAATTTTGAATTATGAATTAGATATTAATTTTACATAGAAATATATGATATTTCAAATATCATACCCAACATTCCACAATGATTATAAAGAGTTTGTAGATCACAATAAAATATAATATAATCTGAAAACCTACCTCTTATCAATGTCACATGAGGCAGAATAAATCAGCTCTGATGGTGGATGTCAACAAATAATAAAAAACATCCACGAACCCAAAACACTAAATAAACCACAAATATCGAGTCATCCCCTTGAAGTAGGGTTCTACCGAACCAAAATAGGGAAGGAGAAACCCAAAATTAAATGAGGAAACATTAATTAGAGCCCAGACCTTGTTGTTCCAACCATAAAAAATGAATATCACAAATTAATCCTATAATGTTTTAAATGTTAATTGGGTGGATAAAATCCATATCAGTAATGGCCGAAGAAGAAGGAAGCAGGGCATCGAGGTGATGTGTTATCTTGGAGTGGGATGATTGTGATGGATGATAGAGGAATAGAGGGAGAAGTGGGATGGAGAGTGAGAGGATACCATTATCTCTAGGGATGACTAGATGGATAATCATTAGAGATTTTTTTTGGTAATGATAAGGGTTTACAGAGGATGAAAGAGTTTGTGGGGGAGGTCACATGAGGATGTGCCTGATGGAAATCAAAATTGAGTTGTGTTATAAAATGTGTTTTTTACAAATCATAGGGAGATATTTACGTAAATTATCATTCACAATTAATTAATCCAATTGTATTAGTTCATGGGTATAGATCTATTTTCAAGTAGTGAGTGTCATTAATGTAAAAATGTTTAAGCATTTTCTATGATTTTATGTCTAATTTCAATATGAAATTGATTCCAATAACCTAAATTTGTTCTATATACCTCATAATAATTTTTTAATATTATGGACACCATGTTATTGGGTGATTATATTTTGTTTCTGGATGATAAAATTATTGATGGAGTAGTGTTTTCATTATGATTGATCGACTTATCTGATATTTTTTGTTCCTTCTCCTCTATTAATTTAAATTTTGATCATTACAATTGATTGTATATACTCACCAATTCAGGAAGTATTCAACTCCACAACCATTAAACACATCCAATCGTCTTATTTTCCTAAAAAAATGAATTTTATTTTCTCAATAATTATTTTTTGTATTGCATATTAATTATAAAGAAACATCAGCCCTTTCAGTTTTTATTCATACTCATATATTTCAATCAATTTTTTTCCATATCCTAAAGGATATTTTTTGTGGAAATATTTACAATTTTACATGTGTTTAATGTATTTTTTTTTCCATTTCAGGTTATAGCCTTTTTTCAATTAGATTTTTCTGGTTTTTTTAGTTATCAGTGATATTCAATAGTATTTTGGACCACACTATGGTGGTTTAAGGTTTCCATTTCCAAAGTTGACTTTCACATGTATGCATAGGTAGGAATATACATATACAATTTCCCCCACATGTATATATATTCACTCATTGAGGTATGAATATATATATATATATTGGGGCTATGTGTGATTATGTATATATATGAAAAATGAATATGTATGTAATGTAAAGGGTTATACGAATATATAAGAATATATATAAGACCCCCTTGTACATATTTGTTCATTATAATGTCTGAATATTAGATATGTGTGATTATATTTATGAAAAACTTCATATAAAAAAATAAGTAAATTGACGATTTGAGTTTGCGTCTTCATAAGTATAGCACCTTGAGTTTTGGGTATGTTCCATAATGCAGTAGATTCTAAATTTTAATAATAATTGATTTCTGGTATTTCACACCATGTTTTTATATAAATAATTATATATATTTCATAGAATAACTACTTCATATGAAATGAACTATTTATAAAATTAAACAAATTGAATCATCCTAGCCTCATCGAAATCAAAATAAACTGAGTAATATGAAACCAACAATCAACCATTCAAACAGAATAAAATGAATTAGGACATAATATAAGTATGTATAACAACAATTTCTTGAATTTTATTAACCTATAAATATATAAACTAAATATTCCTAAATGAATTTATAATAAATTCAATTATCATATACCAAACAAATAAATTAAAACAATCCAGATATAAACGATGTTATATCATGTTCTAAAAATGGAAATCACATATAATCAGTATAATGAAATTAGACCACTCCTGATCACCATCAACTAGGATGGAATCTATCTTAATGAACAAATATGATCAACGGGAAACCAAACCAAATACTATTATGAAGAGTAATCACAAAATGAGTAGAACTATAAAAAAGTGGCACTATATAAACCAAAAATATATTTAATAAAACCATATGATAAATATATTGAAACATTTTTTAAAAAACATCCACAACCTAACCAATCCTTACAATTATAAATGTAAATTTGATCAACAAAAATAGATATATTATGATCAATACCAGAAAAATAGAATTCAAATAGAATAAAAATGAATGAAACTAATTAGGACAAAGTCAAACTAATCTTACTTGAACTAATCTAATATTACAAATTATGAATCAAATTAGACAAAATATAATTAATTCAAACCTACATGACCACAACCGACCAGAATTAAATTGAAATTAATCAATACTAATATGAACCAAATTTAATCAAACAAGGTTGATTCGAACTCAAATGAATGAAATTGTACATAATAATATAAACCAAACCAAGAAAAATTAAATCTAATGAAAATATAACAAACTAAATTGTATTGAACTGATCTAGAAAATGATGAAACTCAAGGAAAAAATATTAAATTCCATTAATCGGAAGGATATGTTTTAGTTAATCTGAATGTATTATTTTATAGTATCATACTGACACCATGATATGTTTCCCACGAACATGTAGGAACCTAATTTGTCCAATGGGGTGTTTTGGCTCTTATATACTGGGCATGGAGTTTTATAGTCATAGGAGACATGTATGTTGTAGTTTAGTTTTTATTTTATTATATTTATTGCATATTTCATTTATTACTTATTCATATTACAATGGATAGAGGGTAGTTAATTTCGGTGATGAGGTATATAAGGGAACTAGAGGTGGCTACACAGTTTTATTTGTAGGGTAGGTATATCCAAGTAGTTGATTGATTAAGTAGTGTTTCTAGTATTTTTTCTACGATTATACCATTTTTCTTTTCAACATTTTATATTCCTTTTGTATAGACACAAAACATTCGGATAGTTCATTTTGAAATTTTATTTATTTTACACTACTTTATTAATTAATTGATTTGGGGGGAATTTCTCCATTGTGATGATTTCTTAATGTCTGGAATCATGTTCCATCCTATGGGAATATCTCATCCACATTCCCCATTCCTATTAATTCCTATATTAGTGTCCAACTAGGTCATCTCAACGTATGAACCATGGGAGGGCATAATAAACCTGAAATATATGGGGAGGGATTGAGAACATCTTCACAATTATGTTGAGAATGAGAATGAAATAATTAGGATTTAAGAATATTATTAAGGTTTAAAAGGTAAACTCTCAGGTAGTGAAGATAGATTATAAAGAGTCATCAAAAAAACCAATAACTAAATCAAGGAAACACTATTAGATTTCACAATAATGGATACATAAATTTAAAAAATCTCCCAATATGCCAAAACATTTATAAAAAGTTCCAATGATCAAGTGCTGGTAATTTCAATAATAAATATGGAAATTATAAGGACCCAGCCTTAAAAAATTACATAATCTTAAATTAGATGAATAATTCACATTGAAGATCTTTTATGGTTTTGTGTTTTATGTAATTAGGTAATAAAATATATATAACAACATTAATATTACATGTAGACACATCTACTTAGTATATATAACATAAAAACTCTTTGAAAAAAAAGAGTCAGGTCTAGATCCATGTTTCAGACAACATTACTTTTCCTTGATCCCATCTTTGACCCTACTTTATGTATTCTGAAAAACTTTTCAAAACGTGGGATAAACAAAAAAGGATCGGTAAGGGTTAGAAAAAAAAGAAAGAAAACTTTATATCATCAATACATACATAACATAAGTTCTCTACCATACTTCATGAAATCATAAGATTTATGAAATACACATAGAAATCATAAATCATAAAGGTTACTTGTGTCACCCATATCATACTTACATTGTAGCTATCAAAGCTATGTAGGGAGTAACATTTGGAATACCAATCACAGTATATTCCCTAAATCTATTTGGAGAAACATTCATTTTTACCTCCATCACATTACCCAATGAATTGGAGATCTATCTAGGGGTCACCCACACTAGGTTTATCACAGAACCACTTGTATATGTAAACAATTCTCAAGAACCAGAACATATTCACAACACAGAAAACAACAAAAAAAAGATACAAATTTCACATTTTAATCAGAATATATCATTTTGATGATATTGAAATAATAAATCCATCCTCAAAACCATTTTCAATACCCATATACGTAAAAAGTGTATATGGTATTTATTTTTCTTTTAAAAAAAGTACGACTTGGTAAAGAAGCCAAAGATCAAATAATATTGTCGGTGGCGGAAAGGTCATTGTCACCACTTACGTTAAAAGAAACATTCCTTTCTGCTATTTAGTAAAATGCTTCGTAATGAAAAGATTCATTTTGAATAAATGTAAAAGTAAAAAAAATTTATACACCATATAAAATAATGTTGTGTATAAATGAAAATACGCCTCAATGAAAGGAGATTGAGACGAAGTCCCTTACCTCATGTCCAACTTGACCCGTTAGTTCTTTAATATCCTGAATAATAAACATATGTTAATTTCTACTTTCATAAGAACCTTTTTCAAGTTTATTATTCTTTTTATATCACTTATTACCTTGTCACAATCATTATGTAATCATTTAAGTTAATAACGTTTGTTTTGTCGATAATTGGTACTTGAGTCAAAATTGAACATCTTATATTTATATGTTGCTAATGTTGTAAAAGGTTCATTATATTTATAATTATATTCATGATTTAGATATCATATATGTCTTATATATCCAGTATATACAAGTATTTATAATAGTATATTGCATTTAGAGGTAAGAAATGAAATGTACAGTTCATGGAAACGGTAAGTCGTACGTACGCATGAACGCTATTTCCATTTCTATTTCTTATTTTAATGGAATTAAAACAGAGTGATACATATTTATATTATAAATCATAAATAATATCATTAACTCCATCAAGTATGTGTTCCACGTATGGCATAAATGAGTCATATCACTTTGAGGGGGCGGTAGTCTGCATTTCTTCAAATGATATTATCACGTTTACACATAATAGAAACCATAAAGGCATGATATAAATAGAAAATACAGAGTCATAAAAAAACTAAACATAATATATATCATATATAAATATAGTTCCATCATAATGGCAACCATGAGAGGCAGTTGGAGATATTTGAATAATCATAGTTTCATGAGTCGTTAGTTTTCCATCCACAGAAACATTATGTTCTTCATCCAATAGATGGGGTTGTGAGTAAGTGTATTAAGAATACTTCTTGTAAAAACATCTTACTATATTGAGGATACTAGTGTTGTTACATAATAAAGCATTAAAAAGAGTTTAGGGGTTGGAGAAGTAAAATAAATGAAAACAATTTAATAGAAACTGATACATTTAATTTGGGTAACTCCCTTTGGTTTGAACCAAAGGACTTCTTGAAATGCCTTCTAAATAAGTTAAGGCTTCTAGGAGTAGGAGAGGGATTTAGGTATCTTAATTGGGTAGATTTTGGACGAGCCAAAAGGCTTGAGAGGTGTGAGGAATTCGATAGAAGTTGTCTACTTCTATAAGGGAGATGTGGGGCTCTTTAAGAAAGTGTGAAAACATTATATTTTTATAAACATATATCAGGTTTAAAAAGGTCCAAAAATTATTAAATTAGAATATAAGATGAATCGTATTCGAAATAAAATCATCCAATCATAATTGGAAATGTTTTGGATAATCTTTTAATCATTATAATATAATTTATTTGAATCATTTATTAATGAGGTAAACACTACATCATTATTGTGGCACAAATAATTTAATTTATATGACATATAAAAATTATATAAAAACTACCATGATGTAGGAAATCTTTTTATATTTCCAATGAATATTTATAGTCTAAAATATAACTTATATAACCTTTTGTAAAAATTCATTTACTAATATATATTTGTTTATGACATTTTTGTCTTTACTTTGAATTAATTAACCTAAAGTGTTATTATCACTCCCATGTGGCTCCATGGGGTGCCAAAATCGACCCAAGGATGCCCTTGGTCAAACATTACTTGTCCAATAAAGTTAGGATAAGTGTTAAGGTAATTTTGAATTATTATAATATTATTTTAACCTTGAATTACCCTATTTACCTTTAACCGCGGTAAATAAAAGTCAAAAGTTACTATTCACAAAACATTATATTCCTCTTATTTAACCACATTTTACTTACTAATAACAACCATGTGTGTCGGATTTTCTAAATTCAATTCACAGAAGTTGTAAAATTTCATTTAAATGAAAAAGTCAGTTTTTTTACTACCACTTAGTGGTTTTACTATTCATCAAAAATTGATGTTTTTCAGAAAAATACAAAAAATTCAGTCTAACCTATATTTGATATTCTGAATTCAAAAAGGATTTCTATTTTACCAAATTCAAAACACAGAACTGGAAGAAGTTAATAAAAAAGTAATTCCCACTGTCAAAACAAATGGCGTGTTTTTAAGAAATATTAACTGTCAAAACAATGATAGTTGATTACGTACAATTTAAATGTGAAATTTCTTCTAATGACCAGAATTAGATTAAATGGTAAAAATATAATCTATTTACACTTTAAAACCTATTAAAAGGGTAATATAACCATATAAATAAATTATATTAAAAGGAATTTTTGAGTTAAAATAAAGTATTTCTTACTATTCATTAAAAATGAATCTTATTAGAGAAATTCCAAAAATTTACCCAAAGTAAAATTTAATATACCGATCCAAAATAAGAATTTTATTATGTCAAATTGAACACTTAAAAGTGACATAAACTAGATTTAATGAGGGATCTCCATCAAAAAGAGGTAAATCATCTTTTTAAAGTAAATTATGTTAAAGATAAATATCATGTACATTTTATGCGTCTAATATTTATTTATTGACTGTAAAAACACTTAGCAAACATATATTATCATATTTTAGGTTTTTCTATTCATTCCCTCCAATACAATGGCTAGGTGTTAGCTACCATTTAATATAAAAATATTATATTGTTAGTGTGCAACGTATGATTTCCATGAAACCCGCGGTTGCGTATCAGGTATGCCATCGAACATAGCATCCCCTTTAAAGTAAAATTTATATTTAATTCACAAATATTAATAATTTAGAGAATGTATTATTTCTATATTTTCCTTGGATGTTACATCCTTCCCCCCTTTTGAAAATTGTGTCCTCCTAATTTTATTCACTTATCAAATAAGTGGGGGTATTTATCCCTCATAGAATTTTCAGATCCCCACGTTGCCTCTTCAACCATATGGTTTTTCCACAACTCCTTTACCTGGTGAGTTACCTTATTCCTCAAAACATGCTACCTATAGTCAAGAATTTTGATAGGTTTTTCCTCATAAGAGAGATTCTCTTCCAACTAAATGACCTCTTGGCTCAAACCATGAGATGGATCTACCATATACTTTCTCAACATTGAAACATGAAAAAAAATGTGTACCATGGATAAAATTGGAGGTAAAGCCACTCTATATGCAACTGATCCAACATTCTCCAGGATTTCCTAACTTCCAATGAACCTTGGACTCAGCTTTCCTTCTTTTTCCAAAACGAATCACACATTTCCATGGAGAAACATTGAGAAAAACATGATCACCTACCTCAAATGAATGATCTTTCTTATTGTTATCTGCATGACTTTTCTACATATTCTGAGCTATTCTCATGTGCTTCTGAATCAACTGATTTTTTTCTTCCATCTCTTCTACCAATTCTGGTCCCATTAGCATCCTTTCACCTACATCATCCCCAAAATCCAGAGATCAATAATGATTTCCAAATTATGACTCAAATGGAGAAATCTGTATACTGGAATTAAAGATGTTGTTATATGAAAATTCAACCAAAGAATGATGTTGGTGCCAACTTCCCTTATAATCCATCGAGAAAACACATAACATATCCTCCCAGGATTGAATTGTTCATTATGACTGCCCATATTATTACAGATGAAAAGGTGTACTAAAATTGAATTCAGTACCCAATGAATTCTGAGGGCCTTTCCAAAAGATAGAAGTATACTTGGGATCATGATCAGATACAATGGAGAGGGGAATACCTTGAAACCTAACTATCTCTTTAACATACAACTGAGAAAATGATCTAGAGACAAAGTATCTCTAATAGGTAGGAAATGAGAATATTTAGTTAATCAATCCACAATAACCCATATGGCATTATTACCTCGAGTTGATTTTTGTAATCCCACAACGAGGTCCATGTATATATTTTCCCATTTCCACTCCAGCACTGATAAATACTGAAGCAACCCTGGTAACTGCCACTCTACTTTAACCTGCTGACAAGTCAAACACTTCACAGTAAAATCAGTAATATCTTTTTTCATTCTATCCTACTAGTAATACTCCTGATGATCTCTGTATATCTTAGTACTACCAGGATGAACTAAAAATGGGGAACTATGAGATTCACATAATAACTCATTCTTCAACTGTGAATCACAAAGAACGCATAATCTTTTCCCAAATCTCTAAACACAATCATTATCAATGATAAAATCTGGATACTTACCCTTCTAAACCAAGTCTATCTTTTTCTATAACTCACTATCTTTTGAATGCGCTTGTTTAATTCTGTCGGATAGAGATGATCTCTATGACACCTAAAACCAAACAGAATAATTACCTACACCAACAACTTCTATGCCAATGTTCATCAAATCAAAATCCAAAGGAACTCACTCCAAACGTATAATGGTTAATGGAGCATTACTTTTTCGACTCAAAGTATCAGACACTATTTTCTTTTCTCAGATGGTCAAAGATCCAGCAATCATATTCCTTGATTAATTCCAATAATCTCTTATATCTCATGTTCAATTCCTTCTGAGTAAATATATACTTCAAACTATTGTGATCAAGACATATTTCACAATCTACTCCATAAAAATGATGACTCCAAATTTTTGAAGCGAAAACAACAGATCCTAATTCCATATCATGTGCAGGGTAATTTAACTCTTGAGGTTTCAACTGACGTGAAGCATAAGCAATTACCTGATTATTCTGCATTAGAACAAAACCAGGTCCTTTCAATGAAGCATCAGTGTAGATAACAAACTCACCATTTCTAGAAGGCAGTTCCAAAACTGGAGCACTCACCAATCTTCTTTTCAATTCCTGAAAACAATAATCACATTCTTTTGTCCAAATGAACTAAACACTTTTTCGAGTTAACATAGTCATTGGACTAGATAACCGTGCACTGTTTTCAACTAACCAACATTAATAACCTTCCAAACCAAGAAAAATATGAATCTCAGTAATATTTATGGGTCTTTTCCATTCTTCAACAACTTTAGTTTTAGCTGGATCAATAGTTATGACATTTTTTGAAACAATGTGACCAAGGAAAGAAATTTGTTATAACCAAAACTCACATTTACTGAATTTACCAAAAAATTTCTTTTAATTCAAGGTTTTCAAGATGACCCTAAAATGACTCTCATGTTCCTATTTACTTTTGGAATAAACCAAATTATCATCAATGAACACAACCATAATCTTATTCAAGAACTCACAGAAAATTCAATCAATAAGATCCATTAATAAAGCAGGTGCATTTGTTAAACCAAAAGGCATAACTAAAAATTCATAATTGACATATATAGTATGAAACACGATCTTCATAACATATGATTCTTTTACTTTCAACTCATGGTTCCAAAACATCAAATCAATATTTGAAAAATACTGAGCTCCCTGAAGCTGATCAAACCTATCATTGATAAGAGGCAGAGGATACATGTTCTTAACTGTGATGTTATTCAATGCTCTATAATCAATGAAAAGTCTCATTGAACCATATTTCTTTTTAACAATCAAAACAAGAACACCACATGGTGATGTGGTAAGTCGAATTAAACCCTTATCTAATAACTCCTATAATTTCTTCGTTAACTCTAAAAGTTGAATTTGAGCCATTCGATAAGGGGGTTTTGAAATTGTCTTTGGATCAGGAACTAATTCAACAGTAAATTCAATATCCTGATTAGGTATAATCCTAGTAAACTCATCCGGAAAAACATCAAGTTACTCATTTACCACCGGCACATCATTAATCTAAATAGTTCATTTGTTATCAACAACATGTGCAAGGTAACGATTATTTCCATCTTTTACGAGTTTCTTTTCGTCCTGATATGTTATCAAATGCAAGGGTTCATTCTTGTACAGAAACTAAAAATATTTCTAAATAGAAACATTTTTATCTCTGCAGTCAGTCTTAGTATGGTAAAAAGAATCCAATCCATGCCCAAAATAACATCAAACTCTACTAAAGGCAAAATAATAATGTTTGTAGGTAAATTCTTTCCACACACAAGGACATGAAGGTTCTTATAGTTTCTTTTGGTCTCAAATTTTCCTCCAGGTGTTTTTAACATAAGTTCAGTATTCATATCATGAGATGGAATTCCATATTTACTAGAAAACTTATCAGAAATGAACGATTTTGTAAACCCAGAATCAAAAAACACATTGGCATAATCTAAACAAAAAGATAGTGTACCTAATACTACATCATTTGTTGGCCAAACATCTTCTGAAGTAGTTGCAAAATATTTTACCACCCCTTTTTGCTTGTAGTCTGGCTGCTTTCCCTCAATTGAGTTCTTTTTTGGACACTCATTTACATAATGACCCATTTCTTTACAATTAAAACATTTTACTGACCGTAAATCAGATTTTGTCTTACCATTACCCATTTCGTTTGAAGTGCAATTACGATCCTTATGTCCCAATTTACCACATCGGTAGCACTTACCATAATTTAAAAGACATTCCACAACATTCTTTTAAACACAATATTCACAAACTACAAACTTAACTTTCTTGCTGACAAATTTTTTTGAAGAGTTCTTCCCTTTTGTATGCCACCTTGAACCCTTTTTCTATTGTTTGTCAAAGAAGTCCTGATCATCGACAAACTTCATTTCCACCTTCTACGCACATAGAACATGTTTTTCATAAATTTTGTACTCACGAGAAGATAAATCCATTTGATACTTTGGAATTAATCCTTAGTAAAAACTGTTGATTTCACTATTAAAATATCATATGAAATTTAGAACATACCATGCCAATCGAGTGAATTTTTCTTCATAAGTGGCCACTGAGTCATCCTCCTGCCTCAATTCAAAGAATTTTTTTCCATTCTATGTTGAACAACCTAAGGATAATATTTCAAAAAAATTTCCTTTAAATTCATCCCAATCAAGAGCATCAATATCCTCAAAATCGCTGATATTTTTCATCATCGTCCACCACTGATCGGCTTCACCTTCAAAACGGTAAATAGAGAGATTAACCTTTTGATGTCCTGAGAACCCCATTACATCAAAAATGTTCTCCAGTTCTTTTATTCATCCTTCTATTAGAACATGGTTAGATTATCTTTTGAATAATGTGGGATGCTACCTCATGAAATGCTCTACAACTCACATGTTCCTTTGTGGTTGATATGGCTGATCTCATGCCAAGATACCACCACCATTTATATCCTGAGTAAACTATGCCATCACTGCAACAAAATACTCAGTTCCGATTCTGACCATCTCTGGTTGTTGATTTGGAATTTTGTCTTCCTCCTGATGTCATACTAACATTGCTACCACGTTTCCTCTATGCAAAACCATTCTGAGCAGAAAAATATCTTAGGCGAAGCAACATGGTAATCTGTAAATACTATATCATTTCAATATTATCATAATTAATTTATTTAAATTAATTTAACAATACCCTAACTCCAAAATTTATCTAAATTTACCTCTGATACCAACTATAAGGACCCAGCCTTAAAATATTACATAATCATGAATGAAATGAATAATTCACATTGAAGATCTTTTCAGGTTTAGAATTTTAGAGAATTATGTCATAACATATACCAAACAACATGAATATTTCATGTATACACATCTAATCAGTATCTATAAAATAAAAACACATTTAAAAAAATGATTCATGTCTAGTTCCTTGTTTTAGATAGCATGACTTTTTCTTTATCCGATCTTTGACTATACATTATGTCCTGTGAAAAACATTTCAAAACTTCGGATTAGCGAAAAAAGCTCAGTAAGGGTTTTAAAACAAAGAAAGAAAACATTAGATCATCAATACATACATAACATAAGCTCTTTAACAAACCTCATGAAATCATAAGATTTATGAAATACACATAGAAATCAAAAATCATTAAGATAACTTGTGGCACCCATATCATACATCCACTGTAGCTATCACAGCTACGTAGGGAGTTACATTTGGAATACCCATCATAGTATATTCCCTAAATGTTTTTGGAGAAACACTCATGATTACCTCTATCTCGTTACCCAATGCATTATAGAGCTATCTCGGTCTCACCCACCGTAGGTTTCTCATAGAACCACCCGTATACGTAAACAATTCCCGAGAACCATAACATTTTCACAACACATAAAACAGACATAAAGGAAAGATAAAATTTCCACATTTCAATCACAATATATCATTTCATGATATTTAAATAATAAATTCATTCTCAAAACCATTATCAATACCAAAATACGTAAAAAGAGTATATGGTATTTATTTTTTCTTTTAAAAAACAATACGACTTGTTAATGAATCCAAAGATTTAATAATACTCGCTACAGTGGCAGGGTCGTTGTCACCGATTATGTTAAAAAAATTCATTTTTTTATTTAGTAAAATGATTCGTAGAAAAAATATTCCTTTTGAATAAAAGTAAAAGTAAAAGGGTTTTATAAACTGTATAAAAGAAAGTTGTGTATAAATGAAAATATGACTCAATGAAAGGATATTAAGATGAAGTCCCTAACCTCGTGTATGACATTACCAATTTGTTCTTTAATCTTCTGAATAATAAACTTAAGTTATGTTCAAATTTCATAAGAACATTTTTTAGGTTTATTATTCCTTTTATATCACTTATTACCATGTTATAAACATTATGTAATCATTCAAGTTAATAACGTTTGTTTTGTCGGTAATAGGTACTTGATACAAAAATGAACTTATTATATTTATATGTTGTTAATTTGGTCAAAGGATCATTATATATATAATGATATTCATGATTTAGATATCATATATCTCATATATATCCATTATATACATGTATTTATAATAGTACATAACATTTAGAGTTATGAAATGAAATGCACCATTCATGGAGATGGTAATCTTTACGTATGCATGAACTCTACATCCATTTATATTTATTATTTTAATGGAATTAAATCATAGTTATACAAAGTTATATTATAAATCATATATAATATCATTGACTCCATCCTTTATACATTCCACGTAAGGCATGAACGAGTCATATCACTTTGAGGGGGCGGTAGTCCGCACTTCCTCAAATGAGATTATCGCGTTTAGCCATAATGGAAACCATAAAGGAATGATATTAATGGAAAATAAATAAGCAGAAAGAAAACATAAAAATAATATTTATCATAAATAAATATAGTTCCATCATAATGTCCTCCACAAGAGGTGGTTGGAGATATTTGAACAATCATCGTTTCGTGAGGCGTTAGTTTTCCATCCACAGAAACATTATGTTATTCATCCATTAGATGGGGGTGTGTGTAAGTATAGTTCGAATCCATATCATAAAAACATACTAGTATATTTAGGATACTGTTTTTATTACAAAATAATAGAATAATAAGAGTTTAGGGGTTTGATAAGTAAAATAAAAGAAAACAATTTAAGAGAAACTGTTACCTTTAATTTGGGTAACTCCCTTGGGTTTGAACCAAAGGACTTTTTGAAGTTCCTTCTGTCTAAAGTAAGGCTTATAAAAGGATGATAGAGATGTAGGGATTTTAATTTGGAAGATGTTGGATGATCCAAAAGGCTTGAGAGGTGTGAGGAATTGGTTATAAGTGTTCTCCTTTTGGAACGGAGAGGAGGGGCTCTTTAGGAAAGTGTGAAAACATTATTTTATTATAAACATATCTTAGGTTTCAAAAGGTCCAAAAATAATTAATGTCAAAGATAAGATGACTCATAATCGAAATAATATCATCCAATCATAATTGGAAATGTTTTGAATAATAATTTAATAATTAAAATATAATTTATTTAAATCATTTATTAATGAGGTAAACACGGCATCATTATTGTGTCATAAATAATTTAATTTATTTTATGTCTGAAAATTATATAAAAAATACCATGATCTAGTAAATCATTTCATAATTCCTATTAATATTTATAGTTGAAAATATATCTTACATAACCTTGTGTAAAAATTAATTTACTAAAAGATATTGTTTATGTCATTTTTTTCTTTACGTTGAATTAATTAATCTAATGTGTTATTATCACTACCATGTGGCTTCATGGGGTCCCAAAAGCGACCCATGGATGCCCTTGGTCGTCCATGACTCATCCAATAAGGATAGTACATGTTTTAAGGTAATTTTTTATTATTATAATATTCTTTTAACCTTGAATCACCCTATTTACCCTTAACCACGGTAAATAAAAGTCACATGTTACTCTTCACCAAAAATTATTTTCATCTTATTGAAGAAAATTTTACTTACTAATAACAACGAATTATGTCGGATTTTTGAAATTAAATTCACAGAAGTGGTAAAATTTAATTTAAATGAAAAAGGGAGTTTTTTTAACTACCACTTAGTGGATTCACTATTCATCAAAATTTGATGTTTTTCAAAAAAAAAATACCAAAAATTCAGTCTAATATATATTTGATATTATGAATTCAAAAATTATGTCTATTTTACCAGATTCAAAACACAGAAATGGCAGAAATTAATTTAAAATTAATTCCTGCAGTCAAAATAAAAGGCGTGTTTTCAAAAAATATTAACTATCAACAGATTGACAG
Source organism: Viscum album (assembly GCA_963277665.1). Taxonomy (NCBI): domain Eukaryota; kingdom Viridiplantae; phylum Streptophyta; class Magnoliopsida; order Santalales; family Viscaceae; genus Viscum; species Viscum album. The sequence goes on along the minus strand of OY728121.1, from coordinate 1,033,565,301 downwards.
TTGATTATGTCCGATTTCAAAGTGAAATTTCTTCTAATGACCAAAATTAGATTAAATGGTAAAAAAATAATCTATTTACACTTTAAAACAAATTAAAAGAGTAATCTAACCATATAAATAAATTAGATTAAAACGCATATTTGAATTAAAATAAAGTATTTTTCACTATTCATTAAAAATGAATCTTATCAGAAAAATACCAAAACATTACCCAAAGTAAATTTTGATGTCCCGATTATAAATAAGAATTATATTTTTTCAAATAGAACTTATAAAAGTTAACAAAAAAATATTTAAAGAGGGTTCACCAACAAAAGGCGGTAAATCGACTTTTTAAAGTAAATTATGCTTAAAATTAGATTCATTTATATTTTAAGCCTATCACATTTATTTAATTAATGAAAAAACACATAAAGAACACATATTATCATATTTTAGTTATTTCTATTCAATATCGACAATACAATGGATAGGTGTTAACTACCATTTAAAATAATAATATTGTATTGTAAGTGTGCAACGTAAGATTTCCAAGAAACTCGCGGTTGTGTATCAAGTACACCATCAAACATAGCATCCCTGTAAAGGAAAAATAATATTTAATTCACAAATATTAATAATTAATAGAATGTATTATTTCTTTATTTTCCTATGATGTTACAAAAATGGAGAAAAATATTAATTCCATAAAAAGATAAAATCTTCACAATTTATTTTGGCCAAGCCATCAATTTATAAAATAGCATGAACCTAATGTATTATTTGTTTTGATCTACTTAATATAATTATAAATTTAATGTGAAAATATCTTCTTTTGGTTTTTGTGACCTTCATTACAAATATTATTTAGGCGATATTCATTATTTTGGGCATATATGTCTTGTATAATATTTGAATGATCCATTAAATACTAAAGTTACTAAGTCGATATCATCCTCCAAAATTGCATGTGATGCACCAAGAAATTTTTTTTGATCCATGTTCAATATCTTGATGATCAATAAATACATCTCTGACAAAATTAACAAAAAATAGGTTCCATGGCTACACATCCATATTCTTGATCTACCCTTTTACTGTTATATTAATTTTTTTCTTCAGCTTATTCATCAATTAGCTCCATAATCCCCTGACCTTCTTTAACTTATGTCTCATGTATGTTGCAACCTTCGACAGAAGTGTTAATGACATGACAATATTTTGTTTCTTCTCCTTATTTCACTACATTCATAAAATCAAATTGGACATGACCCTCTATAATATTAAAAGTCAACCATCCTTGATTAACATTAATGTGGTCATTTCCCATTGTTAATAAAGGGAAAAAAATTTATTAGGATCACTATATCTCTATTTATCTATAAAATTGTAAAATCAATAGGGAATATGAACATATTTAAATTTTCCAACACATATTCAAAATACCAATAATGTAATTTATATATTGGTTTTATATATGAAAGAAAATCTATATTTATACTTAGATTTCTTATCACGGGATTTGAAAACACATTTATTGGCATCACTTTGGAACTATCCCTTATATCATAAAGTGAAATACTATAATTTCATGAACCAATAGTAAATATAATGGTAAATCATACAAGATATAGAAGATCTTATGGGATATTAAATTTAAAAATAGGTGAACATTATTCATTTAAGGAAATCACACCTAATTCATCAAAGTTATATTGGTTCAAGAGGATTTCCATGTAGAACATGAGAAACACTAACTGTAGGAAAATTTCATCGGTGAATGAGATTTAAATTTGATGAAATTTAAATAAATTAAATAACATTTTGTAATTCTCCACTATATATTCAAGGTAAATCATTTTTAGAAATTTAATATATGGCTACTGTGGATGCACCTTTTTCGCTTCAGTGCTGGTCTCAATTGTTTTTTAACCACACAATTGGATTTTCATGCCTCCACAGTTGGTTCATTAATGAATTATTAGATTGGATCCTTCTCTATATTCAATTCATCATCCTTATTCTTCTCATAACTATATTCCATTTCATTATTGATTCCCACCCCCTAATCAATCAAACACATATCAATGTAATTGACATTTCTATCTCCCTTTGAACCATCTTATTACTTGATATGACCGTGTCTTCTCTCGTAGACCATTTTTGGGTATAAAATAACAACTGATGATTGATATTTTATAGGGATACATATTTTTTTACCAAGCAATATTAATTATTTTCAAGGGTTGTATATACTTGAGATAGACACTGGTCATTCTACATAATACAATTGAACACCAATTTGTTAAATGATGGATGTATTCATGGGATTACCAATGAAATTGTTATTGTAATGTAAAAATTAACAATTCTCTCAAATCATGATGTTTCTATCCTATGGGATTCATTAATTCATTACCTTGGTGATATCTGAAAAAATATTCAACAAGAATGGTTTTTTTCCAATCATCCTCTCACCATCCATGATTTTGATACATCAACTGCACTTGTTCCCAAACTGATTGTCAAAATAGAATTGTAGTAATTTTAAAAAATAAATGTACCTCAACCATCAGGTTATCTTTTATTCCATCTTAAAAATATTATATGATCCATGGACCTCAAAAAATATAGAACGATTATTTTTTTCTTCCAAGGTTTTTTTCTTTAGGCTGAATTTCTAAAAACATCATTATATTCATTGAGTTTCCTTTCATTTAAGAAACCAACATGGTTATCTAATATAATTTATGAAATCCTATATTATGTGGGTTTATTTATCTTTTATATTGAGATAATTTATAAAAAATATCTCTTATTATGGATTAATGTATATTTATGTCTTCGGAAAAGTTCATCTCCAGCTACTAATTCAACCAATACCCATTATTTTGGTTGAAAAACAATGTAAATAGTCTTCATATTCATAAAAAGTGACACTATATAGTATGGTAATCAACATAAAAATTATTTTTCCCCTATTCCTCATACATATAATATAAATATTTTTAATAATTTATTTGAATATCACCTCTTAGACTTTACATTTTCATTGATTGGAAGTTAATTTCCAAGATTCCCTATGAACGATCATGCCAATTCATGAAAATACCCTTATACATGGGGATTAAAACATTTGTTATGATATATCATAAATTATTTCAATGAGTATAATAGTCATATCACATCACCATTCACCCCATTTATTTTTTATTTATCAAAAATATCAATAGAATTAGAGGTCTGGTTTTGAGGGTATTCATTATTGTGATTATAAAGGATCCTTAAAATATGATTTTTATCACATGAAATGTGATGGAAGGCACATATATTTCCATTTATTATCTCCACTTTTTAGAAATATAGTTCTTAATATCTACGCCAAATTAAAATTATTTTGTATGCTCATAATTACATGACTATTTTTTTGGTGTGTGGTTCAAATTTCATTTACCTATAATAAAAAAATCTTAAAAATCATGAGTATAAAAAAAATTGATCTATTGGAAGGGCCTATTGTGTTATTTTTTTGGTTATAGGTTCTAGAAGGGTGGTATCACCTCTTTGAGTGTGATTTTTTATATTTATTATATGTTTTGGATGAGTATTAGAGCTGCTAGAAGGGCATGTTATTCAAGTTGGGTAGAGGATGATATACCAATGGACTTGGAAACTATTTGAATTATTTTCTGATAAATAGACTTACCCATAGTTATAGAGGAGTTGATATACATTTATACCAATGGTTTACATGTAATCATTTTAATCATGTCACCTTGACAGAACATTATTCCCATGATTGTAAATCTTTTGGAATATATATATTCCAGTTGTTCACTTGTAACTGTTGGTATAGTGTAATTCCCTGAATCCTATACGAATAGTTCAATATAAACAATTTTATTAATTCTATTCTAATAGATCACATAACAACGGTTTCTGAAACCATTGGGATAGCATATCTTAATTGTTCCATGGTATATCTAAACAGTTTCAAACGTTTGGGATATGTTAAATTTTGAGTAGTGATATTGTGTCATCCATTCTTCAAGATTAATTTTAAATTATTTTCTACCAATTCATGGATTGAAATATTAAAAAATAGATTCCTTATTAATAATCAAAATTATATTATAATGTATAATAAGGGAAACATAAATTTTTTTAAAAATTGGTGAATATAGTTAAAATTATTTATAATGATTAAGGTAAAAATGTGTTTTCATAGTGGTCAAACAGTAATATTAACAGTCCAAATGAACTAGAAACATTTCCAAAACCCATTTTCTATAAATTAATTGAATTTCTGATCCCTTTTGACAATTGGGGTTCATTATTAGTATTTAATTATCTAATAGAGACCTCCCAATATTGACTTTCTTTTTTATATAGAAACATTCTACTCGTCCACTATAAAAATGCACCCCCTCACATCATCACACCTTTTAACCCCATTTCGACAATCCCAAACCTTCCAAATTAATCTAAAATTATCCATAACATCATATTTTTTTTCCTGAAATTGGGAATAAATAAATCCATGTAGTTCTTTTGTCAAATCAAAAAGAAGTTACCCAAAGAATATGCAACATCAATCAATAAGAATTTTTCAATGATTCCTTTTCTACACACTTAGTATCTGGAAAATAAATTTACGTTATTATCGAAAATATCAGGAGACTTCTTAATTTTGTGGTTTTTATCTACACCTGCATACACTTCCAAAAAATGGGTATCGAACATTCCATTTTATTGTTCTTCGAACTACCGCCTCATGAAATGATGTCGTTATTTATTTTCTTTACCACCCATCATGGATATAAATTATGATTAAAATACTATTTATTTATTATAGATATATTATATTTATGATTTATTCATTCAATTTAAATTTTTATATAACACATACCTTCATGATTTACATTTTTTGGGAATACAAAAACATGATTTGCTGATGTGTGGATTACTTCCTCCACAATGATATGTGATACATTTACACATTACATGTAATGTATTTAGGATGAAATTAAATAAAAATTTATTACAAACATGAAATAAATATTATTTTTATACATAATTAACTTTCTAGAAATATAATACATCATTTTATTTCATACCCATTCACACAATAAAAAAGTGAAAATGTTGTTCGTGAACATGTAGAATATCTATATCTCTACATGATGCGATTCCATTTACATCATTATAATTATATATATAATTATATATGATTAAATAACATGATATTAAAGATATAATGATAATTCTAGAATGATAAATTTTACTCACCTTATTTCCATAATGATCAATGAAATATGGGAATCCTACTCATGAATATGTAAATCCTACCATCTCTATGACTGTAACATTGAATCTTTTTTCATAACATAATATAAATATTGGGTTTAAAAATATAATTTATGTATAAATTAATAATCTGTGATTTCAGTTAAGTATCCCTTTCTTACTAATTTTTACATATGTAATGTATATTGGTGAAGTTTGGTAGGGTTTGGAAGGCTATTAGCATGTTTCTAGGGCATTTAGAAAGTCTCATAGTTGGTGCACAGTTAGTGAAACCATGAAAATATTACAACAAACCATGAAAATTGAGACAATGGATAGTGGTTTGGTAAATGGGCATGCTCATTTTTTGTCCAAATCATGCAGCCACCTACGAGAATCCTTGCATCATGGGATAATGGGATTTCACACTATTGGCCAATTGTTTTTATAAGTGTGTGAGACAACCATGAAAGACCACCCCCTTAAAGAAGGTCCTATATAATGGTTCTCACATGGCTTGATAAACACATTGACTAACCATTCATGAATTAAAAATTAAATCTACAAAATTTTGATCTCGGCCATGATAGTATTTTGACCCCTCATTTTCCCCAAACTAATACTAACTCATGATTTCTCCCTATCTAAGTCTAGGGAACCCTTCTCCATTGATTAAGATTTGATGAAAAGGTATTTCATGGTGTGTTGAATCTCATATATAATGTTAAGTCATCGTTTATAGTGGTTTTTGTTGGTTTTCTTAGATATAATTCTCTTTATCACTCTATGTTTCATAGAACAACTACTATTATTGATATATATAAGTTATTTGATGAGAAATATGATAAGATTTGGATTTGATTATTATTGAGGAATATGTGTACGGATTTTATTTTGATTTAAAACTAGTTTTCATAGACTTTTTCTGCCATTTTCTATTTTTTCCAACATGTTTAAAGGTTTGTGGATTCACTCTCAACTAATCTATTTAGAAAATGTCGGGTTCAATTGAAATTGTTTTAATTAATCGAAAATTATAATGAATTTATTGTGAAAATCATTTTAGAAACCCCCTTTAGTGATGGGTTTTGGATTTATGTGGATTTGATAAATTCTTATGCAAGAGAATTGATCAATTATTTTAAAATATTTATTTTAAAATAATTTTTTGGACTAATAAATGGAAAAATTTATTTTTTGAAAAAAAATTTCAATAAAAATATTATTTTATTGAAATCTTTTTTGAATTATTATATTAGAATGGTTGTGGGGATGAAATTGTGGTGTTTATTCATGTTTAATTTGATGAGGCCTGGTTAAAATTTTACTTAGTGTTTGGTGCCAAAGTTGTAGTGGAACATAGGACATAATTTCCTTATAATGTCATGGTAGATCAAGAAGAAACCACTCAGGCCTATGTAACTATCATAATGACACATACATGTGTGGATATGTGCATTGGAATGTGTTATTCCAAAAATGGCATTTTAAATAGTGTTTAAGAACCTTCATGGTTTCATCATTTGGAAAATTATTTTTGTTTTGGAAATTATTTTTCATAGAAATAGTTATATTTTTTGTGATAAGATGTTTTAAATTTATTTATATAAATTATTTTATATAATTTTGAAAACATGTTATTTCCTAGTGGAATGATTTGGGATGTCATTTGAGGAAAATATACATAGATTCATTAATCACTCCTACTTTTACATTGTGGTTCTTTTGAAAATATTATTACTCGGAAAATGGGAAATTGTAATGTATTAGACTTATCTAGTGGTGCTTATTGAGAGTTGGGATGTTTTTGTGGAGTTAAGTATAAGTAATTTTTGTTATTTAGAGTTTTTGTTGTCTTTTTGTTTTTTTCTAGTATTCTTCTATGTACATGATTATTTTTTAGTCTTCTATTGTTATACTCTATTGATTTGGATTTCATGTTAATGGTATTCTTGAGTTGTCTTTCATTTTTATCATGAATCATGTAGTGGTTCAACTAGTTTTAGAATTTTTGTTAGGTTTTTTTATATCCCAAGGTAAATCATAGCATAATTTTGAATCATTACCTTGTCATTTATTTCCATCCTTTGGCATCTTGGGGATGTCTCTTATGGGAATTTAATGTTATCCCTTATTCTTAATCCAATAAGGCTAGTAGTATGTTATAAGTTGAATCATCATGGTTGGTGTGAATTTCATTCTGGAACAAATAGTCTTTGAATTGGTATTGTTTTTCAGTCTTGGAGTTATCAATTCATTATGGAAATTTTTGATTTGGTATCATATAAAAGTGTAGGATTTAAAGGAAATGAAATGTAGAGAATAAAAATAAATAATTAACCTTTTAATTTTTAGCGTCATGTTACAAGGGCGTTGTGTACATATTAGTTTTAGAAGAACATATTGTATTTGGAATTATAATTTTCATGGGTTTATCAAATTCTTTAGAATGAAATTAATTATATAAATGACTTTCCAATGGGAGTTTAGATCACAATTAAGTAATGATTTGATGAAATATGTTGATTTTTTTAAAATTGTAAACATCATTTCAAATGTATTATTTTTAAAAGAGTATGGTTTTGGTATTTTGAATATGGATTTATTTTCAAACAATTGTGAAATTTTAAAAATATTATTGAATGTGGAGATGTTTTATTTGGGAATGTCTTTTTGTTATATTGTGATTTTGTATAATTTGAAATTATATTCCCTCAGTTAGTAGACAGTGAGGCATATAGTGTTTTTTTGTTAATCTAGAAAATTATACACGTTAGGAATCATAGAAATAAATCATAGGATAATGCAATAATTTGTTTCACCCAAAACATTGGTGAAAAACTATAACACCCTGAGATTTTCTGATTTATTTTTTTCAAATTAGTTTAAACACTGTGATATTTTTCATTTCACATAACAGTGATGGTATTTTATTTTATATTAATGTACTATATTAGTCGTCCATTATCTTCAACACTTTGTCATTCATGTACTACAAAAAACAGAAACCTTATCTTTCTCTACATAGAACACCAAGATTATCATGAATCAGGGAATATGTTACATGTAAAACTAGCATGGCGTACGCCAATTACCACACCAACATGGTGAATGATACACACAATACTAGGTTTCTAAGAATCATCTTTTTAAATTTATAACTATTTAAATGAGATAATTATATAATATATATTAAACTTATTAATATTAATACTAATAAATACTGTTCAAATATTTTTTATAATGGTTTATATAAATTAATCCTTTTTATAATGAATGATATAATATTTGTAAAGTCGTTATATGTTTAAAATACTATTTTTTCAGAAAATCTACATTCCACGTCCTTATGTTAAAAAAATATAATTATTGTTATGAAATTTTTTATATTTTATATGATAAAACATCTTCATTTTATATTTTAATATTTTTAAATTATATTATGTTTAAATTTTGGATTCTTCGTAGAAACATTATTTTCAGAATAATGGTGAAAAATACGAGATTTTAATTCTAAATGATATTTTCATATAATATATATAATGTTTAATTATATTTTATTCTGTTGTCAATGATTAATTATTTCATATTTTTATCAATTAATACAATATAGGTCACTTGAATAAATTTGACATTGAAATTGGCTATAAAAACATAGCAATATTTTGGTCAATTTTCTTTAAAATTCTATCGTGTCTTCCCATCATCGCGATTAATTTTGAATTAATTTTTTCCATGTAAATGATATTAATTTTCAAAAATGGTTTCAATATTTGTAATAATAATAATTTATATTTTATAATAATTTTAAAATAGTTATTTCCCAAAAATATTAGTGAAATTAATTGAAATTAATAAATTGGATTATGGTAAAATTAACCTTAACTAAGGACTGAAACCTAAATTTGACACCCCAAAAGACATAAAAATTATTAAAAACTAATTTTATGACCATTAATATATTTTTAACAATCCATTATTTTTATGGTTGTTTTTTTATGACTTTTTATAGATATAAATGTGGGTACAGCTAAATGTTTTTCAAAAATACCGTGTTTATCCTTTCCCTTCCCTATAAAAGGCTAGTACCTCTCCCACTTCTTAACGACTCTAAAACCACATAGGATCAGAGAATATATTCCCAATAAACATCCCAAAATCAATTAATAAATTATAGAATTATTAACCTAGTATTAATGCTATTCAAGGAAGTCTTTTTTCGCAAACAAAAAGGAGTTTTCCAATTAAGATGAAATGTATTCTCTCAAACTCATATCTTTTACTTTCTTACTCCAGCACTCCACTCTCATTATTCCATAATTGAATAAAAAACCATTATCCAAAATAGACTAGTATATATTTATTCCAATGGATCTATATAGACTTAAAATCTTAATCACACATCTATATAATGGGTGACGAACATATTGTTTACATGTACGGAAAACTACTACCTCACAAAATGATGATTTTTAATTTCTCATTTTCCATCCCTCATGGTGGAAATTTTGTTGGACATAATATATTAATATATTATATATTATCTTTATTATATATTTAATCTTATGTATTAATTTTAAAAAACATATATATTTACTTTCCATTTTTTGTAAATATGATAAATTCTTTTGAGTATGTGTGGACTATCACCCCCTCAAAGCGATTTGATTCATTCACACTTTGCATGCAATGAATTAAGGATGGATTTTGTGAACTTATATTATATATATAATATACTAATTATAATTTGAATACTATATGTATAAATATATATATATATATATATATATCTCATTTACCTAAATTATTTCATCATGACAATAATAACAGAGACATTGTTCATACGTGCATACAACATACCGTCTCCATGAACGGTGTATTACATTTCATACTTATATATTATATATATTATTATAACAAAAATATAATATATATAAATGATATTTGAATCATATTTTACATAATGGAATCATGGTATATGTATAAGTATAAATAATTTAACAAATTAAGACACATACAAAGAACAAAGTGAATATTAACTGAAGTGAATCTATAAGATAAAATTATTAATCAGAGGGTAATATATGGTCATGATAAAAAAATATATGGTATTATAGATAAGATTGTTTTTATGAAAATAATTATACTAAATATAAATTTTTATAGAGGAATCTTGTATGAGTATTAAGAGAGTCCACTCAAAGGATAAAAGGATTTCATCTAACATTTTATTTTCATGAGATACATGATTTATTCACCACTCATTAACTTAGTGTTGTGTGTAGACACCCACTAGATGTATTCAATGATTATTATACTTAAATTAAAGGTTATTATAATATCCATTTTATGATCATTATTTCATGTGGGTTAGTTTTCCAATGTTATGAAAATAGGTAAAATAGATTGACTCAATTTTCATTATTGACACTAATGTTTTTCATGCAAGTAAATTGTTTTTTGAGGAGTGTATATTTAAATTTTAAATAATTTATCCCAAATATTCTTATTCTAATGATATTTTGGAATATATGTAATTACATTTTTTTATATGGAGAGTATGATCCAAATTAACCACGTGGTATAAGATTACTGAAACAATATCATCGGTTTTTGAGATTATTTATGAATATGCTTCTTTGTTGAAATTTTATCTTCCATCTATCGATAAAAATGATGAATTTTCTTATAATCTTGTTATTAAGGATATATTCATATATTTTTCCCATTATTTCCAATATTTTCTATATAAGATAGTTAGGTTTTTCTTAAATCTCAAATTTACCCTAACTTCTGTTGAAAATTTGGGTTCCTTCAAAAATGTGTTCTATAAAAATAGTATCCAAGGATATTGTACCATTATACTATAATATTTTAAAGAAATTTTAAAACTTCTAATCTTTCACAAGTCTCGTTAAAGGAATATTCTCGTCAGTTCCCAAAAAAGGCATTTTGTCTAACCTGTTTACTATGCAAAAAGAATGTTCTTTTTACCTCATATGACATGAATGAAATTACCCCTCTAATTTCATTAATGTATAATTTTAATTTTTAAAAGGATATTTTGTAAGATATCATTTTTAAAAGTTATTTTCAAGTAACGTTTTTCAATTCTATTTCTAACATTACTTATATGATTTAAAAGAATTTTCAATGAAATGTGTTTTAAAACATTTTCAAGATCCTTTAATATATATTAAATTAATTTCAAAAAAATTTCATTATTATATATAATTTTTCAAATTAGTTTCAAATTAATGGTTTTAAAAAATCCTTCGATCAATATTTTCATTTTTCAAAATTATTCCAAAGAAAAAATGTTATTAAAATGTTTTGATACTTTTTTATTAGTTATTAAGGAAATGGTTTTAAAATTTATTTAAATTATTCATTATGTATTTTCATGCTATATTATTATAAAATGATTTTAAAATGGTTTTATGATTTGAAACCCCTTTTACAATGAATACGAGATATTTTTCGCAAAAAATGTTTTGGAATGACATTTGAAAATTATTTTCCATCTATTATTGCTTCAGTGGATGTTACCCATTCGATTAATGTAAATGATTTTATGGTTGAATTCATATTCTATATATAAATGTATTTTTCATAATTTCCTGTTATCTATTAAACCCTTTCATATTCAATGTGTTATATATTCCTAAATTTCATTTCTCATTTATGATATAGTCTTCTGATAAAATAATTATGAAAGTTGTATCTTTTTCCACACATAATGATATGTTTACATTTTTATGATTCACATTTCATTTCAAGGGTTAGAATATTATTGTTTATGATTTTGTAGAACATGTATGTATGATTTCATTATGAGATGGGTGAGACCTATATCTCCTTCCAATGCCTTGGGTAAAGGTTTATACCTCTTGATAAGGACATGACATGAATGAAAAATGAATTTGGTCCAGTATTACAATGATGGAATGGGAAATGAACCTGGTTCATTATTACATAGCTGGAAAGTGCAGTAAACTCAGTTCAACAATATATAGATTTAATATTGTGTGAGCCAAGTTTAGTAAATGAATTTTTTCACTAGTACTTCCTTAACAGTGATGCCTTGACTCCTATAGAAATCATTATATATGATTTTTTTTTGACATAATTCCATTTTTTATTCCCATGTCATCAATTGAGGGTTTTTGTTCTTGATTTACATATGATTCATGTCTTATGAACTACCATGATTTATTTGAGGATTCATTTATATGATATTTGATATGAAAGGTAGGATCTTCTATTTTCATGATCATGTTCTCGTACCCTAATTCTCATCGTTATTCTTACATATCTCATATGTCTTCCCTTACTGATAATTTTATCTCAATGATTTTTATATTTCCTTCCCCTCTTTATGAGACACGTATTATTTTTTATTTGTATATAAAGGGTTATAGCCATGAAGAACCTAGTGTGAGACAACGTATCTTATTAATATACCATTGTTTCTATTTACATGTTTCAAAAGAGAGTTTAATGATTTCATTACCTCATCACAAATCATGATTTTTCTAAAATCAGGACAAGGGTGTGTGGTGTATTGTGATGCATTAGGATATGAGTTGCAATGTGTTCTCATGAAGGGATAATATGTTATTGAATATGGTTCAAGTTAGTTATAGGTGAATATGGTGAACTACCACACACATGATTTAGAGTTAGCTATTTTAGTTCAATGTTTCTATACTTTTCGTCATTTCCCATTTGGTGATAAATTCAGTATGCTTATCGATCATAATAGAAAGAAATAGATTTTCTGGAAACATGATTAGAATATTATAAAAAACTGATAGAGTGTCTCCAAATTATTTAATTTATATTTATTTATACACTAGGTAAAGGAGATTCGGTGGTAGATGCATCAAGTCGAATGTCATATGCACTGTTGAAAAAATAATCATTCGATGAGTGGTCATTCCAATTGTTCATAGATGACATGAAAATATAATGTGAAGACTAAGGAGAAGATGTATCCATCTATACAACTCTTTCCTGATTTGGTATTGATGGATAAAGAGGTACAAAAAACTAATGTAGAATGATAGGCTATTTGGTCATAAATCAATAATGTAGAGACCATTGAGGGATCAAAGTTGTATGATATTTCAATATTGTGTTTCAAAAATTGGATGGTCTTACCTATTTCTTATTAGGAATCACCTCTTCATTCATACCCCAATTCAATATGGTTTTTTATCCTTGATTATTAAATATGTATAAAGAATTAATAGAAATGTTTTTTTGGGATGTTATGAAAAGGAAGGTGTCTGAATTAGTTTCCAGATTCATACATTATCAGTAGGTTAAGGTAGAAGTTCAATGACCGATAGTTATGTTATAGTAATTACCTATCCTTATTTGGAAATAGGAGCAGATAGTTATGTATTTTGTAACATGTATATCAAGAACAGTTCTGTAATAATATTCCATAAGGGTGATAGTGGATCGGCTCAGAAAGTATGCTCATTACATTCTGATTCGTGAATCAAATAGATTATTGGAATTTTAAAAAATCAATATGTAGGAAGTGGTAAAGTGTCATGGAATACCAGTTTCAATTGTCTCAAACAGAGATCTAAGGTTAAATTATGGTTTCAGGATATCTTTACAAAAATTCCTTGGGACTCCGTTAACAATGTGCATGAAGTATCATCGTAATATGTTTGGAAATCCAAAGACATAATTCAAATGTTAGAAGAAAAATGTAGGATTTGGTAATGGATTTTTCTAGCTCATGGGAATATCACGTTCTATTAGTGGAGTTCTCATATAAAATTAGCATTTAGGACATGATACATATGGCTCTTTTTGAATTATTATAGATACTTACATGTCTTCCTTGACTAGAAATTGGTGATACTTCATTGGTTGGACTAAACCCAATCATAGAAAAAATGTAGATGATTCAGTTGATCAGAAAATTGATGTAGAGGACTAAGAGACATTATAAATTGAATTCCAATCACCATCGAGTGTTTTTTTCATTTTAGGTTATTGATCATATGTTCATGAGGATATATCCAAGGATTTGATATCAATTTTTTTGGGAGTAGGTAAAGTTATCTCCTCGATATATAAGCCTTTTTGAGATGCATAGAGAGTTTACTGAGGAGCATATCGATTGTAATTTCCTTGAATGGTCTAGTGAGTTGAATAAGGTGTTTCATTTATATTAGTTGAAAATGTATCAGTGTGATCCTAAAAATGTTATTCTTTGGGATAACATTGACCTACTTCCAGATTCTTTTTTTGGTGCACATTATAGTGTTGATTGTGGGTAACCAAGAGAAAGTATTACATAGGAAAATCAATGGTCTAATAAGGGTTTTGTGGAAACATGCTATGATTCAAGAAGAGACATGGGAGTGGAAGAAGGAAATGAAAGGAAGGTGTCTAGAACTCCTTCAGGGAAATGATGGTTTTCTACTTTTCTAGGATGGAATGGTAAATGGTGGAGTGAATGTAGAACCACAACCCTCAGATTCATATAAGTAAACTATTATTTATTTTTTCAATGTATTTAAAATATATGTGTGATGTTCATAAGGGATTGGACAGATTTTGGAATGTATTATGGGATTTACTAAAGTTGAACACTTGGTGCATGGTTAGATAAAATATTGAAAATATTACTGGAAATCATGCACCAAGAGTCTGGGGCTGAATTGTTAGGGCATAAGAAGGAACATGGTTTTTAAAAAATGTGAAGCCACCTAGGAAAAACCATGCCTCATGAAACATTAGGCTTTTACACATTTGGTGCAAGGTATTTCTAACTATGTGAACCAACCATGCGAGGTCCCCCATATGGAAGAGGCAACTAAACAATGAGTTCATGGTTTTCCAAACTGTGTGACTAACACTACACGATTTAAAAACTATATACAAAATAGTGGATCTAGGCTGGGATTATTTTTTATGCCATTTTTTTCACTAAACTAGTACTAAAAGAGGATTTCTACCCGTCAATGGAAAGGTACCCCTTATCCATTAACTTAGAAGTGATCCATATGAGTTTCTTTGTGTTTCGAATCATGGATAATGTAGTAAGTCATCGTGTATAGTGTATATTGGTGGGTTTCCTTAAATCTTCTTATCCCTCTATCTCAATTTCGTATTTCTCATTTTAATATGGATATATATATATGATAGGTGAATCCAATAATAAGGATATTGGTGTTTTTTATGATAATGGAATATTTCTATGGTAGTGTATTAGAGTTTCAACGTGGTTTCATGGACCTTTTCATGCTGTTCTCTATTTTCACTTTTTATGAGGATAGTGGATAGACTCTGGACTACTATATTTACAACATGAATAAATAGTTACAAAATTTTTAAATTGATTTAAATTAATTGTGTAATTGTTAAGAAACACATGGTACGAACAATCAATATTGACAGTTTGGGGATTTTTATGGAATTGGTATGCATCTGATATGATAAATAATCGTAAATTGTAACTTTTAAAATAGTTTCATGGATTTATACACTAAAAAATAGTTTTGTGAAATAGTTTTTAAATAAAAATATTTGTTTATTGAAATTTTATTTTAACGATTTATTTTCATTTTTTTCATACCTTGTGGTTTGTCATTATGTTTCATTTTTTGAGGCATTATTGAAAAATGACTTCGTGCTTAGTACCAAAGGTGTAATGGAACATGGGATATTATTACCTTTTGATGACGTGGTAGATAAATAAGAAGCAACACATTAGTATCTAATTGTTATTATTATGTATGCATTTTTGGATGTATGGATGTGTGTATTTTAATGGGTTATTCCAAAAAAATATGAAATTATGTAGAAGAACATTCTTCGTTGATTTCTTGGAATATTAGTTTTGGTTTTCTCTTAAACTATTTTTAATTTTTTTATTTAAATTTGTTTATATAAATGTTCTTACATGTTATATCATATTAGAATGAATAGGTAATTAATTTGGGGAAAATCTACCGAGTTTCATTACTCAACCATACATTGGTAATATAGAGATTTTGCAGATTTTGTTCATCAAGACATAGGAAAAGGTAATGTTTCACAGTTATCTAGAGGTTCATAGTGATACATGGGATATCTTTTTGGAATGGATCATGGAGCATGTTTGATCATTGGAGTTAGGGTTGTTTTCAGTTTTATTAATAATGTAGTCTTCTACTGTGTACTTTTGTGTTTTTTGTCTTCCATTGTGGAATTCATATGCATTTTATTTGATATAAATGTTATGATTGAATTGTTTTTAATTTAATTCATTCATCATGTAGTGTTTTAGTTCATTTTCACATGTTTTTTTTGTTATTTTATTTCCAAATAGAAAATCATCCCCCAATTGTAAATAAATAACTTATTATATATTTCTTGTTTTTGGAATATTAGTGATGTGGCTTATAAGCATGTAACATCCTTCCACCTACTGAAGAAAATGAAGAGGGGTGAGATGTTACAAAAAATATTATAATAATTTCATCATTATTATTATAGATTCATTTATATAATGACCCATTAAACTATATCGTACCTACCAAAGTCATTTTTGCCACATAAACAGAGTATGGTCATAATACCTAACATAAATATAATTGTTTAAGTAGTTGATTACAAAATCCTAATAAGATAAATAAATGTATTTATAAACTTGCAATATATTCAAATAAAATTATATAATTTGCATAATTTTCTTATTTATGAATATAATGTCACATGTGACTTATCGAAATCAAGATAAGGGAGTTCACCACAATCTCATTTCATTGTGTTATATTTTGATGTTATAAACCTTCATTGTTTTGTGTGTTGTATATACAACCCCTTTGAAATATCATATCACAAATTGATTTATTCATAATATTTAATGTTTTTTAAATAGTATTATTTGATGGAGGTGTTGATTAAAATGTTCCTAGTGGTATAGGGAACATTTAATTTTTAATTGTTTAATTATCAAATATTTTTCACCATGTCAATATTATTTAAATTATTTATAAAAGGAATTAATGTTTTTTTCGATTTTTTATTTAATTTAATTTTTTTCAAAAATGAATGATTAATGTGTTTTATATAGAATTATTTGAAAAAAAATGAAAAATATAATGTTATATTCATAAAATATACAGTGATAATCACATTGTCTTTGTTATAGCAATTATTTTGTTTTTTGATTGATTTGAAAGATTTTATATTTTATTAATCGAAAAAAATACTTTACTTTTTTTGGTATTGTGGTTCTAGAAATTTTTTTCTAAATAAATGAATATTTTTTGTTGAAAATAATATTTTTGAAAAAAAATTGTAATTTAATATCTAAATTGGATTTTCATATGAGTTTAAAAGTTTTATTAAAATGATGAAATGTTTTATTTCAAGATGTGAGTCATGGAAATTATAAATGATTGGTGTGTCTAGATAGAATCATGTGATCCCATTATTTCTTAAATGTCGGGTGCACCTAGATAGAGCTCAAGTTCATTGGATAATGATTATATTCTACAAATAATAATATTTGATGTTAGTTGTATGGTTATTTGAATCTATAATGTTTATGTGTGGGTTCAATGTGATGATGTCTCAAGTCATCTACATGAATTTTCTATGTTTGCTATATATTTTTCATGGAAATAATTTGTTTTAAAAATGTTCATTAAATGACATTTTCAATGGGAATGATTTTTTATTTAATTTTATGTTTTCAAGAAAGTGTATTTCATGTGTGTAGTTGTTTTACAATAGACTAATTATTTCCATATTTTAATATCCCTATCATATATATTTTTTTTATCATAAAACCATTATAATTTTTTTCATAAGCATTAATGATGATTAAGCTATTGGAAGAGTTTTAGTTTAATATCATGAATATTATTCATTAAAAAGACCACGATTTATTTTTGAAAAGTTTTGATAGTGGGAAAATGAATATTTTTTATAAGTATACCCTTTTACTATATGGTTTTTTTATTTATTAGATATGGAATAATTCTATGAAACACTGAACGTTAAAAATGATGTCATTAATTTTTACTTTACTAAATATCATGGGCAGATATAATGATGGAAACAATGTTTATTATAATATATATTATCTTTATGTTTTTTTCATGCCTCTAGAATTTTATATTAAAAAACCCATCATTCATTCCATTTTTTGAGAATACGATAACATTGTTTGCAGACCTGTGTACAACCGCATACTCAAAGTGATGTGATACATTTACTCATTACATGGAATGTATTACTGATTTATTTAATAAAAAATTTGTAAACTACATGACACATATATTATATTATTTGAAAAATTACCTTTCTACATATATAACATATCATTTTCTTTAAATCCCATTGGCCCATATGAAAGTGACAACATCATTTTGGATGTGTCGACCACCACCTCCTAGAGATGTTGTAATTACATTTACAAAAAAAATAATTCCATATATAAGTATTTATTATTAAATAAAATGGAATTTCTTTATATTATTATCATTCTATAAGATTATATATTACTTTCCGTCTTTCCATAATGTTCTTTGGAAAATGGGAACATTAATCATTTGTATGGATGACCAACTATCTCTATGATTGTAATATTGATTAATTTTTCACAACCATATTTAATGATTGATTTCATAATATAATTGAGGTAATAATAATACTATTATTCCTTGATTATTTTTTTGTATAATTTTAAATAATGATCCCTTTGACCGTAGTTTAACAACCCATGTTGTTTTTGACACATATTCAGAAAATAGTAAAAACACATAATGTAATCTTATATTTTTATATAGTTGTTTACAAAATTGTAATAAGTTAAATAAAAGTAATGATAAACCTGAAGAAGTTCACGATTCGAGTGAATTATTAAACAAATATTATTATTCATTACTATAATGAAAAACATGACATGTTGGACTCAATGTAAGGGATTTCATCTCAATCTCCTATCATTGAGTTATATTTTGATGTTATACATCTTTATTACTTTATGAGGTAAATATACAACCCATATGACATACAATGTCATGAATTTATATATTATCATTTTATTTAATTTTTTTAAATTTTATTATTTGATGGGTTTTATGATTAAAATAACCAAAGTTATATGGGATACTTTTAATGTTTAGAGATTTCATAAAAAAATATTTTTCTGCAAGTCAAGATTCTTGATATTATTTATACATTGAAATTATAAATTAATTTTTTTTGACTATTTTGAATTTCATTAATATGTATTAAAGAATGAATCATTTTATGTATGTTATACAAAATCATTTGACATATCACCAAAAGAATATTCTACTCTTAACATACACAGGGACAATGACTTTCCTACCGCCATTATTATTATGTTATTTTTTGTCTTCTATTGAAATATTTCATGTTTTCAAAAATAATAACAATATTTCATTTCTTTGGGTATTTTGATATTGAAAAATCATTTTGAAATCAAATGTGTATTTTATATTTAAAAATGTTTTCCTTAATGAAAATGCAAATTTTATATATGAATATTATTTTCATACGACTTCATAAGTGTTATCCAAATGATGAAATTTTTTATTTCATGTTGTGGTTCTTTGACATTAAAAATGATAGGTGTTCCCAAATATAATTATTGACCCCATTATTTCTAAAATTATGGGTTCAACGGATAGTGCTCCAAAGCATTGGATAATGACTATATACTCTGGGGAATTATTTTTCTAAGTTGGTCATATAGTTATTCCATTCTATAAGGGTTTTGCATGTTCTTAATGTGGGGATGTCCAATGGAACCTACATGAATTTTATATGTTTTCTAATGAGTTTTCAAGGAAATCATTTATTTTATAAAGGTAAATTAAATTATATTTCCTATAGGAATGATATTTCCCTTTTAGATAAAACATTATGTTAACAATAATGTCTTTTTCATTAGTTTTAATATATTTAAATTGAGTAACAGTTTCCTTCATTTTATATCCCCTGGTTTTCTTTTTATGACATTTCCATTTTAATATGTTTTTCATAAGATATAATAATGTTTAAGGGATTGGAAGAGTTCTAGACGAATGTAATGAATAGTTATCACTAAAGAGGTCATGAATTATTTTTTGAATGTTTCATATGGTGTAAAATAATGAATACTATTCATAAGTGTCGACATTGTATAATAGAGTTTTATTTTTTATTAGATATTCCCTAAGTCACTATATCTATAAACTTGAAAATATAATCAATGTAAAAGAAAAAAATTCATGATTAAAATGAAATATTTCTTAGTGTTTAAGGAAAAGGCCTTCAATAAACCATGATGAAATAATCAAATCATCCTAATAAATAGAATGAAATGTTAGTATAATTAATTTAAAACATTTTTTCATCACATTTTCAATAATCTATGGAATTAAAAGGATAATTGTGTATACATGTGGAGTACGAAATCCATGAGGAGATGTGTATCATTTTCCATCACCATATCACATAGTTTGTTATAATGATGTAATTAACAAATATATAATATTTTTGTGACAGTATTATGATAAATAAAAGATAATATATTGCTTACCTTCTTACCCATTCCACCCATTGTAAAATAATAATGTCACTAGTCATGTAAACATGCATAAATAAATATTTCTTTTTTCATTATTCTCATTCGTGAAAGGCCCTAAAGATGTAAATAATCAATAAATGTAATATTTATAACATTCTTATGATTTTATTTAAAATTATTATCTTAATTTTTTCATTTCCACCTAGTAGATATATAGAACTATTATTTTTGTGTATGTAAGGACTACCATCTCTGTGAAACAATGTAATTCATTTTTAATGATCACCAACCAATGATGATAGTAAAATTTAATTTCATATATAAAAATGATAATTATTTCATGATTAATATTATTTCAATTATGTGTAAATGAACCCATTGGTCAAGGATAACATACCCTTGAGGATTTGAAATTATGAACCAAAAATCACTTAAAACATCTCACGTGAAATTAATCGATTTTTTAGCTATACAATAAATGGTAATAAATGAAATAAAAGGAATGACTATAATAGAGTAAACATAACAAAGTTATTAAAAAATTAAAATTTTAATATATTTTATTAAATAGTATTTATAAATCATATGTTATTAGTCAAAATCATGATAATATATTTCTTATCTCAATTTTATTTCATCAAGACTTATTCCATTTTCATCAAATATTACCATTATTGTGGTGTACATAGTAATTTATGGATTACATTTATAATTCATTAAATGATATTTATATTATCTATAAATCCTTTAATATTAACTTATTCGGTGTCAATTTTATTCACTCATTACCAAGTGGTATGTTATTTTCATAAAAACATTATCTTAATATTCACATAAAAAATTCATTATCCTCATTGCACTGGTTATATATAATTTTTCTACAACATTTTACAATAAAAATTTAATGAATCAATAATACCACTATAAATATTTTAAAATGTTTCTAAAATGGTCACTTAAATTATTTTAGAATGGTTCACTTGGGACTCTTTTTAATAACATGTTAAATAAATATTTTTAACATATATGAAATGAATATATTTTTACTCCCCTATTTCCATTTATCAATACCAATTTCCATATACATCATTCAATGATTTTTCTAATATTATAATTTTCATAATATTTAGTGAATTATTATTTATTAATATGTTTCTATAATAATAATATTACTTTTTATATTTATGGTAAAAATTAATGTGGTTTTGGTTATGATCTAAAATCTCAATTGTATGCATTTTTTGAAAAAAATAAATGTTTGGAATAGTTTTTTTTTGATGAAAACATAATGTATATTTATTTTTTATTTCAATATTTGAATAAAGGATTATATTATTATTTGTTTCAATTTTAAAATTAGGGACTTGGGAATTATCGGTGATGTGGGAACGCAGAGTAAACCAAAACCCAAATGCTATTGTGCTAATTATATGATAATTGGATCTTTTATAGACCTCCAATGCATTGTGAAAATAAATGAAGTTGGCTAATTTTAGTTTCTCTTAATAAAATGTGGACATTGTAAATTAGTTCTAAAAAGTGATGGATTTAATTATATATGTTAATAATAAGAGGTCATTATAATTACCATGTTATGTGATTCCATGAAGATAGTATTGTTCCCCAAGTTATTGACATGTTTCCTCTATGGTTTCAATTGGGTTTTCAGTGAACCATTAGATTCCAAATAGAAAATAATGAAAATATTATTTAATTTAATGTTTAGGATCTCTTAAGGTTAAATGGTTTTTTTGAAATGGTTTCATAAATTGATATTTTCTCAATTCTTATTGTTTAATTATTTTTTGAAAAACAATAGGCATTGAGGTTTATTTTATAAGTATAAAACTTATTATTTTTAGCATTGAATAATATTCATCAAAAAATGAAAATTTCATCATGGGTTATCAATACATTAAACTGTATTTATGAGTTGTATTTCATTCTTATATCCCAAAATGAACATTTTCTGATCATCATTTTTTTAATCTTATAATTATTATGTTTTTAAATTATATGGAATCATATATGGTACAGATGGAATGATTTAGATAATATTAAGTGATAAGGTTATTAATATGATGATATTTTAATGGTTTTAGACACAAATACTTATTAATAAGTTATAGGTTCATCATATGGTTATAGAAAGTGATTACCCTTTAGAAATTTATTATGGTGGGTTATCATTGGAAGTAATTTATTGAGTTTTAAAAAATGATTTTGGTGTGTGTATCATTTTTTTCTGTGTTTTCACGTAGTAAAATATATATTTTACAAAGATTAATTTTATATTTTTCATATATAAGATGAAATTTATTGATAACTATTGGGGTTAAATTAATCACTGATGTTGGGGTAATTATAGTAAATTGTGATCAATTTGTTATTATATTTTGAAGATATATTATTTATCCTATATACAGCTATGGGATTAAAAAAATATGGTTTTTCATTAATTTTATTTTTCACATTAATCACTATATGGAAAAATTATATGGTTTAGATATATGGAAATATATTTTTTCTAATATGGGAGTTTATTTTTGGAATAAAGGGGATTTATCATTTGCATGCATATATGAATTTATTGTGGAGTTATGGTGATTATGGATATTCATGGAAATATTATCATATTTCATAGATTGCATGATTTGGGAATATATATTTCTTCTTTTTTAAATTAGGATTTGATAATGTTATTTAGTTATAAATTTAATTTTTTTCAAGGAAAAATATGGTATCTTATCTTTCTTATGTTTGTGTATTGAACATTTTTTAGGATAATTTTAATAATTTTATGGTTATTTATTTATGGAATTATTTTTTTTTACCTTTTCTTTACAATGTTTAGGATTTGGTTGTTTTCATTATATTTATTCAAGTACTTGTTTTTTCATAATAAAAAACTATATTTTCATTGACAACAAGGATTTGGTAATTTTATAAGTAGAGTTGTAATAACTTGTTATCCTTTTGTGGATATTGTGATCCATTAAAATATACTTTTACTTCTTCGTGAATTAATTATTCATCTTCATTATTCAGTTCATGGAATTATAGTTCAGATAGAAGTTTAAATTGAATGATTTATTTCCATGTTCATTTTCATTATCACTCTCTATTACTCATTTGATGTTATTTTTCAAGTCCAAGTAAATTTTTTAAATTATCATATTTTTTTAGGGTGTGATAATCTTATTTTATGTTATTATACATTAACTTCATATTTCCATTCTCCAATGATTAAAATTAATTTTTATTATTATTTTTTATATGTGAATTTTCATTAAATATAATTTTATAGTATTATAATGATTTTTCTTTTCTGGCCATCTTTTCAATCTTAAACTCTTTGTAATTATTATTACTATTTTTCTCAATTTTATTGGATAATAGATAAAATTACCAAGGTGTAGTTTCTTTAGGTATTGTAATGTAAAACTAAATGATTTTAGAATTTATTCTCATAAAAATATATTTTATATTGTGTGTTATAAAAAATATCGATGTTAAAAGAACTAAGATATACAATATAAATGTTACATAATGATTAATTATGATTTATTTCCAATTAAATAAATTCAATATCATCGATATCTTATGATACAGACGACACTGAGTGCAAAAAATGTTATACTATATTAAAATATTAATCAAACATTACCATTATAAAATATTTTTTAATTTGATTGGTAAGACTAAAACTATCTAAATTAATAATATATATATATATTACAAAAATAATCATTGGTTGTCTATTTACTATAAATAATATTCCAAATCAAATGAATTTAACAGATATGCTTTTTGAAAGCCTTTATTTGTTCGATGAAAATTGGTTCATCGCTCCTTGAACAATTATGAATGAATTAATTTTTGAACGATTTATATATTTTATTTGATAATTAAAAAGTAAATTTCAATTTTGTATTTTAAAAAATACCTTATAATATATTTTTGGTAATTTTATAAAATGTTTTATTTTTTGATGAATAGTGAAAATTATTATTTAAAAAATTGATTCTTTCATTTTAATTATTTACAATATTATATTAAATTTAAAATTTATTGAAGTTATATTTCTTACATATTATTTTAAAATTGTTTAATTTTTTATTTGGATCGATTATATGGTACATTTAAATATAAAAACATTCCATACGTATGAGAATTTTAACTTTGGAAACCTACTTTCTCATCGTGTATGTGGGTGAAATTTTAAATTGGATTCAAAACCCTGATTGAATTGAAATTTATATACCATATAAACTATATTATTCCACAATGACCCTTGTTATTTCCTTTTTCAGATATAAACATTGTTTTAATTGATTGTTTTCAAAAATTCCATGTTAGTCCACTCCCATGCTTATAAAATCCCATCACAACCCTCCCCTATTCAGAAATACAATGAAATTTGGTTATGATTATACCTAAAAATATAACATCCACACTTCCCTCCCTGCATAATATATTCCTATATTTGATCATAAATTCATTCTAAGAAGGATTTTGGAGTATTCGAATGAAGGCCTTCCAAAGAAGATGCAACATTCTTGAAAATAATTTTTAGTTTATTTATTCATCGACATTTATAAATAATTTTTACTTCCTTATAAAATAATATTAATAAGTCTATACTATATTCTACGATGTTATTTTGATAGTATAATGACCTACATTTATATCATATTCCATCATTTGGGAAATTATACTACTAATTGTGTGTACGAAAAACTGCAGCCTCATGGGCCGGTTTTTTTCTATCACCACCTTAAATGGCCTAATAAAATGATGGATTTAAATAATTTATGTTAAATATATGAAATTATTATACATGTATAATTTTGATTTAACATATACCTCCCAACATTCCATTTTCTTTAAAATATAGTAACATCGCTCGAGTGTACGGAATACTACCACCTCCCAAAGTGATATGATTCATTTTTTCACATTGGATTTACTTGTAATTTAGTAATTATAAAATTAAATAATATTTGAGCTATATATGAGATTATATTAAATCTTGGAAATAAATATGTCTACCATGCTCATACCCTTTCACACATCAATGGTATGATATCGTATCACATGCATTGAATTGCCTTCCATCACCCCAAATTGATTCAATTAATTTTCCAATCTGTCGTCTCAACTTCCATGGCCACTCAACTGGTGCCACTAGCCCGGTGGGCCACATGGACTCAAGTGCACCTCCCTGGATAAAATAGGCTACCGACTAGCACCAAGGGCCTTGGTTGTGTTTGTGTGGAGAATATTCCCTCATTACCAAAGTGCAGCACATAAGGTGAATGTAAAAATAGGTAAATAAAAGAATAAATATATGTAAATAGAAGTCATAGTGGAAAATAGAAAAAAATATCACAATAACTGAAACCACTGGAATAGAATTCACCAACTGATGATATTTCATGTCTCTGGAAAACTGGAAATTGTAGACACAATACAGCAGGAATAAAATGTTCCCCTAAGTAAAAATTTAATCGAAAGACTATCCCAAGAATCCGAAGATCTGACTCATTCATCTAATATCAATATCTATACTAAAAATAAAGATATCAATTTTTTGAAGTTTCATTCTTCCCTTTTTCAACACGTACAACATGTAATCTACGCTGCGTAACAAATGGTCCCCATAGATGGTGTGAGATAAATCTCAGTGGGAAACAATCAATGTTGTCTATAACATCCAGACTATGTGATGGAAATGTAATAGTGTGCAAACTTTCATATATATGGTAATGTAGTAAAATGTAACTATATACCCAAGTACCTACATTATCCCTTAGATGGTGTATAAAAATGTCAACAGTCTATTAATTGATTATTAACATTTTATAAATAAGTCACATGTCAGCGATTGCAAATGTTCCATGTTGTAACAAGGAAACCTGTAATGATATTTGACAGTGAAGTCCCAAGGTAATAACCAAGGATAAATAGACCTCAAGGGTCACCAACATTGTAACTATTTTATCCTAGAATGGGGTAATAGTGTAATCCAAGGAGAATATTATAAGGAATTCAACAATGAGGCACCTACTAAGTCAAAGGTGATCGTCCAACGAAAAACAGTGATATGAAAAGATAGGGCCCAATGGGCTTCAACCATGCCACCTACATATCAATGCTAGATCAAAAGTGCGTATTGAAGGAATCATGCAATGATATTTAAGGGATACTATGGTTTCATACTGGGCATCCAAGAGAAGACAAGGACCAACATCTAGGTGGGTCTCAGCCTGAGCAGGCAGAATCCTTGAGTCAGAATGGGGTTATCGAGTGCTCATGTAATTCTCTGATAAGATTCCAAGGCCAGCTCGATTTAGGAAATAACTATTTGACTATGATGTCATGTAATATTTATTTTCATTCAAGAATTACCTTTCATTATATTGATAAGTTCATGTATCATTCTACCATTGGTTCATGCCATTCCTTTCTTTTGTGTGATAAGGTCAAGTAGCTTGTAACATTTTAATCATGTCATAATTAAACAATAAGTCTATTTGGTTCAAACCTTTCCTTTCATTAGTGTGACAAGTCCAAGTATCATGGAAAATTCATTTAATCCATTTATGGAATATTCGATAATAAGGTTCATTCCACTACCTTCCATTAATGTGGTAACAGGTGCTACAAACCTGCTACCGATCAATCAATTCACATTTAATCTAGTCATGCAATATACTCAATATACCTTTCAATTTCATTTTCACATTTAATTATCAATTGAATCACTTACAGTAGGTGGTTCAAGTGTTAATAATAAATTTTACATTCCATTATTCAATTAATAATATAAATAAATCCATTTAATATAGAAAAAACATACTCTTATAGTGGTCAAGCCAAGGCACACCCGAATAGTGGTGTAAATATCTCAAAACACTAAACAACAGTCATGGAATAACATTAAACATAGAAATCATGGATATGTGGTTATAGACCACGAAAATTAACAAAATATATTGAAATATCATATACATGTGGTTTTAATAATTACATTCATTGGCTTTAAATTCTAATTATGACACCTGATGAAATAAGTGGGCCCCACATGACATTTCTGAAACCAATGAACTTGAAGGATGAGTTATAAAACACCCAAATTATGGTCATATTAATATCCTACTATGTTATTTTCCATTAATTTAGCTCATAATATAGTAGATCAAAGATAAAGATAAAAATAATCATTCCCTGATTACTTGATCAAGATCAAGAGAGAAGGAGAATAGCTCAAGAGGACTATAGTTCATACCATTGGGTATCCAATGTGATGAACATAAGCTTGATTGGTTCATAGACGAAGTATATCTCTTTATTCTTACCTTGGATCATCAAAAGGATCCAAAATGATATATATTTAGGTCAATCCCAATGAAAACAGATTATGGAGGAATATGGGTTAAAATTATATCATTAAGAGGAAATTTATTAAATTACACAGAAAAATTGCATGTGCATGGTCTATTCACGTGGTTTGATAAACCATGGACAAAATATTCATGGTTTATTAGTTATAAGGGGAATATGCATGATTATGACACATTCTCTTTAACCAACCCTGTGTACTAGCTCTATCTAAAAAATCACCATCTGCAAAGTTATGCAAACTTTGTGCCAATCGTTTGCCAACCATGGAACATGGCCATTTTACCCAAAAATATGGGTTTTGGGATCTAAACATTCCCCAATATCCCTTTAGACCTTTTCTAACTCATTATGAATACATATTAGGTAAAATGTATATATATAGAAGGAAATTTAAAGGATCTATACCTTATGGAAAATTCATGTTCTTAACATATTCCCCAATTAAAATAACTCATCTCCAAGTTCACCTTCCAAGGGTGGAGAAACATTGTCTGAGACCAACTCTGTCCATTGGTAACAAACATCAGCTTCCATCTCCCATGTCTGATCTTGTACTAGTTTGTGTTTCCATTGCACCTGTACTAGATGGATAGATCGGCCGCCGAGATCATTCGTGCACTAGTCAATGATGCATACTGGATACTCATCAAAGGTAGAATCATCATATAACTCAAAATAATTTGGAGAAATGTTATGAGATGGTTTGAAAAGATATTGGAAAAGCTATGAAACACTAAAGGAATCATTTATGGCATAGTATATCTGAGGAAGTATCAGCCGATAGAGTACCCACCCAACCTTATCTAGAATTTCAAATGGCCCTACAAAATGTTGCGAAAACATTACCCTTTTTTGTAACCATGTATTCTCCATCCTAAGAGATACCCAAAGTAACAAATGATCTTCAACCTCAATATCATGGGTGCATCAAAATTTATCAACCAAATATTTCTATCTAGAATGAGTGGTAGTCATTCAATTTCTGATCAACCAAAATAGTTCTAAAGTCTCATAAATGAGTCAAGGATGTTGTAGGGCTGATTTATCTTTCTCTAGAAAGAACATGGGTGAACGACATTGCCTACCACATAAGGCCTCAAAATGAGCAATATAAATTGTCTCCTAGAAGCTATTGTTATCGGTGAAATAGATGATAGATATATTCTTCTCCCCAGAACTACAAAATCAAGGACACCAGCTCAGAGAATTTCCTATAGAACCTGTATTGTCCGTTATGATCTTCCATCGGTCTGAGGGTGAGAAGTTGGGCATAGATGTACCTGTTTACAAAAAGGATTCTGATAAACCATCCATAACCATGATATGAGATAAGAACCCCAATATAAAATGATAGAACATGGAACCCCGTGTAGTTATATAATCTCAGACACATAATTTTTTAAATATTTCATCAATTTATAAGTCTCATGAATATAAACTAAGTGGTATTATTTTGATAGTCGGTCAATGACTACACAAATAGCATCAATACCCCTTGGTGACCTTGGTAATCCTTCTATGAAATCCATAGAAATGTCTTCCCATTTGAAATTAAGGACTGGAAGTAGCTGTAGAAAGCCATCAGGCCTCTCGTTCTATGCCTTCACCTACTGACAGGTGTTACTACTATTAACAAATCTTCATTTATTACATTTCATCCCAGGCCACCAATATTTTTGTTTCATATCTCATTACATAATCAAGATTTTGGTATGTACAGGCCATTGAGAGGTATGGACCTCTCGCATCAACTCCTCTCTCATATCTGTAGGAACACTAATATTTTCACATAGATGTAATACTTCTCCTCTATCCACAGACCAATTCAGAGGAAGCTTATCTCTTGATATACTCTCATGGAGAACCAAGCCTCAAGGATCTAAAAATATTCTACTCTTCTCTTTCCCATGGAGGGAAGAGGTAACTGTCAAGTATTAGAGGTATGCCTATGTTTTATTATCAGGAAATATAAATGGAGCTCAGATAAGAGTTCCATATACTTACATTCATCACTGGATTCAAGAACAACCTGTTTTTGAGTGTCCTGAATCAGTGCATATGCAACTACATTTCCCTTCCATGGCATATTAGTGAGCACAAAATAAAAGTATTTTAGATATTTGACCCATTTCCTATGTATTATGTTCAATTCATGTTGTGAAAAGATATATTTGAGGATATTTTGGATATTTTACACCATAATGAACTCACACAATAGATAATGTTTCCAAAAAAGTAAGGCATGGACAACTACTACTAACTCAATGTTATGCTTCAGGCAGTTTATCTCATGATGCCTCATGTACTGAGATTCGTACACAATGACATTATCTTACTACATGACCAACACTCTATGGTCAATGCATGATGCATCATAGAAGACAGTATAACATGTGGTTGCTTCCAAAAGAGTTAGCATAGGTCTTGATATGAACCTCACTTTCAGCTCCTTAAAGGAATTCTCACATGCTTTTGACCATAAGAACATGACACCGTTCTTTTAAGATGAGTAAGAGGTGAATAAATATTTGATATGTCTTGTATTAAATGAATTTAATATCCAGAAATCCCCATTAAACTCATTATATCAGAAACATTATAGGTATTCTCCCTGCAAACTATAACACAATCATTTACTAGGTGAAAATATACTCTTGATGCTTATATTATGTGACACAAGAAGTGAATTTTTTCGATCCTGATGTGGAACCTAGAAATCATGGTGTAAATATGATTCTCTCATAGTCTACTCAAAATGAACTCAAGATGTTTTGCATAATCTCTATGATTGTGAGAATATAATAAGATGTCCTCCAATAAGTCCACATTAAAAGAATCAAAATATGGGTTGAAAAACCTATTCAACATATCCAAAAAATATTGGAGGCACATTTGTAAGACCGAATGACATAACAAGGTCCTCATATAGTCCATACATACTCCAAAAATATTTATGTGGTATGTCTGATGGTCATACTCACAGCTGATGATAACCAAATCCCAAGAAGTCCATAGATAATAACATTCATCTTTGGAGATGGTGAAAGAGATCTTCTATTCAAAGAAGTGGATATCGGTTTTTGACTGTATGTTGGTTCAACAATCTATAATCCACACATAAACATAATGTTACCTCAATGGTCTTGTAGAAATGCATGGGAACCCCCAAAGAGTCTGTATTGGGATTTATAAAGCCTTTGCCCCTAAATCATCTAACTATGACTTAAACTCTTCAAGCTCAGATGGATTAATATAGTACGGAGTAATGGAAACTAGATATTATCATAGAACAATCATTAATGTAAACTCTACCTCTATCTCATGAAGTAAGCAAGAAAAATCACCTGGAAAGATATCTATGAAATGATCCACTACAAGAGGAAAAT
Organism: Viscum album; assembly: GCA_963277665.1. Taxonomy (NCBI): domain Eukaryota; kingdom Viridiplantae; phylum Streptophyta; class Magnoliopsida; order Santalales; family Viscaceae; genus Viscum; species Viscum album. The sequence continues at coordinate 1,033,533,681 of OY728121.1, read as the reverse complement.
CAGTTAGCTGAAAACCATGATCCTCCATGAAGAGATTTGCGATCTGGGCAGTCACTCCACCTATCCAATGATGCTCTGGTCCAGCTCTACCTACACGGACAATGAAATCACCCTTATGTAGATAACTATTTCCCTCTTGGGATGTAAAAGGTACCCAACTGTGGTAGATATCTAAAAAATCTTTATACTGAAACAATGAATCCATCCCAATTATTGCATTGAAACCTATCATCATGATAAAAAAGAAATTCAATGAAAAAGTGTAACTTCCTACCTATGGGGGTTGGTCCCTACAATGGTGTATGCCTTCTATTATTAACCTTAATTTAGTATATAGGGTCATTACACAATTGTGAAACTGTATCTCTAATCAAGGACATTCTAGGATAGATACAGATAAAAATGTGTTCAAAGAACCTATATCAAATAAAGAAGATACTATAGTAGAGGGTACTAGAACAATACCTCACACTATAGATGGTTCCATAGCCTAATACTCAGGTATCGGTTGTAGTGCCTTCAATTGGCATGATTAATGGACATGTGAAACATATGGACTACCGTAATCATAACTACACTATTGGTTCTACTGTGGATTAGGGATCTTGATTCCATGACTACGACATCCTCTTCGGCCAGACCTACCAGTGCTATTACAACTGTCGAGTTGACACAACATAAATGATCCTACTCTTGAAATTTGATTTGGTGTTAATACTCTTTCACTAATTGATGGTAGAAATGTCCTATATAAACGCTAAATATTCCCCATATGACCGCATTCATGGCAAATTAGTGGGACAATATCTAAATGGGGATTAAGAATCAACCATCGTCCACACTGAAGACACAATTTAGATCTATCGAAATAGACACTCTGTTTGGCACATCCCTAGTGTGAATACTCCAGGGAACGCTTCCTATCACTTGAAGAACTACTAGCCTGATGTGAAACTGATCCTTTAACCCCTGTACTATTTTCAACCCACATGTTATGCTCAGTGTTACGATCTTGATTGACTATCTCATAAAAGGTAGGTAGGTGAAAGAAATTCATCTGAATTCATATGGAGTAATGGATCCCATCCTTGAAATATCTTGAACGTGAAATTTAATCCCCAGCTAGAAGCGGTTTAAATAACTATGATTGTGTGAATCATTTTTAATACTCAATAACCGACATATGACCCTATTTGAGATGCATGAACTGTCTGGCTCTGTCACCACTTAGTGTTTGAGGAATGAACTAATCATATAAGGTAGTATGTAAATCAACCTATATCATGCCTTGATGAAGACAAGCATGGGCAATCCAATCCCACAAAAACATTGAAAATCCCAAAGCATGTATGGGGAAGCTTGACCCGCCCCACACACACTGGCGGTATTTCCATATGTTCAAAGATAGATAGATTTGATTCTAGTCAAAACACAGTGCCTTGTGGACCTCCATCCCATGAATAGGTAATATGCAGCTTCTATGAGAACTCACGAGTCATAGCATCCATCATTGGTGAACTTTTTGGAGCACCATGAATGTACTACATCAAACATAGGAATCTATCATGTACATTGGAATAATTTCCAAGATCAGGTACATTTGGTGGTGCCAAATGTGGCTCTCTTGGAGGTATTACTGATGGCTCATGGTCCACCACATCTTGAGCATGGTCATCGCCACACTCCTGGCATATGATATGAGGACGTCATGGTGTCATTGGTCTACAATAGCCACACACATGCCCGAGTAAAATCTTAAGTAGAATGTTAGCATCAGTAGTGAAATCTGACTGTACGAAATCTCACTACCCAAGGAATACTACCCCAACAACACTCTTAGATATCCAAGTATCAATAAGTTATCAAATATAATATTCATTTAATTTTAAATTTAATTATTAGGTTCACTACATTACCTATCATAGATAGGACAAGTCAGTATAAGGATGTGAAACCAATAAAATTTAGATTTCATTATTCACTTTATAATGGATAGTCTTTTCTGATGAATCTGTTCCCATACTCCAATCACAAGAAATGAAACCCATTTATTTATAGTATAATGGATCGACTATGTAAATTACTCATCCAACCCCATGAGGGCCAATACACCTCATGACTTGTCATAAGAAATCACCCAATTGAAACCAAGTGTAATATAACATGAAGATAACTGTGACCATGTTACTCAGCAATCACAGGCATATCAAGAAATCCAATGTCATGAAATGCACCTTTATGGCATGAAAATATGCATGAAATGTGAGATATTGGTGCCTATAATGATGCATGTAACAATGATCCATTCCCTCAAATCATAAGCCTATGTATGAAATAAAATCCTCAAACAGGGTAATAATCAACAACCCCACACAACATTTCCATCACCCAGTGGTGAAATAATATCAACTGTAATAGGAAAAATCATAGAGACAAATATAATTTGAGAAACATGCTTATTACCCCGAACACGGGATTGCAATGCCCAATCATTACCTATAACAATGTACCAAGAAATACTAATAACTCATCTATTGTCTCTAAATAGTAATGCAAGAAAGGATACTCTTCGGATACCACTTTGTTACTTCCCAGACTGGAATACCACTCAATGGGCACCTCGAGACTGGTGGGCCATATGGCTTCATCCACATCTCCATGAACACTAGAGGATGGTGACTAGAGGTGAGGGCCTAGGGTGTGTCTTTGGGGAGGCTATGTCCTTATTACCAAAGTGTAGTGTAGTGGGTGAATGTAAATATTGGTAAATAGAGGAATAAATACATGTAAACATATACCATAGTGGAAAATATAGAAAAGAGAAAAAATAACTGAAACAACTAGAATAGCATTCAACATCTGTTTATTTGTCATGTAACTAGAAACCTGGAAATCAGGGATATTAGACAATAGTAATAACATGTTCCACAATGTATAAATGAATTAAAACACTATCCCAATAATCAGGAGCTCCATCTCAGGCATCTAATATCAGGATCCATACTAAACAATAACCAATCAAGTGTTTGAAGGTGTTTCCATACCATTTTCAACACCTGAAACCATGTACAAACAATGCCAAGAGAGGGTATTAAGTAAATCTCAATGGGACACCACCAATGGTGTCTATAACATCAAGCATGTGTGAAGGAAATGTAATAGTGTGTAAGCATGCATATATACGGTAATGTAGTAAAATTTTACTAAATACCAAATTATCTACTGTATCCCTCAACTGGTGTCTAAACACTTAAAAAATCATTACATGAATATTAACAGTTTATAAATAAGTGAAACGTTAGATTTTTAAATGTTAGTCAACCAATAATTATATTTCATAGTGATGTACCAAGGAAATAACCAAGGCAATGTATACCTCAAGGGTCACCAACCCAATAACAATTGTAGCTTGTCATGGGGTAAGACTGTAATCTAAAGGGCATAGTCAAGTTCATTCCACACTGAGGTGTCTACCGAGTCCAAGATGACCCTCCAAGGTAAAACATGGATAAGAAGAGATAGGGCACTATCTTCTTTAACCATGGAACCTAGTTTTCAATGATGGATCAAAGGAGTGTATCCAAGGAATCCTATAATGATATTGATGGGAACTTATGGTGTGAGATTGGGCATTCAATAACATACGTGGATTGGGATCTTGGTGGGTCTCAACTGTAGTAAGATGAATCCACGAATTACAATGGGGTTCCCGAGTGCTTGTGGAATTATCTGATCAGAATCCAAGGTGATCTCGAGTCAGGCCATTCCTATTTGATTATTAAGTCATGTAATATTTATTTTGGTTAAATCCATTCCTTTAAATAGTGTGATAAGGTCACGTAGCATAAAACCAAAGGATCAATCATTTCCATTCAACAATGTGATATGGTCAAATAGTATGCATCCTTTTGATCAAGTAATAATTTATCAATAAGTCGATTTGGTTCAATCCTTTCCTTTCATTTTTGAGAAAAGTAAAAGTATCATGAAACCATTCATTTAATACATTTAATTCATATTCAAAAACTAAGGTTCATTCCACTACATTCCTTTAATGTGGTAAGGGATGCTATGGACATGAAACCTATCAATCATTCACATTTAATATTGTCATGTAATATATTTAATGTACATTAAAATTTCCATTTCACATTTAATTATCAATTGATGAACTTACCTTAGGCAGGTAATGTTTTCCGCATACATGGCACATTCAATTTTTCAATTAACAATATAAATAAATCCATTTAATATAGAAAAGATTACCATTAGAGTGTTCAAGCCAAGGCACACCTGAACACTGGCGCAACATGTCAAAACACTAAAAAACAATTATGGAATAATATTTGACATGGAATAGATGGAATTTTGGACATAAAATCCATATATTAATCACATACATGGAATGATCATATCCATCAAAATTATAATGATTATAATCATGGAAAATATACTCTGTTAATGGAACCCAATGAAATCAGTGGGTACGACATGATAATTCCAAAATCAAAAAACGTGAGGGATGAGTTATAAAACAACCACCTTAGGGTTCTATGGTTATAATCCTATAGTATTGGCCCCTTATATTTCTAAAATAATATTAGATCTATGAAAAATTTAAAAACATGCTAACCCTAATAACTCATTCGAGGACAAGATAGACGGAGAATGGCTCAAGAACAGTTGAGTACATAGTGTTGCGCATCCAAGATGACATAATAAAGAATAATCGGATCCTAGATGATGTAGTTCCATTATTCGTACCTTATATCATCAAAGAGATACAAAACGGGGAAATTTTCTTCAACCCAACTGAAATACAGATTAGGGAGGAAGATGGTTTCTAACAAGATCATTTAAGGGAAAATTTATAAAACTTCCAAGAAAATTAGTCTATGGACAGTTTTCCACATAGTTACCTAGGCATAAGAGGCATATTCATGGTTATTCCACACATCCATGTGCCAACCATGTAAAGTGGTTCTGTTCCGAAAAACACTGCCCATGTAGTTAAGCAAACTGTATTCCACCCATGCGCCAAACATGCGACTTGGCGTGTTTCCCCAAAATATGGGGTCTGGGCTCCAAAAAGTCCATGGACACCACTGAGACCTTTTATCACTAATTTGGAATCCATATTAGGTTAAAAGTAATGATTTAGACCGAAATTTATAGGATCTATACCTTTGGAAAAAACTAGGTTCTTACATCAATGTAGAACAATAATATTTGGTCATAAATTTGAATCTAACTAGTAAAAATGATATTTATTGCATTAATATAACTATGTATATGATGAATATATATCCTATTAACCTGAAAAATATTGACAACATTATTCCCAAGAAAAAAACCTAATTTAACACCTGAATCAATGAAATTAATGAAATATTATTAACAAATGGTTGGTAAAATGTTATAAGAGGATCATATATGATATTATAAATATTAATATGGTTATGGAATAAATTAATAACTTGATTAAAACCATTATAAATGTCGTTAAATCTTGTTTAACTAATGGAAGTCATGAGGTAAGTGACTTTATCTCAATTTCCCTTTATAGATACATGTTAAATTATTGTGCACCTAATTTAATTTATATGGGCTACAAATATGACAATTACCATATAATATATTTATTAATTCATACATAATCTTATTTCCTGTTTTAATTTTAATTATTTATCCAAGGTGATCTGATAGGAAAGTTGCTACGTGGTAATGAATTTCATAATTATTTTTTTTCATTTGGTTAAATTAGTTATTAATTTTCATTTGATATTTTATCATTATGTTTACAATTAATTTTGATTATATTATTTTATATTTCCATTTTTTTAATGTATAAACTTTTTATAAAACATATATATTCATTGATAAATTCTCACTTCATTGATATGATCATTATAAAGGATTTGTCTCCAAAATTCCATTTCATTGAAATTGTTTTTCTAAAATTCACATATTCTATTTCATGTTGTATATAATATACTAAATGGGGAATTTAAAATGATTTATTATATATTCACCATGACTAATGTATCAATTAATGTTTATCCGTATTCATTGTATAATGGAAATAAAAAATACCTATATCATATACCATTTATCCATATGATGTGTATTATGAATGTTATTTGATTAATTGTTGTAATATTGATAAATATGTGACCTTTACTCAGTCATCATATATTTTGATATGGAATATTTTTCATCAATTACATTGATTATTCAATATATTTGGAATGATTGGAAAATTAGATGATGTGCATATCTCAAAATTATACTTCACATTGATGCATCGATAGGTCAAAATAGGAAGATCAGTAAGGAAAAATAAAGTGGTTTCATCCTATATATTTAATAGTAATTGGAAAATTATTTTCATTAGAGGTATCATGGTTTATGGAATCCTGATGTCCAATAAAGAATGATTTATTTCAATGAATTTTTTTTATTTTTTATCTATGATATTTTCTCATTTATATTTATTTCGATGCATTTCATTCTCAGATTATTGACTACATTTCATGTGTGTTAAGTTATTTACATTACCATATTGATTATTCCTCATATATTCATATATTAATGTTATTTAAATTTCATGTTTGTTATATTATTTACATTAAAATATTTATTATTCTTTAATAATTCAGTAGAGATATCGTCTTATGTAACCCATTATGCTAATTTTGATCTCACCATTACATTGCTTATATAACACAAGATGTGAAGAATAAATATTTAATGAGTTTTAAATAATGATTTTTTTATTCTATTATTATTTATTATGCTCTATTTTTTATTACAAATATAAATAAATTGTCATTTATCTTTATGGTTCTCCAAAAATTCTAAATGGTTCGGTCCTCTGGTATTTTTCCTCCTTGTATTTATGAGAATGTTATAAAGAAAGCATTGGATGGAAGTTGTGGTGAGTTCCAGCGCCAAGGGCCACTTAGTTTCCGGGGAGAGACAGTTCCACAGTTGGTTGAGGATTGGATGGAGGATGTTGTGAGTGTCTTTAGGCTAGTAGGGACACCAGCTGACTTTATGGAGATCCTTACTGCCAGTCTCCTTCAGGAAGTAGTTGTTAGATGGTGGATCATGATGCTCCATGTACATGACGAGGCGACAATACTTTGGGAAGACAATAAGAGCCTATTTTGGGAGGAGTTTATACCAGCCACCCTTCGAGCGGTGCAGATTCAGAAGCTACTTCATCTGCAGCAGGGAAGCATGAGTGTAGCTTAGTACTCAGCGAGGTTCCCTGAGCTCTCGTGCTAATCCACATATATGGTACAAGAACCGTTATTCAAGGCACATTCCTTTGAGCTGGGACACAGGAGAGAGATCATAGCTTCAGTTATCTCTCACATCATCCCGACCCAGACGGGCGGTGTTGGAGCGAGCCCTCCTAGTGGATAGTTTCCTTGTTGAGAAGTCTCCACCAGCGAGACCCACCACTAGTCAACTTGTTGCGGAGTTTTCTATAGCTGGAAGTAGACAATCAACTTAGAGGGCTAAGAGGACCAGTACTACAGGCCGTCGACCGCACGACTCAGGATCAGTTGTGCGGGGCACCCAGAGTGGTGACAGAGCCAAACATGCCAGGAGTGGACATTGTCACTCCTACAGCGGGCAGGGTCACATGGCACATGACTGTCCGACCCGTCATGTAGACGATCAGCAGTCAGTTGAGGGACCTCCCAGGGAGAGGTAGAGGTTCGATCGAGGTGGTCCGCAGGGCGGAGCTGGACAATGCAGAGGAGCTGGTCGTGTAGCTGGTGGTGGACGACGCTTCGAGATGCTACCACCACCACCACCAGGAGGTCCACCCAGACCGCAAGGAGCGGGTGGACAGGGGAGAGCTCAGCATTAGGCAGCTGAAGCATATAACCATGGAGCTCTGAAGATGATTCGAGGTATGATCTGTGTCTACTCCACATTAGCGACATTTCTTATAGACATAGGTGCCAATGAATTTTTCAAAGCCACTTCTATAGTTCGGAGCTCGGAGATTTCGACAGAGTCGTTGGCTCGATCCTTACGGCTAGAGAATCCTACAGGAGAAGACTCGACGATTACGCACTGGTGTCGGCAACGTGGTATTACTCTAGGAGGCGAGATCTTCGATTGGGATCTCCTTGTAGCGGCGTCTAGGACTTATGACATCATCTTGTGTAAGGACAATTTATCTACTTTCTATGATCAGATCGACCATATTTGGCATAATTTGCGGTGTGTACACACAAATGGGACAAGGATCACCTTCACCGGTGAGAATAGAACCTTTGAAGCACATGACAAACGTACGTGGAAGAAGGTATAGACGATTACTCACTAGTTTGATTGCCTTACCCTTAGAGCAGTTGATGTAGAGAGTCTGACTTATCCTGTAGTGGTGGACCAGTATGCAGATGTTTTCTCTGAAAATGTTCAAGGACTACCTCCTTGTGGAGAGGTGGATTTCTACATTGTCATGTACCCTAGGACAACTCCGATATCTACCCCAACATATCGGATGGCTCTTGCTGAGCTTCGTGAGCTCCAGGTTTAGCTTGAGGACTTGCAGGGGATGGGATTCATCCGGCCCAGTGTTTCTCCCTGGGCAGCCCCAATTCTGTTTGCCAAGAAGGTGGATGGGAGCATACGGCTTTGTGTTGAATATCGTCGCCTGAATCAGGTGATAATTAAGAACAACTACCCACTCCCAATGATTGAAGACCTCGTTGATCAGTTCAAGGGAGCACAATGGTTCTTGAAGATAGATGTGAGATCATGCTACCACCAACTTAGGGTTCGAGATAAGGATGTTTAGAATATGACATTCCGGTGTCGATACGACCACAATGAGTTCTTGGTTATGAACACCAGTGTAACCAATGCTCCAGTAGTGTTCATGTGTCTGATGAACATGATCTTCTATCCTTACTTCGATCGCTTTGTCGTGGTCTTCATAGACGATATTTTGATATACTTGACTACTGAGGAGGAGCAAGCCTACCATTGGTAGGTAGTGCTGGACACACTTTGAGAGCACCAGCATTATGGTAAGATCTTCAAGTTCTATTTCTGGATTCTAGAGGCTCACTTATTGGGAAATTTCATCTCGGAGGCTAGAGTTGCAGTAGATTAAGCGAATATAGAAGCGGTACTTTCTTGGGGGACACCTAGGAGTGTGACAGAGGTACGGAGATTTCTGGGATTGGCAGGATACTATCAAAGATTCAATCTAGAATTCACTAGAGTTTCAACACCACATTTAGCCTTGAAGAATAATGGGAAACCATTCGTGTTTTCAGAGAGATGCCAGGATAGATTTCAGGAGATGAGGCGAAGGCTGACTAGTGCCCCCATCTTGAGACTTCCAGAGGAATTTGTAGGGTACATAGTCTACTGTGAAGCATCAGGGATCGGACTCGGGTGTGTCCTAATGTAAGAGCGAGCTGTGATCGAGTATGGTTCTCTTCCGCTGAGATAGAATGAGCTTAACTACGCTACCCATGACCTAGAGTTAGCAGTTGTGGTCTTCGTCTTGAAGATATGGCGACATGATCTGATGGGAGAACGTTTTACTGTGTACTCTGATCACAAGAGTCTCATGTATATCTTCTCTCAGAGGGACCTGAACCTGAGACAACGGTGATGGATTGAGTTCCTCCAGGACTATGACTTCGAGATATTCTATACTCCTGGGAAGGGGAACGTTGTGGAAGATGCACTCAACAGGAGCTTTAGCATACAGCTTCTTGGAGAGGCGACATAGTAGCTGGATGCCTTACAGATATCCTTTTTGGATAGGTATGGAGAAAACTATCTATAGTATCTTATAGTCACTCCCCCACTTCATCAGCAAGTCAAGGAGGCGCACCACTGTGATGCTAACTGTGAGACACGATGTGCTCAAATATTCACAGGGCAGGCACCTGATGTATTTTCTGAAGGCGGGGAGCATGCAATCCTCTTCAGAATACGTACTATGGTACCGGTTGAACTTCAGGAGGATGTGTTGAAGGAGTTCAACACTCCCCCTATATCATTACATCCAGAAGTTGCGAAGATGTACCTGGAACTTCGACGACAGCACTAGTGACCGGTAATGAAGAAGGATGTAGCAGAGTTAATTTCAAGATGCCTCACTTGTTAGCAAGTGAAGGAAGAGCACCAGGTACCAGAAGGCTTGGTTCATCCCTTAGAGGTCCTAGAGTGGAAGTGGGATGGGATATACATAGACTTTGTGATGGGTCTTCCACCTAAATCCATGAGTCACGATTCGATTTGGGTGATCCTTGATCGACTTACCATGTCATCCCACATCCTACCGATTAGAGATCAGGGCTCAGTAGAGTCCTTGGTATGCCTCTACATGCAGGTGATTGTGCATTTTCATTGAGTACCTAATTCCATTGTCTCTGACCGTGACACCCGCTTTACATCCTGGAAAGGGAAGGGGTTGAAAGAGGCTTTCGAGAAACAGTTTCACTTGAGCACTGCCTTCCATCCTCAGATAGATGGTCAGACCGATAGGACCATCGAATCCCTCAAGGTCATTGTTTGTGCATGCGTCCTCGACATCGGTCGCAACTGGGAGGATCAAATACCTTTGGTGGAGATTGCGTACAACAACACATATCACTCCACCACTGTTATGGAACCCTTTTAGGCCATGAATGGATGAACATACAGATCGCCACTATGCGGGACAGACCCAGGGGAGTCAGCACTAGGAGGACCATAGATGGTACCGGGTACCACTGAGAAGGTGAAGATCATCCAGGAGGAGATGAAGACTGCATAGAGTAGAAAGGAGTCATATTCTGACAAGAGGTCGAGGCCTCTAGAGTTCGAGGATTGTGACCATGTCATTCTACGTGTCTCACCTTGACGAGGTCTCCGGAGATTTAGCCGAGGAAGAAAGTTATCTCTGCGATTTATCGGACCTTTCTAAATACTCTGTAGATTATGCGAGGTGGAATACCTCTTGGCTCTTTCACCTCAGTTTCACTGGGTTCATAACATCTTTCACGTATCTCAGCTGAAGTGATACGTGCACGACCCTTCACACATCATCGACCATAGGGAGATGAACATCGATGACAGGGTGACTTTCACAGAGGTTACAGTGAAGATTGAGGATTGACAGGAGTGAGTCTTAGGTGGACGGTCGATACCTCTGGTGCGCGTTTTTTGGCAGCATGAGAACCTCTAGGAGAGAACATGGGAGCGGGAGGCTCAGATGTGTGCTCAGTACCCCCATTTGTTCCTTTAGTGTGAGTTATAGCTTACGGGGATGTAAGGCCCTGAGGTGGGGAGAATGTAAACACCCGAAATTTCTGTGGTAATTTTTTTCTTAAATGCATGGGAATTTTAGGAGTCTGAAAAAATTGACGGTGCTTGATTCCGAGTCCCAGTGTTCCAGGAATCAATTTCTGAATTTTTGTTCGGTTATGTTCAGTAAACGTACGAGCATGATTTTATAACTTTTGAACCGGTGCTCAGAATCCAATTCTGAGGGAACCGTTTAACTCGTTGAGTCGGTGATTGCTTAGTATGACTTTCACCACAGTTGCATTTTAACAAGAACTGATGATAGATTTCTGTGTTTTTTATTCATGTTGAATTAAAATAAAGTGCCAACATTATTTTATTTGTAGTGGTTAGAACCTCCATGTTGAGGTTAGTGGTGGGGGCCACCATAACATAACCTCCCATGAGAGGTTATAATGGTGGGTCCCGCCCACACATAACCTCCCTTGGGAGGATTATTAGGTGGGATCATACGAGTTCCCTAACTCCTCTAACCCCCTTACACCCCATGGAACTCCCAATTAATTGGGGAGCTTCCTCATCTTCCTTCCCTCATTAAAATGCCAACACCACATGACTTAATTGTTCATTAATTAATTATTTGAATTATTTTGAATTCATTCCAACAATAAAATAATAGGCTAATCTATTATTTTATTTTGTTGGAACATTCATCTGGTGGAGCCTTGGAGTGATTGAGTGAAATATCCACTCAACATAGAACGCGAAGAACACCTCTTCATCACCAACGAAGAATGACGAACACCCCTCTCGATCTTCGAATGATCCTAAGGAGAAGAAGATGACTGAGAAGAACACCAATGGCGCTTCATCCTCGGTCTCCTACCCCAGATGCTTCCCGATGTCAACGAAACGACGCAGCCTTTCCCGTGACTTTGACAACGAACAATCGTCAAGAAAGGTAGGGGGATTTGTGTTGGTTTAATTCTCGTTCACCAACCTTCTATTTATGGAGAATTTATGTCGTTTGTTATCAACATAACGTGGGGGGGAGGGGAGTTCAGACCCCACAAACATGGCTAACCCTTCCCCGTTTTGGTTCTCGTTTGATGATGAGGACATGGCAAAGATGTGACGATGACGAAGACGGAGAACGAAGGTCGTGCTACCCGCGACCTCCGCGAACCCCACCGTCGGCAAAGTGGATCTCTACCCGTGCCCCACGCGTTGCCCCATTACCCTGATGACGGCCCGCCGTGCCTCGTCGGCGCGTTGCCCAGCCTAGCCGTCAACATGCCCGCACACCGTGGCCCCCTGCCGTATTGCCCGGTGGCCTGCCCCTAACCTGTGGCGCCCCTGCCACACTGCCTGGCAGCTTGCACGAACACTGAGGCCCCTACCGCACTACCCGGAGATCACCGTTGCGCTGCCTGGCCCAGCCGGCAGCTTGCCCGCACCCCGCGGGCCCCCTACCGCGCTGCTGGGTCCCCCCACGCCTTGCATGGTGCACCCACGGCCTACCTGGTGTCCAGCAGGCCTGCATGCGTCCCGCGAGGCCTGCCCGCTGGCCTCCAGGCTACCGGCCACCGGAGCCAAAATGAGGCTTCCCACGCGGTGTTTCTGGCCAAACCAGTCCGGTGTCCCGGGCCGAGTCACCGATCCACCTACGTGGCGACTACCGTGTCGAACCGCCCTCGCAGTCCGTTGGGCCGGGCACATCAGACCGAATCAAAACATAGCTGGCTGACCCACCCAATGGGCTTAGTCAGACCTAGTGAGTTTGACCTGGTTGACCCAGACCGGGTCGGGGCAGACTAGGTTGGGCTGGGTCGGTCCGACCGGGTTGGACCGGACCCAGGCCCATTACTGTCCCATTACCTTCATGGGCCTTATCATTAGAACCAGACATTCGTTTGATGAACCGCCATTGGTGCCGGTAATCATGGAGCATACCCGTCCCTTTGAGTGTACCCCACGGGTGTTCTGGATACAGTTGAATCACTGTCATGTTTGTTCGTACACGAATCCAACTGGGCCCCTGAGACTAAAATGCTAATAACTCACAGACCGGGCTTCCGATTAACGCACCTTCTATTGCGTTGAGAACCCTATGATGTGGAGGTGCTTTGAGATAATTCCAATTGTGACTTCGTGACACTTGGAGTATCGATCAGTAGATCATGGAGATAATCCTCCTGGAGACGAGCATATAGAGTGCAGAGACCAAGTAGCTATAGACCTGACGACTGCTTGACCGATTCGACTAGAAATGATTCATCTAGCCCAGTGGATGTAGAATCCTGTATTGGGAGGAAGACCCATGGTGGTCGGAGTGCTTGGTAGTTGGCAGCAGACCCGCGGTACTCGACAGGAAGAGTACCTCTATAGGCTATTAGGGGGAGTGCTCGGTATTTGGCGGCAGACCCAATGCGGATGGAGTGCCCGGTATTTGGCATAAGACCTGTAGTACTCGACATGTGGAGTACCACAACTGCCTAAGGTTAGTGAGAAGTGCCTCGGTGTCGTGACAAAGAAACTATACTCGATAGAGTAGGAGTTCTCCAGAAGTTGTGGTATCGATAATACAAAATCATTGTTTGAGCTGAGTCAATGACCTTTGTGTTTTCCTCATGATTGAGATGGGTTACATGAGAACGTAGGTATATGTCTGGGGATATAACAAAGTAATGGTTATCCATTTAAATCATACTTTGTGGTTTATCATTTTTGGATTTGTGAGACCTTGAGGGTTTCAGGATCCCTAATGAGTATCGTTATACTCACCCCTGCACGGGCATTGCCCGCACCTGATTGTGTTGGATGCAGACGACGGACAACACTGATGGAGGCCGAGAGTGCTAGGACTGGACGGTACCCGGAGGAGGACATTACGACGTATCGGTACATGGTGGAGTCTGACAGACGTGGAGTGTGAAGGAAGAAATCTGTGCCTACCCTCCAGGTAGGTGCCCCGGAGTACGATCCATGAGCTGCTTTCACCTTTCAGCTGTTTGTTCCCTTTTTAGTTGTACTTGTTTTCAGTTGTATTTGTACTTTACAGTTGGTCTTTTATTCTGGCCCCCCCTATACTTTCTATAAACTTGTTATAGATATTTTACTTAGTGTTTTCTTCTTCATGTACTCTGGTTGTGTTTTTTTATAGTTATAAAGGAAATTCAATCCCAGTTTTAGGGATTTACGCCTTTGGTGCTAGTCGCCGGCCCCTGGCCTATAGATGGCGAGCTTGGGGTAGTTACGACATGGGCCCCGAGGGATGGGTCGTGACAATTTATATGGTCATGCTATCTAAATGGAATGTGTTTTTAGTTATTTACAAAGGTGCATAAATTATTACATATCTAACTATGATAGAAACATTAATGATTAAATGGAATGTGTGTTCAATTATTTTCTATGTCATATTGATTACTGTTTATTGATTCATGATATATTTCAATATACATAATTGTTAGTGACTATTTTAGTGTACCCATATTTTTTAATTTCTAGATGATTTTAGGATGAAGTATTTGAATGTGGTATCAATGTTGTAGTTCATTTACTATTACTATGTATTATGTTTTATTTTTTATTTTTCAATGTAAAATCGGTATCATGTATGTATCTAGTTCCCCCAATCTACTAAACTGATCTGTCATGTGTGATTGAACACCTTGTATGTATTCCAATATAAAAAATTAGGCACCAAATCTAGGTTATTGGAGATAGGATTGTTATAATTAATATTTTTATTTAAAAATGTTCTGTATTATAAATTTAATGGTTTGGAGGGTATAAATCTGAATAATCATTTTATGAAACATATGTATAAATCATCACCATAATAATATGAATAGGCAATCATTAGTTTATTTCAATTAGTTAGAGATGATGGATAAATATAAAAAATATAAAGGATAATTTTTTTACAACACTTTTTGATGTGAAATATAATTTTTTTATATAATAGATTAAATTATATAGTATTTATAACTGATTTTAGTTAAATTACTATAACATATAATCAATTAAATATATTAATATTCATTTAATTATAGTTTTTTGAAATGTAATATGAATAATAATTTTTTTCATCAATTCATTTTAATCAAAATAGTTTTTATTATTTTCGTGAAGGAATATAATACTTCTTTTTTAGGTTTGAGAAATAATATATTTCCAACATTAATATCTCTTTTTGAACAAAAATTTTCTATTAAGATTATGATCATTTTTTGATATTTTCTAAAAGGATTGTATTTGACATAGTATTTGAAAATATAAATTTATTTAAATATATATTTTATTTTCTTCATGTAAACTAATATTAATGTTTAGTTCTATTTTGGATATATTTAATGTAAAATAATACTATGAGATTA
Organism: Viscum album; assembly: GCA_963277665.1. Lineage (NCBI taxonomy): Eukaryota > Viridiplantae > Streptophyta > Magnoliopsida > Santalales > Viscaceae > Viscum > Viscum album. Next base: position 1,033,518,025 of record OY728121.1, on the reverse strand, counting down.
AAAAAATAAAATTAATTGCTTATTAATAAACATTATTTTTTGATAGATCCATTTTTAAAATAAATATGAAATTCTCTAAAAATTGTATTTCATTTCAACAATGGACATACAATGAAAGTAATTTCTTCCACTTCTAAAAAATAAATCTTGAAAAATGGATTTCCAATTTATTTTTAAGAGGAATCAATTTTTAAATAGTTTATTTTATTTTTTATTAATAATTAACTGTAATAATAGAAAAAGTTTACCAACATGGTAATAGGTAAAATTATTTAATTAATGTTAATATTATTGAATATAGTTTCAAAATAATCACAAAAAATGAATTTACGCCATTTTATGTTTTTAATAGAAAATTTCCATAATATATTCAAATATATCACATTTCTATGGAACATGTCGTTGATTGTAGAATTTTTATCATTGGATGTAAGGAATAATAGAAAAATATCACTTTCTCTCTTTTAATATCTCTAATATTTTTTTCTATTTATTATAATAATTTATTAATTATTCATATTGGAATATATTATATTTATGATAATAATTTATTTTGAATTTTTTTTAGATATTATTATTTCATTAAACACTTACGCAACTACAACACAGCGCTTGTGCAGGCAACAGAAAAATTAAAACTATAATTTTAAAAATATTTAACGTAAAATATTTTAAATGTATAAATGTTTCCAAATTTTATTTATAATTATAATTTATATGTTATATTGAATGTTTGTACATATGAATTATATTCTTATCTCGACGTTTTTAGTTCTATGAATTGTTAATACTCTAGAAAATGAAATTAAATGGTACTCAATAATTAAAAATTATTTTCAAATCATTACAAAATTATGAGAATTCAATAATTACACCATTGGAAGGGATAAAGTATATAATATAATTATATTTTCAATTAGGTTCCACTATAAAATTTTATAATTACTATCATGAGCATTAATGATTGAAAATATTGATAGACTTGTTATTTTTATACATGGTTAATAGAGGGTAATACTAAAATATCATCTTTATAATTGAATATAAGATATATTTTATTTATGATTCATTTGAAACACACAGTTTATAGATTAATATTTTTTTATTTTCATGTTATCTACCCACCTCACATATATAAGGGTTGCACCTAACCTCTATTACACACCCATATTGATTCATTTAGCTCATATAACCCTTCCCAAGTACATTCACAACCATCCTAACCATATCCTAGGGGATATTCTCCACCATTAAGTCCACCCTAAGATGTATTAATTTATATTTTATGGGAAGATTTCAATATATATATATATATATAATTCTTAAATGAGTTCTTATTTCTAATTTCTTATTTAACCTCCATAAAATATTACTTAACCATAATTAATTTATAACATAAGCATACTTAATATTCTAAAATAATATTATGATTACATTTAAAGCCTTTTTCATATAATTTTTCGTATGTTATCATATTATAATGTCACTGGTTCATATGTATAGAATACCACCACTACAAAGAGATGAGAATCATTATTACTTACCGTCTCACATGGTTGTTAACATGTTTGAAAATAATTATGGAATATGAAATGTATATTATTATTATGATTAGGTAAAATAAAAATATGTTACAAATTAGTTATTTTCCACCGATAAGAATAATGAAAATTTATTTTATGAATATTTTCATACTATTTCCTCTAAGAAATTATTTATTTACTTTTTAAGAGCAAATTACATAGATTAATATTAAAATTTATTTGATTGTGAAAAATAATAATTATATCATGTTTATTATAATTTTTAATAATGTACACTTTTTCATTTTTCATCATTCCAATGTTTTTTTGGGATTATTATCTAAATGTCCTCTAAAAACGGAAATTAATTAATAAATTTATTAACTATATATTATATGATAATAATTTAAATAAAAGTTTTTATGAAACAATATTAAATCTGATTATGTTTTATATTCATGTAAAAATTTAATTTTAGATTATTTGAAAGGATTTAATGAATTTATGGTGCGAATTAGAGGCATGGTAAGGGAATTCACAGCTATATTTACTATTTGGAGACTTATTTAATTTTCACAATGTTTTTTGTTATCTATATACTTCAATGTGAAAATAATTTATCTTTGATTTAATTTTATTTATGTGGTTAAAAGTAATTTTTAAATGTAATTATTCATTTTACATTAAATTCCAATTTTAATAAATTTGTATAAACTGTTCTTTAAATCATTGTTTTAGAATTCTATTATCAATACCTATCTCTTCAATTTAAATATTCCTTAAAAAATTTCAAGGATATTATTCAATGATTACAAAAAAATCATTGAATATATCCATGAATCTACAATATGGCTTTAAAATGTATCATTTAGATGTTTTCAAAAATAGTCATGTTTAAATATATTTTCCAAAGTGGAAAAGAATTATATTTGAAAAAGATTACATGAATGGATTTTCAGAATATCTTGTAATTTCATCATAACCATGATACCACTATAATATTACATGGTTTTCAAAGGAATACACATTTCATGTTATTTATTAGTAATTTTACTTTTTATATATTTCAAATGAAAAAAATATATTCTCATTTTTATGAGATAACTAAATTTTTTTTCTTATGTGATTAATATACAATTTTTTGGTTATATGGAAAAAATTGAATGTATGGAAACAATATTTTTCAATATTTGATGAATGGTTATTGTATTAGATTGTTTTATTTAATAATAGGTCAAAAATTTAATGTTTTCAAATTTTTTGATTTGAGATCTTTTCTCGTGGGAATTATTGTCAAAAGAAATAATGGGGTGTGAACACAAAAACATAGGGGAATTTTTCCATTTTCTAAAAAGTTGATCTTATAAAACACACTAATGATTTCCATAAAATGAATGAATTTACAAAGGTCGGTTATACCTAAAAGTATGTGTAAAAAATTATGTTCATATATGATGTGATGGATTAAATGGATATATCATACTCCTAAGATAATGTCGGAATAACCCTATTCCTGTATTCAAGTATTAATGACTGATTATTCGAGATTCTTATAGGTTTTCACAATAAATAAATTGGTTTCATGGAATAATTTTTATTTCAAAAATTAAAAATTGAGTCCATGATGTAAAGTAATTTATATAATCCTTTAAATCATAATGGGTTGTATTTATTGAAAATATATTATCATTAATGAATTTTTATACTATGCGTGTTTACAAAATTTTTAAGCAAGAAATGGCATTTTATGTTTATTTCATGAGTTACTAAATTATTATTTATATATTAAGATTTTATTTACTAAAAAAATATCCTTATATGTTTTGAGGATTTTAAAATTGTTGAACGAGTCTCCAATATATTTTATGTCCCTAACTGAGGTTTTTTTCATGTCGCATATTTTAAAATATTTTTTATAATTACAGTGGATTAGTCAGAACTATTTTTTAGTCTGAAACTAAATGAGTAAAATTATCCTTCAACAAAGAAATTTTTTCATGAGGAAATTATAATTTTATCATCCACATCCTGAAATTTTTTTCAAAAAAATTGTCATTTATTTCAATATTACACTTTATTATGTAATAGTTTTCCAAATTTTCTAAAACTATGTAAAAAATATCCTCAAAATTTATAATAGTGAAACCATTGTTATAAACCTTGAAATTATTATTTAATATGTTATTAGTTTTTAATATCCTGAAACTATCATACCTAAAAATTAATTATCAATAGATTAATATTCAATACATAACATAATGATCCACACTAGTCCTGAACAGTTGTAGTGTATTTGGATACCTTTATAAATAAACAACTAATCCATAAGAAATATACATTATCTCCCACTATGTTACTCTTAACTATAATCTTTTGAGACATATCATACATAATACCTGTCATTATAACCGGGGTAATGGGAAAAAAATGGGAAGATCATATTCTATGTAATGGAAAATAATGAAGATAATGACATATCGTGACCAAAATGGTATGAGAACATGAGAATAACTTTTTGAACCATTATTAATATATAATGGATCATAAAAATGAGTCATGGAATAAATTTTATTATTTAATTTGACATTAATAATAGTATAATCAATGAACATAAACTGTGAGAAGTTAACAAATTAATATGGAATAGATTTTTCTCAAACTTATAAGCCTATAAATAATTTCTTTATTAGTTAAATTCTTATTAAAAATACTATCATATTGAAGTTGGTTCAATATAAAAACCATTGTAGATATCAACGATCACACCCAAGACTCTCATAGTTGATATATCCCCTTATTTATTTGCATTCAATCTACATTCCAGACTTATTAATATCATGTGATATCATTCTTTACCCAATGCATTGAAGGGAGATATAGTCCCCATCCATAATATAAAAAAATCAAAAGTATGTCATACATAATATCTTAAAACATTTATGTTATTGAATCATGTTAATTTAAATGGGATTCATAAACAACTCATCATAAAATAACATAGGGAAAAGAAACAGGTATCATAATCATTTAATCATTTTAGGAAAGAAAACACCCTGTAAAATAAGAGTTTTTTATAATATTTTATCATGGTATAACCACTAGATGATAAATGAGATTGATAATAATCATTTCATAATTAAAATAAACCATTATTAGAAATAATTATAATGGAGTGAAAAGATAATATACATTGTAATGTATAATAATGTCAATGGATTTCATTTTATAGGGAAAATAAATTTTAACAAAAAAATAAAGAGATCATTTCTTGAGAAAAATGTCCTTTCTTTGATAATAAAAATTTAAGATTTCATAATAATAAAAACATTTCTAAATCATATTATTTTCAAATGAAATTTAAAATTTTTAAGGGAAGAATCATTGAAACTAATTTTCATGATTTTAGTAAATTCAATTTATGAGATAAAAGTTAATGAAATGACTCCTTTAACATTTTTGCTAAATTCCAAACATGCCTTATTTTAAAAATGACATGAATATTTCTATAAATTATTTTTAAATTTTTATAATGGGTAAAAATATCTTTAATATGTAATATTTTTAATGTTAAATATATTTTTAAATATATTTTTAGAAGATACCATTTTGGATGAAAATTATTTTTGACCGAAGAAATAAATAAAGTTGATATTTTCATAAAAAATAACTCTAAAATCATGAGTGTATAAGGAGTGGAAAATCATTGGATAAAATGCATTCTCAATATATAAATATTTATATATAATTCATGTGTTCTTATTGTGATATATTATAATATTTCAACATTGGAAACATAATCATGAACATTCTCAATAAATGGTTTATTTTTATCATAAATCAATTTCAATATTTATAACACTGAATTGTAATCCTGAATGAAAATTAAAAATTGAATAAAACATATAATATGATGAAAATATTTAAATTCATGATATTACATGTCAAATGATATTTATATACACATAAAAAATATTGGTGCATAACATAATATATGTCCCTATGATGAAAAATTGATAAAAATGCCTTTCCTTAATGTCAAAATTAAACACGTTCAAACCTCATGTATAAAAAAAATTTTATTATTAATATATATTTAATCAAAAAATATATATATCATACCATATATTATTTTCTAATGACCATTTTTTACCTTCTTACTGTCAATTCTATGTTAAATTAGTATTTTGGGAAATAAATGATCAATTTTTTGTGTATGGTTTTTTTTAATTTTACGTCCTCATAATTTGATAACTTTTCCATAATATACATAATATTAACGTGGATATTAAAATTTTATATAGTAATTTTATATGTTTTTATATTAATCTATAAATATTAGAGATATAAAATGAAATACACTATTGATGGTGACTGTTGGTTATACATATAAATGAATGTTTTTTCCATTTTGTTGATGGATTGAAAAAAATTTAGTTAAATAATATATTACCATTATAGAATAATTTTAATGTCAGATATATCACATTTTTTATTACATCCATCCTTATCACATTACATGTATTGTGTGATCGAATCACATTGCTTCGCAGGGCGGTTGTCTATAGTACACCCCAGGAAAATCATAATATTCCCAAAGAACAGAATGTAAGAAGGTATATGTGATATAACAAATCTAGAAGTATAATAATATCATCTATATAATGTTTAAAAATTAAATACATCAATGTATCTATATGTGATATTTGGTGAATGAAAACCAAAAACATTAGTTTACAAGGTGGTAGTTCACCCTGCACATGAATAATTATTTTGATTACAATTTCAGATGGATGTTAGATATTTAATTAACATAAGAATATATAATTATATGAGTGATATGTTTTTTATTATATCATCATAATTAAATTATTTTGATGCAAGACTATGATGAAATAAAACTAAAATGCATGTTTTAAAACGTACTTCTTCTTCATAGAGCCTCTTCAATTTTATTAATAAAGGATTATTATGAGGTCATCCTATTCATTATTATAACTATATGTTATAGGGATGTAATTAAGGATGTAATTTATATATGAATTTTCAGATAAAAAGGATTTTGGATGTATTAATAGATGATGATAATGGGTGGCCTTTTATAATTACTCAAGAGGAAAGAATTGTTGTTTTCGAAAAGAGTACAGCATGTTCACCTTTTTTACAAGGAAAAAAGTAACTAAAATGGGTAATTGTAAAAACCATTGAGGTTATAAGTTCTAAATAAATCTATAAAAAAAGTTTTGAAGTATTTTATAAGACATTTTACATCTTTTGGTTTTAGTTTTTTTCCCTTGGTAATCCCTCTTCCACAATAACCATGTTAATTAATTTTTAGTGATTTAATTATTCATATTAGTAAAAAAATTATGTTTATATTATAATAATATGTTTATTATTATTATTTTAAATTTTAAATTTTGTTTTTCTAGTTTCACTCACCTAAGTGGAATATTTTAATTTAAAATGAAACATATAGATGGGATGAGAAATTGGTTTTCCAAAATGGTTATTTCAGGAGAAATCGTTGACCAGATGGGAGGAATTTTTTCATAGAACATTATCAATATAATCCAAAATCTTCCCTAGCTATTCCTTATAAGAAATATCATTCTTTATTAGTATGACCTCTATTTTTATTACATTTCAATAATCTAGTATGTACATACTCCAACAAGATAAATGGAACACATCATGGTCTAGAGATAGGATTAGTGGATGTTCCAATTGATAAGATAAAATATAGATATGAAAAGTAATTTCAAAAGGTCTATAATACCTAGTTTGTATTTACCCTTTTTTCTCAGTTATCATCAACATCAACTTATATAAATGCTTCTCAAATCCTTTTCACTAAAATTAAATTCTATTAAATTGCATCAATTATATGCATCAACTTTAGTAAAATTATTTTAACTCATATGTGTTTTTTAATGTTCTAAAATTATATTCCATTTTATAAAATATTTCAGGTCACAATATCTATTATATGTACCTTTATTCCAGAAAAATGTAGCTATAATATTCTTTCTAAAAAGTGATTCAAATGGGTACATATGATTACATGAGTGAATGATATTATTGTAATAAAATTCAACTATGGATGATGTTGATATTAACCAACATTAAAATAAATTAAACATGTTCTTAAAATATATTATATGGTTTGAAATATTCTCATGGAATTATCATTTTTTATAGGATGATATGTAGTTCTGGAACGCATCATTGTATCAAGAGCCTAGTGAAGTATTCATTTGATCATTGAAGTAATCCTTGGATCCCGATCATTTAATATTGAATAAGTTAATCCATTAAACATTCTATAATGTTTAATTTAAATATATGGAACATGTTCCAAAGAAAAATATTCAATGATGGAGATGAATTACGCTGACTCTGTTAGGAGGCTGACTACATCCAAATAGAATTATTCCCTTTAGATGATTTAGGGAATCTGTGGAATAAATCCTAGGTTATTGTTTTCCATTTTAATTCTATAAGATATTGGATATAACATCCCCTCATACTTTTGTATCCATTTCATAACATTATAACATAAAAATATATAATATATAAACTATACAATATTTGTATTTAAAAAATCCCCTCAAAAATTTCCATACTAATCTCTGTAAATCTTCATACATCCATGCTGAATAGAGAATAATGAACTATGAACTTTCTATACCAACTCCATAAAAAAATATAATATCTATGAAACAAATACATAGTTATTGAACATTATGGTTCCCTCATGATAATGTATATAACTAGTAATAATTATATCCTTCCTTTGAATATCTACACCTTCCATATGAAGCTATGTAGTCGTCAAATGGATTGATAGATGGACATTCATACAAACATGATATGATTTATAACTTTAATACATTATTTAGTGACCCAAAGTTTTAAAATCCATATATATTGGATATTTTTTTATCCTCATCCTAGATAATATGTCATGACCCATTCCACACCAAGAATCATCCATGTTTTTCTCATTACAAAGGTGGTAATTTTTTTGAAAATTCATAATCGTTATTTAGATGTAACCATCTTCCTTCAATCATATTAAACACATTCTATGTGAGTATATAATTTAATCATTTCTAATATATATATATATATATCACAATTATCTATAAAAATATATTTCATCCCTATCAATGATAATAAAAATATTACTGTTAACTCGTCATAATGAGTTGGTCTATTTTTATCATGAACCATTAGTTTTCATGGGGAATAAGATATAACCATGAAATTCATCATAATAATGAATCACAATGAATTCTTTTGTGCGTAATTATAGACTACAAACAATTATCCATTATTAAGAAATATAATAATATGAGTTAATACTAATATACACTTAGGTTCCCTGAAATACTCCACATGATGATCTATCTAATAGAACAAGGTTCCCCTCCTGGTTGTCTTAGTGAGTGTATTATATATCCACGATAAATTCTGTAACACCCGAGACTTTTATTTTATATAAATCATCAAAGGAATCTTTTTCTACACAACACTTGCTTGGCTTTCTTTACACGCAATCGCGACCTTCCTCGATAGCTTGCGTCGTACGCAATACCGAGTTTCACTAAACAACAATATGCTATTAAAACTAGCCGTTATGAATAGTAATAACCACTTTTTGAAATTTTATAAATTTTATTTTTCAAAATGGACTTCATTTTTGGACTCAGAATATCGAAATTAGCCTAGGGTGAAATTTTGGTATTTTTCTGAAAACTTTCAATTTTTGATGAATAGTGAAACCACTATGTGGTAGGTTAAAAACTGAATTTTGCATAAAACATAATTTTACCGCTTCTGTGAATGGAATTTCAAAAATCCGACAGACAAGGTTGATATTAGTAAGTAAAATGTGGTTCAATGAGATAAAAATAATTTTTTGGTGAATAGTAACTTTTTACTATTTTTACCGCGGTTAATAGTAAATTGGGTAACTAAGGGTAAATATGATATTAATATTACCCTAACACATGTCCGAATTCTATTGGACAAATGTAATTCGACCAAAAACAAAATTAGGAATAAAATATGACCATTTAGGCCCACTTGGATTAGATTAGGACATTTATTATTAATTTATTTAAAGAAGGGTTAAAATAGTTAAAATCAAAGTTTAATAAGTAAATCATTTTTAATATGGGGTTATACATACGATAAATTCGACTATAAATATTCATTAGAAATCTAAAAAGATTTCCTACATAATGGTATTTTATTTGTAATTTTTAGACATTAAATAATATAATTTATTTATGACACAATGATGATGCAGTAATTATCTTATTAATGAAATATTGACATAATTGATGTTATAAACACCAAAATAAATGTAATTTGAGACTTTTTATGAATTCCACTAATTTTCTAGGTTACTATGATATATTAATGTTGATTTAATCAACTTGTATCGAACATATAATTCTGTTATGACTTTCACAAAAATCATATATCAAATAGTGTCAAAATTGACACAAAATAGTTTTTAAATCAAATATTATATTATTAATTGTTATTGTATTCCTAAAAATCTAAGGTTCGGCCAAATGACTTAGATAAGGATATATATATTAATAATAAACAATTTGGGGTTCGTTTGGCATGTTATAGTAAGTGTATTAACCATATAGTGAAAGAAAACAAAAAGACATGGTAAAAGATAAGTTATTTAACTTAGAGTTAAATCTAATTGATAAGGTTAAAATAATACCCTACACATGTTTAAATCATATTGTTTGATAGGATTTCGACCCATACCCACCTTAGCTTCGAAATAAGACCCTTTGGAGCCATTATAAACCGATTTTGACTTTAATATAAAATAATATTTTGAAATATTCCTAAGGTGCCCCTCTCCTCCCTTATAAAAGGGCACCTCCTCCCCCTCCTCCTCACACCAATTTGAGCACTCAAGCTCGGCCAACCCCTGCCATTTTCTCCTCTCCACTTCCCTAGAATAATCCTAGAGGTACTGGTCTTCTCCAAAGACCAATCTTAGTTCCTTAAGTGGAGGATTCAAAGAGGCGTTCCAAAGAAGAGGTAATATCCATTACCGATCTTTTCAATTTATTTCTTCTTCAACATCTTCTTCTTTAGTTGTTTCATGATAAAGTAATAACATCAGTATTACTTACATACTGATATGTTATTATAAATATGAAACAACCCTAATTCACCTTCTATCCATCCTACGGAAAAATGAAATCACCGCGCGTGCGTACGTACGGAATACCGTCTCCACTCCGTGGTGTAATCTATTTTCCACCACCACCTTACAAGGATGGGTATAATGGTGTAATGAGTAACTATTTATGATTATTATAAAGTAATATTGATACTGAAATAATATACATATACTCCAATAAAATTCCACGATCATAGGAATGATATCATCACTCGTGCGTACGTACGGAATACCGTCTCCACAATGTGATGCGACTCGTTCTACATGATCATCATTACATAGTAATTATATAAATGAATTGAATGAATAAATATGATATATGTTACACTAATACCATTCTGGATATAAGGTATCTATAACCTTAAAAGAAGAATAAGAATTTATTCGACAAAACACACATAAGAACAAAAGGCAATAAAGACCCGAGTAACAAGTAACAAGAAATATTACTAATAAGAAGCTAAGAATATGACCATATATGATATCATATCAATATGTATGATTCTGTAATAAGTCAATAACATTATTTAAACCATTATACAGGAGCTTCGGACACATACAAAGAAAATCGGACCTAAGGTAAGGGAAATATCACAATCTCATTTTCATCCGAGATTGTTTATTCGTAAGTATTTACTGGGGTGTATTTTATCATCCACATCCATGTTTACTCAATATGTAATATTATTTCCATCCACCTAAATTTTTTTAAATCCATTTTTACCCTTCGGTGAGTTTTTAGTAATACGCATGAAAGGAATCTTTTGTCGTTTTTCGTACGAGGTACTTTTTGACTTTTCCGACAAAAGTACGAAGAATGTTTTTTTTAACTTATACGGCACGAACGGATTTCTACTGTTTTATAAAGCCTTATTTTCATGAAGCTTCCTCTAAAAGATTTCATGACTATTTTCAATAAAATCTCTTTCTTTTAAAATTGCATGATGTTTTGTGAAAAGAAATTGATTTTGAAGAAGAAAGGATATTTTCCTCAAGAATTCAATTCAAGTGTTTTATCAAAATTATTTTCCATCTAAGATAATAAAGGGTTCTGTTTCTATCCATATGTTTACATTAATTTGACTATGTTGTGATGGAATTATGTTTATGAATTCCTTTATCTTATATGAATTGATTTATGATGTCATGATACATGTGTTATGCGATGATGTATGTTTTATGATTATGTGGCACACATAAGAAAGGATTCATTATAATATGGGTGGGACCTATATCTCCCTCCAATGAATTGGGTAATGATTTTATATCTCATGAGATAGACATGGCTGGAACGAAAGGTTATTTCGGTTCAGTGATACAGGACTGAAACGAGGAGTGAACTCGGTTCAGAAAGGGACTTTGTCCACTAAGATAGTCTTGGCAATGAGTCATGACTAACAAGAAATGATTTTCCATGATTATGTGTGCATGCCACAAAGTTTCAAGTTTTATGTTATGATTATGGGGATCTCATTTTCACTTCTATGATTTATTCCATGTTAAGATATTATGATCTCTTTTACAGGTTTTTATTTTCATAAAGATATGATATGATTTTTATTTCCTTTATTTTCCCTTGCTGATCATTTGAGCTCACCCTTTTATGTTTTCTTTTCCCCAGGTCAGGAAGATGGATATTAAGTAGAATATGCTAAAAGGGACCCTAGATATGATGAAATAAATGGGAGACACTGTAGAAGATTTATGAACCAGTTGTTTATGTTTCCCAGTTTCTAAAGACACTATACCTATACGGTCCTTTGTGGTTTTGTCATATGTTGTAATAAGTGTGCTTCAATTTTGAAGTATTAATAATGTATGTAAAGTGTGGGTCGTTATAGTTGGTATCAGAGGAAAGGTATAGTCAACCTTTGGAAACTAGGATGTGAAAGCCTTAGTAAGAACCCTAAGGATAAGTCTAAGCTTAGTGTTTTAGAAATGGCCTTGGATAACGTAGGACAAGACCTTAAGCATGAAAATTTTATTCTTGAATTATGTGGTTTCCTATTATAATTAGTGTTGCTCACACTATTCTTCTTGGTTTTAGTCAATGGCTGGAACCCAAAGGAACCGTGTTAATGCGGAATGCGATGAGAAATGCAATGATTGTCCCCCTGAGCAAACAAACGATATGGGAGCTGGAATACAAAATCTTGTAGCCATGCTCACACAACTTTCTCAAGCTATGAATCATGCAGGATTTCCAAACGAACAAAGGAGGGAGCAACATTCTGTTGAATCCTTCATGAGGCAGCGTCCACCTTCTTTCAGCGGGTCTACTGATCCATTAGTTGCTGAACAATGGATTAGTACTACTAAAAAATATTTTCAGTTCTTCAATGTTCTGAGCATGATAAAGTCATCCTAGCAGGGTATCGTTTGGAAGGAGATGCGGATCAATGGTGGAATCTTGTTAAGAATATGAGGCAAAGGGATGAAATTGAGTCTATGGAATGGGAAGAGTTCAAGAACTTATTTTTCAATAAGTACTTCCCTCGTATTCTCCGAACAAAGATGGAGAAAGAGTTCCTTGAACTGAAGCAAAGGGATGATGAATCTGTTGGTACCTATGAAGCAAATTTTACCATACTTGCAAGGTTCGCTTCTGGTATTATTATCCAACCTGAGAGTAAGATCGATCGATTCTTTAGTGGCTTAAAACCAAGTCTTCGAAGGGCGTTAGCCATAAGGGACTTCAATAGCTACGAGGAAATCGTTCGATGTGCTCTCAAAGTCGAGATGGAGATTGGAGTAACCCATCAGTCACATGGGTTTGATAAGAAGAGGAAGATGGAATTCAAAGAAAAATCTAAAGAGCGCACGGAAAAGAAGATGAGCTTTTCCTTATGCTCAAAGTGTGGAAAGAAACATGGAGGGAGTTGTCTTAAAGGGACAAGTAAATGTTTTAAATGTGGAAAAGAAGGTCATCGGGCATTTGAATGTCGTGATAATAGGAAGAAGATGTCTAATGACGCAAACAAAGGAAGGGATACACAGAATGAACCTACTACACTTCAATGTTTCAAGTGCAAGGAGATGGGGCATTATGCCAATCAATGCCCAAGTCCAAGGGTTGATGATGATGGTCGACGTCAACAAACTCTTAAGGCTAAAGACAAAGGAAAGTCACATGCAATTTCTATCAGCGATGTGGAGTACGATAACGATGTGGTGAAAGGTACACTTACCATCCACTCTAAAGTAGCAAGTGTTTTATTTGATTCTGGATCCACCCACTCTTTTATTTCTGAGAAATTTTCTAAGGGTATCACCGTATTACCTCAACAATTAGATGTTGAGTTAGCTGTGACAACACCTAATGGCACATCAATCGCATCAAAAGTTTATAATTCTTCTCCGATCGAAGTTTGTGGGAAAGTGCTTCCTGTGAATCATGTGATCCTTCCTTTAGTGGAATTTGATGTGATTCTTGGCATGGATTGGCTTTCTCTACATGGAGCTCATATCAATTGCCAAAGAAGGGAAGTCACATTACATATTCCAGATCAATCTACGATCGTATACCAATGCAAGGATGAACATAACCTTCCAGTGGAAATTTCTTCCATCTTATGGGTATTGATTCCACTAAATGAAGGTTATTTATCTCAAATGGTTGGTGAGAAACTCACGATTAAGAATATGCCCATTGTACGGGAGTTTGCTGATGTCTTTCCGGAGGAATTGCCAGGTCTTCCACCAAATCGTGAAGTTGAGTTTTCAATAGAACTCGTACCGGGTGCTTTGCCTATTTCAAAGACACCTTATAGAATGGCCCCAATTGAGTTGCAGGAATTGAAGAAGCAACTCCAAGAGAATCTTGATAAGGGATTCATACGCCCTAGTGCGTCACCTTGGGGAGCACCTGTTCTATTTGTTAAGAAGAAAGATGGATCAATGAGACTTTGCATTGATTATAGAGAACTTAACAAGATCACTATCAAGAACAAATATCCTCTCCCACGCATTGATGACTTATTTGACCAACTACGCGGAGCTCAATACTTTTCCAAGATTGATCTTCGTTCTGGGTATCATCAATTAAGGGTCAAAAGGGAGGATATACCAAAGACGGCTTTCCGTACAAGGTATGGACACTATGAATTTATAGTGATGCCATTTGGTCTTACTAATGCCCCTGCTATCTTCATGGATCTAATGAATAGAGTCTTTAGAGACTATCTTGATCAATTTGTGTTAGTCTTTATAGACGATATTCTTGTCTATTCAAAGAGCAAGGAAGAGCATGAAGATCACTTGAGAATTATATTGAAGACCCTGAGAAAGGAGAAGCTTTATGCCAAATTTACCAGGTGTGAATTTTGGCTTCAAAAAGTTGCATTTTTGGGTCACATAATCTCAAAAGAGGGGATATCTGTGGATCCAAAAAAAACAGAGGTTATCGAAAGATGGTTGAGACCAACAACAGTAACTGAGATTCGAAGTTTTCTTGGTTTGGCTGGATATTATCGACATTTTGTAAAAGATTTTTCACGATTATCTAATCCACTCACCAAGTTGACTCGGAAAGAAGTTAAGTTTGTCTGGATAGAGGAATGTGAAGAGAATTTCAAGGAGCTGAAAAGAAGGTTATCCAGTGCACCTGTGCTCACACTGCCTTGTAGTGGAGAAAGGTTTGTGATCTACAGTGATGCATCCAAGAAGGGATTGGGGTGTGTTATTATGCAAAATGATATGGTGATAGCTTATGCCTCACGACAGTTGAAAATCCATGAGCAAAATTACCCAACACATGATTTGGAGTTGGCTGCGGTAATCTTTGCATTAAAGATTTGGAGGCATTACCTTTATGGTGAAAGGTGTGATATTTATACTGATCATAAAAGTTTAAAGTATATTTTCACACAAAAGGAGCTGAATATGCGCCAAAGAAGATGGTTGGAGCTGATTAAGGATTATGACTGCTCAATCCATTACCACCCTGGGAAAGCAAACAAGGTGGCAGATGCATTAAGTCGACAAGACCATGCTAGTTTATCCATGATGAGGATCACAAAAGATCCAATATTTATGGATTTACAAAGGATGGATCTTGGAATTATAATGGAAGGGGAAAAATCTTATCTTTCTCAAATGAATGTTCAACCATCTATACATGTGAATATTAAAGAGGCACAGAAAGAAGATGTCGAGTTACAAAAGAAGGTGAGAAATGTTCCTGAATTCAACCTTGATTGTGATGGGATAATAAAGTTCAGGAATCGGGTTTGCGTTCCTCCCATCCCCGAATTAAAGAATGAGCTGCTGGATGAGGCTCATAGTTCTTCATTCTCTATTCATCCTGGAAGCACGAAGATGTATAGGGACCTGAAAGAGTACTTCTGGTGGGATGGCATGAAAAGAGATGTTGCTGAATATGTCTCTCGATGCTTGGTTTGTCAACAAGTTAAAGCTGAGAGACAAAAGTCTAAGGGCATGTTACAACCATTACCCATACCCGAATGGAAAATGGGAAAACATCACTATGGACTTTGTCACAGGACTTCCTAAAACATCCAAAGGCAATAATTCTATCTGGGTCATAGTTGATCGTCTTACAAAGTCTGCACACTTCATTCCTATTAGAGAGGATTTCTCTCTAGATCAGCTTGCCAGGATATATGTAAAGGAAGTGGTAAGATTTCATGGAGTACCACTTTATATTATATCTGATCGGGATCCGAGATTTACCTCGAAGTTCTGGCGAAGTCTTCAGCATACTCTGGATACAGAGTTGAGTTTCAGGACTGCTTATCATCCCCAGACAGACGGTCAGTCTGAGAGAACAATTCAAACCCTAGAAGATATGTTGAGAGCTTGCTCTATGGATTTAAAAAGAGGTTGGGATCAACACCTACCTTTGGTGGAATTTTCTTATAATAATAGCTTTCACTCCAGTATTCATATGGCTCCTTATGAAGCTCTCTATGGAAAGAAATGCAGGACTCCAACTTGCTGGGATGAAGTTGGGGAAAGAAAGCTATTAGGACCTGATCTCGTTGATGAAATGGCAGAAAAGGTTAGATCTATTCAACAACACATAAGAGCAGCTCAGAGTCGACAGAAAAGTTATGCCAACAACCGAAGAAAAGACCTAGAGTTTGAAGTGGGTGATAAACTGTTTTTACGAATATCTCCCTGGAAGAGGGTTATGAGATTTGGAAAGAAGGGGAAGTTGAGCCCTAGATATATCGGTCCTTTCGAAATACTGTATCGTGTTGGGAAGGTAGCTTACCGATTGGTGCTTCCACCGAATCTCTCTCAAGTTCACGATGTGTTCCACGTATCTCTCCTGAGAAAGTACATACCAGATCCTTCACATGTACTCAGCTCAGAAGTTGTACCGCTGGAGCATGATCTTTCTTATGAAGAACAGCCGATAGAGATTCTGGATCGTAGCGAAAAAGTCCTACGAAACAAGACCACTCGCTTGGTGAAAGTTTTATGGAGGAACCACCAACTTGAAGAAGCTACATGGGAGCTTGAGGATATGATGGGGGAGAAGTATCCTCATCTGTTTGTTACAAAGTGACGAATTTCGAGGGCGAAATTCTTTTAAGGGGGGTAGAATGTAACACCCGAGACTTTTATTTTATATAAATCATCAAAGGAATCTTTTTCTACACAACACTTGCTTGGCCTGCTTTACACGCAATCGCGACCTTCCTCGATAGCTTGCGTCGTACGCAATACCGAGTTTCACTAAACAACAATATGCTATTAAAACTAGCCGTTATGAATAGTAATAACCACTTTTTGAAATTTTATAAATTTTATTTTTCAAAATGGACTTCATTTTTGGACTCAGAATATCGAAATTAGCCTAGGGTGAAATTTTGGTATTTTTCTGCAAACTTTCAATTTTTGATGAATAGTGAAACCACTAAGTGGTAGGTTAAAAACTGAATTTTGCATAAAAATTAATTTTACCGCTTCTGTGAATGGAATTTCAAAAATCCGACAGACACGGTTGATATCAGTAAGTAAAATGTGGTTCAATGAGATAAAAATAATTTTTTGGTGAATAGTAACTTTTTACTATTTTTACCGCGGTTAATAGTAAATTGGGTAACTAAGGGTAAATATGATATTAATATTACCCTAACACATGTCCTAATTATATTGGACAAGTGTAATTCGACCAAAAACAAACTTAGGAATAAAATATGACCATTTAGGCCCACTTGGATTAGATTAGGACATTTATTATTAATTTATTTAAAGAAGGGTTAAAATAGTTAAAATCAAAGTATAATAAGTAAATCATTTTTAATATGGGGTTATACATAAGATAAATTCGACTATAAATATTCATTAGAAGGCTAAAAAGATTTCCTACATAATGGTATTTTATTTTAAATTTTTAGACATTAAATAATTTAATTTATTTATGACACAATGATGATGCAGTAATTATCTTATTAATGAAATATTGACATAATTGATGTTATAAACACCAAAATAAATGTAATTTGAGACTTTTTATTAATTCCACTAATTTTATAGGTTACTATGATATATTAATGTTGATTTAATAAACTTTTATCGAACATATAATTCTGTTATGACTTTCACAAAAATCATATATCAAATAGTGTCAAAATTGACACAAAATAGATTTTAAATCAAATATTATATTATTAATTGTTATTGTATTCCTAAAAATCTAAGGTTCGGCCAAATGACTTAGATAAGGATATATATATTAATAATAAACAATTTGGGGCTCGTTTGGCATGTTATAGTAAGTGTATTAACCATATAGTGAAAGAAAACAAAAAGACATGGTAAAAGTTAAATTATTTAACTTAGAGTTAAATGTAATTGATAAGGTTAAAATAATACCCTAAACCTGTCTAAATCTTATTGGTTGATAGGATTTGGACCCATCCCCACCTTATCTTCGAAATAAGACCCTTTGGAGCCATTATAAACCGATTTTGACTTTAATATAAAATAATATTTTGAGATATTCCTAAGGTGCCCCTCTCCTCCCTTATAAAAGGGCACCTCCTCCCCCTCCTCCTCACACCAATTTGAGCACTCAAGCTCGGCCAACCCCTGCCATTTTCTCCTCTCAACTTCCCTAGAATAATCCTAGAGGTCCTGGTCTTCTCCAAAGACCAATCTTAGTTCCTTAAGTGGAGGATTCAAATAGGCGTTCCAAAGAAGAGGTAATATCCATTACCGATCTTTTCAATTTCTTTCTTCTTCAACTTCTTCTTTTTTAGTTGTTTCATGATAAAGTAATAACATCAGTATTACTTACATACTGATATGTTATTATAAATATGAAACAACCCTAATTCACCTTCTATCCATCCTTCGGAAAAATGAAATCACCGCGCGTGCGTACGTACGGAATACCGTCTCCACGCCGTGGTGTAATCTATTTTCCACCACCACCTTACAAGGATGGGTATAATGGTGTAATGAGTAACTATTTATGATTATTATAAAGTAATATTGATACTGAAATAATATACATATACTCCAATACAATTCCATGATCATAGGAATGATATCATCACTCGTGCGTACGTACGGAATACCGTCTCCACAATGTGATGCGACTCGTTCTACATGATCATCATTACATAGTAATTATATAAATGAATTGAATGAATAAATATGATATATGATACACTAATACCATACTGGATATAAGGTATCTATAACCTTAAAAGAAGAATAAGAATTTATTCGTCAAAACACACATAAGAACAAAAGGCAATAAAGACCCGAGTAACAAGTAACAATGAAATATTACTAATAAAGAAGCTAATAATATGACCATATATGATATCATATCAATATGTATGATTCTGGAATAAGTCAATAACATTATTTAAACCATTATACAGGAGCTTCGGACACATACAAAGCAAATCGGACCTAAGGTAAGGGAAATATCACAATCTCATTTTTATCCGAGATTTTTTATTCGTAAGTATTTACTGGGGTGTATTTTATCATCCACATCCATGTTTACTCAATATGTAATATTATTTCCATCCACCTAAAATTGTTTAAATCCATTTTTACCCTTCGGTGAGTTTTTAGTAATACGTATGAAAGGAATATTTTGTCGTTTTTCGTACGAGGTACTTTTTTGACTTTTCCGACAAAAGTACGAAGAATGTTTTTTTAATTTATATGGCACGAACGGATTTCTACTGTTTTATAAAGCCTTATTTTCATGAAGCTTCCTCTAAAAGATTTCATGACTATTTTCAATAAAATCTCTTTCTTTTAAAATTGCATGATGTTTTGTGAAAAGAAATTGATTTTGAAGAAGAAAGGATATTTTCCTCAAGAATTCAATTCAAGTGTTTTATCAAAATTATTTTCCATCTAAGATAATAAAGGGTTCTGTTTCTATCCATTTTTTTAAATTGATTTGACTATGTTGTGATGGAATTATGTTTATGAATTACTTTATCTTATATGAATTGATTTATGATGTCATGATACATGTGTTATGCGATGATGTATGTTTTATTATTATGTGGCACACATAAGAAAGGATTCATTATAAGATGGGTGGGACCTATATCTCCCTCCAATGCATTGGGTAATGATTTTATATCTCATGAGATAGACATGGCTGGAACGGAAGGTTATTTCGGTTCAGTGATACAGGACTGAAACGAGGAGTGAACTCGGTTCAGAAAGGGACTTTGTCCACTAAGATAGTCTTGGCAATGAGTCATGACTAACAAGAAATGATTTTCCATGATTATGTGTGCATTCCACAAAGTTTCAAGTTTTATGTTATGATTATGGGGATCTCATTTTCACTTCTATGATTTATTCCATGTTAAGATATTATGATCTCTTTTGCAGGTTTTGATTTTCATAAAGATATGATATGATTTTTATTTCCTTTATTTGCCCTTGCTGAGTATTTGAGCTCACCCTTTTATGTTTTCTTTTCCCCAGGTCAGGAAGATGGATATTAAGTAGAATATGCTAAAAGGGACCCTAGATATGATGAAATAAATGGGAGACACTGTAGAAGATTTATGAACCAGTTGTTTATGTTTCCCAGTTTCTAAAGACACTATGCCTATACGGTCCGTTGTGGTTTTGTCATATGTTGTAATAAGTGTGCTTCAATTTTGAAGTATTAACAATGTATGTAAAGTGTGGGTCGTTATAAATTCTCTATAATCAATAGATAATATCGATAAAAAATATAATTATATGTTTCTCCACAACTATTATTTTTAGGCCAAGATTCATTAAACTTATTCCTAGATGGGTCTACCTATATGTCATAACTTCAAATTTTATTCAAAAAAATGTAACATTATTAACTGAAAAATTTAACCATTGTAAATTTTTCATATAGATTCTCCTTCAAAAGGGTCCTTACAAAAATACTCAACTTATATTCGTGTTCTTCCATACACATTGAATCGATAAGAATATCATGTGTAAAAACTAACCAAACATGTCAAGATACTCCCTAAATACTAAATTCATTGTATTCATGATGATATCATGGGAGTTAGTAAAAATTAATTCCATCACTATATATTTAAAGTTTTAATTACATATATGCAATGTTTTATTGGTTATATACACCTACATAACCCTTAATTTATGATATTAGGAATCATTTTTTCTAAGGTAAGAGTTTTATTATCTATACATTTGATCAAATATAATACAATTATGATTTATAGGATAAATGTTATTCATAATAATATTTTTCCGATTTGAATAACTTACACAATGTATCATTTATCAATCATTAAGTTTATTAATAAGAATGGTTCACTTCAAGGTGACAAAAATGGATTAATGAATCCATAGTAAATGTTCTCTTGGAGTAACTTATTCATCTCATGAAACTCAATCAAGGAAATTATATTGGGTGCCTTTGAAATTGGTAAGGATCTAGTTATTACTCCCATTGAATTATCAACATCATTTTTTGGTGGAGGGATGAGAAAATATTCTATGAATATATCATTAAAATGACATATAATAGGTTCATAATTTAGGATTAGTTTTATTATATGATTTTATGTTAAACACCCCTCGTGAATTGGAATCAAAACACACATAATGGATTTTATTTCAATTGAATGTTCATATTTATCATCTCACTAATATATTATCTTTTTTTGTAAGAAATAACAAACATTAAATCCATTCCATGAAAATTAATATCAGTATTATTAAATAAAATAAAATCTATTTATATGAGATCATCAAATAAAAATTGAGGATGAATGATTGGATTTTATGTAATAACACTCCCAAAAAATTAACTAGGAAAGAATCATATACATTATATTCAATGATTATACAATTAGGGTTTTCAACTACTAATATAATATTTAATTTTTTGCATGGAATATGGAAATCGTTATAAAATTATTCAAAAATTAATGAATCCGAAGATCTAGAGTCAAATAATACATTTATAATTATACAGTTGACTATATGTGTACCATTTAGAGCACCATTAGGACACTAGTCATTATAAATAGTTATCACATGATATTTTACTTTGTCTCAATACTAAAGTTGTTATAGATGTCGATTGTCACTCTTAAACTAAAAATTTCGAAACTAGTTAGAATATTCCCAATAATTTGTGAATTTGAAACATTGGAGCATCGGAGGTGCATTCTCTAGATCTTTTTCCCTTTTTTCATCATTATCTAACTTCTTCCCATCACATCAGCACTCAATTTATGTGTGAAAATTTCCTCCACACTTATAAATTTTACTAGTACCATTAAGAAAATTTCATGTATGTTTCCATCCACACATCAATCATCGTTTAAGGCTCATCATCTCATGTCAATTATTTTTAGAGTTTCTTTTGAACCACATATTCAATTTCTTGCCAAAAAAAGAGAATTATGGGTATATAGGGTCCACATTACAACCTTGAGAGAACATTGAATGGGTTATTCATAGCTACTAAAGCCCCATATGGATAATACCATTTTATGAATTGTTTTTAATCCACTAATGCACCGGTAAATATTAAATTTATGGTTGATAATATTTCCATATACATAGTTGACACATCTTAAAAAATTCTCATTGATACCAAATGATTCACCATCATTCTCCACTAGTTCAAATATTCCCATATTCATTTTTGTATAAATAATATGGTGAAATAAATTATTTTAAAATGTGATCATAAACCTATCCCACTCCATGGATCCAATTTCATCATTTTCCCTTGTATTATTGATGAGATTCGACCATTATTGAACTTCACCTTCCATAATGAAAGATAGAAAGAATGAATTTTCATTTTCTAAACACTCTTGAATGTAATATTACTTTTTAGTTCTAAAAATACATTACACAAAAATTGTGAATCATGGATACCACTTATATAAGAGGGATTTTCCTTCTTTAAGGACTCAATGGAATGTTTTTCCCACCTTTTGTAATTTTTAAGTCAAGTATAAATCATGGATTGATATTTTTTAGAACAACAATTATATATTTCATTCTATCCTCCATTTAATTCAATTACACTAGTGAAAATTCAAATCATTTTTTGTCTCAATAATTTTTAAAATGGTTGCCTCAACATCATTCAATTTACTAAAAAAACTTATTAGTTCCAAAATACTAATAAAATTGGGGGTCTAAAAATCATAAAAAATTACTTATTGGATATTTAAATCATGAAAAATAATTTTTAATCTATGAAACCTTATTTAAAACCTAGTTTATTAATAGTAATCATCTATTCAAATTAATAAATATGGTTTTTAAATATTTTATTAGTATCCAATGAAAATACATTGGGAGTATCCAACTAGGTGTGAATTAAGGCCCATTTTTTGTGTAGTATGTGGCAATTGAGTTCATTCCAAGGAAAAAAATTTAGAGTTATTAACCATTGGTACAATAATGCTATAGATATATCCACTTTTTGTATATAGATAGTGATATAATTTCATGTAAAAAAATCACTCAATACTTCTCCAAAATTCGGGAAAATTATCGTACATATTGACCCTTCCTTAGACTTATTCTCGGACATGTCTCTTGGGATCTCAATAATGTTTTCTAATTATAGATTCTAAAGGATCACTACTACTTAATCAGATAAAAAATATAAATAAAAATTCATCTAATATATTAAATATTACATCTTAAATTATGAATATTCAATATATAACATAACAATTCGTTCCATAACTATACATGTATAATGTATCTATAAATAATGGACACATTAACAATTGGTCCATAAGTGAGCTACATCATATACAACTATGATCCTTAGATCTAAAAACCTTTATTGATGTACCATGAACAATCCATTTATTCAATATGTGTGGAAAATTATAATAAATTTAGAACTTATATTACTACTACGATTAAACATGGGTTATTGAAATATTTCGTGTGCGTAAGGATTTGAGAATATGATAATAACATTTGAAAACTATAGCTTGTAAATAATAGATCATAAGCTCGAGTCATGGAACAAATCATTAAATTTCATAATACATGAATCATTTTGGATTCAATGAACTTAGATTAAGATAATGTCACACTGTTATAAGGAATATATTTTTGGAATACACGTAAGACCGGAAAATAAATTCCTTAGTTGTTAAGGGATCATTTCCAAAAGTACCATAGTAGAATTTGTTCACCCCCCAAAACATCATAGTTCTTAGGGTTCACCCCCATGACTATAATTTTGGATATAATATATAGGAACCCAAGATTAATATACATTTATATTACATCAATTTAGATGAATTTTATTAAATTTCAAAAATATATGACCAAGGACTATATTGGTTTATTTTTTAAAAAAAAATATGGAAACAAAATAATATATCATGTTGAAATATCTTTAGAATCTCCCATAATGATCTACACCTTTAGTAATTGTAGAAAAAACCTTTTCTTCATAACATGTAGAAAGGAAACATATGAAATGGGTGATCTCTGATGCTTAGAATGGGTAAAAAAGATACACATAAGTATAACATGAAAAAAAGGGTATATAAAATGAGCATAAAATTTGCTGATCACTCACTGTATATCCGAGATCATAATAAATATTGACATGAATCATAAGGAAATAATTAACATGATCTAGGAGAACATAAAATACAAATAAAACAAATAATTTTGGAATGCACATAATCACATATAAACCCTATGTAAAAGCAGCCTACTAAGGACTTTGTAACATGCTAGGCCTATGTTAATCTCCTGCATAGCTTCATTGGCCCAGGGATTCCCTCCCATATAACCTCTTATTTTGGGATTGGGATTTCCTCCCATGTACCTTCTTCTTTCGATATTGGTATTCCCTTCATTATACCCTATGGTTTTGGACTATGATGTTAAGCCATTTTACCTCTTGTTTTTGGGATTGGGATGTTCTCCCCAATTCCCTTTAATATCATAAAACATTTATTATTACTCAATTCATTGGAGAGAGATAAAGGTCCCACCTATCACATAATAAAATCATACATTCATGTTCCAAAAAAATTCATCATTTCATGACCCATGAAAAGATAAGTGTTTTATAAACATTAAATAGTAACTCAAAAAATGAATTGGGAATCGATAAAATTTATTCACATCACAACCTATAGAAAATTGATAGGGTTCATAATCTTTTCATTGAAGAATAACCCATGAAAAAGGAAGGTTTTTTTAGAATAGAACCCATGGAATAGAAATGGATTTCATAAATCCCATGCATTAAGCATAACCCACTCAAATAAAGGATACGAATGGAACCTTTTGAAAAAAATCTAGATTGGAATGAGTAAAATCAATAGATTTCAACTTAGATATAAAATACTTTAGAAACAACATTCCAAAATATTTCTGGGGAAAAATATACTTTCATGTTTGAAAATTTATTTTTAATGAAAAAAACCATTTGAAAAGAAATATCATAGAAAATATATTTAAAAACATATGAATAAGACTTGAAATAATTTTGAAAAATAATTTCCTTGAAATTTATATTAAAAATATTTTCTTTGATATTATCATTTCAAAAATACAAAGCGAGCTTCAAAAAAATTATGTTGTGTCATTCTGTGCTTGTCATATGGGGTCAAAGGGGAATTAATTTTTTCATAGTAAAAAGAATAGAAAAGGTCCTTGATCAAAAAATCACATTAATATTTCCTTGAAGTGGTTGGAAAAATAAAAAATGGAAAAAATTTATTTTATATATTATATACTAATGGTATAATATTCACAGAAACCATTTTTAGAAAACATTTACTTTTGACCAAAGGTAGAGAAAAGATTGGATTTCTTAAATACACTTTCTTATGTACCAAAGTTTAGAATATGGTACCAATACATTATTATATCGTTAATAACAAAATTATAGAAAAATTAATGAATATAATTAAGATATGGATCATTTTATTTCATAAAATTAAGAATAATGATAAAGAACATAAAAATAATAATGATGTTGTCTAAATAAACTCTTATAACTTGTTAACATGGGATCATACTCTCCATGTAAGAAATTTAATTACATGAAGCATATAATATCATGAAAATATTTACTTTCATGATATATATTTTAAAATGGAAATATATCCATGTCTAAAAATATTTTAGGTTCATAAAAAACATGAGTCACATTGATGGAAATTTGAGACACAACATTTTTCTGATTTCGTAACTTTTTAATATTAAAACCCATTGAAGAAGGATCATAAAATGGACATGTGAATAGACAAAAGTTTAAGTATAATATATATCAAATACAATCATGGTATGTATATATACCACACCAATTTAAAGAGTGGTGAACAAAAGATGTATGTCACATAAATTATATGTGAGACAAAAATTCCCTTACCTTGTGACTTGACTCTCATCGTATTCGAACAAGGTTCCTATATATCGGCTAACTCCTTTTGGTTTGTGCAAATAGTTTCCTTGAGTTTCAGTCTACCCATGAGAAGGATTTTAGGAGGAAGGGTACTAATTTGGGAGGGGAAATATGTAGGTTTTTGCTGAGCCAAATGGATTTATATGTTTGAATAAAAATGTATGAGTGGCTCCCTTTTAAAAGAGGGAGGAGGGGAAATTTCAGAAAATCCATAAATATTAATTTATTATAAACTGATTTTATATTTAAAATAACTTAACATTGAGTTATTTTGAGGATAATATGTGGATAGGCCGAAATCCTTTCAACCATTTAATTTTATAAATTTGTAGTTCACAAAATCACTCTTAAATATTGAGTTCAACCGATAGTTAAATAATTAATCTTTTATTATGAAAACATATTTTTTAATATATAGGGTTAATATAGTTACTATAAAATTCCAAAATAACCCCAATGGGATAATTTATGGAATCATGAACACTATCCATGTTATTTGGCTAAACCATATATTTTTTTGAATTTTATATGATTTAATAAAATATTTTTTATTTTAACATCACATTTACGAAAATTTTGACACTATTTATTCCCAAGCTTTTTAAAAAATCCTAACAACATGATTCCATAAAAAATTAATCATTAACTAATTTTTTATATTTCATAGTGATCCAATAAAATTTTAACAGCATAAAATAGCTCAAATGATATTTTTTAAAAAATATCAATTATCATTTATTTGTACTTATTTTAATAAATCTATTAATACATCATCATTGTGTCAAAATTAAAATTAAATATTTAATCTATACAAATTTATAAATAAACTATAATGATGTTGATAATTTTATTATATTTCTAATGAATATTTATAGTCGAATTTATCATTTGTATAACCATATATTAAAACCCGTTTATCTATTAAATATTTAATATGACACTTTTAACCCTTTTTTAATAAAAGATAAAAAATGCCTTAATATGAAAAAGTTGGCATTAAAAAGATCATATTATTGACCTAAGGGTGATTTGGGTCGAAAATCAGTTATCAAATGAAATTAGGAAGTATGTTATGGTAATTTTATATTATAATAATATTATGTTTAACTTTAATAATCCTATTTAACTTTAACTGTGGTAAATAAAATACAAAAGTCACTATTCAACAAAAAATGTTTTTATATTATTTGAAAACATTTTTCATACTTATTAGAACCATTATTGTTCTTAATTGAAACTTCAATTCACTGAATGGTAAAATTACGTATACTGCTAATCCCATAAAAGTAGCTTGAAGGTGGGTTCAAATGTTGAATAATTTTTTATGTATAATTATATATTAAAAATGATACTAATGTCCTAAATTATATTATTATTTTTATTATTTTACTATTTTTACTTTAAAATAAATTTAATGTATAATATATTTTTAAATGAAATTTTTTTAACAACTATGCAGAATTTATCACTCTGTATCAAAAAATGAAACTTTTTAGAAAAATTAAAAAAAGCACCCTCAGCTAATTATGATATTAATAATTAAAAAATTATTTTTATTTTATAAAAAACATATTCTATTTCTATCTAATGTTAAATATATTATTTTTCAAAAAATGTAAATAAAAAGATGTTCACTCATGAAAACATTAGTTTTAAACCTATCAAGGCTTTACCAGAAATTAATTTTTTTTTTCAAAACCATTATAAATAATATTTAAAAAACATTATTACTATTACTATAATAGGATTAATGGATACATAATACATATCATGTTTAAATAATTATAATAATAAAGTGCTCTTTAAAAAAAACTCAGGGTTGTGTGTAATGCATGCAATGTGGGTGTTCTGTGTAGTGAAACGTTCCCTTGTTATTGCATATAAAATATTCATAATAGATTAATTTTATTTAATAAAAAAATGCTTTTGTGTTGTTGTATTATAAATATCAAATGATTAAATTAATTAAAAAAATACATTAAATATCGGTGTGTTAAATTCTACCCCCCTTAAAATTAATTTCACCCTTGAAATTCGTCCGGGTTATCAAATGATTAATACTTGAATTTTTATATCATATAAACCGATATGGTAAAAAGGAATACTAAAACATCATTTAAAAATGAATGTTTGAAACATAACGGTTTCCTAAAGTACCTCATCACTTGGATTCCACATAGGAGAAAATAGGTGGGAAGTGAAACCATTGATATGGGGGGAAATAAAACAATAATGTTTTGATGGAGATTTATTGAGAACATAATTAGTAGAATGTTAAAAATAAAAATATATACATCTAAAATTTTCTAAGGGACCATCTGATTTTTCAGATAAGAAGGTACTATGATAAAATATTTTGATTTCAACATCCATTTCCTAAAGATGATGAACTTGAGAAATAATAATTTCTTGATTTTTGTACAATATCACCATTGTTCTTTAATTGAAAAATTTGCACTTTATCTATTATTAAAATAAATTAGGTTTAATGTTTCATTCCTGAAGTGTAAGCAGATCATGTGATCCATAAATAGAATGATATTTCATTCCATCTATATTAACTACAACAAAAATGATATAATAAGTTATAAAATACGTATAATTCTACCTATGGTGAGATAATACATTAATCTCATATAGAAATTTGATTTTTAACTTAAACATTACAGAAATGGATATGCTCAAAAACCATCCAAAAGATAAATATCCTAATATTTAGAATGATTTCCACTAAATAAAAATAACATTTAACTCACATATATCATAAGTCAGTTCTTGGTTGTTTCATGCCAAACATGTGAACCCCTTCATCATGTATTCTCTTGAGTCTTGGTAAAAACCGGAATTACCATATATCCTTATTGAAAAGAAGCATGTTTTTTTATTCCTATCTCCATAAATATGTAAACATCATCCACAATAGCATATCCCCCATGTTAATAAATCTTAAATATATTCTAAGGTAACTAGTATCATCCTATTTACTTATTCATATCTAACATATCTTTATCCAAATTCCTTATCTTAACTTAAGGGACATATTAGCAATTTTCCTTCACTTAATCATGCGTTCTCCAATTGTGAAGCCATACCCTTAAATATCTTTTCTAGGTCCTTACAACTATTCCATATATCCTTTCCAATCTTTAATGAAAAACATATACATAAAACAATTATATATTTCATTATTAAAATAACATAGTAATTTAATCCCAATACATATACACCTAAATAATATAACATTATTCATAATGTATTACTCAGGATCCATCAAGATAGACTTTCCTAAAATATTAATCATGTCTCAAGGTTCATCAACCTTATTAAACCCAATATTATTAGGCATAATGTGAATAATAATACTAGAACATTCCATACCTTTTATATTTATTTTTTAGTCACATTATCCATATAAGTATAACCAATACCCATACAAACTTCATGATTCTCTTTTTCATAATTACACTTAGTAAATCAGTTTTCATAATTCTGATAGTTTCCACATCTGAAACATTCATGGTTAACTATTTACTATCTAGTTAAGGCTATTTCAAAAAAGCATAAAGTAATGAGTGAAAAATACATATCAGATATTAAAAAAGCACAAGAAAGGAAAATTAAATATAATATTTCAATCTATGATATAGTAATTTTAATCCTATATTTTTCATGATAATCTCAAAAAACTAGAGGATTGTAACATACACTTAGAGTTTTCATTAGGATATCCCAATACATATCCTTTGAAATACTATAGGGATATCACTAATGTTTTCAAATCCTAGTTTCCAATGGTTTATAAAAACTTTTCTTTTATACCAACTATTGAGAACCATGATTAATATACAGATATATTACATCATTTTACATGAATATATAGTACATTGAAAAAAAAAATATCGAATGACCATAATATTTTAGTTTCTATTGAATAATGGAAACAAAATCATCTATCCAGATGAAAGATTACCAACATCTCCCACAAATATCGACACATTTATTACAACTACCTAAATCCATTTATGATAACCTTTAGAAAAGAAACATAATATTGTGGTGAGATAAGATTCTTATTAATGGTATATAATGAAATGAATAAGAATTACATGAACAAAATGGTATGGAACATAGTCATACCATGTGATGATCATAACCTGCATATCATAGATCACAATATTGATTGACTTGAATCATTAGGAAAAAATGAACATGATCCATGAGATCATAACATAGGAATAAAACATGAAATTATGGAAAAACATATGAGCCCATATAAACCCTAGGTAATGGTGGCCTACTAAAGACATTGTAACATGTTAGGCGTGGGTTAATCCCTTATCTAACTTCTTTGGGCTTGGGATGCTCTCTCATGTACCGTATAGTTTTGGGATTGGGGATGTCCTCTTATATACCCTCTTCTTTCAATACTGGGATGTCCTCCATTATACCCGCTTGGTTTAGTATTTGGATGTTCTCCCATATTTCCTATTTTTTTGAGGATTGTAATGTTCTCCCTTATCTTCTTTGAGCATATTAAATATTTATCGTTACCCAATTCATTTGAGAGATATATAGGTCCCACCCACCACATAATGATATCATT
Organism: Viscum album; assembly: GCA_963277665.1. Taxonomy (NCBI): domain Eukaryota; kingdom Viridiplantae; phylum Streptophyta; class Magnoliopsida; order Santalales; family Viscaceae; genus Viscum; species Viscum album. Next base: position 1,033,486,784 of record OY728121.1, on the reverse strand, counting down.
CATGCATGTTCCACAAAACATTAATCATATGATGACCATTAAAGGATATGGTTTTTATAAACATAACACCATAACCCGAAAATATGAAATCAGAATCAATAACATTTCTTCACATCATAACCTATGTAAAATATATAGGTTTCATAATCATTTAATTTACGCATAACCCATGAAAAATTAAGAGGATTCAAAGGCATATAACCCATGGACAAGAATTTTTTTCCAAAAATACAATGACATTAAGCATAACCCAATAATAAAATGACAATACCGGATCAATTATAAAATTTACTATAAGGTAATGAGTAGAATAAATTAATGTCATATTTTATGGAAAATAATTTTTAAACATATTTCAGGACCATTCCATTTTGAAACGTTCCTTTATTGTTTTAAAAAATTCATTTCAATGCGTAAAACCATTTGAATGCAATTTTACTAGAATATAACTTTGAAAAAATATTAAGAATACATTAAATAATTTTGAAAAATATTTCCCTTAAAATTAGTTTTAAAAACGTTTTCAAAATTATTTTCATATTAAAAATACAAAGGGAGCTTCAAAGATATAACAATGAGTAAATTTGTATATGTTTTAGGAGTTCAAAAGAAATTTCCTTTTTGTATGATAAAAATGTTACAAAAGTTACCTATTAAGAAAGGGACAATAATATACCCTTAAAAAGATTGGTAATGGAAAATGGGTAAAAATTAATTTTAATACATATAAGATTATGGTGAAATAATCTTGGATACCCTTTTTAGAAACTATATATATCCGACCGAAGGGAGGGTAAAGTTGATATTTCTTAAAAATACATTCTTATGTACCAAATATTTGAAATATGGTAAAAATACATGATTATATAGTCAATTACTATATGAGAAGAAAAATCATGAATTTTTATGAGATATGTGTCATAATACTTCATCAAAGTAAGAATAAACATTTATAATATTTTAAAAAATGATGATATTTTCTCAGTAAACTGTTATTACTTGGTAAAATGGGATCATTCTCTCAATGAAATAAATTTAATTACATAAAGGATAGAATATAATGAAATAATTTATATTCATGATATAGCATGTAAAATGGAAATATATGATCTTCAAAGAATAGTATAGGTGCATAATAATACATGATTCCAAAAGAAGGAAATTTGAGACAAAACATTTTACCAATTTCATAAATTTTGAATCTTAAAACCCATTAATAAAGGATCATTAAATGGACATGTTAATAACCATAAATTTACATATAAGATAAATTTAATACAATCATGGTTTTTATATACACAAGACCAATAAAAAGTGTAATTAACATAACATTTATCCCACATAATGTAAAAGTGAGACAAAAACCCTTACCTTGTGTCTTGACTCTCTTCATACTCAAACTATCTTTACCTAAATCCTATCTATTTTTTTAGTTTTTACCAAAAGGATTCCTTGATATTCCTTCTACCCAAAGGAATGATTTTAAGAGGAATAAATGGAAGTAAATAGGATAAATTGGTTTGTTTTTTCCTTTCCTAATGGCAATAGATGTTTTAATAAAAAGGGAAGGAGATGCACCCTCTTATTAGAGAGATTATGAGAACTTTTGGAATCTCCAAAATTATTAATTTATTATAAAAATATTTTCCATTTCAAAAATATCAAATGAAAGTTAATTTTTGGATCAGATGAGTATATGTTGAGATACTCCCAACCAATGTATTTTCGACTTGTTAGTTTAAAAAATTAACTTTATATTTTGGATTTAACCCTTAGTTAAATATTTTTACTTTTACCATGACTACTTGTTTTCTTACATGAGAATGTTAATATAGTTAGAATAAAATCACAAACGTTCCCCAATTGGATAATTTATGTCATCTCTGAGATTTTCCATTTTATTTAGTTGAACCTTATAATTTTATGAATTTTATAACATTTTATAAAATACTATTTATTTTTAAATCACATTTATTTCAATTTTGACACAATTTTTTACTGTACTTCCCAAAAAATCCTAACTATATGAATGTAACAAAAATGATACATTAACTCATTTATATATTGTCATAGTAATCCAAAATAGTCATATAAATCATTAAATAGTTGAAATTATATTTGTGTTAATATTATTAATATCATTTATTTGATTATTCCTTTAATAAATATATTACTACGTAATCATTGTTTCATAATAAAATTTATTAATTAATGTCCAAAAATTGTAAATAAATTATAATTATGTAGATAAGTTTATCTTCTTTTTAATGAATATTTATAGTCTAATTTTTGTTATGTATAACTCACCATTAAAAATTAGTTAGTTATTAAAATTTAAAAATTACACTTTTAACTTCTTTTTGAATAATATTTAATAAAATTATTAATCTAACCGAAATGTCATAAATAAAATCAAATTTTAGAGTTAAGGTTTATTTGGGTCGAAACAAACCTATCCAATGAAATTAGGAAATATTTTCGGGTAATTTTATATTATTATAATATTATTTTTACCTTTAATTACCCTATTTTCTAGTAACTACGGTAAATAAAATTCAAATTTTACTATTTTCAAATAAAATTATTTTGATCCTAATATTCCACATTTTTCATAGTAATTAGAACAACGCGTTTCTCTTTTTGAAAATTTAATTCATAGAAGTGGAAAAATTAAATTTAATTCTATTTCCACATATGTGTCCAGAAGGCGGGTAAAAGATACGTTCAAAAGATCAATAATTTATTTATATAAAATTCTATAAATAAAATTATAATTACCAACATTGGATTTATATATTTGTTATTTATCTATTGATATATTTAAAAAAATAAAGGTATGATAATTATTTAAATTAAAATGTTTTTTTGTTACTATTATGCATCATTTTTCCCTATTAATAAAAAACTGAACCTTTTCAGAAAAATCCCAAACATTCAACTTAAAATAATTCTGAAATTCAAAGTTCAAAAATAATTTTTATTTTATGAAAATAAATTTATATTAGGGTTAAATTAATTATATTATTTTAAAAAAAAGACATAAAAATTAGTTCTTTTAAGATTATGTTAGTTTTAAACTTATATGGACCCTAGCAGATATTATATTTTTCATTATCAAAACCATTATAACTAATATTAAAAAATAAGTTACTACTATTCATATCACATTTTTAAAAGATATGTTATAACAACCTTATTAATATATATATAATAGTAATGTGTTGGTTCATAAAAACATGGTGTTGTTTGTAACGCAAGACATGTCGGTGTTGTGTGTAGTGAAATCTTCTTTTGCATTTATGTATATCATAATCAAAAAATAGTTATTTTATTTAATAATGAAATATATCTAGTGTTCCATGAAGTGGAAATATCATAAGGATAAATTAATTTGAATAAAAATAAATTCATAAAATCTCGAGATGTTATTGAAATCATTTATGAGTTTGGTTCACTCCTGATTGTAATACTATTTATATAATGAGGTATCAATCATTACCAAATGTATTTGGGGGATATATAGGTAACACCAGCAACATAATGAAAATCATACATATTTTTTCACATTATCATAAATCATTCTCCGCAATAGAACCCATTAAAAGAAATGGGTTTAATAAACATTTCATTAGAACATAAAATATGGAAAATAAAAAGGTTTCATAATCATTTCTTCATTTCTTCAAACCATAACCTGTTTAATTGAAGGATGTTTCAAAAGTATTTTATCTTGGTATAACCAATTAATGATAAACATCTTTCATTAATATATTTTTATCATTATCATAAACTATTCTTTGAAAAAAATATTATCTTTATCACTGGATCATGTCCAATGATGATAATATGTATATCAACTGACGAAATCTTTGATGGAGGAAATTGATTTGAAATAATAATAATAAATAATATTTCTTGGAGAAAATATACATTAATTTAAAATAACGTTTAAAAAATTACATATTTATAAAAAATTTTGGATATAAAAGTCATTGAAAATAATAATAGAACCTCTAATGGATGGTTTAAATCAAATAATGGTCATGAATTTGAAATACTCTGTTCATTGTGTACATGTTAAAACAATGACTCCTTTAAAATTATCACTAAAAGGAAAATTGTCCTTGATTGATATACAATATAAATATTCCTTAAAAAATTAAAAGTTAACAATCAGAAAAATTTAATTTAATAAATCATTTTGATATTGTAAAAAAAAATTACTTTTTTTAGAAAACATGGTTTTTTATTAAACAAGGTTTTTGTAAAAAGAGAGAAATATGGTTATATTTTCATAAAAACATTCATTCAAACTCTTGAGTAAAAAATGTAAGGAAAATTAATGTAAAACATTTATTCTCATTACATATCCATAGGATATGAAAATTTATGAAATTATTTGGATATACGTCAAATTATTTAATCATTGTATACGTAATCATAAACAATCCTAATAAGTGATCAAATCAAATGGTAAACCCATAACCACATTGGTATCATTGAATCATAGTCCCACATAAAAGAATATCATTAAATAAAACATATAATATAATGATGATAAATAAATTCAATTTAATACATGTTAATGGGTTGTTATATACATCTCATAAAGGATGATTGGTATATAACATTATGCATGCCCGAAAGAAGACAAATTGAGAAATAAATCCCTTATCTTATGTCTTGAATTAATTCATAAACCATGAAAACACATGTATAATATTTATAAGATTATTATAAAGCGATTAAAACTAGTTAATATATATATATATAACAAAATAAATTACTTACTTATGAACTTTTATTATCCTTTTTTTCACAATTCCATGTTAAAGTCAGGTTTCGGGCAATAACTACTTTATTTTGCATGTGTGTTTTGATTTGATATTTTTGGGCCACATGGTATTATCATGGTTCCATCATCTCCATAATTTTTAAATTGATACAAATATCATAATTATTCATTATTTATGTATTTATATTATTTGGAAAAAATAGAGATATTATAAGAAATGCACCTTTCATGGAGACAGTAGTCCATTTTTATTCATGAATGTTGCTTCCATTATCTCATATGAGAGAATTAAATAAAGTTAAATAATATATTAACAATATGAGTTCAATTTTATTTCCTATATATATAAGGACCCGACCACAAAAATTACATAATTTTGAGATCAGTCATTATTTTGACTTTAATTCAGATAGGGGATCATTTCAGGTTTAGATGATTAGAAAATTAAGTCAAAAATCAATCATAACAACTCAAATATTAAAAGTATACACATCTAATCACAATCCATTTTTTCTATAAAACATAAACTCATTAAAAAGTAACATTGTATCATTTACTTTTCCTTGATCCCATCTTTGACTCTATTATTCTTTAATTCCAGTGAAAGAAATTTCAAAACATTGGATGAGTATAAAAAAAACTTTTAAAAATTATACACAAGGAAGGAAAATTGTTAGTATTATTAAAACCTGAAAACCATGATTCATTTATCATAATGTAATAAATTTCACCTATTAGAAGTATTAATTATAATTCATTTAATATAAGATCATTTCTAACCATTTTTAAACAAAAAATTATACCATATTCCCATATAATTAATCATATGACATATATAGGTACCTTTTCATATAAACATAATAAAATCAAAAAACCATATGGTCATATTATACACATATCACTAAATGGGAAAGCCATACAACTGGTTCCCATACCCAATGCATTATAGGTTATAACATAACCAACCATCCTTGATATGTCACAGAACCACCTGTCGTTGGTTTATTACGTAACAACCCATCTTTTTATTATCACTTAACCATATTTCAAATTTATATATACCATTATATAATCATAACACATAAAACATTGAAATTATAAAAATTTCAATCCTAAAATTTCATTTTCAACCACAAGAGATAATTTCAACATATTGAAATAGTAAATTCACAATCAATACCATTTTAAATATCAAAGCACCCAAAAAAGAAATAATGTATTTGTTTTCATTTTTAAAAACATTAATGATTGTAGAGGAACAAAAATAAAAAATAACAGTTATAGCGGTACAGAAGTCGTTGTCCCCACATACATTGAAAAAATTAATTTTTGTCATTTAGAAAAATGCTTCATAGAAGAAATATTCTGTTTGAATGAAATTAATAGTCAAAGAGTTTTATTATGAACTGTGTAAAATAATGTCGAGTAAACATTAAAATATTCATCAATTAATGGAGATTGAGACGAAGTCCATTAGCTAGAGTCTGACTTGTCTCGTTTGTTCTTTATATTCCTAACTAATAAATGTATGTTAATTTGTTCTTTATTCCGAACCTTTTTCTTGTTTATTTTTAATTTCATATTACTTATTATCATGTTATAAATATTATATAATTATTTCTGTTCATATGGGATGTTTTGTCGATGTTCGGTGCATGAGTTGAAAATCAACAAGTTTTTATGTAAATAGTCCATATAGTGAAATATTACTCACCAACAAAATTATATTCATGTTTATAATATCATATATATATATATATGTATTTATAAATTTCCATAACATTTGGAGATAAGAAATGAAATGCCCCATTAATGGAGATGGTAGGTCATACGTATTCAAGAACGCAACTATCATTTCATAGTCATATCAAAGAAATGAGAACTAAACAATACATATGTATATTATAGTTAAAATATAACATTTGAGGTTATATATGTTACATAAGAGAATTAATTCTATCCTTTATATGTTCCATGTATGGAATGAAAAAGTCATATCATTTTGAGAGGGTGGTAGTCCACACAACTTCAAATGAAATAATCTTATTTACAAATCATGGAATGAATAAAAGTATGATGTAAATAAAAATTATAGAAGAATAGAGAAATTATATATATAATATATATCATTTATATATTTAGTGACATCATAATTTCCACCATTATAGGTGGTAGGAGGAAATTGAAAAATCATTGGTTCATGAGGTAGTACTTCACTGTATAGAGAAATAGAATGTTCTAATCCATTAGATTGAGGTGTGTGTAAGTGTAGTTCAAATACATATCATAAAAAAATCCTAGTATATTGTGGATAATTTTTTTATATAATCATTTAATTAGAATAACATAGGGATTGAAGGAATAAAATAATGGAAAATAAGTTCAGAGAAGACGTTACCTTAAAATCACGTAACTTTTTTTTTATTTGTGCCAAAAGGCTTTCCAAAATTTCCTTATACCAAAGTTATGGTTCATATTAGTAAATGCGCGATTTTGGGAAATTATTTGAGCATAATATGGAAAATACAAGTGTCTTTAAAGGTGTGAGTATGTAAGTATAGGTGGTGGCCTTATATAATAGAAAGGAGGGGCACATTTGGAATGTCTTGAAATATAATTTAATTATAAAATACTTTCAGAATTAAAATATTTCCAAAGGGATATATTTCAAGGATTTCATGAGTATGGGTCTAAATACTCTAAAAAATAGTTTTTATACGTGTTTATGTCATAAAATTAACATTATCTTTTAGAATTAACCCTTAGTTAAATACATTAACTCTTTCCACATCTTTATCTATTTTTGTAAAATATGGTTATTATAGTTACAATAAAATGAAAACAAAACCAAAATTGGATCATTAATTAAATTTTTAACATTAGGTATTTCATTTTTAAAAATATTTTATTTTTAGGTATTTTATATCATTTATTAGAATTTTATTTGTTTTAAAAACACATTTATGTAGTGGTTGACACTATTTAGTAAATGATTTTTTTTAATGTCATAACAACTTGATTACATCGAATCAAAGGCATTAAATAAAATTCAATATGTCATAATCATCCATAAAATTTTTTCATGGCATAAAATTGATAAAACAACATTTATTTTCATACTTATAATATCATTTATTTGAATCATTCATTAATAAGGTAATCACTTCATCATTATTGTGTCAGAAATATATTTATTTATTTTATGTCTAAAATTTATAAATAAAATCCCATGATTTAGGAACAATTTTTAGATTTATAATTAATATATATTTTAATAGATATCAGCTAAATGATCCTATATTAAAATTTATTTTTTAAAAGATACGTGTTTATGTTATATTTCCCATTTCGTTGAATTAAAAATTATAAAATGCCATTTTCACAACCCAGTGGCTCCCAAATGCCATATTTTTGGCCTACGGATTCTCATGGTCAATTATATCTCATCAACAGGATGAGGACACATTTGAAGGTAGTTTTATATTATAATAATATTATTTTTCCCATATTTACCTGATTTACCCTTTAATAATGGCAAATAAAAATAATTACTTAAGTTACTATTCATATTTTCAAAATATAAAACATACCTAATTAAAAAAATTATAGAATATGATTCCAAATATTCAATCAATTTTTTCCAATTCAAATCACAAAAATTATATTAATTAATTTATAATTACATCGAGTTTTTAAAACCAGAACATTTGTTTTCAATTATTAATAACTACTTAAATATTGACCAGAGTTTATGTCCAATTTCAATGTGAAATTACTTCCAATGAAAAAAATTGGATTAAATGATAAAAAACAAATCCAATTAAACATTAAAAATAAATAGAATTGCAATCTAACTATATAAATAAATGATACTGAAAGGATGTTTTGAAATAAAATGCAGTATTTTTAACTATTTATTAAAATTCTAATTTTATCAGTAGAATACCATAATCTCAACCAATATAAATATTGATGTCCCACATATAAATAAGAAATTTATTTTGTAAAATATAACATATTAAAATTAAAAAAAAACTAATTTTAAAAATGGATTTCCATCAAAAGTTGTTAAAATGAGCTTTTAAAAATATTAGAGTATGTTCTGTTTAAAATTGGATTCATTATCATTTTAAGACTCTAAAATTTATTGGATAAATGTAAAAACATTTAAAAACATTTTGTAATCATATAGTTGTTAGTTATATAGATTAGTTCTAATAAAACATCTAGCTGTTAACTATCATTTAAAATAAAAATAATAGTATTGTGTTATTTTTTTATATAACTTAGTGTTGTGGGCAATGTAAAATATCAAAGAAACCCATTGTTGTTTGTCAGGTACGCTATTAGATAGAGAATCCCCTTTAACATAAAATTAATATATTATTCATAAATATTAATAGACATGAAAAACTATAATTATATAAATACATGGGATGCAACAATATATCAAATTATATCATGAACATAATTATTATTATATTATTTGAAATGTGTGATAGAATCACATCTCCTTGTGATGTGTTAGTCCTTCGTACACACGAAAGGAATTATAAAATTCCCATATAATGAAAGGTGAATATTTCTGTGTAATGTTATTTTTATATACGTTAAATGATATTAGATATAAAATATATTAAATTTAATATATCATAATATGTTTCTGGGATTAGTGTGGGTAAAAATAAAATAATATCGATTCGCGAGGCATTAGTCAATTTCACAACCAAATGGTGATTTTTCCAACCCCTTGGTGGAGGTATAGATGGGTATAGGTTATGAGATTACCACAATAAAATATAATTTTATTTTTTAAAACTGGTTTTTTATCATTATAATTAACGATGATTTGAGTGATGTAGAAGAATTAATAAAATAAAAATTCGTATTTATGAATATACCACTTCATTGGAGACACTCATTAGGTTTATACATATATCCTTCATAATAGGTCTTATAAATAATAAAATTGAATCTATGATCTTGGTAGGAAGGTATGAATGATATCTCATTGGGTATTTTCATATCTAATAGTTTTTTGAAAATTGAATATTAATGGATTGGTGATGGTCTTTCATATGTCAGGAAGAGAAAAAACATGGATTTATTGAAAATGATAAATTGTTCCCATGCTTGTTTCTGAAAAAGTTTCCAAAATGGCTTATTTTCGAACCATAGAGGTAACACTATCTATAAGTTTAATAAAATGGATGTTTAACAGTTTTTCCTCAATTTTCCAACTATAATATTACTTTTACCCTCACTAAACCCATTTCCTCTTTAACAATAATAATAAAATTTTAATAATTTCTCAATTGAAATGTAGAAATACACATTTTCACTTACTAGAGAATAAATTTTTTTCTTTCCTAATATTGAGTACAATTTTAAAAATTTCATTCACAGAAGACGAAAATTTTAATTTAAAATAATACACACACACACGATGAGAATGTGGTTTTCTGAGGTGTTTTTCTCTAATTTCTAAAAGGTTTTTCAAAAAAATTTCCACAATAAAGTGGTTACAATGACCTAAATTGGATTAATATATATATATATATATATTAATAATATAAATTTTTAACCATTATAATTACTATTTATTTTTTATCCCTATTGTCAATGATTAATGGCATCTTCACAAATGTCCTGCTTAAATAATAATATTAGGAGAGTTTTTTCATTAAAACTCAGGGTTGTTTATAATGAAAGGTAAATAAAATGTTGTGTGTAACATAAGCTATCATATAAATATTAATTTTTCCAAAAAATTAAAAATATAAAATCGCACAGTGTTAAAGTGGTTCTATCCACACAACCATAATTGCTTTGGATTCCATGAAGTAGAACACATTTAAGGAAATCATACAAATGTTCCAACTGGGTCTTGAAATTAGAAAAGACATCTTATATAAAATCCATTAAAAACTAAAGGATAAATAAAACTACATTCTAAATTTGAAAAATAGTCCTATATATTATTCTCTAAAAATAAAAGACATAAATTCATTTTGAACTGTATTTTTGAAACATAGATAAAATTTGGAATCCAAAGTATTAATAAATTCATCCTCTCATATCACTATATATATAGAGAGAGAGATATATATCCACATGATCATGTATATATATATGTGTGTGTGTGTGTATGTATGTGTGCATATCCACATGTCTATATCTAGTCAAATATAGTAACTAAGAAGGATGAAAACTAGGAGACGATACTTAATTAACTAGAGAAAACCTAAGAAGAAATAAAAAATCATCAAAACCCCATAATATTAATAACACAAAAATCACAACATTAAATCGTGAAAAACACTAAAAAACTATTAAATAAAAATGGTCATTTTAAAAAATATTTTTCATAAAAAGGATGATTTAAAATTATAAAAAAATACTTGGAATACCTATAATTTTGACATGATGATATAAAAAATTAATCCCACATAAAAACCCTCTTTACACAAATTTATTTCTCAAAATTCTTTCTGCGAAATTAATATATCTAAAATGATGAAGATTTTATTTAATTGAAATAAAATACTCTAATCATCTCATTTTGTACTATTAATATTTAATATTATGGAATCACCTGACATAATCATGCACATATATGATGAATATGATGATTAAAAATGGAACAAACCCCAAAAACCTACCACACACCCTAACAATAATAGAATAAATATATTTCACAAAAAACCCACCTTATGGACCATAAGAATGCATTAAACGGATGAGATTATATATACAAGAAATTGAAATCATATAGGGGATTAATTTGATGAACCTAATTCACGAAATTGACTGATAAACATGAATAAAATACATTTATTCTCATTCTTGGGGGGTAATAGAAGGAGAGGGGTTCACTAGAGTCATGTGTGTTGAGTGAGATATGAAAAGTGGGTATGGGGTTATATAAATAAGAGGTTATAATATTAATTTCCAATTTTTAATGGTTAAGAAAAAATAATGGTTTAGGAAACCTGGTTAACCAAATGATGAATACAAAATGGTTCCATTAGTAGACAATCATGGAGCGCTAAACTGTTTTGTCAAACTATTTATGACTAGTATCTCAACTATGAAAATGACTCTATAAAATTATTAGGATGAAAATTATGTTTGTTTCATGTTTTTCAAAAATCATAATTAGGTCATGCTCTATACAAACCTCATGTAAACAAAAGATACATGGTTTCCATGGAACACACTTTATTTTTAAAAATTGGGGATTTCGTGGAATAAATAACTATACAATAATATAAATTAATAGGGATTATCCTTTGTGAATGGGAACCCACATGGTGTATACTAAAAAAACTTTTTCTAATCACACAAAATATGGGGTTCTCATAATGTTAATCCCTATGGTTCACCAGATAGAGTGTTTACCATAGAAAAACTATTAAAGGGAAGAAAATTTCCTAGAATTATGAAAATCAAGACTAGAACATAAAATATAAATATGAAAATGATATTTACGAGTAAAAATTATTATGTTGTAATATAAAAACAAAATAAAAAGTTCGGGTGTTACAATATGATTTAATGGAACTCCAATTTTTCACAAAATTACAATAATTACCGCAGTTTCACATGTTATAACTCCTTGGTTTTAAATATCATAATCCTCATGATAGTGCATGGTAGTATACATGATCAAACCATATATATATATACATATTTATATATATATAATATCATTAATGGTTTATCCCCCTTTGTTAGGGTTCAAACATCACAACATTATAGATCATAAGTAATTTTATAGATGAGATACAACTATATGATTATTGAAAACCATTCAACAAAATTTCCCTTGTTATTCCATAACCCATAATTTTCACATAGAACATATTTTGAAAAAATCCTTAAAACATAACATATTAAAAATAAATCATTGAAAAATAAGAATTTTTAATAACATATCAAATCCAACCATGAAATTTATTATATAATATTTTATCAAAACCCTCAATTTTATATGGATATCAAAAACCATTATTTCTCAAAAATATTATTTAACTAAATAACTATCCAAATCACTGATATAATTGATTACAAAAAATCATGTGTAACTACCCATAAAAAATTCTATCTTCCTCATTTGAATTACATTAAATCCTCTATAAAACATTCTTATTATTATAGGACTATATAAATGTTAAAGAACAACTTTGATAATATAGGACGTGTCATTCCATCTCATCCAATTAATTTATGTCACTATATGATTTTATTTGAAAACTAATAAACCACATCCATATGATGGTAATTAAAATAATATGAATCTTATCTACCAATTGTGTGTATCATATATGTACTACAATTTATACATCAAATATGTTTATGTATAACGAAAAAACTACAATCCAAAATATTTATACAATTAGAAAAACTTGACATAATTAAAAAACATATAATATATATTTGATATTGGAAAAAATCAAATTAGTACAACACATGTTTATCTCTTACTGATCATCCCCACATTAACTCCAATGATTCATCACAACTATCATCACCAAACCGTATGAAACATTTATAACTTATGCCTTTTCCATAAATTTATAACTAATTAATAGTTATATAGTTATAAAAAGGGGACACTTTCATTGTTGGATTATATAATACCTATTAAGAGATAACCACCAATAAGTTTTCTAATTATTATGAGATAATGTGTATATAGTAGAAGAAAAATTTATAAAGTAGTAAATATATAAAAAATAAAATTATTTTATAATAATTGAATGAAAATAATATTAACAACACTGGGATTTAGTTTCCTTGTTCTAAAAAACACCAAAGAACCCAACTATACATGTTTCGAGACATGAAAATAATCCAAATTAGTGAAACATTGGTTCCATTAGAACCTGTACAAGAGTTAATGTGATATAATTAAAAATCATTCACAATAGGAACATTTTTAGAATAAGAGGACAATTTTACATTAACAATAGTTTTTTTGACTCATTTTTTATTCATTTCCATGCGAGGGTACCTAAACACTGATACAATTATTCATAAATCTTATATATAGCTAGTATATACTTTTATATTCCTATTTGTTTTCTACATGTCAACACATTATCCAACTATCATGGGCCAAATGTACCAAAAAATCTATCTATAAAACTAAATGTGGTATATTTCCTTTTTTAATACTTATGGTTGAATATATATACATAATTGATATAAAAATATTACTTTTTGTTAACCATCATCATTAGTTTAATGCAATTACTTAATTTGTTCACGTTAATATTTATAGGTACACATCAGTTGAAAATTTTATTATAGTAATAATATATCAAGAAAATTAATAAACAAAAATACTATATTCCGAAAAAAATATGAAAAAATAAACATAATAATGATACCACATGTTAATTGGAAGAAATTCATACCTTTACACTAAAATATTATAAAAAATATAAATAATGTAAATGATTCCAATATAACCACATAAACGGATTTCAATATTATAACAACTTTTTAATGAGATAAATTAATTTTTAATTATGTAAAGTTATACCCCATATAGCTTTGTACCTATATAATAAAATAGGTATGTTCTAAGGGAGTGATAGCCAAAAGATATGATATTTGAACAAAATTTTGAAACGTGGTTGAAGAAAATATTAAAAAATGCAGAGGATATGACAAATTGGAATATTAATATCTAGGGAGTTCAATTTTTGTAACATAGATAAACACGTATCATGAAAAACAAGAGGTTTATTTACAAATATATCACAATATATAACCTCAAACAACATCATGCTGAAATAAAACACAAATATAGTGAGGGATTATTGAAATGTACATAAATTTCCTTTTTTAATTTAATAAAGAAACTAAAAAATAACACTAAAAAATGTTGGGGTCATATTGCAGGTAGGGGGGATGGAGGTAGATAAGTTAAAATGTTATTTATTTTGGAATTAAGTGGTAAAATAAAATAGAAAAGAATAATTTTTTTATAATTTTCAAATGAAATTACAATTCATAACAAAATTTTCATTAAAAGAACCTCAAGAATATTCTTTAAAATTTTTAACCCACCCCTATGAACCCTCTATTAATTATTTTTGAAATTATTTTTCCCCTATATCTCTATTCCACTCTATTAATCATAAAACATTATTGAATTCAATTTTTTATTATTTTAACGAATAATTAATATAAAATTAAGGAATAATGATAATTAAAAGTTGGTTATCCTTAACAATTATACACTATCAAGCTTCTCTTCCCAAAGAATTATTCATGAGCTCCATAAGGGAAAATTTTTACCATTGAACATTATCACTAACACCCATGGCATGGGTTCCTATTGATGTCTCACATATATCAATAATACCCATTCCATATGATTAATCTTACTAAAAATAACATTAAACGTCATTCAATAATACAAACATGTTTCTCAATATTAGAACCACCTATTTCTAATAAAATTTCATCAAATTAAATCTCAGGTGTTTGTCTGATGTAAAACAATTAGATCATGAAACATTATAAAAATTATGAATATGTATAAATAAAGGTTGTTAGGATATTATATATGATTTTTTTAATAAGACCAATGTTCTCAATCGATTGATTGATCAAAGGAATCATTTTAAATTTATTTTCAATCCATTTAGGACCCAATAATAGAGAAACCAAGAGAAATACATGGTAAAAATAGTAAACCCATGGGTTATTACTTTTGAAAAGATAAAAAATTAATATTATTTCAGTATATTTTTAAAATATCATTATAAATTTAAAATAATTTTTCCTTTCTTGAACATTTCATGGACCAATTAAGGATGATTCAGCAACCAAGATTTTTTATTATACTAAATGACATTTTCTGTTGGGTAGAACAGTGAATGTATTCATCTGAATGAATGAATAATTTTTATTATTGTAATATATTTTTAGTTATATATAATCATAAAATGATACCAAAAAATTGAAGGATTCATTATAGAATCATATCATATCATATATGAATAATTCACACTAACTATACATCTTACTAAGGATGATTTGATATTATAAATTTTAACTTAACATGTAGAGCCATATTTATTAGCATATAAGATAAACATATAATCCAATGGTCATGATAATAAAAATTTATGTCTTGATACCCTTTTATTTTATTGAAATTTTGGACATATGGGTTTCAGAGATCAAAAATAAAGGGAAAAAAACAAGTTGGGTAAGTAGTAAACAGTTTTATTCAAATAGTCCATAGTAACCCTAAAAATGCATATAAAATTTTATACTCTGAGAAAACTGCTTACAAAAACATTAACTATTTCATCATATGTCCATTGTAAATGTATATTTTCTACAATTTACCTAAATAATATTGTGGTCTATTTTTAATCTATTAAAAACTAAACGATGTTAGTATACATTAATATATATCTTATTATATCATCGGCCAAAAAATTACAATAAATATCACAATACATCTTCGAAATACTATGATGAACAGAAAATCTATTGGAGTGACCTTCCTTCATTACATCTCTAATCAGGCTTATTGACTCCACTTACCTTCAATGAACAATTATGAAATAATGGGTATCCTCACAAAAAAACATGCACTTGGAGCCATTTTGTAATGGTGGTTATGAAAATGACCACTAAATTATGTTTCTTTATATTTTTAATGGAAATTTTAGAATGTTGTCCCATAGTCAGGGTAGTTAATCTAAACCCACTAATATTTAAAAGTATCATTTTAGTAGTTGTTCAAACCAACACTAGGTTTTGAATTTTATTTGTTTATGTTTTTATTTAATTTTATTTCATTTTATAAAACTCTCATTTGAGAAAATTTTAATATCTTTTTAGCATATTAAAATTTTAATTACATATATTAAATAATAATTGATAATAATTATTAATTATGTAATATAAAATATTTATAATTTATAAGTTTTGTTATTTTTTAAATTTATTACATAAAATATTAATTAATTTTTAATTTTTAATTTTTAATGTATTATTATTTATAGTTTTTCATTAATAGATACTTAAAAAATAAATTATTTATTAAAATATAATTTTTATTGTAATATATTATAATTTAATTTATATTTTTTATTACTGATTAATTGTTAATTATACATAGTAATTAGTTATTATTCATTTATTAATTAATAACCAATAATTAATTATTATTATTTTTCATTTATTAATGGATATATGGTTAGTGATTATTAGCAATTAATATTTTTAAATATAAATAGTTAATAATTTATTAGTAAGTAATAATTGTTATTTAATTATCACTTATTATAAATTAATTTTATTTATTAATTATATTTAATTTCAACATTCTATATATGTTTTTATTATTTATTTATGGATTATAAATTTTAATTAAGGAATTTTACATACATAATTATTATATATATTTTAGTTTATTATATATAATTATTGAAATTATTTTATGTAAATTTATTTTTAATATTATTTATTTATTTTTTACAAAATATAACTCAATATAATTTTTTAATTTTATTTATTATTTATATATATTTTTTTTATTTTAAAAAATGTGAAATACCATTTATAGACAAATTAATATGAAAATGACAATTTTTTAGCAATTTGTATATAGAGATGTAAGAGATAATAAACTAATTTGAAATGATTCCAAACATAGATATTCAAAATTATTTTTAGAAATCATTGTGAATCATATTAATTTGTTAAAACATAATTCAAAACAGAATAAATATCCATTAAATACTATTTTTCGTATTGTTTTTAAGAAACAAATTTCAGTTTCTTACCATTATCATGTTCGTCTGGAATAATGATAAAATCATTATACCATATTTGGTATTTCATTTATCACTATATTATAGATGATTCCAACTCAATATAAAATAAATTCATCCTATATTAATCTTTAACAACATATAATTGAATCTCATCAATTAAAGAAATTAGTCTTAGTTGTACAATCACTATGTTCACCTTATGAGGATGAGACATTCTACTAAGGGAATCAACGACAACATTTCCATTTTCAAGTGTGTGTAAAATATATAAATAAAATGATTTCTTGTATCAAGAAAACCAAAGATGTGAAAGATTTATATATCATTAAGAAAACATATTCACAATGATTTTTTGATTGTTGTATATCTTGAATAATTTATTATAAAGGTAGAAATATCCAGTACACTGTGGTATAAACCACAATGTCAAACACTCATTTTGGGGATAAATAGTTACTTTCATAGAAATTTTACTACTCATAATAATATGTTACAACATTTTCATCCTACATGAGTACACATTCATTCCCCACTAAAGTGAAAGAAAAACTGACATCCCACATCCCATTTGGACCTCACATAGTAATGAAATAAGATAAATTTTTTATCCCTATCCCACCACCAATAGGCTAGGGAAAGACACTAACATATAGTAGACATATCAAACAATATGTGAGGTATTATCCTAATGTGTCTATCCCCAAACACACGCATCCATGTAAGATACACTTATAATGGGTAATATTGAATACCATTTTCCAATATATAATATGTATTCGATGAATAAAATCAATTCTATTTTTATAAAAAATTAATAAAATAAATTATTAAGGGTGAGAAAATGGTCCAATAACCCATACGTAATGAAAAACCTCCAAAAAATGGAAGGATATGGTAAACAAAATTACACTATATAGGCCTAGGATTTAAAAACTGCATTGATATTTCTTGAGACCAGATGGTGTTCAATAGTTTCTATGATTTTTTCTTGTGGAAATAGAATAGTTTGATAGGTCAGCCTTTATGTTTGAAAAATTATAGAATTTCCTATATATATAATGTTGGGTTTGGAAGGTACCATGTCATTTTATCCATGATGAACTTGTATATATCCTTTTTCCTATAAAATATCTTTTTTATATATATTTCAAGTTATTTTTGTTAGATAAAATTACTATGGCATTTATTTGTTAAAGAAAATTATTATACATTTCTACATACACATACATATCACCCACAGTTCTCTGTTACATATTTTCCTTCCCACTATGAAATTAAACATATGTGTTAAGTAGTTCAATAAATTTATAATTAATAATAGGTCTCCCTGTAATCTGATAGATTCATCTATTCATATATTAATGTAATATTTCAATATGTATGGTCCATTAACCTAAATTTAATATTCATCTATCGATATATAAAATAAAATTCATCCATATATCTAATTGTTTGTGTGATTAAAAAGTCTTAATTGAAAAAGTTTAAATAAGTTTCCTCATGAATAAGTGTCACTACATTACCAATTTTTAGACTCCTTGTTATTTTCTAGATTATTTATCATCTAGGAAACATATCTTATGGTTCTATTATATTTTGGATACATTATCTTCTAGAATAAACCAGATTTCATTACTATATAATATTTAGAGATAAACATTTGAAAATTATATAACATAAATACACTACATTATGATTCAGGAACTACCAAATTCAGTGTGTAAGATTGTAATTTTGGAACATCAGTATCTTCCAAACATAAATTTTGGACACCATAATATCCATAGATTCTAGAATATCCACTTTTATCCTGGAATATAATACATGATTGATAAATTGATACTTTCACTAATATTTTATTAATAATAGTTTTTTTTAAAACAAGTCATAAAATCTATGAAATTAATATTTTTTTCATATAAAATGTGTTACACTCTGTAATTAAAATATATTGAAATTATGTTAGTTGATTTTTAAAAGTGTAAAATTCATAAGATAAACATGTTTAAGGTATATATGTATTTAATCGATATGTCAATTCCCATGTTCCACTTATCATGTTTCTCTTAGACCATAGATAACTAGAAACACTATGTAGGCTATAATGTCCCCTTTGATTAATATTGTGCCTTTCAATCATCTCTCCCTTCCTTTTTTCATAGTTGTTAATATATTCTCCATTATAATATGGGCTTATATATGACTATCTTTCCCCTATCCAAAGACAAAAAAAATCCAAATCCACATTTAGTTGTTGGGGATTTAGATATTATCTTATTTATATATGATTAAATGTGGGATTATGATGATTTAGTTTTCTAATTTTTAAATTTATGAAATTTTCTTAATGATAACAATCTATAATTTATGAACTCTAAAGAGAATTGTTATTCGAATGTGATTATGTTTAGTCTCATGATATTGAATAATTTTTTCTTGGAGTATTGTGGGTTACCTACTATATTAATTTAATTCATTCCTAATTATATTCATATATGATAATAAATCAGTTTTACTAATACAAGAATATTTTTAATCATATAAAAAATAAATTCCACCTATTTTTTTTTTGGGAAATTTATGATCTAGGTGAAAATTATATTGAGAATAACTATTTAGTGAATGTTTTTATTAGAGTACTACTTGGAATAAATTTCCTTCAAATATTAATATCATAAATAATAGTTTTATTTATAGTATTTTTTAAAAAAGAACCTAATGAAATGATTTAATGAATATGTAATGACTGATAATATTTTTATAAATATATATTATCTAATGATGATTTTATGTTCATTGATATTGTTTTACTCAATGACTAATGTCATATTGGTTTCTCTGTGATTTTTTTCTCCATTATAAATTTTATTTACATATATTTATGAATTATTTTAATACAAAACCAATATTGAAAAATTATATGAAAACATGTACAATTAGTTATTTGGTTATGGTTAGGATTAGGAGATAAACTTTTTGATAAAAGCAAGATGCAGCAGATGGTGGGATTTTTTGGATTAAGAGGAAAGATATTTTGGATGATGATGTGATATTTAGACCAAGATTAGATCATTATTTTTTGTAGTATTAAAAATTAATATTGATAGCCTATCAAATTTTTTGGTATATTTTTAAATAACATGTATATAGATTTTTCTTAATACCAAAAATAATTTAAATTATTAGTGAATGAATTATTTCTAAGGAGGTGGCTCTAGGACATATAAAGTAGAATATAATGAAACTCATGTGGTGAAAAAATTAACAATAAAATTTAGTATTAAAATATTGTTGTGTAGAAGAAATGTATTCTGTAATTGACTAAATGTGAATTTTATTAAAATGATAATATTTTATACTAATCCTTAATTTGGGATGAATTATTATTTATTTATTAATAATTTATTAAATATAAATAGTTAATTATGGTGATTATCATTATAAATTGCGTTCATTGAAAATTAATTTATTTCTTTTCCATAGAAAAAGTCGTAATAATTTCATATGGGATGTTAGATATAGATCGATTCATTGGAAGGTAGTTTCCAAGAGAATGGTTTTGAACTATTTTATTCATCATGTTATGATATTTATTATGGTCCACTACCCAGGAAGGTAGGTTCTTTCACATCCTATATATGGCCTTAAGTTACAATTGATTCTCAATATATATGTTGTTAAGGATATGGGAATTTGACTACTCCCCTACCTTTCTCTCACTTATAGGCATAGAGTGTATTTTAGAAGATCTTTTTTGTGATGGTTTATAGTTTAATGATATGTGATCATATGGGCTGTGTTGGATATCAGTTATAAAATACATGTATATACATGTGGTCTACAAAAATTCTATAGTGTATACTTGTATTGAGGTGGCAGAGAGTAGTTGATATTATTTATATATTTACAAAAATTATGTGATAGAATAATGTATTTTTTATTTAAATGGTTTATGATGGATCTTGGAATTACAATATGATGATGTGGAAATTATTATAATTTTTTCTTATATCATTATAGTTGTGGAATGAGAATAAGGTAGGGGAAATAATCACTAAGACATGTGAAATATTTTAAAGGGTATAGTAGTTTGATGGATTAATTAAATAAATGGTTCCTTTATTCTATATATAATTTTGATAATATGTCACCAATTTATGTCCATTTCTTTGTTAGTTAAACCTGGTGATGTTGGGAATATAGTTTACGTAGTTTAGGTGATGAGTTGATTTCTCTGTTTATTTATTAGTCTTTAGAATGAATATTTCATATTTTCATAATAGATTTTGGGGAACATACTATTGATTATACATGTAATATGTAACTTATGATTATAAAAAACTGTTTTCAAGATTCTTGAGAGGGAGTTTCTGATATGTATATGCAATACTATCTCATGGAGAATCACTCCAAAAATTGTGGTGCTTAATTTACCATTAATTAGTGTGTTTTTATTAATTTTTTTAGGTTTTGTGATGTTTGATATTAATTATAGTTGGATTTATATAATTATTATTATATATTTTCTTTTTTATTATTTTAAATTTATTTTCGAATTTTATTTTAATGCATCCAATTAACGGGTGCTTTATAAACACTCAGTGCTACTTCCCAACTCATTTCCATTTGTTGGTTAACTTTAAGGGTCACTATAATATTCACTATTATCCCAAGAGTTGAAAATATGGTTGAAGGTTATGATGATGTTGTTTACAAGCCTTCTGTTTTGAAATATGACAAACATTGTGGATAGACATATGTGAGGTTTTCTTGGGTTGGTAAGGAAATAATATCTATTTGACATATAAATTTATAAATTCATGGGAGACTATTTAGTACATGAAATATTAGGGAACCATGTGATCTTATGCTAGAACTTTTGGTTTTCGAAATATAATAGGTTGAGTGACACTATATATGGGTTTGATACATAGGATAGTAACATCTATCATGATTTCATATACATATATATTAATTTTGTAGATAAGGGGAATTTATATTAATAGAATTTTATTAATATTCAATATTCAATATTATAGGAGTAGTTCATTATAAATTTTTTTGATATTGATTTTATGGATCTAGGTTGAAATAACTATAGATTCATCAGTAATATTTTAATACACGATATTATAATAGATAATTTAAGAATTATATTTTATGAATATGGATCATGGAGGAAGAGAATTTTTTGTTTCTAGTTTCAGGTTATATTGAACTTTGAGGGAACTATTTATAAATATTGAATAAAGGTTTTGTTATAATATTTGTATATGTAATTTCTATTAATACTTTCGGGGAGGGTTCACAAGATTCATTTGGATATCTATATTATTAGAGGATCTTCTCAATGGTGGTCAATTTTACAAATTGATGATATTAAAAAGTTATAAGGTTTATGTGAGATGTTCTAAGATTTGTTTCAAGACTTGTTCATATCATAAACCATGATTTTTTCACATTATATGGAGATTCTTTATATCCCCTATTGAAGATCTCATGTATGAATTTTTAGTAAACACTTCAAAAGCCCCATACACTATACTTTACCCATCATTCCAAAAGTAGACTCTATAGAAAATAATTTCATTGAAAATTTTCATCCTGAGATCACCACCATGTTACCCTATTCAGATTTATTACATTTTGTAAGGTGTTTTCAACAACAATGGTTATCAAGTGGATGTTGGGTATTAACAAATATTCATGGTAGGAATGTTCTCAAGACTCTCTAAGGTGTTGTGTACTAAGTAGTGGTTCTCAGATTTCTAGTCACTGTATTTTTAAAATATTTGTGAGTCTGAATTATCTATGTCCACATTTTGTATCTAGATATTTCTATTCTATGACCATTTTTCATATATAAATCATCATTTTATTTTTTTCATGGAGAATTTTGTAACATCTTGGATTCAGGTGCCGCCCAAAGATGCCGCGTACATTTTTGGTCAAATGGCCTCAAGATCATTTCCCAAAAATCCAGAGGCTATCGACTGGAAGTGAGGCCATTGGGTGTGATAGTGGGGAAATGATTCCATAATTGGAAGAGTAACACAGTGGAAACATATAGTATATAGTAGAGGAATAATTAATACCAGGCAATAAACGTAAACAGCGGAATACTGATAGTAATAACAAATGCATCGTATATAAATTAATGATTCATGTCACATGTATCTATGAAAATATCCAAACATGTCACAGTGATAGAAATAAAATACTGAAACCAAAGTATAAAAAATAGTAAACTCCAACATCACCGCAAGCGTCACTATGGTCCCATATTCTCCAACTCCAACCATAATCAAGTAGATGATGATGAAGGGATATTTCCCTTATCTATACCTGAAACCATATAACCTATTTCGGTCCAAATGCATGAACCAAACAGGGTGTGAGATGAATCCCAGTAGTTAACCATGAAAAGATCTATTCCCAATAGTTAGTGAATGTATAGAGAAGGTAACAGATGAAATGAAGCAATAAAATAAGGAGTACTCAAAAGTATACCATCATATAGATTTACATTAAATTCATTTACATTTATTGATTATATATTCATCAAATAATTTAATCTTGGGATCTATCCTAATATATTTATCCTCTAATTTATAGGTAAATAGATGTCTCAAAATCCCATAGAGCAAACATGTAAGACTGAGTCCATGCTTGTTCTTTGGCTTGGAAGGATCATCACATTCATAAAACATCCAAAAGCTACCCTCTTGGAATTTTATCACAGTCTAACCACTATGGTTTAACATATAATCAATTTAATATAGTAATGTACCCTTGGGAAATATCACACAGTCTAACCCCATTAGTCCCACACAACACTAATCATTTAAAATTGACCACCTGGGTAGCTCTCACCGTCAATACCCCATTTTTCTGCATGGCATCAATATAATATAATGAATCATTTTAAGCTCCCGCAGTAAAATACCTATGTTCCAACATTCATTTAATAATTACCCTCTGGGTAGCTCTCACAGTCTAACTCGTATAGACAATTACCACCAGTAAGGTCTCACAGTCAATACCTATGGGTCATCATAACAACAATTCATACATAAATGACCCTTCCTCAGGATGCTCTCATAGTAAATTACTATTCTTCATACATCACAAAGTGAATCAAACGCATCACAAATAAACAATATCTACATCCTAACAACACAAGGAATGAAAAAAAAAAAGAAATCCTAACATTCTTTCTATACCCAAAATCCATATTCATTCAAACATGGGATATTACCACATAATCAATGCAATAAACCTTAAGCATAATCAATAACCCTTTCTCAAATAGAAACACCATAATAGATATTAAATAGGGATTAATTCCAAAAACACATTGTACCCTAAATAGTGGTTTTCAACACTTTTATCCTATATAGTCCAAATACAATCAACGTAATGCACAAACCACCTACCTTGATGTTGTACAATGAACACTCTTGAACGTCAACCATTGAATCATCCCCGAACATTGTAGATCTACAAAAAGGTCAAAATAGTTCAACCATGGATAACTCAAGAGGGAGGATAAATCAAGAAGATAGGCTCTAGGGGATAAGAGAATGCACTGATGGGAATGCAACACACCTAGTGGTGTCTCAATCGGATCTCGAACGGAGGAATGTGAGGATCTCAAAGTTCTCCGTCATACATCTCTCTCATGTATGAGACATGGGGAGAAGAAGGGAATTATGGATATGAGATGAAACCACTCTCTAATTAACCAATTAAAAAGAAAAGTACATGACATGTTCATTTATTCTACACACTGTGTACTAGCCTCAACTGGCCCCTGCTTTATGCAGTTTTTCAAATCACCCACATGACCATGTACTCATCTGTTAAACGGCCAGTACACAGCTTCATGCGACAACTGGGTACAAGACGTGTACTAAAAATTAAATGGAAGGTGCATAGAAAATTTCACCTTTCTTCATTTTTCATGAAAAACATCCCAAAATAAATATCTATACCTGAAATGAACGTCTGGGTTCTTAAAAACATCCCCCCTTAAAGAAATTCTTCCCTGAATTTCGCTTCTATGAGTGGTGAAAACGAAAATTCAAACAACTCTGGACACTTTGATCGTATGTCAGCCTCCCACTCCCAAGTCTCATCTTGTACTCGCTCATACTGCCATAGCACCCAAACAAGAGGAACAGACCGACCATGGAGAACCTTCATGTTGCGATCCAAAATCCAAATAAGATGGTCCTCAAATGATGTTTCCACCTCCAAATCAACCTCCTTTAGTTGAAAAATGTGAGACATGTATGATATATAACACCATAGCTGAGAAACTTGAAAGACGTCATGCATATCCTGGTACCTCTAAGGTATCTTCAACTAATAGGCAACCAGACCGACTCTCTCAAAAACCTAAAATGGTATCACCTATCTCGGTGAATGATTTCGTTGTCTCTAGATCCTCCTATGTCCCACCCTCATTGTGACATGTAAGAAAATATAATCTCTGACCTAGAAATATAGAGGTCATCTCCAATGATCAGCATATGATTTCTGTAGATACTATGTAGTATCCATCCTCTTCTGAATCAACCCCGCCTACTCAGTGGTCTCCTAGTCAAGAAGAGGTCCCAAGATAGCATTCTATCCTACCTCCAACTAATATAGGGATGATCTTCATGGCCTACTATAAAAATACTCATAAGTTTCCATATGAATCTTAACCTGGAAATTATTATTGTAGGTAAAAACCACTAGAGGTATCTGTCTCTCCCAAGAACCCCAAAAATCAACGATATATGGTCGAAGAATTTCCTTCAAAACATGAATCGTACACTCGGACTGGCCATATGTCTGGGGATGGTAAGTTGTACTCAGAAGTACCTGTATACCCAAATCCCTCTATAGTCTATACCAGACACGATATGTAAAACATGCATCCCTATTTGAGACGATAGAGCCTGGGACCCCATGAAAACATACAATCTCTCAGATGTAAAACCTTTTAAGATCATCAACACTAACGGTTTCCTTGATCAATGACAAATTTCCATCCATCACGAGTCATTAAACAATAGCATAGTCCACATTATTCCCTCGAGGAAACCTCTGTAAACCCATAATGAATCCCACTGGGACATCATTACACTTCCTCTCAGGAATGGGAAACTATTGTAAAATCCCTTCTGGTTTTTGATGTCCTACCTTCACCTGTTGACAGGTGGAACATCTCATAACAAACCTATCTACTTCCCTCTTATACATGGACACCAGTATAGACGATGTAGATCACGATACAACATGGTGATGTAATGCCCCGACCCTAGTAACCTAGAGTCGATGAATTATTACATAACATTGACATGATATAAGGAATCATGTCCCGAAACACCGATCAGTTTAGTATCATTGGAAGTACTATATACATACATAAGATACATTACATCATGAAATAAAAAAACAACATTGTGTCCCCTATTAACACACTCATATCCTTTTCCTATCCCTACATGTTAATCGTAATATACTTCTTCACATATGAGGAAAAATAAATCATAATTAAGGGGTGAGCTCAGATGCTCAGTAAGGATAACAATATTGATGAAACTAACATAAATAAGCATAAACATTTAAGGAAAAGTATAATACTAAAAAAATTCTTTCAAACATAAACTTCAGTATAATATGACAAAGATAAATAAAATAATTCCATTTACTTATTCACATAGATATTTTACTAGCCGAATAATTACAAGTAATATAAATAGCTAATTTCATAATGATGGAATGTATAATATCAGACATCATAACCACATATTCAAGGCCTCATTCCAAGTCTACAAATAAGATTTTTTCAAGGCCTTGTTCTAGGACACTAGTTTATCTAATGAGACCTACCGATGCATCGAGGAGCAATAGCGAGCTCCACCCGTTATCTAAAAAGTCCACTGCATTCCTTATATGAAAAGGTTGAAACCTAACTTAAATATTTGTATTAAAAATAACATTCAAAATGTTAATAATTTGACAATAAACCATGAAATACAACACATCCACAGTAAAACATATCACAAAACATTCAATACAGTATGGAATATTGTTTCATAATAAAGAAAGTTCAAAAAATGTAAAATCCATCAAAGGATTTTGTCAAAGATGAAATCCAAATTATTTGGAAAAAAATATCTCTTTATATTTTGAAATCCTTTAAAAGTAACATAATTATAAAAGAAACAATTTATTTTAAAAATAATCTTATATTATTGTAGGGGAATCTTCGAAGATGTTATAGTGGAATAAATAGCCGCACTTGCTAGATAAGTTGAAAAAACATTCTTACCATAATTTTTTATTTTGGCTATTTTTAATATCATTTTGTGAATCCACTAATTTTCCATTATTTAATTATTCATGGTACTTATTTTGGGTTACACTAGCAGGGAAGCCAAAACAGTTACGATACCAGTGGAATAGAGTTGACTATATAAATGCGATGGATTAAAAAATGGATTTCCACTAAGCTGTACCAAAATCAATAATAGTAATATTGAGATGAATCATGTAGAGATATAGTCATGTCTTATTTACTTGATACCTTGTTCCGCGGCCCAACCTTGACCAGGGATTGAGCAGCAACTACCTTAAACCAGCATACAGAGTCCCGGGGGTGGTGACAAGTGATAAAAGTAATATCCTAAATTAGAGGAATTTTCCAAATGTACCTATACACACATACTTTAACATATAAATTTAGAATTGATGTGGACTAAAAATTAAAAATGAAATATATAGAAGGTAAAATATACATGAAGAACCACTATCGTGTATAAGAGTATGATAGTGACAACAGAAAAATAAAGGGGAAATATACACCCCCATCTAGAAATATGTACCTTCCGGAAAAACAAGAATATAAAATAATAAGAGATCCTTGATCATGATCTCAAATATACGACCATAGTATGAGACCCAATACACCTAGTATCCAAAAGCCCTTCTGAAGTCACTGATGATCTTTCTATCTTCTTCATTATACACAACATGTGTTGGAAAAGTCTATTTTGGGGTGTATATATAAATACCCAGTATGATGGCTGGAAAAGTGAAGGGTGTTAGTAAGAGATAAAATATTAATTAGAAGGTTTTATGTATCAAAAATGATGTCGGCCAACCCAAAATGGGGGTTGGAGTAATGTCATCCAATCACAAGGGGATCAACACAGTGTGTAGATGGACTACACATCGAGTGTTTGCAACCCATAATTGGATAGTAACTTCTTCCAACCACATGTAGCTAAACATGTAATGCAAGTGGAATATCCAATGAGTAATCAAAACCCATGGTAGGAGAGTAAAAATTCATATTGTATTGATATATATACATATGCACAAAAAAGGAATCTCAAATGAGATTGTGAGGGGTCATTCATCTCACAGATCATCCTTGGAGTAAACATATGAAGGCACACTCCTTGGAATTTGTTCGCACAACCGAGGGGGTACAATCACTATATAGATGACCCACATGCTAGTGCATCATAGGGGTTCCACTATACATGTATCTATTGAGTAATCACACCCTAATGCATCAGGATGGGTTCCACTCTGATGGTCGATGAACCACTCCCTAATGCAACAAGGGGGTTCCACTATAGTTTCAGGAGGACCAAGACATATCTGATAGTGGTGCTCCAATCGATATATATAGGACCCACATGCAAGCTCATGGTGGGTATAAATCCATTTTCACAAGGACCCACAAAATATATAATAGGCGGTTCCACACAATAGATAGAGGATATTAACTTATGATGATGGTGGGATCCAATTCTACTTTCATGAGTACCGACACACGATTCGATATGGGGTTACACTCAGTAGATAGAGGACCCACACCCATGATCTTAGGGGATTACACTACTATATCATAAGGACCGTCACCCTATCCCATAAGTGGTTCCACTATTTAGTTAGAGGACCCATCCCCAAACTAAAGGCGGGTTCCAATATAGTGTCTTGATGACATCTGACATATCTCATAGTTGGTTAGAATCAATAGATCGAGGACTCATACACTAGATTATTGGGGTTTTCACTCTATATGTCACTAAGGATCCTCAACAAGTTCACTACCATCATCAGTATTCACCTCAATAATGATCACAGTACAAACATATCATATCACATCCAAAAATCCACAACAGAGAGAACAATCACATTCTATGATAAAAAACACTCGGTATAGGCTACTCATGGGCCAGTATATGATTTTAGTCAAAGGAGATACCTAATATTTAAGTTTATGAAAATGGAACCATGGGGTACACGGTATGTGAGGGGACCGAAATGGGTTTTGTTCATGCTCCATCACCTAGATGTGTCAATATATGTACATTTCTCATCTAACATTAAGGTATACATGACATGTTGGGAGAATAAATATATTTTCAATGTTACTCATGATCCCACAAGTTTTTCATTTCATGTTCATGTATTAATCCCATGTCTGTGTACTTAAACTATGATTGTGTGGTTAGCACAACGAGTGTACTAGGCATGGTCCATATACTCCCATAAACAATGTGCCTCATCCATGTCTTCCCACATAGGGTTTTACCTTTGTTCTCCCCCCACAGGGCTAACCCACCTGATGATGTTGTAGTCAACACCTAAAAGGGATACTTGTTGTTCCATCCTCATAAGATTTCAAAACCCTATTTGTTTCATAATAGGGTCTGACAAGCCATGTGATCTTTGAACAACAAAGTGTGTGGTTTAGATTTTTCTAAAATAAAATAGATCCACACACTATGTTCTGAATCCCTTCATCCTCATTTTATTTTTTCCATGTTGCATACTAATATTAGTGGATCAACCTTCATTTTCCAGATTTAGACAATATATTTTCCAGAAAACCAATCCCAAAAGCATCGTACGCATTGTCTCGTACCCAGAACACTTTGGTCCTACAGTCATTTAGGATTTTATATTTGTCCCTCCAAACAATCACCCACAACCCGTAATGTATTTGATTACACCAACAAATCATTATTCAATTCCTTTCATGTATATTTTTTAGAATTACAAGGGATCAATCGGGCATTGTACAGCTATACAATGTCAAACTGGGACTATAGAGTAAAACTAGTAAAGAATTAATAGGAAGTATGGGAGTAAGGCACAAAAACAATGGTTTATTGATATTTTCCAATCATTATTGTAAAAAAATAAAGAATAGGAAATATATAGGTTTATAAAATAGTTGAATAATAAAATAAATTAATACAATGCTGCATAAAGGGTCCACCAATTGGCTCAAATCATAAAATGCATGATCCTTCTCAACAAATAAAATCAACAAGGGAAAAATACATCATTTGACTAGACCTAAATGAAGATTATATTATACATCATTGAATAAAATACCCATAAATTATTTATGAAATTTTTTTATTCCCCGAACTCCTATCTTCATTTCTTCAAATAATAATTGTCAATGGATATCGATTTTCTAACAGAAGGGTGATGAAAACTATAGAATCCTCATGGGTTTTATGAAGCCAACTATCTGAAAATTCCCACAATGACGTAGTTGAATTTTTAATCCATCCCATTATTATAATTAATTAATCTAGTTAATGTACAACTGACTGTTGACTTATTAGACCCCCCATAGCCTAATTTTAAGACGCGACTACAGTAAAAATATCATTCTGATGTCAATCGTGATCTTAGATTTCTGATCTGAGCATCCATTTATGAATAATAAATTTTTATTAAAGAAATCAGAAAACATTAAGATAAAATATATTTAATAGTTTTATAAAATTAATTCTAGTAACCCCATGATTCATAATCACAAACTGTTTTACATCCTGGCTCGGGAAATATATACAAAAATATTTCAATGTCTTGAAAGGAATGATCTAGGTCTCTACATCATTCCCTAATTCTAAATTTTTATCCCAACAAATAAAAAATAAAAAAATTCTGGATACTTAGCCCACATTTGGTTCTCCCACAAGCAAAAACTCTCCTACATGTTCCCATGCTTCCACAATATGGAAACCTAGGGGATGACCCGTGCATGTTGGGTAATCTACAATTTATCCTTGATCCACAGTAGATTCTCTGCAAATGTGGATCCATTATAAATATCTACATATATACATTCGATGATATGAATTAGGTTATGGATGTATCTCCTCAACTGACACACATGAAATACATCATTCACCTACTTTAGCTATGGTGGAAGGGAATGGATGTAAGAACCTCACCAAACAAATGTATGATCTATAATGACCTAATGAATCATAGGGATAGTTTCCCTCCCATGCGAAACCACCACAATCCTCACTGTATGGTGACTCTCAAGAATACATGGACTCATTTCATAAATGAAAAGGTCCTAGTTCATCAATCTTTTTACGATTTTGGCATGTTCTAGTTCATCCTCATTTTTTCACAAATGATCTATACATTATTCATCATCTCCAGCACAAACTATGGACCCACAAGAGATGTATCTAAAATATATTTCTAACATAAGGGTGACTTTAGGGGTATATAGTATTGGTACATGAAAGGTTACATGTTGATGGAAGAGTGGTTTCTATTTTTGTATTCCATCTCTACCATGAACAACTAATCCTCCCAGCTCTAGTTGATTTCTAACACACAACCCATCATCATACCCTCCAACACCAGGATAGTGTAACCGATCACCCCATCCATGTGGGTGTCAAAGGATGTACTCATCCTCATCTTGGAAACAATTCCTACTACATGCCTCTCCATAACCATGATATAAATCGTGTATCATAATCGTAGACAATCATTTAGTGCACCCCATTTAGGATAATAATCTCCCATATGTACATGTACAACAACATCTCGAAAAAAATCTTCGCCCAGATAGAAATGAAGATATTAGACATTGTTATATGTTTAAATATCAACCATATAGAATCATGAACCGTGATTATCAGTGGTATCCTGATTACAATGTCCAGGTATATGTCAACCCACTTCCTCCCCGTGATCTCAAGGGGCTGCAACAAACAAGTCGGAAACTGTTTCTCATCCTTCACATGAAAATTAGTGAGGATCCAAGAGATAAATTTATAAACACTTAATCTCATGTCGAACCACCAATAGTACAACTAATATTTTCTAAAAATCTTCCCCAATTCGAGGTGTACAGCTAGGGGAAAGTGTGGAACTATCACATCACCAACTCCCACTTCATGACTGGGTCCATCGTTCATCCCTAGAAATGGATGTTGTGATTCCCAATATTAAAATATCTATCTCGTGAGTCCTCCTTTAATATATGGTCAAGAAATATCTCACAGTTGATGTGTCCCAACTGGGAATCTCTCACACACTTGATAAAGAGAGAAGCAAACACTATTTTGTGAAGAAAAATTGTACCCTCCACCTCTAGTAGTGTCAACAACAAGGAAGTCCACTATTTTGAAACCTCTTACTACAACAGATCTAGTGACATCCTTCTAAGTCAATCTTCCAGTTTGTTTCTCTTCCCTATATTATAAACTATCAAGAATTCGTAGACCTATAGGAACTCCAACAATCCCGGCTATCTTAGGTTCATGTTTCATTGTGTGAATATGTTACTAGGAATATGATGGTCTATATAAACCATAAAGCACACACTGAGATCAGTGTGGCTCTAATTCATCATGGAAAAGACTATCGATTCCATGTCGAGGTCATGAGTTTAAGTGTTCTGCATGTGGGGTCTCATGTTCCTTGAACCTTGTACGATAAATTCCTACAGATGCTTCAACGTGTTGCTAATCCAATATTTTAATTCATATAAAAACACTACGTACTCCATTCCCTAATTTTTTAGTCTCAAAACATGATCACTCGTCATCCTCAACCTCTAATCCTCTATTGATCTATTGAATTGTTAAGTCCACATAATGGGATTTCAGTTTCTCTTTAGCTCCATTAAGGGGGATGTAATCTTGCAGAAGTATTCCAAAAACCTCATATAAAACCCTTCAATGACAATAAAACATTTCACCTAGGAAAATCACTTGGGTGGATCCTAAGAAATCACTACATCAATCTTCACTATGAAAAATGCTATTCCATTCTCAACAATTAGATGCCTAATGAGGTTAACCACATGAATCTAATATATGAACATTGATATCATTCAAAAAAGCTTGTACTCCCAATTCAAGTAAAAGGTAATCCTAACGTGCTCTGCATTCCCCTCCTCTGATGCAATGTATATGAGTATGAAAATGGTGAATAGAAAAAAACTGATCCATGTATATAATAAGACTTGGTTCATAAAATCTATAAACACATCATGGGAATTAACCACACTGAATGGAATCACTATGAACTCATTTTTTCCATAGAGACATTAGAATCCCATATTTGGAATATCATGCTCGCAAACCCACAAATGGTGGTAGTCGAACCTATGAATGATCTTTGGGAACCCTATTGTTATTGTAACTAGTCATAGTGGACATCAATCATCATCAAGGGGTACTTATTATTTATCATGGCCATGACCATTCAATGATAATCCACATAAATCTGCATGCTCTAGTCTTCCTATTTCATGAACAAAACTGGAGCAACCATGGGGTCACATTAGTCCAAAAGAAACCCTTATTTCAAAAGCCCACAAAAAACAACTGCATATCCAATAACTCAGTAGGATCCATTTGATATGTCAAAGAAGATATCAGAGTTCTCCCATTTTAAAAATTTACACAAAACTCTATTGTCGCCTCAAAGGTTGTTCTGATACGTCCTAGGGGAAGACTTCTCTGATATCCTATACAAATGAATGGGTCTTGATGCATAAAGAGATTACCAAACAAAGGTATATTATCAAAAAATAATGGTTGATGGGATACAAAATCTTTGTCACTGAACCCACTCATCAATCCATGATATCATTATCTCTAATAAAAGTGAATCACATCTCATCGGTGTGAGGAAATATGACGACTCTATGGTGATATTCAATCTAGGATTAGAACACAAAAAACATGTCCTTTCCATATATTACATCGTAGGAATCCATTGTGATGACTAAAACATCACACATGAACCTCTCTCCACAAAAAATATCTCAAATTTTTAGAAATTAAATGATATTGAAGAAGTGTTCCCTATAAAATCCCCATGACGATGATGTCGGGATATCACAACAACAAGGAGTTCCAGAAATCACAAAAAGATTATAGAGATTATGGAATGACTAAAACACATTTTTACTAATAATAAATAAAGTGAATAAAATAAATAGATCATACCTCTGAGCAACTCATGCATTGCGGGGTCATAACCCTCCAATGCCTACAGCAGGTTGCAACCCCAGTTTCCTACTCCCTAGTCCTATCATGGGACACCTAGTTGTTTTTGTTGAAGGATGTCATTTCCTCATAAACCCCAAAAAATACTCCTACTATTCTACATGATTTTCTTCCTTAGGGGCCACCCTGACCTCTCTAGGGAGATCCCTACTCATGGAACTTCCTATTTCAGGGTAGTCATTCAGCTACTTATCTTCACACCATTGCACGTCTGGCATGGTTTCCATGTACCATGTGACCTCCCCATCACAATACTATAACCTCCCATATCATTTACACCATGGTACATTTATATTCCCATAACCATGTTTCTAATTATGATCATATATATTAATCATATGCCATGATACTATCGACTAATACCTACTAGTTGATGTAGACCTCTCATCCCTAAAACAACCACTGCCAACTCGAACTATCTTGAATCCATCTAATTGGATAATCTCTATAAGACGTTACCTCTATAAAATAATATCCTAGGTGGGGATTCACAAGCAAACCATGAAGCATTGATCTACCTGCAGAGTCCCTTCTCAAACATTGCTAATCGGATGTAGCCATCTCAGATCATGTCGACGGAGTACCGAGTAAGGTCTACAAACCTTGATGCATACACATACAATATTATACCACACTTTTGAATATCTAATAGATCCTAAACTTGAACCACACACAAATACGATGGGTATGACTCATTGAAAAAATTCTAGAATCTAGTCCATGAAAGTTTCAACTCATCATGAATTTGGATAACGAGACTACAACAGTGCTCAAATTCTCTATGGAAACAAATATCTTCCAATGAATCCAACCAATCATTAGGTGTTCGGTTAATCCTAAATATATATACAACAAAATCAAGAAAATTTTTTACTTCATGTGGAACTTGCTTACTAGGGATCCTCAGCAACCTCTATCCCTAGAACACGTGATGTGTGCTAAGCCTACGATCATCCTATTCCTCCTCTGTTGGGGTGATTTTATACTAAACAAGGGTAGCTGATTCTAAATTAACACTTGGTTGATGAATCTCATGTGACCGACTCTAAATTGATGCCTCATCACAAATTTGATCTTAATACTGATAAAAAATTTTACATGGGTGGGTGTCATCATGGAGGAATCCTGAAATATAATCATTGCGTACCACGGTCAGTATACAATATATAAATATATATAACAATACGTATATGACACAAGAAGTATTTTTAAAGAATAAACAAAATAAAATGAATGTTTCATTGATCACTAAAACCAATGTATCAGTGGCTAAAATGGAAAGTAGTTAGTCAAGGTCTTGGTGAATGGATACCTCAAATTCACATACCATCATTGGATTCTATGCCCTGAGAGAATCTCTCAAGAAACATTGATGATGTTTCCCTAACACCATCCAAAAAATCCGAAGGGGACTACTCCAAACAATGTCCCTAGGAATGAATTTATCTGATTCCAATCTTTCTTGAACCAAACCTAAAGAAGGATTGAGCCACAACAACAACAAGCCCTCCCCTTTGGCCTGGAGGTGGCGACAATCACCGAAAGACGTATCCTAAATGGGAGGACATTTCCTAATGATCCTTGTCCTACAAACCCGAAAAAAAAAATTCATTAGTGAAGATGAATAAAAATAATATTATACAACAATAGTAATGTTCACCAATCATGAAAAACATCAATGGTGTATAAGAGTATGATAGTGTAAATTGAAATGTAATGGGTAAAATACACACCAAATCAGAATCATTTTCCACCCTCAAAAAACTGAGATATAATCTTCTGAGAGATCCCAACTCCTGATCTCAAAGACATAACCACTGTACATGATCTAAGGCACCCAATATCCATAAGCTCCTTCTTGGTAATCACTGTAAATATCCAAACTATTAGAAGGAAAAAGTTCCTTGTGATTTAACTAAATTAATTATTATGCATTAGGGTTAAATAAAATACATGCACTTAATTAATTTTATTATATCCTATTAGAAATGAAAGATTTTTATTCAAAATTACCATTGATAATATAGTCATTAAATAGTGACCATGTGATTTTTATAAATATTAGGTTTTAACAAATCCAATTGACAAAAAAAACGGATTTTATGACATAAAATCACGGTATCATGCCCTATGAATCCCATTTATTGGAAATTACAAGTTATTTAGATTCAATATAAATTTCCCTTGACCAAGTCCATGAAAATATCAAACAATTTATTCTTAATTGAAACCATTTGAGGGATAATTTTGAGCCTAATGAGATCACAGACAAAACTATGTACACCGGACCACCCCATGAAATTTTCATAAGTGTGCACCATGCCCATAGAGTTTTTATTGCAGTATTAAAAACATATATATCAATAAAATATCTATATTAATAATTATTTTCTATTTTAAATTGAATAATCTTTATATTTTATTATTATTATTACATTATAAATGAACTTTATTTATATAAAATAACAAAAAAAATTGAATTTATTAATTAGTATTCAATTTCAAATAAGAATGTTATTTTGATCAATTAATAATTTTTTTAAATAAATAATAATTTTATAAAATATTAATATACTATTATTTCTAATAAATATAAATTATCATATTATTTTTATGAAGTCAAATTTAATTTTCTTATGGGTTTGAAAAAATATATTGCCAAAAAACAGATCATATCTCAATAAATACCAATTCTAATTTAAAAGTGAAAATTCACATATTTAGAAGATTATTTTAATAAATTAATATTATTTTTTCAACTTGAATACTGAAATCATACGATGATGAATTTTTCATAATTTTAAGAGGGTCCAATTTTCACGTAAATATTAAATACCATATAAATACACTATGTGTATTCTGATATCATAATTACTCAAAAGTGATGTAATAAATACTATAATTGGAATCCAATGAAAAAAATATATTTTCAATTTATAATTATTTTATTTTATTTTTAATTTATAAAATTTATATATCCTTTTTGAATCCTCTAAACCAGTAATATATTTAATGGTTTTAAAATAATTCCTTTAACAGTATTACTCACTTACACATTAGAAACAATATTATTTTAATTTTTTAGGAACTTGTAAATATAAAATAATATAATCCAGTAAACTTTTGTATAATCCATTAGATAATTATTTTTTAAATTTTTAGTGGTTTTGGTTGTTTTATTCTATAGAGTCAAAACCAAAGAATCAAAAATGATAAATAATTCCCTACTCATTTACTATAAGAACCCTCTCAATTTCCAACTTATCATCACCAAATAACCTTTTATTATTTCCTTAATCATCACTCATATATCTAGGTTCCTTCCATGTTTCCCACAATCTATCATGAAGCACCTCTCAAGCAATTGAAGTCACACTCTCGAGATAAGGGTTATTTTATTTCTCCTCAATTTTCATGTGTCATTATTATCTTATCCCCTTTTATATAATTGTCTAAATTTGTAGTAGGTTCCTCCATATACACGTTATATCCACTATTATAACTAAATGATTATATACTCCTTCAATCTCATCAGTCCATTCTCATAACAATTATATTCCCATGTTATGCAGCTGAAATTCTTCCGCCTTTTTTCCAGGCCACACAATTGTGTAGTGAAAAACCATATCCATTTCATATCAAGAGATTCCTCATTTATTAATGTATACGTCCATTATTTTGGACATAAATGTTTTTATTCCACAAGCCATCAGTGGGAAATAAAATAATATCATGAATGGAAACAAGTTGTATGATCTATGTTGAACACTTAAGCATGAGAATGAAATGAATGCGATTGGGGACCTCGAAATTTTATAGCACTCTAATTAATTGGATAATGTTCAGTATAACAAGACATCATGTTCAGTTGATATGTAAACCTGATTCCATTATTTTTCACTATCCATCATGATGCATTTTTAGTAATCCTAGACCTCTGTTTCTGATGTAGTGTTTTATGACCTTTCCACATATCCAATGTTTCCTTTATGTTATCATGGTATATCATGTCTTTATATTCATTTTTATGATAATCATCCATTATATTCTCCACTTATATGGAGATTCTCTAACATATATTATCTTCTTCATGATATACCATGTTAATTCCCTTAAATTATTTTACAGCTCCCCCATTCTTTTCTCTGTCCCCAGGTTATTCTATCAAATTTTATGTATAAGCATTTTAAAAAAGGTTAAAATAAATATGATTTATTTCGTATTTTGAGTTGTTATATAATCAACCTATTTCCAAAAGACATTTTACATCTTGGTCATAGGACTTATAATTTGTATAATTTTATGTATTATGAAAATAATTATTTTTTAATAAAGAGAAGGGTTGTTATAGTTTGTATAAAAGGAATAGATTAGTAATTTATTATTTGAATTATAAAACTCAAGAGAAATCCTTAGGTAAAATAGCATGTATAAGAAAAAAAACCTAAATAATGGTAAGTATATATTAAGTGGGTTTTCACAAATATACTTCCTTTTATGGATCCTACAAGTTGATTTATCTCTAGATCATATGTACATAGGGGTAAAACCCAAAAACATCATGTTAAGCTAGACTTGACTAGGAAATAGTGCACGAAAATGTAAATTTCTTCACCACTATTTTGACACTCTTGGGATATATTATTTGGTAATATTATAATCTCATTATGACCAATTATTAAGGGGCAAAATAACCAGAAGAATATATGATTTGATATAGATCATTGATAACATCGAATGAAACATAAAAATTAGTAATTTATTAAAATGAATGTAATTTATTTGTTATCTAATTACTAAATATTTATTCCCATTTTTACATGTAATAATTTATAAATACTCGAACATAATATTCCCTTTATTCTGGAAAATTCTAGGAAATGGGGGAATCAGATAAATAATAAATCTAACGGGAAATGTTATGTCTACACCAATGAGATACAGAAATTGATGGGTGTTGGAGATACAAATATTTTTATGTAACTCTCTCAGCTAACTTAGGTTTTTCAATTTAATCATAGATCAGTAGGAGTGCCCAAATCCACCTAAAAAAGAACATGACGATGTTGAGAGATTTATGTGAAAAAACCTTTGACTTTCAATGGATTATATGATCACTTAATCACAAAACAATGGATCAACTCCATTTATAAAATCTTTTCCATATTCAAATGTTATGAGAATGGGAAGGTTCTATTTTATGATTATTTTATAGTGGGATAATCTGATAAATGATGGACATTGGTCCAGAATTGAATCCTATGGAAGAGATCGAAGAGATGGAGTGGACTGAATTTCAAAAAACAAATAAACATATTCCCCGAACTCTCAAATATAAAATCAAAATGTGTATCCATTCCATCAAGAATAATGATGATGAATCTATAAGAAAATAAAATAAAAAAAATCACCATACATGAAATATATGCCTATCTCTTTGTCATTAACCCTTTATTTATAGTTGAATGCTTATTTGGTGGGATAAAACTATTTCTAATAAATGAAATGGAGATTTTAGTCTTTGAAAGCTAAGAGGAAATGGAATGATATTCCCTCAATGTAAAAATGGATATTTTTTAATAAAAACGGTTTCATAGGGATAAGAATTCAAAAGTGGAGTTTAATTCTGGTAGTCTTATAGAGAAATTTAATTATTTCATATAATTTTAACAACCCACTTTAAAAAGAAATCGAATAAATCGCTGATGAAATTCCCAAAGGGGGAAAATGAAATTTTTTTATGTGTGATGTATACACTCTGAGGTAGTGATTTTTGATAGGAGAACCCACTAATGAGATGGATTAAAGGCATGATCCAGTTAGACCTCAGTACATTGTCCATTTCCACATCTTCAAGGAACTAGGGAACACTGAAAATCAATGTACTATGCCTAGGTTTTTCAAACAGATCCAACAACCCCCAAGAAAATTAGGAATATATTTTTCCATCACAACCACCATGTCGGATCCCAGGAAAATAAGTGGTGAAACATATGCTAGTCATTTAATCAATAAAATTTTACATAATATTTTATTTTATTCAACATTAATATTTCATATCAAAAAAATTATTAGAACTTTTAAAACACCACCACAAAGCATGGGAGTTTATTTTTTGGTGAAAATGGAATATGGGACTATTATTGTATACTAGATATAAAATTTCACTGATGTAAAAACTTGTTGGATGAACATCCTAGAGAACCTTTTCGTTCTACCATTGGTGAATTTTTTTAGCAATTATAGACATGGATTAAAATACCCTGTATAGAGATAACATAAATTTACATGAGAATTAAATCACTCTCTGTATTTCTAATCAAACCCCTAATTTGATACTAGTGCTAGGGGAAGGATGAATCATATTTTGCACCATCATTTCAAGAACAGATAATATTTCACTATGAGAAAGCATAACTAGATCAATTGGATATGAATATGGAATGAATCATCATTGAATACGTTCCCATTGTTAGGGAATATGTTGATGTGTTTCTTGGGAAATTTTCTAGTCTTCCTCCTATCTGAGAGGTTGAATTTTCAATCGAGGTAATACATGGGGAGTAACCATTATCCAAGTCTCTGTATAGAATGTAATTTGTGGAAGATAGGATATGAAGAAAAACCAATAGTAGAATATGGTAATGGGTTCAGATACCCATGTGTGTTGACTTGGGGTGCACTAGTCCTCTTTGTCAATATGAAAGATGGGTCACTGCAGATTTGTATTGATTATCATGAGCATGAAAATTTCACGATAAATAAATGTATCATATATAATGGATTGATGAATTTCTTGATCAGGAATATGGAGAACAATATTTCTCTATGGTGGTCCTAATCTAATATAATTGAAAAGAAAGGATGAGTGTGAGGAGCATCTGAGCATTATGCCAAAGACTAAATAAATGAAGAATCATTATGACACAAACTAAAATGTTTTTTCATGTTGAAGTAAGAATAATTCTTGTGGAATATCATCATATGAAATTGTATGTATGGGACTGTTAAAATATATACTCAATTGAAGGTCAGTAGAGACCAACATATACGATAGATATCCATAGTATCCAGGGATTATCTAGGTATTGTCATCAATTTTTCAGAAATTTAGCATGACAATAAAACACTATAATAAAAATAAGGAAAAGGGAGTCAATTTTCCTTTAAATGATTAATGTGATGATATATTCAAGATGTTGAAAAGGTGTCTTATCTGTACAAATGTACTGATATTTCCCATAAGTGGAAAACATATTTTCATATTCATTGATTATTTGAGGAAGGTATTGGGATATATGTTAATATATAATGACAAAGTGATAGCCTCTTCTTTGTGGAAGTTGAAAAATCATGAAAATAACTACACAACACATTATCCAGTGTTAGATTATATAATATTCACATTTTAAATTTGGAGACATTATCACTTTAGGGAGAATTGTAAAATTTATAGCTTTCACAAAATCCTCAAGTGTTTATTCACAAAGTAATAGGTGTGTGTTATCTAATGAATATTGTTTGAGATGATGAATGACTATGAGAGCTCAATTATGTACCATCCTGGGAATGCCAATAATGTGGAGAACACTCTATGTATAATGTATCCAAGAATAATATCATAGATGAAAATTGAGAGGTATCTTCTCTTCATATATTTGAAAAGGATGGAAATTGGAATCATAAAGTAAGGAACAACATTAATCCTTTGATAAATGATTTCTAAATCATCCATTCTATATAATATAATGTATTCTCAAACACATGATGTTGTAATTCATAAGGATGTTAAAACAATAATAATGGTGAAATCGTTGGAGGTCAATTTTAATGAAAAAGTAGTTGTAAGATTTTAGTCATGATTATGTGTACCAGAAAATCAAAATATAAATATATTGTTGTGGGATGAGGAAAATTGTTCGACCTTATATATACATCATGTATGCCCAAAGATGTATCGAGATCTTCGAGAGAACTATTGGATGGATTATATGAATAAGGAGATTGTAGAATATACATGAATATGTATTGTATTCCAGAGAATTAAAGTGAAAATGAAAAAATCTAATGGGATAATGAAACCATTACACATACCTAAAAGGAAATGATAAAACACCACCAATGAATTTTTCACTAGTCATCCAAATACATCAAGATAATATAATGAGATATGTGTTGTGGTAGACCATCATACAAAGACTCACACATCATTGTGATTCAAGAAAAATTATCACTCTATAAGCATGACATGATATAAATTAGAGAATTGATGATGCTGTACATAAGACCAATATTAATTTTAACTGATCGAGATCCATGACTTACCAATATTTTTTATAAGATTCTCAAATAAACTGTTAATAATGAGTTTAATATTACCATCAATTATCATCCTCAAACTCAAGGTCAATCTGAGTGGAATAACCAAACACATGGGTACATGTTTAGAGAATTAAAAATTGACTTCAATGGAGGATTGGATAAATGTATTCATTTTTTGAGGTCACATTCAATAATAGATTCCCCTTATGCTTCCAAATGCACACCTACAATACCCATTATCGAATGTGGTGCAGAAAACCATCATCATATAATGATGGTTGGGAATGAAAACCGCTAGGTCCTGAAATGGTTTAAGATATATTGGAAAAGGTAAATACCATTCAATATCACATTAAGGGTTCTCATAGTAAAAATATTACTATGCTGACAACATTTAATGAGATCTATAGTTAATTTTGGAAACTTGTTATTCCTCTAAATATATCGATGAAATAAATTAGTAGATTTAGTTAGATGATAATGATTTTTCCAAGATAAATCATCCCCTTTGATATCCATTATCAAATCAGAGTGGTGGATTATTGACTAGGACACATACATGAAATATGTCATGTAGATTATGTATTCAATGTATCACTCGTGAGTAAGTACATACCAAACCCCTCACATGTACTGAATCTAGATGTGGTACCACTGGTGAATGATCACCAATATGAGGAGAAGCCATTGAATATCATAGATTATAGAGGCATTGTTCTATAGAATATGAAAATTCACCTAGTCAAAGAGAT
This sequence comes from Viscum album, assembly GCA_963277665.1. Lineage (NCBI taxonomy): Eukaryota > Viridiplantae > Streptophyta > Magnoliopsida > Santalales > Viscaceae > Viscum > Viscum album. The sequence continues at coordinate 1,033,442,743 of OY728121.1, read as the reverse complement.
ATGGAGAAATCTGAATTATGAAGAAGCGATGAGGGAACGAGATGAACTATTGTAAAATAATTACCCTCATCTATTTTAGTTTGGTAAAAGAAACTTTTGAGGGAAAAATTTATTAATGGGATAATATTGTTATAACCTAAACGTTTGAAAATAAAAATCAACTTGTGATATAATTGAATCAATAACTTTATTTTATGTTTATTGTAAACACATGCACTTCATTGGTTTAATTATATCCTATATCATTTAAAAGGGTGTTAAGTATCATTACTATTATGAATATACTCATTGAACAATGATAACATTGTTATTATAAATACATGGATTTAATAAATCCAATTAACAAAAACAATTCATGTGATGACCTCAAACAAAAGGATCCTACCCTATAATGCCCATTTATCAGAGTCTATAAGGGAGATATCAATTCCATGATTTTAACTTTACTAATCGTAAGAAGATATGCAACATCTTAAGAATGAGGGAAACTATTTTTGGTAGAAGATTGAGCTCATTGATATCACGAACCAAACCATGTTCGTTGAACCATCCCATGAATGTTTTACTATCTCAAACCATAGACTTATGATGTTTACTAGTGTATCAAATTTATATATATCAATACTATAGAAATGAGAATATTTACAATTTATTTTCATTATTTTAATGTTCATATTTTCTTCTTATCATTACTTTATAAATGACTTTGATTTTTAAACAATAAAACAAAAATATTATTTTTTTTAGTATTAAATTTCAATTAAGAGATTAAATTTGAAGAATAATTAGATTTTTATAAAAAATAATATTTTAAAAATTATTTTTAATAAATAATTTTTTTTAAATATTAATGATCATATTATTTTTATGATTTGAAATATTATTTTTATAAGGTTTCGAAAATTGTTATTTTTAAAAAAACCAGTCATTTCTCAATAAATGTATATTGTTATTTTAAATGTGAAAAATCACATATTTATATATAGTTTTATAAAGTGAATATTATTTTGGGATTTATAATGTCAAACATATTAAATATTGAATTTTTAATTTTATTCTGATATAATGTAATTTTCATGTAAAAATTAAAGACTGTATAAATATACAGTATGTATTATGATGTCATAATGACAAAAAAGTAATGTAATAAAAATGATTAATTGTATAAAAGTCAAAATATATGTTTTTAATTTAAAATTATTTCATTTTATATTAATTTTATTAATTTTAAAAGTCTCTTTGGAATCCTCCAATACCAAAAATATATATTTAGGTTTTATAATCAATTCTCTAATAGTTTGACTCATTTCTATATCTGCAAGGGTATTATTTTTTTAATTTAGTATATTTTTTTTAAATAAAGGAAACCAATCCGTATTTTTAATAACCATGGGAAAAATCAATGGGAATGAGTGTGGTATTTTTATTATATTATATAGAGTGAAAACCCTATGTTTGAGAAATGATAATGATTTCCCAAATCATTTACAATATAAAACAACCCAATATACAACTTATATTCACTCAAAGTACATATAAAACATCCATAATATTACCTCCACTATATATAGTCCTCCCAATGTTCCCCCAAGATTTTACAAACCTCGTACGAATAATTTTAATTCATATTCTCAATGTAAGGATGATTTTAATTTTCATATTTATTTTCCTATCTTAATTGTCTTATTCCATTATTCTTCAAATCCTAATATTGAAATAGGTTCTTCCATGTCCCCCTTACTGCGCCTATGATTCCTAAATGATGATATTCCACTCTCTATATCATCAATCCCTTCTATTAAAATTTATACTACCATGTTATGATTTTTAAATTCCATAGTGATTTTTCCATGACACACAATTTGTGTAGTGAATAGCCATACCAATTTCTTATCAAGGGTGTTCACCTTTATGGACTTATAATTCGTTATAGGATAGATATATTTTTGTATTCCACAACATGTTATTGTAAAATCATATTTCATGATGATTAATTCATTTTGTGTGATATAAATGGAACACTTAAGAATGAGAATGAAATTAATGTGATGGTTGCACCAAGAATTATATAGAAATATAATAAATGGGTAATGTTTATAATTATGTGAATTCATTTTTTGATGGGGAGTAAACTTGATTACTTTATTGGATTTTTTCCATCATGATTAAATGGAATTTATCCTTAACCTAATTTTTATGATGTTATGATTTATGTTCATTCATCTTTCCCCATGTTGCCTTTATGGTATCATTCTATATCGTGTATTAATGTTAATTTATATGTTTCTCACCACATTTATTCCCCATTGATATACCTATTTCCAAACATGTATTACCTTTTTCATGTTATTCCATGTTTATTAACATACTAGTATTTATTTCTCAGTCCAATCTTATGTTTGTCCCCAGGATATCCCATGCAGTTTTATGCACGAGCATGTTAAGGAGGTTTTCAATTCACAAGATGTTTTTCATGTTTTAAGTTGATCTGTTATCAATCCTATGGGTTTTAATAGGTTTAATATTAGGTATTAAATCATTAATTAGTGTTTAATAAAGAGAAGTGTTTTTATAATGTCTGGAATATCCATCATCTACTTAAGACTCAAAATATGTAGGAAATCCCTTTTAGGGGTGAGTATATATATATCCAGTAAGACACATAGAATGATTAAGGGGGAGAAATAAGAGATAAAAAAGGAATATAAATGTAGTATGTAGTAAATAGGATACAACAAAACCCAATGATAGAGAATGATTAAACTAATCCAAGCACAATGGGCTCATCATTGTGTTTATATGGACTACATGGTGAGTCTTTGACACCAACAACTAGAGAGTAAGCTCGTCCAACTATGAGAAGCAAAGCATGGATCACATGGTATACCCCAAAATATCTTAATCCCATAAAAGATTAGTAACCAAATACAATGGTATGGATATAGATAGATATATATATATATATATATACATATATATATCGATAAAAAAGAATCCCAAGTGAGAGAGTTAGGGGATCTCTATCTCACAGCTCAGAGAATGAGTGACCATGTGAAGGACCACTCTTCTCCACTAGGTCTCATAGTTGAGAGGGAATTAACACATTTTATAGAACCCACAAACTAGTGGGTCATGGGGGGTTCCACTCAATATGTATTCATAGATGAATCAAACTCTGAGGTGTTATGGGGGTTCCATTCAAATGGTCTAGGTCCCATGGCCTATTAAAACTGGGGGATTCCTCCATAGTGTAATGAGGACTATTTCCCTATAAAATAGAGGGTTATTCTTCATAGATAAATTATCCTCACCCAAGATAATGGTGGGTTCCACTATAGTGTCATGAGGACCATTACCCTATCCCATAGGGGGTTCCACTCAGTTGATATAGGAACCATGCCAATGCTGATTGGGGGATGAACTCCAGTGTCACGAGGGCCTACACTATATCTGATAGAGGGAATCCACCTAGTAAATTGAGGAACCATTCCCAGACTAAGGGGTAGTTCCACTATATTTTCATGACGACCCATTCCCTATCATATTGGTGGTTCCACTCAGAAGATAGAGGACTCATGCACAAGATGATGGAGGTTCCACTATAGTGCCAAAAGACCCTACCCTATCTGATTGGGGGTTCCATACTTTATATAGAGTAACCACACCCTGGAAAATTTGGTGTTCCACTCATTAAGACACTTCTGATCCTTTTCTTGATCACTATCATCATCGGGCATCACCTCAGTAATCGTCATCCCCATAACAAAAATTAACTTATAACAAAAGCCAAAATTGTGTTTAACATCAAGTTCTATATGGGAAAAAACCTAGGATATGATAATTGAAGTTCAGAATATGAATTCAAATGATGGAGATATGTTATCATGGAGATTCCATAAAAGGAACCAAGGGGTGCACATCGTGTGAGGGGTCCTGCACAGCGTGTGGTCCCAATCCATCACCTGGAATTGTCATTGGAGGTACAATGATTTACAACAATGTAGGTATACGTGGCATGTAAGGTATCTACATGGCATGATCATGCCACTCTAGTTCATGTGTATGTTCTTTTCCATGTCAATGTATCCATCGTGTGTCCATGTACTCAAGTTGTATTAGTGTACAAGGAATTAACTGTGTACCAGGCCTTATCTATGTACCCCTCTACATGGCAGTCCTATGTCCATGTATTACAACATGGTGTTCTTCATATGTTATTCTCCACATATATCCTAAAATTGAGGAAGTGTTACATGGAGTGTATGAGGGATAAAATCCAATTCATCATTATAAATATACAAACCACTTATCTCCACACCATAGGGCCCAACACGCCATGTCTTCGTTGAACTACATACTGTGTAGTTGGGATTTTTCGAGAAACCCATATCCACACTACAAATTACAAATATATTCTTTTACCTTATATTTAGGCCTTATAAAATCCCAATATTATTTGATATAACATTAATCGGTGGATTCTAGCCATCTTGGGGCTGGAAAACCAATCCATGATGGTTCATATGCACTGTCTCACACCATACGTGATTGGGTCCATCCGTCATTGAGGAATTGAATTCTAATCATATAAATTATCATCCATAACCATTAACAAATACATTTACATCCGTGATTCATAATTCCATTCCTAACATGTGAATTATTCACGATTCTTGGGGTCTGATTGAGCTTGTTACCAACCAAAAATGTAGAACAAAGATGGCAGGGTCCAACTAGCAATGAACGTGAAAACATTGTTGGAGAAAGGTAGAAAAAAGGTTTCTCAATATTTTCCAACATATATTGGGAAAAACTGAATAATAGTAAATATATTAGTTTAGAAAAAATTTTAATAATAAAGTAAACATTGTAAATATGTGTATACATGGTCTATTAATAGTAATAAATTGTAAAAGGGATGATCCTAGACAATAAATTCAATCAAAATAGAGTGATCTATTGTTTGATGTGTCATAGATTATTATTAATTATTTTTCATTGAATAAAATGACCTCAATCAATTAATGGTTATTGTTTCATAGATTATTCTCTTATCTTCTAAAATATTGAGATTTATTATCATCATATGTCGATTCATGAACCGGAGGAGGAATAATGCTCATGAATCCTTCTAGGGTTTACGAGGATAACCCTTGGAAAATCACCATATCAGTGTACATATAGAATTAATTCATTATTTTTCTTATAAATTAATAAGATTAATAATTTAATTAATATACTAAATCAATCTATAATTGAATTATGATCTAAACGACCCGTATGAATTTATTTTAGGTCGCTTCTATAGTAATCATCACATTTCGAACTAAACCATTGACAGAGAAAATTTATATTCATATTTTTTTATCAAATAATTATTATTTTTTAAATATTTTCAATTATAAAACCCATCTATATAAATTTTTTATTAAAATAATGTGTAATTTTAATTTTAGAAGGATTATGAGATAAATTGAGAAATATTCTTAATTATGGATGTTTGACCAATTTTTATCACAAGGGTATTTTGGTTATTTATATTAAAATATAATTCCAAGTTGAGTGGATATTAATTTTTTGGAATTCTTATTTTATTTCCTTCAATGTTGTCTTCTAGACCATGAATTGATTCGGCTATCTAGAGGCCTTAAAAATCAATGAAGTTGATGATTTTTCTGGACAAACAGAGTGGAACCCACCACTATAAAGGAACAACATATCATCCTACACACATTAAATTGATAGGATTCCACTTGGGATAGCATGATAACACATATTTCCAGATCATTAACAAATTTTATTGATTTTTGAACTCATTAATGTTTCCATTGGATGTTATATTTCTAAAGGAAGCTTCCTAGAACATCCATCCATAAAAATAACCCGCCAATGACAAAGTAATAATGAATTCATCAGGTGTCTAAATAAGCTGATATTTGGAGGGTGAATGGACAAAAAACCTCTGAAAAACTTTTATGAAGGGGTAAACACGTGAATCTAACATTAAATGGTCCAAGAATGGGAAATTTCTTAGAGGACCGAATTCTTCCAATAAAAGGAGGCCCTCACCTCCTTCCCAAATCATCAGCTCGACACCCACATCCATGGAGGGATCCAACCGGGGCACGGACTGCTGTTGTTCCTCCCTTACCAACTCATTTATTATTGTTATTTTTTTTCACTTTAGTTTTATTTTAGTTAATTTTAAATTCTAATTATAATTTTTGTTTTTTTAATCCATGAATTTGTGTTTCTCCTTCCACTTTTATTCATTTCCTTTCCATATCACTAAGTCACACATTCTCTTCTTCCACTCACTCCACCATGTAATCTCATACTCTCGAAAATGAGATTCTAATCTCGAGACATGGCTTTGTGTGTGTTAAATATGTTCATAAATTTTCATTGATGTTTAATTAACTTTGTGGTAGATTTGAGAAGCATGCTTGGGTGAGGCGAATGTTCCTGATGTGGTGACAGCCCCAAAATGAAATTAAACTCGAAATACTCCTATTCTGGAAAAGAATAGATATTCAAGCATGATATTTCATGTTTCAATTATCAAACTAAATCAAAAACATATAGGATAATAATTATTGAACCTAAGACTAAACATCAAAAACAAGTTCTTTATTCATTAACTAATTTTGTTTTCATTGCATGATAGTTTATATTTTTCATATTAATAAAACAAAAAATATATTTTTATTGTTTTCATTAGATAATAAAAAAACAAAAAGTGATAGTTTAGGTGATATAGAATAAATTAAGTGTACTAAACAGAAAGGATCTTCAAGAGAGACGACCTTGGTTAGCCACTATGATGCACTAGGAAAATATAATTGTTTCTATCCACGCTCCGTGATAGCCAAGCGTTGAAACTGGCACCGTTTTCGGGGATCTAATCAAGACTTCATTTACCTATTCTATTTTAACATTCAAGATAGATTTCATTTCATTTTATAAAATTTAAAAAAAACAAAAAAAGTTCTTTCCATGATGAATTTAGATTATTATTATTCTACATGGCCTTACAATTACTCACATGTTCAATGACAACAAGATGTAAATGAATATATTAAAAGACCTCAGGTACAAGAACTTATAGAAAGCATTGAAAAACTGAAAATAAAAGCTGAATAAGAATTTGACTATGTTTGTGCATTAATGGAGCTACCCAACCCAGAGCAGGACCTAGAACCAGAGGTGGTAGAGGGAGAATTCCCTGGTAAGCTACAAGTGGGATGTCAATAAAATATTGGTTGAATTATTCATTAAATGTGAGGAATTTCGTGATCTTCCTTGAAAATAAAAATAAGAATAGCCAACACCACAAAATTAATAAACCACCAATGTGGTGGAATTTGATGTTAAGATGGAGGATCCCGACTGCTTGCCTCCATTCTCAAACATTATACCCCAAGAGGCACTTACCACTGAGGAAGAGATTATAGTTGAACCGAATCAGGTAGATGAACCATTATTTGACTCTATATCTTCTATTTTGATTCAATATGAATTCTACTTTACTTCTCGTGGTTTTGATTATAACAAATCAAACAATCTCATCTCTGCCTTGGAGGATGAAGAAGAACCTTGATGTTCTAATGTTGAGGTACATATAGAGCTCCCTGGACATGTTGTATATTTGTTGAAGTAAGTTCATGGGGAGATGCTAGAGTATTTTCTTAAGAAAACAGTGATAGGATTTTCCTACATTGATAGGAAATAATTCGATCTTTATAATTCATGTTTTAATTCTATTAGAATAGAATTACACTCTGAATTTCCAATTGACTATTCATTTGATGCATCATACCTTGAGAAAAAAATGGACAGAGAAGAATATGATTCACAAGTAGCAACCAAGAAGGAGGATGATTCATACTAAATCCTACTCCCACAATGCAAGATATTACTTATTGTGATGGTGGAGGATATGGTGTACTCTATCCATGTATAATTACTCACCCAAAATGATGAAGAAAAAGATGGGAAAAGCCACATGTGGTGGTTCAAATCAACGAAGCTTCATCAACCATCTGAATTGGGATAACTGCTAGCACATCTCTATGGATGCAGTAAAAATTCCAGTCCCACCAGAGGGATCATACCATGATTTATAATTACATTATTTCTATGAAATTTGATGTAAATTTCATTTCATATAAGTAGTGTAGCATGCCACCCATTCCCTTTAACTTTTTGAGCTTAACTGACATGATCTTTATACTTAATTGAGTTGTTATCTTTTATATGTTATTAATTGTAGAAGGTATCCCCATAAAATGAAGCGGAAGGAATAAATTTCATGGGAAAAGGTAGTTCACTTTTAGTGTTTTAACATTTAAACTCTCCACATTTTTGTCCACAACATTTTTTGATCTTTAAAGATAAAATTGCATTCCCATACTTGAATTATGCTTTAATTGACTAATCTAGGAGACATGAATTTCTTAGGAACCCATTGATTCCATGTTTTATATTTCAATTATAATGATATTTAATGAGTAAAATGGAGAATCAAATTATTGAAATGAATCTTGGATATTGAAATGATGACCCGTGATTTTAAGGAACAAATTGATTCATGTAAATGAAATTTCCGAACCATTTTTCATGTTTTGAATTTCTGAAATTTATGTGAATTGATTTGTTATTATTAATAAAGCCTTGATTGATTTTCAAATATCATATATCTAATTCCAGAGAGGATTTCTATACCAAGTACTTCCTATTTATCGTTGAGCATATTTCTTGAGTGATCTTGGGACATGTAACTGACCAGAACATGTATTGAAACTTTTCAAAGATATGACTGTGCAAAAACACATTTAAAATTATTGAGGCATCATTTGAAACGATACTTTTCTTTAAAATAGCACCTTTACATGAAATCTTATTTTATCACATATAGACAATGAATGACTTTTATAGGAAGGATCCATGTTTCAAGCCATTTTAATCCATTCCCACTCACCTCTGAGTATTTCAATGATATTTTAATGTTAAAGTGTCAGGGTAAATGGAATCATGGTGGATGGGATGATATACATTATAAGGAAGAAGTGTGGGGGTTATATTTTGGTAATTGGAAAAGGTTGTGGAATAATTCATTATAATCTACTTTTTTCACCTATTGAATTTAAAAAAATGATAAAATGATAAAAACAACCAAATAATGTGAAAAAGGCATTTTGATTTGAGAAACAAATCACTATATTCTTGACTGATGGTCTTATGATTGAATGTGGTTAGGTTATGGATGTGTCGTTTGATCTAATCAAAAAAACCAATAATGGAAAAAAATATAAATTAAAAAAATATTCAAGAGGAACAAATATTTCATTATGCATAATTTTATCAAAACCTTTACTTTGACTATTGGGTAGTGGGTCTTTCTACTTTGAAGGGTAGAATTTAAGTACACGTTTATTTTTCATATCATGTATTTTAATTAAGATATTAGACTTCTCCTTGAGTATTAATTTTTAAATCTTAAAATCCAACAAAACCATAAGCCTTTGAGTCATTTAAACATTTATGGCAAGTCCTCGTGATTTTATGTGACTTTTATCTTTACAAAGATGAGAAAGTAGTTCATTTACAATCTTATGGATATGGATCATGTTCTCATGATAATAACATAACTCTACTTGAATTTTTTCATGACTGATGAGAGAAAAAAATAAAATGTGAGGTAAATCATTACATGGAATGTTTAATAATAATGAATCAATGAGATTCAATTAATGAATGGAGAACCTCAATCATTTTTCAAAGGGGAAAATTAAAATAATTGAATTATTTGTTTTTTTTCTTAAAAAATTGGAAATTAAATCGATATTTTATTCATATTTTTAATTATTTATTTCACATTGATTTTTTTGTGATTTTATTGCATTGTAATTTTACTATTGGTAACATTGGATTCCTATTATTTCTATGTTGAGAAGTTATTCTTCGGGGAAAGCATGGGTTAAGTGTGTGAGTATTTGACAGAAAAAATTTATGTGCATATTGTTTTATCAAATAATGAGGATTTTTTAATTTTTTCCATGAAAAAACCAATAGATTTCAATATTTTATTAAAATAATGGGTAAATTTATTTTTAGAATAATTCTGAGAAAAATTGAGAAAAGCTCCTAATTCGGGATGTTTGAAAGATTTTTACCACAATGGTATTTTGGTCATTAATTTTAAAAGGTAATTAAAAATTGAGTGGATTTTATTTTTTCGGAATCCTTATTTTATTTCCTTCAAAATTATCTGCAGGACTATGAGCTCATTCGGCCATCTAGAGGCCTTAAAAATTAAACAAAGATGAATATTTTTCTAAAGAGACAGCATCGACCCCACATCAGAGTCATTCGAAACATTATTATATGTCCTGATGATTTTATTTGTCTTTTTTTCTTTACAAAGTGGATAATGTATTTCATTTACAAGCCTATGGATAATGATAATTTTCTCATGATATGAGCATAACTCTACATGAATTGTATCATGAGTGATGTGAGAAAATAATCAAAAGTGAAGTAAATCGTGACTTTGCATGTAACACCCCAGGTAAATAAAGAATATGACATTTTCATATTTATCCCTATTTGTGAATAAAATATTAATATGACTTTAATGGGGATGCTATGCTCGATGGCGTACCCAACACGCAACAACGAGTTTCTTGGGAATCTTACGTTGCACTCTAATAATATTATTTTAAATGGTAGTTAACATGTAGCCGTTGTATTGGATGGAATGGATATAAATAACTAAAATATGATTATATATGTTTTTAAATGTTTTTAGATATATCCAATAAAAGATAAAGGCTTAAAATACGGAAAGAATTCAATTTTAGGCATATATGCCCTAGTTTTCACTAAAGGTTCACCAATCGCCTTTTGATGGCGAACCGTCATTAAATATAGTTTTGTTCACTCTTATAAATTCTAATGGACCAAATAAAACTCTTACTAAGAATCGGGACATCAAATTTTACTTTGTGTAATTTTTTGGTATTTTTCCGATAGAGTTCATTTTTTTAATGAATAGTGTAAAATGTTGTGTTTTGATTTAAAATCTCTTTTTAATCTAATTTATTTATATGATTAGATTATAATTTGAATTGGTTTTAAAGTGAAATTAGAAAATATTTTTACCATTAAATCCAATAGTGGTCGTTGGAATTAATTTCACTTTGAAATCAGACTTAAACTAGTGTCAATCTTTTGATACTTATTGTTTCACAAAAACACGCTATTTGTCATGACAGCGGGAATTAATTATTAAATTAATTAATTTGACTTATATGTTTTGAATTTTGTAAAATGGACTTCATTTTTGAATTTGGAATATCAAATATAGCTTAGGGTTAATTTTTGGTAATTTTCTGAAAAACTTCAATTTTTGATGAATAGTGAAACCACTAAGTGGTAATCAAGCAAACTGTTTTTTCAGTTAATTTAAAGTTTACCACTAATGTGTATTGAATTTTGAAAATCCGACATACATGGTTGTCATTAAGAAGTAATATGTGTTTCAATGGGATAAAAATAATTTTTTGGTGAATAGTAAGTTATTAAGTTTTTAATCGCGATTACTGGTAATTAGTGTAGTTTAAGGTAAAGATGATATTATAAGAATGTGAAAACACCATTACACTTGTCCTACACCTATTGGGTGAGTCATGGCCGACCAAGACAAGCCATGGGCCAACTTGGGGACCCCATGGAGCCACTTTAGTTGGAAAATGACAATAATATATTTTTATTTAATGGAAAAGTAAAATTGACACAAACATGATATGTTTTACTAAAACAATTTTTAAGTAGGGTTATACAAGTCATATTTTTGATTATAAATAGTCATTATAATGATAAAACGATTTCCTACATAATAGTATTTTTTTTATATTTTTTAGACATTAAATAAATTAAATTATTTATGGAATCATTATGATGCAATGATGACATCATTATTTAACGATTAAAATAAAATGGAAATATAATGTAATATCTATGAACTACACATGTCAAAAACTTATTGGATGGGTGGATTTCGAACCCTTATAACCTTATCCACGAACTATATCAATGTGGGACCTTTTAAAACCGAAACACATTTTCAAATAAAGTAATATTTCCTTACTTTCCAAAAGTGCCCCTCCTCTCCTCTTATAAAAGGCCCCCACCTCTACCTCTTTTCACACACTCATCAAGCCTTTGGCTCGGCCAACCCCTGCCTATTTACTCTCTCCAAATCCCTCTCCTCATCCTAAAGGATTCCCTTTGGGAAGAATCCTTTCAAAGGAAGCCTTTAGGCTCAAATCAAAAGGAGTTACACTTTTAAAGGTAATTCATTCTCTCATGTTCATTTGTTTTATTTTGCTTCTCCAACCCCCTAAACACTTTTTATTTATTTATTTTGTAACAACACCAGTATCTTCAATATACTAGGATGTTGTTATAATATTTATTCGAGCCACACTCTCACACAACTACATCAAATGGTTAAAGAACATACGGTTTCCGTGGATGGTGAAATTCTGCCTCCCGGAACGATGATTGTTCAATACACATTTAACACCTTCAAAGGTGGCCATTATGATGTCACTATTTTTATATATGATATATAATATGTTTATGTTTTCCTTATGCTTCTGTATTTTTCATTTTTGTCTTACCTTTATGGCTTCCATTATGGGTATACGCGATATCTTCATTTAAGGAAGTGCGGACTACCGCCCCCTCAAAGTGATTCGATTCGTTAAATACCATATGTGGGATGTATAAAGGATGGAAATATGATATTATATATGATATTATACTGGAATTATAATATACCTTTATATCATTATTATTCCATTCTATAAAATAACAAATAGAAATGAAAGTAGCGTTCATGCGTACGTACGGCTTACCGTCTCCATGAACGGTGCATTTCATTTCTTACCTATAAATGATTATGTGATGTCATAAATGCATGCATGTACTGGATATATATTAAATATATGATATCTACATCATTAATACAATTCTGGATATAATAAACATTTGGCCACACGAACAACATGTAATTGTAAGAAGTCCACTTTCGACTTAAGAACCAAATATCGGCAAAACAAATATTATTAACTTAAATGATTACATAATGTTTATGACATGGTAATAAGTGGTATAAAAGGAATAATGAACTTGAAAAAGGTTCTTAAGGAAGTATAAATTAACTCAAGTTTATTATTCAGGAGATTAAAGAACGATCGAGTCAAGTCGGACCCGAGGTAAGGGATCCTACAACTCTCTTTCTTTTTAAGTACACTCTTTTATGTCATTTATTTTAATCTCATCTTTCTTATGATTGGGATGTTATTTTACATTACATTTACTGTAATTTTTATGTTCATGTAATGAGAGACCCTATTCTCTCTCATCAATCCATTTTGGATGTTTTGAGTGGCGCTGTTAGGCTGCCGAACTTTCGTAAGAGATCTAACCTCTCTCTTTCTTTCTAAGTACTCTCCTTTATGTCACTTCTTTTAAGCTCCTCTTTGTAATGTTGGGGGATGTTATTTTATATTCCTCTTGCTGTAAATTTTATTTTAATATGATGAGATACCCTATTTGATCTCATCAATCCATATTCGGAAGTTTTATGTGGCGCCGTTAGGCTGCCGAGTTTTCGTAAGGGATTTTTCATCTCACTTTTATTCCCATGAGATTTATGCTACATTTGCCACAATTTCCTTTGAGTGGTGTATATACTGCCCATTATTTTACTCATTGTGTAAAATACTTTCTTTTATGAGTATTTACATCAATGTTGTATTGTCCTTCTTTCACGAGGTGTATGTTTTGAAAGATACCCATGTCGGTAAGGGAACCTTTCACCCTCCTCATTTTAAAAGACTCCGTTTGTTATGTCTTTTAATTCACATACTATTATGTTGGTATATGTTCTCCTATATCCTGATTGATGTAATTTTATGTCCAAGTGATGAGATACACTTTTTATCTCTCATCAACTCATTTTGATGTGATGCTGTTAGGCTGTCAAGGGAACTTTTTAACCCAATTTCGATTTCTTTGGGTTCAACTTGTAGTCATTGAATATGTCATCCATTGAATATGTGTGAATGGAATTTTATTGTTTTACACTTAATATCCACTTATATTGGGTGTATATATATTTGTCACACATATTTTTGAGATTTATTTGTCCTTATTTTAAGGATACCTTTTTTATAAGGGATTTCATCACATTTGACATTTCTATTGAGGGTTCATTGTTGTTATGCACCAATTCACTCTTATATGGTGTATATACTGTCCTTTGGAGTATTATATCATGAATCCTTTTATTCGCATGATATTATAAAGTTCTGACTAAATGTTATTCCTCGATTATTGTATTCAAGTGTCTCTAATTTTGGTAAAACCCTTTAACCAAAATATCGTTTTAAATGTTTTAATTATTTGTTCTTATTAATATCCATGTTTTCAAAATGGTTTTAAGGATTTATTTATATGGATATTAATGGTTTAAAATGTTAAAAGCTTCAAGGTGTTATGGGACACTTTGATTCAAAAATCTCTTTATTAAATGTTTTAAGTGGTTTTGGAAATGGTTTCTTTTTTAATGGATTCATTATTTCAATATCCTAAAATGTTATATTGTGATTGAAATGTGGAAATGTCATGTTTCCTTTATTCATGTTTATGTGATATGATTATGTTATGGTTCTTGGGCATTGTTATGAAGAACAGGTGGTTCCGTGATAAACTAAGGGCGGGTGAGCCCGATATAGCTCTCCAATGCATTGGGTAACGCGAAGGAGTGAAACGTTAAGGTTTCTCCGAAGAGATTTAGGGAATATACTGTGATGGGTATTCCAAACGTAACCAAGAGGGTTACTCCCTACGTAAGAATGTTATGAATGCCTGAAGTTACCTTTATGTCTTATGTTTTCTATGATTTATTCATGATTTGATATGCCTATGTTTTATGGGTAAAGTGTGATTTCATTATAATGTATATATGAACTCATGTTTCCTTTCAATATTTTTATAACTCTTACTGAGCTTTTTATGCTCATCCAAAGTTTTTGAAATATTTTTCACAGGTCAAGGGAAAGGTACATGATGTGATGATAGTGTCAAGGATGTGTCAGGAAAGAATCCATGTTTTATTTTTTAAATATGTTTCCGTTGATGGGAAGAATGAATATTGTCTTTTATGTAACCACATTGTTTAAATGTGGAATTTAATGAATGTTTCATGATCTAATTCTATAAAACTCTAAACCAAAAAAGATCCTCAATGTGTAATCTTGTAATAACTCAAGATTAAGTAAGGTTTAAGCCTGGGGCCTTATAGTTGGTATCAAAGGTCGGTTTAGACAACTTTAGGGATTAGGAGTTTTTGTGAGGCACATGATCAGTCCCTATACCTATTATTTCAGTTAAATCCTTGTTTTAAATTTTTTTTTCCAGGTCAAGTAAAGTCGGTTACGAATGGAAGGAGGAGGATCTCAAACGACATTTCTATCTCTTCCTGATGACATGATTGCAATAATTATTGCAAAGTCATCTTCGGATGATTGTGAAACTTTTTCTAGCATACAACTCACTTGAAAGCATTTGTTTGAGATATCAAACACCTCCGCTATACCTCGTTATCATCGTGGATCATCGATTGTTTTTAGAAAAATACTATTTTCACAATATTCTCATGTTTTCAAGAGAGGTAAATATTATCAAGGTATTTTCAAATATTTTACCTTATCACAAGAATTTGAAGCATATTATGATTTTCAAAATGGTGCTGAGGAAGGAGACCCTTGCGCAACCTATTTATATTTGCTTTTAAAATATAGTCTCACATCACATACTTATGGTATTTTAAAAGGACCAATTATAGAAAGTTTCAACTCAATTTCGGTCCGAATATTTTTTAGAAATCATGTTTTATCAGATGTTTTGGAATTATATGTCATACATGATTATTTTTCAAAACTGTTTTTCTGTGAACACCCATATGACCCATGTTGCACGAGGTGTATTTGGATGGAGGAAGCAAATGATTTTGAAGGATCTCTAAATCATTGTTGTAATGCATGGGACTTCTACCTACGTGAGCAAGATGACGATGAGACCGAGTGGATGCCATGATCAAGGTATGATGTTATTCATTTTGGGAATTGTTTTATTTTATCTTATGGTGGTGAAATAAGACTTCAAGAATTAAGGTGTTGAGATCATAATGAAGTTGGATGAAAATTAAAGGTATAAGGAAACTATTGAGTTTAAAACATGTTGGGGTTATTTTTGGAGTTTTATAAAAAGGACAACACGTAGACCGTGTGACAACCCGTCGCGTCGGAGAAAGCTGCGGGAATCGAACCCACAAAAAAAGAGTGCAACTGGTATTTATCGCCTACCACTGGACTACGTGAAGTCCCTGGTTAGTTTGATTGATTCATTCTAGTTATATGATTTTATGAAATAAGAGTAAGTTGATTTTGGGTTATTTATGAAAATGATTATCCTATCATGGAGGATAGGTGATTAGGTTAATTACTTTTCAATACGAGACTTTAGGAGCAACTGATGTTGTTTGGAGATAAATGTTACGATTTAACTTGGAAGACTATGTGACTAAATCCTTCAAATATTTGGGTTTCAATATTATTTTGGTTTACTTTGAAGAATTTTATGGACAAATTGTTTATCTAATGGTCCTCATTGAACTTTGGGTTTTGTTGGACAAATTTTGGAGATTAAGAATAGATTTTCTTTTTATAAAGGGTTATCCTTTTCTGGATTATCTGATCTTGTACTAGCCTTTTTGGTTTTGGTTTTGGTTAAAGTCTAAAGACATGGGAAGTATATAGCTCTATTTTGTGGATTAGTTGATTCTCTAGAAGTTGATTATAGTACTCTTAATGTGAACAAGTCATCCTAAATACTCGTCTTTTGGAGAAAATATGAGTTTGTGTAAGGAATCTAATAAAAGTTGAAAGTCAATATGATAAGTGATTATGTTTCCTTATGAATAAATTCCTCAATAAAAAGTAACTTAAAACAAAAATGTGGTCTATTAACTTTTCCTACTGGGGAATCGAATACCGTTTAACCCATCACAAGTTTGTGATTTTCTCGTGGTTAACTTTCTCCTAAACATGTTTTCTATCACTCTCCATCAGAACATGACCCTTTGTTTTTTCCTCCATGTCCATATTTTCATACTTGGAATCCTAGTATGGGTTAACTCGGGTGACCTCTGTACTTATCTTTCTTTATTTTAAAGTGATTGTTTTACCAACTCTTGTTCCGATGTGGGACTTTCAAGGATGTTTCCAAGCGCAATTTTAAAATTGCGAGGACGCAATCCCCAAAAGGGGGGAAGGATGTAACACCCCAGGTAAATAAAGAATATGACATTTTCATATTTATCCCTATTTGTGAATAAAATATTAATATGACTTTAAAGGGGATTCTATGCTCGATGGCGTACCCAACACGCAACAACGAGTTTCTTGGGAATCTTATGTTGCACTCTAATAATATTATTTTAAATGGTAGTTAACATGTAGCCGTTGTATTGGTGGTAATGGATAGAAATAACTAAAATATGATTATATATGTTTTTAAATGTTTTTAGATATATCCAATAAAAGATAAAGGCTTAAAATACGGAAAGAATTCAAATTTAGGCATATATGCCCTAGTTTTCACTAAAGGTTCACTTATCGCCTTTTGATGGTGAACCGTCATTAAATATAGTTTTGTTCACTCTTATAAATTCTAATGGACCAAATAAAACTCTTACTAAGAATCGGGAAATCAGATTTTACTTTGTGAAATTTTTTGGTATTTTTCCGATATAGTTCATTTTTTTAATGAATTGTGTAAAATGTTGTGTTTTGATTCAAAATCTCTTTTTAATCTAATTTATTTATATGATTATATTTTCATTTGAATTGGTTTTAAAGTGAAATTATAAAATATTTTTACCATTAAATCCAATAGTGGTCGTTGGAATTAATTTCACTTTGAAATCAGACTTAAACTAGTGTCAATCTTTTGATACTTATTGTTTCACAAAAACACGCTATTTGTCATGACAGCGGGAATTAATTATTAAATTAATTAATTTGACTTATATGTTTTGAATTTTTTAAAATGGACTTCATTTTTGAATTCGGAATATCAAATATAGCTTAGGGTGAATTTTTGGTAATTTTCTAAAAAACATCAATTTTTGATGAATAGTGAAACCACTAAGTGGTAATCATGCAAACTGATTTTTCAGTTAAATGAAAGTTTACCACTAATGTGTATTGAATTTTGAAAATCCGACATATATGGTTGTAATTAAGAAGTAAAATGTGGTTCAATGGGATAAAAATAATTTTTTGGTGAATAGTAACTTATTAAGTTTTTAATCGCGATTAGTGGTAATTAGTGTAGTTTAAGGTAAAAATGATATTATAAGAATGTGAAAACAGCATGACACTTGTCCTACACCTATTGGGCGAGTCATGGCCGACCAAGACAAGCCGTGGGCCAACTTGGGGACCCCATGGAGCCACTTTAGTTGGAAAATGATAATAATATATTTTTATTTAATGGAAAAGTAAAATTGACACAAACATGATATGTTTTACTAAAACAATTTTTAAGTAGGGTTTTACAAGTCGTATATTTTATTATAAATAGTAATTAGAATGATAAAACGATTTCCTACATCATAGTATTTTTTTTATATTTTTTAGACATTAAATAAATTAAATTATTTATGGCATCATTATGATGCAGTGATGACATCATTATTTAACGATTAAAATAAAATGGAAATATAATGTAATATCTATGAACTACACATGTCAAAAACTTATTGGATGGTTGGATTTAGAACCCTTATAACCGTATCCACGAATTATATCAATGTGGGACCTTTTAAAACCGAAACACATTTTCAAATAAAGTAATATTTCCTTACTTTCCAAAAGTGCCCCTCCTCTCCTCTTATAAAAGGCCCCCACCTCTAGCTCTTTTCACACACTCATCAAGACTTTGGCTCGTCCAACCCCTGCCCATTTACTCTCTCCACATCCCTCTCCTCATCCTAGAGGATTCCCTTTGGGCAGAATCCTTTAAAAGGAAGCCTTTAGGCTCAAATGAAAAGGAGTTACACTTTTAAAGGTAATTCATTCTCTAATGTTCATTTGTTTTATTTTGCTTCTCCAACCCCCTAAACTCTTTTTATTTATTTCTTTTGTAACAAAACCAGTATAGTCAATATACTAGGATGTTGTTATGAGATTTATTCGAGCCACACTCTCACACAACTACATCAAATGGTTAAAGAACATACGGTTTCCGTGGGTGGTGAAATTCTGCCTCCCGAAACGATGATTGTTCAATACTCATTTAACACCTTCAAAGGTGGCCATTATGATGTCACTATTTTTATATATGATATATAATATGTTTATGTTTTCCTTATGCTTCTGTATTTTTCATTTTTGTCTTACCTTTATGGCTTCCATTATGGGTATACGCGATATCTTCATTTAAGGAAGTGCGGACTACCGCCCCCTCAAAGTGATTTGATTCGTTAAATACCATATGTGGGATGTATAAAGGATAGAAATATGATATTATATATGATATTATACGGGAATTATAATATACCTTTATATCATTATTATTCCATTCTATAAAATAAGAAATAGAAATGAAAGTAGCGTTCATGCGTACGTACGGCTTACCGTCTCCATGAACGGTGCATTTCATTTCTTACCTCTAAATGATTATGTAATGTTATAAATGCATGCATGTACTGGATATATATGACATATATGATATCTACATCATGAATAAAGTTCTGGATATAATAAACATTTGGCCACACGAACAACATGTAATTGTAAGAAGTCCACTTTCGACTTAAGAACCAAATATCGGCAAAACAAATATTATTAACATAAATGATTACATAATGTTTATGACATGGTAATAAGTGGTATAAAACTAATAATGATCTTGAAAAAGGTTCTTAAGGAAGTATAAATTAACTCAAGTTTATTATTCAGGAGATTAAAGAACGATCGATTCAAGTCAGACTCGAGGTAAGGGATCCTACAACTCTCTTTCTTTTTAAGTACACTCTTTTATGTCATTTATTTTAAGCTTATCTTTCTTATGATTGGGAAGTTATTTTACATTAAATTTACTGTATTTTTTATGTTCATGTGATGAGAGACCCTATTCTCTCTCATCAATCCATTTTGGAAGTTTTGAGTGGCGCCGTTAGGCTGCCGAACTTTCGTAAGAGATCTAACCTCTCTCTCTCTTTCTAAGTACTCTCCTTTATGTCACTTCTTTTAAGCTCCTATTTTTAATGTTGGGGGATGTTATTTTATATTCCTCTTGCTGTAAATTTTATTGTAATATGATGAGATACCCTATTTGATCTCATCAATCCATATTCGAAAGTTTTATGTGGCGCCGTTAGGCTGCCGAGTTTTCATAAGGGATTTTTCATCTCACTTTTATTCCCGTGAGATTTATGCTACATTTGCCACAATTTCCTATGAGTGGTGTATATACTGCCCATTATTTTACTCATTGTGTAAAATACTTTATTTTATGAGTATTTACATCAATGTTGTATTGTCCTTCTTTCACGAGGTGTATGTTTTGAAAGATACCCATGTCAGTAAGGGAACCTTTCACCCTCCTCATTTTAAAAGACTTCGTTTGTTATGTCTTTTAATTCACATACTATTATGTTGGGATATGTTCTCCTATATCCTGATTGATTTAAATTTTATTTCCAAGTTATGAGATACACTTTTTATCTCTCATCAACTCATTTTTATGTGATGCTGTTAGGCTGTCAAGGGAACTTTTTAACCCAATTTCGATTTCTTTGGGTTCAACTTGTAGTCATTGAATATGTCATCCATTGAATATGTGTGAATGACCTTTTATTGTTTTACACTTAATATCCACTTATATTGGGTGTATATATATTTGTCACACATATTTTTGAGATTTATTTGTCCTTATTTTAAGGATACCTTCTTTATAAGGGATTTCATCACATTTGACATTTCTATTGAGGGTTCATTGTTGTTATGCACCAATTCACTCTTATGTGGTGTATATAATGTCCTTTGGAGTATTATATCATGAATCCTTTTATTCTCATGATATTATAAAGTTCTTACTAAATTTTATTCCTCGATTATTGTATTCAAGTGTCTCTAATTTTGGTAAAACCCCTTTAACCAAAATATCGTTTTAAATGTTTTAATTATTTGTTCTTATTAATATCCATGTTTTCAAAATGGTTTTATGGATTTATTTATATGTATATTAATGGTTTAAAATGTTAAAAGCTTCAAGGTGTTATGGGACACTTTGATTCAAAAATCTCTTTATTAAATGTTTTAAATGGTTTTGGAAATGGTTTCTTTTTGAATGGATTCATTATTTCAATATCCTAAAATGTTATATTGTGATTGAAATGTGGAAATGTCGTGTTTCCTTTATTCATGTTTATGTGATACGATTATGTTATGGTTCTTGGGCATTGTTATGAAGAACGGGTGGTTCCGTGATAAACTAAGGGCGGGTGAGCCCGATATAGCCCTCCAATGCATTGGCTAACGCAAAGGAGTGAAACGTTAAGGTTTCTCCGAAGAGATTTAGGGAATATACTGTGATGGGTATTCCAAACGTAACCATGAGGGTTACTCCCTATGTAAGAATGTTATGAATTCCTCATGTTACCTTTATGTCTTATGTTTTCTATGATTTATTCATGATTTGATATGCCTATGTTTTATGGGTAAAGTGTGATTTTATTCTAATGTATATATGAACTCATGTTTCCTTTCCATATTTTTATAACTCTTACTGAGCTTTTTATGCTCATCCAAAGTTTTTGAAATATTTTTCACAGGTCAAGGGAAAGGTACATGATGTGATGATAGTGTCAAGGATGTGTCAAGAAAGAATCCATGTTTTATTTTTTAAATATGTTTCCGTTGATGGGAAGAATGAATATTGTCTTTTATGTAACCACTTTTTTAAATGTGGAATGTAATGAATGTTTCATGATCTAATTCTCTAAAACTCTAAACCAGAAAAGATCCTCAATGTGTAATCTTGTAATAACTCAAGATTAAGTAAGGTTTAAGGCTGGGGCCTTATATTGCATGTTTAATAATAATGAATTCAGGAGCTTGAATGAATGAATGGAGAAGATACATAAACATTCAAAGGGGAAAAGTAAAATATTTTAATTATTTGTTTTTTAAAGTGGGAAATTCAATTGATATTTAATTCGTATTTTTTAATGTTTTATTTAACATTGAATATTTATTGATTTTATTGAATTGGAATTTGAATATTTGTATCGTTTGTGTCCTCTGATTTCCATGTTTAGATTTTATGCTTGAGGAAAAGAATGGTTTAAGTGTGGTGGTATTGACTAAACAAATTTATGTGCATATTTTTTTATTAAATAATGGGGATTATTTAATTTTTTCAATGATAAAACCAATACATTTCAATTTTTTATTAAAATAATGGGTAATTTGAATTTTACAATTATTATGATAACAATTGAGAAATGTGCTTAATTCTAGATGATTGACAGATTTTTACCACAAGGGAATTTTGTTAAATAATTTTAAAATGTTATTCAAAATTGAGTCGATAATTTTTTTGGAATCCTTATTTTATTTTCTTCAACATTATCATCTGGACCATGAGTTTTTTTGTCCCTCAAGAGGCCATAGAAAATCAATGAAGTTGATGATTTTTCGGGGCAGAATGCATGAACCCCACCACTATAATTGAATCTCATATCAGCCTAAATACATTCAATTGAAATGATTCCACCTGAGACCGCACGATGACACATAGTTATAGCTCTAAAAAATTTGGGAGTTTTGAACTCAATAATTTTTCCAATGGATTTTATATTGTTTAAGGAAACTTCCTGAGACATGCATCCAGAAAATGAAATCGCCAATAAAAAATTATTAAATAATTCCTCCAATGTCCAAATGAGCTGACATATAGAGGTCGAACGGCCAAATATTCTATGAACAACTTTTATGAAGGCGTACATGCATGAATCGACCATTTAGTGGTCCAACAATGAGGAATCTCTTGGAAGACAGAATTATTCCTATAAAAGGAGTCCCACACCTGCTTCATAAATCATCAGCTCGACACTCACATCCATGGAGGGATCCCACCAGGGCACGGGCTTCTGTTGTTCCTCTCCTTCCAACTAATTTATTCAATTAATTTTATTTTCAATTTAGTTTTCTTTTACATTATTTTCAAGTGCAATTAAAATTGTAGTTTCATTAATCCAAGCATTTGTGTTTCTCCATCCACTTTTCTCCATTTCCATCCCATCTATCTCTCTCTCTATCACAGTATATATTCTTCCACCCACTCCACCACGTAATCTCATACTCTCTGTAATGAGAGTCTAATCACAATACTTGGCTTGGGGTGTGGTCATGGTATTCATGAATTTTCTTTAATGATAAATAATGTTCGTGGTAGATTTTAGTAGCATGCTTGGGTGAGTTGAATGTACCTGATGTGGTGATGGCCCCCCAATAAAATTAAACTCTTGCTACATTTATTTTGAAAAGAATAGTGATTCAAACATGGGATATTATGTTTGTATTATCAAACTAATTAAAACACATTTAGTAGAATAAGGACTCAACCTAAGACTAATCCTCAAAACCAAGTTCATTATTTATTAACACATTCTGTTTTCATTGCAGGATAGTTTAGATTTTTTATATCAATAAAACAAAAAATAATAATTTCATTGTTTTCATTAGATAATATTAAAAAAAGAGATATTATTGGTGATATAGAATAAAGTAAATGATCCAAAATGAATGGATCCTCAAGAGAGACAACATTGGTCAGCCACTATGCTGCAATAGAAAAAATATTATTGCTTTTTTCCACTCCCAATGAAAGGTGTGCGTCAAAACTCACATCGTTGCTGGGGAGTTAATCATTAGTTCATTTTTTTATATTTTAACATCTTAGATAGATTTTATTACTTTTTATAAAATTAAAAAAACAACAAAAAATAATAATTCCATGATTAATTGGAATCATTATTATTCGGCATGGACTGACAATTACTCACATGTGAAACAACAACTAGAATAAGATGAATATTTTAGAAGATCTCTGGTGAACGAACATAGGGAAAGCATTGAAAAAATGGCATGAAAATATAAAAGATCATTTGACTGTGTTTGTGCGTTAATGGAGTAACCCAACCCTAAGCAGGACCACGAACATGAGGTGGTAGAGGAAGACATACCTACTGAGCTACTAGTTGGTGATCAATAAATATTGGATGAATTATTTATTAAATGTGAGGAATATCATGATCTCCCCATACAATAAAAAGAATAAGGGTTAGCACCACTAAAGTAAGAAACCAACCAAGTGGTGGAATTTTAGTTTAAGATAGAGGAGCCTGACTACTTCCCTCCATCCTTAAAGACTCTACTCCAAGTGACACATACCACTTAGGTAGAGATTAATGCTGAACCGACTTAGTGAGTTGAACCATTCTATAACTATATCTCTTCTAATTTTATTGAATATTAATTCTATATCACTCGTTTAGTTTTTTATTATAAATAATCAGAAAATCTCAGCTACGCCTTTGAGGATAAAGAATATCTTCTATGTGCACCAGTTGAGGAACATATAGTGCTCTCTGGACATTTTGAATATTTTTGGAAGGAATTTGATGAGGAGATTCCATTGGTTTTAATAAGGAATCCATGACAAGAGATTATTACATATATGGGAAATAAATTGATCTTTGTACATCATGTTTTAATTTTATTCAAATAGAAATACACTTTGGCTTTCCCGTTTACTATTCTTTTGATACAACATATCTTGAGGAACCACTGGAGAGAGAAGAAGAGGTTGCATAAGTAAAAAGAAAAAAGGATGATGATTAATAATTCATCCATCCCCCACCATGCAAGATATACCTCATTGTAAAGGGGTAGGATATGGTGTACTCTATCCATGGATCATTACTCACCGAGAAGGATGTAGCACAAGCTGGGAAAAGCCACATGTGGTGGTTCAAATCAAAGAAGCTTCATCCACTGTCCGACATTTGATAACAGCTTGTACTACCCTCCAGATGTAGAAAAAATTCATGTCCCACTTGGAGGATCACACTAAGATTAATCATTACTCTCATTATAGGAGTTTAGATTTCTATTTAGTTTCATAGAAGTATTTTAACATGCTTCCCACTCCCTATATATTTTTGAGATTAAATGACATGATCTTTATTCTTAATTGAGATTTTTTATTTTATAGGTTCATAATGGTAGAAGGTATCCCCATACAGTGATGGGGAAGGACTATATTTCATGGAAACATAGATTTCACTTTTAGTGTTTTATCTTTTAAACTCTCCACATTTTATCCACAACATTTTTTGAGCTTTAAAAATAATATTGCATTCCCACACTTGAATTATGATTCACTTGAATAATCTAGGAGACATGAGTTTCATAGGAACCTAGTGATGAATTGTTTTATATTTAAATTTTAATGATATTGAATGAGTTAAATGGAGAATCAAATGATGGAAATGAATCATGGATATTGAAATGATGACCCATTATTTGAAGGAACAAATTGATTAATGAAAATGACATTTATCAATAATTTTTCAAGATTTGAATTTTTGGAATTTATGTGAATTGATTTGTTATTATTAATCATGTCTTGATTGATTTTCCAATATCATATATCTCACTCCTGAGAGGATTTCTATACTAGGTACATACAATTTATTATTGAGCATATTTCTTGGGAGATATTGGGACACGTAACCGACCAGAACATTTATTGAAACTTTTAAAAGATATGACTATGAAAAAACACATTTAAAATGATTGAGTCATCCTTTTAAAATCCATATTTCCTTAAAATACCACCTTTACATCAATCTTTCATTTATTCCATAGATACCATGAATGAACTTTATATGAAGGATCTATGTTTCAAGCCATTTTTATCCATCTCTACCCTCCTCTGAGTTTTTTATGATATTTTATTGTTGAAGTGTCGGGGTAAAGGGATTCATGGTTTATGGGATGATATACATTATAATGAATAACTGTGGGGGTTATATTGTGGTAATTTGAAATGATTGTGCACTAATTCATTATGCTCTACTGTTTCCCCCTATTGAATTTAGAAAATGAACAAAAATGAGAAAAATAACCAAAAAAAGAGAAAAATGGATTGTGATTTTAGAAAACAAAAAATCACTATTTTCTAGATCGATGATCTTATGATTGTATGTGTTTAGGTGTTGGATGTGAGGTTTGATCAAATCATAACTTACAAAAAAGGAAAAAAAGTACAAAATAAAAAAATATTTAAGAGGGTACACAAATATTTCATTATGCATAATTTTCTCATACCCATTACATTGAGTTTTGGGAAGTGGGTGGTGCTACTTTATAGGGGAGAATTTCATTACATTTAAAATTTTTATATCATGAATTTTACTTAAGATATTAGACTACTCCTTGAGCCTTCATTTTTAAATCTTCAAATCCTACCAACCATAAGCCTTAGAGGCATTTGAACCTCTATTGCATGTCTTCATGATATTATGTGTCTTTTATCTTTACATATTATAGAATTTAGTTCATTTACAATCCTATTGATAAGGATCATGTTTTCATAATATTAGTATAACTCTACTTGAATTTTGTCATGAGTGATGAGAGAAAATAATCAAATGTGAGGTAAATCCTTACATGGAATGTTTAATAATAATTAATCAACGAGCATCAATTAATGAATGGATAAGTCCCATAAATTTTCAAAAGGGAAAAGTAATATATTTGAATTAATTTTTTCTTTTAAAAATGTTAAATTAAATTGATATTTTAATGATATTTTTTAATTATTTATTTAACATTGATTTTTTTATTTCATTGTAATGTGAATATTTGTAACATTGGTGTCCTCTTATTTCAATGGTGTGATTTTATGCTTGAGGACAATCATGATTTAAGTGTGTGGGTATATGGCATAAAAACATTATGTGCATATTTTTTTATCAAATAATGTGGATTTTTTTAATGTTTTTCAAAGATAAAATCCATGAATTTCAATTTATTATTAAAATAATGTGTAATTTGAACTTTAGAATGATTATGAGAAAAATTGAGAAAAGTGCCTAAATTTGGATGTTTGACAGATTTTTACCACTAGGGTATTTTGGACATTAATTTTAAAATGTAATTCCAAATTGAGTGGATTTTATTTTCTTGTAATCCTTATTTTATTTCCTTCAACTTTTTCTACTAGACTATGAGATCCTTCGGCCATCTAAAGGCCTTAAAAATTAATGAAGTTGAAGAATTTCTTGATGTGAAAGCATGTAATCCACCATTGTAACGGAACCACATCTTGGCCTACAAACCTTTAATTAAAGGTCTTCCACCAGAGATAGCTCTAGGACACATAGGGTTTGCACTAAAAAAATATGAGGGTGTTTTGAAGTCATTAGTTTTCCCATGTGATGTTATAATTTTGAAGCAAGTATCCTGGATCCTACGTTTAGAAAAAAAACTGCCAATGAAAAATTAATAAATCATTAATATCGTCACCAAATCAGTTGAAATTTGGATGGAGAATGACCAAAACACTAATGAACAACTTTTAAGAAGGTTCGCATGAATTAGAAAACCATTTAATGGTCCGAAAATGTGAAAATGCTTTGAGGATAAAAATATGCCAATGAAATATGGCCCTTGCCTCCATCCCAAATCCTCAGCTTGACACCCGAGGGATCCCACTGGGGCACGGGACACTATTTTTCCTCAATTCCCCCTCATTTCTTCTTTTTATTTTATTTTCACATTAGATTAATGTTATTTTATTTAAATTATAATTCAAATTTTAGTTTTATTAATCTATGCATTTTTGTTTCTCCATCCACCTTTCATCATTTCCTTTTCATCTCTCTCTCTCTCCCACTATTTCTATTCTTACAACCACTCCACCAAGTAATCTTATACTCTCTGAAATGAGAGTCTAATCATGAGACTTTTCTCTGGGTGAGGTCAAGGTGTTCATGAAATTTCATTAATGTTTTTTTAAGTATTGGGTAGATTTGAGTAGTATGATTGGGTAAGGTGAATGTCACTAATGTGGTGACGACACCCCAATGACATGAAACTAAGACTAATTCTATTCTGGAGAATAATAGTGATTCATATATGATATTACATGTTTTAATTATCAAAATAAATCAATCACATGTAGGAGAATAATTATTGATCCTAATACAAAAGCTCAAATCCATGTTCTTTCTTTATAAACTCATCTTGTTTTCATTGCAGGATGGTATAGATTTTTCATATAAAAAAACACAACAATATATTCATAATTTTCATTAGATAATAAGAACAAAAAATTTTATAGTTTATGTGATATAGAATAAATTATGTTAACCAATATGAAAGGCTCCTCAAGAGAGACGACCCTGGTCAGCCACTGTCCTGCAGTAGGAAAACAATAATTTTTTTTCCAAGCCCCGTGATAGGCGTGCATCAACCATGGTCTTAGATTTGTAATCGGACCATACTTTTAACATTTAACAGAGTTTTTCAAAAAAAAAATTGTTCCTTTGTATGATAATATATATTTAATATTTTTGGAATGATAATTTTTGGCACATCGTGCCTCCAAATTATACGTTTTATCATCGCCTAACTCTGACAATATATATATATATAAATTTCAAATATATCATGGAAAAAACTAGTTCCCTTTACCTACTATAAATAATTAATAACTATTAATGTTAGATCACAAAAGGATATGATATATTTTAAAATCATTATACATTATAGTGGGAGATTGTTTAACAACATTCTTAATGAATCATTAATAATACATGAAAATAATATGTTAAAAGCATATATTGTAGCTAATTTCATCTTTATCATCATCATAATCACGATAAAAAATTATAAACATTCCCATGAAAGGATAGATGTAATGTAATTAGCTTTTAATTATGGTAATGTATGAAATTTTCTTATGCAGGATTCATGATTTGGAATAAATATTAATCGAAATTTCATTGTTAAATAAAAGTAAATAATTTATTTCATTTGTCTAACAATTGAACCTAGATACTTATGGAACCATGGAGTGAATAATTTATGTTTTGAAATACATTACATGAAAAAGATAACAAATATTTATCTTCTCCAATCATGAAATAAATATTAATGGTACATTGACGATTTTAGTCTCATATAATCAACATGATTTGTTATTTCAAATCATCTTTAGTATGATTAAATAAGTTAAAAAAACATTGTGAAACTAAGGATATAATTTTTTTAATTATTTGATATAGAAATAAATTATATTATTCTAATAAATATATGATATCAGTTCTATGATTAACAAGGGTTGTAAAAATAAATAAGGACATATAGACAAATAATTTTAGTCATAGATTTTGTTTTCTAATAATGGGTAAATGTAATAACATAATAAATATTTTGGATACATATTGAATAGATAATATTATTATAATATGTATACTTTATCTCATTTAGCTCTTGATAATGGAAGGATTAATTTTTTTATTTAATAATATGAGGTGAGGTGATTTTGATACCCATAGTTATAATATTTTTAATTATATAACATGAAATAGTGGGAGTAAAATTAGTTTTTTCTTGTCACATATTTTATCTTATTAACAAATATAGGTATTTTTAAAAAAAATAATAAATTAAAATAATATTTACCAAATAATTTCAAATTTATGAGAATGGATGAAATAGTCATATGATATCTTTGTTCTAGTTTTGTATTGGAAATAAAAGTTGGTAAATGTCCAAACCAGAAAATTAATATTTTTTTAAAAAAAATCCAACAAAGTTTCTTCATAAATACTGTAAAGGTCATCAGAAACTAGAGTCGTTAGAAAGGAGGGTAAATATTCTACTTTATTATATTATTAATGATATAATTAAAATATTTCTTGAATATCCATGTAATATCGATGTAAGGAAGGATGTTATTTTATTTATATCATTGATAGTTAAATTCATGTGATATAGAACATATGTTTTAAAAATTGATTAAGAAGGATAAATGTTCAAAATCAAAGGAATAATTGATTGAGGTTGTGGTTAATTTTCAATTGATGAATGAAATAGTTTCTACATCAAGGATTTTAATGTAATTAATTTATCGATGAATAATTAATGAATTTAAGGGATTCATATTTTCATCCTATTTATCTTATAAGATAAGAGAAGCTTCTTGATTATAGGTGGTTTTTATGAAAAACTATGTGATCATTATTCATCAATTTTTGTAGCATGTTTTGATAATATAATTTAGATTATTTTATATATCTGGGATCAAAATATTTAATATTCTATTGAATTAAATTATATTGGAAGGTGTTCCCAACACCAATCAGTGGCATGTTTCAATAATCCGTGATTTTAAAATATAAAGGTTATAAACACTAAAATTACATTATATTTTATGGAAATAATGTTTAATTTGTTAAATATTTATATAAAAATTAAATTTATATTATTTCATAACAAAAAAGGATTTGGATTCAAAGAAATATATTATAAATAAAATATAGTGTCTAAGATGCTACTGAGAGTATGAATAGACATAGAGAAGGTAAAAATATAAAATAAGTATATCACCCATCATAAGTAAAATATTTCCACTTAATATCCTAAACTATTTATGATATTTAATGGTAAAGAAACATTCAAATTGTAGCATTTTGATATTATTTAATAATAGGTTATCTTTATTTCCTAAATAATTATAAAATTATAAAATTATTATTTTTTCATTTAAATCAAAAAAGAGATTGTGATATTCCTAAATAAATATTGAAAACATAAATAATTACATTACGTTATTTTAAAAAAATTATTCCATTATTTATTGTAATAATTTTCCGGTAAAACTAAATAGTGTTTTACAATAGATAACCAAAATGAAGTTAGGTGGTGGTGTAAAAGAAAACTATAAAGAGTTATATTATTTTTAATAAAAAAATTTATCACTTTATCCGGAAATATTTTAGGATCCATTGATAATCATAAATTTAATGGAAAACAATTACATTCCATATTAAATTTATGAACACATTATACTAATTTTCTTGGAGTATTGAAAAAATAATAATGTATGTATTAACATCATTGCATGGGAGATTTTTTAGGCAATAGGATTCTATAGAGTTTAATGATGACCATTGAAATATTTTTCATTAGAAAATAGATGTATATATCATAACATTTCACGTTTTGATGTTTGAATATGTTTAATTAGTTGAACAGTTAGAAATATGATACATAATTCTCAAAAAATCCTTTAATTTTTAAAGAATTATATATGTTACTAAAGTGATCAGTGTTAGTGTTTTAGTAACTGCTCACAAAAAAATGTGACATGGTGACATATAGATGGGAGATATATTACATATGATATAATGTGTTAATAAAACATGAAAATTATAGAAAATCAAAAATTGATCATGTAGATTTATATATATAATTTTTAAACTAGTTATTATGTTATTTTTTTAAATATTTATAAAGTGTTTAATAATATTAAAATGATTAATTTTAAATAAAATATTTATTATCATTCTTTCACATTGTAAATATAAATTTTCAAATAGATATAAATTTTTTAAACTGATGTTTTAATTGGTGTCTCAAAGTAAAACACTGCTTTTATCCATAAAATTTTTTTATCACGGTTTGATATAGTGTATGATGAAATGTTAAGGTTATAAGGGGTTTGATTCTTTTATGGATATTAAAATTTTCATCATAAGTCTCAAAACATTAAATAAGATATTATTTGTGCACATTGGATGACAAACTAAGTATACCACATTGAGTGTCATTGAAAAATGTCATTGGTTTACTAGGGATTCATATATCATATATGAGTCCCTGCTACATAAGGATGTAAATATACTAAGAATCAGAAAATGTATACATTGATACCCTACATATAGAAGTCAATATGTGATCTTAGATAATCCGGGGGAGGTTGAGTATATGGAAGGTCATTTCGTTAGTTTAGTCAAAACTATGATTGTATTATTTTTCTCTTATAATGGTTATGAAATGGGTACTTAATTGACATAGATTGTGAAAGAGTTCTATAATGAATTTATATTTTATATCTATCCAATTAAGTAACATGTTATGTTTTTATCCATTCAGATGAATAAAATGTGATGTATTCATCGATCATATTAGTCTACCCTCAACGAATCGAGAACATATGTGTTGGATATACGAGATTTACATGTTCAATGTCCCATGAAATTCCTTGTATTAGATAAAGGTAAAATATGAAAATTTACATTTATAGATGATACATAATGGTGGGAACTTGCATAAATATACATGTGTTTGATGGAGTCACACAAGATCCGTTTATAACATGAGTAACATTAATTCATTTCTCAAGGATACCCCTTTTTTACCAATATGTAATCTAATTATTTATATTTACTTCAACACCGTAACTGCCTCTAGGGTGACAAATATTTGGTGAGTAAATGAGGATTGAGAGTAAATCCATGATGCACTCAAAAAAATTTAGATTTAATACAAATTTTCTTTGGATCGGTGTTCATGAGGTATTATATATAATGTGAAAAAAGGTGAAGTTAATGATAAATTGGAAAAAGAATTCTAAAGGTATCCAAAAAGAGTTTTTTATACCATTTTACATGATTTTATATGATATAATATTAGGTGAAGTGACACATTATCATTTTGGTTTTGAGTAATTCAATGATTAAATTAGGTATATCGCAATGTCAAAAATATATATATTTATATATGTGATATATATTACTGGTATATTAATATTTAGGAATTAAGTATGATTTTAACTATTTTATTTCTTTCAATTGAATGTGAAAATTAATAATAGGTTTATTTATATTCAAATGGTTCAACCCAAAAAAAATGTCCTCCCATTTTATGTTACATGATATTTAATGCTGGAATGGAGTTTTCATTCATTATAGTAATTAGTATGACGTGTAATTTATATATGTTTAATAAACACATGAGTATATGAATAAGATTTCAAATAGTTTCTTTGATTGGATTTATATAAAGTAACTTCCCCGTAATGGTAGGAGTGTGACTATCATTATTCTTGGCCAAACCTTTATCAGCCCTTATCTCTATTCATCATACTTCCATTGTTTGTGGAGATTCCAAAACACCATGAGAGTAATGAAAAATCTACTTGTTGAAGAGGAAGTGTAGAACTTCATCAACACCTCCTCACACATCATAATCAAAATCCCAATATCCACTTTATATATCATTTCATGATCTTGTACATAAAAAAAATATGTATGTTATGTAAAATGAGGATAATTAATCATGAAGGACCATATATTAGATGCATATATACTAGGATTTCATCACTCACAGATGATGTGAAGGGGTCACCCACATCAATAATAGATAGGAAGTATATCTATCATCCAAAAAGATAACAATAATGAGTTCAACTATTTATATGGATCATCCAATAACAGATAATGTGACCCCATATATTGGATATCCGTAAACATCTTTCCCTTCCCTATGTTATAAAAATTCCAAATACTATGAAAATATTGGAATTTAGAAATATTAATCAAACCCTTGTTAAAATAAATCCCTATAAATATATAAATGAGGATCTTATAGTTTGTCAGGAATTTGAACCTTTAATTTTGAAAGTAATTTACGGAATTCATTAAGGATAAAATACAACAAATAGAATAATATTAGGGTTTATCATGATATTCACATGATGTCTTAATTAGTAAGACCAATAAAAAATCACTATATTTGTCGTCATCAACATAAAACTAATCCCATATCTAGATGAATTAATAATCACCACATTCTCTAATACATCATATATATCCTCACAAAGGAAAAATGTATATATATAAACATATAATAATTAAATTATGATTGGAATATATTGTACTAAAAAATTTACTACCAATGACTTTGTGGTTAATCTTTTTGGTTTATTTTTTTTGGAAGACATCAAAAGAACCTCAGTTACAACATACCATCTTATGCAATATTTTCTTATCAAACACAAATTTTTTTGGATTCAATTGAATCAATGAATTAATCTTTTTTTAACCCTAATTTACTATTCTAAATGAGAAGACATTTCCATGAAGTCAACGATCCAAATACAAAACTATAACCTTGAGATTTTTCTATAGATATGGTTCCCCTGAAGAAATTACAAGTCAGTTCATATAATAATTTCATTATCATCCCTTGAAGATGAATAAATAATAATTTCATTGATGAAGGTATCCTTACACCATTATAATAAATGATGTAATATACAGATCGTGAGTACCATGAAGACAATTCGGATTCTCATCATTCCAAAGGGCATAAACTGAAACACATTATTTCAATAATGACATCTGATTGTTGACTTTGAAATGTTTTCCTTGTAAAAATTATTTTTTTGATTGAAACACCTATTCTAATTCATCTTATGTCACTTCTGACCATATATCTTATCATGTAGATCTCAAATCCTTAGGAGAGGGAATTTATTTTTGAGGTTCACCTTATATAAGTTGTGATGATCGATAAAAATCCATAGACTATCAAATAACTTTTGGTAAAACAACTACAGTAGCATAGGGGGATATAGTGGGTCTAATTAGATCCTTATCCAAAATTCATATGACTACACATTCAAATACTTAATCACACCTAGGGTCATTCAATATGTTGATGAATATATCATATTAGTCCTAGTGTATTGTTCAATGTTGTAATCGATCTCCCTTTTAGGGTATATCTTGGTACATCCTCTAAGAAAATCATATATTCTTTAATATAGATACAGTGAGTTTTTAATATGAAGTGAATTCTAGAAAAAATATATAGACTCCCCAATTGATGGGTGTTAAAATTTTAATTTACGCTAAATTGGTTCTTCTTACAACAACTAATGTTCCCATTAAACTATGAAGAAAAACCTTGAGCTATCTCCTTGGTAGGAACGAAATCTCTATAGTAAGATGTTTATCTAGTTACGGACTAAGTGTAACCATCCCAATCTAAGGATTATGGTGTTGGGTAGTATCCAATATACTATGAGTCACATAATAACCACTCTCCACTAAGAGTACACTTATATCATTTGTATATGTGTATGCCTATGAGATTTATTCTAATTGGATCGTATATCTTCATATGATGATATAGGGGCTCAACAAGGATATATAGATATCAAAAGGTGTATAAAACAAAAAATTATGTGATGATTCTAACAACTACAAGTTAAGGTTCTCGTTTATAGATGAAAAAAAAAATTCCTCAATTATTGTCAGGTGATTTTTCCATAACCCTCCATCGTTTACATATTTTAATTCCAATGACCATCACCTCTCTAAGACCATGGTTGATTGAAATGGTGTTTCTATTGTTTAGTTCGATTATACTAAAATTTTTATCTATATACTCCCTCTTTGAAAAAACATGTTATCTTCTTCCATAGATGATTCCCTAAGGAATATACTGTCATCCTTAGAGATCTCCCTAATTTATTCACTACCTTTAATATATATGTAAATATAACACTTAAATATCATCCACTATATATCATGTCATAATATCTAAATCCATATTTCCTAATGATACAGTTGATTTTTTGAAACTAATCTAATCATATTAGATCCTTTGTGGTGTTCATCATTTATTGATCTATGGGACTATTATAATGTATGTGTATCACATTTATGTCACATTCCTAACACATGCCACAGAACAAACTAATCTAAAGTCTCTCCTCATGGATAACCACCAACCAAACCTACATAATGTTTTCCCCCTTCAATGAGGCTCCCAATCCACAATTATATCTATTTAAAGTTTAAATAAGTGGGGATGTATAAAGAAATAATTCTAGTTTAGATATAACTATTAAGGTCAAAATCAAACTCTTATTATTAATGCAATATATCAAAAATTATCTTGAGATAGTATATCATGTGACTTTTAATCCTATATTTATACTCTAATATAAATATTCATTCATACTCAAAATATGTTATATCATAAGTGTAGAAAACATATAGTGTAATAGGGATGTAATCCTCATGAATGAGGTCCTCATACTATATTAATTAATGAGTCACCTAATCATGAGTACAAATTATTAAGGTCCACCAATGAATCATTGTTCCATAGAGAACAATGAATACTACAACCAAAATCTAATAAACTTGTGTTTAACTAATGAACAATACCTAATTAAATACCTAAATGTTATATATAGTCTCGTGATGGATATGATCTCATCAGTACATAAGGGGCATTAATCACTTGAAATGTTGATGTTCACTCAACTAACATGTATCATCATAATATCATACTAGAAGGACCCAATAGTCTACTTATGGGGGAAATTCCTCCATCACTACAATGGAGGTTCTAGTCACCATAATATTATTTAATTATCCTCTCTCCACAAGCCCAATGTTATCGCCTCATGACAATATCCCTGAATAAACTTCATTTTACCCAATTAATTGATAACAATAGACTCAATCCCAAGAACATTAATTACATAAATCTTCCATTGAAACATAACTATATATAAACATACCAAAAACCAATATTCTACTAGACGTACCAAAAACAGTAATGAATATATAGGTATGAAAGTAAGTAATGACATTGAAATCAATAACTAATTCCTATATTACACATGTTCCACTTACCTGATCACTATAACTTGTACCATGTAGTACTATTTAGACACGTGGGTTTTCAATTTACTTGTTAATGGATATGTCCCCATCCAAGAAATAACAGTATTCACTGAAATTGAAGTTTAAATCATGACACCTTTATACAATTCCCTGTGTTATAGAATAAATCATCATATTCCACCTAACTCTGAACAACACCCATAAGAAAGATGCTCTCTACTATTAAATTGACTTGAACTATCCTAGTGGGAACATACATAGGTCGTTAGAGAGTCATTTGTCCCACCCCAATCCATCCTCCATAGTTTATGTTACTGTGACTACAACTAAGTAGATATATCAAAAAAAACAAGGTAGTACAAAATAAAATGTACCTATACCCAAACACACACCTCTCCAAAATATATATTAATACACGTTAGACAATAATAAAAAGATTAATATATAAAATAAATAAGATGAATACTAACCATATATATAGTATTATAGTGGGAAACCACATAATGGTTAAATGGGTGAAAAAGGGACCAACATAACAGTGTAAAATCCAACATAACAAATCTTTAAGTTGATGATGAATCTCCAATTCAAATATACTAAAAAAATTCTACATGTGTCATTAAACTTTGGGTTCCACTAATCTCCCTCACTATGATCGCCTTATCCACCGATATGGCCACAAATTTTTTTTCAAATCATATGAGGTGTGTTGTGAAGAGGAAATTATTATTTTCGTGTGACACTCAGTAGGATACTTCAATCACTAAAAAGGATATATGTGAATAAAAGTAAGATAAATACCAAAAATATAAGAAAAAATCAAAATACAATTTATAGAAATAGAATTCATGTCATAAAATCATTCCCTCGCTACATAAATCAACTTTATCATAATCAAACTACAAAAAAACCAAATTTTAATTCTACCAATCCTAAAAAATCCTGTCAGAATATGTATATGAAAATGGGTGACCCAATTATCCCCTAAGTATATATTGATCATGGGATTAACCTACAGAAGTGGAGGAACTATCTGCCTTTATGTGTAACACATCATTCAATTTTGTATATAACACTATAGATAAGGAACCCAATGTCAATAAATATTGGGGAGTTTTGAATTTTATGAAGACTCTACGTGACTTATTCTTCATAACTAGTTCAATGCTAGTGGACTCTATTAACTTATTTTTTCCAAGGATCATCATGACTGATCCCCATCATCAAACCTATATAGATTATGAAATAAAAAAAATTCATTCACCAATACTACAACCTCTAAAAACATAATTGGATACATCATCATGTTATATATAGAAAAACACTCTTGTTCAATTACTAATGTTCCTATATCTATGTCCCATTATGGAAAATATAGTTTCATATTGGTTATAAAATCTATCACAATATCAAATTTAGTGATATCGAGTGTGCGTACCCTCAACTAAATTATATTCCTAAACTAATGTATACATAGAGAAATTGGGTGGACCTATGTGAAATTGTTTATATATTATATTGTTTGTAGGAACCATAAAGGTAATCAGATTTTATCAATTAATCCTGAAAAATGTGGCATCTGAGGTATACGATATGTAACATTTCCCCAAACATAGTTTGGAAGTATATATCATCATGGGTGTGTACTCCAAATATACTTGGATATAATGAACCAAATACTACAACAAAATTTAGTTTTAATGAAAATTATGTGTGATATTATCTCAAATAAAATCCCTATACATAACTACCTATTTGATAGTTGAAATATAGATAAAATAGAAATTTTTTTGTTTACTTTTTCAAACTAGGATTTTTTAAATCATCTGCAGTCATACTTATCTCGCAAATATTTCTTACAATTATGCAAGAAAAAACTATCTTTAACCCAAATCACACAAATAATGTTACAAGCAACGAAAATTGAAAATTTAATGGAAAAATGTTACTATACCTATCAACTAGATTGATCTATATTTTTGGGATCCTACCTCATTTGTACTCCATATTTATGTTTGATTTCCCTAAAGCATTGTCAATATTCATGACCAACTTGGTTTATATTCATCATATAAGTGATGGAGTGAAACGAAAATGGAAAGAACTTTCTTTGCCATGTGGGAATGGTCATTAGTCGAATATTTGACCCTAGTGGGTATTACTTTATTATTTTATAGCAATGAATCTGCGATACTATAGTAGTACCATGAGGATTGATTACCTAGTTCATGGGCCAAAGTGGTTAGAACATTACATATACTATAAGGTCGTTTAACCGTCTTGAGGTGCATAAGCATTACCAGGGTTTGATGTATGGAGTCCACAACAATTGTGTTATGTTGTAAAGCTGGGGATTGTAATAACCCTTGAAAAGTGAGACAAATATATATATATATATATATATATATATATTACTATCAAGGTTATTAATACAATCTTGTATGTTTCGCAACAACAAAAATTTGAATTTTATAGTTATGAATATAAATCTTAGATTAGTTCTATTATTGGTGACCACTTGGGATGTTTCTCAGGGTGTGTGTGAGTTCAGAAAAAGATCCCTGAAATAAATTGAATTGGATTGTTGAATACATTATTATTTTTATGAGTTACCCTATTGGGTAATACCATGTTGTTTGATGGGAGTGAAATAATAATATTATAAGATATCCATTGGGTCTGATGACCTGGTTCAGGGACTAGGGAGTTTGTATAATGGAATATGACAACTTTATTTCCACATATCCATCATTATTATATAAAAATTATATATTGAAATGGATTCATAAAACTCTAGTTTTCCACACATGTCACTTCCACTTCAAGAACCCACATAATCTCACCTCCCAATAATTCAATATCACATTCTGAAAACCATTCATAGCCCGATGTCAACTACACTATATAAGGAAATGTTTCACAGACCTAGATACTTATCATTCATTGATTAAGGCCATTATTCATCACATTTATAACCATTTCAAATTTGGTCACATAAAAATTATTAAATTAGAGTATATAGATAAAAAAATCTATAGATGCAATTATTTCGGTCATTGGGAAGTCTTGAATCTTGAAAAAATTCATATATATTAAAAAAATAAATCTTTTTTTAAATAAAAATAGATTTTTGGTGTATATTAAAAAACCAAAACCACGTGTCTTTAAAATTTCGAAAACATCATTGATAATATATCTAGAAAAATAAATTTAAAAATTATAAAAAAATTTATAGAGATGTATTATACAATAAAAATTCCTGCCTCAATTTAAGAGTATCTATTAGTGAATATTCTATATTCAAAAATATCCATTGGAGATACCCTCTAAATATCATGTTCTCTATATAAAGACCCATTATAAAAAAATTATATTACATAAATTATATGAATATTCATAATATTAGAAATTTACATTTCTAAGTATTGTAATAGATTGTTTTCATTGGAAATAAGGAAACATAATATTGTATCATGTTGAAAGATCATGAAAATCCTTGTTAAATACATTCCCCTTTATTAATCATACTTAAGAACGTTATTTAGAATCTAGAAAATGTATACAAAATAAAGGGGTGATATTATATGATTAGTAATGGTAATCATGGGAGGTATGTAACAAAAACATGAGAATAAGGGAATGAGAATGGGATATAACATTAGAAGACCATACCATTCATATCAAAGATCATATACATGAGTCATTCCAAAAATATTAGAAGTTCAGAAGACATGAACCATAATGTAATCAAGATCATAAGAAATAAAAAAAAATTCTTTGAATAGGACATCGAATTGCAGATGAAACATAGTCATATAGTAATATTTTACATAGTAGTCAAATATTAATGAAAAGGATATCATAGTAGAATGGGTTGACTCACAAAACCATTATGGAAGTCATGGATCACTCCCATGACTATCGTTGTAGTCAAAGATCACTCCCAATATCATCTTAGTAAAATAATTCCTTTACTGTACATAGTTCACTCCCAATTCCTATGATGTCTATCTCATTAGATATTAATGGATACTCAATTAATTATAGAGATATATCTATCTCACCCAGTGCTATTAGGTCCTACCCATAGTATAATCTGTAATGGGATTACCTAACACTATATAGGCCACCCAATTATATAATATGTAATGGGATTAACTTGTGCTATCTAGGCCACCACATAGTATAAGCTATAGTAGGATTACCAGAATCTTTCTGGAATACCCCATCATGTAGGCTGTAACAGGATAGTCAGTATTATATGGGCCACATCATCATATAAGCTATAATATGCTTACCTGATTATATCCGGGCAACCACATCAAATAAGCTATAATAGTATTACATTGTGTTATCTGGGCCACCACCAAAAAATAATTTGTAATGGGATTACCCAATGTACTCTAGGACACCCAATTATATAAGTAGATTACATGATCCAGAACTTTTGTAAAATACAAAGAGCATGTATATCATCTTAAAAACACATGAAAACAATTATTCATTCATAACATGGTTATCCCGTTTAAATGAAATTGGATTCATGCCAATATCATTGAAATTTTATTTTCCTTTTGAAAAGTAACATGTGTCATAACAGTCTCTTTGAAACCCTATTGTCTTGTGGAAAATAAATGGGTTCCATAAACATCATACCATAAAAACCCATGCAATTTAGTGAAATAATATGAGTGGAACCCTTGAATCAAATTTTGAGTAAGGAATGAGTAACACAAAAAGGTGTCATATTATATCAAACACCATTTAAAAACATTTCATTAGGAAAAAAATCCATTCTTATTTGAAAAATTTTAATTTTATTAAAAAGTAAAACCTTTAGGAAATAATTTTCATTGAAAATCACATTTAAATATTATAAATTACCTTGAAAACATATTGAATATATTTTTCCCTGAAAACATATAATGGAATGTTGAAAATAAATATATTCTTGATACAATATGTCAAATTCAATTATATGTTTTTTGTAAATGAATATAGGTGCATAACATAAAGTGTGTCTCAAAATAGTAGAAAATAGAGAAAATTAATTTACACACATGGAATATTATGAACAATAAAACCCATGAATGATATATAATAAAATTGATATTTACATACCCTTAATTATAATTTAGTTATTCATATAATAAATTCATGGGAAATTTATGCAACAAACAAACAAGTGGTGAATATGGAATAAGTCTTCCATAAATAAATGTTAGAATGTAAATACCCTTATTAATTGTGTGAATTTTTAATCATTAGCTAAAATGAAGAATAACATAATTTGGGTCTTTAGATATCATGAAATAATGGATATTCAAGATATAAAATTTGAAAGGGTAGTATATAAAACTCACAACAAGAATAATTTTTGAATATATCATATATCAAACAGAAATAAATGTGAGATGAGATAACCCTTTCATTATGACTTGAAACTCATTGTACACATTCAAACCTCATGTATAATAAATATAATTTTATTACTAATATACCACTAAACCATATTCATATATTTCCTTACATATGTGATTTTATTGTTACTTTATATTACCCATTTTTTTATAATTTCTTGATTATGACACATCTAAGGTAATAACTGTCTGGTTCTTGGTATCGGTTTTGTCTTTTTATTCTTGATCATATTACATATATCATTATTTACACATTTTAATTATATAAAATATTATTTATATTTAATATATATTAAGTATATTATTATTCATAATACAAATTTTAAGATATAAATATCAAATTTAATACATCATTCATAGAGATGATAGGTCATACAAATGCGTGAATGTTGTTGCTGTATTATTATGATATTGAAATAAAAATTAAATTAAACATATGTAAATATATATGATCATAATAGTATATTTATCGTGTCATATATATCATATTGTTTTACTATAATCATTATTAATACATTCAATGTAATGTATGATTGAATCACATCGATTTGAGGAGGTTGTATCATACACGTACAAAAACGTTGTGATCATATCCCAATAAAATGAGAATCAAGAATGTATTTGTACTATAATAATTAAAAAATCATTAAAAAACTTAAATATTTTTTTTATAATATAAAAAAAAA
Organism: Viscum album; assembly: GCA_963277665.1. NCBI lineage: Eukaryota > Viridiplantae > Streptophyta > Magnoliopsida > Santalales > Viscaceae > Viscum > Viscum album. Next base: position 1,033,399,706 of record OY728121.1, on the reverse strand, counting down.
TTTCCAAAATTATCACAAATGTAGAATGGAGTTAATGGAAGAACTAACTACTTCGGTTCACGAGGCGGTAGACTGATGTACACACGAACAACAATTATGGGTCCCATTTAATGAATTTTTTTGATATGGTAGGTCGAATCCTTAACATTAAAACATATAAATATATTTAGGATACTGAAATTATCATATTTTAATTTAACAATAGTAATTTTTGGGGTGTAAAAATAAATAAAACAAAAGTGCGTATGGAAGTATGTTACCTCTTCTTTTTGTAACTAATTTTATTTTTCACCAATGTACATCCTTCTGTGGCTATCTACCCAATGTGAGAAATATATGTTGAAGGTATGGATGTTGGGAGGATATTTGGATAGTTTTATCTCACCAAATTTTTTTATATGTGTGAATATGTGAGGGGGTGGGGGTGAGTTTCAATTTATAGTGGATGAGGAGTGGAATTATTGATAACATAAAAAGGTAAAAACTATTGACAAAACTTTCTTGCATTATGTTAGACCAATGATGATTAATTATCAATATAATAGAGTTTATGAATGAAATATTTCCAGAAAATAAATTTTATAAATGTGTATATATTATTTGGACCCTTAAGATAAATCTTAACCGCTTAGTAAACTAGTTTTTACATTATTCAATCTTATTCATTTTAATTAATGTAACGTTCAGTGCCCTACTAGTCTATTACATTTTACTTTTCAGTGTTGGAGGTGTTCAAGGGACATTCTGGGATGTTTTTGTGGATTTTTGGGAGTATTAGAGGTGCATCCATAATTACAGGCCGTGTAAGTAGATTACATGATGTGAAAGTCGATTTCATGGCTTGTCCAACAGGGTTTAGCAGCATGTACACGTTTTAAGCATTTTAAAATAGGGTTTGACAATGTGTAATATTTCAGTGTTTAAGAATAATTAATAAAATGAATATATGAAAAGTTTTTCCAGTTGAATCTGAACCCATGGAATGGCATGATGTGAAAGGGTATTACATGTCTTCTAATACCACAATCCAATGTAGTTCTAAAAAAACTTTTTCTGTTGTACACTCATTAATCTAACATTGGTTTCTTATTCCAATAATTTTGGGTGAAAATAGGTTCCTTGAGTTATTCATAAAAACATTCTTCATCCCACATCGATCCCTAGATCCCAGTGGATGTACATTGATGGTCTGTGGTTTGTCCCTTTGGAGTTCTCTTCTCCTTCTCCAAAATTTTCTAATGTTATTCTCCTATGGAATCTTATTTTATGGTGATTCTAAGATTTTGGTTGGGTTTGGGTTTCATTCTGATGAATAATTGATGTGGTATAGTTTTATACATAGTTTTCATTATGTGGTTGTGGTTCACATGAGTTCTTCCACACCGTACGGTGTGAAACAAGTGGGAAATCATTCTTGAGTTATGGATTTCCCTTGATTCTATTTATTTGTGAATAATGCAGTAGGGGTTTACTATTGTTTACCTAAGGACCATGGTTTCTTAACCTTAATTTAAGGTAAGGTATTGAATAATTTAAATTGAATGGGGTAAATGTTCTTTCCTATTTTTCTTTCGAATCAAATGTGATGTGTCATCTCAGGTGTCTTCAGGATGAGTTAGGATGTGATGTACTAGCTGTCTTTAGGAAGAGATGTGATATGGTGTTCTCTTTTGTGAGGCCTATGTGTGTGTGGGAGGTAAGTGTTCTGAGTCCCCGGGGTGTGATGGTGGGTTGCATTATGAGGCCTAGGTGTGTTGTGGCGGGATGTGATGTGGTATACAGAATAGATGGGAGTGTTAGGACATAAGACATTGTGAAAGAGTGGAATACCATTGGGAATGTGGTATATGGTATCCTATCATTGATTTTATTTACCTTATATTATATTACATGAAATTAATTTATTGATGAGAATTCCTTGGTGATGTGGGGACAGTTAGTATACCATGATAGGTTTTATTTGGTTCTATTATTTTCTAATAGGGGAATTAGTGCGTATCATTCACATGTGAAAGGGATAATTTCGATTTCCTACTATTTTTACTTATATGCTCACCCTACATATGTGAAATTATTTTCAGGTTTCCATGAGGATTTTGTGGACCATGTCGGGCGATACTAGATCAGGCCTTGCGATGGTTTCTATATCGCTGCTTTAACATTACCATTGCGTATTTACATTGGAGACATTATTGTTTTTTATCAAATATATTTATATATGCATTGTGGGATGGTTTTTTGGCTTCCTCATTTATATAGATTTAATGCCTTAGAGTTGTTTTAGATGATTCATCTTATCTCCTGATCTTGTTTCTTATAAAGTGCAATGACTTCAAATTTGTGAGATTTGTACAACCTTGTGGCTAGTCACCAACTTGGGTCCTACTGGAGATAGGGCTTCGGGGTCAATGTCTAAAATTATTCAATTTTTTCCTCGTAGTGATATCATTGGAGGGATAGGGTCATGAAATAGTTGTATCAGAGGAGATGGTTGAGGGATAGGATAGTGTTTGGAGTTATGCATAGTGAGGATTACATTGGACGGTATGTAAACTATTCCAGTTGACCATGGTTCATGTAATAGTCTAGAGAAACCTACTAGGACAATGGATTTTTATGCCCCCCCTATGATCCAGTGCACAAACACTAAGATTAATGATCATCCAAGTGAGATGGACCTTCTTACTAAGTAGAGCCCTAGGAATGTTACATGCATCATATGACTTGTTTTCCTATTTCAATTGTATTGTTTTTAAGGATAAAATTGATAAAATTAATGAAATAAAATAAAAAAAATCTCAATGAAATTCGATACTATTCAAGATTAGGAAATACCTTTTTCCATTTCAGTTACGGCTGATGGTAATCGCCTATTTGTGGCTCAGATAGTTGAGGATTTGCAGACCGATCCGATTGATCATCGTAGGTTTCATTCATTTGAGAAGGATGATTAGTGGAAGATGATTTTTAGTGTTTTCAAGCTATATGATTTGGGAGTTTATGATGTAAGTGTTTCATATGTGGAGATAAAGTGATTTCTGTAAGAGCTTTAGATATCAAACAGTTTGATCATAGCCCTGATGGAGAATAGGGTCCCTTTGGTAGTTAGTCAGATATGAGGAGCTTCACGTCAGCAGCAGATGCTATATCTTGGAGAGTCAAAGGAGGAAAATAGTTGGTGGATATAATTTCAGATGGATTTCCAGGAAGTGTTCCTTTTATTGGACATGAAGGATGTAAATAGGGATGATCTTATTTCTCTTTAGTACAGGATAATGATATTATAGGTGTTGGGTGTGGTTAGTTTCACATAGTGGAGGCATCAATTCTAGAGGGGTAAGTGATTTTCAACAGAATGATCAATTTGTTTAGTACCCTTGTTTGTGCCACATTTGATTCATGTGACTCACACACCTTTGACACACATTATCCATCCCATTCTCTAGGACCATATCTAGATAGTATTCCCATAAACAATGGGTTGTGTATTCTAGTCGAAGGCTAGAAATTTTATTTTGACGTCTGTTAGGGATATAGTCTAATGATGGTAATGCATCAGTCATGTGTGGATATTTTACTTCTATAGATGCAACCATATTATATAATCCTCAAAATTGATTGGTTTTATTCCATGCATGCTGTTATAAAATACATCCATATGATATTCATGTTTTCAGATGTGGATGGTTATCATGTAGTTTTTGTTGATGATTTGGGTTTTCAAATGGGTAGTCATCATGTAGAGACCCTTTATTCCATGTTGGATTGGTAGTTAGTGGAATAAATTGATCTTGGGATGGTAGAGAATCACAGGGTCACTGGGAAATTCATTGATGTCCTACCTAAGGAGATTGTGATGCTACCCCTTCAATGAGATGTCGATTTTGGGATAGACTTGTAGCCTGGTGCTTCTCTGATCTTGATGGATCTTTATCTGATGGATCCTACTGGGGTCTGAGTGGTGAGGATTATAATAGTTGATATGATATATAGGGATTTTATATGGCCCATTGTGTCATCATGGGGTTCTCCTGTGTTGTTTTAAAACGAGGTGGATGGTGTTATAAGGCAGTGTATGGACTACCGGTGGTTGAATTAGGCGATAGTCCAGAATAACTACCATCTTCCAGGGATATATCATATTTTGGAACAAATTATTGTGGTGAGATGGTTTTCTAAGATAAATATATGGTTTGGATATCACCATTTGAGGGTGACATATGCTGATATACAAAATAATTCCTTCAAAATAAGTATGGAAACATTGAGTTCATATTCATTCCATTTGGTGTTACGAACACAACATATTTGTTCATGTGGATTTTTAAATCCAAGTTTTTTGAGTTCATGGAATAGTTCCTCGTCGTATTCATCGATGATACCTTTATCTAGTTGAGGTTACAGGAGGATCAAATCGTGCATCTAATAACTCTCTTGCATGTTCTTCAATTCGATCATCTCTATGAAATGTTTTCAATGTGAATATTTTATACAAGAGATTTTAATTAAATCATGAATGTTGTGTCCCTATAGGGTGTGTTGGTAGACCCATCGAAGGTTAATGTTTTTGTTTCCTGGGCATTACCTAGGAACGTGCATAGGTTCACAATTTCCTTGGTCTCGTAGGATATTATCATAAGTTTTTACGTCATTTCTGTTGATTTACATACCTGTTTAAATCATTTACAAGGAAGGAAAAATATTTTGTGTGGATTTATCAATGTTAGGTAGCGTTTGGAATCCTGAAGGGGAAGTCAGTTAGAGATACAGTGATCTGGTTTCGTGATGAAGAGGTGATGTTGATTGTCTTTTTTGAAACATACCATCTAAGGTCGGGATGCTTGTTGATGAATCATCAAGAAGTGTTCTGTTATTGGTCAAGGTGGTTACTTCCCCATGAGTGTAATTATTCAAACCATGATCTAGATCTAGAAGTAGTTGTGTTTGAGAAGATGTTATGGGGAATTACCTCATTGGGGAGAACATTGTGGTCCATACACATCACAGAAGCTTGAGGTATATTTTTTTGAGATTTATTTGATCTTACAACTGTGGATGTGGATGGAGTTTCTTAAGTATTATTTTTTTAGATCTCCTATATCTCTATAAATTGTAATTTTGTGGCCAACATATTGAGATGTAAGTCATGGAATGGTTTTTTGGAGTCTATGAATCCTTGGAGGGTTATGGAGGAGTTGTAATCCATTCACATAGAATCAAGGGTGGATGGTGGTAGAGTATGGTTGATTCTGATGATGGTGAAATCATCTTTGATGCAGTAGGTGGAGGAGTCTCAATGGGGAGACTCAAAGACCGAGGTGATTCTTGATCATGTGGTCAATGGTGATTCTCTAGAGGGCTGGTCAGAGGATAGTCAGAACATGATGTTGTTTTGTGGGAGGCTACTTGATATGGTGGAAATACACGATGGAGTCACTAGTGAGTATCATAGATCACATTTGTTGTACACCCAATCATTTCTATAATGTATCATGGCTTGAAGATACAGTTTTGGTGGCCCAAGGGGAAACATGCATTGGTATAGATGATTGAAAACTTGTTGGATTTCTAGCAAGTAATGGTCTGGCATCATGTTCTTAGGGGTTTGGTTCAACCCCGGGATATTCCTGAGTGGAAATGGGATTGCATATTGATGGATTTCATCATATTTTTACCCATAACACAAGAAGTATCTGATCATATCTTGGTGATAATTGATGGGATGATGAAACCGACCCACTTCATAGAAATCAAAGAGTTTGGGGTAGTGGATGCATTGGATATGATGTTAGGGGAATATGTGGTGTTGTTTCATGGAGCTTTGATGAATCGTTTCTCATATCGGGATGCATGTTTTACATCATGAGTCTCTAGGGGACTGTAGAATGAATATGACACTTAGTTATATCTAAACACAGCTTTCCACACATAGAAAGTTTGGAATATTGAACGGACTATCTAGACATTGGTGGATTTTTTGTGGGTGTCAATCATGGACTTAGGTATAAGGCTCCAGACTTAAACCTTACTTAATATTGAGTTATTACAAGATTACACATTGAGTATCTTTTCAGGTTTAGAGTTTTAGATAATTAGATCATGAAACTTGCATTACATTCCACATTTAAACAAAGTGGTTACATAAAAGACAGTATTCATTCTTCCCATCAATGGAAACATATTTAAAATAAAACATGGATTCTTTATTGACTCATCCTTGACACTATAATCACATCATGTACCTTTCCCTTGACCTGTGAAAAAAATTTCAAAAAAACTTCGGATGAGCATAAAAAGCTCAGTAAGGGTTATAAAAATAGGGAAAGGAAACATGAGTTCATATATACATAAGAATGAAATCAAACTTTTCCCATAAAACATAGGCACTTTAACATACCTCATCAATCATGAATAAATCATAGAAATCATAAGACATAAAGGTAACTTGAGTCATTCATAACATTCTTACGTCGGGAGTAACCCTCTTGGTTACGTTTGGAATACCCATCACAGTATATTCCCTAAATCTCATCGGAGAAACCTTAACATTTCACTCCTTCGCGTTACCCAATGCATTGGAGAGCTATATCGGGCTCACCTGCCCTTAGTTTATCACGGAACCACCCATCGTTATAATAATTCCCAAGAACCTCAACATAATCTTATCACATAAAACATGCATAAAGGAAACATAACATTTCCACCTTTCAATCACAAGATATAAATACCACACATTGATATAAAAAAATTATGAAAACCATTTTCAATACCAAAATAAAATAAAATTAAAACATGGTATTTGTTTTTCTTTTAAAAAAAGGGTATGGCTTGTAGAGGAAGCCGAAACTCAAATAAAGGTCACGGCGGCGGATAAGTCGTTTTCGCCGCATACGTACGACAAAAACATTCTCTTTTGTCATTTAGTAAAATCATCGTATAAAGAATATTACTTTTGAATAAACGTAAAAGTAAAATGGGTTTATACACCGTATAAAAGAAGGTTGTGTATAAAACAAAATATGCCTCAATGAAAGGAGATTGAGACGAAGTCCCATACAAAGATGGTATCCTTGGTTTAAGGATAAATCAATTACATAATTATGTGTGACAAATGACTACACCAAATATAAGTGGATATTAAGTGTACAATAATCAAAGGTCATTCACACATATTCAAAGGATGACATATTCAATAACTACATGTTGACCCCAAAGAAATCAAAATTGGGTTAAGAAGTTCCCTTCATAGCCTAACGGAGTCACATCAAAATGAGTTGATGAGAGATAAAAAAAGGGTATCTCATCACTTGGACATAAAATTTACATCAATAAGGATATATGAGAACATATCCCAACAAAACAATATGTAAATTAAAAGACCCAACAAAAGAAGTCTTTTAAAAAGAGGAGGGTGAAAGGTTCCCTTACCGACATGGGTATCTTTCGAAACATACACCTCGTGAAGGAAGGACAATACAACATTGATGTAAATACTCATAAAAGAAATTATATTACACAATGAGTAAAATAATGGGTAGTACATACACCACTCAAAAGAAATTGTGGAAAATGTAGCATAAATCTCACGGGAATAAAAGTGAGATGAAAAAACCCTTACGAAAACTCAACAGCCTAACGACGCCACTTAAAACCTCAAAAAATGGATGGATGAGATCAAATAGGGTCTCTCATCGTATTAACATAAAGTTTACAGAAAGTGGAATATAAAATAACATCCCCCAACATAACAAAGAGGGGCTTAAAAGAAGTGACATAAACGAGAGGACTTAAAAAGAAAGAGAGATATTATATCTCTTACGAAAATTCAGTAGCCTAATGGCACCACTCAAAACTTCCAAAATGGATTGATGATAGGAAATAGGGTCTCTCATCATATGAACATAATACGTATAGTAGGTTTAATATAAAAGAACATCCCAATAATAAGAAATATTAGCTTAAAAGTAATGACATAAAAATGTGTACTTACAAATAAAGAGAGGTGTAGGATCCCTTACCTCAAGTCCAACTTGTCTTGTTCGTTTCATTATATTACGGAATAATAAACTTTGGTCAATTAATAATTTCCTAAGTACCTTCTTTAAAGATTATTATTCAGTTCATATCACATATTATAATGTTATAATAATTGTTTAATAATGTTAGTTCATATCAGACGTTTTTGCCGATGTTTGGTACATGAGTCATAAATGAACTTGTTTGAAAACAAAATTGCCCATGTAGTTATAAGTAAATAATTTCCAGAATAGCATTAATGATTAAAATATCATATATATCCATTAAATATTCATTTTATACTATTCCATATCATTTGGATATAAAAAACAAAAATCATCGATCCTGGAGACGGTAGGCCGTACGTACGCATTAACACTACTTTCATTTTTTGTCATATTAATGGAATTAAAACAAAATGAGAGAGATATATATATATATGTTATAATTCCAGAATGATATCCATAATTTAGATGTAATATATTACATATATATCCATTATATATATGTACTTATAATATTACATAACATTTTGAGATAAGAAATGAAATGTACCGTTCATGGAGACGGTAAGCCGTACGTACGCATGAACGCAACTTCCATTTCTATTTCATATTTAATGGAATTAAAACATAATGATACATAATAGTTTTTAATTCCATTATGGTATCATATATAATATCTTTAAATATATCCTTTATACGTACCACATATGGTATTAACAAATCAAATCACTTTGAGGGGGCGGTAGTCCTTACTTCCTTAAATGAAGATATCGCATTTACCCATAATGGAAACCATAAAGGTACGCCATAAATGAAAAATCAATAAGGTTAAGTAAAACATAAAAATATTAGATATCATATATAAATATAGTGTCATCTTAATGGCCACCTTTGAAGGTGTTAGAAGAATGTTGAACAATCATCGTTTCGGGAGGCAGAAATTCGCCATCCACGGAAACAGTATGTTCTTTAACAATTAGATGTAGGTGTGTGTAAGTGTAGCTCGAATACTTCTTATAACAACATCCTAGTATATTTAGGATACTGTATTTGTTACAAAATAAATTAATAAAAAGAGTTTAGGGGGTTGGAGAAGCAAAATAAAACAAAAGAACACAAGTGAAGACATTACCATAAAATCAGGTAACTCCCTTTGGTTTGAGCTCAAAGGCTTCCTGGGGAAGACTTATGCCCAAATTGAGGCTTAAAGGAGTAATAGAGGGAAGTGTAGAGACAACATGGGAAGGGGTTGGCCTAGACAAAGGCTTCGGAAGTGTGGGTAAGGAGGTAGAGGTGGGGGCCTTTTATAAGAGGAGAGGAGGGGCACTCCTGTAAAGTTACAAAATGTTACTTTATTTTTAAAAGAGTTTCAGATTTTAAAGGTCCCACATTGATTTATTTCTAAGATAAGGTGATAAGGGTTCGAAATACACTCATCCAATAGGTTTTGTACATGTTTAGGTCTTATATATTACATTATCTTTCCATTTTATTTAAATCGTTAAATAATGAGGTCATCGCTACATCATCATGATGTCATAAATAATTTAATTTATATAATGTCTAAAAATTATAAAACAAATACTATGATTTATGAAATCTTTTTATCTTTCCAGTTATTATTTATATTCAAAAATATGACTTGTATAACCCCATGTAAAAATTGTTTTAGTAAACCATTTCATGTTTGTGTCATTTTAACTTTAATAGTAAATAAAAAGATATTTATGTCATTTTACAACCAAAGTGGCTCCATGGGGTCCCCAAGTTGACCCATGGATTGTCTTGGTCGTCCATGACACATCCAATGAGTGTAGGACATGTTTCTAGGTCATTTAATTTTATTAAAACATTATTCTTACCATAAACTAAACTAATTACCTCTAATCACGATTAAAAACTTAATAAGTTACTATTCACCAAAAAATTATTTTTATCCCATTGAACCACATTTTACTTCTTAATGAAAACCATTTATGTTGGATTTTTAAAATTCAAAACACAATGATGGCAAAATTTCATTTAAACGGAATAATCAGTTTTTATAAGTACCACTTAGTGGTTTCACTATTCATCAAAAATTGAAGTTTTTCAGAAAAATCCCAAAAATTCACCCTAAGCTATATTTGATATTCCGAATTCAAAAATTAAGCCTATTTTAAAAAATTCAAAACATATAAGTCACATTAATTAATTTAATAATTAATTCCTGCTGTCAGAGCAAATAGCGTGTTTTTATGAAATAATAAGTACCAAAAGATTGAGACTAGTTTAAGTCTGATTTCAAAGTCAAATTAAGTCCAACGACCACTATTGGATTTAATGGTAAAAATATATTCTAATTTCACTTTAAAAACAATTCAAATAATAATCTAATCATATAAATAAATTATATTAAAAAGACGTTTTGAATTAAAATACAACATTTTACACTATTCATTTAAAAATGAACTTTATCGGAAAGATACCAAAAATTTACACAAAGTAAATTTTGATGTCCCAATTCTTAATAAGAGTTTTATTTGGTCCAATAGAATTTATAAGAGTGGACAAAACTATATTTAATGACGGTTCTCCATCAAATGGCGATAAGTGGACCTTTAGTGAAAACAAGCGCATATACACCTAAAATTGAATTCTTTCCGTATTTTAAGTCTTTATATTTTATTGGATAAATGTAAAAACATTTAAAAACATATATAGTCATATTTTAGTTATTTCTATCCATTCCTTCCAATACAACGGCTACACGTTAACTACCATTTAAAATAATATTATTTTATTATTAGAGTGCAACGTAAGATTCCCAAGAAACTCGTTGTTGCGTGTTGGGTACGCCATCGATCATAGCATCCCCTTTAAAGTCATATTAATTTTTCTTATTCACAAATATGGATAAATATAAAAATTTCATATTCTCTATTAACCTGGGGTGTTACATCCTTCCCCCCTTTTGGAAATTGCGTCCTCGCTATGTTTTTAAAATTGAGCTTGGAAACATCCTAGAAAGTCCCACATCGGAACAAGAGTCGGTAAAACAATCACTTTAAAATAATGGAAGATAAGTACAGAGGTCACCCAAGTTAACCCATACTAGGATTCCATGTAGAAAAACATTGACATGGAATAAAAAGCATAGGGTCATGTTCTTGAGGAAGAGTTCTAGTAAACATGTCTAGAAGAATGTTAACCATAAGAAAATCACAAACTTGTGATGGGTTAAACGGTATTCGATTCCCCAGTAGGAAAAAGTTAATAGACAAATTTTTTGTTTTAATTTACTTTTTATTGAGGAATTTATTCATAAGGAATCATAATCACATATCATGTTGACTCTCAACTTTTACTAGATTCCTTAATCAAACTCATACTCTTTTCCAAAAGACGAGTATTTAGGGAGACTTGTTTGCATTAAGAGTACTATAATCATCTTCTAGATAATCACCTAATCCACCAAAGAGAACTATATACTTCCCATGTCTTTAGGCTTTAACCATAACCAAAACCAAAATGTTTTGTACAAGGTCAGCTAATCCAGGAAAGGATAACCCTTTAAAAAGAAAATCTATGCTTATTCTCCAAAATTTGTCCAACAAAACCCAAAGTTCAACGAGGACCATCCGATAAACAATTTGTCCATAAAATTATTTAATGTAAACCAATCTAAGTTTGAAAAATAAATATTTGAAGGATTTAGTCACATAGTCTTCCATGTTAAATCGTAACATTTATCTCCAAACAACATCAGTTTCTCCTAAAGTCTCGTATTGAAAAGTAATTAACCTAATCACATATCCTCCATGATAGGTTAATCATTTTAATAAAAAACCCAAAATCAACTTACTCTTAATTCATAAAATCATATAACTAATAAAAATCAGTCAAACTAACTAGGGAATTCATGTAGTCCAGTGGTAGGCGATAAATACCAGTCGCACTTTGGTTGTGGGTTCGATTCCCGTAGCTTTGTCCAACGTGATGGGTAGTCACACGGTATGCGTGTTGTCCTTTTTCCAAAACTATATAATTCTCTAATAATTCCCCAAAAGGGATAAAATTATCAAAAATAACCATAACATAACATAACCTCAATTTTATCTCATGCCTTTCACTTCAATCATAACATATAGTAACCCATAATTACCTCAAAATTAAGGATCATATAAACCCAAATGGTTATTTATAACTATGTCCTAAAAAGAAAAGAAAACTATTCCTTGAATAAAATTTGCATATATTAAACATCAGGGTTACACATAATATAAAAAGTCTTCTAATGTAACCCCATAATCAAATGAGACTTAATACTCTTAAGAATTTCACCATAACTCTTAAAGCCCTTATATGTTGGCATCTTACTCATTCAACATTCTTCATGATCCATTAACCATTCCTTTCCAACTTTTTCCGAAATACCTACTTCCTACAAAAAAAATCATGAATCATATCCTAACATTCCAAAATAGGAAAACAATAGTCATGAAATAATACATACCTTTGATTGGTCATTGTCAGTTTCTTCATCCTCAATTGGAATGGAATTAGGTATTGGTAAAAGAACATTTGTATGCTCTTGGTGATCCCATTCATGAAAATTCTTCATAGGACATGTGTTTGCATAATGACCATGCACACCACATTTAAAACATTCAATTGATCCCTCAGAAGAACTTCTTTTCCTTTCCTCGAGTCAACTAGATGCTTCATTTTTCCATGGCAGGTTCTTGCTGTATGACCTTCATTTCCACATCTATAGCACATTTCTGTCCCTTTTAAACATTTTTCTAGGTGTTTCTTTCCACATCTTTGACACATAGGTTTTTTAACACACATACCTTTATGATTATTACCTGTACTTCCGTAGGGATTTGTTTCTCGCATATATGATGCCTTAGAGAAATCATCAAGGTTTAGGTGGTCAATCATGACTCCAGATAGTTGGTTGAGGATAATCACAAGAGTTCTCATTGCAGCTCCCATATCATTCAGTTTCTTGCTCATAAAATTGTCACAGTTTCCTTCACATTCACTGTATCATTAGTGCCTACTAGATCTATCCATTTACTAAAACCAAAAAGGTCAGTGTGAGTATATCAAAAAAACCATCATAACTAATGAGTAAGATAAACACTATGATATACTTACTCATTCACTTTATCTAAAACTAGGACTCTTTCTGAAATCCTAACCATTATAGTAATGCCACTTATGCTTAAACAATACCCTAACCTCTAAATTTATCTAAACCGACCTTTGATACCAACTATAAGGCCCCAGCCTTAAACCTTACTTAATCATGAGTTATTATAAGATTACACATTCAGGATATTTTCAGGTTTAGAGTTTTAGAGAATTAGATCATGAAACTTTCATTACATTCCACATTTAAAAAAAAGAGGTTACATAAAAGACAGAATTCATTCTTCCCATCAACATAAACATATTTAAAATAAAACATGGATTCTTTCTTGACTCATCCTTGACACTATCATCACATCATGTACCTTTCCCTTTTCTTGTGAAAAACATTTCAAAAAAACGTGGGATGAGCATAAAAAGCTCAGTAAGGGTTATAAAAATATGGAAAGGAAACATGAGTTCATATATACATAAGAATGAAATCATACTTTACCCATAACACATAGGCACATTAACATACCTCATCAATCATGATTAAATCATAGAAATCATAATACATAAAGGTAACTTGAGGCATTCATAACATTCTTACGTAGGTAGTAACCCTCTTGGTTACGTTTGGAATACCCATCACAGTATATTCCCTAAATCTCTTCGGAGAAACCTTAACATTTCACTCATTCGCGTTACCCAATGCATTGGAGAGCTATATCGGGCTCACCCACCCTTAGTTTATTATGTAACCACCCATCTTCATAATAAAGCCTAAGAACCTCAACATAATTGTATCACATGAAACATGCATAATGGAAACATAACATTTCCACCTTTCAATAACACGATATCAATACATCACATTGATATAAAAACATTATGAAAACCATTTTCAGTAACAAAATAAAAGAAAAGTAAAACATGGTATTGATTTTTCTTTTAAAATAAAGGTATGGCTAGTAGAGGAAGCCAAAACTCAAATAACGGTCACAGCGGCTGAGAAGTCATTGTCGCCACATATGTACGACAAAAACATTCTCTTTTGTCATTTAGTAAACACTTCATATAAAAAAGATTCCTTTTGAATAAATGTAAAATTCAAAGGGGTTTATACACCGTATAAAAGAAGGTTGTGTATAAAACAAAATATTCCTCAATGAAAGGAGATTGAGACGAAGTCCCATACAAAAACGGTATCCTTGGTTTAAGGATAAATCAATTATATAATTATGTGTGACAAACGAGTACACCACATATAAGTGGATATTAAGTGTAAAATAATTAAAGGTCATTCACACATATTCAAAGGATGACATATTCAATAACTACATGTTGAACCCAAATAAATCGAAATTGGTTTAAGAAGTTCCCTTGACAGCCTAACGACGTCACATCAAAATGAGTTGATGAGAGATAAAAAGAAGGGTATCTCATCACTTGGACATAAAATTTACATCAATAAGGATATATGAGAACATATCCCAACATAAAAATATGTAAATTAAAAGACCCAACAAAAGAAGTCTTTTAAAAAGAAGTGGGTGAAAGGTTCCCTTACCGACATGGGTATCTTTCGAAACATACACCTCGTGAAAGAAGGACAATAAAACATTGATGTAAATACTCATAAAAGAAATTATATTACACAATGAGTAAAATAATGGGCAGTACATACACCACTCAAAGGAAATTGTGGCAAATGTAGCATAAATATCACGGGAATAAAAGTGAGATGAAAAATCCCTTACGAAAACTCGGCAGCCTAACGACGCCACTTAAAACATCCAAAAATGGATTGATGAGATAAAATTGGGTCTCTCGTAGTATTAACATAATGTTTACAGAAATCATAATATAAAATAACATCCCCCAACATAACAAAGAAGGGATTAAAATAAGTGACATAAAGGAGAGGACTTAAAAATAAAGAGAGAGGTTAGATCTCTTACGAAAATTTGGCAGCCTAACGACGCCACTCAAAACATCCAAAATGGATTGATGAGAGGAAATAGGGTCTCTCATAATATGAACATAATAAGTACAGTAGGATTAATATAAAATAACAACCCAATAATAAAAAATATGAGCTTCAAAGGAATGACATAAAAGAGTGTACTTAAAAAGAAAGAGAGGTGTAGGATCCCTTACCTCAAATCCAACTTGTCTTGTTCATTTCTTTATATTAGTGAATAATAAACTTTGGTCAATTGATAATTTCCTAAGTTCCTCCTTTAGAGATTATTTTTTCAGTTCATATCACAAATTATAATGTTATAATAATTGTTTGATAATGTTAGTTCATAACAGACGTTTTTGTCGATGTTTGGTACATGAGTCATAAATGAACTTGTTTGAAAAACAATTGCCCATGTAGTTAAAAGTAAATAATTTCTAGAATATTATTAATGATTAAAATATCATATATATCCAGTAAATATTCATTTTATACTATTCCATATCATTTGTAGATAGAAAACGAAAATCATCGTTCATGGAGACGGTAGGCCGTACGTACGCATGAATGCTACTTTCATTTTTTGTCATATTAATGGAATTAAAACAAAATGAGAGAGATATATATATATGTTATAATTCCATAATGATATCCATAATTTAGATGTAATATATTACATATATGTCCATTATATATATGTACTTATAATATTACATAACATTTTGAGATAAGAAATGAAATGTACCGTTCATGGAGACGGTAAGCCGTACGTACGCATCAACACTACTTCAATTTATATTTCATATTTAATGGAATTAAAACATAATGATACATAATAGTATTTTAATTCCAGTATGGTATCATATATAATATCTTTAAATATATCCTTTATACGTACCACATTTGGTATTAACGAATCAAATCACTTTGAGGGGGCGGTAGTCCGCACTTCCTTAAATGAAGATATCGCGTTTACCCATAATGGAAACCATAAAGGTATGCCATAAATGAAAAATGCAGAAGCTTAAGTAAAACATAAACATATTAGATATCATATATAAATATAGTGTCCTCTTAATGGCCACCTTTGAAGGTGTTAGAAGAATGTTGAACAATCATCGTTTCGGGAGGCATAAATTCACCATCAACGGAAACAGTAAGTTATTTAACAATTAGATGTAGTTGTGTGTAAGTTTAGCTCAAATCCTTCTTATAAAAACATACTGGTATATTGAAGATTCTGTATTTGTTACAAAATAAATTAATAAAAAGAGTTTTGGGGGTTGAAGATGCAAAATAAAACAAAAGGACACAAGTGAAGACATAACCTTAAAATCGGGTAACTCCCTTTGGTTTGAGCTCAAAGGCTTCCTTGGGATAACTTATGCCCAAATCGAGGCTTCAAGGAGTAATAGAGGGATGTGTAGAGACAAAATGGAAACGGGTTGTCCGATCCAAAGGCTTTGGGAGTGTGGGTAAGGAGGTAGAGGCGGGGGACTTTTATAAGAGGAGAGGAGGGGCACTCTTGTAATGTTACAAAATGTTACTTTATTTTCGAAAGCGTTTCAGATTTTAAATGTCCCAATTTGATTTATTTAAAGGCTAAGGTGATAAGGGTTAGAAATCCACTCATCCTATATGTTTTGGACACGTGTATGTCTTAGATATTACATAATCTTTCCATTTTATTTAAATCGTTAAATAATGAGGTCATCGCTGCATCATCATGATGTCATAAATAATTTAATTCATTTAGTGTCTAGAAATTATAAAAAAAATACTATGATGTAGGAAATATTTTTATCTTTCCAATGAATATTTATTGTCAAAAATATAACTTGTATAACCCCATCTAAAAATTGTTTTAGTAAAACATATCATGTTTGTGTCATTTTTACTTTAACATTAAATAAAAAGATATTTATGTCATTTTCCCACAAAAGTGGCTCCATGGGGTCCCCAAGTTGACCCATGGATTTTATTGGTCGGCCATGACACATAAAATGAGGTTATTACATGTTTCTAGGTCATTTCATTTTATTAAAACTTTATTCTTACCATAAACTACACTAATTACCTCTAATCGCGATTAAAAACTTAATTTGTTACTATTCACCAAAAAATTATTTTTATCCCATTTAACCACATTTTACTTATTAATGACAACCATGTATGTTGGATTTTTTAAATTAAAAACAAAAATATGGTAAAATTTCATTTAAACGGAAAAATCAGTTTTTAAAAGTACCACTTAGTGGTTTCACGACTCATCAAAAATTAAAGTTTTTCAGAAAAATCCCAAAAATTCACCCTAAGATATATTTAATATTATGAATTCAAAAATGAAGTCTATTTTACAAAATTCAAAACATATAAGTCACATTAATTAATTTAATAATTAATTCCCACTGTCAGAGAAAATAGTGTGTTTTTATGAAACAATAAGTATCAAAAGATTGACACTAGTTTGAGTCTGATTTCAAAGTGAAATTAATTACAATGACCACTATTGGATTTAATGGTAAAAATATATTATAATTTCACTTTAAAACCAATTAAAATGATAATCTAATCATATAAATAAATTAGATTAAAAAGAGGATTTGAATTATAATACAACATTGTACACTATTCATTAAAAAATGAACTTTATCAGAAAGATACCAAAAGTTTACACAAAGTAAATTTTGATGTCCCAATTCTTAAGAAGAGTTTTATTTGGTCCAATAGAATTTATAAGAGTGAAAAAAACTATAATTAATGATAGTTCGCCATCAAAAGGCGATAAGTGAACCTTTAGTGAAAACTAGGGCATATACGCCTAAAATTGAATTCTTTCCTTATTTTAAGCCTTTATCTATTATTGGATAAATGTAAAAACATTTAAAAACATATATAATAATATTTTAGTTATTTCTATCCATTCCCGCCAATACAACGGCTACATGTTAACTACCATTTAAAATAATATTATTTTATTATTAGAGTGCAACGTAAGATTCCCAAGAAACTCGTTGTTGTGTGTTGGGTACGCCATCGAGCATAGCGTCCCTTTTAAAGTCATATTAATATATTTTATTCACAAATACGGATAAATATGAAAATTTCATATTGTTTATTTACCTGGGGTGTTACATTAGGTGTATATTGTGTATGAAATATGCTCTTGGTAGAGTTGTCTTATAATAATAGCTATAACTCTTCCATTATTGTGGCCCTATTTGACTATATTTATGGGAGACTGTGTCCTTATCCATTATACTATACATATGTTGGGGAGAGAGGCATTAATGTTACTGATGTGGTGCAAAGCATGATTGAGAATGATCACCTTGTTTGTGAAAGGATGAAAGTAGTGTAGAATCATCGTATGTCTTATTTAAATCATAGAGGGACACCCTTGGAGTTTGAGGTTGGGTACTATATGTTATTGATGGTATCCCATTGATGTGGGATGTTGAGGTTCGATAGAGGGAGAAAGGTTTCTACCAGGTATGTTGGGCCCTTTTAGGTATTGGGATGAATTAGAAAGGTGGAATATTATATGGGATTAACACCTCTTTAGGAAAAGTTCCTTGAGGTCTTCCACATCTCTAAGCTTCAACGGTATTGTCAAAATGAATCTGATCTTATTGGCTGGGGATTGTTTCATATCAGGTATGAAGAAATGTTTTTGGAGCAGCTAATAGATATCCATGATCACCAACAGAAGCGCTACATGGATCTTCCATTTTATTGCATCGTGTGTTATTGAGGCATTGTTACTTCGAGGAGAGTAATTTGGAGGGAGAGAAAAATATGTGTGTCTAGTACCAATAGTTCTTATGAGTTTTTATTTTCTCGATTTTTCATTTTGATGTGATGTTTGAACCCTATTTTATTAGATGTGTTTCATTCAATAGTTTTTAATGTGTCTGGATAAATGTGAGATATGTTCCTAAAATATGAAAAGGTCAGACTTGATTTCTCATCGAGATGCATTAATTATTTTTTGATTAAACATGTAATGGAATTTAAATTCTTCTAAGAGACGATAATATCATGATATAGAGGAAGAAATTACCTGATTTTGTTTGGGAAAGTGTGGTTTTTTGGTTGTAGTGGTTGTTGGTTTGTCCTATTTGGAGATCAAGATGGTTGTTTAGTGGTTTTGAGTATGTATAGATTAGGATGGATTATTTGGATTGAAGTAACATTTGAGGAATGATGATATCCTTGAGTAGTAGCTCATGAGGTGGTTTTTTGGAAACCATTCATTATGGGATTGATTTTGGAATCTCGAGGGTGATAATCATTAGAGAGGTATCTTATGTAACATTATGGGCTCGTCTATTACATTGTTTGTTTTGGGTGTTGGTAGTGATTGGGGGATGTTAACAGGGTTTTTTTGGAAGAAGTTAGATGTGAAATAGAGGTCCAACAAGAATTAGACATTGTGGATATAGATTACATGATGTGAATATCAGTTTCAAGGCATGTCGAAGTAGGTTTCATGATGTGTACACATTTAACACATCTCAAAAGTGGGTTTCAAGATTTTTAATATTTCTGGGATTAAAAAAAATTAAATAGGTGATGCATTTTTTGTAGAAACTAAACCTCGTGTATTACATGACATGAAAGGTTATTACGCGTCATGTAATACCCTAATACAAATCATTTTTAAATAGAATTTTATGCCCAACCATTAATTCATTCGAACAAGGTTTCATTTTCCTATTATTTTGGGAAAACCCTAGGTGCCCCAAGGTGTTCTTAAATCCTTTTTTTGTAGATATTTAATATTTTATTTCTGGTGGATTTTCATTGATGATTTTTTATTTGACTGCAGTGATTTATCTTATCCTTCTCACTTATTTTCTTCCATTTTATTTTTTGGAAACTATTTTTGTGGGTATTCTTTGTTTTGGGTTATGTTTGGGTTTTATTTTTTAGAATCCTGGGGGTGATATAGGTCGATCCCATGATGTCATGGTGCCGCCTTTGTTCACGGGTGTTCTTCCTCACTCTACGGTGTGTAGTAAGTTTGAATTCTTCCTTGAGGATGGGAAGTCCATCATTTTTCATTAATTATACGTCACGAGAGAGTGTTTTTACTTCCATATACATGAAGATCATGGTTATTTCATCTTAAATGAGGATAAATAATTGTAAATTTAAATTTAAAGGGACAATTGGGTTTGATACACATGTTTTTATTTCTTATTAGTGATTGGGATACAGTGTATTATTCAGGTTTATTCCCTACTGAAAATTGAGGTCATTGGTGTCGTTTCATGCACAAGACCAGTCTTATATGCTTTAATTTTTGGTTAAATTTTTTTTGTTACATGAATGGAAATTTTATAAACACATATACTTGGATAATGAAATGGTTGACATACTATGTTGGTTTGTGTGATAAAAACCCAAAATTAAAGTGTAATGTGATAAAATCCCTTCTGTAAATTTGAAAAATGATATTGTTCTGTTGTGATATCTATGGTTGGGGAAATTGGGCCTAATTATTTTATTGGACTTTTTATTGGGGAGGTTAGGTGACGATATGTTGAGATGATTTTGGAATTTGGTTTCTTAGTGTTATATACCCCGGTAGTGATGGAATGAATAAATTAATATTAAATAATGATTAAAATTTCATGGGATAGTTTAGTTAAGGTGATTTATATTTTATAATAGAAATTAAATGATGTGTTGTGCTGTTATAGGTGTATGATGATAAAAACTGAAATGAATGGGTGTAAAATGGGGAAGAAATTTGAAGCCACATGTTAAGGCTCTTTACCATTTGAAATAACTATTCTTTATAATAATAAATGAATTATGACGTGGAAGAAAAGGTGATAATGGTTTTATTTTTTTTGATGAGAACCTATAATCTATTAATTTTTTCTTATATGATATATATACGTTTATATTCTTATGATTTAACTATGCACCTCACCAATGTTGAAAACTATGTTCCGAAAACCTGTATAATTGGGTAGGGGTGTTTTCCCCAAAATTACCTAAGGAGTATGAATGGTGGGTACCTGATCTTTTTCAGTATACCTTCCAGCAGAGGCAGGTATTTTATAGGATGTGATGGATGGAAGTATACTGGATCATTAGATAGTGGTTTGGATGTGTTTTTTAGATGTCTTCGGGTTGAGTTGTTTTGTGATGTCCTAGGTCACTTGAATAATAGTTTTGACGTGCTTTCCCAAGCCTCTTTAGGATGAGATGTGATGAGATGTGACATGATGTTTTTAGTTGTGAGGCCCAGGTGTGTGTGGGAGGGATGTGTTGTGTGGCCCAGGTGTTTGTGGGTGGGATGGGCTATGAGGTCTAGGTGTGTGTAGCTGAGATGTGTTGTGAGGGCCAATTGTGTGCATGTCGGATGTGATGTGGTGTACAGAAGTGATGGGAGTTCCAGAATGTATGACATTGGGTGAGAGCAGCATACTAGAAGGAATGTGGTGTGGTGTACCCTCTCATCGATGTGCTTTACAATATATTATATTATTTGACTTGGGTTACATTGTGAACATTCCATGGTGTGGTTGGTATGGTAAGCATAGCTTGATATTTACTATTCGGTCATTATGTTTTCTCATTAGGGAATTAATATGTTTCTTTCACATCTGCACAATAGGCTTTGGTGTTCTTACTGAGTATACTCATATTCTCACCCTATGTATATTAAAATGTTTAAATGTTTCTAATAGTATTATGTTGACCATGATGGCCATTTCTAGATCGGGCCTTGGGACAGTTGTTTTTTCACAACGTAAGCTAATCTTTGGGTCTTTTACATTGGAGAATTTATTGTAATTGTACCAATTATATTTATACATGCATCACATGATGTTTGTTGGGATTCCTCATATAGATATTTATTGGATTTATTGTGGATGTTGTATCGTTTATCTAGAACTTGTTTCTTATAAAGGGTAATTCCTTTCATATTTTGAGATTTTTACACCCTTGGTGCAGTCACCCACCTAGGGCCTACTAGAGGGAGGACTCGAGGGCGTCATTATCTCCCATTATTCATTGTTATCTTGGTAGGGGTATCTTTAGATGGAGGGGGTCATGATAATTATATTAACTAATATTTTTGGTAAAAACCAATGATGACCTTAGGTTTCATTTTAGTTTATTATTATTATAGATATTGAATAAATTTTTTCAAATTATAATAAATAAGTGCAAGAAATTAATCTAAAATTAAAACCACAGATGGGACGAAACGATGAGTTTATAAAGTCAAAATGTTCATAAGTATTACATGCTTTTATATTCAATTTTATTGTGAAATTAATTCTATTGACCAAAATTATATTAATAGTTTTATGATTTATCTAAATACACTTTAAAAAAATAAAATATAATTTAACTATATAAATAAATTAGATGAAAATGTTGGTTTGAATTGAAATTTTGTATTTGTTCTATTCCTCTAAATATGAAACTTCTCACAAAAATATCATAAATTCATCCAATGTAAATTTAAATATTATATTTAAAAAATGATGCTTATTTTTTTCATATAAAAATTATAGATGTACCAAAACTAATATATAAAATTGGTTCACTATTAAATAGAGTTAAAATTACCATAAAATTATTATCTTTATTTGTAAAATAGATTTTATTATTATATCTTGGCATGAAAACTCATTTGACGAATGTTAAATTATTTATTGAACATAATAAATATATACATAAATAAATAAAATCATTTATAAAAAATGGTTTAATTAATTTATTGAGGTAAAAGCTATTTTATTTCATAAATATTTCTTTGCAGCATAGTATATAATATATTTTCAAAAGGGTTTTATTTTGATTCTTGATAATTGTTCACAAACTAATACATCTTATATAAATTTGTAAATGATATTATCATAAATTAATTAATATTTTTCATTACATCAATTTTAATGTTTAGGTGAAAAATATAATAATATTTTAATTAAAATATAAATATTACACTGTTGTTTGGTCAAACAAGGTCTTACGTGTCATGAATTTTATAAAAGTAAGTAGAAATTTTGTATTACACGTGATAAAAATAGTATCCCATCTATCAATAACTAATCTAAGTGTTGTATGTGGTGGAAGATCAAATTTTTATTTCGTACACCGTAATAATAATTTGGTTATTTCATATAACACTAGCTATATTTAGTGTGGCATCAAATGCAGAATATAAAAAAGATTAAATTAATTCAAAAAAACATGTTTCACAATGTATTTTGGTGTTTTTCAAGCCTCAAATATCACAAATTATTTCACATCCCAAAATCACTATAATTTAGTAATGTTGTGAATGTGAATAATTCTCTAATTAAAGTGGTAATGATTAATAAAAAATTAATTATACCTAAAAATTTGTTTTTTTATTTATTCATTTTCATACAGCTATTTTGAACCCAACAAAATGGTGCAAATGTGAACCACAATCACATAACACATATTGTAAACCACTTGTTCCACATCCATCCATGGAATTATTTTTTCCATTAGAGACTCAATTTTGAAGTAAATGGTACTCTATCATGATCACACATGTATGGAATAAAGAAATTGTACTTTATATTTTATAAAATGTATTTCATCATCCAAAAATTTAAGAAGATAATTTTATCTAGAAAACCAACCATAACATATTCAATGATATATTTTAATAGTTTAAAAAAAATAGGTCACATAAAAATTTCCATAAATTCAAATTTTAAACTATGTAATTTAAACATTCGATCAATATTCAACCACATAATTTGTTCCTAAAATTCTTCTTCACATTAGTTGACCAAATAAACATCAGACCTATGACAACCCTACTTTTTATTACAACTTAAACGTGATTTATTACCTAAAACATCACTTGATACAACAATGAAGATCGAGAGTTTTAGTATCTTTGGGTCTTAGGATCAACACATAAAAAATCGAAGCATGAAATACAACATCTTTGTTGAAAAATTCCTTTACATGACCACTACATTCCCTCGTACATAGCATTGCATGGGATAACCTGAGGATATGCATAAGAAAATGGTTAGCTATAAAGCCCAGTAAGGTAATACACATGGAATAACATGAGGATTACAATACATGTTATAAATTAGGCATATCTGTAGAGCACAAGAGAAACATGAACATAATGGCATGATAAAGCTTGATTATCATAACATGGAAATGTGGCAACAACACTTAACATGGAGTTTGCATGAGCCAAGGCTTATTGCACATGGAGCATGAGTAAATCCTCATTGCACATAAAGCACGAGTAAACCATCATTGCACTTGAATTATCATGATTCAACACTCATTTCACATGACTTATCATGATAATATACTTTACCAAATGCATTGGAGCGCTATAAGGGTGCACCCTTCTTAAACATTTCATTTCATGCATAAGTGTGCCACATGGATCATAAAACACGGATTCATAAAACTTAATCATTTATTCCACGATAAAGGAATGTCGAAATCATACATGAAACATTATAATCAATAAATAAATGTTTATAAAGGTGAATACCCTTGATGGATAAATGGTCATGGTATTCACTACACAATGACATTGGCTTAGAAAATCGGTGTGATTTCGGCAGCGTAACGGTGTGACAAAAGAATTCATAAAAATGGTTGATGAGAGATAAAGGGGTTCCTCAACATATTTACATGTAATGGACAGTAAGGAGGTTATATAAGGACATGTCCCAACAATTGTAATGGAATTTATATTCATGATACAAAAGTATTTCTTGAATGTAAAGGTGGAGAGAGAAGTTCCTTTCGGAATTTCGGCATAGTAACGGGTGTACATGAGAGGCATTTAATGAGAGAGAAAGGGGTATCCCATCCTTCAAACATAAAGAGGTCAGTATGAGGGAGGTGCGAAAACATACCCCAAGATTCATAATTGAAATTAAAAGGCAAAACAACTTAATGAAAATTGGAAAAAAATGAGAGAGAAGATAAAACCCTTACTTGGAAGTGTGCTTCAAAAGGATTGAGAGAGGCTTGAGAGAGGATTCTTGGGAGATTGGGGAACCATAGGAGGATTATAGAGAGAGTAAGGCAGATGTTGGACGAACTACAAAGGCTTTGAGTGAGGAGTAAGTGGGAGCTTGGGTGGATTTATATAGGAAAGGTGAGGGAATTCTTTATTATTTTGGTTTGAGACCCCTTATATTAAATTAATTCAAACCACAAACCATCCCATGGTTTTTGCCCATTCTTTTGGAAAATGGAAGAAGAAAACAATATTTTATAAGGAAAAAGTCATAACTTTTTAAAATAATAGGGTTGCTTATGTGGAGGTGCGTCACACACCCATGGAAAACAATTTAAAAAGACAAGGTGTTTAATAAGTCTTGAAGGGTCCATTAATGCTTTGAAAAGTAAGTAAAACAAACCAAAAATCACATTATTTTAATGTTAAAACATATATTGTCTGAACATAACGCTATTAGTATTTTATTACATCACTATTGGGTCATTATGATGTCATAAAACACATTATATATTTAAACAATATTTAATTTTTACCCAAAAAATTGATTGTCCCAGAAAATTATGAAAAATTCACCATTGGATAATTTCGATGTACTGATTCCATAAATAACATTTATTTTATCTAAATAATTTTCTAAATTTATTAATTTTCACTTATCAAATAAACACCGACATTTATCGAAAATTCACGGGTTGTGACAAAAATGACTTTCAAACCTTATTAAAAATTACAATTTCATTCATAAAATTATATGATAATTTATGTATAATAAAATTAATTTAATAATAATAATAATACTTTATTAAAATTGTATTTAATTCAAAAATCTCTTAATTTAATAAAATAGATTTATTAATTAAATCATAACTAAAAACGCTATTTTCACCTTAAAAACTATTTACAATGTATCAATAATGACAAAAAATTATATTCATTATTATATACAAAAAATAATGTACATGAACATAGTACTAGCGATTTCTTACATAACCCCATAAAACAGCCGCATAAGAGCTAAGGGTAAGGTGTGCGATGGTGACAGACTCATGGGGTGGCATAGATAACATTGCTCGGGTGGTAATTTCTATCAACTGCAACATTTCCCGTAGACGGTCCCGTTCAAGCTTGACATGATGAAGCTTAGTTTGGGCTTGGTCAAGAGGGAAGCCCAACGATGACACCTCTTTTATGAGCTCCGAAAAATGGTCTTCGTATGGGGAAATTCTACTGGATGAGGCCATCGCTCCCTTTGTCTGAGTAAAATGGATTTGTTAAAGCCCTGCATTTATACTAATCATGTGATCACTGTTCAACAGCTATATTAGCAACGGTCAAAAATCTTAACATAAAACCAAAGAAGTTGACATTTTATATAAACATAAATAGACATTTAATTATATCAAGAGGGATTTCCATTAATGAATCTTTAGTTCGTTACATTATTCCCCCTTTAAGAAATTTCTCCCTAGAAATTTCCATTTCCCACACTAAAACAGAAGTGGGTAACTAAACTTCATCATTTACACTGATTCCCATGTCACTTCTTCAAACTTATGGTTTATCCACAACACCTTGATGAGTGCATTGTCTTATTTTGTAGAACTTTTTCTCTACGATCTAAGATCATCACGAGTTGCTCCTTATAAGAAAGATCATCCTCTAATTGTACCACCTCAGATGAGAGTACATGTGAAGGGTCTGGTATGCACTTTCTTAAGAGGGATACATGAAATACATCATGTACATTGGCCATGGTAGGTGGAAGTGTTATTCGATTGGTCACAGCCCTGACATGATCAAGAATCTCGAAGGGGCCGATGTACCTTAGACTTAACTTCCCTTTTTTCCAAACCTCATTACATGTTTCCACGGACATATGCGTAGAAAACCCATGTCACCAACTTTAAACTCAAGGTCTCATTGACGATTATCTACATAACTCAGCTGTCAACTATGGGCTGCCATAATATGCTACTGAATGGTTTTCACCTTCTCCACCATTTCCTCGACCATTTCTGGTCCAAGCAGCTTACGTTCACCGACCTCATCCCAACATGCAGGTGTTCTGCACCATTTCCCATAA
Organism: Viscum album; assembly: GCA_963277665.1. Lineage (NCBI taxonomy): Eukaryota > Viridiplantae > Streptophyta > Magnoliopsida > Santalales > Viscaceae > Viscum > Viscum album. The sequence goes on along the minus strand of OY728121.1, from coordinate 1,033,372,500 downwards.
AGGGGTTCATATGGTGCCATTTGGATGCTTGAGTGGAATATGTTATTATAAAAGAACTCAACTAGAGGAAGATGTTGATCTCATCCTCCTTTAAAGTCCATTGAGAATGCTCTCAACATATCCTCAAGGGTTTGGATAGTCCGCTAAGATTGGATATCAGTTTGAGGATGATAGTCCATACTGAAGTTCAGTTCAGTATTCAGAGCATGTTGAAGACTCTTCCAAAACATAGAAGTGAATCTGGGATCTCAGTCAGAAACAATAGATAGTGGCACTCCATGCAGCGTTACCACTTCCCTGATATATATCAGTTCTAGTTGATCCAATGAGAAATCCTCCCGAATAGCAATGAAGTGTGCCTTCTTTGTAAGATGATCCAAAACAACCTAGATTTCATTATTGCCTTTGTATGTCCTTGGAAGTCCAGTGAAAAAGACCATGGTGATGTTCTCCCATTTCCTTTCTGGTATGGGCAATGATTTCACCATCCCCTTAGACTTCTGCCTCTCTGTATTCACTTTCTAACACACCAGGCACTTTGATGTATATTCAGCGATCTCCTTCTTCATATTATCCACCAAAAGTTTTCTCGGAGATCTCGATACATCTTTGTGCTCCCTGGGTGAATAGAACAATTTTAACTATGTACATCATCCAAATGATCCTTCTTCAACTCCGGGATCAATGGAACACATTACCTTTTCTGAAATCGCACAATTCCTTCTTCATTAACATTAAACACCAAGGATTTCCCTTTTATGATAGCTTCCACCTTTTCCTGAATTCATACATCATCCTTTTGAGCATCCTTTATCCTTTCCAAAAGAGACGGTTGAGAAATCTTTTGTGAAAGGATTGATGATGTTCCCTTCGTTGTGATTCCCATGTCCATCTTCATCATGTCTGAGATAATTGGATCCTTCTAAATTCTAATCATTGATAGAATCGGTGGGTCCTTTCTACTTAGGTCATCTGGCACCTTGTTTTCCTTCCCAGGGTGGTAATGTATTGAACAGTAATAATCCATGATGAGCTCTTGCCATCTTCTCTGGCGCATATTAACATCTTTCTGTGTGAATATATATTTAAGACTTTTTTTGTCAGCATATATCTCACATTTCTCCCCATAGAGATAATGTCGCCAGATTTTCAAGGCAAAGATCACAGCCTCCAAATCCCGATCATGTGTTGGATAGTTTATCTCATGGATTTTCAACTGCCTTGAGGCATCGGATATCACATTATCATTCTGCATCATCAAATAGTCTAAGTCCTTCTTTGAAGCATCACTGAATACCACAAAAATTTCCCTACTTGTGGGTAAAGTGAGCACGGGCGTAGTGATAAGCCTCCTTTTCATCTCCATGATGATTTATTCGCATTCATCACTCTAAGAAAACTGTACTCCATTTCGAGTAAGCATGGTAAGAGGGTCGGGCAAATGTGAAATATTTCTCACCAGTCGTCAATAATATCCAGCTAACCCCAAGAAGCTACAGATATTTGTTACCAATGTTGGCCTCGGCCATCCCTCAATTGCATCTCTTTGGGAGGGATCCATAGATATCCCATTTCTTGTGATGATATGTCCCAATAATGAGACTTCCTTCAACCAGAACTCACACATGATTTAATTTTCATAGAGATTCTCCTTGCGCAATGTCTCCAGTACAGTTCTTAAATTCTCCTCTTGATCCTCCTTGGTTTTGGAGTATAATATAATATCATCTATAAAGTCTACCACAAATTTTTCTAGAAAATATCTAAAGACTCTATTCATCATGTGCATGAAGATTGCTTGATCATTGGTGAGTCCAAAAGGAATTACTATGAATTCATAATTCCCGTATCTTGTACGAAAAGTAGCCTTGGGGACATATTCATTCTTCACACTTACTGGATAATATCCCAACCGCAAATCTACTTTGGAGAAGTATTGTGCTCCACGTAGATGATTGAACAAGTCATCAATATGTGGCATAGGATACTTGTTCTTTATCGTGATTTTGTTAATTTCACGATAATCGATGCAAAGCCGCATTGACCCATCCTTCTTCTTGACGAAGAGGACTGGTGCACCCCATGGTGAGCACTTGGGCATATAAACCCTTTATCCATATTCTCATGTAGTTGTTTTTCAGCTCTTCAAGTTCCACAATATAAATTCTCTATGGAGTCTTGGATATTGGTAGCTCCCCTGGTATAAGTTCAATTAAGAATTCAACATCTCTTCTAGGATGAAGTCCAGGGAGTTCCTTGGGAAACACTTTAATGAATTCCCTCACAATAGGAATTTCTTCAAGGATAGTTTCTTCCTTGAACTCAATCATCTGAGCCAGATACGAATGCTCATAGGGCAGTAATATCCATGCTTGGGATGGTGGAGCTAAAGGAGATTCATCTTCCTCCTTAAAATTGTAAGGAATCGGGCGGTCGATTCTCCATATGGAGTGTGATTTCCCTCTTCCGAAAATTTATGTTGGCACTATATAAGGAAAGCCAATCCATGCCAAGAATTGCCTCAAATTCTAATAGAGGTAGTATGACGAGGTTCTCCAAGAAATTCAATCCACAGATTATAATAGGGGAGGACTTATATTCATGGGATGCAATGATTTCCCCATTTTTCGTACTCACTGACATCTTCACTTCCCTGATTTGTGGTGGTGATGGGATTGTTCTACTAAAATTTCGAGATATAAAAGAATGCGTAGAACCTGAATCAAAATTGATGGAAAAAAAGCACTTCCTTGGTGACTTGGAGGTTGTTGGTTGCCTCTTAAAACCCTTGGTTTATTGCACTGATTTGAAAAATTCCCCGGTTTTTTGTATTTATAGAAATGAACAACGCGTTGAGGTTCGAACAGAGAATTCCTCTCCTCTGTTGCAGTCGCAGGTCTTTCTTGCCGATAGTTAATAGCTAGGTGCCCTTCTCTTTCACACCTAATTCATTTCCTCGTCCCCTTGAGGTAATTTACAGGGTTCTTCATTCCACACTTTTGGCATGTGGGGTGCTCTATCTTCTTAGCACCATTGGATTTATCCATCGGACCTCCAGCATTGAATTCCACCTTAGTCTTCTTGTCCCCATGATACCCCTATGATTCCCCGATATCCATTTGGACCTTGAGGGAACATCGGAAAATTTCCTCATAGCTGTCGAAGTCACGGATCGTTAATGCTTTCCGCAGGCTAGGCTTCAGCCCACCAAAGAATTGGCCAACATTACATTCGGGGGTATCGACAAAGACGGAATCGTATCATTCAAGCCTTGTGAAGATTTCCTTGTACTCTCTAATATATTATTCTTCTTTTTTCTTGAGGTAAAGGAAGTCCCCTTCTATCTTAATCCGGAGGGTGTGCGGAAAATATTTATCAAAAAACATCTTCCAGAAATCCTTCCATTCCAATGCCTCGATCTACTCCTCAAGCTTCGTATTTTTGATCAACATCCTCCATTGATCAGCTTCAACCTCCATATGATAAGACACCAGGATAAACTTCTCTTATTCATAACATTGAAGTATGGAGAAGATCTTTTCAATGGAGTTGATCCACTGTTCAGCGATTGTGGGATCGAATGATCCACTAAAAGTAGGAGGCCATTGTCCCATTAAGCTCTCGATAGTGACGTGTTCTTTCTTATGGGGGGTTGAACATTCTTATTGACCCCTGTTTCTATTCAAAAAATGACTTATCTAAGAGAAAAGTGTGACAAAGTTCACGATTCCCGCTCTAATTGGATTGGGCATCTCATTAGTACAGTCATCACACTGATCTTCACATCGGTTGTTAGCCCGAGTCCTCCTATTACCGGCCATTGGATGGAATAAAAGGATAGTTAGGGGTAACACATAAAGGGTAATCCAAAGACAAAAGTTGTTGAATTATAAATAAACTTTTATTTCCTTAACTCATGAGTCTATAGGTTTCAATCTAGTCTTTTCATAATCTAATTTCTAACATATATTCTTAGGGGCATTTTTTTAATTCCCTTAATAAGGGTTCATTATAAGCTTGTGAATTTATCAAAACATATCCCCCGGGAGTGTCATAACAAAGGGTGAAGCAAGGAATGTTGTCATGCACTAGTTCCCGTTAAAGTCTAGCTCAAAGCGGTGTTTTCGGGTTTTACCCCTAGGATACAGCTGTGCCAGAGCCACCTCTACCAGCTCGTATCCAGACATGGATGTTTTTTTCGATAAACCACTTACTCATTAATTACCAAAACATAGGGATGTTTTTAATATAATTAGTCTTGTCTCTAAGGCTTTACTAGGGTTTTCCAATCCTAATACCAAAAATAACTAAACCTATCCTTTGATACCAACTATGACAACCATGCTTTTTATTACAACTTAAACATGATTTATTACATAAAACATCAATCAATACAACAAAGAAGATTGATAGGTTTATTGTATTTGGGGATTATGACCAACAAATAAAAACTTGAAGCATTAAATACAACATCTTTATTGAAAACTTCCTTTAAATGATGACTACATTCCCTCATACTTAGAATTGCATTGGATAACCTGAGGACATGCATAAGAAAAGGGTGAGCTATAAACCCCAGTAAGGGAATACACATGGAATAAAATGAGGAGTACAATACATGTTAGACATTAGGAATACCAATATATCACAAGATAAACATGAACATAAGGGCATGATAAACCTTGATAATCATAACACGGAAAAGTAGAAACAACACATAACATGGAATTAGCGTGATCCAAGGCTCATTGCACATGGAGCATGAGTAAATCCTCATTGCACATAAAGCACGAGTAAACCCTCATTTCACATGAATTATCATGAGTCAAAACTCATTTCACATAATGTATCATGATACTATACTTTACCCAATGCATTGGAGCGCTATAAGAGAGCACCCTTCTTAAACATTTCATTTCATGCATAAGTGTGCCACATGGATCATGAAACAAGGATTCATAAAACATAATCATTTATTCCATGATAATGGAATGTTTAATTCATACATTAAACTTTATAATCAATAAATAAATGTTCATAAAGGTGAATACCCTTGATGGGAAAATTGGCATGGCATTCACTACACAATGACATTGGCTTAGAAAAATCAGTGCGATTTCGGCAGCGTAATAGCGTGACATAAGAATCCATAAAAATGGTTGATGATAGAGAAAGGGGTTCTTCATCATATTTACATGTAATGGAATGTAAGGAGGTCATATTTATAGATGTCCCAACAATTGTAATGGAATTTATATTCATGATACAAAATTATTGCTTGAATGTAAAATGGGAGAGAGAAGTTCTTTTAAGAATTTCGGCATAGTAAAGGGTGTACATGATAGGCATTTAATGAGAGAGAAAGGGGTATACCATCATTCAAACGTAAATAGGGAAGTATGAGGGAGGTGCAAAACCAGAACCAAATATTCATAATTGAAATTAAAAGGCAAAACAACTTAATAAAAATTGTACAAGAATGAGAAAGGAAGAAAAAACCGTTACTTGGAAGTATGCTTCCAAAGGCCTGAGAGAGGCTTGAGAGTGGCTTCTTGGGAGCTTGGGGAACCTTGGGAGGATTCTAGAGAGAGTAGGGAAGAGGTTTTATGAACTCCAATGGCTTTTAGTGAGTAGGATGTGGGAGCTTGGGTGGGTTTCTATAGGAAAGGTGAGGGAATTCTTTATTATTTTTGTTTGGGATGACTTATATTAAATTAATCCAAACCACAAACCATCCAATGGTTTTTGGAAAAGGGAAGAGGAAAAAAATATTTTATATGGCCAAAGTCAGAAATTCTTAAAATAATATGGTTTCTTAGGTGGAGGTGAGTCACACTCCCATGGAAAACAATTTAAAAAATAAGGTGTTTAATAAGTCTTGAAGGGTCCATTAATGCTTTGAAAAGGAAGTAAAACAAACCAAAAATCACATTATTTTAATGTAAAAAAATATATTGTCCGAACATAAATCTTTTTTTATTATATTACATCACTATTGTATCATTATGATGTCATAAAAAATATTATATATTTAAACAATATTTAATTTTTACCCCAAAAATTGACTGTCTCCGAAATTTATGAAAAATTCACCATTGGATAATTTCAACATACTGATTCTAGAAATAGCATTTATTTTATCTAAATAATTTTCTATATATGTTAATTTTAACTTTTAAAATAAAAACCTACATTTATCGAAAATTCAACGGTTTTGACAAGAATGACTTCCAAACCTTAATAAAAATTACAATTGCATTCATAAAATTATATGATAATTTATATATAATAAAATTACTTTAATAATAATAATAATAATAATAATTTATCAAAATATTATTTAATTCAAAAATCCCTTAATTTAATAAAATAGAATTCTTAATTAAGTAATAACTAAAAAAACTATTTTCACCTTAAAAACTATTTGCAATGTATCAATAATGAAAAGAATGTATATTCATTATTATATACAAAAAATAAGGTATATGAACATAGAACTAGAGATTTGTTACATAACCCCTTAAAACAGCCGCATAATACCTAAGGGTATGGGGTGCGATGTTGACAGACTCTTGGGGTGGCTCGGATAACATCGCTCGGGTGGTAATTTCTATCCACTTCCACTTTTCCCATAGACGGTCCCGTTCGAGCTTGACATGATGAAGCTGAGCTTGGGCTTGGTCAAGAGAGAATCTCAAGGATGCCACCTCTTTTCCGAGCCCCGACAAATGGGCTTCTTATGGGGCAATTCTACTGGATGAGGCAATCACTTACTTTGTTTGAGTAAATTGGATTTTTAAAGCCCTATATTTATACAAATAATGTGATCACTGTTCAACAACTATATTAGCAATGGTCAAAAATCTTAACATAAAACCAAAGAAGTTGACATTTTATATAATCATAAATATAAATTTAATTATATCAAGAGGGATTTCCATTAATGAAACTTTGGGTCGTTACAACACCAATCTTTTTTATGTATATCATTGATGAATATAATAGGTAACTTTCCTATTGAGTTTATGATAATATATTATAATTCCCAATAATAATTTTATCTCGAATGAATATTTTGGTACATTAAATGTGATGACTACCGATATAATTTTATAACCTATATAAATTATAGATTATGAGAACACTTTCCCATGAAATTTTAGTTCTATAATAAATGTTGGATAATTTTAAATTTTATCAAAATGATACTGTTGTAACACCATGAAATTTTAGAATGTTTTAGCAATTAAATAAATATTATGTTGAATATATTGTATCACATGTAATATTAAACTAAAACGAACATTGATATATTGATATGTTAAAATTAAATGTATTAAATTGGAATGATATAATATACCCATTATATTTATGGGTATTAACTTAAGTAATCAAATTATGAAATCCATGTATAAAACGTACATAATGGAATAATGTGGTGGGATTAAACTTTAAAATTATCATCATTCTATGCTTGTAAAGATAGAAATGCGTGTATGATTTGAGTTATACTATGTGCAAGAAGATATAAAACAAGTATTCACTGATATAAATCATCTACAAGTGATGCTTAATCTTGTAGAAATCACTGTGATATCCATTCTAGCTAAATCAAAACTAGTGTTTCCAATCATTACTTATCATACATGTAGATCTTATGTGGAGTACTTTAAGGGTTATGTAATTGATAGTAAGTATAATAGAAACAAATAATTATTAATGTAATATAAATTCTGGTTATTTTATACTTATATAAGAAATCTATTTAAAATAAATTTATCTTTTTTATGTAATTAATATTTATTTCAATGAAAATATATAATAAATATTAAAAAATAAGAGTATAATCATTTTATGTTTAATAGAAGTATTTTTCCATAAACATTATTTTTCTATATATTCAGTATTTTTATCTACATAAGATAAATTTATCATTGTTGAATATTGATTTTAATGAAATTTAATAATAAAATACATTAAAAAATTTACAATTATTTAATAATTAATTTATTCCACTAGAAATATTCAATTAACTTTATAATTATAACCTTATATTACATAACAAATATTTTATGAGTTCTGTGTTATAAGTTTAAAATAAAATATTATAACTTTTAAAAATAAAATCATTTAAAATAAACACTTAATTTTAATTATTATTTCCACATTAGGTAAAATGGGAAAAAAATCCAATAAAAATCATTTACCAATGTAAAAAATTGTAACCATTATAAGGTTTAAAATGTTTTAAAATGTTAAATTATGAGGTAAAAGTCCTACAAAACCTGATAAATACACCTATATTTGGATGGATGAGGGATTTACCATCCATTCCTTATCAAGTAACATTCAAATATAAATTTCTAATCCAATATCCATGAATAAAAACTCTTTTTTAGTATTATGAAATTTAAAATCATAATGCTTCCCTGCCCCTATCACCTATAAATATTACCCTTAACCACCATACCAATAGTCCCTCCTAAAGGATATTATATCAACTGTAGACATCAAAAAACCTCCCAAAACCACACTACCATGTCTTATAAGTTCTATAATCACCAAAATAAAAATCTATAAAGTCATAAGAAGTGTTCTAATGGTGTATATCCTAGGAAATGGTAATCATTTTTAGGGAGATCCCTCAAGTTTCATTCTTATTACACCTCCTAAAAATATATTTTACCAATCCTATTATATTGAAATATAAGAAATTTTAATAAAATAATATTATTAAATTGACTAAATAACCATTATGTACCTTGCTCTAATCCATTATAAAATTAAAAGATCAAATTTTTTGTGGACACATTACTATCTCCATGAATGAAATATTTCATTTTTTATCACCACCATACATGGATGGTTATAAAAGAGAATGTTATTAATTAAACTAAAATTTATCACATGGTTCAGATTATGGAATGTTAAACAGGGAATTATAATGATAATATTTACAATAAATTATCATTATAAATTCAACAGGATAAAAAAGAATACTGAAAGACTAGGTAATTTGAATGTATCATTGAAAACATATTAAACAACATAAATTTTGGATTTGTATAAATATAAATAATATATTTATATATATAAAATAAGGTATAGTTGAACTATTTTAAAAAACATTTATCCATGGTAAATGTACCGATGTTGATTTGGGGTAATGGTTGGAACAACCTGAAGCAGTCATTGAGGGAAACCACTATACCATAGGTCATTGAAATATGATACAAAATGGATATTAAGAAGTAAAATATAAAAAATTGACATCTGTATTTTATAAATTTCATTAGGTTTTTCAGTAGGTCAGACACAGCCACCATGTCATTTGGGACATAAAGCATGTATTCTTATTTTCAATTTAATTTTCTTGATACATGCTTCTTATTATTAAACTATTTACATTTTTATGGTATAAAAACTCCATTATCGACTACTTATATCAAAAAAAATATTACAATCATGTTTTTAAAATTTATTTAGTCTCGCTCCCTTAATTTTTCATTGGTTCATGCATTACCTAAGTCATAAGGGGTTTTTTTGCAATAATTTAATTTCATTGAGTTATAACCAGTATTATTTCACATCAACCATAAATTATTGGTTAATTAGAAATAATTATTTTATTACATTACATTACATTTTAATTTTTTTGGGGTTTACATTTCTTTTTAAAAAATCATCTTCAATGGTAATATAATTCATCCAATAGGATTCTTGTATATATAATAGAACACAATTCTGCATTATAGTCAAGAATCGGTTTTCACCATATATATATATTATCTTCAAAACATATGAATTTTCATATACAACATGAATGGTCGCATAAGTTAATTTTTACAACTTTAAATATAGTTTTCAATGTTCTGAAAGTAAATTTTTTAAATTTTCCAAAAACATCATTTTTTTGTAATATTTATAATAGTGTTTAAACAATATAATTTTCAACATTTACAAGATGATAACCTCTGTATGATTTTATAACCAATATTTCTTATTTGGAATCCATTATAAGTATTCATATTTTAAAAGTGTAATTTTTATTCAATTTTCATGACAATTTTTCTTTAAAAATAAAAGATAATGTTTTGAAATATTAAATGTAAGGATTCAATTCTATTCGACGCTTTTTTAACTTCCAATCCAAATTTCATGTCTTAATCATCATTCCATTTATTTTTTTTATTTATTATAAAATGAATGTTTTCAATTTCCAACAATAATCCCTTTGAAAATTATTTTTAGGGGAAATTTTAGTTTTTCAACCATGTTACATAACATTTATGAAATATATTTCATTAATTTTTATTTTTTCCCTTCAAACTATAAAATATGAAAAAGATTTTTAATTATGTTCCATGTATATCTTTCCAAATAAACATATAAATTTATTGTTGATTCTTCACCTTCTTTATAATTGTTGCATTCTCAATCACTATTCATCTATGAGTTAACATTACTATTTTGCTTCCTATCAATATCATTTTCCATCATGAATATATTCTATATCACATAAAATATTTCTATTTTGTGTTTCATATTATTAAAATAACCACATATCCATTACTCTTTATGATTTTTGTACAATAGTTTCTTATTAAGAAAGATATTTAAATTACTGATGATAGAAATGTTGACCATCCTTACAATTTTTATTTTCATATAAATTTTTTCTTCTATACTATGTCATATTGGTAATATTTCAAATTTTTTATTAATTATATCATATGATGAATTGATTGGATCTAATTAGTGAATAGTGAAGTAATGAATTGTATAACCCATATAAGAATTAGTATGTATCATGATAAAAATATTCATGGTAATTTTTTGTAAACCATGCATGTTTATGTATAATGTAATATCATGATGTTTTTATAGTAAAATTATGATGTATGATATTGTTAATTCAGTCATGATGAAATCAGTACGTATTAAATATAGAATTATTAATATATTTATGTTACAAATGAAAATATAATTGTATAATGTTATTATTTTGTTGTAATCTATTATTATTACTGATTATTTCTATAGTATTCAGTCATTGTTTATTCCATGATAGAATCTATTATGCGTTGTCCCTTACTATCTGGTATTGCTTATCCTTTTTATTTTTACACAAATCTTAGTCTGGATTTAGAGTATTATATATAACATTTATATAATGTATTCTTGTGTGGGGAACTTTTTGGGACATTATAACTAGTTATTATTAAATAATGTAAAATACACATTTTATTGGAATGGTATGTTTTATCAATTAATTATTTTTATTGAATATTAAAATCTATAAAACTAAAATGATATTTTTCATTTTAATACAATATTATTATGAATAGTTTATTTATATATGTAAATATTTAATATCCTTATTATGAATCAATCCGGTACAAGAAAATTGGTTTTTAGAACAACAAATAGGAGTGCATGATTGTGGAATAAAATTTGGTATCAAATTAATGTTTATAAAACAATAGAGGATAAGATACATTCAGATGAGAAAAAAATTATAATTTTGACACTACCATGTGTTATTGTTTTTAATGATGATCCAAATTTTACTAGAATAAATACCTCTTTTGAGGTTTTATGCAGTTGGATTTTATGGTGATTAATGGTATTTTCAAATTATGTTTATTTCAAAAAAAATACTTGATTGTGGATTAGGTAAACATTACGATTGGAATATAATTTAATATAAAGGACAGAAATTTGATTTTGAGGAAGTATTTATATATTTTTTCGGGTATACATGATAATAATATTTTTTTATTCTAATATAATTAATGTTTTTTCGGGATAATGTTAATATTGAATTTTTAGAGAACATGGTAATAATGATAATTATGTAACTATTATTTCAAAGTAGTTCTATATTTTAATAATTAGATACATATATGTATATATAAAAATTGGAAAACATCATAAATTTTGTATAAAGAGAATGGATTTCTAATAATGGAATCACTGTATAGAAACCACAAGTGGTGGAAAGGTCTAGGTCTAATTGTGATGATCCAACCCACTAAGACTCTCTTATGAAATGGATGTCCTATAATGATACCCCAAACCCCCATAAAATTGGATTGTGTTTGGTGAAATTCACTAAGTAAGAATATCACACACATGGGAGCCTTAACGTGACATTCTAATACACATACACGTCAATAGAAACCAATTTAATTATGAAATGAAATATACAACTAATACCCAGATACTTGAATAAAACTAAATACAAAATCATGGTACAATAAAACTACAAGAGATAAGATGACGGAATAAAATTTCAGCAAAAATATAAAAGTGTCCATCATTCATTTATGGTGTGGAATGGTATCAAAAGTCAACTCTTTGAAATTACTATGGTTTATCTATGGAATAATTATCTACTATCTCCTAGTCTTCATAATTCCTTTATGAATCTTTTGTTGTTTGTATAGGACACAACACATGTGGGAAGATCCCATGCAAGTGTGAGAACAACATACCCAATTGGGAACCCCGATATCACCTTGCATTAATAATCAAATATTGATAGCTCAAAATGTATGATAACATCTCCGCTTATATACTTGATGTTGACACAAAATATAAATGTATGGTCCCAACCATACTACGAGTCTAGGATTCCTCTAAATATAAAAATGTAACACTCATCCATGAGAACACACTCATGGAGTATTGCTAATACTAATGGTTCTTAATTGAGATTTATTTCCCATATGGCCAATACATGATGATGTACCCACTAAAACTATGATTATATCGATACATATATTAGTGATCATACCCAGGGCCTGTAGGGAATACCATACCCTACCCAGATTAATCATTTATGATGGGGATCATGTTCCCTGGATCTCGATAATGGGGTACCTAACCTAACACAGGTATGAATGATAGAGGATGAGACCTTAGGCCATACTAATGAATACCCACCTCACTCCCTCACTAATACATAGAGGGTATCAATCATCATCTACCCATTATGGGGTTCCTCACTTTACACATAGAGGGATGTGTCAAGGGAATATATGCTACTGTTAATCATATAGAGTTATGACCATGAGGTAATTCACCTAACAAGAACAGATTACATGGCGTGTATACGGTTTAAATTGAATATATGTTCTAGTCTATATATTCCCATGTCATAAACCATTCAAATTTCCTTCAGACCTTGATTCTGTACTCTAGATAAGCTAGAGTACACAAGGCATTCATGTGTATACTGGAAATTCCCAAGTTCATTGGTCATGTTTTCTATCTGCTAGTGGTGTTCATGCCCCCTACCCATGTTCATTCCTATACACCCCTATGGAGTATCCAAGTTCATCAATAATGGGTCATATGGCGTGTGATATTCTTTTACATTTTGAAAATCACTTCCACTATGGGACATTCTATTAACATTATGACCTCATTGGAATAACATGATGTTTATTATAGGTTTTCACAAACTATCTACTTGGATTCATGCATCTCTCAAATGCCAGCATCACATGTGGATCCTCTAAAATTAATTCCCATAGAACATAGATCTATGGGTTTCTATTCCCATTCCATCACTAGTGACCAGATTTATCCCATCATCTTCTCTAGTATATCATATCATCATGTTGTATTTCCAAAACATTGAGTATCTGAATAGTAACAATCGTTCTGAAACCAATTCCTCATTCATTGTAATCAAACAACATTCATGCTTCATTCCTAAATTTCAACCCCATTAAATGATTCATTATACTAAATATTGATTTCAAAATGATCAGTTTATGAGGAATCATGAATCAATGATCAAATTGTACATTGATGATGAATGAGAAATGAATTATTGGAGAAATGAACACACAAAAATAGTGAGAATAAATACATTGGCCAATGATCTAGTATACTAATATTATTATAGTTCAAATTTGGAATAATGAAAAATAATGAAGAATCAAAATATCAATTCCTAATTCCAAAGTGAGATTATCATCTAAAATAAAAAATCATTCCAAAAATTAAATAACTATGAAATTAAATCATATTTGGTAAGGGATAATAATATATGGGTATTAAACAAATAAAATAAAACATCCTCTGTCATGATAAGAATGATCGCTGATGATGGGCGATTCAATGTCAGTGTTGGTGAAATATGAGAACTCCCTTGTTGAATATAAACTACATTGAAAACATATCTTTGATCCATTCACTAATTTTTGTTTTGAAAGTCCTTCCTCTACAGACTTATTAAACCTCTAGGGATTTATAGATGACACTAGGATTATTTATTATTATTTTTTCAAATAAGAGTGGATTAAGTCATAGACATTAAATGAAAAATAATAAAATAATTTTTATTAATATATGATTCTCCCCATAGGTATTCATAAAATAAACACCAGATTTTGAAAACTTTTATGTCATTCCTAGGATAAAATATAAATTATAACGTTAATTGTTATCTCGTATTAGAAATTAAATAAACTATTTTGTAGATATTAAATTATTTCATTAAAACTACCCACCCATGATATATTATATTTAATATTTTTATTAAACCCATAAAATGGATCCAATGATCAGAACATCTGATGTGCACTATATGCATAACTCCAAAATATTCTTTATAATATTTCAAAGTGTTGAAGAAAAAAATGAGTCATTACATTTTCCGCACATCATGGATTTTCATTCCATGATAGAAACCCCTAATCAAACATGTGAGGGTAATGATCTCCAATATGGTTCTACCATTCCCAAGAGCTCACCTAGAGGATCACATGATTCAATCAGACATTCAATTAGAGGATATCTTACCCATTGTGGATATTCTCTTACTGATCATCTATCTCTACCAGTTACACATTGAAGGTAACTACATCTTCATTTTCCATCTGACAGAGATGTTAACATGATACATGCATTGTATATACCCCCACATATGTGAAATGAGGAAGAAATTATTTACCCAATCTACCTATCATGTAATGTCGTAGTGGTATGACACCTCACCAGAAATTAATTTTATCAAGAACGAGACAATGAAATTGAAATGGAAAATTCCTCCCATTCTACTTATTTACAATACAATCCCCAATGAGACCTTCATAAACACAGGGTATCCCTCATAAAATACCAATTTATTCTAGAATTGGACTGTATAAAATATATGGGAGTCCTCGTTATTCTTAATCCATTCTATGAGGATCTTAATATTATATATCATATCTCGCACCAACTAATTACCCGTGAGTTCCGATTCTCCTAAATATGTATATCACAACAATCCCATTGAGGTTACCCTAGAAAAGGCATCAGATATTTCCATCATTATTGTGGGGAAGTATATTGTTTTATATGTGAAATCCACTTGTGTTTGGTGTTCCTCCAATGTATTACCAAATTCTACCATGTAAACATGAGGCTTTTCCGTCAAAACATGAATGGTTTTCTCAGTCTGGTCATTTTAATTGGAGATGAACATTTTTTTCCAATCAAAAATGTGTCCCAAAGGTATCATTCAATAATCTACATAATTTTTACATGTATTAAACATTAAATTATAAAATTATGATCATGGGGACTCTATAAGTCATACTATATCAGGAATATAATAGAATACCACACTCACAACTAATGTATTCTATCATATTGATAAGATGTTCTCCAAGTTGTTATGTCAGTCAGTAATCACCCTAATTGCATCATGACCTCTTGTTGATTATTTATGTCCTATTACAATGTTAATATCTAATCCATCCCCCTTTCATGACAACAATTGAAGGTGTTGGGTCAAACCAACAAGAACATGGTTCCTGACCTTCAACTACTAATTTTTGAGGAACTGAGAGATAAACCCTTTAAAAAAACATCATCCCTATCTACCAAAAATAATTATGAAGGTATTAATATATTTATTGAAATTTTTAATATTTTACAATTGGTGATACATTAAACTCCATCAGTTCCTCCCCTCACATCATCACTAGTACAATCATGTATCCATAGAAAAGGATGACATTCTCCCGGAATTCAAAATATCCATTAGTATGAATTCTGGTAAGTATTTGTCCACTTAAGTCCTCAAAATATATATCAATAATTTCAGTATACCTATTAAACTTAAGAACACATTATTTAATGAAAATCAATATGATTTCATATAAACTATCCACAACTGATGTGAAGAATTAATTTAGTCCATCTTATTTGAGTCCTCACTTGACAACATTGAACAACATATCATATTAATTTCATATACCACCATATTACCCTTTCATAAATACATAATATCTCATATTAATGATACTATAACAACTCTACCTATCACATATATTACATGTTATGATCATTCTATGAAATGGAAATATTTTTGTTTGATTTGATGATAAATTGTTCTCATATTAAGTAGTTTCTCCAAATTTTCAAGGTGAAGACTATAGTTGGAAACTCCAAATCATGGTAAATATATCTATTCTCATGTGGTCTCATTTAACAAGACCCATATTAAATATATCCATCACCTTACATGTGAACACATATGTCAAGTTCAGGAGGCCTAATAGAACATCACATACTCAATATAATTATATGGAATTATCATGATATGGTTCTTGTAAAACACTTATAAAACATCTAAAATGCCTACTTGAACCACATTTTCCATTTGAGAGTCTACAATTTTAATAAAATTTATTCCATGGTTCCAAAATTATGGAGAAATGAATTATGATTATCATGTAGTAGTCTACAATCCCAGTTAATCATCACACCTTAGTGAAGAAGTTGGTGTCTCCCATATGGGAACTATCTCAACATTCAATTTATCTACTTATAGTATCTCTTTTTTGATGAAATGTCCTAGGAACTTGGACTCTTGATTCCATAACTAACAAATCATGTTAATCCAATAATTCGGTTTCTCTCAGAGTATGTTGAGGACCATTTCCAAATGACTTTTGTGATCCTCCTCCAATTCCATGTAAACAACGATTTCATTGATGAAGACCACATTGAACATGTCCAAGAAGGGTTGAATGTAAAGACCCTTAATATCCATGGAATATTTTTCTTAAATTCATGGGAATTTTACAAGTCTGTGAACATTTACAGCTCTTGATTCCGAGGCCCGGTGTGCTCGGAATCAATTTCTGATGTTTTGTTCGGGTACGTTTAGTAAATGTACGATCGGGATTTTTGAACCGGTGCTCGGAATTGAAATCACAGGGCACCATTGAGCTCGCAGTGTCGTTGACAGCTTAGTGAGACCTTCACCACAGTTGTGTTATGACTCGAATGGGAGTTAATTTTTGTGGTTTTAAATTAAATTGAATAATACTAAAGTGTTAACATTATTTTTTTTATTGTGGTTAAACCCTCCAAGAGGAGGTTAGTGGTGGGGGCCACCACACCATAACATCTCATGATAGGTTATAGTGGTGGGGCCCACCCACACATAACCTCCCATGGGAGGTTATTATTTAATGGGGCCCACCTGAGCTTATTAACCTTTTTTAACTCCCCATTAATTAATTGGACACCTCTCTTCATTTATTTTGAACTCCTCACGTCCCCTAATTTTTGAATTTGAACCATTCCATTACTTAAATTAAATGAGTTGTCTCATTTAATTAAACCCATGTATTAGTGTTGTTGTGCAATAAAAAAAATGGAGAACATCCTCTATTATTTTGTCTTAGAATTCTTTTGGTGGATCCTTTGGAAGAGGAGGAAGATCTTGTAAGAACAAATTCTCCCAACGAAGAACGACAGACATCTCACCCCCATCAACCGTGGCAAGAAGTGGATGCACCGCCGCCCACGAAGAACACCAACGACATCATCATCGAATCGCCTTCTCCGAACTCTTCCTCTTCTGACATTGATGAAATGACACCGCCATCCGGCAACTATGTCAACGATCATCGTCAAGTGAGGTAGGGGTTTTGAATTATTTTAGTACCCATTCTTCGTCGTTCAAAATATGAAATGTGAATCGCTGATTTATATCACCGTAAAGAGGAGGGATCAGACCACATGAACACGACCCGATCCTCCCACTTTGTTGTTCTTAGAAGTTGACGACGATGACGACGCAATGGCGCCACCGGAGGAACGGACCGCGGCGATGCAATGACGGCCAGTGACGGGCTAACTGTGAAGAGACAGGCGGCCCATGGCCGCTGGGTCGCTATGTGGGCGCGACACCGTCGTGCCCCACGGAAGGAGAACCACAGCCATGCCGGGCCGCAGCGGAGGAGGAGCGGCGCAGTCTCTCCACACGATGGGGTGTGCCACGGCCAAGGCAGGCCGCGATGGTGGAGAAGGGGCGTGGCACCGTCGCTCCGCGCTAGAGAAGAACCACGGTCATGGAGCCGTGGCAAATAGAGGAGGGGAGTCGACTGAGCCGGCTACCTCTGCACGCTACAGGAATGACCCGACTGTCCTGCGAGTTACCTTAACAGGTGTTAGGCGCTAGTTCCGTTCGACAATAGGGCCCCCCTCCCACGTGTGGCCGTCCAGGCCACACGGGCCGGCCAGCCAGGGCACGCGGGCCGCCAGGCCGGGCCACCCCTTCAAACCGGGTCATACCCATAGACCGGGTCGGAACCTAGTCCGGACTAGGGATTGTTGAATTCGTCCTACTAGGTCAGACCGGACCCATACCCATCTGACCCGATTACACCTTTTCGCCCGTAACTCGGGCTACGGGTGTCTGATCGATGAACTTCCTACGGCAACCGAAAGCGTGGAGTGAGACGGTTCTTTTGGAATACCCCATATGAGGTGTGGACATAGTTGGGGTATGGTTGGGTTGGTTTGAACCTAAAATCCATCGAGGACCCTGGAACAGAAATGCCAATAACTCACAGACCGAGCTTCTGATTGACACGACGTCTGTTGCGTAGGGACACCTATGGCGTAGACTTCCTTTGAGAAACATCCACGTGAGAATTCGTGACACTTGGAGTATCGACCAGTAGCTCATGGAGCAGATACTCTCGAAGATGAGCGTGCTCTATAAGGAAACCTAGAAGCTGGCAGAGACCTGACGACTACTGGATTGATTCGATTCAGATTTACTCGACTAGCTAGTGGGGAGCGCCTCTATGTGGCGTGGTAGACCCATTGTGGAGTATCACATCTGTGGGATGTGGGAGACCTTCGATACTCGAAAGGAGAGGTACATCTATATGTTATTAGGTGAGAGCTCCTCTATGTGACGTGGCAGACCCCGGGTGGGAAGCACCTCTATGTGACGCGGCTGACCCATGGTAATCGACAAGAGGAGTACCACAACAGTCTAAGGATAATGGGTAGCACCTCTGTGTGACGCGGCAGGACCACTATACTTGATAGAGGAGGAGTACGCCACCAGCCGATGTTTCAATAAAAAAAATTATGGTTTGAGCTGAGTTAGTATCTTTTGTGTTACCTCATGATTGATTGAGATGGGTTACTTGGTGAATTAGGTATATGTATGGGAATATACCTATGTAATGGTTATCTGTTGATTTCATACTTGTGGTTTATCCTTGATTTTGTGAGACCTTGAGGGTCTCGGGGTCCCTACTGATTATTGTTATACTCACCCCTGCATGGGCTATGCTCACACCTCATTGTGTTGGATGCAGACGACGGACAGAGCTGTCGGAGGCCAAGAGCACCAGGACTAGACGGTACCCAGAAGATGAACTTATGATGTATCGTTACATGGTGGAGTCTGACAGAGGTGGAGTACTGAGGTGTCCATGTGTACCTACCCTTTAGGTAGGAACCCCATTGGATGATCCAGAAGATGCTTTCAACTTTCAGTCGTTTGTCCCTTTTTCAGTTGTACTTGATTTCATTTGTACTTGTAATTTTCTGTTGGGCTTGTATTATTACCCCCATTACATTTAGTACACTTGTTATACAATTTTAACATAGTGTTTCCTTCTTCTTGTACTCTGGTTGTGTGTGTTTATGATTTATAAAGGCAATGCCATCCCAGTTTTATGGATTTTCGCCTTTGGTTCTAGTCGCCAGCCCCTGGCATATGGAAGGAGGGATTGGGGTAGTCACGTTATGTGTCACGACCCGTCCTCGGGGCCCGTGCCGTGACTACCCCAAGCCCGCCTTCCATAGGCCAGGGGCTGGCGACTAGCACCAAAGGCGTAAAATCCCGATAACTGGGAAGGCATTGCCTTTATAAAGAATACAAGCACCACAGAGTACAAGCGGAAGTAAAACACTAAGTACAAAAAGAAGAACTGAAAAGTAAAAAGGGGCCGGAAATACAAGCCCAACTGTAAAGTACAACTCGAAAGGGAAAACAGCGACTGAAAAGTAAAGCTGCTACGCTGAGATGTCCACTGGAAATCCCACCTGAAGGGTGGGTACAGATAGCTCCTCTGCTCCTCGGGTCCCGCCGTCTGCTCCGAGTATGTCCCGCCCAGTGGTCTGCCTCTGGGTACCGCCTCGTCGTATAGTCCACCTCCAGGTACCGTCCAGTCCTTGAACACTCGGCCTCTGCCAGTACTGGCCGTCGTCTGCAACCAACACAACGAGGTGCGGGCATAGCCCGTGCAGGGGTGAGTATAACGATACTCAGTAGGGACCCCGAGACCCTCAAGGTCTCACTAAAACCAACAAGTATAACCACAAGAAGATCTCAACAGATAAACCCTACTTAGGTATATGCCCATACATATACCTAAGTTATCAAGTAACCCATCTCAATCATGAGGAAACACAAGGATTGTGAAATCGACGGATAACCACTACCCGGGTATATGACCATACATATACCAAAGTTAGCAAGTGACCCATCTCAATCATGAAGTAAACACAAGGTCAAAAGTCTCAGCTCAAACCAGGATTTTTATTATCGAAACCGTAACTGCTGAAGAGCCCCGTCTCTGAAGTGTGCAGTAGTCCTGTCACGACTCCGAGGTACTGCTCACTAACCTAAGACTGCTGAGGTACTCCTCCTGTCGAGTACTGCGGGTTTGCGGCCAACTACCTGGCGCTCCGTCCGCTGAGGGTCTGTCGCCAAATACCGGGCGCTACCCAGATAGCCTGCTGAGGTACTCTCCGGACGAGTACCGCGGGTCTGCACTGTCACACACGTACTCCGTCCGCCATGGGTCTGCACCTCAGAAAGTAGTGCTCCGTCCACTGGGCTAGTCGACTCACTCCAAGTCGAGTCGGTCAAGCAGTCGTCAGGTCTCAGCTAGTTACACGGTCTCCGTACTCTGCACGCTCGTCTCCGGGAGGGTCCGCTCCACGAGCTACTGGCCGATACTCCAAGTATCACAAGATCCCACGAAGTAGTGTCTCAAAAGTCCGTCTCGTCACAGGGGTCTCAACGCAACAGACGGCGCGTCGATCGGACGCCCGGTCTGTGAGTTATTAGCCTTTTCGTCCCAGGGGCCCGGTTGGTTTCGTGAGCGAACCAAACCCGGCCGTATCTCAACTGTACCCCGAACTCTCATAGGGTATACTCATAGGGACCGTTTCTCATCGTGATCATCAACGCCGCTGACGGTTCGTCAGACGGACGTCCTGTCTGAAAGATAACAGCTTTTCCCGTTCCAGGGGCCCGGTTGGATTTCGGTGCGATCCAACCCGGCCACTATCCAACTGCATCCAAAACTCGGGCGGAGGGTGCCAAAAGTTTCGTATCGTCAAGCGGAAGTCAACGAAACAGACGGCGCGTCAATCGGACGCCCGGTCTGTGAGTTATTGGCATTTTCGTCTCCGGGCCCGGTTGGTTTTTAAGGAAAAACCAACCCGACCGTACTCCACCTGCGTCCGAACCTCGGGCGGAGTATGCCAAAAGATCCGATTCACTAAGAGGAACACAACGCGACTGACGGCGGGTCAATCGGACGTTCGTGGCTCAAGATATGAGCGTTTCCGCTCCGAAGGCCCGGTTGGTTTCGTGAACGAACCAACCCGGCCGAACTCAAAGTAACCCGAAACCTTGAGTGAGATATACCGAAACGACCGTCTCGATCCAAGGATTGCGTTGCCGCAGACGGTTCGTCATTCGGAGGTCCGAGGCTCAAGATATGGGCCAGAAACCATTTCTGGTTCGAAACGGGGGGGTCCGGGTCCGGCCCGACCCGGCCCGACCCCCCCCTGGGCGGCGCGGTGGCCGGCGGCGGCGGACGGCGGCGGCGGGCGGCAACGGGCGGCGGCGCGGCGGGCCGCGGCGGCGGCGGCGGCGGGCCGCGCTGGCGGCGGCGGCGGGCCGCGCTGGCGGCGGCAGCGGGCCGCGCTGGCGGCGGGGTGCGCCGCACGGGCTGCGCACGCGGGGCTCAGCCCCGCGGTTCCTTCACAAAAACGGCGCGGCCTTTGTGCCGCGCCGGTTTCTTCAAACCGCCCCCCCCCCCCCCCCCCTCACGTGGGGGGGCCTGCTGGCGGCTGGACCAAAGGGGGCGCTGCCCCCTTTCCTCATGAACCGCCCCCCTCATTAAGAGGGGGGTTTTAATGGAAGGCCGGGGGATTAAATCCCCCGGTTTTTAAGACATCCGGCCGGCCAGCTGGCCGGCCGGTTTTCTCAAACGGGACCGGAATTTCCGGTCCCGTTCTTCGGCTTCCGACGCCGGCTGCCCGGCCGCCGGTCTTCCCTTCCGCCGCGGCCCGGAACCGGCCGCGGTCTCCTCGTCCCGCCGCGGCCCGGAACCGGCCGCGGTCTTCTCGTCCCGCCGCGGCCCGGAACCGGCCGTGGCGTTCGTCATCCGGCGCGGTGCGTCGGCACCGCGCCCCTTCGCCGTGCTTCGATTCTTTTCAACGCGGCGCGACGGCGTCGCGTTCTTGAAGATTTTCCCTCGGCGTGGCGCGACGGCGCCACGTAAATTAATTGTACGATCATCCGCGTGGTGCGACGGCACCACGCTACTTGCTTCCACCCGCATGAATAAACATGAACGTTGGAGGGGGGTTCGGCCGTGTTCGTGCGGTCCGGCCCCCTCACGTTAAATTAATAACGCAACTTAAACAATCAAGCATCAAGTTAGACATGCGAGATCCACGTTCAAGGAAAAGAATAAAGAAATAATGAACCAACAACCCCTACCTCGGTTTTAAGATTCGAAGAATCGTCTACGATCCGCGGAAGACGGCGTCGCGGAAGTCGGGCGTCGCGGTCGTCGTTCGTCAAATCTGTTGACGAAGTGCTATGCCCGAAGAGACACGACGATGGCGGATCTTCGTTTGCCGACGAAGGTTGTCCGAAGAAGAGATGGCGTCCCCTTCGTTGTCACGGTGAACGAAGAAAGGAGTTGCGGCGTTCTTCGTCGGAAAAGAGAGCGTTCCTCGTCAAGTCTTGAGGAAAGTCAAGATATAAAGAAAGCAACGATCTCAAGAACCCTTACCTCGATATTCGCACGTTGACGGAGTCGTGGAAAAGATGATACGGAAGAAGAACGTCACGTCGCGGATAAGGCGTCGCGGAAAGTCCGCGTTCTTCGGCGAAGAAATTCTTCGTTGAAGAACGACGTTCTTCGCGTTCTTCGTTCTTCGAAGGTTCTTCGTCAAAGCTTGGAGATGAAGGGAAAGCTCTCCAAAGACAAACAAAGAACTCTCAATAAAATAAGAATACCACTTATTTTATTAACACACAACTCAAAAGGATTTCAAAAGTTTGAAATTCAAAAGAGATAACTCCACATTTAACTCACTTATTTAATATACATGAATTGTATAATTAAATATAAGTTAACTTGTCAAGCCATTAAGAGGGAGAGTGGGGAGTTGAAAAGGTGGGGGTTCGTGTGGGCCCCACCACACTTAATCCTCCCAAGGGAGGTTAAGTGGTTGTGGGTCCCACTCCCAACCACCTTAGATAGGTTTTAACAAGTTAAAAATAAAATTGTTCTACACAATTTTATTTAACTCAAACTAAAAACCCCAAAACGAAACTCTCAACCCGCAACAAACGAAACTCCCGAAAAGGACTCTTTAAGCGAATATCGGCGCTGCGAGTTCATCGGTGCCCTCGGATTTCAATTCCGAGCACCGGATCAAAAGTTAGGAATTCCCGCTCGTTCGTTCACTGAACGTACCCGAGCCAAACTTCGGAAATTAATTCCGGGCACTCCGGGCCTCGGAATCAGGTGCCGTCTGAAACCGCGCTCTTGTAAAATTCTAAAGAAAATTAAGAAAAAATTTCCCTTGAATTTTACGGGTCTTTACATTATGGGCCATGTAGGATAGGTCCTAACAAATTGGTATCAGAGGAGTAGGTTCTACCATAGAACATAGGACTCTGATATTTCTTTCTATGAAGAAATAGTGTTAAGCATACTGAGTGTGGTCTATAGATTAGGGAGTCCATTGTTGGTGTGGGCGGCCGACATATCTATACATTAAGACCCTGACGTCTGATTTACGACTCAATTCCGGAAAACACTGATTGTTTGTGTGTTTTAAAAAGTTTTTCTTTAAGTCATCTCAACCAGGTCATCTCACCAGGTATAATGTTTTGACCGTGTGACATCTGTTTCTTCCAGGATGCCTCCATGCAGAGCCCCGAGAGTTGTATGCGCTGACTGCCCGCCAAGAGACGAGGCCTAAGTGCAGGACCCCTTTCCAGTTGAGGCACCTGCATAGGCACCAGTGGTACTACTTCCCGTTGGGCCACTGATGCCACCAGCCCCAGTAGTAGATGATGTAAGATGCTTGTGCGCGTTGCATGAGTCCCAGTGCCAGAGGCCACCCAGGTCTTGGGGGGAGATGGAACCACAAACGGCTGAGGATTGGCTGGAGTTTGTGGTGAGAGTCTTCAGACCGGTAGGGACACCGGCTGAATTCATGGTGATCCTTGCTCCCAGCCTCATTCAATCAGTATCAGGCAGATGGTGGATACTAGTGATCTAGATGCATGACGAGGCAACACATCTATGGGCAGACATAGAGATCCTGTTCCGGGCTGATTTTTTCCCAGCCACCCTTCGAGTGGTGTGAATACATGAGCTACTGCATCTACAGTAGGGTAGCATGACGTTGGTGCACTGCTTAGCGTGGTTCACAGACCTCTCATGCTACTCCACTGATATGGAACGGGACCCATTCTTTAGGGCCCAGACCATTGAGTAGGGACTCAGCCGAGAGATAAGAGATTCAGTTATCTCCCCCAGCATACCAATGCAGATGAGGGTGTTGGATAAAGCCCTCCTAGTGGAGAGTTTCCTTACTGAGAAGTCTCTAGTAGAAAGACCCACAACTAGTCAACACACACTGGTGTCTTCTACAGCCAATATTAGACAGATGACACAGAGGTCCAAGAGGTTGAGAACTACAGGTGGTTGACCGCATGACTCAGGATCGGTAGTGTGGGGCACAGAGAGAAAAGACACACATGCCGGTGGCAGGCAGTGTTACACAACAAGAGAGCATGTTCACAGGGATCATGACTGTCTAACCCGTCATACTGATGATCAACAGATAGTTGAGGGACCTCCCAGGAAGGGGAATAGGTTCAATCGAGCCAGAACGTAGGGAGAAGGAGGATGTGGCTGAGGACCTGGTCGTGCAGTTGGTGGTGAATGACACTTCAAGGTGTTTCCACCACCACCACTAGGAGGTCTACCCCGACTGTAGGGATCATGTGGAGAGGGTAGAGCACAACTTCAGGCAGCTGAAGCATACGACCATGGCGCTCTGGAGAAGATTGGAGGTACGATCTGCGTCTACTACACCTTAGCTATAGTTGTTATAGACACAGGTTCCAGTCACTCTTTCATAGACACTTCTCTCGTTCAGATCTTGGAGATTCTGACAGAGTCTTTGGTTCGATCATTATGTCTAGATACTCCTACAAGAGCAGACTCGACAATTACTCACCAGTGTCGGCAGTGTGAGCTTACTCTAGGAGGTGAGATCTTCGGCTGGGATCTCCCCATAGTGGCATAGAGGCCTTAGGACGTCATCTTGGGTACGGATTGGTTAGCTATAGTCCTTGATCAGATTGACTGTATTAGGAGAAAGGTGCGCTTTTTCAGCTCATATGGGACCGGTTTCACCATCACTGGCGAGAAGGGAACCTTTGCAACACATGAAAAACTTACTCGGAGAATAGTACAGCCGATCACTCACCATTTGGCTTTCCTTACCCTCAGAGCATTTGATGTGGAGAGTCCGACTTATCCTGTAGTGGTGGACCAGTACGTGTATGGTTTCCCTGATAATGTTCCAGGACTACCTCCTCATAGATAGGTGGACATCTACATTGACCTGTACCCCGAGACGACACTGATATCTACACCAGCATATCATATGGATCCCAATGAGCATCGTGAGCTGCAGGAATAATTAGAGGACTTGTAGGGAAAGGGATCCATCCGACCCAATGTTTCTACCTGGGTAGCCCCGATTTTATTCGCCATGAAGGCGGATGGGAGCTTGCAGATTTGTGTCGACTACCATCACCTAATCTAGGGGACCGTGAAGAACAAGTACCCACTTCTGAGGATTGACGACCTTTTTGATCAGCTCAATGCATCTAGATGGTTCTTGAAGATAGACCTCAGATCAGGCTATCAGCAACTCAGAGTTCGAGATGAGGATGTGTTGAAGATGACCTTAAGGTGTCTGTACGCCCACTATGAGTTCTTCGTTATTCCCTACAGTGAAACCAATGCTCGAGAAGTGTTCATGTGTCTAATGAACAAGATCTTCTACCCTTACCTTGATCTCTTTGTCGTAGTCTTCATCGATGAAATTCTGATCTACTCGACTAGTGAGGAGGAGCATGCATACCATTTGCAGGTGGTACTAGACACACTCCGAGATCACCAGATTTATGGTAAGCTATAGAAGTGACAATTTTTGATTTTAGAGGTTCACTTCTTGGGACATGTCATCTTGGAGGTTGTAGTTGCAGTGGATCCAGCGAAGATTGAGGAGGTACTTTCTTGGGAGCCAACCAGGAGTGTGACGTAGGTACGAAGTTTCCTGTAATTGGCTGGCTATTATCAAAGATTCGTTCCAGACTTCTCCAGAGTGGCAGCGCCACTATCCGCCTTGATGAAGAAGGGGAAACCCTTCATGTGGTCGGATAGATGCCAGTAGAGCTTTCAGGAGCTGAGGAAGAGGCTGACCAGTGCCTCCATCTTTAGGCTTCTTGATGAAGGAATAGGGTACATAGTCTACTACGACGCATCAGGGATAGGACATGGGTGTTTCCTGATGTAGGATCGAGCATTGATCGCATATGTTTCTCAGCAACTGAGATAGAATGAGCAGAACTGCGCTACCCAAGACCTGGAGTTAGCAGCAGGGATCTTAGCCTTGAAGATGTGGCAGAACTATCTGATGGGAGAAAATTTTACCAAGTACATTGATCACAAGAGTCTCAGTTGTATCTTCTCTTAGAAGGACCTAAACCTGAGATAGTGGTGATGTCTTGAGTTCCTCCAGGACTATGACTATGAGAGAGTCTATACTCTTGGGAAGGGGAACATAGTTGCAGATGCGCTTAGCAGGAGGACCAGTATTCCACTACTAGGAGAGGCGACATAGAAGGTGGCTTCCTTATAGATATCCTTTGTGCATAGGGATAGATATTCCTATCTACAGTCTCTTACAGTCACTCCCCCACTTCTTCAATGAGTCAGGGATGCGCAGCATGGGGACGCTGACTCTGAGACATGACGTGCTCAGATATCTATAGGGCAATTACCTTGTGGATTTTTTGAGGGTGAGGAACACGTCATCCTATTCAGAGGACGTACTATGGTACTAGTCTCACTTCAAGATATAGTTTTGAGGGAGTTCCACACATCCCCTCATAAGGTACATCCAAGAGTGGAAAAGATGTACCAGGACCTTCGACGACAGCATAAGTGGCCATGTATGAATAAGGTAGTAGCTGAGTTTGTCTCATGATGCCTCACTTTTCAGCAAGTGAAGGTAGAGCACTAGGTACCAGCGGTCTTGGTTCATCCCTTGGAGGTCCCATAGTGGAAGTGGGATGGGATATCCTTGTATTTTGTGATGGTTCTTCCACGTACATACATGAGTCATGACTCAATTTTGGTGATGGTCAGATGACCCATTATGTCGCCCCCCTTCCTACCGATCAGAGAGAAGGTCTCAGTAGAGATCATGAGACACCTATATGCCCAGGAGATTGTGCGTTTTCATGGGGTATCTACTTTTACAGTCTCCAACCATGAGGCATTGTTTACTTCGCGACTATTGAAGGGGTTTCAGGAAGCATTCGGGACACAACTTCGCTTGAGCACCTCCTTCCATCCTCATTCTGATGGTCAAAACGAGATGACCATCCAAACCCTTGAGGACATGCTACGTTCTTGTGTTCTCAACTTCAATCATAGCTGGGAGTATCACTTGCCTTTGGGGTATTTTTCCTACAACAACATCTATTACTCCACCATTGGTATGGCACCTTTTTAGGCCTTGTATGGTCGACATTGTAGATCGCCACTATAATGGACAGACCCAGGGGAGTCAGTTCTAGTGGGGCCAGAGATGGTATGGGCTACCACTAAAAAGGATCAGATCATCCAAGAGCAGATGAATATTGCATAGAGCAGGCAGAAGCCATATGATGATAGGATACAGATACCTATGGAGTTCAAGGATGGCTACTACGTCTTCTTACGGGTATCACCTCGAAAAGGTCTACGGAGATTTGGCCAAGGCGGCAAGAAATCTCATAGATTCATCGGACCTTTATAGGTCCCCAGTAGAGTAGGCGAGTGCGTGACCCATCCCACATAAATTAAGGGGAGCTAGACATCGATGAGGAGATACGTGCATGACCCATCCCACATCATCGACTATGGGGAGCTAGACATCGATGATGGTGAGAATTTCACAGAGGTTCCATTGGAGATTGATGATCGACAGGAGCGTGTCCTACGTTGATAGTTGATACATCTGGTACACGTTCTCTAGCAGGACGGGAACCTCCATGAGAGCACATGGGAGCGGGAGGCTTTGATGCATGCTCAGTACCCTCATTTATTCCATTTGTGCGAGTTATAGCTTACATGGAAATAAATCCGGAGGTGGGGAGAATTTAAAGACCCAGAAATTCTGTGAATTTTTTTTCTTAAATACATTGGAATTTTACGAGTCCACAAAAATTTACGACGATTGATTTTGAGGCCCAGTGTGCCTGGAATCAATTTCTGAAGTTTTTTTCGAGTAAGTTATGTAAACTTATGAGCTGGATTTTATAACATTTCAAATGGCGCTTAGAATTGACATCTGAGGGAACCGTTGAGCTTGCAACGTCGGTGATTTCTTAGTGAGCCCTTCACCGCAGTTGCGTTCTGATGAGAATGGGAGTTATTTTTTGGGGTTTTTAATTAAATTGAATAAAAATAATGTGTAAACTTTATTTTTATTTTATGGTGGTTAAAACCTCCAAGAGGAGGTTAGTGGTGGGGTCCATCACACCATAACCTCCCATGAGAGGTTATGGTGGTGGGGCCCACCCGCACATAACCTCCCTATGGAGGGTATTATTTAATGGGGCCCACCCAATCTTCTTAACCTTTTTTTAACTCTCCATTAATTAATTGGACACCTCTCTTCATTTATTTGGAACTCCTCACCTCCCCTAATTTTTGAATTTGAACCATTCCATTCCATTAATTAATTGAGTTGTCTCATTTAATTAAACAGATGTATTTGTGTTGTTGTGCCAGAAAAATAATAGGGATCTTCCTCTATTATTTTGGATTATCATTATTTTGGTGGAACCATTGGGATATGGGGAAGATCTTGGAGGAACAAATTCTCCCAATGAAGAACGACAGACATCTCACCCCCTTCAACAGTGGAAAGAAGTGGAAGCACTACCACCCATGAAAATCGCCAACGATGCCATATTCAACTCGTCCTCTCCAAACTCTTCCTCTTCCGACATTGACGAAATGACACTTCCTTCCCGCGACTACATCAACGATCATCGTCAAGCGAGGTAGGGGTTTTGAATTGTTTTTGTACCCGTTCTTCATCGCTGAATTTATGGAATGGGAATCACCGATTTATATCACTGTAATGAGGAGGGATCGCACCGTACGAACACGGCCTGACTGTCCCTCTTTGTTTTTATCGTTTGTTGATGACAACGGTGGCGCAACGGCACCGCCGGAGGTACGGTACGTGGTGAAGCAACCTCCGCCGGTGATTGCCCGACCGCCGCCGGCGATTGCCCGACCGCAAAGAGATCGGCGGCGCAAGGCTGCCGGGTCGCCAAGAGGGCACAACAATTCCATGTTGCCTGGAAGGAGAACCGCGGCCATGGCGGGCCGCAGAGGAGGCATGCAGCGCCGTCGCACAGCGCTGAAGCCAGAAGAGGGTCGCGGCCATGCCGGGCCGCGTTGGAGGAGACGCGGAGCCGTCGCGCCGCGCGGTGGGGTGAGCTGCTGCCAGGGTGGGCCATGGTGGAGGATAAGGGGCGCGACACTGATGTACCACACTGGAGAAGAACCGCAGCCATGGGGCTGCGGCGGATAGAGGAGGGGGTCGGTTGAGCCTGCTGCCAGTGCGTGCAATAGGCAGGACCCGAAGGTCCCACGGGTTACCTGAACCAGCGCTAGCCACCAGTTCTGTTCGACAACAGGGGGCGCAGCACCCCCTCCCATGCGTGGCCAGCCAGGGCGTCTGATTGACGCTCCGTCTATTGTGTAGAGACCCCTATGATTTGGCGTTCCTTTGAGATACATCCATGTGAGACTTCGTGAAACATCGAGTATCGAACAGTAGCTCGTGGAGCAGATACTCTTGGAGATGAGCGTGCAGTGTACGGAAACCTAGTAGGTGGCTAAGACGAGACGACTACTTGATCGATTCTATTCGGAGTGACTCGACTAGCCCTGTGGGGAGCACCTCTGTGTGAGGCGATAGACCCATGGTGGAGGAGTGCCTCAGTGTGATGCGGAATACCTGCGTTACTCGATAGGAGGAGTACCTTTGTGCACTATTAGGGGATAGCGCCTCTATGTGACACGACAGACCCCAGGAGAGAAGCGCCTCTGTGTGACATGGATGACCCATGGTACTCGACAGGAGGAGTACCTCTGCAGTCTAAGGATAGTGGGAAGCACATCTGTGTGATGTGATAGGCCCACAATACTCAATAGAGGAGGAGTACGCCACCGGGTGTGGTTTCGATAATAAAAATCCTGGTTTGATCTGAGTCAGTATCTTTTGTGCTACCCCGTGATTGAGATGGGTTACTTGATGGATTTGGTATATGTATGGGAATATACCTTAGTAATGGTTATCATTTGATTTCATACTTTGATTTATCCTTGTTGGATTTTGTGAGACCTTGAGGGTCTTGGGGTCCCTACTGAGTATCGTTATACTCACCCGTACATGGGCTATTCCTACACCTCATTGTGTTGGATGATGACGATTGACAACGTTGACGGAGGCCGAAAGTTCCATGATTGGACAGTACCTGAAGGAGGACCTTAAGACGTATCAGTACACTGTGGAGTCTGACAGACGTGGATTACTGAGGATGCCATCTGTACCTCCCATTCAGGTAGGAACCCCTGAGGATGATCTTTGAGCTGCTTTCACCTTTCAGCTATTTTTCCCTTTTTTAGTTGTATTTTCTTTCAGTTGTACTTGTACATTATAGTTGGGCTTGTATTCTGGCCCCCTTTACTTTCAGTACACTTGTTATATAGTTTTTACTTAGTGTTTTCTTCCACTTGTACTCTGGTTGTGTGTGTTTATGATTTATAAATGCAATGCCTTCCCGGTCTTAGGGATTTTCACCTTTGGTGCTAGTCGCCAGCCCCCGGCCTATGGAAGGAGGGCTTGGGGTAGTCACGATACGAGCCCTAGTGGATGGGTTGTGACATTGAATTATTATTTTCATGGGTCCCATAAACAGAATCGGAACATTCATAATGTTAGATGAAATCAATATTACTCACTATGAATTTAGAAACATCATAATGTGGTCTTCAGTATATCCTCATATCAAAGTTGGAGTTGATAATATCCCAACCTGATGTCAATCTTTAAGAACCCCAACCCTTTCAACATGTAAAAATGTTCATTTATTATTTTATGTGGATACTTATTATTTATGATCACTAATTTTATAAAATGTTAATCCACCTATATCCACATACCATCGTCCACATTCTTGGATAAAGACACTACAACTCCCTTAGGGGAAAATCAGCTATGTCCATTCCGATTTCCATATAAACCCTATAACATCGACTTTATATCTCCAAACCCTTTGGGGGATATAGATGTTCTATAATATATATTGGTGGTTTCCTAGGCTATAGTTATATAATGAAATTATTCTCTCATTGGGTAGGTAAGACTAAAATATCCTTAGGGAAGATGTCCTTATAATCTTCCACTATTATAGGAAACTGAAATCTAATAGCATACACTATTAAACCAATAATACTACCCAACAAAGGGTTAATAACATGTGTCTTAATACATAAGATACCATAATTATATTCCCGGGTTTCCTTCTAATCAATGAAGGAAAACCTCTTCCCATCAACTCTGATGATTCACATCCTCTACCTGAAATAGATAATATATTAAAATTGTTTAATGAATATTCATATGAACAATAAACTCATAACATCTCAATGTGGATATTGAAAGATTACTGATGTGGATATCTCCTCCATTGGTCCTTCCACATTATTGATATATGATTCTGACTACTAAATAAACCCTGATATGTGTCTCCAATTGCAAGGCTCAATCTATAGTCTCCACTAGACTATTTAGATCTAGAATTGCTGATGTTTCATGAAATTAGTGGCTAACATTTATCTATATAATCCATTATTCTATAAATGAAAATTTAAAAATTATATTTTGAAACATTCATGGAGCATCTTGTTCAGAGGTCTCTAATTCGTGCATATTCCTACATCCAAAACAAAAATATCCCTTATCCTGGAATAGACCATGTGGGTGTGGTGGAGGAAACATATCAAATCATCTTCCACCTCATAATGCTCTCCCTTATACATTGCCTTTTCCTTCTCCTTATGTAACTCCCTTATCTATCCATTTTATATTCCTAATAGTTCAATAAACCGTCTCCCTATCTACAACCCAATGGGTTAGAAAATCCTACAAGAAATATCCTCATGCATTATATTAGTAAAATCACCTCTCCATTAGATTAATGTAATATTCCTATTGCACTAAACTATAGTCCCACTACCATGTGTCATTTTTCTAAAAATTACAAGAATTACTAGATCACATACCATATCATAGTCTACCAAATACTAAGTTTATTGTTCTATTTTTCCCACTACATGAAAAAAAAATTCATCTAATTTACCACTATAAATATCTCCACCACTAGAGAACTCTCAAGGTCACTATAATAATATGGAATGAAAAAAGATACTACCCTATTATTTATACCATGAAAATGTCTGTGATCATTTTTCAATGATCAGATTTACACATCACAACCATGTCCCTGAAATAGTATAAGATTTTATTGAACCTCAACATAAATTCCACAATCAACATATTGATATTTTAGATCTCTAGAAACTAATGGATACATACATCTCAGAAAAACACTCAATAAGACTCCACTATCCCATGTCACACTAACTCAGACGAACATTGATTCACAATAAAATGGTTTTGAGGAACATTGTTCCCCCATATCTCTATGGATCAATGGGGATGGCTCCCTTCTAGTACTTCAATCAGATCGGTGGGAGTCCTAACATGGTGGAAAACAAGTCCAATTTCCTGGAGCAGGTCCATTACTTCCTAGAGGTCTAAATCATCTCAAAAATTAAGTGGTCCATTTCACTAAACATCTTTAATATCTATAATCCTACACACATTCTCTTTCATCACATTCATAAAAACCTACTAGTCATTGGGTTGAGTTAATATAAGAGAAACACTAGTAGGTACCACCTCCTACAAAGGCCACTGATCTATAGCCTCATCATTGGGTGGATCATCATCATGATCCTACTATAGAATCCTACAAGGGATTCACATGGAGTAATCCTATAGAAGTAATGATTCACTACTGATATGAAATATATCTACGAAGTAATAAAACATGTGATTTGTAATCAAAACCCCTCCTTGGATTGGCACCCATTAGACTCTTTATTTTTAAATGGATTAGGAAGACAATAAATTAGGCACTTGAACTAATGAACAAAATGCAACATACCAGATCTACCTTGCTAAAGGGAAATAATATATTTCCTTTATGCCACCTTCAATATCTATGAAAATAAATCACTCTAAAATTGATCATATAACATCTCCCATTGTGCCTATGAACCTCAATGATTATAATGAAAGAGTTCACAACTATTGAGGAGCACCATTGAATAATAAAATGATGAATAGAATCCAATCCTCATTAACATCTAAAATCAAACTAAAAGGGATCTAAAACTTCCTATATATCTCCTGATCTAAATATACCCTTTATATTTCAGTATTCTCTTTCACTATAACTCACATAATTTATTCCTATTAGAATAATCTTCACCAATATCATCATTAAAATGATTCACTGGAGCATCCAAATACAATTAATAAGCCTAAACATCATGATAATGATGACAAAAAATTATCTATAAAATATTATAAAATATTCATAATCCCTACAATATATAATTTACAAAGATAATTTAATGAAATCCCTTTTTCTACCCCAACACTATTCTAATTATATAACAAGAATGAATATTCATAATGAATGAATCACATCTAGGTATCATCCTTGTAATCAAAATAGACTCATGTAGTATTAATAATAATCTTAATATAATTTCATATGACCACAAGTCTCTATAATAATTAATGTACTACATTGTCTGCCTCTCACACATCATTTACAAATTTGAAATAATTTATTTTTTCTATAGAACCAACAAAATCATCACTTTTACCGAACTACAATCTACATCCTAACTCTTAACCAAATATTTGATACCACTTGTTCACGACCCTCCTACAATGGATTCCCTCATGGGAAAGATGTAATGAAAAGGGTGACCCCCAACGAATTCCTCCAATAGTCAAGGGTTGGGGACTAGAACCAAGGTTATGCAACAAAAATCTGGAATACATTACCCTCCTAAATCCAAGGAAAATAATATAAATCACAAATAATATTTTAAAACAATCAATATACTAATACCATAATTTATGAAGTTTATCACACAAAAACAAATCTCTAAATGAAATACCATGAGACAAATAATATGATTGAAACCCCTCAAACACCAAAAAACACCATGTTAAGAGAAGTTAATGTATATCCATATCACTAACTTCCTCCTATAGACCTGGAAAAACTCTGCCTATATATATGGGTGAAAATTATTATATACTCAGTTGATATTCCTAAAAATCATTCATTCAAATATTTCAGAATTATATTAATTCCTAGTTTAAAGAACAACAAAACCTACACATCACATATACCCAGACATATAGTTTCCCATCCCCACCAAGGCTCACTCATCCTAAATAGAAATCAAGTATGGTAAGAAAATATTAATATATATATATATAATGGTATGTCACATACAATTCTCTACAAAACTAGTTGACCACAAACCAGAATGATATGCATCATTATATACCCAAGCCCTTTATATCCACATAACCACATAAACTCATAATATCTTCACATCATCACCATAACCAAATAACCATATCCATACTCAAATTCACTATAAATTCAAATATATTTCACATCCCCATGACATTTTGTGATAGGGTACAAAATCATGAAGTACAAAAACCATGTTCTCTCACCCTTCCATATATAACCTCACTATGAACCCATATCAACCTATACCACATCCTCAATCTAGAAATGCATGTACTACAACTTAATGATGAAAACAAGGATGGCATGGATGTTAGGGAAAATACTTCGAACCAAAAACATTATATATGTTTCTATCTTATTAACTATCATGAATAGTGGTGTGTAATAAATAAAATAAAATAATGCATATATATATATATTTAATCTCACACAAACACATGTTAAGGGTTAATTACCTAATACAATGTCCCTACAACAATAAATACCACCATAAAAAATCAATATTATTTCCAATTCTTCCAAAAAAAATGAGAAAACTATGCCAGTCCACCACTCTACAACTAATTCTTATCATGGACCTTCACTACAATATATACATTTTATTCAATTTTACATTAATAATTTTACAATCACTGTACATTTATAATATATCCATTTATTCATATATTTATTTCCCATATCATTATTAACATCATTAATATTTACTATCCATTTTATGTTCATTATACCATATATATTTCTAACCATTACTATTAGATCCTTGAAATTAATTTGAAAATTAATAATTCAATTACCACATATTATCTACCTAATATTATATTCATTATTTGAAATACATCATTATTCAACTAAAATCAATTCCAAATTGAATTAATTATTTTATATATTAATTCATTCATTTATTCATTTACCCCAACACCATTTATTTAATTATAACACATTCCCACTAATCATTTCAATAATATATTAACATTTTATACTTCTTGTAAACATTGACACAACAACACACCAACCTATCTATACTATAACATCAATAAAAACACAATCTTATTCCAGAAACAAAAAAATAAAATCCACATCATTCATAACAACATCCAAAAAATCTCGTAAATACCACATTAAAACACCATGGAAAAACATATATTATAACATCCATTAAAAAAATAAAAAACCAACCATATAATTGATTCTATAACAATAAAAACTATAATAACTAGAAAAATAAATCAAGAAGAAGAAAATCAAGAGAAATAATAATAATATTTAATCTATCATCCCAAATTAGAATTCCATTCATACAAAACATTTCATGTCATATAAATAACATATCCAAATTCCAAACTTCAACATATTCTTTTAATTACATTCTTTTAGTCATTATCTAA
Organism: Viscum album; assembly: GCA_963277665.1. Classification (NCBI taxonomy): domain Eukaryota; kingdom Viridiplantae; phylum Streptophyta; class Magnoliopsida; order Santalales; family Viscaceae; genus Viscum; species Viscum album. The sequence continues at coordinate 1,033,335,525 of OY728121.1, read as the reverse complement.
TTATGAAAATGATAACAAAACCAACAATAATCATGATATTGAAGCAACAATCTTATCAATAAATCTATAAAATTGAAAATGATTTAATCTCAAAAATTATAAAAAAAAATTGAAAACCTCATATTCTCGTTCAAGTATTTAATTTTGGATCATTATATTCTATAGGTTAATTACAATAATTTTCCTATTGAAAATAAAAGAATGATATTTAAAAATTCAAACATAACATATAGAAGAGATATTTCAAATCCCCTTGCTCAAAGAATATTTAACTAGTACTAAACATGAATGAGGAAGAACCATTGTTGTAACACCACCCAAGACACATAAATTCTCAGAAACACCTATACAAATAGACCCACTATCAATACATCAATAAATAATAATAAAAAACAAATAAACCCCACTACCATAGTATTCTGAGAATGAAATATAATTAATAAATGAAAGGAAGGGTAATTTAATATAGATAAATCATGAAAGAATGAACCTTGGATCTAAATGAATCAATCACATAACTTGAGAGCCTTAGATCCTCAAGGAAATGATAATGTTTCACCAACTGAGATAAAAGAGTTGGGCAAGGTTTTGGAGAATATTTTTTTAATGAAGTGAAGATATGTATAATGACTCATATATTCCACCATTTTATTTTAATAAATTAATTTTGAAAATACTTAGACTGCACACTAAGACGACATGAGATTCTGAGACCCAGTGTTCCCAGAATAAATTTACAAATAAATTTCAGTTTTTAATAAAAAACCAAATGATCGATGGATAAATTTGACCTTTAATAACTCCTAAATGGTTTCCCAGATCATAAAAACAAGGGCACCATTTCATTCAAAAAATAGATTTACCCTAGGTAGGTCTTATCAACATCTGGTGTGAGCCAGATGAAAAAAGACTACTTTTGGACATAACCATCATTAAATATTTTAATAAAACTATTTTCTTATGATGCATATAATTCTGTTTCCTTTTTATTAAACCTAGATAAAGGGGACCAATGTGAGAATTCACAACCCTATAAATTCCCTAAGAACACATGAGAGAAGGATCCTTAAAATAATTCCTTGGAGAACAATGACAGATCAATGCCAACTCAAATCAATGAATCAGGGTCTAGGAAATTGTTTATCATATCGTCAACAATGATGAATTCTACCTCCTTCAATGAAAAATAAACTCCCTGGTAGGTAATTTCCTAATTTGGTTTCATTCACCATTATTTTTAATTTCAAAATTACAAATGTGAATCAATAGAAAAATACATTGATTCACAGATTAGGTGTACAATGTGTTTGGATTTATATCATGGGTTTTTGAATCAGGTATTATACATGTTTAGATAGAAATGTACAATGAATTGTGAATCCTTACTGTTTTGAATTCTAACCTAGATAAATAGAGCCGACACGAACAAGGCCTATATCTATTTACATTGGGTGTTCTTGTGTTCTTCTTATTCTTCATGGAACAAAGATCTAGACCATCAGATTGATGATCAGTGGTGGAAACAACACTTAGTCAAGGTGGGACCATGGTGGAAGATCAGCCTGCGGAAGGAGGCCACAGGTGAGGGTATCCCTAGGTGGATACTATCTCGGTATCCAGTGGTGGGGAAGGCCGAGATCATCCGGGTCGTGATGCAGGAGGGCGAGGCACACCTCAGTAGGAGGCCGCATTGCCAACGTACACATCTCTAGATTCCTGTTGGGGGGTCCCTGCGGCACTGGACACGACATTTGGTGGGTCACATGGACCGGTCACGGCATGTAGAGCATCCTCATTGACCCGAGACGCTAGGTGGCCATGTGGAGGACCGCATGGCTGGGGAAGGGGACGCAACCTGGCTGCGTCCCACAAAAGAGAACTGGCCTACTCACAATGTGTCGGGATGGGGAAACTAGACCACCATGGGTGGTCTAAGGGGCCGAACCTGAGGCCCATTAGGTCGGTCCGGACCCATGATGGGTTGGGTTGGGTCATTCCGCCCGAGTCCCACTGGGCCTGAACCCAACCATCCCATTTTAACAAGAAAATGTCTTGTTACATTCAAACTGTAAGTTCATTTGATGATTCATCTATGTCATTGGGACCCTTGTGACAAGATTCTCCGTTTGATTTGGATTTATGAGACCTTATTGAGGGCTAGTGTAGGTTCTTAGGATTTCCCCTTGGTCCTTTCAATGAAGGATCAGTATGGAATTACATAGAAATCCCCTTGAGAGGTATATTCCCAGAAAGAGTTATGGAATCCTACATGGGAATGGAATGATACTCTACCACCCCTAATGGAGTTTGTTGGGTAATGATGTGACATCCGAGTGAAGGGTGTCAATCCTCCATCTATTGGGTCATATCCATTGGGTTTATGTTATTCTTTGGACTCCCCTACATTTTGATCTACAACCGCATTGTTCATGGTATTCTCTTATAATCCTATACAATTTGGGGTAGTACATATTGGGTTCACAATATTCTCTAAGAGAATCCCATCTTTGAATAACATAATCTTGGTCAGTGATGCCATCAAGACTTGTGGATCAGGTCCTCCCGAAACGAACATGCCTTGATCGAAATCCTATGGTGGAAGTTTGGCCATGACTTATCTTATATACCTTATGGTTGGTATTTGTGTATATATGGATATCCATGGAATTTGTATAGTTTTATGCCTCTATAGTGATGACTGTGCATTATTTTGGTGGTTTTTCCATTGTGGTTTTGGGGTTTCCTACTGAGTACTATTTTATGCACCTCTTCAAAGGATTTTCTAGCTCGTGTTCTGTCTTGTGTAGATTACCGATGGTTCAATAGATTCAACGACATAGTAGGACCAAGAATAGGACCAAATTATGACTCATGAGATCAGCTAGACAATGGTCTTCCGGCATCTTTCTAGTATTTCTTTAGTACCCTTGTTTTCATGTCGTACATTGCAGTTGTCTTTCTTTTATTGGTCTTGTATTTTGGAATTGATTACATTCGAGTACATTACATTCTTATTGTACTTAGTGGTTTTTTATTCATGTATGAATGTATGGTGGATGGGGTTTTCTCTTTTTTTGTCTTTTTAAATCGAAGTCGTGTGCGTGTGTACAGGTACTTAGGAAAAGGCCTCCTATTTGTGATATATACCTACTCGGTGCTTGTTTCCAGCCCTTAGCCTATCAGAGGTGGGATTAGGGTAGTCGTGGAATGTGGCCCACTAGGAAGGGTCATGACAGAGTTGAATCAGAGTGGGTCAGATCCACATTGGGACCTCGAGTCAGTGGGATTGGTATAGGGTAATAGTTATAAGGGTTTCATGTTCAGCTTTCAGGATAGGGAATCCAGTGTGGGTGCGGCGACTAATGTATCCATAAACCAGGAATCTTGGTACCTATTTCCGACAAGGTAAATGAAAACTCTAGTTAAAGGTAAATGAATGGAACATCCATCATATAGGAATGGTTTGTGTTTTCCATTCCCTTCTTGATTCAGTTCTCCAGATATACTCAATTGACTGTGGTTCATTTTGGTCAGTTTTATGATTCCTTCATGTAGACAGCCATCCAGGATCCCGATGCATGATCACGAGGATGATCTATTTATAGATAAGGAATCAGTACAGGGGAATATTCCATATATAGAACCCCTGGGTGGTTTTTGTACTACCGTACCACCCACAGAATAATAATTTTTTCCAGTTATACTGGTAGAGGATGCATGCAGGCTTAGTGCATTCCAAGATTCCTGAAAGAAGATACCTCACAGGTTCATGGGTGAGACTGGCCCCCTGGTAGTTGAGGATTGGCTGGATGTGGTTACTCTTTTATTCTTCATAGTGAGGAAATCACCCGATCATTTGGTCATCTTAGCCACGAACCTTCTGGAGGGCCATCAGGATGGTGGTGGAGCTTATTGATCTAGACACATGACAATACAACTCTCTATTGGACTGACTTTGAGTGCCACTTCAGGGATGAGTTATTTCCAATGAAAATACGGTCAGTATGCATCCATGAGCTCATTCATCTAAATCATGTCATCCAGATAGTATCAAAGTACATGAATAGGTTTGCTATGTTTTCTCGCTACTCCACAGATATAGTAAGAAACCCGTTCTTCAGGGCTCAGCCTTTTGAGTAGGTACTATGCCAATATATTATGGAGCCCATGGTGTATCTTAGTATCCCTACTCAGGATAGGGTGCTAGAGAAATCTCTAATTGTGGAGATATTCCTTGAGGAATAAGCCCAAGAATTTGGAGCAACCTTTAGACAACATGTGGAAAAGTCCTCAACAGTGGGTTGAAGACAGAAGACGATGGGGACCAAGAAAGTTAGTTCGTTCAGTTGAAATCCCCATGATACATGATTAGTGGTGTCATGCTCATATAGTATAGCTAGATATCCAAAGGACAGACACAATTTCACATGCAGCGATCGGGGACACATAGCTCGTGATTGCCCTAAACTTCATGCAGATGATCAACAGATGATCAAGGGACCACAGAAGTAGACGCAGTGATTCAAGCTGGGTGGTCCTGAGGGTAGAAGACATGGAAGGATGGGAGGTAGAGCTGCGGTGGTGGAAAGAGGACTGAGGTAGTACCACCATCACCCCCATGTAGTTCACCACGTGCTCATGAATTTGGTGGATATGGGTGAGGATAGCTGTATTTAATGTAGGATTACGACCTCAACATTATCGAGATGATTATTGGTATGATTAATGTCTTATCCACCATATATGTAGATCATATAGACCCATATTTCAGTCCCTCAATCCAGACTATAGACATTGTTCGGAGCTAGGATATTATTGTCGAGCCATTGGATCAATCCTTACATTAGGGGCTCCTACGTGAGGGGACTCGATGGCCAAACATTAGTGATGACTATGTTAAATTACTCTTGGTGGTAAGAGATTTGGTTGGGATCTCCTAGTAGCGATGTCGAGTCCATACGACATCATTCTTTTTATAGAATGGTTATCAATAGTCTATGATATGATTTATTTTTTTAGGCACAAAGTGTGGTGTGTCTATGAAGATGGGACCTAGTTTTCATTTACCAGTGAAAATAAAACCCATAATGCGTAGGACGGACTTTTGCATATGATGGTGCAGCCGATCACTCACCATTTGGACAACCTCACCATCTGTGTGGTAGAGGAGAGTACTCCCCAGTTTCTTATAGGGGTGGGCGAGTATGAAGATTCCTTCCTCGATGATGTTCCAGGATTACACCCTCATAGGGAGGATGACTTCTACAATGACTCGTGCGGCCCAATGTCTTATCCCACGCAGCCCAAGTGTTGTTTTCCAAGTGAAATATTGTTGTTTGAGACTATGTGTGGACTTCATGTGCATGAATTAGGTGACTGTGAAGAACAAGTATACACTAACAAAAATTGACGTCCACTTCGACCATCTTAAAGGGAGTGAGGTGGTTCTCAAAGATAGACATGAGATCTGGTTATCATCAACATTGTGTACGGGATGAGGATGTATCGAATGAAGGGATTATATGTTGGTAAGGCCACTAAGAGTACATGGTTATTCTCTTTGGATTAACCAATTCTCCTACAATGTTCATGGGACTCATGAATAGTATCTTCCGACCATAGCTTGACCAATTTTTCATGGTCATCATTAATGACCTTATGATGTACTCAGTGTTCGAGGAGAAGCATTTGATACACCTGAGTATGATCTTAGACATGCTAAGAGAGCCCCAATTGTATGAGATGATCTCTAAGTGTCAGTTTTGGATGGCAGAGGTCAACTTTATAGGACATGACTTTGTAGAGGATGGAGTTACGATGGGTCAGGTGAAGATTCTTGGAGTGCTTTCTTGAGAGCCTCCTAGCAGTGTGACTGAGGTGAGAAGTTTCTTGGTTTTGGATAAGTACTATAGAAGGTTTTTTCTTGACATATCCAGGGTATAAACACCCTTGATGTATTTTTCATGGAACGTAAAACCCTTCGTGTGGACAAAAAAGTGCCAGTAGTGTTTCTAGTAGCTGAGGTAGAGGTTGACAAGGGATCCAATATTCAGACTACTAGAGTTGGGTGTTTGGTATATAGTATTCTATGTTGCATCAGGGACTGGACTCAGATGTCTCCCGATGTATGGGAAATTGGTGATTGCCTATTGCTCATGCCAGTTGAGTCATCATGAGAAGATCTTCATTAACCATGATCTTGAGCTAGAAATAGTTGTTTTTTCATTGAATATGTGGTGGCATTACCTGATGGGGGAGATGTTTACCATCTATTCGGACCATAATTGCCTCATGTACAACTTTTCATAGAGGGACTTGAACATGAGATGAAGGGTGTGGCTAGTGTTCCTCTAGGAATATGACGTCGAAATTGAATGTACTATTGTGATGCGAAATGTGGTGGTAGATGCTCTAAGTAAGAGGTCCATCATGAAGCTAAATAGTGAGGCGTAAGGGAATTTGGACACACTATAGTTATATTGTATTATTGATTGTGGATTATCTTACCTCCAGTCAATGGTTTTCACCCCTCCACTATTGCGGTGAGTCAGGGAGGCACATCTTTGGGATATCGAATCTGAGTCCCAACATTCTTAGTTGCCTACAGGGAGGCCCCTGATGGATATTTGATAGGTGGAGATAACATGTTTCTCTTCATAGGGAAAATGTTGTGCTAGTAACATTGCGAGAGGATTTTCTGACTGAGTTCCACACATCCCCCTTGGCAGTACATCTGGGTGAGGCGAAGATCTATCAAGACCTCTAACGACAGTTTTGTTGGGTAAGGATGATGAAGGCACTAAAAGAGTTCGTTTTTTAGTGCCTCAACTATCATGAAGTGATGGTAGAGCACCGGGTTCTATAATTATTGATTCATCCACACAACGTTCCAGAGTGGATGTGGGATGTGATATCGATGGACTTTATGACGGGTTTACCATGGATGTCCAGGGTACATAATACCATCTGGGTGATCATTGACTGACTCACCAAGTATTCCAACTTCCTACCCATCTGGGAGCATGGTTCCATAGATATATTGAGATGCATCTATATTTAAGAGAGAGTTCAACTTCACAGGGTTCCCTCAATGATCATTTTATACAGTGATGCTTGGTATACTTTTTGATTGTGCAAGGGTTTGATGGAAGATTTTGGGAATCATTTACGGTTGAGAACAACTTTTCATCACCATATGGATGGTCAATCAAAGAGGACCATCCCTGTGAAATAGGACAGGCTATGTGCCCGCATCTTAGACTTTTTTCCCAGTTGTGGGGATGAATTACATTTGGTGGAGTTTGCGTACAAAAATAGCTACCACTTCACCATTGGAATGGAACCATTCGAGGCCTTGCACATTCAACCTTCCATATCAATATTATGCTAGACTGACCCCTGGGAGTAAACAATTTTGGTCCCAGAGATGGTGTGGGCTACCAGTAATAAGTTTTAGATCATCCAGGAGTGGATGAGGACTACACAAAACTATAACAATTAATATTCTAATAGACGATGGAGGACCTTGTAGTTTGAGGAGGGATACCATGTATTCCTCAGTGTCTCACCTCGAAAGGGTTTTGGGAGATTTGGCTCTGGAAGAATGTTTTCTCCAAGGCCCATCAGTCCCTTTCATGTTCTAAGAAGATTTTTCTAGGAGGCATACCTCCTAGTGCTACCCCCACATTAACACTAGGTTCATGATGTCTTTAATCTGTCGCACCTGAGGAGGTATGTACATGACCCATCATTTGTTATCCATTGGGGTGAGATTTAAATTGAAGATGGGGTGACATTTGCGGAGTTACTGGTAAAGATCAAGGATCGGCAGGAGAAGACGCTTCATGGGAAATCGATTCCTATAGTTCACATTAAGTGGAAGCATCAGAACCTATAAGAGAGAATATGGTAGTGTAAGGCTCATATTCATGCTCAACACCTTCATATTTTTATGGAGTATCCTTTTTTGGCTTTTGGAGACATCAGTACCTGTGGTGGGAAGAATGTAATGACTCAGAATTTCTTTCTAATTTATTTTAATAAATTAACTAAGAAAATCTTGAGACAACATGCTCAGATGGAACGAAATTCTGAGATGCAGTGTGCCCTGAATAAATTTCCTACTAATGTTTAGATTATAATTAAAACAAAAAACACTCATAGACTAATTTTGAACCTTAATAAGTCCTAAATGGGTTCCCATATCAAAAATATGAGGACACCCTTACATCTGGAACATCGACATTACCATAAGAAAGTCCTAAAATTTTCTAACATGAGCCAGAAAAAAACATAAGATTTTGGATGTAACTGTCATTAAATATTTTAATAAAAATATTTTATAATGACACATTAGATTCTAAGTGATTTTTATTAAACCTAGGGGAAGGGGAATAGGGTGATAATTCACTACCCTCTAAATTTGCTGAGAATTTATTAGAGAAGGATACTTAGATGAATGCATTGGTGAATGATGATGGATTGATGCCAACTCGAATCTTGGATCCAGGATTGAGGGTGTTCTTCCTCTAATTGTCAATGATGAAGAATTCTCCCTCCTTTAATGAATGATCCAAACCTGGGTAGTGCATTTTTTTTATTTTCATTGATTCATCTTTCTTCTTTCCTATCCCTATGATGAATGTGAATCAATTGAAAAATGAATTGATTCATGGATCAGGCATAGTGTCAGGTTGGGATGTATATCGCAGGTTTTGAATCAGGGATTATCCATGATATGATTGAACCATGCTTGAATTGTGAATCCATCTTGATTTCAATTCTAATGTTGATACATCGGGCTGACATGAACAATGTCCAGATCAATCCACTTTGGGAATCATTTTTCTCTTCATGTTCTTTATGGTGTAGTGATCCATGAAGATGGATCAATGACCGGTAGTGGCAACAACCTATGGTCCATGAAGGACTGCAAATACAGATCTTCCTGCAGAAGGAGGCTGTGGGTGAGGGTGGCGGTAGGAATCCACGAACTCGGTAGCCGGTGTTGAGGAAGGCAACAACCAGATGATCCGTAGTGATAGGTGATGATTGTCGGATCAACAATCAATGACAGAGGCACCCACAGTAGTAGTGGCCAAAGAGATATTGGCATGGAGTGGCAAAAATCAAGGGAACTAGTGTGCATGGCTCCCTAAGACACATTGGGGAAGAGACACCGTGGCATTGGTCATGGGATCTGACGGGTCATGCAGACCGACCGCGTGGTCCCGTGATGCCAGGTGGCCATGTGGGTGATTGCGTGGTCGGGGAAGGGGAGGTGTCCTAGCCCCGTCGAGTACAAGAGGGATGTCTCTCTAATAGAAGGTCTAGCTAGAGAAACAAGGTGCCCCAGCAAGCTGGTCCTGCGACCCATAGGGACGGGTTGAGCAGGCTCAATGGGTCGGGACCCTACCTAGCTGGTCGGGCAGACCCGACGGGTCGGGTCCGCAGACCCTGGGTCAGTTTGGGTTGGTCCGAGTGGGATTGACTGGGCCCAGACCTAACCAACCAATATTTACAAAAATCCCCATAACATTCAAACCATAATTATGTTTTACAATCCATTTGTGGTGTTGGAACCCTTACATGAAAGTGCCCTTTTCAGATGGATTTGTGAGGCCTTATTGAGGTTCACTTTTGGTGAGGATCTTTTCACCTTGTTTCTTTTTTCGAGGGATTGTTACAGCATTTCATATCAATTACCTCAAGAGACAAAGTCTCAGATAGATTTATAGAATCCTCCTTGGTACTGGAGTGATACTCTACCACCCCTATTGGAGTTCATTTTGCATTGATGTGACCTCTGAGAAAAGGGTGTCAATCCTCCATCTATTGGGATGTATCAGTAGGGTTCATATTACTCTGCTGAATCACCTATGTTGCGAGCCGCATCAGTAGGGTTCGTTGTATTCTTTTAGAATAACCTATATTAGGGGGTAATGCAGATTGGGTTCACGACATTATAAGAAAGAATCCTTTCTCTGTATAACATAATTTTGACTAGAGATGACATGAAGACTCGAGGAGAGAGTCCTCCTGGAATGAGCTTACCTCGAGCGGAATCTCATTGCTGAAGATTGGTTGTGACTTTCCTTTATACATTATGATCGGTATTTGAGCATATATCGATATCCTAGGTTTATGTATTAGTGTATAACTATTTAGAGAATACGATTCATTCATTTTTTGGTTCATCATTTGCGGTTTCAGGGTGTCCAAATGTGTACTATTTTACTCACACCTGCACGGTCATTGCCCGCACGTGTCATGTCTTGTGGAGATGACCACTATTTCAAGAGAGTCCTAGGTAGAGAAGGACCAGGACAAGATGGTTCCTTATGAGATCATATGGATCGAGGTGTTCTAGTATCTTTCTATAATAGCATTCGTAACCGTGATTGCAGGTCAAACAATGAAACGGTCATTGTTTTTTTGGGCTTGTATTCTAGCCATGTTTACCTTCTAGTACATTACATTATTTTTGTACAGTGAGGTTGGTACTTAGTGTATGCATGCATGGTGGTTTTTGTTTTCTTTTTTTAGCTATATGGACCATAGAAGTATTCATGTGTATAGTTACATAGGCAAAGGCCTCCTTTTCGGGATATATGCCTACTCAGTGGTAGTCGTGAGCCACTTCCCTATCGGAGGCGGGCAAGGGGTGGTGGTGGAAAGGGCCCCACTAGGACTGGTTTTGAAAATAAGGGAATGAATTTATATTAAATATTTTAAAATCACTAATTGAGGGTGTTGAGCACTTTCTTATCTCATAAATATACTTGATCAAACAAGATCTAAAAATAAATTCTTTCAAAATATCCAAATCCTCAGATAAATTATATCTATTTCACTATAAAAACATAAATTTGACCGTCGCCATGGCATAATTGATTTTGTTTTGGTTATTTTTAATTAAAACCATACTCCAACCATGAACTCGTGAAAAATTCCATTCCACACTCATCATTAAAATCCTTACCAGAGGATTCAACTATGCTTTATAAATTCCATGAAAATGGAATGGGACCCACAAACTCAAAAATAGGCATTCCATATTTACAACTTTCATAGAATAATTCCATCAATATAATACACCATCAAAGAACCTAACTCTATAACACATATGACTACGAAAACATTATCAACACATAAAATGTGTTTATGGCCCCCAATTCACAATCCCAAGAAAATAGATATCATTCTTTGTGAAAAATGATACTAGAACATCCACAATGGTATAAGCCTTTTCAAAAGGGTTGTTTGGTTTCTTAAGAGAAAACTATAATCATTCCTCCCCTAAAAACATTATATTAATCACTATAAAACTTATAGTACCTTCAAGACACATAGTAATGGTCAATGGAAGGTCCAAGAGTATTCATGGTAGGCTAAGAGAAATGGCGTATAATAGACCCATGGGGGAACCTATAATATCATAAAAAATATGAATCCTCAGGACTACTAAAATATAATCCAATGTTGTACATCCTAAAGGAAATTTATTTTTAGATAAAACTGAATAATACTTTCAGCTATGTTCTTTTCATAGGAAACATAATTGGATGTATCAAACTAATATTATTTTCAAATAATGTTTATCATATGTGATTGAATTAAATGATTTATTTTTATTTATTATGTGGTATATCTCACATTGTGTTATATAAATGAATATTTATATGATTATGTGATGTTATTAAATATTGTGAAATGTGTTTATTTTATGATTATGTTAAAACCCATTAATTATAGTGATTATTAAAAATGTATATTTCCTTTTGAATTAAATAAACATGATTGTTACACCATATGATTATTGATTGTCACCATCACATTTGAGAATTTGCATTTCCCAGATATAGAGTGTTATTCTACAATAAATGTTATTGATATTTTTAAGGAATTTTAAGGAATGGTTAATGATTAATATATGTAGTGAAAATTTTTAGAAACAATAAATCATATGGTCAACATTAATTTGAAACGAACAATGAATAAAATTGAATTGAAGAATGTATACCTTATACTATTTTTTACTATTTCTACTGAATTAGATCTCATCTTGTGAGGATCACAAGGAAAACCCTTCAGAAACATACCCATATTATGTATCCATGGGTTATACTAAATAACCCGAAATGTTTTGGAAGGATACTACAACCTTCATGTTATACTAGTGTATCAGAATGAATATAAGGAAGGGGGAATAGAGAATAATGATTGAGAGAGTAACAATGAATAGATTTCTCAAGGAGTGTATGCCAATTCTCATAGAGAATTTTCCTATATATATCTATATATCCCTTAGCATATTCTTGAGTAATCATCAAATTTGGTAAATAGTTAAGAAATGAATGAGAAAATATTCATATTTTTAGGAATTTAAAAAATGAATGCATTCTCCTATGAATTATATTTCTTCAATTTCATAAAATACAATAAGGTGATTCTAATTTTTTAAATTATAATATTCTTATTCATTAAGTGAATTTTAGAATAACCAAATGAGATATGCCCTATGATTCATGGAACTGTGACTCACCAACATCAAATAATATAATTAGTTAAGGCAGCATTTTTCTAATATCTGTATATCATATAAAACAATATTACTATACACATGAAATAATACTTTTGGATTATTTATTTCATTCTCTATGAAACACCATATCCTACTATATGATATCATATAATGCATATTCCATTCAATATCTCACATACACTTACTCAAATCGTATTTTAATAATTTCACCTTATATGGTATCATATATGATAACTTATGAATCCATATACAAAAAATGTTTTTTTTATATCTTAAAAAACAAAATTTTAAAGATATTATCAAATTCACGGTGTATCACATCCTATACAAATCCTTGTGAATAACCATCCAAAACTCATTTTGAAAGATCTCTAAAACTCATTTAGAGAAACTCTATAAGTATTGAAATACTCATTCCCTATTCATAAAACAAAAATTCGTGTCTCCATTGGCAATTATAGTATTTAAGAAAATAGAATTCCCAAATTCATAAATTTAACTAAAAATTGGTCTCTATCAAAGAAAGAATGCTACTAAATTATTAATGGATTTGAGTCACCTCAATAAAACACATGTATCATCATACTTGTTTCCCTGATAATCATCATATGATAGTGTAACTAATCATATAATCCATTTTTACAATTAATCAATTGATTATTGGACATGAAACATGTCAATCTCATAGAATCTCTACATATATTCTCAAATATTTAATTATAAACGGATTATATCAATGAACATATTACATTTAATTAGTATTAGAGGATGGGAAAAACTAATTCCCCTCACTTGAGTAAACCATCAAATCATATACATTATCTATGTGTGACAATAAACTTCCTCATCCCATATAAATTGAGGTCCTATATTTCATATTCATTACATGAGAGAAAAAACTCCATCTTGGTTACACTACATCTGAATACATGATCACCATAATACATAAACACCCATTTTTTAGCTAAGACTCAATGTTTCTATAATAAAATAAATCTAATAATAAGAGTTCTCATGATAGGTATATCAATGTACCTTAAGTACAGTGACTAAATAATATAACATGTTCACATAGTATAAAAAATACATTGTGTATGATTGTTCACGTGGTATATACATTGAAATTAATCAAATGAATGAAACCCACTATGTGCCTCAGGAGCATATAATGTATCTTTATACAAGAATAATTCTCACACCAACCTTAACATCTCATCATATCCTAGAACACTACATGGAAAACATTTGTTGTGGTTATGTAAAATTCATAATCTTAGAGGTTATGTGTGAATACAATTAACACTGTATATAGAACAAACATGAAAAAATAGTTTAGTGAATACACAATTTTTGTAAAACATAATACATTTTATATTCTTAGACACCTTTAAGGACATCAACAAAACAATAAAAAAGAAATTATCGCATAATAATACATACGAGAGGCTACACTTTTTGGGTTTTTTAAAAATAAATAAATCTCTATATAATTTATTCCACATATCAATGTGACCATATAATAAGCCCTCGCACTAAACATTCTTGTCATAATTTTTCTAGAAATATGTAGATTGAATTATTGGGATACTTATGATTACTATTTTTAATGTTCATCTAGTTGAATAAATATTCAAAATCAGTTTATTCATGACATGCACTGTTAAAATGATAACAACTAAATTTTTCTATATAAATATCTTATAATTTCATCAACATCATCATCTATTCAACCAATTCAATCAATATTATCCATTTAAATCTATTAGTAACTAAGAAAACTCTTTACAATAATATTTTACAAATATACTCTAATAGGATATTAATCGACATTATATTTTTTTATATGTATAATCCATTATTTTTTAATAATAAAATTATATAATTCCAGAAATAATCCCATTGGACTACTGTAATCTTTATTATCTTTATAATATAATAATTATAAACACAAACTCTTGGTTCTAAGAAAATAACAATTATTTCCATTTTTGAAAATGTTAACCAATAATCTATATATGCATATCATATATTTTTGGACCATTATTATAAAATTATCACTTTATTATTTATAGAAAAGTTATATAAATGGATCATTAACAATAATGAGTATAAAAATAATCATCTAATTTTTTGTTAACTATAATTTTTTTACAGTAATAATGTTTATCACATAAGAAGTAAAAAACATGAAAATAAGAAAATCCTTATTATGATATAATAAATATTTATATAATCCATTGTATCTGATTCCTTGAGTTAGTAACCCCTATATCCACCAGTTGAATGGATACTTTATGTTTCAGTCTATAATATTTAATAGATGTTGAACTATTGTATATTTACAACACTTGATAAACTAACGGTTGGTATAATATATTCTTCTCAATAAATGAAAAGAATTTTAGGACCATAATTATCTACACAGGATTTCCATAATGTTTATTAAAACTCATTAGAATTTATATATAATTAAACCTTTAATGTATAGGGTTTACATAATGAAATCACTTCCCTTCATTATTTTTCATGAGTTTAGATGGATGCATAGACCATTCAAACCCTTTCTTATGATTCTCTCCAAAACAGTTACCTTTTTCTTATAAGACCATAAAATTGGAAGATGAACCTTGAACTAAGATAACCTTCTCATAAATCCTCATTATATTTATAAGATAAGGAAAATTGTTGTTGAACTCAATAATTTATAATTGACACCATACTACTGGAATGTTTCTTTCAGGGATTGTGTCTTGAATTCTATGTGTAGATCAATACTGAGAGGTTATCCCGGTCTCTCATAGTCATTGAAGTACCTAATAATATTGATTTAATGAGTATAAATTCGTGAAAAATATATTATCTTCCACCCAAAATGAGTCTTTGAAACATCAAAAATCATCTTACTAGCTTGTTTTTAATTCAGACATTTTTGGCTGTCTATCATCATCTATGCGTCCATGTTTTAATGTTGGTATTTTAAACTGAGTAACATGGTCAAAATAATGATATTAAACACACATGATGGATCCTTTGTATTTTTTAAATAGGTATCTATATATTTTTTTTGAATGGTTTCATTAGTCACTTTCTCATGAAAGGGCTTTCTCCAAAAAATAGAATTTCCTATCTTACCTAAGAACTATTCTTTTGTTCTCCTTACAGTTTCGTAAATTACTACAATTATGTTTTTCCTTGTAAAAGATAGATCAAAAATTAAATCGTTAATATGATGATGATTACAATATCTGTAATATAATATTTTATAAGATGGGTTTCTTGTTTTACATTAATTAAATAATCTCTATTAATAAATGGGATTCCACAAATGTGATGCCCCGTTTTAAACTCATCATATCCATTAGTGGTCTAGTCTCCGTATTTTCATATGGAAAGTATTGTCTTTGGATTTTCCCCCACCAAAATGTTATTTAGGTATGGAATCATCAAAATAATAGCATATACAAATGTTTGATATGTTATGAAATAACTCGTTACTCAATATATATTATGGATAAACTCTACTATATTACTCTTATAACCTAAACTTATTAGGGTACCTTGGATAAATGTCTCACAAAATAAAATGTCAATAATGGGATCCTAATAGTGTCATGGACACCATTACTTCTTTTCATACCATAAGAATGTCTAGTGGCATGTCGATTTTTTATGACCTACGTTGTTGGACGATCGAGTTCTTAATGAAGTGATTTCAAAAGAATAAGACACTTAGTATTTTGTAGGTGATTTAATGTCACCATCATATCACATATATTCAATCTATATATTTTCATTCTTTTAGTGATTTATTTTTCGGTCTTATTCCTTCAACCAAATCAACATATTCAAACCTTATTGATGTATAACTCTTTACATAACTCATAAATGTTATTACTAGCCTTAACAAATATGGAACTATATTTACACATATACAAATACATATTATAAGTATGGTTTATGAAATTTTTTCCTTAAATGGGTTACACTCATATCAAATTAAAAATACCCCCTTGATTAAGACTAGTTCCCCAAATATAAAAACCCCACTTTTCCATATAAGTCATAAACCTCTATGATAGTGAGTAAGCCGACCAGATGTCTCTCTACCTAGGGATACTGTAATCTATATATATTTAAATTCTATTATTATTGTAATACTAAATATGTATAAATTATAACCCTCTAATTAATTTTTGTTCATATCCCAATATAAGACAATGTAATAGTGGAAGAAAACTAACTCAAATATCACACCAAACATGTATCTCTTTATATACTTGTATAACAATTCATATAAGGTGATAAAATATTTAAAATAATGTACACACACATTCATAATATAACAAATATATTTATTAAAAAGTATGGAAAAAATATAGTTAAATGTAAAATTCCAAAATTTATCAATGATATAATGATTTATGAAGTATAAAAAATATCAAAATTATAAATAATTTATAATTTAATCATGAATTATAGAAAATCCATAACGGAAATAGATATAAAATATTTTCATTTGTCACCAATATGAAATCATTCATATTATTCATTGTATGGCATTTAAATTAAATATTTTATATTTTATTAAATATAATAATTCATTATTGAAAATTACTTTCTTTCAAACAATTTAAAGATCACATATTTAAAATAAAATAAAAATTTCATTAAATCAACAATCCAAACTCATTTTGATATGGTTTAAATATTTTATCAAAATAAATCCCTTTAAATTTGACCAATTAAAATTAATCATTACAAACCATTCATAATATTAAATATGAAGACTTATATTGAGCCTTATTTTTTAATTTATTAACCCTTTATAAATGACCCATCATAATTTCCTGGAAAAAAATTATTTTATCTAAATTAAAAGCGTTCATATAAATGTAAATTATTTTTAATATCAAAATTTGACATTATGGATTATTATTTATTTAAATGTTTAATAAAAAATCAATAATTAATTATAATCATTCTATAAATACTAAACACATTAAAATATTATGAACTAAGAAAATATCCCAAAATACTAATTAATTAGGTTTTTGAAATATTTATAAATTAATTAAATAAATTTTTAATTAAAATTTTGAAAGAATTTAAATTTCATGTTTGTTTCATTTTATGATATAAAAGATACCATAACCACTAGATCACTACATTACTAATCATATATTATGAATAAAAATTTGTGTTTGTGATATCACCCTAAACAGTTTGAGTGTTGTATTGTGTGATATATGATTATCATAATGAGGATTTGATCCTCAATTTTTTCTCCATTGGAACAAAAGCATCATAAGGTATTATAACGAATAATATATGCTATGATTTAAGAAATTATTAGGAATAAAACTTGATCATTTATTAAAATATTCCATATCATATAATAATATACCACCACAAATTATATTATCTTGTATCAGAAGAAATAAAACTATTCACACTTTTCAGTTTTATTTAACGTTAAATAATATTACATGAAATAACATTTCCAGAATATTATTTTTTAGCATGATTTCATGAATAAAAATTCCTGGAAATTAAATTTTATAACTAAATAGTTTCTATGATTTCATTAATGATTATTATATGTAGTATAACTGATTAGTAATCATAAATGACATGGTCTCCATGCTTTTGAAATCTAAACTAAAAAGTCTGGAAGTGAAGAATGTGTACCTTAGGTCAAAGTTCACTATGTTTGTTAACATTGATATGTGGTTATGACTATCATAAGGAATAAGTTTCAAAATATTCCCTCAATGATTTATCCATGTGTTATACTTAATCATCCAAATATTTTTCCAATGGCCCTACAACCATTATAAAATGATAGTAACTCAAAATATGAAGAAATAAATAAAAATGGAGCTTTAGGATGGAGAGACTAACATATATTATATTTCATAAGGGTGAAAACCATGAATCATGGATAATATTATTTATAAAACCATCAAAATATGTCCAATATATCACTACATTTTCTAAATATTAAGGAATTATATGAGTGGAGCATCAATCATCCATTATTATATTCCATTAATTAAATCTCTTATATGTTATATTTAATAAATAATTAAAATATATTTTGGATATTTGGATATTAATATTATAAAATTACAATGCCATAAGTGAATCATAGAAGCACCAAATTAACCATACCATACAATTCATGGCACCGTGATTCACCCATGGTGTATTATTAGACAAACCAATGATGGATTGATACAATATTCATATATCATTACACATGATATACCAATAAACAAAAAATAATCCCTTTTTCCATATGTATGTCATGTTCTACCACATATCACCTCCTAATATACGATATCATATGGATTTGGATTATAATTTGTTATTATTTTCAATATGATATATGACTCGCATGATCATGTTTTATAAATATTAATAAATTTAATGTGAATTTATTTTAAAGGCTTATTAAGGGAACGAGAAATGTGGAACTTACGTGAGGTAAGTATAACTATAGATACATATTCATGTAAATGACATTAATTTTTTGCTGGAGTGCTCTATGAATGCCTTGTTTGTGTGTGTTAGTTTAGAAACATATTACATGATTGGTCCCTATTTACTTCCATTATCCATTAATTTTGGGATATTGTTTATTTTTATTTTGGATTATAGTCATATATCAATTTGTTAAATGGGAGAGTCCCATGAGTGACCAGAAAGTGGGACTATCCTTAAATTGGGGAGTTGATTACATGGTATTATGAAACAACACTATTATGAAATTTATTTTTTGTTTTCTTTTTCTGAGTATTGAGAACCAAAGTGATAAAATATTATATTTATTAAGGAAAATATTTCCATTTTGGTTGTGAATTTTCATTTTCCTTCTATAGGGATGAAATCAATGTCATTTTATATCATTTTCATTATGATCTATATAAGATTTTTTCTGGATTTCTATTTTTTGGATCAACATTGAATGGAATATAGGTGTTAGAGTTAGAGAGTGACATATATTCTACTAAAGTTTAGAGATTATTACAAATTAATTGTTGATTCTACTACCAACTAATCGGGAAGAAATAATTAATGTAAAAATTAGGTCTATGAGTTATATAACACAGACATGATTATATTATTGATTGAATGCATGCCTATTTATAATATCCAATAAAAATTATATATGAATAATTTTTTCTATGGAAAAGAGGCAAGAATGAAATATATAGGTTTATTCCTCTAAATATGTGTTATTAGTAGTGATTATTAGGGTCACATCATAATGTCATTAAATGTAGTACTACAAAGGAAAATTATTTAGTTTGAAATTCATAATGCATCCAATTTCAATTGAGAAATTCCACATCCTGAAATAAGTATAGTTTGGATGCATGGTTTCCTAATGAATTATGGGTTAATGAATGCATGAGTACATTGTTCCATGATGTATTGTTTCATCCATTATTTATTCACACATTCTATATCATAACATCTTGGAGAATTTTGTATTTACTATATATTGACAGTAAAAATATTTTTACACATATTATTATAAATTTTTGGCTATTAGGGGTCTAATGGTTATCTCTTATTGAGATTGATTCTCCTCAACATAACACGTAATTCTTTTACATTGAAAATTTATGTCAGTAAAACATGTATTCTTTTAGACGGTCTCATATGTATGGAACTTGGTTTTGGAAAAGAATGTTTTTTATAGTTATATGTGATGATGATCTAGGATCGATTAAGGTTTAAATATTTTTTTATATTTCGCATTTAGTAATTGATTTTGTATTATTTGATGTATAATTTTATGAGACGAAAATACATGTATAATTTCATACTCTTATTTTTTTTATCATGGCCCTAAACACATTCCTATATTTTTAATCAACATTGATGTATTATATTTATCTACTTGTCAATTATTTAATTAGTTTATTTAACCTGTTTATTTTTAGATTATATTTACCGTAGTGATTATTTGATACAACTGGAACTTGTTTATAGCCTCGATTGATCAAGGGTAAAACAAGAGGCCTTATGGCACACAAAATTAGGAATTAGGTTTTGTAATTATTTTAGGGTGTTAAATTGAAACCTTATTGATTAAAAATAATATTATAGAGTTATAATTTGAGAGATATTTATCCCCTAGTTAGAGGAATTCATGTGTATTAGAACCAATGATATCATTTTTAATTATTATTGGATTACATTGATAATTTGTGAAACTTATTCCTAGATGAAGTCTGGTTTATTTGTGAATTATTAGATTAGTACAAGATGTATATATACATGGTAGATTCTTATATTTACTAATTGGATATTTTGATCCTTCACTACTAATATAGTCATGATCATAGCATAGTTTTAGGAATATTAAAATATATAGAAGATAAATATTATTAGCATTGTAGTGTTGATTATATGTAAGAATAAACCAATGTAAATCATGAAACAAGAATATATGCCACCAAATGAAGTGTAGATTTGTACAATTAGGATAATTTGGATAGAAAAAGTTTATTATGAAATGGAAAATATAACCATGTCCTGATTAGTTTCTGCAACAGGATTACCTAGTTTTATTGAACGGTTTATAAGAATGAGCTGACAATTTGAAGAGGTGAATTGTTTTGTATATTGATGTACCATAACATAATGATTATTATATATTATTATATTAAATAGGGGAAATAATTGTGATATACCAGGAAGAGAAATATTGTGTTAAAGTGGTTTTCACATATGAATAGATATTTTTCTACAATGATAGGTCCATTCCACATATTCACATCATGACTTGGTGAAGTTGAATTTTTAAGAATTTATGAAAATTATAAGAATCATGGTATTGGTTACTCATACCATATTTATAAATACTAGGATTAAATAGAAATTAATTATAAATAGGGTTTAGAATCATATGGTAAAAACTTGTTAAGAATATTAAATAAAATTCACAATCATTTTTTAGATCTCGATATTGACCTTAGATGATGACTCAAAGTAGTTAATTATTCCACAATATGGAATTTTTTTATGACAATCACATTATATAGATTCCTTCACTCATTTAAATAATTCATTCAACAAATGGTTATGAGTTTGAATCCATCATATATGTAATTGGATTAAAGTTGAATTGTTTGACTTAATCGGTGATTAATGGGAATTTTAATGACCCTGTAAATGAGTGGGCTTTGTCAAAATTTTAAAATAATATTAATAATATTTCAATTTATATTATAGAGATCAAGATAAATATAAATAAATGAATGATGAGAACGTTTGAATATTTTAAAAATTGATGAAAATGGGACTTTTATGATGAATTCCATTAATGATTATGATTTGAAGAAGAAATGGGAGGAAAATGACACCTTGTATAATATTAAATTTATCATTTTTAATAAAATATTATTACAGATCATCACGTAAAATATTCTTGTATTCAATTTCTCATAGTGGTTCATAGAGATATAATATGAGGAGCTACACCATGATTAAAAGTGAGTCATTCATGAACCACTGTAACATATAAAGTGAGTTGTGTTTTCACTTGTTAAAATGATACATTTATAGGTTATTCCCATTGGATTAGTCCATTATAGGGTAAAATTTATAATCATCATGTAATTTCATTTATTTTAAAAACTCGAATAATGTGTGGGCTTAAAGACTAACATGTTTGATGTGTGATTTCTCACATGAGAGAAAGATCAAGTGAAAGAAAAGATGAATTAATAAACTAAACAACATAATTCACCACCCCTTAGGGTGTATTGGGTATTTAGTTTCAATAAGTTCTTATAGATACATAAGGTTCAATATTTAAAAATCAATCTATTAAGACTCGTTTCCAGAGAGAACACGATCAATGAAAAAGGAGTGCCTCTGATGAGATAAATTATTAAATATAGAATATTAAGATGAGATCACATTTATTATCTATATGTAGGGATTTATACTAATATATGATTAATGGGATATAAATATGGGATATTATAGAGATTTAGGTGATTAATGAATATTGTAAAAATCTCAATACTAAGACAATTAAATAAAATTCCATATCCATTGCCTTTTTGAGTCCCAAAAACGCAACTTTATTCCATTATAAATTCCTTAATGACCTTCATGAAGAAATTTTGAAACCATTTTTCTCTTATAAAGTCCTCATGATCCCATTTCTCATTTCAATATACACTATGGTTCCATACCTCAAGGATTAATAGAATATATTTAAATTTTAATACAATATCTTGATGTTCTCTAACATAAATTGGATTATCAACCATGATGGTATTATCCTCCTAATATAAATCCAGATGCTAATTTTTTTGTGATATATGAATATAATACTTATTCAATTGGGACATGTTAATCACCTCATGAAAAGATTTCTTTTGAGATGGTAAGGGTATCCAATATACAACTTTTTGAGATGTGATATTATCAATAAATATCCCCTCATAAGGTGATATAAAAATTCACATCATTCCCATATATAATGACCTAGTTGAAGGGAGGCATTTATATAGACAAGATTACCTGTAGAAAAATACAAATAATGATGATATAGGTCATTATAACATATATAGTAACTTTTATCGAACAATTTTTTTTGAACAATTTTACATTAATAGTAATATCCTAAATGATTCTACATCCCATCATGGAATTCTCATCCTATACTATCCTAGAATGAGGGGACTTTAATGGGATTCTATGAATATATTTAATGGTAATTTTATTTATTGGGGATTTATAACTATTATTATAAGAAAAATAAACCAAGGATAGGAGTTTCCCCCAATATACAATAAATCCATTCACAAAACATTGAAGAATGTCCCTTAAAATTTGAATAGACTTATTAGTCTGAACATCATTTGGTGCCTTATAATTCATGCCCAACTTCAATTAAGAACCCATAACAACCTAAAATCCCTTATAAAACTAAGAAGTAAGGAATGGGTATTGATCATAACCAATCACTGAATTCACCTCCGGAAACAACAAAATATCATTGAAATATAGGTTTCTAGAATATTCCTATTTCTTGTACCCTTAATATAAATAAAATGGTATGATTTTACCTATAGATCATTGATCACCCACATATCATTACTCATAATAGTAGACCATGGAAAAGAAATCGTGAATTCCATGGATATTTCATTCTAATTAAAAACATAAATTGGTAGTGATTACAATAATCTAGTTAGATTTTAATTCTTGTATTTATTCTTCCGATATGTAAGGAGTCTATACAAGAAGATGGAAACTACTTATTTCATCTTGATCCACTAGTACATATGTTTTAGATTATAAAACATACTTTTATCCCTTGTTTAACGTCTCGTTACCTTGATCCGGTATGTTTTTCAATTTCTCTGAGTTCCATTTTGGTTCAAATTCCATTGAATCCATATTCAGGATTTTCCACAGGCTGCAGGGAGGTACACATCGTGTACCTAAGGTACACATCGTGTACCTGAGGTACACCTCATATACATGCTATTTTCTACATGTCTTGATAGGCTATATCACGTTGTGAACTAGTAAACATTGTGAACGATGGGTACACATCATGTAGGGTTTAAATGATCAATTTTTATATGAAAATATGAGTTTTTTGCATACATATCCAATGTGGCCTTCATGATGTGATCAATGGTTACACATCATGACATGACCTGCATCCAGGATTAAGTGATGTTTTCGAATGTTTTTATCAGTCCATTCATTCCAAACTCTGTTTCTCTCAACCCTAGACTCTTCCTATGTGATTTTTTGTGGTGCCTCTCCTTCCTGATCAATTCTATCAGCTTTGGATCCTCTTTGTGTATGTAGTACGTCTCTTTGAGTATGTGTTCTTATAATTCTTCTTTGTTTTTTTTCATGATAGCACCCTAGATTTTTTGGTACCAGATATATTTTTATATTTTGGATTATTCTTCATGATTTTTTCTAGATCCTTTGTTAGATCTTGTTCTAAAGGCCATTCCATCTTTGTTCATGGTGCGGAAGGTGTTTTTCTTTGTGGTATGTGTGTTTCCACTCTTCCACCGACCCCTTCGGTTTCGATTTCAATCAATCCTAACATTTTTTTGGTTTTATTATAGTGCCCTCGTTGTCATATTTAGATTTCATTGTTTTGGATTCTTTTGTAGGTGTGTGGAACTGAGCATTGAGGTAGGTGGTTCCATATATATCCTATGATAATATACCATCTTGTTTTACTTTAATTGCAGATTTATAAAATCAGGTTGATTGTTTTTCTGTTTTCAAAAAGGGTTTTAACATAGAAATGGTCATTCCCTAGTTTTTGAGATATATATTGTGAAATGGTTTTTACTGGTTTTTGAAATAATTTAAATTGGTTTGTGAAATTGTGAATATGTGATACCTAGGTTACATTGGTGGAAGGATTAGCCTGAGGCCATCACACATTATTTTTTGAATATAAATGAGGTTTATCTTGGGGATATATTCTATTTCCTAGGACTATTGTTAGAGAGAACAGATATTGAAATTTTAGTGGGTTTACTCATAGGGTATTCCTCTGCTTCCATGGCTTCTATTCTAAGATTAGTTTTTATGCACTTGATTATTGTGGAATTAGTAGTCTGTGGCATGGACTTGTATTATTCATTAGTGTTTTGAAACTTTTGATTTTATTTTTTTAATGCTCGGCATTCTAAGTTAGACTTGATATTCCTATTTATTCTTTTAAAATATTATATGAAAAATATGTTGTAAAACTGGTATACATATTTTTTTGAACTCTGGGAAATCGAAATGATTACCATGATTTCTATAAAACTGCTTTACTACCTATCATGCCATGGTTTATTTTAAAATGAGGATACAAGATTTTTTATACATATATGTGATATAGAACACCTGGGTTGGATCCTACTGAGGGTGTTAGCTTACACCCTCTGAACCTCTTCGTTGGTGCATAAACCATTTTTTATCTTCTACTGTAGGGAAATACAATGTGCCACAGTGAGGCGGTAAGGTTCATGTCAGCTAGTTGGGTAGTTGGTGGTGATATGTTGGGAGTCCATCCCTACCATCATTTGGAGTAGCTATTTGGTTTTAATTAAGATTCAGTTTTAATTATAACGACCCATGATTGATCTACGTGGATGTTACATTTCTCATACAGAATACACAATACATTACAGTAATTGGAAACTAAAGAATGTATTAGTTTAGTATATTTTGAAACTAGGATCACATTCTTCATGCTTGGTGATAGATCTTCAAAATCTCCCTTACATATCCTTCCCATTATTTTTTCTACCTAAAGCCTTTATTTATATCCCGGGGAAAAGATAACATAAAAATAGAGATCACAAATTCTCATTAAGGTTAAACATGGTGATCATAAAACAAAACATAAAAATAATAATTTATTAACATGAACATATATTTTGATTATAAAAATCTTGAGTCATAAAATACGACTTGGTAGTATGTAACACATACATCATAAAGGAACACAAAACATTGCATTGGAATAAAACATGAAATTCTCAAAAACACATAATCATATAATATCATTTCCATATTAGCTAAGGATCATAGTCAAGACCATCAAAGCGAACAAAGTCCATTATGGTAGTAAGATCACTCCTCGTTCTAGACTTGTATTTCTGAACCACATTTACTTGTAGTTTTAAACACAAATTGGGTTTCTTAAATATAATTCCATCATATCATAACCAATATAAAATAACATTCCATCATTAATATAATCATATAATAGTAATAATAGGGATAGAAACCTTACCCTATTTAAAGAGTGTCATCATAGATGGAAAATAATTTTAATAAAACACTTGAACTGAATTCTTGAGGAAAATATCCTTTCTTGTTCAAAAACATATTCTTTTATAAATATGCTGAAAAATTTTAAAATAAAATTATTTTGTTGAAAATAATCATGAAATAATGTAGAGGAAGCTTCATGGAAATAATGTTTTATTAATCCATAAAAAACTGTTCACGCTGAATAAGTTAAAAAAATATTCCTCTTGTACTCTTTCTGCAAAAGTCAAAAAGTACCTCATTTTGAAAAGGAAAGAATGATTCATTCCATAAATATTAGTAAATATTCACCAATTGCTAAAATATTCATTAAAGAAAAGTATGAGAATATAAATAATATTATATATTTAGTAAACATGGATGTGGAAGAAAAATATACCCCAGTAAATAATTATATATAAACAATATCATATAATAATGAGATTACGAAAGTATCCCTTACCTTAGGTACTCTATTAATTGTATGTATTTTACCCTCCTGTATAATGAGTTAAATAATTTCATCATCTTATTCCTGAATCAAATTCATTTTTAGGAAAAAATATATGATCATATTGTCATCTGTTTGGTAATCATATTTAATATTTACTTGTTATTCGGGTATTACTGCTTTATGTTTTTATGCATGTTTTGTCAGAAACGTTCATGTTCCACTTATAATGATATAGTTATATAATTTAATTAATGATATTAGCATAATATATAAAATATTTATTCATTCCATTCATTTATATAATGATGGTTTAATGAAGATCATGTATAATGAATCACCTCGCATCGTGGATACGGTAGGTTGTACGTACAAACGAGTTATGATATCATTCCATTAATTATGAAATGTTAACAAAGTGGATGGCATATATATTGTTCCAAAATAAATTCCTTGTTATAATAATCATATATAGTTATTATTTCCATTATTAAACACATCCAAGACAAGGGATTGTGAAAAACAGATTACACCACAACGTGGACAAGGAAAGTCTTATGTACACACACATGGTGATTTCATTTTCTAATACGATGGATAGAAGGTGGAATATAGTTGTTTAATAATTATAATAACATATCATTACATAAGTGATACTTGATTTATTAATTTATTATGAAACAACTCTTGAATAGTATCTAAAAGAAGAAAGAAGTTTGAAATAATTGGTTGACAAGATTACATCTTCTTCGACATGCTTTCTCTAAATCTCCTCATCGAGCACTAGATATATATGGTCTTTAAAGAATACCAAAACCTCCATAATTTGACTAAGGAAGTTGATAAGGGAAAATGATAGTGGATGGAGGATATTTAAGGCTCAAATTTATGTAATGAAGTGGAGGAGGAGGTTCTGTTTTATAATTGAGGTGACGGGTACTTTTCGAATCCTCAAAAATATTAACTTATAATAATATCAAACCCCACTCAAAACATTCAAAATACCAAAATTTATAATTTTAGATGATATATTTTTGTAATATCATCAACTAAAGTTTTTTTAAAATTTCTTTTTTGAATTTAAAATTTGTAATTTTAATTAACACTAAGTTTTTCTTATTTAATTTTAATTAAAATGAAAAATACTTGAGTATAATAAAGGTTTAATATTTATTTATTTGATGAAAATTATGCCAAAAATAAGTACCTTAAAGAACTTTAGACCATAAAATATTTATTCTATATTTTTTAAAATGTTATTTGACTTTTTAAATAATTTAATAATACATTGTTTTGTCCAAATAACAATGGTGTCAATTTCGAAACTATTCAATTTATGGACATTTAAAAATAACCTGATAAGGTGTTATAATACAACTAATTATTTTATTATATCTATATTGGTTTTAGGTATTCTATTAAAATCATTGAACATGTTGATTATCTCATATTATATTTATTTTTATCATATTAATAACATTAATCTAATATTTCCATTAATAAAATAAATAATACATCATATTTAAGTAATTAAATAATATAATTATTTGTTGGGTAAAAATTAAAAACCAAATACTATGATGAATAAATATATACTATAATTCATAAGATTACTTTTAGTTTAATTTATCTTCTAGACAATTCAACCTAAATAATTCAATACTTATTAAATTAGAAATGTGACAACTTTAACATCACTTTAAATAAAATAATATTTGTGTCAAAATATCTTCCATATGTATAAAAATAGTCAATAACTCGACCATTGGATTAATATGAACGAGATATACTCTAAAAATAAGAATTTTACAAGTTTTTTATGTATTTTGATGTCTATTATCATTTTAATAATAATTGTTTTATTGATTTCATATCATTTAATTAATTTATACACTATCAAAGTATCTGTCCTAATGGGAATTATATATTTTGAAAAAATTAAAAATAAATTATCATGATGAAGAAAAATATTTTAGATTTCGAATAAGTATTTATAATAAAATTTAACTTTTGTATATAACTATATAAAAATGGTTTAGTTATTAAAATTTGTGCAAGGCATATTTAACTTTTCATTAAATAAAATAAATTAAATGTCCTAATCTCATCCAAGTGGGTTCAAAAGGACTCCATTTAGACCCAACGATGATTTAGTTCAATACATACTCATCCATATATATTAATAAAAGTGTCATGGTAATTTCTATAATATAATTCATACCCTTAATTACCTATTTTACCCTTTTACCATATTAATAAATATTATTGAAGTTACTATTCATAATGCCCAAAAATAAAATAAATCCATTTAAATAATTTGGTCATAATGACTCTAAATATGGAATCCATTCTTCAAAATTCACAACACAGAATTTGTGGTTATTAATTTAAAATTAATCATGTTATCGGGAAGTGATAAAATGTTTTTTCAAAGTTAAAACATTGCAAAAGATTAAAATATTTTTACATATGAATTAAATGTAAAATTAATTCCAATTAAATAGATTATATTGAATGATAAAAATATGTTCCACTTATAATTTAAAACCATTCGATAATATTAATTTATTATATAAATTGTTTCGATGAAAAAAGATGTTTTCAATTAAAATTTAGTATAATTTTGCTATTCATCAAAATTTAAAACTTATTGGAAAAATATAAAATAGTAATCCAATGAAATTTTTATTATCATGCACAAAACAAAGTTTTTTTAAATATAATTTTAAATTTGGAAAAAATGGATTCAAAAAGGGTGCGCCATCGAAAAGAGACAATACTTCATTTTTTTAAAAATACTTCTTTTATCTGAAAAATTGAATTTGTTCTTATGTCATGTCTATAAATCATATAAGATTAATTTTAAACATTATATTGAATACATAAAGAGTGATTTTATTACATTATAGACTCACTTATTTTCATTTAAATATTTTTTATAAGGATGTTAATACTAGTCATACCCACCATGATAAGGACTATGATATAACATTTTGTTGTTCACTTATACTCAGTCTTTCGTGAAATGAAATCAATCAATAGAACATGAAATAGTGTGTAACACAAACCAATAAAAGTTTTTTATAATCTTCAAGCTAATATAGTGTTGTGTATAGTACAATATAATCTTGGTGTAGCGCACAACACATGACATCATTGAAATTAAAAAGAATCCATCTCATTAAATCTCACAGTATTACATTCTACCCCATTAAATTGAATTTACCCATCAAAATTTATTGGGGTTATAAATGTTTTACGAATTGAATGTTTTTTTCATAGAAACCCTCATCATAAAAAGGAATATTAATCCTTGAACGTAAAAGGTTGAGTTTGAAATAGAACTGTTACCCAAAGTAACTCATCACTGTGTTTTCACATAGGATAACATATGTCGGAAGTGAAAACACAAATATGGAACAAAAATATAACAATCTTGTTCTAATGGAGATTGATATAGAATAAGGTTGGGATAGTGTTAACTATTAGAAATCCATAAATATTTGATGATTTAATAAGCAATATGATTCATAAGATAATAAAGTACTAGGATAACATTTTTGTTTTCAAAATCCTTTTCCTAAAGTTGATGAAAATTGAATTACATGAAATACTCACACGATTTTAGAATAATAACTCCATTGTTCATCCCTTGAACAATTTCTACATAATCTCTTCTTTAATTAAATACTGTTGCATTTGTCATTCTTGAAGTGTTAGAAAATAATGTAATCTATAAATAGAATGAAAGGTCCTTCCATCTATCTCAAAAAAAGTTAGAATAGTTTATAAAAAAAGAATAAGTCCACCTACAGTGAGACGATACATTAATCTGACAAACATCAACTAGATTATAACTTTTACTCTCTAAAAATGGATAACATTACAATCCTTCCTAAAACAAAAAATTTAAAACATTATAAAGAGTGGAACTAAATCATCTGAGATTTTATCTACCATATCTCATAGGGAAGTTATTTTTTTCTCATTCCAAACCTGTGAATGAATTAATCATGTATTCTCATAAACCATGGTAATAAACTTAATTACAATAGAACCATAGCATAAACAAGAATGATGTCGAAAATTAACTCTTTCAAAAAATCCCAAAAAATATATATACTAAACCCATGATATCAGTTTGTCTTTATATCATTCATTATTTCATTAGTACTATCAAACATCTCATTATCTTCATAACTTATCATTATTCACATTTAATGTGTTTTAAAAAAATATCTAATTTAAATTTCATGGTTACTGATGCCATAAAATGTATACTCTCAAATAATTAAGGAAAAACATTAGTGTAATAATCCTTATAAGATTCATTATTCTATAGTACCATAAAATTACTTATACAACATTATTATTGATAAAAATGCAATAATTCCACTATCTTCATAAACCATTGACCGAGCATCATTGTTTTATTTCATAACTCTTCATTCATATCATATTCCATTTTTAGTCTCTTCATCATCCGAAACATAACCACTACCCATACAGCAATGCTGATTCTCTTCATTATATTTTTCCTTAATTTATAGATTTTCATAATTCCCATACATTCCACATTTAAAACATGTTACCGTCATTGATTTTTTATCAACACCATTATCCCTATCAATTATGTTAATTGAACATTTTCTTTTATAATTACTAGATTTGTGTCCTTATTTTACACACCCAAAGCGTCTTCCAGTTCCATCAAAACATTATACTTGATTCCTCTTCCCATATGATTAACATGAGGAAAATTGAACTTTCCTTCCTCTATGATCACCATGAATCTATATCTTTCTCTTATTAGGTGGGTCGGGAATATCACCAAAGTTGAGATTACTGATCATATTATAATATTGCTAATTATGCATACTAACGATGTTTCACCTTCCAACTCTCATTTATTTTGGTTTCTCATAAGCAATATCATTTTGTTTTCCATCTTATTCTCCATTAATATGAATACTCTTTTGTCAGCCATTTTATAAAACCACAAAAGATTAATGTGAGAGATGAAAATCATACTAGTAAAACTACATAATCAAGGGGGTACATTCAATCTCTAACATCTTTGGTTAAGTCCTAGGTTATTCCTAATAATTATCATAATTCAATGATAGTAACCTATAGTTATAATAATCCTTAGGGACATGCCTGGATTAATCCTTAGAAATATATCTAGGTATCTCACTAAAGTATTTGAATCCTAGTTTCCAATGGTTAACTAACCCTTTTCTCTAATGCAAACTCTAACAACCCAATAATGATGTACATGGAAATTACATTTATTTTTCGGAATACTTAATACATTTCACAAATAGATACCCAAACACCATATTAGTTTAGCGTTATTGGAATATCAGAACACATTCTTCAATATTGGTGACTGTTTTTCATAATCTCTCCAAATGATCTTCTCCATTAGTTTTCCTACCACAAAAAATTACTTATTTCCTGGGGAAAATAAAACATAAAAAGGATGATTTAAAATGCTCAGTAAGGGTAAACATGGAGAACGTAATACAAAAAATACATAAAAGAATGTGAAAACATGAACATATATTTTCAATGTCAAAATCATGAGTCATAAAATAAAACATGGAATTAGGTAATGAATAAATCATAAAGGAAGAATAAACATAGCATTGGAAAAAAACATTAGATTTTGGTAAACACATAAGCATAGAAAATCATTTCTATATTATCCAAGGCACTTTGCCAAGCCCATAATAGTGGAAAAATCAAACAACTGAACTGATTCCAATCGTCATTCATTCCCTGTATTACTGTACCATTTTTACATTCCAGTTCAACACTGTGTTACTGATCCAGAATTACTTTTCGTTTTATCCCTATATTAAAAACCAAATTTACATTCTATTTCATCCCTATATTACTAAAATAGATTTACTTGTCATCTCAGCTATGTATTACTAAACTGTATTTACATGTCATATCATCCATGTCAATATAATGAGATATAAATATTTACCATATATATTAGAGGGATATATAGTCCCCACCCATCTCATAATGAAGTCATTCTTTCTTGTCCTATAAAATCATAAATCATTCCCTAGAGCATAACCCAAGAAATAAAATTAGTTCTTCAAACATAATTCCATCATAACATAATCCATATAAAATATTATTCCATCATTAACAAAATAAAATCATATTAATAGTGGGGACAAAAACAGAAACTATTTAAAGAGTGTCATCTTATATGGAAAATAATTTTGATAAAACACTTCAAATTAATTCTTGAGGAAATATTATTTCGTTTTCAAAATAGTTTCCTTTTCTCAAAATGAAAATAAAATTTAATAGAAAAGAATTTATTTGAAAATAAACTCAAATTCATGTATAGGAAGATACATGGAAATAAGGCATTATACAGACCTAAAAATATATTCATTCTGTATAAGATAAAAAACATTCTTTATGTATACTTACCGAAAAAGTAAAAATGTACATTGTATGGAATATGAAAGAAAGTTTCCTTCCATACCGTTTAATAAAAATTCACCAATGGGTAAAACGTACTTTAACAAATAGTACAATAATATAAATAATATTATATATTTTGGAAACAAGTACATGGATGATAAATATACCCTAGTAAAAACTTATGTATAAACAATCTCAGAACATAATGAGATTGTGATATTATCCATTACCAAGGATCTGATATCTACTGTATGTATCCAAACCTCCTGTATAATGATTTAAATAATTCATTTAATTATTACAGAATCATATTTATTTTTATTATATCATATATGATCATATTATCATCCGCTTAGTAATAATATATCATTATTACTCATTATTCGGGTATTAACTACTTTATGTCCTTATGGAGGTTTTTTCGAACAAGTTCATGTTAATATTCTGATGTTCTAGTTATAGAATTAAAAAAATGATATTTTTATAATATATATCATATTTTTTCAATCCATTCACTTATACAATGATGGTTTAGTGAAGAAAATGTAATATGAATCACGTCGTACAGTGGAGACGGGAGGTCGTACGTACGCACAAGCGATGCTATCATTCATTTAATTATAAAATGGTATCAATTTTGATAGTATATATATTTTTCAAGAATAAATAACTTTTTATAATAATCAGATAGTGTAATAATTTCCATCATTATACCCATCAAAGTCACATGGTGGTGAGATATATATTACACCCCAACATGGAAACAATAAGACGTATGTACACAAGCATGGTGATTTCATTGTTTCGTAGGATAGATAAAAGGTGTAATATGGTTACTTTATAGTTATAATTGCATATTAGTATATATTTGATACTTTATTTATTACTTTATAATGAACAAAAATCATGAATATGAAGTATAAGTACAAAGAAGATTGAATGAATCGGTATAGGAGATTACATTTTCTTCGGTAAGCTTTCTCTAAATGACCTATTAGAGAACTACAGATGATCATTTAAGAAGAATAGAACCTATATAATGTTACTAGGAAATATGATAAGGTAAAATGGTTGGGGATGTAAGATATTTCTGACTAATATTGATGATAAAAAGTGATGGAGGAGGTACCCTTTTATAATTGGGGTGGGGGGCACTTTTGGAATCCTCAAAAATATTAAATTATAATATAATAAAAACCCTACTAAAACTACCAAAATATCTCCATTTAAATTTCTAGATTATATAGGGTTTCAATATGATAATACACCAATTTTTTCATGTTTTTATGTCAATTTAAACATTTTCATTTTAATCAACAATTAGTTATTCTATTTAATATTTTTTAAGATGAAAAATATTTTAATATATAAAGGGTTCAATATATTTTTATTTGATGTAAATTAGACCATAATTAAGTTAGTTAATGAATTTTATACCATATAATAATTATTATATATTTTTTTAAAATGTTTTATGATATTTACATAATTTAATGAATCGTTGTATTGACCAAACGACAATAGTGTCAATTTTGATATTATTCAATTCATGGATTTTTAGAATTATCAATATAAGATTTTATCATAGAAAAATATATTTTATTATAAACATATTGAGTCTAGGTAATCTATAAAAATCATTTTACATATTAGCTAGTTCAATTATTTTTATTAATTTATTTTTAATAAGATTATTTTGATACTTCCATTAATGAAATAATTACTACATTAGTTTTGTGTAATTATTTAATATACTTATTTGTTGGGTAAAAATTAAAAATAAATAACTATAATGAATAAAAATATACTATATTAAATAATAATACTTATTTTTTTCATATTCATGAAAATTCAACATTACAAAAGCTATAATTATTAAATTATGAATGTGACAACTTTTACACCACAGTATATAAAATAATATATGTGTCACGATCTCTTCAATATAGATCCAATGGTAAATAACTCAACCCTTTCAAGATTATGGTTGTTATATATTATAAAAATACTAATTTGGATTGTTTTTGTGTGTTTCTATGGTTACTATAATTTTAATAATAATTGTTTTATTGAATTCTATTGAATTAATTAATTTTTACACAATCCAAGTATAAATCATTAGGGTAATTATATGGTTCTTAAAATTTATAAATAAATTACCATGACAAATAAAAACATTTTATAGTTCATATAAGTATTTATAATCTAATTTATCTTTTTTATAGCCTTATATAAAAATTGTTTAGTTATTAAAATTTTAGTGAGAAATATTTATCTTTTCTCTAAATAAAGTAAATTAAATCTCATAATCTCATCCAATTGGATTCCAAAAGAAAACCATTTTGACCCAAGGATTATTTAGGATGAAAAACACTCATCCAATGACATTAATAGAACTATAAGGGTAATTATATAATAGTATTCTTACTCCAGATTATTTATTTTACTCTTTTATTGTATAAATAACAATTTCCTAACATACTATTCATAATGCAAAAAATTAAAATTAATCAATTTACATTATTTATACCTACTAATTAAAAATATGGAATCAATTTTCAAAAATTAAAATCATTTTAGTTGATGTAATTAATTTAAAATTATTCTCATTGTTCGGGAAGATATAATAGGTTTTCAAAAAGTTAAAACATTGAAAAAAATTGAAATGTTTTTAAATTTTAATTCAATGTAAAATTAGCGTTAATGACATACATTATATTTAATGATAAAAATAGATTCTATTGATACATTAAAACCACTCAATAATATAATGTTAGTGCATAAATTATTTCGATGAAAAATGTATTTTTTCAATTATAATTTCGTATATTTTTACTATTAATCAAAATGCACAACTTATCAGAAAATTAACGAAAATTTATCCTATGAAAATTTCTATATTCCCATTTGAATGAAGAAGTTTGTTTTGTGAAATATAATATATTAAAATGTAAAAAACTAGATTTAAAATGGATTATCAATCAAATGAATAAAATAATTCATTTTTTAAAAAATAATTCTTTTATCTGAAAAATTTAATTTTTTCTTATATCATATATATAAAATATATAAGATAAAATTTAAACATTTGATCGAATCCATAAAAAATAATTTTATTCTTTTATGTTCTAGCTTATTTTCATTTAAATAGTTTTTTTAGAAGGATGTTAATACTATTCATACCTGCCATTATAATGACTAGGTTATAATATTTAGTTTTTCACTTATACCTGGATTTGCGTGAAATGAATTCTATCAAAAGAAATTGAAATTGTTTATAACACAAGACATGCTTAGTTTTGTGTATACCACAAGATAATACATTGTTGTGAATATTGCAAGCTAATCTTAGTGTAGAGTACAAGAGAAGACATCAATGAAATTAAAAGGAATCTATATCATAAAATCATAGGATCTTATATTGTCTAGTCTTATAGTTAGAGAATATATATTCTCTACTCTTCTATTGTTATTTTATGATTTGTATATATATATATATATTAATTCCAGGTGGTTTTTCATGTTGGGGTAAATCCTTCCCTCTATTGTGATGTTTGATGCCCGAGTGCTTGTCACCAGAAAGTGGGGATCGGGAATGCCCTTTGGGTATTTGATGAAATGGGTCATGTTTTGGGTTTGAGGGAAACCCGGGTCAGTTCATTACTATTTGGTATTATTGGTGGTCTGTCTTCAAGAATAATTTTCTTGGGTTGTTAGTTAGTCTAGAGATAGTATTTTCTAGACTTGATAGGTATGTTATGATAAGTTTCTAGCAAGCTCTTGTTGTATGGAGACTCAAGATTCTGTGGGATGTTGGGATGTGTGTCTCTAGTTATTTTTAATAAAAAATATCAGTTTTTTCTTTTGGGTTTTCTAGTTTGAACTATGATTTTTTCTCTTGTACTATAATTATTATGTTTTGGTGTGCAGTAGTATGCCTATGAGACGCCTCCCATAGGTTACTCATGAAGGTACAATAGATGTGAATCAATGAAAGACACCTATGGATTAGAATCTCATTGAAACTATCGTACAAGAAGTTTGTTTTGTTGATCGGGACATGTGATGAGTCCAGAACGCAGTGGTTGAAGTACATTCAAGAGATGGAGGAAAAAGATATTGATTGCTTGAGTTCATAAGTGAGAAGAAACATACCATTTAGGGAATGAATAAACCTCAAGAGGTAGAGGATTGGCTGGATAGGATCAATCAAATCATTGACTTCCTAGAGACACCTATGAATATCTTTGTAAAATGTGAAGTTTTATTTATCGAGGTTTCCGGTAAGCATTGGAGGGATTCTATGGTCCAATTAGATAGACATGTGGGCTTGTATTGAAAGGTTTTCGAAACCTTATTCTTTCATTAATTTTTTCAATAGTCATTAATGGTGGAAATGTATATGGAGTTCCTATCATTGCCTCAGGAAGAGCGTTTAATGATGGAATACACCAACCGATTTTCCACGATTGTCCATTTTTCTCTGAACATAGTAATGAATTCTTGCTAATGGCGCATAAATAGCTATAGGGAATTGACTGGATATCAGATCACATGTGTTTATGCTGAATTGTTCTTCCTATGTGGAGACAGTGGATAGAGCTACGATGGTAGAGATGAATATGGTATGCAAGGTTGGATTTTCCAACTCATCTCTTCCTTCTGGTGATAGCTTCATGGGCGCACCCAAGAAGAAGAGGATGTGGATAGACCCTCATCGAAGTGTCGGATGTGGGTATTAGTAGTAAGACTCCTACTCACCAACTGTTGCAGCTGACAGTCTGACTTTGAAAAGCTATCTATACGAGAAGGAATGGAACAATAGATGTTCATGTCATATTCCTACGGAGACGTGGAATATTTGTGGACATGATGGTCATCAAAAAAATGTTTTCCAACCTTTGAATATGTCTCACTATGGTCAGGGTTATCCAACTACAAAGGATATTATGGTGCATTCACAAGCATCAAATACTAGAGGGATCTGTCCAAAATCCAAAAGAATGAAGAATTTACAAGTAGTATATGAGTTTCCAAGGGAAGTTGATGAAGGTCCAGTAATTGTGAGTGGAATTCTTCCTATTTCATATCCATTATCAATGTATTTATTAGATACTGGTCCCTACCACTTGTTCATGACTCTTAGATTTATTGACACAATTGAAGATCCAATAGAACTAATTACCATTACATTATAGTTAACTACACCTTTTGACAAGAGGAAATAGAATGGGTTTAAATGTGCTTATTGTTAGTTAACGATAGTCAATACAGATTCTGTCTAAAATTTTCTCATTCTTGATTTGGATATGATTGACATCATCATCGGTATGGATTTTCCTATTACTCATCGAGCTATGGTTTATTATTATCATTTGAATGTTTCATTTATTTTTTTCGTTAGGATCTCTCATGTGTGTTAGGTAAAGGGGGACCTAAGGTCTGGTGGCGTAGGATCTTCCCACACAGTGATCCTTAGATTTTTGGTTGTCGTTTCTTTTGATCCCGACGAAGCTTCATCTGTTGATGACCTTCTTGTTTTTGTTCATGATTTCCCTGATGATTTTTCATAGAGTTTCTCTAGTTTTTCTGCAAAGAGAGTGGTAGAGTTTACCATTGTCCTAGTGCCAGGTATGTAGCCGATATTGATGCCTTCTTATCACATTGCACCATCAAAGTTTACTGAAATCACGATTCAATTGGACGACCTATCAGAGAAAGGTTTCATTCTCCCTAGTGTCTCTCCATGGATATACCATATTCTCTTTCCCAATAAAGAGTATTGTTCACTTCAGTTATCTATGTAATCCTAGAATTTGAACTGGGTAATGTTTATGAACAAATATGCTTTGACTGAGGTGGATGGTTTCATTGATCGTTTGAGGGGATAAAATTGGTTATCAACAATTTATCTTCGGGTAGGTTACCATCATCTCATATTTTGAGACTTTGATATACCTAAGACGGCCTTCAAGAAAATGTATATCCATTATGAATATCTTGTGATTCCTTTTGGTCAAAATAACACTCTGATAGTTTTAATGGGATTGATGAATATGATATTTCACTAATACGATGAAAAATTTGTGGATGTATTCATGGAAGATATTCTATTTTATTCAAATCTGAGTGTGAGCACGAGCACCATCTGTGATTGGTTGTAGAAATTTTGAGAGAAGTCACTGTTTATATGGAAATCATTCAAAACATAGTTTCTGGGTTCATGAAGTAAAATAATTAGGGAAAATAAGTTCTATGCATGGATTATCGGTTGATCCAAAAAAGGTAAAGGATGTTTTTTCAGGGAAGGAACCACGAAATGTCTTTGAGTTTTGAATCCTCTTAGGTCTTGGTGCATACTAACATAGGTTTTCAAAGACATATCTACGCTAGTGTCACCATTGAATTCCATTGCATATAATGTAGTAAAATTAACTTGGGTTGTGGTGGGTCAAACTTCGTTCAATTAACTAAAAAGGCTTCTGACATTGGATCCTATTTGGATCATACTTGAGTCCGGTAAGGGGTATGATGTATTTTGTGATTCATATGGAGATATTTTGGGATGCGTGATGATGGAGGATTACCATGTGGTAGATTAATTCTATTTTCATCTCTAACCACATGAGAAGAACTATCCCAATCATGATTTATTGATTACCATGTTTATGCAAGAATGTAAATCCTAGTAGAACTATAAATTTTGTGAGAATTAATATTCTTCTCAAATCATAAGAGCCAGAGTTATATTTTCTCTCAGAAAGAGATGAATCTCAAACATAGATGATGGATAGAATACCCTCACATGATTGAGATTACCATTGCCTACACCCTGGGAAAAGGGAATGGTGTTGCAGATTCTATTAAAAGGATGGTACCATAACATAAGGTTTTGGAATCAAAGGAGGAGTGGAATCTTATGGTGATTTTCACCTATTTGAACTTGGATGCTCAGGACGTTGTTTCAGGTATGGTTCTAACCAGTTCTTAGTTATTGTCATCTCTCCTGGAGTCTATTTTTCAATGTCAGTAGTAGGATGGTGAGTTTTAGAAGACCTGAGAAAGCCTTTATCGTGGGGGGACCGTTTCTAGTTGGTCTCTTTCCTTAGATGGCATACTTTACTTCATGAAGTGAGTTGTCTTAACAGAATATGTGATATGTTTAGACTATTTTTATTTCCATATCCCTTCATATTCCATTCGTCCATGCACTACAAATATGTATTATGACATGAGAAGATGATTATGGTGGAAGGGTATGAAGTGTTACATTTCAGATTATTTGTCCCATTGTTACAACTTCCAATGAATAAAAGTAGAGCACTTGAATCCTTCTAGTATGATTCATCCTCATCTTGTGTCAGTTTGGAAATGGGACGAGGTATCCATGGATTTTTTTTATTCGTTTACATAGACACCCTAAGGGGAAAATTCAATCTGGGTGGTTGTTGAATAGTTGAGGAAGTCTGCTCATTTCATTCTGATCAAAGACACCACTAAATTCGAAGATCTAGGTATATTTTAAGTGAAATAGATCATGAGGTCACATGGGTTTCAAAATAATATTGTTTGAGACAGGGATCCTAGGTTTACCTTGAGGTTCTGGAGAATTCATCAAGAGGCGATGAGAACACTGATCAAATTTAGCACATCATACCATCCACAGAAAGACTGTCATATGGAGTGTGTAATTCAGATATTGTAGGATATTCTACATGCATATTTCATTGAATTCAGTGGATTATGGGATATCCATCTGGGAATAGTTGATTTAATTTCAACCAGCAGTTACCAGTCGTCGATGAAAATTGCTCCTATTGAGGCATTGAATGGTCTCTTCTGAAGATCAATTATTTGAAGTGCAGACATCGATGCAGTATCTTTGGTTGGACCAGGTTTTGTTCAGGAGATGTCTGTGAAGATTTTGGATGTGGGCCATCATCCGATTACAACACAGAGTCAAAAGAAATTATATGCATATCAACAGAGGTGTCCATTTAATTTTTCCACAGGTGAATGGGTTTTCGTGAAATTTTAACCTAATTTGGGTCACTATCATCTTGAAAAATAGTGTTTGTTGGCTCTGAGATATGTTGGACTATTTAAGACCAATGAATGGTTTTGAAAAGTTTCTTATCAGATAGATTTTCTGATTCAGTTGAGAAGAATCCATGTTGTTTTCTATTTTTATCTTCTCAAGAAGTATCACCATGATCAATCTCACATTTTGTGTTGGGAAGAAATTGATTTGGAACCAGATTCTTCTATTTAGGAGAAACCAATTAAGAGCGTTGAATCTCATATGAAAGAATAATATGGGAAACTGATTTCATATGTCAGAGTAATATGCAAACAAGGATCAGATTCTCATGAGATTTTGGAAGGTGATTCATTTATGAGGGAGGAATGACATCAACTTTTTCTAAGAGTAACATTTTACAAATTTTATCCTAGGGATGGAATGTATTTATGGATGGGAGTTTGTATCATCTCGTTACCTTGATCGGGTATGTTTTTCCCTTTCTATAAGTTCCATGTTAGTTCAAGTACCATAGGATATGTTTTCTGGATTGGTTTAGGTTGAAAAGTAGGTAAACATCATGTTCCTAAGGTACACATCATGTACTAGATGCTGTGTGCATTTCTTTATTATAGAGGTCATGATATGAACCATTACATGTCGTGAATGGAGGGTACACATCATGTAGGGTATAAATGAAATTTTTTTTGTTAGAAGTGATGGGTCACTCTATGTACTTATCCAGTATGGACTTCATGATGTGACCAAGGGTTACACGTTATAACCCAACTCGTGTCTATGTTTAGGTCACGCGTTAGTAATTTTTTATCAGTCCTTTATTTCAAGACCCCATTACTCTCGACCTTAAAATCTTCCTAGGTTGTTTTTAGAGGATCCTCTCCTTCCAGATCGATTTAATCGGCATTGTATTTTCATTGTGTGTATGGTGAATCTCTCCAGGTAGGATTTCATTCCAGTTCTTCATTGCATTTGATCATGATAGAATCATTGAAATATTGTATTGTATACATTGATCTATGTTGGAATCTTATTATTGGTTTCTTCTATATAGGCTGTGATATCTCATTCTAGAGGACTTTACCTTTGTTGGTCAGGGTCTATCAGTGTTTGTCTTTGAGGTATATGGGTTTCCTCTCTTCCTCTTACCTCTTATGTTTAGATTTGAATCAATCCTATGATGTCTCAGTTCATTTCTAGATCCATCATTGTCATATTTGGATTTAGTTTTTTGCGGATTCTACTGCAAGAATCTGAGAACTGAGCTTTGAGGTACGTGGTTCTGTCTCTAGAATATGATAATATACATTCTTTTTTTGATTTGTAAACTGACTTATTAAATCATCATGATTTCTTTTATGTGTTGAAAAAGGTTTTGAAAATAGATATTATTTCTCCCTTGTTTATGAAAAATGGAGTCTGAAATGGTTTTGAATGGTTTTCAAAGCATTGAAATTGGTTTGTGAAATTTAGAACATGGGTTACATAGGGTACATAAGTGAAAGGTTTAGCTATAATCCATTGTACATTGTTTTGTGGTTATCAGGGTGGTTTGTCTTAGGAATTTACTTTTTTCGTAGGATAGTTTTCCTGGGGACTGATATTGACATTTTGGGAGGTTTACTCATGGGGAATTCTTCAACTTCAACGGGTTTGGATCTGGGATCATTTTTTGTGCACATGATTATAGTGGTACATGTAGTCTACGGCTAGGACTAATAGTATTCATCAGTGTTGTGATACATGTGCTTCTTTTTTGTAGTGAATTTATTTTTGAGTTAGACATGATATTCAAGTTTAGTCTTATGAAAAATGATATGGAAAATATTCTATGAAACAAATATACCTTATTTTGTATAGAACATTGGAAAAGGGAAACAGTTACCATGTTTTCTATAAAACTGCATTATTTCTTACCATGTCATGTTTTATTTTAAAACGAGCATAAATGACTTGTTCTACATATACTTATTATGGAACACCTTGGTGGGATACTATTGAGCCTGTAATCTCACACCCTGGACACCTCTTCGGGGGTTCATAGACCATTGTTTATCTTTTGTGCAGGGAATGGCAAGGTGCCACAGTGAGCCGATGAGGTTCATGTGAGCTGTTTGGGAAGCTTGAGGTGAGATGGTGGGAGGTAATCCCTATCATAATTTATATTAGCTATTTTATTTTTAGTCCTTTGTAATAGGACATGTCTTGGTGATTTTTGTAACCTTTTTAGTTGTCAGTTTTTTTTATTTTCTTATAGTTATGGCATGTATATTTTCTAGTCTTCCACTATTTTCTTATGAATTATATATATGTGTTTGTCATGTGTCTATTCATGTTGGGAGAAATCATTCCCTCTGTTGTATTTTTAGATGATTGGGTTCTCTTTGTAAGCCTATGGGGATCAAGAACGCCCTTCTAGTATGTGACTGAATAGGTTAGGTACCGAGTTTGAGGGAATCTGTGGTTGGATTGTAACACCCATGGTGAATTTACCAATTACAATGGTTTTACTCAAATATAACCTCCCAAATATAGTTCAAAAAGACCACTAATGTCTTTCTAAAACAAATACAACAACAAAGTGACCAAATCCAATAATCCATGGTTTCCCCATATTTTTTAATTCTATTATAAATAGAAAATCTAGATATGATTCTTACTCTAATTGGATCTGATCAACTGAGGAGTGTTTGAATATCTCACTAAAAATTAATACCTTCTCAACATCCTCCTTTAGATTTAGACAAAACTTATTAAATTAACACACAAAAATTATCCTTTGAATATTTCACTAAATTATTGGGAATTGTAAAAATCAAGGCATCATCCACCAAATTCCCTTTTCCAAAGCTGTAGGATAAAATATATTAAATTTGTCAGAGTAACACCACCCAGTTCCTATATTCAATCTTCATATACCTCTATAAGTAGTAATAATTAAACCTATAATGATATGTGTACATAATAAATTTCTCATGTAAGAGATAATGGTTCCAAATCTTAAATGAACACATCATTATCTTCAATCAATGTTCATATGTGGGGTACTTATTCTCATGAGTTAGTAACTAGAGAGAACCATATTCAATGATATGGTTACAATACATTATCGTAAACCAAACCCCATACCCAAGGAATATAATAAACTAAATAATCTAATTTAGAATCTTTAATAAATAAAATGGGTTTTGATTCCAATCCATCTTTTTAGTATTTAATATATATCTAACATGTATCTTAATATTCAAATATCACACCCTCTTGAAAAAATGAAATAAAGGTAGATTCAAACATTAATAAATTAATAAGAAACCACTTTTAGTATTCATCTATACATAGAAATATTTTGATCTCAAATTCATTCGTGTCTAATTCATTATATATCACCAGATGTATATTCTTTGAATCAACGGAGATACTCCCTCAAATACCAAATAACCCAATACACCATATATTACATCTAGATCATAAAATTATTCATATTTTTATAAATTATATTTCACTT
Organism: Viscum album; assembly: GCA_963277665.1. Lineage (NCBI taxonomy): Eukaryota > Viridiplantae > Streptophyta > Magnoliopsida > Santalales > Viscaceae > Viscum > Viscum album. The sequence continues at coordinate 1,033,290,713 of OY728121.1, read as the reverse complement.
CATGTTTTGAAAACAACATCCATATAGTCATCATGATATTGTTTAAATCTTGAATAAAAAAAATATATCATCAATAAAAACCATGAAATTGATGTCGAGATGCTAGTGTAAAATATAGTTCATCTTGGACATGAAAATAATAGGATAAATAATATGGATGAATGGAATGGTAAGATTCTCATAATGCATTTTCCAATATTTTAATGTGGAATTTGGAATATATTATTCATTTTCTACTCGATGGGGGTACCCTGACCTTTGGTCAATCTTCAAAAACTATATCGATCCATATATTTTGTCAAATATATAATCAATTCAAAGAAACATTCATTTATTCGGATAAACGTCTAATTGATATTTCGTAATAAATGAAAAGTGAAAGATCATTAACAACCTTCTTTGTGAAAAGAATTAGTCATTTTCATTGTAAAAATATTTGATTAAAAAAACCCATACTATAAAGATATTCCAACGAGACTGAAAATTCCTCTAACTCATTAGATTTAATTTGATAATAATAAAATATATTGGGGTATATCCTAGGTAGAAGATGAAAGATTATCTCAATCTCAAAATGTAGTAGAAATAAAGTTAAATCATTTGGTAAACACATATGATACAACCCCAACACCATCATAGAAAAACCATCTAATCCATGTTCAATAACATTGAAAATAAAAATAGATAATATAGAGGACATCAATACAATATCTATTATAATTTTTTATTCCAAATTAGATCATGGATCCTACTAACCTAAGAATATATGAGTATCTCAATCAGGATAATGAAACAAAAATCATGATTATAGAAATCAATCTAGTATTCTAATCTGACCATCTTGTACATACCAAGGATTAGATCCGAGGTCTCTATATCAAGAACTGGTAAATCTTGTACAATTTCAAAATTGGAAACCATCACAAGGAAGTCTGGGTACATAAAACCCAAACATTTCTTATTAGAAAAGGAGTGTATAGATCCACCAAATAATGAATAAAATAAGATAAAATATAAATGGAATATATTTATGGGATAAGAATGTGTAAAACATATCAATGTATATAAAAGAAAAAATAAATATCGTACCTTCAATGGAAATTGGTCCAAAGTTAGGATCATTCGACATAAGGTCTAAAATATTTAGATTCCCCGAATTGGGCTATCCTTGAGACTTCTTAGATGGATTATAATATATTTTAATTATAATATTCTCTTTTATACATGATAGTGATAACTGAAACACTTATATTAATTTCAATACAACAAAGTCCCCCTCCCATATGAATATCCACCACTTCTACCCCATATAGGTGTCTTGAAAATGTGCTATAGGTTCCCAATTCACAAATAATTGTGGAAAGTTCTAGGCGCTTCATAAAAATACATCTTAGAGTGACCCAACATACCACGTTAGAAGTTTCATAATGGATTATTCCCAAAATGTGTACTGTAAATGGAATTATATGGTAAATTTGCACTCCCACTACTAACTCATAAAGATTCCTAATGCTTCCTCTTTTAAACAGTTGAGGTACTCTTCCTCCCCCATGTTGTTGTGGATGTACCACTAAAATAGCTCATACCAATCATATCTACCTCATAAATCATTTCCTTATGAACTACCTCAACATTTTCCAGTTGGAAGAAAATAATAATCCACAATCTAACTTCTACTAACAAACCCATCTCAAAATATCAATTTGTGTGATTTTTATGAATGAGGAGATCAAAGGTAAAGTGAATACACTCAAAAACCTGAGAGGAATATTAAATTACTGAATAATTAAACTACTCCATCATTACAAAATCTATAACTTACCCCACCATTAAAATATCCCAGTAAAAATTCTTGTTTAATATCTCTTTCAACATAGAACAATGATTTATTCATATAGAATGGCCTGTGTGATTTACACCCTACATTTTTAGAATGAAGCCTCTATCATATACATAGAAAATCTATCCCATAAAGTCTCAGGTGGATGAATAAATCCAATGATTTTTTCAATACTCTTTATCTTTTATCTAGATTCCTAAGTCTCCCAGTCACCATGAAATATAGGTTGATTATTCTTAGAAAACTCCTAAGAACAATCTACCACTTGATCATGGTTTCCCTCCAAACCACGATATTGAAAATTCATAATGAATGTCTCCACAAGAATTGTGTCAATATAAGGATTACTACAAGGTGAATTCTCTAGCATTCCCAATATAATATTAACTTTGGTCCTTTTAAGATTCATTATCTATATGATTTGAAACATAAAACATAGTCAATATATAATTCAACTGTAAATTGAATTGACAAAACACAAAATCTCACCTAATAGATAGTAAAAAAAGTAACAAAACTATGAATAATAGTGTCAAATACTAAAGGGGTGAGAAAATCAATATTTTTACTTTTTCACCACTATGCATGGTTCGAATGGATGTTTGGTGGACCCTACAACAACCATGCGAGTGCTAATAGGAATAACTCTTTTCCTGACGACATGGGGGAGGCATGATTTTCTAGACCATGTGTCTCAACCTTGAAATTAAGATTTCTTTATCTTAACCAACCAAGAACCTAACATTTCTCAAAACAAATACTGGAATTTCCCCAAAAATCATAATAATAATAAATGAAATAACTTCATAGTAAAATACTAAAAAACAATGCTCAAATTAATGATAGAATTTATAACCATTGGTGGTAACTCAAAGATCGATATGGATAATGATTAGCTATACACTCCCTCATATTCACCTCCCGTGTTCTGATGGATTTATCTTTATACTACCATTACTCTGCCAAATATAAATAGAAATATGATACTTTTTTTAATTAGGTAGATTGGGTCATACTTCTACGTGACTTGGGTATGCCCACCAGAAGGACAAGAATGAATTCTTGATCTCTTTAAGATGAAGAAAAATACAGATGTTAGCAAATATAATTAATGTGAATTATTTCAACCACAAAAAATAAATAAAAACATTTACTACACTTGGAAATATGACAAGGTGAATCCTTAACTGGGGTAGATAGGCACATAAATAATAATTTTCTACAATGAGATGAAACCACACCAATCAAAACATAATAAATATAACTAAACATCCACACATCACATTATATATGAAAGGAATAGTGAGTTAAAATCATCACATTAATATATAATCCCCATATATAATGTGGAGGCTACGATGAAAAATACATCAATATCCAAAAATAATCACTCGATGATCCCTAAAATGATCCACATGATCAAAATCCACATAAACCTCTATCAAAACCACCAATCATCACCCCATAAAGGATGAGAGAAATAATAAAAGAGCCACCATGAGATGTGTTACTACTTCCCTTACATGTAATAGTCATTACCATGACTACATTCACTAAAAGGTGTGTGTAACATGTGATAAAAGAGACTAGTAAGAAACTTCCATTGATCTATATAATATCATACACGATGATAACCATTCCTACTAGTTTGACAATAGTATTTTAGAAATCATCATTTTTAGGAGAAATTTACTTTCATTTTATAATTTATTATTTCTGAGTTACACATAAACTTCCTTGGTTTCATTAAATATTAAAATGATTTAGATTTATAATAAAACATGGAAAGTGTAAATCATAACCAGGTAATATATAATTATTGGTTTCAATGTATTTAAATTAAGAAAAACAACATAATGTGATAACATTGACCAATATTAAAAATTACATGGGATCTAACCTTCCATTCTAGTTAATAATGAAAATTTGTAATCGTGACTGCACTTATTGAACATTGGGTTCTTTTATGTGAACCTAATAGAAACCTATCCATAGGTCACCTTCATGGCCTTACTATGAAACATTCCCATTCCCATTGTTTTCTTTTATACTAATGAAACTGATTAGTATATTAATATTAACTACTGTATCACTCATCTCTATTACAAAAACACATTCCCGAGGTTTACCATGTGAAAATAATTAATAATAAACTATCATAAAGAATGAAAGGTCATGAAGTATCTCACATAACACATCAATTTCAAAAAATCACACAACCAACCCAGCCCTAACAAGATTACAACACTTAACTATCAAAGAAATATTTCTAAAAAATACATTTTTATTTCAAAAGAATAATTAAAAACCCATTTGGAATAAATATTCTCTTGAAAACATTTTTTCCAAAATTCATGTAGGTGTAAAATTGGTTTTCTAATGAAAACTATGCATTAACCTCACTTTTTCAAACAAAAATCCAAGAAACATAAGGAAATGAATATTAATCAATGTTAAATAATTTTTTTAACCCATATAATGGTAAGAGAAATTATAAGGCCCCAGCCTTAAACCTTACTTAATCTGGAGTTATTACAAGATTATACATTGAGGATCTTTTTAGGTTTAGAGTTTTAGAGAATTAGATCATGAAACTTGCATTACATTCCACATTTAAACAAAGTGGTTACATAAAAGACAATATTCATTCTTCCCATCAACGGAAACAGATTTAAAATAAAACACAGATTCTTTCTTGAAATATCCTTAACACTATCATCACATCATGTACCTTTCCCTTGACCTGTGAAAAACATTTCAAAAACTTGGGATGAGCATAAAAAGCTCAGTAAGGGTTACAAAAATATGGAATGGAAACATGAGTTCATATATACATAAGAATGAAATCATACTTTACCCATAAAACATAGGAACATTAACATACCTCATCAAACCATGAATAAATCATAGAAATCATAAGACATAAAGGTAACTTGAGGCATTCATAACATACTTATGTATGGATTAACCCTCTTTGTTACGTTTGGAATACCCATCACAGTATATTCCCTAAATCTCTTCGGAGAAACCTTAACTTTTCACTCCTTCGCGTTACCCAATGAATTACAGAGCTATAACGGGCTCACCCGCCCTTAGTTTATCATGGTACCACCCATCTTCATAATAATGCCCAAGAACCTCTACATAATCGTATCACATAAAACATGCATAAAGGATACATAACATTCCCACATTTCAATCACAAGATATCAATACAACACATTGAAATAAAATCATTATGAAAACCATTTTCAATACCAAAATAAAAGAAAATTAAAACATGGTATTTATTTTTCTTTTAAAGAGAAGGTATGGCTTGTAGAGGAAGCCGAAACTTAAATAAAGTTCACGGCGGCAGAGAAGTTGTTGTCGCCGCATACGTACGACAAAAACATTCCCTTTTGTCATTTAGTAAACGCTTCGTTTAAAAAAGATTCCTTTTGAATAAACGTAAAAGTCAAAAGGTTTTATACACCGTATAAAAGAAGGTTGTGTATAAAACAAAATATGCCTCAATGAAAGGAGATTGAGTCGAAGTCCCATACAAAGACGGTATCCTTGGTTTAAGGATAAATCAATTACATAATTATGTGTGACAAACGAATACACCAAATATAAGTGGATATTAAGTGTAAAACAATCAGAGGACATTCACACATAATCATAGAACGACATATTCAAGGTTTACAGGTTTATCCCAAAGAATCGAAATTGGGTTAAGAAGTTCCCTTGCAATAATTAGACAGCCTAACGGCATCACTTCAAAATTCAGAAAAAGAGTTGATGAGAGATAAAATGGGTATCTCATCACTTGGACATAAAATTTACATCAATAAGGATATAGAAGAACATATCCCAAAATAATATTATGTGAATTAAAAGACATAACTAAATAAGTCTTTTAAAAAGAGGAGGGTGAAAGGATCCCTTACCGACATGGGTATCATTCGAAACATACGCCCCGTGAAAGAAGGACAGTACACCATTGATGTAAATACTCATAAAAGAAAGAATATTACACAATGAGTAAAATAATGGTCAGTACATACACCACTCAAATGAAATTGTGGCAAATGTAGCATAAATCTCACGGGAATAAAAGTGAGATGAAAAATCCCTTACAAAAACATGGAAGCCTAACGACGCCACTTAAAACTTCCAAAATGTATTGATGAGAGAGAATAGGTTCTCTCATCATATGAACATAAAAATTACAGTAAGAGTAATATAAAAGAACATCTCAATAACAAGAAAAATGATCTTATAAAGAATGACATAAAAGAGTGCACTTAAAAATAAAGAGAGGAGTAAGATCTCTTACCTCGGGTCCGACTTGACTCGATCATTCTTTAACGTCCTGAATAATAAACTTGAGTTAATTTACACTTTATTAAGAACCTTTTTCTAGTTTATTATTCCTTTTAGATCATAAAATTATTCATCTTTTTATAAATTATATTTCACTTCATGTTTTGAAAACAACATCCATATAGTCATCATGATATTTTTTCAATCTTGAATAAAAAAATACATCATCAATAAAAACCATGAAAATGATGTCGAGATGCTAGTGTAAAATATAGTTCATCTTGGACTTGAAAATAATAGGATAAATAATATGGATAAATGGAATGGTAAGATTCTCATAATGCATTTTCCAATATTTGAATGTGGAATTTGGAATATATTATTTGTTTTCTACTCGATGGGGGTACGCTGACCTTTGGTCAATCTTCAAAAACTATATCGATCCATATATTTTGTCAAATATATAATCAATTCAAAGAAACATTCATTTATTCGGATAAACTTCTAATTGATATTTCGTAATAATTGAAAAGTGAAAGATCATTAACATCCTTCTTTGGGAAAAGAATTAGTCATTTTCATTGTAAAAATATTTGATTAAAAAACCCATACTATAAAGATATTCCAACGAGACTGAAAATTCCTCTAACTCAGTAGATTTAATTTGATAATAATAAAATATATTGGGGTATATCCTAGGTAGAAGATGAAAGATTATCTCTATCTCAAAATGTAGTAGAAATAAAGTTAAATCATTTGGTAAACACATATGATACAACCCCAACACCATCATAGAAAAACCATCTAATCCATGTTCAATAACATTGAAAATAATAATAGATAATATAGAGGACATCAATACAATATCTATTATAATTTTTTATTCCAAATTAGATCATGGATCCTACTAACCTAAGAATATATGAGTATCTCAATCAGGATAATGAAACAAAAATCATGATTATAGAAATCAATCTAGTATTCTAATCTGACCATCTTGTACATACCAAGGATTAGATCTCAGGTCTCTATATCAAGAACTGGTAAATCTTGTACAATTTCAAAATTGGAAACCATCACAAGGAAGTCTGGGTACATAAAACCCAAACATTTATTATTAGAAAAGGAGTGTATAGATCCACCAAATAATGAATAAAATAAGATAAAATATAAATGGAATATATTTATGGGATAAGATTGTGTAAAACACATCAAAGTGTATAAAAGAAAAAATAAATATCGTACCTTCAATGGAAATTGGTCCAAAGTTAGGATCATTCGACATAAGGTCTAAAATATTTAGATTCCCCGAATTGGGATATCCTTGAGAATTCTTAGATGGATTATAATATATTTTATTTATAATATTTTCTTTTATACATGATAGTGATAACAGAAACACTTATATTAATTTCAATACAACAAAGTCCCCCTCCCATATGAATATCCACCACTTCTACCCCATATAGGTGTCTTGAAAATGTGCTATAGGTTCCCAATTCACAAATAATTGTGGAAAGTTCTAGGCGCTTCATAAAAATACATCTTAGAGTGACCCAACATACCACGTTTGATGTTTCATAATGGATTATTCCCAAAATGTGTACTGTAAATGGAATTATATGGTAAAATCGCACTCCCACTACTAACTCATGAAGATTCCTAATGCTTCCTCTTTTAAACAGTTGAGGTACTCTTCCTCCCCCATGTTGTTGTGGATATACCACTAAAATAGCTCATACCAATCATATCTACCTCATAAATCATTTTCTTATGAACTACCTCAACATTTTTCAGTTGGAAGAAAATAATAATCCACAATCTAACTTCTACTAACAAACCCATCTCAAAATATCAATTTGTGAGATTTTTATGAATAAGGAGATCAAAGGTAATGTGAATACACTCAACAACCTGAGAGGAATATTAAATTACTGAATAATTAAACTACTCCATCATTACAAAATCTATGACTTACCCCACCATTAAAATATCTCAGTAAAAATTCTTGTTTAATATCTCTTTCAATATAGAACAATGATTTATTCATATAGAATGGCATGTGTGATTTATACCCTACATTTTTAGAATGAAGCCTCTATCATATACATAGAAAATCTATCCCAGAAAGTCTCAGGTGGATGAATAAATCCAATTATTTTTTAAATACTCTTTATCTTTTATCTAGCTTCCTAAGTCTCCCAGTCACCATGAAATATAGGTTGACTATTCTTAGAAAACTCCTAAGAACAATCCACCACTTGATCATGGTTTCCCTCCAAACAATGATATTGAAAATTCATAATGAATGTCTCAACAAGAATTGTGTCAATATAAGGATTACTACAAGGTGAATTCTCTAGCATTCCCAATATAATATTAACTTTGGTCCTTTTAAGATTCATTATCTATATGATTTGAAACATAAAACACAGTCAATACATAATTCAACTGTAAATTGAGTTGACAAAACACAAAATCTCACCTAATAGATAGTAAAAAAAGCAACAAAACTATGAATAATAGTGTCAAATACTAAAGGGGTGAGAAAATCAATACTTTTACTTTTTCACCACTATGCATGGTTTGAATGGATGTTTGGTGGACCCTACAACATCCATGCGAGTGCTAATAGGAATAACTCTATTCCTGACGACATGGGGGAGGCATGATTTTCTAGACCATGTGTCTCAACCTTGAAATTAAGGTTTCTTTATCTTAACCAACCGAGAACCTAACATTTCCCAAAACAACTACTGGAATTTCCCCAAAAATCCTAATAATAATAAATGAAATAACATCATAGTAAAATACTAAAAAACAATGCTCAAATTAAAGATAGAATTTATAACCATTGGTGGTAACTCAAAGATCGATATGGAGAATGATTAGCTATACACTCCCTCATATTCACCTCCCATGTTCTGATGGTTTTATCTTTATACTACCATTACTCTGCCAAATATAAATAGAAATATGATACTTTTTTTTAATTAGGTAGATTGGGTCATACTTCTACGTGACTTGGGTATGCCCACCAGAAGGACAAGAATGTATTCTTGATATCTTTAAGGTGAAGAAAAATACAGATGTTAGCAAATATAATTAATGTGAATTATTTCAACAACAAAAAATAAATAAAAACATTTACTACACTTGGAAATATGACAAGGTGAATCCTTAACTGCGGTAGATAGGCACATAAATAATAATTTTCAACAATGAGATGAAACCACACCAATCAAAACATAATAAATATAACTAAACATCCACACATCACATTATATATGCAAGGAATAGTGAGTTAAAAACATCACATTAATATATAATCCCCATATATAATGTGGAGGCTACGATGAAAAATACATCAATATCCAAAAATAATCACTCGATAATCCCTAAAATGATCCACATGATCAAAATCCTCATAAACCTCTATCAAAACCACCAATCATCACCCCAAAAAGGATGAGAGAAATAATAAAAGAGCCACCATGAGATGTGTTACTAATTCCCTTACATGTAATAGTCATTACCATGACTACATTCACTAAAAGGTGTGTGTAACATGTGATAAAAGAGACTAGTAAGAAACTTCCATTGATCTATATAATATCATAAATGATGATAACCATTCCTATTAGTTTGACAATAGTATTTTAGAAATCATCATTTTTAGGAGAAATTTACTTTCATTTTATAATTTATTATTTCTGAGTTACACATAAACTTCCTTGGTTTCATTAAATATTAAAATGATTTAGATTTATAATAAAACATGGAAAGTGTAAATCATAACCAGGTAATATATAATTATTTTTTTCAATGTATTTAAATTAAGAAGAACAACATAATGTGATAACACGGACCAATATAAAAAATTACATGGGATCTAACCTTCCATTCTAGTAAATAATGAAAATTTGTAATCGTGACTGCACTTATTGAACATTGGGTTATTTTATGTGAACCTAATAGAAACCTATCCATAGGTTACCTTCATGGCCTTACTATGAAACATTCCCATTCCCATTGTTTTATTTTATACTAATGAAACTGATTAGTATATTAATATTAACTACTGTATCACTCATCTATATTACAAAAACACATACCCGAGGTTTACCATGTGAAAATAATTAATAATAAACACTCATAAAGAACGAAAGGTCATGAAGTATCTCACATAACACATCAATTTCAAAAAATCACACAACCAACCCAGCCCTAACAAGATTACAACACTTAACTATCAAAGAAATATTTCTAAAAAATACATTTTTTTTTCAAAAGAATATTTAAAAACCCATTTGGAAGAAATATTCTCTTGAAAACAGTTTTTCCAAAATTCATTTAGGTGTAAAATTGGTTTTCTAATGAAAACTATGCATTACCCTCAATTTTTCAAACAAAAATCCAAGAAACATAAGGAAATGAATATTAATCAATGTTAAATAATTGTTTTAACAAATATAATGGTAAAAGAAATTATAAGGCCCCAGCCTTAAACCTTACTTAATCTTGAGTTATTACAAGATTACACATTGAGGATCTTTTTAGGTTTAGAGTTTTAGAGAATTAGATCATGAAACTTGCATTACATTCCACATTTAAACAAAGTGGTTACATAAAAGACAATATTCATTCTTCCCATCAACGGAAACAGATTTAAAATAAAACACTGATTCTTTCTTGACATATCCTTGACACTATCATCACATCATGTACCTTTCCCTTGACCTGTGAAAAACATTTCAAAAACATGGGATGAGCATAAAAAGCTCAGTAAGGGTTACAAAAATATGGAAAGGAAACATGAGTTCATATATACATAAGAATGAAATCATACTTTACCCATAAAACATAGGCACTTTAACATACCTCATCAAACCATGAATAAATCATAGAAATCATAAGACATAAAGGTAACTTGAGGCATTCATAACATCCTTACGTATGGATTAACCCTCTTGGTTACGTTTGGAATACCCATCACAGTATATTCCCTAAATCGCTTCGGAGAAACCTTAACTTTTCACTCCTTCGCGTTACCCAATGCATTGCAGAGCTATAACGGGCTCACCCACCATTAGTTTATCATGGTACCACCCGTCTTCATAATAATGCCCAAGAACCTCAACATAATCGTATCACATAAAACATGCATAAAGGATACATAACATTCCCACATTTCAATCACAAGATATCAATACAACACATTGAAATAAAAACATTATGAAAACCATTTTCAATACCAAAATTAAATAAAATTAAAACATGGTATTTATTTTTCTTTTAAAGAGACGGTATGGCTTGTAGAGGAAGCCGAAACTCAAATAAAGGTCACGGCGGCGGAGAAATTGTTGGCGCCGCATACATACGACAAAAACATTCCCTTTTGTCATTTAGTAAATGCTTCGTTTAAAAAAGATTCCTTTTGAATAAATGTAAAAGTCAAAAGGGTTTATACACCGTATAAAAGAAGGTTGTGTATAAAACAAAATATGCCTCAATGAAAGGAGATTGAATCGAAGTCCCATACAAAGACGGTATCCTTGGTTTAAGGATAAATCAATTACATAATTATGTGTGACAAACGAATACACAAAATATAAGTGGATATTAAGTGTAGAACAATCAGAGGACATTCACACATAATCATAGAACGGCATATTCAAGGTGTACAAGTTTATCCCAAAGAATCGAAATTGGGTTAAGAAGTTCCCTTGCAATAATTAGACAGCCTAACGGCATCACTTCAAAATTCAGAAAAAGAGTTGATGAGAGATAAAATGGGTATCTCATCACTTGGACATAAAATTTTCATCAATAAAGATATATAAGAATATATCCCTAAATAATATTATGTGAATTAAAATACATAACAAAATAAGTCTTTTAAAAAGAGGACGGTGAAAGGATCCCTTACCGACATGGGTATCTTTCGAAACATATGCCCCGTGAAAGAAGAACAGTACACCATTGATGTAAATACTCATAAAAGAAATAATATTACATAATGAGTAAAATAATGGTCAGTACATACACCACTCAAATGAAATTGTGGCAAATGTAGCATAAATCTCACGGGAATAAAAGTGAGATGAAAAATCCCTTACGAAAATTCGGCAGCCTAACGACGCCACTTAAAACATCCAAAATGGATTGATGAGAGAGAATAGGTTCTCTCATTATATGATCATAAAAATTATAGTAAGAGTAATATAAAATAACATCTCAATAACAAGAAAAATGATCTTATAAGGAATGATATAAAAGAGTGCACTTAAAAACAAAGAGAGGAGTAAGACCCCTTACCTCGGGTCCGACTTGACTCGATCATTCTTTAACGTCCTGAATATTAAACTTGAGTTAATTTCCACTTTATTAAGAACCTTTTTCTAGTTCATTATTCCTTCTAGATCACTTATTGTCATGTTATAAACATTTTTTAATCATTTATTTTAATAATTTTTGTTTTGTCGATATTTGGTTCTTAAGTCGAAAGTGGACTTCTTACAATTACATGTTGTTCGTGTGGTCGAAGGTTCTTTATATCCAGAATGAAATTCCTGATTTGGATAGAATATATATCATATATATCTATCATATACATGTATTTATAATATTACATAATCATTTAGAGGCAAGAAATGAAATGCACCGTTCATGGAGACGGTAATCCGTACGTACGAATGAACGCTACATTCATTTCTTTGTCATATTAATGGAATTAAAACTAAATGAGAGGTATGTATATTTTAATTCCAGAATTATATTAATCATTTATAGGTATCATTCATCATATATATCCATTATATACATGTACTTATAATAGTACATTACATTTGGGGATAAGAAATGAAATGCACCGTTCATGGAGACGGTAAGCCGTACGTACGCATGAACGATACTTTCATTTCTATCTCATACTTTAATGGAAAGAAAAAATAATGATATATAGGTATATTATAATTCCAGTATAACATCATATATAATAACATTAAATCCATCCTTTATACGTCCCACGTATGGCATTAACGAATCGCATCACTTTGAGGGGGCGGTAGTCCGCACTTCCTAAAATGAAGATATCGTGTATACCCATAATGGAAACAATAATGGTATGCCATAAATGAAAAATATAGAAGCTTAAGGCAAGAATAAAAATATTATATATCATATATAAAAATAGTGACATCATAATGGCCACCTTTGAAGGTGTTAAATGATTATTGAACAATCATCGTTTCGGGAGGCAGAATTTCACCATCCACCGAAACCGTATGTTCCTTAACCATTTGATGTAGTTGTGTGAGAGTGTAGCTCGAATAAATATTATAACAACATCCTAGTATATTGAAGATTCTGTTGTTGTTACAAAATAAGTAATTAAAAAGAGTTTATGGGGTTGGAGAAGAAAAATAAAACAAATGAACATGAGAGAATGAATTACCTTTAAAAGTGTAACTCCTTTTCATTTGAGCCTAAAGGCTGCCTTTGAAAGGATTCTACCCAAAGGGAATACTCTAGTATTAGTAGAGATATGTGGAGAGAGTAAATGGGAAGGGGATGGTCGAGTCAAAGGCTTGAGGAGTGTGTGAAATGAGGTTGAGGTGGGGGCCTTTTATAAGAGGAGGGGAGGGGCACCTTTGGAAATCATGAAACTATTATTTTATTTTCAAAAGTGTTTCGAATTTATAAGGTCCCACATTGATATATTTGGAATATAAGATGATCAGAATTCTAAATATTCCCATCCAATAGTTTTTGGACAAGTTTAGGTCTTAGATTTTATATTATCGTTTAATTTTATTTAAATTGTTCATTAATGAGGTCATCGTTGAATCATCATGATGTCATAATTAAATTAATTTATCTAATGTCTAAAAATTATAACAAAAATATCCCGATGTTTGAAATCTTTTTATCTTTCCAAAGAGTATTTATAGACAAAATTATGATTAGTATAACCCCTTCTAAAAATTGTTTTAGTAAAACAATTTATGTTAGTGTCATTTTCACCTTTATTTAAAAAAAGGCATTAAAGTCATTATCTCACCCAAGAGGCTCCATAGGGTCCCCTAAATCGACCCATGGGTTGTATTGGTCGGCCATGACTCATCCAATATGTGTAGGACAAGTGTCATGGTGTTATAATATTTTTATAATATCATTTTTACCTTAAATTACACTAATTGCCTCTAATCGCGATTAGTGAAAAAAAGTTACTATTCACCAAAAAAAATTATTTTCATCCCATTGAACCACATTTTACGTACTAATGACAACCATGTATGTCGGATTTTCAAAATTCAATACACATTAGTGGTAAACGTTCATTTAACTGAAATATCAGTTTGCTTGATTACCACTTAGTGGTTTCACTATTCATCAAAAATTGGAGTTTTTCAGAAAATTACCAAAAATTCACTCTAAGCTATATTCGATATTCCGAATTCAAAAAATGATGTTTATATTACCTAATTCAAATAATATATGTATAATTAATTAATTTAATAATTAACTCACGCTGTCAAAACAAATAGCGTGTTTTTAAGAAACAATATATATCAAAAGATTGATATTTGTTTATGTCGAATTTCAAAGTGAAATTAATTTTAAAGTCCACCATTGAATAAAATGGTAAAAATATTTTATGGATTCACTTTAAAACCAATTCAAAAGATAATCTAATCATATAAATAAATTATATTAAAAGATGTTTTAAATTAAAATACAACATTTTTCACTTATTCATAAAAAATGAACTTTATCGGAAGAATAAAAAAAACATACACAAAGTAAATTTTGATGTCCCAATTATAAAGAAGGATTTTATTTGGTCCAAAAGAATGTATAAGAGTGACCAAAACTATATTTAAAGAGGTTTCTCCATCAAAAGGTGATAAGTGAACCTTTAGTGAAAATTAGGGCATAAACGCCTAAAATTGAATTATTTCCGTATTTTAAGCCTTTATCTTTTATTGGATAACTGTAAAAACATTTAAAAACATATATAATCATATTTTAGTTATTTCTATACATTCTCGCCAATACAACGGCTACATGTTAACGGCCATTTAAAATAATATTATTTTATTATTAGAGTTCAACGTAAGATTCCCAAGAAACTCATTGTTGCGTGTTGGGTACGCCATCGATCATAGCGTCCCCTTTAAAGTCATATTAATATTTTATTCACAAATATGGATAAATATGAAAATGTCATATTCTTTATTTACCTGGGTTGTTACATCCTTCCCCCCTTTTTGGGAATTGCGTCCTCGCAATTTTAAAATTGGGCTTGGAAACATCCTTGAAATTCCCACATCGGAAGAAGAGTCGGTAAAACAATCACTTTAAAATAAAGAACGATAAGTACAAAGGTCACCCGAGTTAACCCACACTAGGATTAAATGTATAAAAATATGGACATGGAGGAGAAAACATAGGGTCATGTTCTGATGGAGAGTGATAGAAAACATGTTTAGGAGAAAGTTAACCACATGAAAATCACAAACTTGTGATGGGTTAAACGGTATTCGATTCCCCAGTAGGAAAAGTTAATAGACAACATTTTTGTTTTAAGTTACTTATTATTTATTCATAAGGAAACATAATCACTTATCATGTTGACTTTCAACTTTTATTAGATTCCTTACACAAACTCATATTTTCTCCAAAAGAAGAGTATTTAGGAAGACTTGTTCACATTAAGAGTACTATAATCAACTTCTAGAGAATCACCTAACCTAAAAAAGAGAACTATATACTTCCCATGTCTTTAGACTTTAACCAAAACCAAAACCCAAAAGGTTAGTACAAGATCAGATAATCCAGAAAAGGATAACACTTTATAAAAAGAAAATCTATTCTTAATCTCCAAAATTTGTCCAACAAAACCCAAATTTCAGTGAGGACCATTCGATAAACAATTTGTCCATAAAATTATTCAAAGTAAACCAAACTAAGATTGAATCACAAATATTTGAAGGATTTAGTCACATAGTCTTCCAAGTTAAATCGTAACATTTATCTCCAAACAAAATCAGTTGCTCTTGATGTCTCGTATTGAAATGTAATTAACCTAATCACATATCCTCGATGATAGGTTAATAATTTCCATAGAAAACCCAAAATAAACTTACTCTTGATTCCTAAAATCATCCAACTAAAAGGAATCAGTCAAACTAACCAGGACTTCACGTAGTCCAGTGGTAGGCGATAAATACCAGTCGCACTTTGGTTGTGGGTTCGATTCCCGCTGCTTTGTCCGACGCGACGGGTGGTCACACAGTCTGCGTGTTGTCCTTCTTCCAAAACTATATAATTCATAAAACATTCCTCAAAATGAGTTAAAATCTTTAAAAATAATCATAACATATTTTAACCTCAAGTTTATCTCATGCCTTTCTTTTTCCATCATATCATATAATAACCCATAATTACCTCAAAAGTAAGGATCATATAAACTCTAATGGTTACCTTTATAATTATTACCTGAACTTCCACATAGATTGGTCATCTCATACATGATGCATCACAGAACATACCAACATTTAAGTGGTTGATCATGACTCCTTGATAGTTGGTTTAGAAAAACCACGATTTTCCTCATTGAATCCCCCATTTTATCTAGTATCTTAATCAGAGATCCACCACAGTTTCCTTCAAAACTATTGTCTCTTTGGTGCCTGCAATATCCATCCATTCACTAAAAATAGAAATTTCAGTGTGAGTATATCAACAAAACCATCATGTACTAATGAGGAAGGTAACCACAAAGATATACTTACTCATTCACTTTATCTAGAACTAGGACACTTTCTGAAATCCTAACCATTATGGTAATTGTCACTTATGCTTAGAGAATACCCTAACCTCTAAAGTTATCTAAACTGACCTCTGATACCAACTATAAGTCCCCAGCCTTAAACCTTACTTAATCTTGAGTTATTACAAGATTACACATTGGGGATCTTTTAAGGTTTAGAGTTTTAGAGAATTAGATCATGAAACTTGCATTACATTCCACATTTAAACAAAGTGGTTACATAAAAGACAATATTCATTCTTCCCATCAACGGAAACATATTTAAAATAAAACACGGATTCTTTCTTGACACATCCTTGACACTATCATCATATCATCTACCTTTCCCTTGACCTGTGAAAAACATTTCAAAAACTTGGGATGAGCATAAAAAGCTCAGCAAGGGTTATAAAAATATGGAAAGGAAACATGAGTTCATATATACATAAGAATGAAATCATACTTTACCCATAAAACATAGGCACATTAACATACCTCATCAAACCATGAATAAATCATAGAAATCATAAGACATAAAGGTAACTTGAGGCATTAATAACATCCTTACGTAGGGAGTAACCCTCTTGGTTACGTTTGGAATACCCATCACAGTATATTCCCTAAATCTCATCGTAGAAACCTTAACGTTTCACTCCTTCGTGTTACCCAATGCATTGGAGAGCTATAACGGGCTCACCCGCCCTTAGTTTATCACGGAACCACCCGTCTTCATAATAATGCCCAAGAACTTCAACATAATCGTATCACATAAAACATGCATAAAGGAAACATAACATTCCCACCTTTCAATCACAAGATATCAATACAACACATTGAAATAAAAACATTTTGAAAACCATTTTCAATACCAAAATAAAAGAAAATTAAAACATGGTATTTATTTTTCTTTTAAAAAGAAGGTATGGCTTGTAGAGGAAGCCGAAACTCAAATAAAGTCACGGTGGCGGAGAAGTCATTGTCGCTGCATACGTACGACAAAAACATTCCCCTCTGTCGTTTAGTAAACGCTTCGTATGAAAAATATTCCTTTTGAATAAACGTAAAAGTCAAAGGGGTTTATACATCGTATAAAAGAAGGTTGTGTATAAAACAAAATATGCCTCAATGAAAGGAGATTGAGTCGAAGTCCCATACAAAGACAGTATCCTTGGTTTAAGGATAAATCAATTACATAATTATGTGTGAAAAACGAATACACCAAATATAAGTGGATATTAAGTGTAAAACAGTCATAGGACATTCACACATAATCATAGAACGACATATTCAAGGTGTACAAGTTTATCCCAAAGAATTGAAATTGGTTTAAGAAGTTCCCTTGCAATAATTAGACATCCTAACGGCGTCACTTCAAAATTCAGAAAAAGGGTTGATGAGAGATAAAAAGGGTATCTCATCACTTGGACATAAAATTTACATCAATAAGGATATAGAAGAACATTTCCCAAAATAATATTATGTGAATTAAAATACATAACAAAATAAGTCTTTTAAAAAGAGGAGGGTGAAAGGTTCCCTTACCGACATGGGTATCTTTCGAAACATACGCCCCGTTAAAGAAGGACAATACAAAATTGATGTAAATACTCATAAAAGAAATAATATTACACAATGAGTAAAATAATGGTCAGTACATACACCACTCAAAGGAAATTGTGGCAAATATATCATAAATATCACGGGAATAAAAGTGAGATGAAAAATCCCTAAAGAAAACTCGGCAGCCTAACGACGCCACTTAAAACTTCCAAAATGGATTGATGAGAGAGAATAGGGTCTCTCATCATATGAACATAAAAATTACAGTATGAGTAATATAAAAGAACATCCCAATGACAATAAAAATTATCTTAGAAGGAATGACATAAAAGAGTGCACTTAAAAAGAAAGAGAGGAGTAAGATCCCTTACCTCGGGTCCGACTTGACTCGATCATTCTTTAACGTGGTGAATAATAAACTTGAGTTAATTTCCACTTTATTAAGAACCTTTTTCTAGTTCATTATTCCTTTTAGATCACTTATTTTCAGGTTATAAACATTATTTAATCATTTAAGTTAATAATGATTGTTTTGTCGATATTTGGTTCTTAAGTCGAAAGTGGACATCTTACAATTACATGTTGTTCGTGTGGTCAAAGGTTCTTTATATCCAGAATGAAATTCCTGATTTGGATAGAATATATATCATATATATCTAGCATATACATGTATTTGTAATATTACATAATCATTTAGAGGTATGAAATGAAATGCACCATTCATGGAGACGGTAAGCCGTACGTACGCATGAACGCTACTTTCATTTCTTTGTCATATTAATGGAATTAAAACTAAATGAGAGGTATGTATATTTTAATTCCAGAATTATATTCATCATTTAGATGTATCATTCATCATATATATCCATTATATACATGTACTTATAATAGTACATTACATTTGGGGATAAGAAATGAAATGCACCGTTCATGGAGACGGTAAGCCGTACGTACGCATTAACGCTACATTCATTTCTATCTCATACTTTAATGGAAAGAAATAATAATGATATATAGGTATATTATAATTCCTGTATAACATCATATATAATAACATTAAATCCATCCTTTATACGTCCCACATATGGCATTAACGAATCACATCACTTTGAGGGGGCGGTAGTCCGCACTTCCTAAAATGAAGATATCGTGTATACCCATAATGGACACAATAATGGTATGCCATAATTGAAAAATACAGAAGCTTAATGAAAGAATAAACATATTATATATCATATATAAAAATAGTGAAATCATAATGGCCACCTTTGAAGGAGTTAAATGAGTATTGAACAATCATCGTTTTGGGAGACAGAATTTCGCCATCCACGGAAACCGTCTGTTACTTAACCATTTGATGTAGTTGTGTGAGAGTTTAGCTCGAATAAATATTATAACAACATCCTAGTATATTGAGTATACTGGTGTTGTTACAAAATATGTAAATAAAAAAAGTTTAGGTGGTTGGAGAAGCAAAATAAAACAAATGAACATGAGAGAATGAATTACCTTTAAAAGTGTAACTCCTTTTGATTTGAGCCTAAAGGCTTCCTTTGAAATGATTCTGCCCAAAGGGAATAATCTAGGATGAGGAGAGAGATGTGGATAGAGTAAATGGGCATGGGATGGCCGAGCCAAAGGCTTGAGGAGTGTGTGAAATGAGGTAGAGGTGGGGGCCTTTTATAAGAGGAGAGGAGGGGCACTTTTGGAAATCATGAAACTATTATTTTATTTTCAAAAGTGTTTAGAATTTATAAGGTCCCAAATTGATATATTTCACATATATGATGATAAGGCTTCGAAATATTCCCATCCAATAGTTTTTGGACAAGTTTGGGTCTTATATTTTATATTATCGTTTTATTTTATTTAAACTGTTCATTAATGAGGTCATCGTTGCATCATCATGATGTCATAATTAAGTTAATTTATTTAATGTCTAAAAATTATAAAAAAACTATCCTGATGTAGGAAATATTTTTATCTTTCCAAATAGTATTTATAGACAAAAATATTATTAGTATAACCCCTTCTAAAAATTGTTTTAGTAAAACAATTTATGTTAGTGTCATTTTCACCTTTATTTAAAAAAAAGGCATTAAAGTCATTATCTCACCCAAGAGGCTCCATAGGGTCCCCTAAATCGACCCATGGGTTGTCTTGGTTGGCCATGACTCATCCAATAGGGGTAGTAGAAGTTTCATATTGTTTTCATATTTTTATAATATCATTTTTACCTTAAATTACACTAATTACCTCTAATCGCGATTAATGAAAAAAATTACTATTTACCAAAAAATTATTTTCATCCCATTGAACCACATTTTACATACTAATGACAACCATGTATGTAGGATTTTAAAAATTCAATACACATTAGTGGTAAACTTTCATTTAACTGAAATATCAGTTTGCTTGATTATCACTTAGTGGTTTCACTATTCCTCAAAAATTGGAGTTTTATAGAAAATTACCAAAAATTCACTCTAAGCTATATTCGATATTCCGAATTCAAAAATGATGTTTATATTACCTAATTCAAAGAATATAAGTATAATTAATTAATTTAATAATTAACTCAAGCTGTCAAAACAAATAGCGTGTTTTTAAGAAACAATATATATCAAAAGATTGATATTTGTTTATGTCGAATTTCAAAGTGAAATTACTTCCAAAGTCCGCCATTGAATAAAATGGTAAAAATATTTTATGGTTTCACTTTAAAAGCAATTAAAAAGATAATATAATCATATAAATAAATTAGATTAAAAGAGGTTTTGAATTAAAATACATCATTTTTCACTTATTCATAAAAAATGAACTTTATCGGAAGAATAACAAAAACATACACAAAGTAAATTTTGATGTCCCAATTATAAAGAAGGATTTTATTTGGCCCAAAAGAATGTATAAGAGTGACCAACACTATATTTAAAGAGGGTTCACCATCAAAAGGTGATAATTTAACCTTTAGTGAAAACTAGGGCATAAACGCCTAAAATTGAATTCTTTCCGTATTTTAAGCCTTTATCTTTTATTGGATAAATGTAAAAACATTTAAAAACATATATAATCATATTTTAGTTATTTCTATCCATTATCTCCAATACAACGGCTACATGTTAACTTCCATTTAAAATACTATTATTTTATTATTAGAGTGCAACGTAAGATTCCCAAGAAACTCGTTGTTGCGTGTGGGGTACGCCATCGAGCATAGAGTCCCCTTTAAAGTCATATTAATATTTTATTCACAAATATGGATAAATATGAAAATTTCATATTCTTTATTTACCTGGGGTGTTACATCCTTCCCACCTTTTTGGTCATTGCGTCCTCGCAATTTTAAAATTGGGCTTGGAAACATCCTTGAAAGTCCCACATCGGAAGAAGAGTCGGTAAAACAATCACTTTAAAATAAAGAAATATAAGTACAAAGGTCACCCGAGTTAACCCATAAAAGGATTACATGTAGAAAAATGTGGACATGGAGGAGAAAACATAGGGTCATGTTCTGATGGAGAGTGATAGAAAACATGTTAAGGAGAAAGTTAACCACATTAAAATCACAAACATGTGATGGGTTAAACGGTATTCGATTCCCCAGTAGGAAAAGTTAATAGACAACATTTTTTTTAAGTTACTTATTATTTATTCATAAGGAAACATAATCACTTATCATGTTGACTTTCAACTTTTATTAGATTCCTTACACAAACTCATATTTTCTCCAAAAGACGAGTATTTAGGAAGACTTGTTCACATTAAGAGTACTATCATAAACTTCTACAGAATCACCTAACCCAAAAAAGAGAACTATATACTTCCAATGTCTTTAGACTTTAACCAAAACCAAGACCCAAAAGGTTAGTACAAGATCAGATAATCCAGAAAAGGATAACAATTTATAAAAAGAAAGTCTATTCTTAATCTCCAAAATTTTTCCAACAAAACCCAAATTTCAGTGAGGACCATTCGATAAACAATTTGTCCATAAAATTATTCAATGTAAACCAAACTAAGATTGAAACCCAAATATTTGAAGTATTTAGTCACATAGTCTTCCAAGTTAAATCGTAACATTTATCTCCAAACAAAATGAGTTGCTCTTGATGTCTCGTATTGAAAAGTAATTAACCTAATCACATATCCTCGATGATAGGTTAATCATTTCCATAGAAAACCCAAAATAAACTTACTCTTGATTCCTAAAATCATCCAACTAAAAGGAATCATTCAAACTAACAAGGGACTTCACGTAGTCTCGTGGTAGGCGATAAATACCAGTCGCACTTTGGTTGTGGGTTCTATTCCCGCAGCTTTGTCTGACGCGATGGGTTGTCACACGGTCTGAGTGTTGTCCTTTTTCCAAAACTATATAATTCTTAAAACATTCCTCAAAATGAGATAAAATCTTTAAAAATAATCATAACATATTTTAACTTCAAGTTTATCTCATACCTTTCATTTTCCATCATATCATATAATAACCCATAATTACCTCAAAAGTAAGGATCATATAAACTCTAATGGTTACCTTTATAAATATTACCTGAACATCCACATAGATTGGTCATCTCATACATGATGCTTCACAGAACATACCAAAGGTTCAATTGGTTGATCATGACTCTTTGATAGTTGGTTTAGAACAACCACAAGTTTCCTCATTGAATCCCCCATTTTATCTAGTATCTTAATCAGAGATCCACCACAGTTTCCTTCAAAACTGTTGTCTCTTTGGTGCCTGTAATATCCATCCATTCACTAAAAATTTAAATTTCAGTGTGAGTATATCAATAAAACCATCATGTACTAATGAGGAAGGTAAACACTAAGATATAATTACTCATTCACTTTATCTAGAACTAGGAATCTTTCTGAAATCCTAACCATTATGGTAATTGTCACTTATTCTTAGAGAATACCCTAACCTCTAAAGTTATCTAAACCGACCTATGATACCAACTATAAGGCCCCAGCCTTAAACCTTACTTAATCTTGAGTTATTACAAGATTACACATTGAGGATCTTTTTAGGTTTAGATTTTTAGAGAATTAGATCATGAAACTTGCATTACATTCCACATTTAAACAAAGTGGTTACATAAAAGACAATATTCATTCTTCCCATCAACGGAAACATATTTAAAATAAAACACGGATTCTTTCTTGACACATCCTTGACACTATCATCACATCGTGTACCTTTCCCTTAACCTGTGGAAAACATTTCAAAAACTTGGTATGAGCATAAAAAGCTCAGTAAGGGATATAAAAATATGGAAAGGAAACATGAGTTCATATATACATAAGAATGAAATCATACTTTACCCATAAAACATAGTCACTTTAACATACCTCATCAAACCATGAATAAATCATAGAAATCATAAGACATAAAGGTAACTTGAAGCATTCATAACATCCTAATGTAGGGAGTAACCCTCTTGGTTACGTTTGGAATACCCATCACAGTATATTCCCTAAATCTCTTCGGAGAAACCTTAACGTTTCACTCCTTCGCGTTACCCAATGCATTGGAGAGCTATAACGGGATCACCCGCCCTTAGTTTATCACGGAACCACCCGTCTTCATAATAATGCCCAAGAACCTCAACATAATCGTATCACATAAAACATGCATAAAGGAAACATAACATTCCCACCTTCCAATCACAAGATATCAATACAACACATTGAAATAAAAACATTATGAAAATAATTTTCAATACCAAAATAAAAAAAAATTAAAAAATGGTATTTATTTTTCTTTTAAAAAGAAGGTATGGCTTGTAGAGGATGTCGAAACTCAAATAAAGGTCACGGCGGAGGAGAAGTCGTTGTCGCCGCATACGTACAACAAAAACATTCTCCTTTGTCGTTTAGTAAACGCTTCATTTAAAAAATATTCCTTTTGAATAAATGTAAAAGTCAAAGGGGTTTATACACCGTATAAAATAAGGTTGTGTATAAACCAAAATATGCCTCAATGAAAGGAGATTGAGTCGAAGTCCCATACAAAGACAATATCCTTGGTTTAAGGATAAATCAATTACATAATTATGTGTTACAAAGGAATACACCAAATATAAGTGGATATTAAGTGTAAAAAAATCATAGGAAATTCACACATAATCATAGAACGACATATTCAAGGTGTACAAGTTTATCCCAAAGAATCGAAATTGGGTTAAGAAGTTCCCTTGCAATAATTTGACAGCCTAACAGCGTCACATCAAAATTCAGAAAAAGAGTTGATGAGAGATAAAAAGGGTATCACATCACTTGGACATAAAATTTACATCAATAAGGATATATAAGAACATATCCCAAAATAATATTATGGGAATTAAAAGACATAACAAAATAAGTCTTTTCAAAAGAGGAGGGTGAAAGGTTCCCTTACGGACATGGGTATCTTTCAAAACATACGCCCCGTGAAAGAAGGACAATAAAACATTGATGCAAATACTCATAAAAGAAATAATATTATGAAATGAGTAAAATAAGGGTCAGTACATACACCACTCAAAGGAAATTGTTGCAATTGTAGCATAAATCTCACTGGAATAAAAGTGAGATGAAAAATCCCTTACGAAAACTCGGCAGCCTAACGGTGCCACTTAAAACTTCCAAAATGGATTGATTAGAGATAATAGGGTCTCTCATCATATGAACATAAAAATTTCAGTAAGATTAATATAAAATAACTTCCCAATAACAAGAAAAATGAGCTTATAAGGAATGACATAAAAGAGTGCACATAAAAAGAAAGAGAGGAGTAAGATCCCTTACCTCGGGTCCGACTTCACTCGATCATTCTTTAACGTCCTGAATAATAAACTTGAGTTAATTTCCAATTTATTAATAAACTTTTTTCTAGTTAATTATTCATTTTAGATCACTTATTGTCATGTTATAAACATTATGTAATCATTTAAGTTAATAATGTTTGTTTTGTCGATATTTGGTTCTTAAGTCGAAAGTGGACTTCTTACAATTACATGTTGTTCGTGTGGTCAAAGGTTATTTATATCCAGAATTACATTCTTGATTTGGATAGAATATATATCATATATATCCAGAATATACATGTATTTATAATATTACATAATCATTTAGAGGTAAGAAATGAAATGCACCGTTCATGGAGACAGTAAGCCGTACGTACACATGAACTCTACTTTCATTTCATTGTCATATTAATGGAATTAAAACTAAATGAGAGGTATGTATATTTTAATTACATAACTATATTCATCATTTAGAAGTATCATTCATCATATATATCCATTATATACATGTACTTATAATCATATTGGGGATAAGAAATGAAATGCACCGTTCATGTAGACGGTAAGCCATACGTACGCATGAACGCTACTTTCATTTCTATCTCATACTTTAATGGAAAGAAATAATAATGATATATAGGTATATTATAATTATAGTATAACATCATATATAATAACATTAAATCCATCCTTTATATGTCCCACGTATGGCATTAACGAATCACATCACTTTGAGGGGGCGGTAGTCCGCACTTCCTAAAATGAAGATATCGTGTATACCCATAATGGAAACAATAATGGTATGCAATAAATGAAAAATAAAGAAGCTTAAAGAAATAATAAACGTATTATATATCATATATAAAAATAGTGACATCATAATGGCCACCTTTGAAGGTGTTAAATGAGTATTGAACAATCATCGTTTCGGGAGGCAGAATTTCGCTATCCACGGAAACCGTATGATCCTTAACCATTTGATGTAGTTGTGTGAGAGTGTAGCTAGAATAAATATTATAACAACATCATAGAATATTGAAGATACTGGTGTTGTTACAAAATATGTAAATAAAATGAGTTTAGGGGGTTGGAGAAGCAAAATAAAACAAATGAACATGAGAGAATGAATTACCTTTAAAAGTGTAACTCCTTTTGATTTGAGCCTAAAGTCTTCCTTTGAAAGGATTCTGCCCAAAGAGAATCCTATAGGATGAGGAGAGGTATGTGGAGAGAGTAAATGGGTAGGGGATGGCCGAACCAAAGGCCTGAGGAGTGTGTGAAATGAGGTAGAGGTGGGGGCCTTTTATAAGAGGAGAGGAGGGGCACTTTTGGAAATCATGAAACTATTATTTTATTTTCAAAAGTGTTTCGAATTTCTAAGGTCCCAAATTGATATATTTCGAAGATAAGATGATAAGGCTTCGAAATATTCCCATCCAATAGTTTTTGGACAAGTGAAGGTCTTAGATTTTATATTATCGTTTTATTTTATTTAAACTGTTCATTAAGGAGGTCATCGTTGCATAATCATGATTTCATAATTAAATTAATTTACTTAATGTCTAAAAATTATAAAAAAAATATCCTGATGTAGGAAATCTCTTTATGTTTCCAAATAGTATTTATAGACAAAAATATTATTAGTATACCCCCTTCTAAAAATTGTTTTAGTAAAACAATTTATGTTAGTGTCATTTTCACCTTTATTTAAAAAAAGGCATTAAAGTCATTATCTCACCCAAGAGGCTCCATAGGGTCCCCTAAATCGACCCATGGGTTGTATTGGTCTTCCATGACTCATCCAATATGTGTAGGACAAGTGTCATGGTGTTTTCATATTTTTATAATATCATTTTTACCTTAAATTACACTAATTACCTCTAATCGCGATTAATGAAAAAAAGTTACTATTCACCAAAAAAATTATTTTCATCCCATTGAACCACATTTTACATACTAATGACAAACATGTATGTCGGATTTTAAAATTTAAATACACATTAGTGGTAATCTTTCATTTAATTGAAAAATCAGTTTGCCTGATTACCACTTATTGGTTTCACTATTCATCAAAAATTGGAGTTTTTCAGAAAATTACCAAAAATTCACTCTAAGCTATATTCGATATTCCGAATTCAAAAATGATGTTTATATTACCTAATTCAAAGAATATAAGTATAATTAATTAATTTAATAATTAACTCCCGTTGTCAAAACAAATAGTGTGTTTTTAAGAAACAAGATATATCAAAGGATTGATATTTGTTTATGTCGAATTTCAAAGTGAAATTAATTCCAAAGTCCACCATTGAATAAAATGGTAAAAATATTTTATATATTCACTTTAAAACCAATTAAAAATCTAATCTAATCATATAAATAAATTATATTGAAAGAGGTTTGGAATTAAAATACAACATTTTTCAGTTATTCATAAAAAATGAACTTTATCGGAAGAGTAACAAAAACATACACAAAGTAAATTTTGATGTCCCAATTATAAAGAAGGATTTTATTTTGTCCAAAAGAATGTATAAGAGTGACCAAAACTATATTTAAAGAGGGTTCACCATCAAAAGGTGATAAGTGAACCTTTAGTGAAAACTAGGGCATAAACGCCTAAAATTGAATTCTTTCCATATTTTAAGCCTTTATATTTTATTGGATAATTGTAAATACATTTAAAAACATATATAATCATATTTTTGTTATTTCTATCCATTCTCGCCAATACAACGGCTACATGTTAACTGCCATTTAAAATACTATTATTTTATTATTAGAGTGCAACGTAAGATTCCCAAGAAACTCGTTGTTGCTTGTTGGGTACGCCACCGAGCATAGCGTCCCCATTAAAGTCATATTAATATTTTATTCACAAATATGGATAAATATGAAAATTTCATATTCTTTATTTACCTGGGGTGTTACAGAAATCATATTAAACATAAATTTATAATTGATTTCTACGGGATAGATCATTATGTAGAAAAAACTAGATAAAACATAGTGTTACCTTACAAACACCTTAAAATACCATTTAATAAGGAATAAAGGGATCCTTATAGACACTAAATGATAGTAGACTCACTTATAAATCCATGCATAGTCATGTTCTTTGACACTATGAAAAAATACGGAAAAAGATCCTAGAGAATCAAGAATAAAAAGGAGATATGGGAAGAGAGGAGAAGAAATCCATAAGAATTTAATATTTTACTGGGAATATTTCCTCAATAACTCTAAAAAGATCACCAAAGAATATTTGGGGACGAAGAATCAATAATTTATAGGCCTCTGGGTAATGTAAATATATAATATGGAGGATAAATGGGATTATAATCGATAATGGGAAAACAATAAACTCAAAATTTCAGAAATCTGGAAAGCTAGATGATGTGGGAAACCATATGCCAACATTGTAGTTTTCACTGGATAAAATCCCCTATACATAATGGTAAATTTCATATTCTATCCACCTGGATCCCCAATCCATGTGACAACCATGAAAATCCACCACATATATTAGGGTAGTCTATAGAGTCTATACGGATGGTTTGGAAAACAATTTGTCAACTGTGTAGAAGGTACTCAAAGAACATCATCCTTATACAGGTTCTAGCATCATGGTTTACAATATACATGTGTTAAATCTTACACCATAATTGATTCCCAATTTTTCAAAATCCTAATCCTAAAAATCCCAAAACAAAAAATAACACGATAAAATAAATAAACTGACTAATATAAAGAAATACTCGTGACAAGGTGTAGACAAAAATATGAAACATAAAAAAATGGTACCCTAAAGGAATCGTTTACTATAGTCCATGTATTATACTCCTCGAAGGTCATCAAGTGCACAACACCCATTTTGAACTCATGAGAATATTTTGTATCATAATTAGGTAATATGAATCAGTATAACCATTACATATCATCATAACCTATAATACTATAAGATGATCACCATTCTCTGATAACTAAATGTCATACATTGAGATGATAATTATCATTACAATTTATATAATATATAAACCAAAATGAAAGAAAACTAAATTAAATAATTAATTTTTATACATGGATATATTTTATATTCATAGACCCCTCTATGATTTTAATTAAAAGCATATAGAATAATATATCATTATATCACATATGATAGAAAACCATATCAACCTTATGTTTACTACAATTTTATGGTTTTTTATAAAATAATTACCTTTATATATATTCCATATTACATCTCTATGTGGGAATTTGAGAAAAACCTCCCACTAAACACATTATTAAGTAACATAAAAATAATACTATTTTAATGATGGTGAGATTTATCCATCATATTCCTAATGTTAACCTCCACAAACAAGTATTCAAAATCCTTTACATAACAACATCAATTGTTATGATGTCAATAATTTTTTTCCACTATAGAAAACTCGTATTACTTCCTAATCACTATCATTCATGAAAACAAATCATTTACATTTTTCTTTAAATATATTTGTAACTGACATAAGTATTTATAAAAATATTTTCGGATATACCCAAAAACAGAAAGTAAATTAACATACATTCAATTTATTTTACCTATTATATACATTTACTAATTATCATTTAACTTCTAAAAGTCAAAACATACTACCATTATCCTATTAGAAAATATATTCAATTTATAATACATTTATAAAAAAACTCTTTATTCTTGGGAAATAAAAGTTATTTCATTTTGGGGGAATATTAATAAATAAATAATTTATACATATGTTATGTGTTTACATAATTATTCAAAAAATAATGAATTAATATTCTAAAATACATTGTTGAATTAGATCATTGATAAAAAATTTTTCAAAATAACCATCTCATTTTTTTACAACAACACATTGTCTACAACAACACGTTTATCACATAAGAAGTAAACAAGAATATAAGAGAAAAATAGTTTTTCTTATCCAGTATAAATTGATGTATTTTATTATATCAAACACATTTATGTAGAAATTCTTTCACCACTAGTTAAATAATAATTTTATGAAATAATCATCAATATTTCATTAATTTTTATCTCATGTATATTTACAATAGTTATGAAACATATGGTTGGTATCATATAAAATCAGAAATTAATGAATTTAACATTAAAACAATAATTAATAATATTAAATATCCAGGGAGTTTTTTGAAACCATTTAGGTCTTCAAGATTGTTTCTTATCCAATTTCCATGTGTACAAAAATGAAAGTAATTCAATTCGTTCATTCACATTGGGATATATTTTTTTGGGGACATTACCTGACTAATCTTTTATTCTTGACCACAAAACTCTTAACTTTTTTTTAAAAAAATATGGAAATTGATCCAAGTTATCCCATGTATTTACCAATAATGATCGATATATTGACATAATTGAGAAAAATTATTGAACACATTAATATTATAATTCATAATAAACATTTATTAGTTAACTATTGGGGATTATAGAATAATCACTATAGATAGATAAATCTTGATAAGTGATCATAGTCTCTTAAATTCTTTGACGTGCCCAATCCTACTGAGTATCTTAGTAGAGACTGATGTAACATCTACAATAATTCACCAAATAGATACTTTGACACATCATAACTCAAATTCCAATATTTCTACAGATACAGCCTTTTCAAGTTTTCTATCATTTTTTATGCATTCTTGTTGTCATGATTATTTGACAACATAGGTTTCATGGTCAGAAAAATGGGTCTAAAGACATCTAATGAATCAATTATATTCAATCAACGGGTATCTGTATCTATTTATCAAAAAAAATTACCAGTCAGTCATTCAGGATGAGGTTTCTCAAAAACATATATTTTCCCTCTTTATTATAAAATATTATTAGGTTTATGTATTAGTAAAGGAAATGAATAACATTATTCTTTTATCAAAGATAAATATCAAGATCAAGATGAAATATGATGATGGTGGAATTGTCTAAAATTGAAGATTTTAACCAATATTTATAATGATTCTATGTCATTTAATAATGAAATTTTTAAATTATATTCTAATAAATCGATGAACCATTTTAAACTAATAAATCACAAATTGGGAAAATATCTATATTTCATTATTTAAATTGTTTTACTTTTAATTTCTATAACCTCATATTTATTTTTAAAGGTCATCATAAAAATAATATCATTTATAAAACTCAAATAGTTGATCAGATAGAACATTACCCAATCCATCATGCAGATAAGATCAAATCTATTCCCTAAAAAACTAATCTTATAAGGGTCAAACATCTAAGTGTAACAGAAATATAATTTCAACAATGATAATAAAATATTATTAGACTAACCTATTAATTCCATTCCATATTCATGATAACTCAAGGGAACCCAAAATTATCACGACCTACACAGTTAGATGACTGTTATCTTGAGATGTTTCATTTTAGAAAGAATCACAGACAAAATATTTTATAGAGGATTTATTCTCACTATATTATATCATGTATTCCATTTATATGTATGCATGCTTTGAATTATTTATTTTTGAATCATATTCCTTCCATAAAATCAATATGTTTAAACAATATTGATGATTAACACTTTATAAAATATTAACATCAAATACTAACCTAAACAAAAGAATAATATATTTTTACCCATTCAAATTCATCTTATGAATAAGGAGCATGAAAATCTTCCATGTAAGGGGTTAAAATAATATGAACTAAAAAATACCCTCATGAGAAATCCTAGAGCCACAGATATCCAACCGCCACTTTTTTAGATAATCCATAAGCCTCTTGGTCAATGAGTACTCTGAATCAAAAACCCTCTACCCAGTGACACTTTATTAAAGATATATTTCTATAAAATTAAAATATTAATACCTAATATTTAGAGAATATAACTAACTTATTAATTCAATATCACAACTCAATTCAACATAAATTAAGGGTAGAAAAAAACTATATCAATTATCATACCTAGTATGTGACTCCTTATATAGATGTATAAAATTTTTTAGAAACATTTTTATACTTTAATCTTAAGGATACACACATTTATAAATTAACAATTATATTCATGACAAAATTTGGGAAACAACTAAATAAATAAACATTTCATAAATTTATAATTGACATATTTACTTATGAATTGTATATAAGTAGGGAAATTATATAAACATGTGAATTTATTCTATAATTATTAATAATACAAAACATAAATAGATATAGAAACATTAAATTTTCTCCCAATATTAAATCCATAATGTTATGCATTATATGGAATATTCATTTAACTAATAACTCACCCTGGCCCAATAGGACAAGTTAAATTTATTGAAAACAAAGAAATTTACCTTAGGTGAAAGTATGTATTTTATTACAATCTCTCTCATAAAGAGGATTCAATGATGAGGCAAACTAATCGAGGCATATGAGATATTTTTTGATTCCATTGTTCACATGACCAAATACAACTTTTTTTGCTTCTCGGTACACATGTGTGACAATGTAGTTTCTCTCCAAAAGAGATGTGAGATAGTACATCAATAGAGTAATGAGTTTACTAGATAAATGAACAACTCCATTCCAGATTTCTTGAACCACCATGAGATAATCACATTCAAGCTAAAGTATATCCAGTACATTGATAGTGGAATAATGAGAAGCATAAATTACACTAATTAATCCATATTATAAGGTTGAGAAATTTCCATATGTTCCAAAGAAACAATTTACCGTAAAAATAATATATTTTATAAAATATAAATATTTTATATTTTAATTTCAGTAATATATATAATTAATATAATTATATATATCATTTAAAACATGGATTATATTAATTATCAAAAATCTTTTTGATATGGTTTATATAGTTTCTCAAATAAATGAACATTCAATTTGAACAATTCCAATTAATCATTATAATGAAATAAACATTTAAATCATAACCATTCTTACATTTAGTCGAATTTTCTAATTTATATACCCTTAATAAATTAGACTTTACAATTTCCATATAAAAAGATTTATATATAAATTATAAAGATTCCATACAACTGTACAAGTTATTCTATATAAACATTTTACATTTTGGATATTTATTTCTTTAAATATCTCCTAAAAACATATTACTTAATTATAAACATATTATAATTAATTAATTTATGAATTAAATAAATACCCAAAAACACCTCTTTATATGTTTTATAAATATTTTAAAAAACATTTCAATAAAATTTAATGTTAAATGTACTAAATATTTTCTTTTCAAGGATATCACATTTATAGTATTCTGTGGCTTTCCACATTATCAATCATATTTTATGATTTATAATTTATTTATCTAATATCATCCTCAATGCTTTGAATGACATATTTTATGATATATTATATATCATAAAAATAATTTGATGCTTTGGTTTTATAAAAAATGGAAAACATCATCATAGGTCATGATATCCCATATCAAATGAAATTATTTGTAAATATCGAAGGAATAAAATTAGGTCATTTATTACAATATCATATATCATATTATATGAACTAATAAACTCATAGGTTATCATATATCAAAAGGCAATCCATAATTAAAATTTCGTAGTCATACTAAATGATATAGAATATGGAATGAAATACAATTTCTAAAACCATCATTTTCTTCCCAATTTTACAAAAACGATATTCATGGTAAGTCTATGATACCAACAAAGTATTTTTAAGGAATGATTAATTATTTATATATAGTACCCAAGTAATTAGAAACCATAATTACCTTGGTGACCATGACTCTAAAACTGAAAAAAAATCTTGAAATGAATAACGTTTAACCTACAGAATAGTTGATCATTGTAGTTACCTTTAATCTGTGCTTAATGAGGATAATAAGGAACAACCTTTAGGAAATCCCCTCCATTTGGAACACAGGGCATATAATGATTCACCCAAATATTCTTCAAATGAACCTATAACCTTAAGAATAATATAATATTTTATAATGAAATGAAGGAAGGATAGATAGAGCTTTAGGAGAGAGAGAGTAATGAACTTTAGTTTTCTCAAGGAGTGAGAACTATGACTCAAAACTATGTATCCTTCTTTTAAACTAATAAATATTACATAGTTATTACAATATTTACTCAATAATAATGATATTAATGACTAAAGCTTCATACATTAACTCGTATATGTAATTAATGAATTTTCTCATGTTTTATATATAATAAATTATAACTAATACGTTAAAGAGATTTTAAAATTAACCATGTGAAATGGTAATATATTATGTGAACCATAGTAGTACTAAATTATTCATAACATATGTTTCCAATCACTTTGATTCACCTAGGTTCTATACGAAAACAACCCATGATTTCCTTTATAAGATATATATATATATATAATAATTTTTCATTGGAACCAAAATATATATTTTTTTCGTTATTTTTTCATACTTTATGATAAGACATAACATTCAATAGGTTATATGGATTTATGACATATCCCCTTCATATTTTTCTAATAATTTATCTCTCTGAAGAACATGTTATATAAAAGTTACTCAATTTAAAGTGATGTAATTTAAGTGGTGCAGTAAGGGAAAGGGCAATGAGAAACTTACATGAGGTCAGTGGAGCCATAGAGACATGTTGTTTAGGGTGAATTTTTTTGGGGCCTCCATGAATGACTATTTAGTGACTATTGTTTTGGAAACATATTATCCAGTTGGCCCCTTTTGGATTCCCATATTTATTATTTGTGGTATATGGATTTTTTTTGGGAAGTAGTGAGATATCAATGTTTTTATGATAAATCCCTATCGATAATAATTTTATTTGAATAACCTTAATTTTATGTGGTTATTTCATTAGGTTATAAATCAAAAACATAATCCAATTGATATTTAATATTCTTTTTCGAAAGTCCGAGCATACGAATAACTAAATAATATATTTGATAAGGAAAATATGGGATAACATTGCTTGGGGTTTTTCATTTTCTTTTTATTGGCTTGTATTCATTTAAATTTTATATAATTTTTTTCAAGAGACAAATAAGATAGTTTGTTTTTCAATTGCTAAGTAATTTATCAACATGGAGGGGTCTATATGAATATGAGTTTCATAGAGATAATGGTTCTACCAAATTGGGGACTTTGTATCAAAAATTATGTTGATTAGATAACCATATGGTCTATAAGATATCATTAATTTCAACATGAAGCATTTGGGTTGAATAGAAGCTACTTACAATGTTAGGTATGATTGGATGCATATCTATTTCTAGGTGGAAATTGCCTGCCATAATAGGATGATGTTTTCCAAGGCATATATGTGAGCATAATGTTGATATAAATTCCTATCTAAATTTTTGTTATCAACATATACTGCAATGATAACATATTCATTACATTATAATATGTACTATAATGATTTGTAATTATTTTGGAATTGATAAGATATCATCTTTTACTATACAACTATATTCACATAATGAATCAAGCATGGCTCTATTGTAATGTGGTCTAGTATTCACATTGTTATCAAATATTACATGTATATGTTTTTCCACGATGTGTTAATTCATTATTTATTTGTCACCATATTTTTAGTATATTTTATAGGAGAATTTGGTATCTTATTAATTTTAAAAATACACATATTTTTACATACATGATAGTAATTTGGTGGGTTTCAGGGGTTTGTTGGTGATCTTGTAGTATGATCTTTAATCTATCTTGTAACAAAAATTTCTTGTTCATTTATATATTTTGTCAATAATATTTATATCAATTGAGATAATTTTATGGGTATGTAAGAATCATTTATCTATGAAAGAAATTTAACTCTAGATTTCGAGGTGACATTTTCTCCATTATGGGACATAAAATGTCTACATTTTTTGGTTTTTTGTGTTGTTCATCCACTAAGTGATCCTATAGTACTGGATTTATGATTTCATAAGTTTACATGGAATGTATAATTCAGTATTGTTTATTCTTTTATCATGATTTGTAACACTTGATTAACATTTTATTAAAAATTGATTTATAAAATTTATATACTTTTGTTTTCTATATTAGTTTCTTTATCATTTTTTTTCATGGTAAATTAACCCTAATGATTTATCTAAATCCCCTATGATTATTTATCATTTTATACAGATCAAGTGGAAATCACTAGGGCTTGTGGATCAATGAATATTGATTTTGATTTAATATTCAGTTTCAGATTTTACCTAACAACCTGAATGATACCTAAAAATATGATAGAGTAACGTTTTTGGGAGATAGTTATCTCTTGGTTATATGTATTAGTTTGTGTTAAAACTATTAATATCATTGGTTGTGTTTTTTGGCCTATATTTATAATGTGTGGAACATAGTCATGGATGAAACAAATCATGTTAGATGAATTATTGGGTTAAAAAAGGGGTAGAGAAATTAAGAGAAGTTTTGAAATGACATGTAGGATAATTGGTATTTTATATGATAATGTAAAAATGGTCTTATCCTAATGTAAGGAATCATTATATTATGAAAATCTATATGGGATTATGTCAGGTGACTGGAGGCATCATGTAGCATCCAGATCTATGGGACAATTAGTAATTCTGGGGATGGTTCACTATGTGTTCTTAGGAGAACCTCCCCATGTGATAGAAGCATTCAACTTAGAATGGGGGAATAATCCATATAATGGGGGAGACATAAAATTAGAGTGAGAAATAATGGAAAATTCCTAAACATCAACAACATATAATTAGATTATGAAAAAATCAATAAATAAGAATCATGTTATAACAATATAAATTACAAATAAAGAACCACACAAAAATTTATCACCCAATAGACCAACCACATATATAAAATAAAAAAGATATTGAATGAAAAATGGGGAATAAAGCTCCATATTTGAAAATCAACTCATCCCTATCTCTAATAACAATCAAGATTCTATAGTTCGATCTAATGTTAAACCAATGATATAGTGTGATTGCATACATTAGGTATGTATTGAAATAAGAGTACCCATGTGAGGTCTAAGAAATACATATCAGAAATTTATCACCAAGAACCAATGATATATTCTATCATATAAATTTTTATACACGAGGAATGGAAATATGTAAAATATTCAATATCAATGAGTCATTATGTGCTAGCTAACCCACCATGGAACATGATGAGACTCACATGATGGATGAGTCATCATTTACAGGCATGGCTACTAAGACATTAGATCATACATGTTTTGGGACTATTCTGGAATCCCGTAATTTCCTCATACCATAACACCTAGCCTATACACAAGGATATTTTGTACAATGTTGTGATTTTTCGACATAGATCATCTGGTCCAGGCTGTGTTATGCCACATTTTCCTTATATGAACCTCCATTATCTCATGATTCTCTAGACTAATGATGAGGAAATAAAAAAACATGGTTACACTATTCCATTGGTTATATATAATAAAATTAGATAACCCAATAAGTGAAATAATAATAATAATAAATGAAAAAGTTTCAAATAATGAAACAATAAAGAATAAAAAACAACCCATGATATAGAAAATCATATACAATACCTTTCAAAACAGTCAATTGATATCCCAACCTATAGTGGATCTATATAAAATAAAAATAGGAAAAATAATAAGGATGCATCTCCAGGACTGATCCTAGAGATTATATATGCATCACCTCACCCAAATATCTCCACATGTATAACTATTACATGTTGGGCCATTTCCCTAATTTAAATATATAACCATAAAAACATTGTTTGCACACTGACATTCCCTTTCATGGTGTGAGTATAAACCTAGGAGGAAATCAACCATGCTTCTTTATCATAAATGAATCAAGGAATACAAAAGTTATTTTGATGATGGAAAATAAATATATATGTAAACATCTATCATTATAGGTGATCTTGTGCCAACCAGGCTTCGCCAATCCCTGACCATACACGATTTGGTACATTTTTGGGATGAAATGATCTTCCAATTCCATGGAATCTCATACACCCCATGGTCTATGTTTGTTAATTATGTCATGACATCAATATGTAATCTGAACCATCCTTTAATAGTCAATGTGGTTTGATAAGTCACTCTAACCCAATACACTATTGGAAAAGTCCTCAAACCAATACCCTCATTAAGGAATGGTCATCAATTTCACAGGACAATCTCCTGAAACTTTGGGGTTCCCACAATCAAGTATATCATCCCATCACCATAGGTTCTAGAGAGGCCACATATAAGAACATTGACCCATCCCCATCATCATTAGGGAAGAAACCTATAATATCAATCAAAAACATCATTGTAACAGACTAAAAATTTACCTAATTAGGATATTATTATTGATAAGTTTCTTGACATGCAATATTGAGCATTAAGAAAACCGTGATGTACTATATAATGTTATTTTAATATGATCATTATAAACTAGTCATTAAATAAGTATTATAAATAATAATAAAAAATATGAAAAATAGATATAAATATTGTGACCAAGGTTTAACATACATAGATATTACGTAATTTTTTATGAATATTAATTACATTACACAAACAAATTACTATGGAACGTAATATTTTAGTGCCTTTAGAAACATGGAAACACAAACATTGGTCCATATGTGAGTTACATCATCTCTCAATATGTTATTCATTAGTAACACCCTTTGGAGACATATCGTATATAATATATATCTTTATTACCTAGGAAAAGGAAAGATATGAAAGAGAGAGATTAGATGCTCGGTAAGGGTAATGAAGGTAGATTCATATGAATAACATGAACATAATGGTATCTGGACAAGAGCATAAAATTTTAAAAACATACTAGGAATATAATGGATCATAATCTTGATTAGCAACAGTGTGATTGGATGTTCATAAGATATAAATCATTAGGGAAGTAAAAAAACATCCTTTAGAGTATATCATTGACATAAGACATGGAATTTTTCGCATGAACATAAGTATATAAAAACATTTACATATTAGTAAAGGTTAACGTCCAAGACCCTCATAGTGGAAAATGTCCTTTACTGAATCTGGTTCACTCCATGCACCAGTCCTATCTTACTGAACCGGGTTCACTCCTTATACTGGCCATATCATACAAATTTAGTTTCACTTTCCGATCCAGTACAATATTATTGAATTGAGTTCACTACCAATTCCAGTCCTATCATACTAAAATGGGTTCACTTCCCATTATAGTCATGTGTATATCATGTGGTATAAAACTCTACCCAATGGATTGAATGGAAATATAGGTCCAACCAGTCACATAATGAAATGAAATAGATGTTATAAAAAAATTATCATAACAAAATCTATCAAAAAGAGACCGGTTTCATAATCATTTTACCAAGGTATAACCCATGTAAAAGAAATGGGTTCCATAAAAAACATTTCCCCATAAACATAAACCATTAATAGATTGAATTAGAATATAATCCTTCGATCATGTCCCTGATAAGAAATGGGTAACATCGAATGATGAATTCATAGATGGAAGATTATTTTGCAATAGAATTTTAATCATTTATTGAGGAAAGTATCCTTTCATCTATGGAAAAAATATTTGAAACACAACATTTTTTGAAGACTTTTTTATTATAAAATAACCTTGATAACTATAATGTATTTTTATGATAATTGATCAGTAATGATTTCATAAAATAACTTTCATTCCATACACATGAAAATAAAGGGTCTTTTCAAATTTTTGTTAAAATCCAAATGGGTATTGTTTAGAAAATGACATGAATATTTATTTCATAAAATTTTGTAAAAAATTTAAAACAAGGGTAAAAATAATTTTAAATCTAATAAGTTTAATAAAAATGAATAAAGTATTATAAAACTAGGTTTTTGATGAAAATATGTTTTTTTCTAAATATAGAAATAAATTCAGATTTTCCAAGAAATACGTTCTAAATAAATTTAAGATGAAAATAGTGGAAAAATGATCCCATTACTTGATGATATCATGAATTAATATAGGATAATAAAATTCATTAGTATTATTGAGTTTAAAATCATTATAATTCAACTTTAGAGACATTTTCATAAATAATCCTGATAACCGATGAAATTGTTACATAAAATCATTACCAAATTCGTAACATTAATTTCTAGGCCCCAAGACTGAATAATATAAAATAAAACATAAAACATAACGAGGATGAATAAATTAATAATAATTCTTTTCAAAGGGGTTTTATATCCACTCTATTAAAGAATATAGGTGCATAACATAACATACGTCTCAAAGAAGGAAAATTGAGACCAACATCCATTACATCTTTAGTAATCTGTTGAATATTAAGCTATAGTAAATCATAAAATAGAATTATTCATTAAATATAATTAATAATATTAGAATAATGATATAACATTTCTAATGGTATGTATACATAACAAAAATTAAATAAGTGGTAATCATGGATTGTGTGTTAGAGAAAATAAAAGTGGGACGGAACTACCTCACCTTAAGTTAGGACTACCATATTACTCATTTAAACCTCTTGGATAATCTATATAATTTTATAATAAATATATTATAGAAACTAATTATTATATATCAAACCATATATGATTTTCTTATCCCCATTTATTACAAATTAACTACTTCTTTAATGTTAATGTTATGTCTACTGTAATAACCACTTTTCTTTTTATATATGTTTTCGTTGGTTATAATTTTGGTCTTAATGATTAGATCATTGTTCTATAATGTCAAGAATGATAAAAATGATTTACATAAAATATAAATTCTGTATATATGGATTTATAGAAATCCAAAAAATTCAGTGATAGGAAATTAAATACACCATTCCTGGAGACTGTTTATCATATGCACACATGATTTCCATTTCCATTGTATTATTGGATTGAAAGAAAGAAAAATAAATGATATATATAATAATTATATAATAATGTCTACGTAATATATATCACATATGTGAATTAAAACAATCCATAATTCATTTATGTTAAAGCATGACCGAAACTCCTTAGTTTACATGGTAGTAGTCTTCCATACACCTGAACGATGTTATCATATTCACAAAAAATATAGACTATGAATGTATATGTGATATAATCATACTTGAATAATAATAACAAAATAAAATCATAAATATAATATATAAACAAAAAATAAATCATTACGGCCATCATTGATATATGTTAATGGAAAAGTGAATGACAATGGTTTGCGAGGATGTAGTCTGTCGTACACAGGAACAATGATTTTGTAACCCATTTGACTGAATTGGACATGGATTTAGAAAATTAACATAACATAACAAAATATATGTATATGAAATATATTGAGATTATTATATATTCATGATATAATTATAATTTAATTGGTTTTGGGAGAAATAAAACAAAAACACTCGTCAATGAACGTTACATATTCTTTGAGTATCTTCCATAGGATTACACTAAAATAATTCCTTATGAAAAAAATAAGGCTTCTAGTTTGACTCTAATTATATTGGTAACTAAATTTTGAATGTATTTACCAAACCAAATAGGTTTTATAGTTTTAAGATGAGAGTATAGTGGATGTATTTTTATATTTGGGGGAGAGGAAACACTTGGTATTTTTGAAAAGAATTGACGGTTCCCACGTTTTACATATGTCAAAAGAGTCCAAATATTTCCATTATTAAAATATAATGGATTAATGGTAAATATAATTCTATAAAATAGTTTTTAGGAATGTTCATAGGGTATATTTTCCATTTTATTTTTAGTTTAAGCCCCGATAAACAAATTTTTACCTAAACTATGGTAATTAATTTTTATAGAATTCATTATTCATGATGGTTAAAAATAATGTTTAAATTACTGTACATTATAAATTATTTTCATTAAAAATATTAAATCCATTTTCCCAAATTTAATTCAAATAATTGGACTAATTAATTTAAAATTAATCCTGAAGGTGTGATGAGAAAGCATGTTTTTAATACGAAAATGATTAAAAGTTAACAATGTTTTTATATCAAATTTAAATATTAAATTGATATAAATGAACTAAATTGCATTAATGGATATATAGTTGATCTAAATATTATTTAAAACCAATAAAAAGTATAATTTATCTTTTTAAATAATTCCTTGGAAACGATAATTTTCAATTAAATTCAGTATATTTCACTATTCATCAGAGAGTGAAATTTTTAAAAAAACTCCATAAAAATTGAAAAATATATTTTCAAAATCATGAATTAAAATTTTATTTTTATTTAATGAAATTCAACATATAAAAGTTTTGAAGCATTAATTTTACAATTTTCCACAGATAGATATAAATCTAATTGAGCAAATAGAATTTTTGAAACATATAAAGACTATACCAAAAAAATATGTATTTTATTATCAATATGTTTTCTTTAAATGAATCGAATATATTAAAAAATTTAAAAGGATATTTTACTATTCATATAACTATGTTAATTTCTAGTTTATAAGTGTCATATTTATATAAATAAATTAATAATATATCATGATTTTGTTAAAATAAAGTGTTGGTGTAACACAAGCTATTCCAATGTTCTTTGCAGTGAATTATAAAATTGGTGTTTTATATCACACAATATTAACTTTTTATAGCATGAAACATTGTCCACAAAACTCATTTAATTTCTTTGAAAAAAATATATTCATAAAAAGACATGGTGTGACATTCTTCCCGACTTAAAATAAATTTTTAGTCCCAATTTATCACTACAATATAAACAAATGAGGATAATTATACCACATAATATCCTAAAGTTCCCACATAGAATCCTCAAAATGGCGGCTTCTCCAAAAACAATTGACCAGGTGAGTTGTCTTTTTTCATATAACATTATATTTATGATCAAGAGTCTTAACCTGTTGTTTCTCATAAGAAATATCTTTCTCCAGTGGTATGACTTCTGAGTTCTATAAATTTGAAATATTACGTATTTAATACATTAGGAGAAATACATGGTACACTTCATGGATGTGAGATAGGTATGTTGGAAGTGAAAACTGATAGTCTATATTCCCAATGGATTCGAGAATTTCAAAGCAAATGATATACCTAGGGACCAGTTTCCCATTTTTCTGAAATCTCATAA
The DNA here is from genome assembly GCA_963277665.1 of Viscum album. NCBI lineage: Eukaryota > Viridiplantae > Streptophyta > Magnoliopsida > Santalales > Viscaceae > Viscum > Viscum album. The sequence continues at coordinate 1,033,247,243 of OY728121.1, read as the reverse complement.
CCTTCATCCATGGAGAAATTATTCAAAACGTCTTGTCACCCACATCAATTTATAGATCAAAATAGAGATTATCATCATAATTCATATGAAAACTATGAGCTACCTTGATGTGATGTTGAATGGATATAAACATCTCTTCCTTTTCTTCAGTTATCTTAGGTCCCAACACCTTTCTTTCTCCAACTTCATTCCAAAATGTTTGGAGATCTACATTTTTTTTCATGGAAGTTTTCATTAAGATCAATATTAATTCTTGAGTGAAATATATTATTGTAATAAAAAAAGTACATTAAGGTGTTTATCTAAAACACATTAGATATAAAAATAACAAGATCTAAACATATCATATAGTGTTCGAATTGTTCTTTTAGACTGACCATCTTCATGATGATAATATGAGGTTCTCAAAATTAACTTTTTATCAAGATATTTATGATGATTTCACCAAAACATTAAGTTATGCCTCTGATCCCAATCTGATATAATATAATTTTATACTCCATTCAATATTACCACTTCCCTATTGTATATCTTCAAAAGTTGTTCAAGAGATATGTCTTATCTAATAGTGATAAGGTGTGAAATCTTAGTAAAGAGATCGACTAAAAACCATATATAATTAGACCCTTTAAAAGTTTTGGGGAGTCCAACAACAATTTTAATGGTGATGTTTTCTCATTTCCATTCCTTTATGTGTAATGGATGCAACATAAGCTTAGAATTTTTTATTTCTTCCTTAACTTATTGATATACCAAGAAATAAGATACAAATTCTATGATATCATTGCTCATTTCATCCCACCCAATTTACCTTTAAAATATCTATCCATCGTCACAATTTTAGGATGAACAGAGAATGATGAAATATTAGTTTCCTCATACAAATCTCTCTCAAATCCTGGTATCATAGAACATATGTATGGTTCGTGAACCTTATCAATCCATCGTGACTATGGTCAAAAATTGGAAGATTTATAACCATCTTTTTCATTTATAAATCATCATTACATGACTCATTAATCTTCACATGGATTTGTGGATAAACATTCTATTTTGAAAGATAATATTTTATGGCTTCGATCAATATTTCTAGATCCATCCATTGAAACTCAAGAAATATTGGATCATATTTGATCCTCATCAAGGATAATTTACAATGATCCTTTTGACTCAAATCATTATCCACATTATTTTCTCTCTGTGGGGGATAATATATTGATCAGTCATAATCATTAATTAGTTATAGCCATCTTCTTGGGAGAATACTAAAAAATTCTATGTGATTGTATAGCATAATATTTTTTTGATCATTATATATATAACACTTTCATCCATAATGATAATGCCTCCATATTTTTATTATAAAAATTAAAAATACTAACTCTAAGTCATGAGTTGTGTAATTTTTATCATGATCCATGATTTTTCATGAGTCATATGTTATAACCATGTAATTATTTATGAGGAAAAATCCCAATCACTTCATGTATACATAACATTAGATTACAAAGCCAACTCCACTACATGGTAATTTAAGCACATGTGAACTTTCCAATCCTCTCTCTAGTTCCTTGAAATATTCCTCACATTCCTCTATCCAAAGGAACATGGTTCTCTTCTAATTTAACATGGCTAGAGGATTAGATAGTTAAGGTAAATTCTCCAAAAACCATTTATAATATCAAGCTAAACCATGGAAATTATGGATCTCATCCACTATGGTTGGTTTAGGACAACTTCAAATAGCCTCCATCATTGATTAACCTACTGATAAACCCTCTCTTATGATTATATGAAAAAAATGAAACCTTTTGCAACCAAAATTCAAAATTGTTATCTTTTTGATATATTTTTTCTTTATTAATTTCATTAGAATCGTTCTATTATTTACTTAATTATAATCCATTCTCTTTGAATAGATAATAATATCATCTATAAATTCTACCATAAGCTGATCAATGTAATATCCAAATACATTGTTCATAAAATCCATGATGATAACAGGGGAATTATTATTACCTAAAAGAATCACTATATATTCATAGTCACCATAACATGTATGGAATTCCATTTTAGGACTATACTCCTTCACCCTCAATTGATGATATCTAGATTGAAGATTAATCTTGGAAATGTTTTATGCTACATATAGATTATCAAAAAATTAATCAATACATTGATGTGGTTAATTGTAATTAATTTGGATCATTTTTAGATCCTAATAATCAATATTGAGTCCCACAGATCCATACTTATTTTTAATAAAAAAAGTCAATCCCAAGGTGACACACATTGACGAATGAATCCATTGTCCTGGTTTTCCTACAGTTGATTCTTCAATTCCTTCAACTCAATCTGGTCCATTCGATATGGAGTCTTTGAAATTTCAATGGCACCAGCATTGAGTTATATTGAGAAATCTACTTTATGGTTTAGTATAATCATAGGAAATTACTCTAGAATGTTATCAATAAATTCCCACATAATAGGAAAATAATTTATATCAATTATGTCCCCAACCATTTCAGTTAAACACCACTTCTAGATTAGAATTAGGACCCATACAATGTATGTAATCACCATAAGAGGTTCTTGTTTATCATTGCATAGAAAAAATATTATAGGTTCATTATGAATATCAAATGTAACATTATATCCACAAAAATTTTTGTGGGATTTATTCAAGGAAATCTATTACATTCCTAAATAGACATAAAATTCAACTAGAGGAAGAATGAAATTATTTTTCTGAAGCACGTTCCCACCAACATCTATTGAAGAGGAAACCTGATCTTGATATTAAATCATCATACCAGTAGGTATTTTCACTCCATATTATATATCTAATTCATTTGGAGTCATCTTTATACGATTGAAAAATTATTAGATATGATATAGTGGTTATATTTAAGAAAATTTCCACTATGCTTCTTCCCACACTTCGAGTATAAAGGAATGTTCATATTCTCCTATCCAAGGTTTTTGGATTTTCCATTGAACACCATCTTCCCTTTCTTTTCCAAAAATGAGATTTATAAACAACTATAACCTATATTTCCACCTTGATAGAAAATTGAAAATGATAATCCTGGCTACAGAATTATATTATGGAATACTCCCATAAGAGACATAGTTTTAAGATAATAAAGAACCAATCAATCATACTATCAGGTTAGAAGAAAATACCAGAAGCATACCTCACATGTGTTGTAAAATTTTCCTTATAGGTAACAACATATTCATCATTATTTTCCATTAGGTCAAGTAACTCTTTCTCTATCTTCATAAAAAGAATAAAAGGAATGAAAATTTTAAAATATATGTTCTTGAACTCTTCCCAATAAATGGAGTCAATGTAATCATATTTCATCATATGCGTGAGAACATTACACCATTGATCGCCTTGCCATTACAAATTGAATAGAACATAAATGAATTTTTTAAATTATGTGTACTGGAGAATTGAAAATATATTTTCAATCATATTTATCTATTTCTCAACAACTAGTGGATTAGAAGAAACATTTAAAGAATTTGTGTGTTCCATTATGAAGGAATCAATATGACATTATTCCCTCTTTTGTTTTTTGGATGTCCTGAATTATTCATATCTTGTGAAAGATGTGTGATAAAAGAAATGAGGTTATTAATTCTAGATCTTTTAAAATTTGAATGATCAAGGGGAAAATAATTGCATTATACATCACACTCTACCTTAACATGGTTCCTTTGACTTCCATCCATTTACTAAAACCAAAAACCATTGAGTAATAAATAATAATCATAGATGGGAACAACATAATCTTGAATAATAAAATACATGATGTCTAAATAATTAATCATTCTTCTCTATTCTATGACAACATAGTATTATCCAAGGTTATAAATAGTCATATTCTATTTAAATCCTTCATTATCGATTATAATGTTTTTGTGAATTCATAAAGAATATCCCTTGGAAGTGACTAACCAGGTGTACATTAGGGACTATTGTGACACACCAGTTCTTGATTGAGTCTAGCTCGAGATAGTGTTTTTAGGGTTGTTACACCTACATACATATTGATCAAAGAAACACCCAATTTTACTATCTACATAGAGGTATATTTCTAGGAAACCACTCACTCAAACCATTACCAAAATTCTAGGACATTTTCCTATACACTCTCTCAACCTTATACTTATCCTTAGAAATTTTATAAGGTATCTCAGAAAGGTTATCTAAACAGATTTCCCAACAGTTAACTAAAACTATCCTCTAATGAATGGTATATGACCCAAGGAATAACATTAATAGATATTACATTAATTTTTTTTAATGTTCATTAATTTACCTAGACACACACCTGAGGACTATAATAGATTTGTTCCTTTGGAAGCATGGAAATAGAAATATTGGTCCATAAGTGTGATACATCATCTCCCACAATGTTCTTAAAAAATATCACTATTCATTGACATTTCATACATAATACATATCTCTATAACCTAGGGAATGGAAAAATAAGAAAGGGTGATCTCGTATTCCTAGTATGGGTAAACAAGGGAGATATGTGAGTATAAAATGAACATTAGTGTATGAGAACATGATTACAAAATTTAAAAACAATACCCTACATATCAATGATCATAATCTTGAGCCATGTAATAAATATTTATAGTTAATACGACTTGAATAATAAGGGAAACAAATAACATGATCCATGAGAGCATAAATTTTTTATAAGGTATAGAATTTTTTCCATATAGATAAGTATAGAAAATATTTTCTATATCATTCAAGGGTCACTTATAAAAACCTCAAACTGGAAAAATTCAGTTAATAAAATTGGATAACACTCAATTCCATCCATCTCATACTAAACGGGGTTCACTCCCCAATCCAGCCCTATCTTTCTAAATTAGGATCACTCCCTTTTCCAATCTAGTCTAACTGAACATGATTAAATCCCCATTCTAATTCTATCTTATCAAAACAGGTTCACTTCCCATTCAAATCGTATATATCTCATGGGATATAAATATTTACCCAATTCATTGGAGGTAGATAAAGACACCACCCATCACATAATGAAAACCAAATATATGTGCTCCCTAATATCATAAACATTAACCATATCATAACCCATGAAATGAAATGGGTATAATAAAAATTTCATCATATGATAATATATGGAAAATATAGAGGTTTTATAATCATTTCATCATAGAATATCTCATGAAAATAAAAAAAATTATACGGATTTCCCCATGGTATGACCATAGGAATAGTAACGGGTTAATAAAAACGTCCCACAAAAATAAACCATTCAAAGAAAGAATAATAATTTCATATGTGGATTATATCCCTATTAAAGCATATGTGTCATCAAAAGATAAAATATTAGATTTAAAATTATTTTGATGTATAATTTATAAAATTTCATAGAAAATATCATTTCATCATTAAAATATTTTTTAAAACATTTATCATTTTTAAACCATTTTTAATGAAAATAAAATAGAACAATTATAATGGAATATTCGAAGAAATTATTGGCCATAATTTCATAAATTTATGTTCTTATTGTACATATTGAAATGAATATTCCCTTCATATTTTTGGTAAAAGAAAATTAGGTATTTTTTAGAAACCAATATGATAATTACTTTCAAAAAAATTATTAAAAAATTAAAACATGAGTAAAATTTAATTTTAAAATTCATTATATATTAATAATACATTTTTCAAAACATATTTAGTAAATATGATTTTAGAAGAAAACAGTTTTTCGACCGAAGTGATAAATAATGCGGGATTTTTATAAATATATTTTCATAAAAACTTTAAGTACCATAAAATGGAAACATTTTAAAATTAATTTAATATTTCATGAATAAAGAAATGAGAATAATATTAGTGAGAATTGTTGAGAGGGAGATCATTATATTTCAATATTTAATACTTAATAAAAAATAATCCCAACAAATGATGAGATTGTAATATAAAATCATTACCAATTAGGTTACATTGATTCATAATCCCCATGATGGAATAAAATTAAATGAAACATAAAATATCATGAGTATGAATAAATTATTGATATTACCAGTCAAATTGGATGTATATTCACCTTGTGATGGAATTTAGGTTCATAACTTATCATTGGTCTCAATAAAAGCAAGTTGAGACAAAAATATCTTATCGCTTTAGCAATCTCTTTAATCATAAGCCCAATTTAATCATAACAAAAAGATGAAACTTTACATATCTTGAAAATTATGATAGTCATGATATAAAATGTAAAAGGGGTTGTATATATCCCACACAAAAGAAACGAGTGGTGATTATGGATTGTGTATCACAAAAAATAAATGTTACATAGAAATCCATTACCTAAAGTCTCCAGTTTCATCGTAGCCATTATAAACTCCTATATAATAAATATATATTTATTTTAAATATATTAAATAACCAAATTCATATATATCATTCTATATATTATTTTCTAATGATGATTTATTACCCATTTATAAATGATTTAATTTAAACGTTTCATCTCGCGTAACAACTTCTTTGTTTTTCATATATACATTGATTTGTTATGACATTGGTTCCCTTAATTTGATCTTTGTTCCATATTTTAGAAAATTATAAATATGAAATTAATTTCTTATATATTAATCATATATTTATTTACATAAATCTATAAAGTTTAGTGATATGAAATTAAATACACCATTCATGGAGACGATTGGTTGTACAAACACATGAAAATTATTTCTATTTTCTAATTGGAGTGAGGGAAAGAAAAAAGCAATTAGTATTTATTAGAATTCCACAATAAGAGTTTTTACATATATTTACAATTTTTAATTTTAACCATAAATATTAAATTCCATGTAAAACATGAATAAATCCCCTCGCTTCATCATCCTATTTTCCTCCGTACACAAGAACAACGTTATCGTATTCCCATAAAATAGAGAGTGTGATGTTATGTGTGATATGATAATTACATAATCATAATAAAACCATGAATATCATGAATATAATATCAATGATAAATACATCCCTCTTACCATCCTTGATTGGTGGTAATGGAAAAATGAATAACATCGGTTTTCCATGTTGTTGTCCAATGTACACACGAATGGTGATTTCATTTGCCATTTTATTGATGTGGAGATGGTTGTAGGTCATGAACATAAAAAAAATTAAGTATATAGAAGATACATATTTTTTTATATATTCATGATATAATAATAATTCAATGGTATTGAGGGAGAAATAAAACCAAAACAATCATTGATGAACATTACTTATTATTTGGGTATCCCCCTTTGGATTTCACAAAATCCATAATAGGGTGAATTTATGCACAAACAAAGGCTTATAACATGATGGTAAGGTTGTTTCGAAGTTATATGGTTAGGTATTGGCCAAAAAAAATTATTTAGGCGTTTTGAATATAGGAGAGGGGGTGTCCTTTTATAAGTGGGGGGAGAAGAGACTTGGTATTTTTTAAAAGAATTTAGTGATCCTATGTTTTAAATATGCCAGAAAGGTCTAAAATTGACCATTATAGTACCTTATCAGTTTTATGGTCCATATATTTCTATAACATAATCTTTAGAGAAGTTTTTTAGGATATTGTGACCAATATATTTTTATTTTAACCCCATATAATCCCATTTTTTCTTTAACATTGGTAATTAATTTTTACTGCAATCACTATTCACATTGGACACAAATTCAGTTGACCATACTATACATTATAAATTTTTATAAATCAAAAAATATATTCCATTATCCAAATTCAATTCAAATAAGTTGAAAATATTAATTTAAAATAAATCCCACATAACAGTCGATAAAGCGGGTTTTTAAATTGAAAATGATAAAAATGTTACAACTTTTTAAATGATATTTAAATATAAAACTGATTCCATTGTTCAAATTGGATTAATATATATATATAGTTTGACTAATTAAACTTTAAAAACAATTTAAAATATAAAATAACTTTGAATAAAATTTATGTCAAAAGAAACTTATCAATCGATATTCCGAATTTTTACTATTCATCATAAAATGAATCCTTTCGGAAAAATATAAAAAATAAAAATGAAATAATATTTAATTTATGAATTAAAAAATTACATATATTTTATAAAATTATTTTTCCATAATCGTGAAAAATTATATTTATTATTTTTCTGACAAATATATGTCACAATTTTTTGAGAATGATGTATTTTTGAAACCAATAATGATTTAACTGAAAATTCGGTTTTTTTATTATGAATAATTTTTATTTATATAAAACAATTATAATTAATATATTAAAATTATTTATTAATATAAATATCAATAATATAACCTCTATTTTATAATATTAATGTTTAAATAACAAAATTAAATAAATATCATGGTTTTGTAAAAAGTAAGTGTTTAGTGTAGCACATTCTTAACATGGTGTATGTTATAATTCAAGATTATGTTGGTGTAGATTGTAACACAATTCATCAATGATATTTATTTTTTTCTAAAAAAATAAATTCTAAAAAACTAGATTTGTTACAATAAATGTTTTATATAATTATACTGTATTGATTAAAGAATAATAAATGTTTACTCAATTTTTAGTAAAGTCGTTTAATGGTGATAAAATATAATTTCTTCAAAAATCGTTTTATTGAATTTTATGTGTTGCTATTATAAATAATTTAAACCAATTATATAAATTTTATTATATTAAAATAATATATTTTCTCAAAATAATAAATTCATCATTTTATTAGAGTGAATTTTTTTGAGTTTTATAAAGAGTTATTTTTCTAGAAACGGCGACAAAATGAAAATTTTATAAAGAGACCCAAGATCAAATCTGGGTGGAGGAGTATTTTTAGGTACTATAGCAGGGACTGTAGTAGGCACTATAGTGGGTAATCTAGCAGGTACTATTAGATAATGTAGCAGACTTAACTATTTAAGAGACCTGAGATCAAATCCGAGTGGAGGTGTATTTCCGGGATACTATAGAAGGCACTGTAGCAGATACTGTAGGAGGAATTTCTATGTACTGTAGCAGCCAGAACTATTCATCCATTTGGGACTTTGCCCACCAGTTTGGTCCTCGGTTCCTGCAAGGCTTTCGGGCCACCCAATGCCTTTGGGCCAGTTGATTCTCAAGGCCTTCAGGCCACCTTAAGGCCATTGGGCCACACCAAGGCCATTGGGCCACATGAATGCAGATGTACCAGTCATACTACAATGGATAAGTCTTTAGATGAGGATTAGGGTAGGCTCATTCACAAGGGAAGTGTCAACCAGAATTGGAAGAATTAGAGGGTATGGCTTTGCCATCGGTATCAGGCTTGTGCAGCTTTCCATTGGACTGCTAGCTGACTAGCCCTGCGACGGTACAGTGCGGATATCATGACATATTATAGGGAGGAGTACTTCCAAGTTTTCTTCTCTGGGTGATTCCCTCCATGACCTACGGTTCATGTAATTGTCTCTAAGCCTTCGGGCCATATAAGGGTTCCACCTCACCCCTTGAAAGGTGGATTATCAAAAATAACAAAAAAACAAAGGCCTTCGGGCCATACTGACCAAAGTAACAAAAATATCCATTAATTATAAATAATATAATAAACTACATAACTATCATCATTATACTTGATTATATTTTAAATTCATTTTTGGTCTTAAACTACACTTTTTTCTAAAATCATTTTTATTTACACAATATATTTTTATCATGAAAAAAATAATTTATTATTAATAAATGTTTTTAAATAAAATTTTATATTATATAATAAAAAATTTATTTTTACAATTATTTTATTGTTTTTACTAGGGAAGGAATGAAATTAAATTAGTTTTATGAATAAAAAATCATTTTATTAAGATGATTTTAATTTCATTTTTCACAATTATTTTAAAATTAAGTAGTGAAACATATATTAAATGAATTTGTTAAAATTTATACCATATTTAGAATCATAATAATAAAAATAAATTACTAATTCCATTGTAACATTAGGTCATAATGAATAGTAAGAATTGTAATAAAATTAATACTGTTACGGTTAAAATTAAATAATGGGAGGACCAAACTGAAAAAATTATAACTAAAATTGTGTAAAAACATTATTAAATTCCATATTGTGGTCATATTTATATCATATGTCATCTATTATTAGCTTATAAGTAATTTTAGATTCATTTATTTTGCAAAAGTCTTTAATATCTTTTAATCATTGAAAATTGGCAACTGTGTTCTATCCATCACTTACCAAAGTAAACCACATATCCTCTCTTATAAAAACATTAATATCTTTATATATAAACAAATAAATATCCATCTACATTATTAAAATCCTTTAAAATGATCTATAGGTCATTTTTTATCAATATGCAAACCTTATATGGATTCATGAATATGCCAATGGAGGTTGTTGAAAGAAGATCTACAGTTCTTACCAGAGTGTTTTCATTTTATTTATTATTATAAATCCATAAATTATTGTGTAATAATTATTACATAAAAAATTAGTATCTAATATATATTTATTTTATTATTTCAATTTATCAAAGTCGTTTCACCTCCTTTTCCATCAAATGGTAATCAAAAGCATCAATCATGCCTACGTGCAGACTACAACCTCGTGAAGTGATGTATTTCATTTTTCATCACCAATATTCAAGGATTTTTATTTTTATTTATATATTTTTTATATATTATTTATATAACATAATTATTTTTCTTAAAATAAATTATAAAATTTAACTTCATTCCCTTTCACCCAGTTATAAAATGATAATGCTACGCATGCATACATGTGGACAACAACCTCAATATAGCGATGTAATTCATTTTTCATGTACACCATTAAATAATGATTATAAATATGTATATAGTTAATATATATTATATTTATATAATTATTAACATTGTATATATGATTTAACCAAGTGAAATATACAATGACTAAATCTATTGCATAGAAATGTACGTGAAAAAATGAAATAATTAATACTCTAAAATGATGCTTTTAATAAGGAATAATAAATAAAAAGGTGTTAAAATTTTATAAGAGAATAATATATGATATTATAAATTTTAATATATATATATTTATTTATATAATTATATGAAATTTAAATTTATTATGTAGATGGTTAAAAACTCTTACGAAGCAAGTGGGGACTACAGTAAGAGTTTATTTCACAATCTTATAAATTTTTTGGAATTGATTTTATTTAAATTGGGAGAATTATATGATATTTATTTCATAAACCAGTATATTTTATTATAATTTTTTAATTTATAAAAATATAATTTCTTCAATAATTCTCTTCCATCTAAGAACTCTAATGTTAAAAAGATTTGTTTAATGGAAAACTGACTTTGTTTTGAAATTCGGCTGGGAATATTTTTCATTAATGTCTATATTTCATTTAAAATGATTTCAAGAATTTTTTTACTATTATCTAATGATTGATTAACTTCATTTTTTCAATTTTTATATTCTATAAATTTTTTTTTTAAAAAAAAATAAACCTATCATTTTTCTGAATGATGAAATTTTTATTGAATGTGTGAATAATATTTTTTCCACACTTACTATATAAACTATGATTCCCATTATTAGAACAATTATTTACATCGATGATTAATATAAAAAATTAATTGGTTTATTTGGAAGAAAAGTTTTTTCATAATATTTTAGACAATTTTCGATTTTAATATATGTTATTTTAAAATAGAAATGTTGTTTTTTTAAATGTTGTCGTGATCTTTCATGTTTTTCATCTATGTCAATATCAATGGATTAATATTATTCATTTTTAGTAAAATAATATAATTGTTGCAGCCATATTATTTATCTAGATGGATTATGATCATTTTGACTAAGGAATATATATATATATTCCATTTTCTAGATCTCTTAATATAGAGTGTTATTGATTATTAAGGTATGTTGATTATGTTCATTCATTTATTCACATGATTATTGAATTATAATAATTAAGTGAGGGGAGGGGAGTATAATTACATAACCCATCGATGCATCAATGTTATGCTGAGAGTAAATTGGTTCGATATTTTTCATATGCCTTACCTATTATGTATGATGTCATGGAATGAGGCCTCAATGGTTAGTTTAAGATTTTCGATATTCTGCATTCCATCATTAGGAAATCAATTATTAATTTCCATGTGATTAATTAAATTGTTATCATATCCATGGATATGTTTCGTGATCATGTGATTATTTATTTTACATTATTTGATAACCATATATTCATACTATAATATTCATGCATTAATCATTCTATGATATCATTTGTTGTATGAATTCCTTTATTGAGCATATGATCTCACGCAATTATTTGTTTTACATTCCCTTTGGTTCTAGTAAATTTTATATGATTTATATGAAATGTATGCATGAGGAAAATATAATTTTTTCAATAAAAATAATATATTTTATTTTATGTCCTAAAATATAATGTGAGAATCATGTATCTATGTTAACTCCCAATATTTATAAACAATTTTATTGGTCCGGATCCACCCATTGTATCTTGTGAAAATACATAAAAATAACCACAAGATAAGAGTTATTAGGGTTCTGGTGATAGAATAAACATACACAAACACCATTATAGAACCATTCCCCACCCCAACATCTCACCCATGAGAACCATCATCATCCTAGAGGTATATAACCATCTTAGTCTAGGTCATCCTCTAGTCACATATCATGATAATCCATAAAACCCAGGATTAGATCTCATCCTACCATAAACCCAACCAACATCATCCTTCATAAAATATATATGTGATCAATGGATAACATCACCCAAGACCATTTTTCTTTCACCATAACCATTATAGTTATACATGAGAACAACTAACACCTTCCAAGCCAAAAAAACCTAGGTGAACAGACCTACATCTATAAATAGTATGATCTGACCAATCATTATTCCTGAAGTAGAAAACCAAATGGGTCCACTACATGTTCCCCTCTACATATTCATGAATTCATACAAGCCCTTTTTGAACACAATGATACATTACAACTTAAACACCTACGTGGATAACCCAACTATTGTTTGATGAATGAGTACCTAGATAATCAATTTCAAGGTTCCTAACCATGGTAATTCACTACCCGACCCTCTATTCTATTTACCCCATTAAATCTACTCTCAATTGAGCTTATAAAAATACTTCCATGTATATTTATGTTGGTAGAAAACATTATAAACATACCTGATACAATGATTTCATTCACTATTTTGAAGGCTCTGAACCTGTAATCCTCTTATAAGAGGTCTAATACATAGATACGTACCTCAAAATATCTTTCTAATTTAAAAATAATGTTTTTCATAGGTACAAACATAGGAACACAAAAAAATCAAGGAATACAACTTTACAAAATATCATAAATTGGTAATGTCTTACTACATCATGATTGATGGAGTATAATTTCCAATATCGACCTACGAAATCAATTCGGATGTAGAAATTCTATGAACATAAAATTAAATATATCAGATTAGGGTTATTGAAGGAATAATGAATAAGAAATAAGAATCTAGTGAACAAGATATGTTAGACATACCAAGAGGGATCAAATATAAAAAATAGTTCTTCAAACATCTAATAAATGGGGGATAGGGAAAGAATATTCTAAAAGGGGATATCATTAGGATCCTGGTTGAGTTGAGGTCCATGAATAATAGGGGCTATGAAATAAGTGGACCATGTGTGAAATTAGACCATTAACATATTTTAAAAAACATCATATGAGTCCTTCTAGTAGTATTTGGGCCACACTAGAAAGAAGGTGGCCCACTGACCACTATGCATATGGTTAGCTCATTAATATATTAATGGAAAATCATAAATTTTCCAATGGACCCATATAGAATACAAAAAGATATCCTCTTATATTTTTTTACTTTTCAGCTGATCCACATCAAATGCCTACATAATCTGAAAACCCCCAATACTCACATGTCTAGGATGAAATTCAAATAATAACACCTATTATAAATCTTAGGGGAATCAGAAAAACCACCTCCAATCACTTTTCATCTTCAAGATGTGTATTTATATGTCCCTATAGATTAACATGGCCTCTAGACCCAGTCATAGGACCTATAATTTTAATATCACGGTCCCACTCCTGGAGACCTCCATTCAAACACAACACTCAAACATGAGGAGCTTAATTTCCTGATAACCATTTACTTATATTTGTTAAAACACTTACAGGATATTCATTAGAGGATACACATGTCTATAACTTAGAATTTTCAACTAACGATCTGTACACCAAGCCATACAAGAACCCCGAGGTAACAATACCAACATTCCATGTTCTAGAATTGTTGATGTCTCCAAATGTACTGTTGTTGCATTTGGTTACTGACTGAACTCAAAAATAGGCCATGAATTCATTCATATTCACTAGAGGCCTACCTAAAAACCCAATACTCTCTCCATAGATCAAAATTTCTAACTCACACCAATTATTATTTGATCAATCATCTCAAATGGGTAACTATCCTGAATTTATAAACTTGTATACTTTAACACAAATATGTCACTCTCGATGAGCACCCAGGATTTATTATTTCCATCCAAACACATGAAAGAACCTACCTAGTGGAATCCAAATACTGACAAAAATTATCACCATTGATGGTCTCAATGGGTCCACCTTTCCTAAATACTAATACATCCAACTCAAGGACCACAATCCTTGATTTAAAAACGACCATATAAGGATAATAGAAACTCGTTGTTTGTCATGAAATCCATTAGTCACAATACCCACCAGTGTCCATATTCTACATCAATAGAACACTAACGTCAACACGTCATTTAGAACAAAATGAAAATATACGACCCTCTATTTAACCTTGACATTATTAAACACCATGTCAGTATCCAACCTTTTTTTTAATTCCACCATGTACTTTTATATCACCCATCAGATCTGCAACCCTCAACACAATGCATAAATTTTGGGCTTTAAAATAAAATTGATTATTAGCCCCCACATGTTTTGTCAGATCTCTGGTCATCAAATCATCACTAACACCCAACATTTTGTTTATCCATTTCGCATTACGCTTCCACTATTTAACTCAAAACCCCACCCAATAATCATAAGATTTCCTTCGAAAAAACCGTTATTTGTTCCTTGAACCACATTAACCACATCCTAAATGACATTCCAGATGTGGTATCCACCTCACAACATTTATTTCTACACAATACAAGTATTTGTTCCTTTTATGTATGACTTATATTAAAGGAATTCAACCCCACCTAGTGAAATGATATTACAAATAAACCATGATAATTTAACACTTGGGGAATAGATAAATTGATCAATGCCCACATCGGTTTTTGAACCCAAATATAAGTTCAACTGCAATGTAAGATCCTTGATGGATACATCGAACAATTTTGTTTCACTCATGAGCATTGAAACATCTCAGATCCGAAGCATTATTAGATCACACCACCACTCACCATTTCATGAACACAATATGAAGTGATATGCAGATTCCATAAATTTTAACTCTTATGGGACTTCACTAAGGAGTAACCAAATATGTGCACTTATAACTACACCCAAATATCCTAAAGAAATATCTTACCATCATTGCTTGATAAAATCAAGGTAGTCACTGAAAATTGATTGTATAATGACCGTTACAAAAAATAAATGTTCTTCAAACTAAAAAATCCAACGACTTAGGGATTTTCAACACACATCTCCCTGCCTTCCACTTCTATCCATACTCCTAGTCCAACATGTTTCACATGGTGTCTACCCCTCCGAAAACAATAGTGGCTTCAACACAATCAAAGGCCTAGATTTATTTCCATGAAAAAAAACATTACCCAAACCAATTATCTTAAGGACCTACTGAGAATCATATTCATATAATGAACACATGGTTCATGATATGAACCACTTTAGGAAAAAGAACGATAACTTTTATCTCATATAATTTTCAGAAACACTATCAATATAAACTCTTATGGCCCTGGAAATCCATGAATAAGATAAAATATTGGTCCAATTTCAATCGAGCATCACATCATATGATCACCACCACCATGTCCATACGCTACCACACACTATATTCTATAACATTATAATATCATTCCACTTATTGAGAGTAGAGTGACCACTCACATACCACTCATGTTCTATAAAGACTGACCAGACTACACAAAAATACTGAAACAATAGATAATTAGAAAAAACATCATTCTATAATGATATTATCCAAAATCTCAATCCTAGATCAATGTTACAATGGTTGAAGGAATCCCCACATGACTACTCATTTAACTCTTGTGTCTCTACTCAAAACAAAACCACTCTAGTCTAACCACAATAGGGTTCACTTCTATATCTAGGCCTCACACAATCACCATCCATATAAAACCCAACACTGCTCACTATATATTGATTTATAAACACATCACAATAAAACAAAACAATTCCAAGGACTTATCACTTATTAATTCTCCATGCCAATCCAGTCAACCACATTCAACCCCATCCCAATAGGTTTTTTATTATCCAAATATCACAAAAACAAAAGGTATCATGATCAAACCATACACCACCTCAAAAACATCAAGAAAGTATCACTGAAAGAATCACTCACACACATCATAGATAAATAGTTTATGAATGTTCTAAAACCATCACTAAAATCATATGTTAATTATCCAAAATATTTACACCATTCAAAATCCCATTTCAAACCACTTTTTCCCACCAAAATATTTTGAGGAAACTACACTGAAACCATTCTAAACCAAATTCTAAAAACATATCCCCTTTTTTCATTCAAAACCAATTAATAAAACCATCCATTTTCCCTAATTTTGAAAAAATTCCATGAGAACCAAATAGCTTACCCATTTTGAGGCCCAAATGAGGAAAACTAACAATTTAACATTAAAATTATATTTACTAAAAGAATTAAAAGATATCACAACAAATTATCATATCAAAAACCCCATTTAAAAACAAAAATATTATGAATAACCATTTCTATAACCTCTTAGTCTATGTTAATATTCCTTTTTCCAAAAAAGTTTGGAAATATAGAATGAAATACTCATAGAAGGGATATAAAGAGTAATACTTACATGTCTGGTCAAGCACTGAGTCCATATCATTGAAACCAACATGTTATTGCTAGTTATACAAAACATTTTATAATTAATAGGATAAATTAATAATATTTCAACAATAATGTATTTGAAAAAACACCAAAATATATTAATTCTATCATTTAACTCAATTGAAAATCATTCATGATTTGGAAATATATTGCATAAAATTTGAACCTACATTCCTAGAGATAATTCATGAACTCAGTCAGAATGTTTAATAAAAATAATAAATAAAATCCCATCAATCATAAGTACAAAAATTATGTGTATCACTCTAGTAGAAATCAGTCAATAATAACAACAGAACCCTATAATAGAAATCCCTTCCTTCTATGCGGGTTATAAACTCCACGGAATGAGTTCCATACCAAGACCTAAAAATTACCTTTCATATATATTCAAATTCCTAAATATAAGGAAAATAAAAAGGGATCTAATACATTATTTTGACACCCTATCCCAGATCAGTTTTCCTAGGATGAGTGAAATTTTAACGGCCTCATGTGTTCCTCCCCATATCCAAGAGGTCGCAAAATTGTAGTAGGTACCTAATCAACAACATGGGTGACAATTCTCTCTATAATAGATATCAAAATTAGGGAATTAAATAAAATAATAATAATAATAATAATCAATAGAAATAAAATTTAAAATCAATAAATAATAATAATATCTTATGCTATAACATGTTTCTTACAATACATAGTACAATAGTCAAAAATGAACCCCACACATAGTAACTCAATATACAATAAGAAGTGGAGAAGTAAAAAACATGCATCTCATGACTGATCCAATAGTCTACCGTTGTATCACCTCAACCAACAATTTTTTTCAACTTACTCAAGATGGGACATTGACGTCATTAGAATCTATGACTATACAGAAGATAGAGAGACACCACACTACAAATTCATGAAGTAACTATGAACCATGTTTGACAACACAAATGTTTCATGGGAAAAATTATTAGGTCATATGTATGTTTTTATTATTGAGGGAAATAAATATATTCATAAAAATAAATCCTTCTAGTGTATCATTCTCTAATAAGACTTCGATGAACCCTGAAGCTACTTAATTCAGCTCATTTTGGGAAGAAACTAATTGCCAATAACATGATAGAACATACAACCCAGGGGATGGTAATATCACTTAGTTCACAACATTTTCTTTTACCCCGAACCATCCCAATGTACGTAGGGAAGTCCATGAAGTCTCCATGATCCAAGACACATCTATAAAGTCTCTCATTCCAATACCTTCATCATAGAACGGTGATCAATCACATCATCCCATCCACAAAGACTCTAGGGAGGGTATAATTATGAACATCAATCCATACCCATAGGTTATGGGGAGTACATATACAATCACATAAACCCATCCCCACATGCTTTTGGATTCGTCAAAAAATATCAAGAATAATAATCATCATGCACAAACACCATTTTACAACCATACCCTAACTCGACACCTCACTGACAATGGCCATAATCATCCTAATAGGACAAAATCATCTCACTCATTTAAATATTCTCATCAAATTTCATTCTAATATATAATGATGATGATTATTCGACATTGTCTCTAGAACCCTAACATCATCACTTTTTTTGAAAACACTATGTGAGAAAGGGTTAATGCTGCCCAAGTCCATAATTCATTCACCCAAACCATTCCATCCCTACTTGATACCAAATGAAACTACCCATCCTAAAAAACAAAAAAAATATATCCCTACCTCTATCCCTAGTATGATCCAGTTTTTCCTCATTCTGGATGTAGACATCTAATAGGGTTTGTTACATGAACCACAATACCAAGTCCAAAAGTTATCTAATCCCTTTTTTAACCCAATGACACTTCCACAAAAAAATAATTAAGTTGACATCTCCATCACTGTTGCCTATATGAGGCCCTCACTCATCAGTTTCAAGGTTCTCAACCAAGGGGTTCATTACATGATTCACTAATACAATTAACCCATCCATAGTGTCCTCAATAGATCTCAAACATCTCCATCTAATCCAACTAAATTACTTAAAACCCTATACACATATGATATACAAAGCTTGAATTTTCCTTTTAGAAGGAACACAACCTATACTCCCTTTATAAGAATTATACTACAACAATGGAAACCTCAAATTTTCATTATAATATTAAAATTATATGTCTCACAATGCTACATAAATACCAAAATTTAAAAAAACATTTTATATTTGATGAAAAAAGGTAGGAACAACCTAAATCAGGCATTTTGGATTCAAACCCCCCATATAACACCAATTGAATTTTTTAAATTAATCAAATCCAAGAAAGCATCCTGAAAATCCCTATAATATTGTTCTATAGGAAAAAAAATATATAAAAAATATAATCTAGGTAATGGAGGTTAGAATTATAAATATGGGTCAAATGAAACCAATGATGAATCATACAACCGATAAATGTGGAAAAGGGGCCCAAAATCATCAAATATGGGAGCTCTATAAGATCTTAGTCCAGTGGTTGTCATGCGAGATGAGGGGAGGTGAAATATTTGTGGAAAAAGGGGAAAATTTCCCTTTAAAAATATTTTCAAAACCCACATTGTAGACCATTACCCTTCATTGGACCTCTAGTCGATCTAATGGCTAGACAGTGGAACCAGACCACTGAACTGGTGGCCCCCATGCAGCTTCCAAAAAGAAGAAGGTCCCTCGTAATATTCGGTAATTCACATTTGAACCTTCCTAGGATACCTCCAACATCTAAAACCCAACATGAATTACATGAATAGGCTTAAATTTAAATTGTAACACACCTTGGAAACCTCAAGGTCATTGGAAATATCATTCAAGTCCAATACAATGCCCCTTGTAGGTAGGGTCTCACACCACATAATAGACCAACCACTTTCTCTATGTAGGTCACCCATACATGGAATTACTACCACTTAATCACTCAATATGGATTCCATTCATCTAGCTCTACATAAAAATTATACCTAGCCA
Organism: Viscum album; assembly: GCA_963277665.1. Taxonomy (NCBI): domain Eukaryota; kingdom Viridiplantae; phylum Streptophyta; class Magnoliopsida; order Santalales; family Viscaceae; genus Viscum; species Viscum album. The sequence goes on along the minus strand of OY728121.1, from coordinate 1,033,227,019 downwards.
CCTCTTTCTAGGTTGTCCCATTATCTGACCCCCCATCACTTCACAACATGGATCCCATCTCACTCATAGTTGCATGACCATCCAATATTATTACATTTCATATCATATTCCCATTCACAATAAATTAATCCTTCTCACTCAACATTGATCACTTCATAATTTATCATTCCAATCTATTTGCATATCACTCAAGGAACGGTCAACAGAATCACCTTCTCATTGACTGTAAATCAAAACCATTTTCAAGACACAAAATTTCATTGATGTTTTTTCAAATATAAATATACAATTATTACTTTATCTCATTAATGGTAGTATAAGAAAAACAATCTCAATCTAACTGGATCTAGGAACCTAGATCTTTATCAACCATAGTAGAATCCATCTCCTATCATAATCATGTTATTCTGAACATGTTGAAAACAAATAATTAGTCATGAAATACATCACACACAAAAATATCTAATTAAATAGGTGTTAGCCACTCAACACCTCCCCCAAACCGCAAATCATAACTCATATCACTCTTTAAGATATCCAACACGGTCCTTCCAAACCACCATATTATGTACTAATCGATTCTATCTGGCATCAATCACCCATCAGTAACACCACAAATTATAGGCTCTATCCATCCCCATAAAATTTGTATTCACATCATTGTCATAGAACACTGGATCTACCCTTGGTTTACCCTCCACAGGTAGATACCAACTCTCAATCCACCCTCAAGAGCGTACTCATAAATGGGAGTAAGATATATGACCACCTCACCCCTGACACTACTTATATAGAATCTTGTTTCTACAAACCAATTTCTTGAAAAATCAATATAGGATACCCAAAACACATATTACCTACTCGTACCTATTCACAGTCTCTCATTTTATAAACCCAAATCATATCCCCTTAGAAACATAGTCCCTAGATGACCCAAAATCACCCATTATGATAAAAGAAACTTGTTTCAATCATAAGAGGCCTTACTCCATCCTATATCATTATCTAGGGTTCTCTTGGTCCCAATCCACTCTGAAAGAACCAATGAAATTATGAAGGCATGATAAACCACGAATTAAAAAATATGAGTCTTATATTATAGGGGCTACTAACATCCAAGATTTAGTTAGCATCCTCACAATTCTCCTTTATCCTTTATCTAATCTCGACTATGTCTCGGCCAATATCATACCACCACCCAATATTTGGGAATAACCACCCCCAACAAAAAAACCATGACGAAATATACTTGGAGTTCTATAATGTACTCCTAACACTGTCAAGAGAATAAAACCTACAACTCGTTACCAATTTAATCATTAATCTTATAAAATCAAACAAAAAATCAATAATCAATTTTTAAAGTGATGTATCTCAATTAAAATAGATAAAGAATACATTTGTTCATCCTCATGATACATCCTATAGACATGTCAAGCAATGTCACCCTCATCCTTAATCAATTCCACAACGATGTAGTGGGATCATCACCAAAAATTAACCAAAATAATCCAAAATCAGAAGGTTAGTGAAGGGGAATTGGAATGGAGGTGTACAGGGGAAGATAATTCCATAAAGGAATTTTGAAACATACCAAAAATCATCCCCCACCATAAGGATCAATGGTAGAATAAGGGAAGGGGGAAGCTAGATGAGTGGCCTCTCCCTAAATACCTCTAGTTTCCAAGAAAAAACCAAGGGGTATATCCTAGAACTGTTATGTTTACCATGAGTAAAAAAACAAGACAGTGACCTACTTATGGTGTCAATATAGTGGAAACCAACTCCCTCACAGAAAGACATCTAGTTGTAGCATTGAGTTAGGATCTTCAATGTATACCATCTTGGGGGGGGGAAGCTAATACCCTACCTTTGGTGATCCTTCATGACATATACCATTAATTATGGATTACACCTTCCAATTATGGCACAACAACAACATGGACTTATCTCCACAACACTACTCTCCTCACATCTGCACCCAACCCCCACCTCTAGAGCCCCATCCATGGTGTAAACCCTTAACCACTACAAAGATTACTCTATAGTATCATCATATTCTAATTTAAACCTCCATTACATAACACCTATCCTCTACAATATAATCTATGAATTATACACAACATTGAATCTACCTATGGTATAGTGAAGTTGACTTCCATCAGAAAAATCATAGTAGTCATGTTTCCTTTACCTAATTGAAACATTCCTATAATCACATGAAATACTAATTTCACCTTATTAATATCCAAAAACATCATTTTATATATTAAAATTCACATAATCATATTCTAGGTCACGTTTTAAAAAACATATACTTGAGGACAAGAAATTCATAATTTATCTGAATTTATGAAAACATAGTGATGTGGATTATAACAAAATTACAACAATAAATCCTCATTTCCTAGAGAATATATATGTTATTTCCATCCATTATAATTGAAATAAAAATATTTCCACATCAGCATTATCCTATCAAATCCTATCTCTAAGCATAAAATTATTTTCACTGTGAGACACCTTCACTAATATGCATTATTTACCAAAAGTAGATCCTCAGCCTCACCACCATCTCTAACTACATGAACGAGGTTATCTCACCATTCTATCCCGAGGCACCAATGTTCATTCAAACGATTCATCATTGAATTTATATTGATACATACTATGAGAATTCACACAAAAAGTCTGGTACCAAGACATAGTTCTCCCCTCTATGGAAATAAAATACCCAAACGAACCTACAATAGTCCATCAACATGAGTGATTTGGTTTCCACATTTCAAATACAAATTAAATACAAAAAATAGTCCAATCCTCCATTGTATGACATATCATGAAAACACATTGTGACACCAGTTGATATTTTATCACATATTTCATTCATTATTCCTTACTCCATGAGGAAAAATGATATCATCCATAGACTCAGCCCAAATATTTAAAAATGAATCCCAATATAATTCAATGGTTTGATCACTAACCATATGATCCATATATCATTCTCTTTTCATGATCCCCCATGCACCATGGATCCAAATCACTATCTGAAAAAACTATCTCCAACCTGATCCTGATGTTGATGCACCAACTACGACCAACAGCACATCCAAATTTGGAATCTTTTATTCACTGAGGTACAAGATAAAAAAAATATTTCCCACACATTAGTATTCAGGTTTCATCTCAATTTTTTTTCAATTGGCCTCACTTTACCCATGAAAATTCCAACATGAGAGTGTCACAATTTTAACTGATACTATGATCCTAACCATTTGAGTATCTTCATCATCGCCTTGATAATTAGAAATTCCCAATTTCCATAATACATGTCCTGTAAATTATATAATTTAATGAATATATTTTTTCACACCTCTCATTCCTGAGCATCGTCAAGAAACACTAATCGATATTCATTAACGATCAATAAGAATTTTATCCAGATCATCATATTAATTCCTCCAAAATTAGGGTCACACCATCAAATATCTAATGGTGTGATCCTTATTATATTTCTTCCTCAACATTTATCCTTTAGTGTATACATAATATATCCCAAAATCACAAATTTGTATCTCCTCGTGAGATAATTTTGAAGAACCTTTCAACCCCTGACACCATCCATCCAGAGTGTCATAATATATCAGTGAGGTGAAATCTCCAATTCACATGAAAACCCATCGGTTCTTCGACTTCATGAGTCATTTCACTAATTTCCAACCCAACAGACACTGCACATGATATTTTCATACCTACCCCAACACGCTGATACCTTTCCCCAACAATTATCACAAACCTCACTTCCCCAATTTTAGGATGAGTAAAACATTGAAGAAATTGTTCAAATGTTTATACCCTTTATCTACCTTGATCTCATTCAAACCCAATGGTTACATGATCCAATGCCACCTAATGGAAGACCTGGATTCATTTTCCCATGAATCACATCTCACCAAATAATGGATCGAACACCTAACTAATTGATCATACGGACTACTTTTTATATCATTAAATAGAATGATGAATATCACTCATACCAAGACGAATTACATGATATCTGACCACTCATGAATCATTTAAAACCATAATAGTCTTCCCACACACCCATCATCCCACACCAATTTGTCTGAATAATTCTTGTGCTATAGGTATTAAAGTGGTACTATACTCAAAATACCATTATATCATGCACAAGGTATTCGACATTCCTTTATTTAACCCTCTCTAAGTTTCTGCACAACCATCCCATTCTGTTAATTAAAATTAAACTATGAATATTTGTGGGAACGATTATATAGGCTTTTATCAAAATTTTATGCAATAAAACCCCATAAAAATCACATCACAATAGTCCACCACTATGGAATCTAATTCATGTGTCGAACCATAAAGAGTCACTATTCATCCCTTGTAAAAAGGGACAGTATAGAGATCTCCAAATAATGTCTCATCATATGATACACATAACCTACCATTAGAAAATATCCCATGAGTGAACATCATGGTCTAACAAAAACTAATTCCACTAATAAGTTATATTTTTAAAACATCATATATGTTTTTTTTTTTGACAAATTAAATATCTAAACCTATCATTTATAAATAAATCACTCAAAGGAACACATATTCTATGTTAATACACCATAATGAGAATTATGTGTGAGATTACCCTTTCCACCATTGAAAAATTTCCATATCATAAAAAATAACATATTCTCAGTGAATTATGTTCAATAGGCATCTCAACTAGACAAAAAACCTAGAATATGAATATCATACACCAAGAAACCTTGAGCTTCCAATGTAATGTTTTTCATGACTCACTAGTATACGGTCCATCACATATTTGGAAATATAACTATTTATAGTCTATAATATCTAAAGTATTAATTAAAAATGATACCCTGACACTAATTTTTAATTCCATGAACAATGGGATAGTTGGTAGAGCCTAGGATTGTGTGCTATGTGACCTCAGTCTTTCCTCCTTATTCGACAGAGGCTGCAGACCAGCTACAAGGGACTAATATATTAAATGGGGAGACTATTACATCGTATCAAAGTGAAACCATAGAATAAATATTGAAATATAAATAGCACATAATCAGATTACACATAAATAAATTAAAAAGTATCAGGATTCAATAAATTGAAATATTGTCAAACATCTAAACATTAACTGATCTCTCATTGTATCAATAAGAAATATAAAATTATTAAAATACCAAATATACAAAAGAGTATCTACTTCTATCCCTTATCCAAATTCCAACACATTCATTAATACCTCTCAAGTTGCTCTAGTGAAATCCATTACATAACATGAGCACTAATATAAAAGTATACATATAATCAGCATATGAACCAGAGTCATTGTGGAGGGTAAGAGTAATATATCTCAGTAGGTTATCATTAATAAACGGTAATATATGACATAATAATCATTTTTTTACATGAGGAAGGTAATATATAAAAAACAAACTCACTGAGTCATCATATTCTAACCAATCTACCATTCCTATGTAAAAGATTCATATTCATGTTAGTTTGTTATGTAAAAAAATTCCACCATAAATCATGACAATAAAATCATTGACACCATGTTGAAAAATCATTATTTCCATTTAACATAATTCCATACCCATACCAAATTATTATGAGTATATAATCATCCATGAAAATACCACTACCCACTTTAGGATGTTTATTTTACTATATTCTAGGAAAAAACCATTCTCTAGGGATCCCACACATCCAATGATCGATGCCCACATTATATCTAATGGTGAGGTCTATCAATAAACCTCCACATATCATATGAACCCAGAATTCTTACATAAGTAGGCCAATAATCTTATCCCACATTATATTATAACCTAAATACCACCCATCTTATTGTGGTTTCACCGTCTAAACCTATGTGATGTTACAACCTAGAACCCATCAAACATGAGTTCATATCATAACCTTCCGAAACAAGGTAGGTTCCTTTGTAAAATCATTTTACATAAAAATTCTTTCTCACTCCTGTTATGGCTATGAAAAAGGCATTCTCATTAAATTTCATTCCAATCTTATCTTAAGCCACAACATATCACTCATGTTTGTATGAGAATTCATAGGCAATGAGGACTCCATCTCACTCATTGTATTCCAACATGTTTTATCTCACTCACAGTGGGGCCATGAATTGGGATTTAAATTACCCAAAATGGAATCCATAATCTAGTATTTCCACAACATCAAACACACACATAAAATAATTAACAAGGACCTCAACCCTTCATAGGGATCACCTGCTCAATATATGGGCACTAGTCACTCAAGGAATAGCCCCAAACAAAAAATTAAATATCCTATATCATTTTAGGGAATTCTATTAGGATACATCCAACATCCATAGTATTTACACATTGCTTGTATCACACATCAGTCACCTCGTAAATGCACTAAATCAATTACGATATACCAAACCCTATCATCAAAAAGTGATCTCATTCTAATATAATTCCTTATTATTACCCATTCATAAAACTCAGGGAATTTCATAAGTTGACCCACTCATCACACATACTAGTTATAAATCCACTCTTATGGGGGTTCTCCTCACTAAACATGAGAGAGAGAACCACCTCACCATTCCGAGTAGATATAATTTTATTAATTTTAAAAAATAACCGTATGAAAATAAACCAATGATACCCATGACTCATCTTACACCCCGAGTCCAATTTATGTTCTATATTTAGGACAACTAACACCCTGTCCCTTTGGGTAAATAGTTTTTTCTGATCAATGTTCATCTACAGTGATGAATGGAATTTATTCCAAGTTTATGAGGTTTAATATAATCTTACCTCTTCCCAAAATAACTATCATTACCTGAAATCTCTACCGAAATATATGAAATTTTGAAATAATTCACACCCATTCATAATATAAAATATGTTATTTTGAATTTTTGATTCCACTGAACTATAAAATAGAGTCATCATCATTATGATTCTCCCTTTACATCCATCCGTGTAGGGTAATTCATCTTTTAAGCTCATATATCCCCTTGCAAACTAGGAATCATAGAATACTCAAAATAGTGAATAGATGTATCCATAAGATCCATCGAATACCCACAACAGTATTATGGTATAATCCATACCACTCAACACCTTTTCAATTTTTATTTTTTTATAATAATATTAAAAATCCTAAATAAAATAAGTATGTGATATACCTCAACCGATATAGGGAAATAATACTTCTTTTCATCCTCTTAGGATTTCCTCTAGCTATTCCAGGAAAACTTCCCATCTTCCCCACTCGATTGAACAACGATCTAGTTAAATAATTGCAAAAACCATAGAAAAAAATCATCAAATATCATATTTATAGAAATGGGGAAGAAAAATATAGGAATAAAGGACCATAAATTACTATGTAAATGCACCCGAAATAATCCCCTTCCATTTAGGATATAATTTAGAAGGAGATAGAGGGAGATTCAACTAGATGGGATCTCCCTGACCCAATGTAGTTACAAAAACATAAGGGGGATGACCCTGAATAGACATGAATTACCTCCCCAAAAAATACTAGGTAGGGATCCCCCTTGTGGAATTCCATATGTCCATGACACAAGCCTCCCTCTCCCACATTTTACAATCACATGGATAAAATATCCATGAAATATCCAATTATTTATGGGCATCGTGTGGACCTACTATTGAGGGATCCTTCACAACTTTTCCCCATGGCTAAAACATTGGCCCTCTCATTAAACGCAACACTATGACCTAGCCCTATCTCCATGGTGTAACCCTACCTATAGAATCATCCAACCCATTTATTCAAAATAACCCACCACAACACAAACCCTCAACTTGTGTGTGGTCTCCCCCATAAGACAACCATGACTCAACACCCCCCATTGCACAACAATCCTCCTTTATGAAAAAAAAAATCTAAATTTTGAAGTATAAATTAGGTAGCAATTCCCTATAATACCACCTCATTTTTTTCATGTTGTAGAATCATATCACCATAGTTACCCCAAACATGCAAAAAAATCAATTGTGCAACCAATAAACCAACCTGGTCTTGTTACACATCCAAATAATGCTTCCAAAAATGCTCTAATACGCTGTATCTCAAACTAAATCTAAATTCATAAAATAGACCCATCTCTAGGACCAAAAATTCGTATATCTTATGAATTTTAGAACTCATAAAAATTCAGGTTTTCAATATATGTAATAATCGAGAAAATTTAACATGTATACAGGCATATACACCACCCTACAAAGGGAAGATAATGATTATTTAGAAAAATTGGAATTAAAAAAGTGTTTTGTAATAGAAAATATAATCATGCCATAGTATGTGTTTAATTTTAATAACTTGATTTCATTGAAGGCCATGTAAGAATAAACATAGGTTACAAATATTTCAATCACATATTAAAGTAATGTGTCACACTCTAATACTAGCATACAAATTATTGATCCGATTGGGAGAAAGAGGTGTATTCACTACGGGAAAAATGGGTATTTGCGACGGGTTATTTGCGACGGTGGTGTTTGCCCGTCGCAAATATGTAGCTTTTTGCGACGGGATAGCTTTCCCCGTCGCAAAAGGACTGGCGCCCATTGCGCGCCAAATCGCGGGAAACATATTTGCGACGGGGGAATATTCCCGTCGCAAATAACCGGCGGCGGTAAAAGGTATTTGCGACGGGACCCGTCGCAAATAACTATTTAACCGTTGACCGTAATAAATGCTGGCTAAGGTATTTGTGATGGTTCCCGTCACAAATAATGTCCCCGTCACAACTAATCTAACCTATAAATACCCCCATCCGTTTTTTTCAAATCATTCTCAAATTCCATCTTCTTCTTCTCTCAAAATTTTATTTCTACAGTTCTGTTTTTCTCAAGTTTAATTTCTTTCTCCGGAGTTGATATTGAAGTTTTGAAAAACGATCAGAGATCAACCTCAGATCAATTTTCAAGGTATTTATATTTATTTTAATTTCATATTTATTTTTAATGTTATATTAGTTTTAATTATTATTAATTAGTTGTAATTTAATTATGTTTACATTGTTTTATAACTTAATAATTAGTAATAAATACTAATAATTAGGAATAATAACATTATTTAATTATTAATATATTTTATTATTAATATTAAAATAATATAATTTTTTATATATATACAATTCTTTTTTCATCTGTGTGTTTGCTGTCTTCACATGTATTATTTGTATATGGAGATAGAAAACACACAGATGAAAAGAGAATTGTATATAAATTAGAAAATTATATTATTTTAATATTAATAATAAAATATACTAATAATGTTGTTATTTCTAATTATTGGTAATTATTCCTAATTATTGGTAATTATTCATTTAATTACTCATAATTAAGAACAATTACCAATAATTACCAATAATTAGTAATAATTAGTAATAATTAGTAATAATTACCAATAATTAGTAATAATTACCAATAATTAGTAATAATTAGTAATAATTAGTAATAATTAGTAATAATTACCAATAATTAGTAATAATTACCAATAATTTGTAATAATTACCAATAATTAGTAATAATTACCAATAATTAGTAATACTTACCAATAATTAGTAATACTTACCAATAATTAGTAATAATTACCAATAATTAGTAATAATTACCAATAATTCGTAATAATTAAGAATAATTAGTAATAATTAGGAATAATTAGCAATAATTAGCAATAATTAGTAATAATTACCATTAATTAGTAATAATTAGTAATAATTACCGGTAAATAGTAATAATTACCGGTAAATAGTAATAATTACCGCTAAATAGTAATAATTAGTAATAATTAGTAATAATTACCAATAATTAGTAATAACTGCCAATAATTAGTAATAATTACCAATAATTAGTAATAATTACCAATAATTAGTAATAATTAGCAATAATTAGGAATAATTAGTAATAATTAGGAATAATTAGTAATAATTAGTAATAATTAGTAATAATTAGTAATAATTAGTAATAATTAGTAATAATTAGTAATAATTAGTAATAATTAGTAATAATTAGTAATAATTACCAATAATTAGTAATAATTACCAATAATTAGTAATAATTACCAATAATTAGTAATAATTACCAATAATTAGTAATAATTAGTAATAATTATCGGTAATTAGAAATAATTAGTAATAATTAAAAATAATTATGGGTAATTAGTAATAATTAGTAATAATTACCAATAATTAGTAATAATTACCAATAATTAGTAATAATTACCAATAATTAGTAATAATTACCAATAATTAGTAATAATTACCAATAATTACCAATAATTAGAAATAATTAGTAATAATTAGAAATAATTATCAATAATTAGTAATAATTATCAATAATTAGTAATAATTACCAATAATTAGTAATAATTACTAATAATTCGTAATAATTACCAATAATTAGTAATAATTATGAATAATTAGTAATAATTACCGGTAAATAGTAATAATTAGTAATAATTAGAAATAATTACCAATAATTAGAAATAATTACCAATAATTAGTAATAATTAACAATAATTAGTAATAATTACCAATAAATTCCAATAATTACCAATAATTAGTAATAATTAGTAATAATTACCAATAATTAGTAACAATTAGTAATAATTAATAATAGTTACCAATAATTAGTAATAATTACCAATAATTAGTAATAATTACCAATAATTAGTAATAATTACCAATAATTAGTAATAATTACCAATAATTAGTAATAATTAAGAATATTTATTAATAATTACCGGTAAATAGTAATAATTAGGAATAATTAGAAATAATTACCAATAATTAGAAATAATTACCAATAATTAGTAATAATTACCAATAATTAGTAATAATTACCAATAAATTCCAATAATTACCAATAATTAGTAATAAATAGTAATAATTACCAATAATTAGTAACAATTAGTAATAATTAGTAATAATTACCAATAATTAGTAATAATTACCAATAATTAGTAATAATTACCAATAATTAGTAATAATTACCAATAATTAGTAATAATTAAGAATAATAAGTAATAATTACCGGTAAATAGTAATAATTAGTAATAATTAGAAATAATTACCAATAATTATAAATAATTACCAATAATTAGTAATAATTACCAATAATTAGTAATAATTACCAATAAATTCCAATAATTACCAATAATTAGTAATAATTACTAATAATTACCAATAATTAGTAACAATTAGTAATAATTCGTAATAATTACCAATAATTAGTAATAATTACCAATAATTAGTAATAATTACCAATAATTAGTAATAATTACCAATAATTAGTAATAATTACCAATAATTAGTAATAAGTACCAATAATTAGTAATAATTAAGAATAATTAGTAATAATTACCGGTAAATAGTAATAATTAGTAATAATTAGAAATAATTACATATAATTAGTAATAATTACCAATAATTTGTAATAATTACCAATAAATTCCAATAATTACCAATAATTAGTAAAAATTAGTAATAATTACCAATAATTAGTAACAATTAGTAATAATTAGTAATAATTACCAATAATTAGTAATAATTACCAATAATTAGTAATAATTACCAATAATTAGTAATAATTACCAATAATTAGCAATAATTACCAATAATTAGTAATAATTACCAATAATTAGTAATAATTACCAATAATTAGTAATAATTACCAACAATTACCAATAATTAGTAATAATTATTAATAATTAGCAATAATTACCAATAATTAGTAATAATTAGTAATAATTACCAATAATTAGTAATAATTAGTAATAATTAGTAGTAATTACCAATTATTAGTAATAATTACCAATAATTAGTAATAATTAGTAATAATTACCAATAATTAGTAATAAGTAGTAATAATTACCAATAATTAGTAATAATTAGTAATAGTTACCAATAATTAGTCATAATTAGTAATAATTACCAATAATTAGTAATACTTAACAATAATTAGTAATATCTACCAATAATTAGTAATATTTACCAATAATTAGTAATAATTACCAATAATTACCATTAATTAGTAATAGTTACCAATAATTACCAATAATTAGTAATAATTACCAATAATTACCAATAATTAGAAATAATTAGTAATAATTACCAATAAATTCCAATAATTACCAATAATTAGTAAGAATTAGTAATAATTACCAATAATTAGTAACAATTAGTAATAATTAATAATAATTACCAATAATTAGTAATAATTACCAATAATTAGTAATAATTACCAATAATTAGTAATAATTACCAATAATTAGTAATACTTACCAATAATATTAGTACTATGAGAATAATAAAAAATTTATATAATATTAAAATTATCAATATTTGTAACATGTTTTGCTTTATTCTCACCATATTTAATTCTTAAAGGGTCAATTTTTAGGTCTTTTCAATAAAAAGTTAGCGTCAGTCATGTATGATCTAAACTCTATAATTATCCTAGCTTGAGTGTTTTTTCTAACAAATTATTCAAAACCAGTAATGCTTTTATCTTTTATAGAGAAATATGGAACAACGAGGTCATCAAAAATCATTATTAGGTGACCGCATATGGATAAATCAACGTAGAAATCCAAACGGTTCTGGTTTAAATCCAGTATATGTAGAGCGTGTGGAGACTTTTTTATCATTTGCGGCATCAAATCCAGAATTTGTTTCAGAAGACAAAATAAAATACCCTTGCAGAAAATGTGCATTGAGAACGTTTGACACGTTTGAAAAAGTGGGAGAACATCTCTTGCGTTTTGGTTTTCAACCAGATTATGTATTTTGGTATCAACACGGTGAACGCAGTTCCAGAGCAGGTGATACCAACTTGATTCCGGATCCATCCCGGTTTCAAGATTTAGTACATGATGTTGCAGGTTCATCTGTTCAACATACAGAAACTCCGGCTGATATAGCTTCAAATCCTGAGTTGGCACCGTCTGAATTTTATGAGTTGTTGAAGTCTGATGAGGATGCATTATATCCTTGCTGCAAGATGAGCAAATTAGAAGCAGTTGAAAAATTTATGGCTATCAAATCAGATAACGGAATGTCAAACACCTATTTTGACCAGATATTTTCTTTGCTTAAAACACTGTTACCCGAAGGAAATGTTTTACCTGCAAATTACTATGAGAGTAAGAGGCTGGTTCGAAATTTGGGACTTACTTGTCAGAAGATTCATGCATGTTCAAATGACTGCATTTTATATTCTGGGGAAAATGAGTCGTTGGATAGTTGTCCCACATGTGGGAAACTGAGATATAAAGAAGGACAACACGGGATGTCTGGTTTGATTCCTGTAAAATAGTTGAGATATTTTCCGCTTACATCCAGACTCCATTGTTTATTCATGTCTAAGAATACAGCGACAATGATGTCATGGCATAAAGAAAATATTTCAACCGATAAAAGCTTGAATCATCCAGCCGATGGTGATTCATGGAATCATTTTGATAGAGTGCATCCATCCTTTTCTTTAGAAGCTAGAAATGTTCGACTGGGGCTTTCCGCTGATGGTTTCTGTCCGTTTGGATCTTATGGTAGTCAATATTCATGTTGGCATGTTTTTTTAACTCTGTACAATTTACCTCCATGGATGTTGATGAAGGATCCATATATCTTTTTGACTTTACTAATTCCAGGACATCCGAAGAAAAATATTGATGTGTATTTGAAACCATTGATTGATGAATTAAATTTATTGTGGAGTACTGGTGTCAGTACATATGATGTTGCAACAAAACAGAATTTCATACTGAGAGCAGCATTGATGTGGACAATAAGTGACTTCCCGGCTTATGGGATGTTATCTGGCTGGAGTACAATGGTCAGAAATCATGTCCTTACTGTATGGGAGAGAACAAAGCATTTATGCTCATTCATGGAAAGAAACCTTGTTATTTTGACTGTCATCGCAGGTTTCTTCCAGCTGATCATTCTTTTCACAGAAACAGATCTCATTTCAGAAAAGGAACAGTTGAAAGGGAAGGACCTCCAAAAATGCTATCAGGTTCGGAGTTAAAATCAGTTGTACTTTCATTACCTCCCATCACTTTTGGTCCCACAATAAACCAACAGAAAATTTCTGGTTTTGGGAAAGAACACAATTGGATTAAACGTAGCATATTTTGGGATTTGCCATATTGGTCTAATTTGTTGGTCCGACACATGTTAGAAGTCATGCATATTGAGAAGAACTGTTTTGATAATTTGTTTCATACAGTTTTCGATACGCCAGGAAAGAGCAAAGACAATGTAAATGCACGTTTAGATCTTGCCCAAATTTGCATGCGTCCAGAATTGGAACTGTTTGAGAATGTCAGAACAGAAAGGTTACTGAAACCAAAAGTAGCTTATACACTGTCTAAACAAAACCGTTTATTATTTTGTCAGTGGATTGCTGATTTGAGACTTCCAGATGGCTGTGCTTCCAATTTTGGTAGATGTGTAAAGAATGGTCATATTACTGGATTAAAAAGTCATGATTGTCATGTTATAATGGAAATACTACTACTCATTGGATTAAGAGGTCTGTTGAATTCTGGGATTTGGGATTCCATAATAGACATTTCTCAATTTTTTCGGGAAATTTGTGCGGCTACAACAGATTATGATGCTCTAGGAAAACTTGAAAAAGATGTTGTTGTAATTATATGTAAACTGGAAAAAATATTTCCGCCGTCTTTCTTCGAATCAATGGAACATTTGATGTTACATTTGCCATATGAAGCCAAATGTGGAGGTCCAGTACAGTTTCGATGGGTGTAACCATTTTAAAGATGCATGCAAAAATTGAAAAGAAAAGTACGTAACAAAGCATATATTGAAGGATCTATTACAGAAGCTTATTTTCAAGAGGAAATATCTTTTTTCTGCTCCCATTATTTTGAATCTAAGTATCCTTCAAAACACAACCGAATGGGACGAAACGAGAGGAATATTGATGAAATCGACAATCAATTATCTGTTTTCAACCAGTCAGAGCTTGGTTTTGGTGGAGTTTATGAACGCTGGCTTTCAGATGATAAACATCATAGAGCTCATACGTATGTTCTGCTCAACTGTGAAGAGATGACATCAGTTTTACTATAAGTGTTTATATCACTTATTCTATAATTTATGTTACAGTAAATAACTTTTGTTTTTATAGGTTGTATGATAATCATATCAAGAAACAAATTCCACAAATTACAGCAGCTGCTCTCGAAGAACGTCGACTGAAAAATTTCTCTCAGTGGTTTCAAAAACTGGTAACATAAATTCTTTATCTTTTAGAAACTCATTCAATGTATAGTTTACTATATTGATAATTATTTCACAAATTTTCAGGTGTCCCAACATGCTGATAAAATTGACAAACGACTGTGTGTATTGAGTAACCCTCCTTCCAAACTTGTTAAAACTTATAATGCATATGTGGTGAATGGATTTCGATTCCACACACATACATATGGGGAATCGAAAAAAACAATGAACAGTGGAGTTAGCTTGAGAGGATCTCATCATCGAGAAAATGAAGTTGACTTTTATGGCATACTTGATGAAATCATTGAACTCTATTATCTTAGACAACATTACATAACCAAGTTCAAATATCGGTGGTTGGATACAGAGAGAGGCGTGCGTGTTCATCCGACTCATGGAATCATCGATATTAAATGTAAAAGTGTTCTCGCAGTAAATGAACCATTCTTATTGGCTCAACAGGCACATCAAGTTTATTACGCAAAGTACTGTGCTACATCAAGAGACTTGATTGATTGGTGGAGTTTAATAAAAATCAAAATTCGAGACAATCAGTTTAGTCAAAGTGAATATGCTTTCACTGATATGCAAAGAATTGAAGTTTTTCAAGAGAGTACTCAAAATCAATCTTTTTTCCAAAGAGACATGAGTATCGATGATGACACCCCACATTTAAGAGTCGGTGATGATGATGATGTTAATGATGTCACATATGAATTTGAAATGGTAAGAGATGAAGCAACTGCAACTCGAATGGATATCGATGATGTTGAGGAGTAATATGAAGATGAAATTGATATATATGAAGATGATGATGTAGATGAACACTGATAGAATTCCATGGTATTTATATAAAATCATAATATGTATATATGTATATATAATAGTAATTATGAATTATTTGCTAACAACATTAACATTTTCTATTTCAGATGGATGACGCCACATTTCGTGAGTTGGCGGATGCTGACCTGACTTTCGATGCGGATTAGTTGCTTCCAGATGACCCTCAGCCTGCAGGCGCTCCAGGGAGTACGCGGAGGGGGCGAGGTCTTGCACGATTGATGATTCCTAACCCCTTCCCCGAGCGACGTCCACGTCTTGGGTTTGATCCACGCACACAGAGGTGTGATAACCTGTGTGATAACCTGTTGATTTGACTAAGATTTCATTAATCCATTCACATAATAAATGTTTATTATTTTTACAGTTTTCCGCATATAGCAGTCGGACAGGGCAGCGCTATTTTGTGCAACTATTTCTTTCAGCTGTGGACCACATGGGAGCAGATTCCCATTGATGTGCAACAGGACATGTTCAGCCATTGGTTGGTACGTACGTAAATAAATAATTTGTATTTTGAAAATTATTTCATTTCTAACTTGATATTTTGATTTATTTGTAGGGTTTATGGTATCCGATCGAGGATACCATGCGTGACGCCATCCACGAGGCATGGGAGGTGGAAATGTGTGATCGCCTTTTTCAGTTTTTGCACAATTTAAGAAAAGCTGTGATGAATAAAAGCAGGAGTGTCAGATTTTGACGAGTCATGTAGAGCACACCGACCAGAGTACATTTCATCCCATGTATGCGATGGATTATGTGCGCACTGGTTGAGTGGTGCCTTTCAGAGGAGATCATCGATGGGGAGGCAGAATCGGGGGAGACAGGAGGTGACTCATCGAGCTGGGAGTTGTTCTTTCAGTACTCATAGACATCATCTGGTACGTGCATTTTTTATAAATATTTTATATAACTATAAATATTAACAGTTTATTTTTTCTTCTTATAGGCTGTCGAGCACCCCGATATTACGGAGTACGACGTATATCGGAGGATGTATAGTGATCCTGCTACTGGGGAGCTCAGAGGTGATCGTCAGCATCACATCGTGGTTAGTATTATTTGTTTTCAAGTTTAAAAATTAACTGTATATTATATATTCACAATTTTAATTTTAAATTGCAACTACAGGAGTCATATGAGGCCGCAACGTCACAGGCCCGGCCTGAGAGTCAGGCCGAGTCATCAGATCAGACCACTGGCCGTCAGTTTGATGAGGCGGCATGGATGCAGGCCACCCAGTTTTCCTTCGAGAAGGGTCGGGTAGTTGGTAGCAGCTCCCGACTGACTCCCGGAGATTATTATGGCAGTGCTGTGATGTCGGCGTCCAGCTCGAGAGGAGCTCGTGCATCTTCTTATACTACACAGTATGAGGATCAGTTGCAATCTCAGACTGCACTGATAGAGAGTCTCTGATAGGAGCAGGATCAGATGCGTCAGCAGCATGAGGAGGATCGTCGACGCCAGCAGCAGCTGTACGAGGAGCAGACGAGTCGGTGGCAGTAGCAGCATCAGGAGCAGATGGAGTACATGCACCGACTCACTCATGCTTTAGGGATGGAGTTTCCTCCACCACCATCTCCAGATCCCCCCTCCCCCCCTCCTTCAGAATAGAGTTTGTATTTATGTTATAAAATTTGTGAAATCAAAATATGATTTTTTTCTATTTGTAGTTTCTGTCTCATTATAAAATATTTATTAATATTCTATTATTTTTTATTTTTGAATTATAATTCTATTATTATTATATTAATTAAAATCATTTATTAATATTTTATTATTTTTTATTTTTGAATTATAATTGGATTATTATTATATTAATTATAATAATTTATTAACAATTTATTTTTATTATTTTTATTATAGTATTTGCGACGAGATACTATTCCCGTCGCAAATAGTATTATATTTATTTATTTTTTTAAAAATATTTTTTGCGACAGGGCTCGTCGCAAATAGTTTTTTACAAATATACGGAGTACTAGTTGCGACGCGGATTCTCCCCGTCACGGAAAAGGGCTTTAGCGACAGGCCCGTCGCAAAAAATTGTTATTGCGACACCGTTTTCAGCAACGTGTCATTTGCGAAGGGACCCCGTCGCAAAAATCCATTTGCGACGGGATCCCGTCGCAAATACCTGTTTTTCTAGTAGTGATTTTGCCATGAAGGGAAGTACCAAGAAAAAATGGTTTTTTTGTATAGGAATAAATTCATAATTAAAATGATTGGTCCATACAAAAAATTCACATCATTTCATGGAGATTTCAATTTATAAAAAATATATGAATTCTCCAATAATCCTGGAAGTATGTCCTCACATTGCTGGTATAAGTACAATACCTCAAATTTTTTAAATTTTTTGGAGGATTGGATTTTTATAATGTGATAATTTCGGTAATATAAAATAATATTCACCAAAATGATTTGGAAATGGTTTTTGACCAGAGACCATGTATGAAAAGTTATCATCATACCATATTAGAGAACATTTCTATGAGAATCACATCATAGTTGTGGAATTCATACTATCAAGTAGGTTATTCCAAAAAAAGTTTTTATTTTGAATTTTTTTCAAATTTTATCATATTATGGTTATGTTGATCAAATTATTTATTTATTAAATTGTGAATTATTGACATATTTAGTGCGTGACTTCTAAAAAATTCATGAAATATTTTTTTAACATTTCCCTTAGCATTGGATTGATGAAGGAAGTAATAAATAAAGGATAGTAGAGAACTTTTCTAGATCTAGAGAATTTAGAAAATTGTGGTTTTTTGTATAGAATCCACTGAAGATCTGGATTTGAAGAAGAAATATATGAATAATTAAAATATACTTTTTTGAAATATTATTTAACTTTTTAATGGAACATTATAAGATATCCCCATTTAATATATTATTGTATCCATGTTTTCATGTAGTTCACATAGATATAAGATGAGGGAGTGACCCTATGACTAATAGTGAATCATTCCTTAACCATTGTAATAGCTATAGTCTGCTGTGTATTCCCTGATATATCAAAAAATTGTCAGTATATTCTCCTTGTATTATCCCTTGTAGATGAACCATGTATAATATTTTATTATATTTCATTTAATTTCAACATAATAATAATTTTTTACCTACTGATTTACTAGTTCAGAGTATTCTCTCTTACACCAGAAAAATATTTGGTGTTTGATAATAAGAATGAATGAGTTGGGAACCCTAATTCACCCCCACTATTATGGTATTTTTTCCCTATGGCATCAATATGTTGTATCATAGTAATAGTTTTCAAGGTTTATGAATCAATATTTTGAGACTTTTAAACAAATATAACGTTTTCAATGAAAGAGGATTTCCTTTGTTTGATGGAAGAAATTATCAAACATATAAAATTTAAATAAGGACACATGTACGATAATTAGGTATATATGTCTACTTAGTTTCAATTCATGGTATATAACTCAGTGATATTATAGATATATTAATGATGGAAGAATGAATTATTCTTCTCAATGTTAATGAAAATGTAAAAAATTACTTATCTGAAGATTTATAAAGCCAAATATCTATGAAGTTGATGAATTTCACTTCAACAAAAGTTATTTTGGGTAAAATAATAAAAATTTAAAAAGTTCATGAAAAGGTTAATGAGGAAAAAAAATATTTCATAACAAATTATATGATTTAAATATGATCCTGAATGAGAATATTGATGGTTTCTTCAATCACCTCATTCATGTTTTGGTATCCATTCATAGACATATTGATGAAGTCAAGGAGATTGAAATTATAATTAAAATTATTAGAGTATTTCCACAATTGTACAAAACTAATATATCTAATCTCATGGAATAAGATCTCATATAATTATCACATAATGATATTCATCAAAAAAAGTTATTTACAAACTACAAAGGTCCATTAGTGATGCCCAACATCTTTTTTGTCTATCTGAAGAGTAACTATGTGGATCCACACCACACCATTATGAATCACCATTGAGGTGTCACAATCTCTTGACCGAGGGGGAAAGACCTATTATGATATGAGGGTTCCACTCAGTTGATTTAGAGAGGGCCAATGGTATAATATGTTTGGGGTATTGTAATATGTAGATAGAGGACCTGTTCATAGACAAATTATTAGGGGACCACTCTATGGATAGAGGATTTCTTCCCTACCCTAGTAGGAGGGTTCCACTATGTGGATGGATGGAGGACCCACACTCTAATCATTCAGGGTGTTCCACTCTGTGGATAGAGGATCCACAACCAAGAATATCAAGTGGTACCACTATTTAAGTATCCTTCTTAATCACTATCATCATAAACCATAGAATAAAGAAGAGTCACACATAAAACATCACATACCATATCTCAAAATCTCTTATAAATTCCACCATCATGTTCTACATTGAAAAAAATCAGGATATGATACTCGTGAAAAAAAAATAATTCAAAATGAAAGATATACAATAGAAAGAATATTCTTCAAAAAAGGAAGTACACATCCTTTTAGGGGGTTCATTGGGTGTGTGTACCCACTCCTTCTCCTAGTCATGTCCTTTCTAGTACATGGATCAATTACCAAGTATCCCTAAATGTAATTTCTTGACCACTCGGGCGGATGTTTGTTCTCTTGGTCATGCATGTGAAAATTTTCCATGTTTGACTACATGGTATATCCCTAGTTATTCCCATTTAAAATGGAATTTTTCTAGGACATGGTGTGTTACATTCATTCCAATGTATGTGTAATCCTAGATTACACGTCAGTCCTCTATCACGAATTCACACGGCATGAGGGGGGTCTCACATGGGGTATGATAATTAACTCACCTAGAAACCCAATATGGCACATTTGGGTCACTATATGAGGTGTGTTCATCCTAGTACATGCTATATTGTTTGGATTTTTACAGAAAGTAAAATTTACATCATGTGTCCTAGATCCACTACTCCAATTTCAAAAATATGGTTGATTCCTCCTTAAGGCTCACTAAAAAAATGTTAATGATGTCACCCATAGATTTCCTAGCCATCGGTGGATAGAAATCAAAATCTTTTTCCCCTGATCAAAGCCACCACCACCTTGTTCTCTTATAAAGTCACTACCGATCATTCCCAGATCCCAAATCCCCATGAATAATCACCAATACCCTTCAAATCATCCCGATCCACCCGTAAATCACCAACTCGATCAATGATCTTACATCCACTATAATTTCGGTAGTTCAATCTCACTGGAACCCACCTCAAAAATGTAGAACTACGGCCCCATCGGCCAACAGAAAATAAATTGAAGAATTATGGGGGGAAACATATGATACATTTTATAATAATCAGTGACCAAGAGTTCTTGGCCAATTAATAAGTATCATGGATATTTGCGGTGATAAACAAGATACAAAGAGGGTAATAGATCAAATGAATATTTAAATTCAATACACATGTTCATGTGAAGGTTGAAAAATTCAGGAATTAAATGTAGATAACTTATCCACTAATGATTAATTGAAATTTTAGAAAATAAAAAATGAATGCCCTACCATGATATGGGATTATTCATTGGATAAGAATGAAATTTCCAATGATGGAGAAGATCCATTGCATTTGGTGTGCCCCGATACACTATGATGTGGATATATGTCGCCCGATCATGAACCATCAATGAAGAACAAAGGAAACTCTTTTCAATGATCCTAGGGTTAAAATGTTAAACCTAGAGATTCTCCATAACAACATATTTATATAGTTTTAAGATTATGTAATTTAAATTACAATAAATTAATTAATTAATAATTTCAATATAAATTAACCATCCAACGACCACCTCTATAAGACACCCCTTGCCAACCAACATCAGGTCTATCATATAGTAAATGTAGTATTTTAGATTGAATTGTGTTATCATATTTCTATTATATGACTCTTTTTAAGAGATATGCAATTATTTCTAAAAAACCATTTTTTATTTATAAAAAAATATAACCCATAATTTTTTATAATTAATTCATAGCTCACTGGGACATGGAATAACATGTCGTCTCTGCGCCTATCACCGAAATTATTTCAATATATTTTTTGAAAGGCTTATTTGTTATAAATAGGCTCACTAAATTTTCATGTAATATCTGATATTTTTAGGACTAGTTATTACCTTATTATTAATAATTTCATGGTAAAGTCGCATTTTAGGAAATAACAATGTTATTTTTCATGTATGTATTGGTTTTTTATTTATGGTCTTCTTACTTTGATCACAAATACATCATATATAGAATTTCATCTATTATATAAATATCATATGTATTCAGTATATATGTTTATATAGTAATACATAATATTTAGAAATAGATAATTAAAAACATAATTCATGTAGACGGTAGGTCATATGTACAAATGGAAACTGTTTCTATTTACACAATGAGTTGAATAAAATAATTTTAAATAATATATTACAATTTTAGAATAATTTTTATGTCATATACATCAAATATTTTCATTAAAATAATCAATATTACATTCCATGTAAAGAATTAAATAATCACATTTCATTTTCAAGGTTGTAGTCTCTTGTACACATGAGCAACATTATCTTATTCCCACAAAATAGAAAGTGTGGTGAAAGATGAAATATGATTCATTTTAGTGGATTGCGTGATATTGGATCATTTCCAAAACATAAAAAGGACACATCTTCTTTTATTGAGTGGTGAACGTTGTAAATTACTGTGTTCTTATAGATGTGAGTTTAATTTTTTTCAATAGGTAAAGAAATATTTAATTTGAGGAAAATGTTTTAAAATAAGAAAGGATACATAAAAGAAAAAGATATCATTAATTCCCCCTCCCTCTATCAAAGATACTACAATCTTCATAAGGAAATTACAACTGTTATAAGAGAAAATATTCCATTCATTTATTCTTTGCTAAATTTAAGAGAATATAACGGAGAATTTTAATTGTGTCAATATTATAATGTGATCCATAACATCTACATATCATGTTTTGGGAAATACATCCTATAAAACAGGTTCCTGGACATAATATCTAGACCATCCCCCTCTCATTGATCAGTTTATTTTATGCTCCTATTATAGTCTATAACCTCTTTTTTGCATTCAATTTTATAAAATATAGGAAAATGACACTTGAAACAGGACATCAGATTTCATTACAATCTCCCATATGAAGATACCTTAAATAGTACCAACTCATTTTGAGAGTTAAGAAAAAAATATCATTCTAGGCTTTTGTTAACAACTATAAATGTGTCCATTAAACCATTCAGTCACCCTATTCTAACTGTGGAATTATTATACATCATAAATTTCAAGAGTGTTACCTTTATGAATATGTCATCCTATTAGGATAAAGCTAATATGGATCATCATCATATTCAGGTTTTATTTTTTTGTGCGAAGAAATTTTAGGAAGAATGGAAGTCACATATCATTGGTTTTGGTGATAATTGAATCTATTTAGGAATGTTTTTGTTGGATGAAAATGTTCATCGGAATCAACTCAGGTCTAGAATGAAAGAAGAGATCATTATGAGTACAGAATCTGAGTCTTCCTAACATTGAAAAGAATCGTATAATGCTTTATTGATCATGAATTTCTCATAGATCATAAGTTTTCTATAAAACTTATGATTCTTGCATGTTAAAATAACTGGTCAGAAAAGATGGTTCCAATCATATTCAGGACAATAAAATTCAAGACAATCATATTCATGTTAATATTGGAAAGAATCTGCTGAAAAATTTGAATAATTTCCTTAGAATGTTAGAATATTCTGAAGATGTTATTCAACATAATCAAATACATAATAAAATTCATGATTCAAGCAGTTTTTTTGAAACAAATAATGTTGATAACCTCAAGGATACTAATGGGCTGACCTGCCTAACGGGCCGGGTCAGACGCAACATGTCTGACCGGGTGGACCCAGTCTGGGTCGACCCTGTTTGGTTCGGGCCGGGTCGGACCGGACTCGGGCCCAATGTGACCCTTCACTTCAATTGGTCATATCTTTGGCACCAGAAGACAGTTTGACGAATCATTAGTAGGGCTGATAATCTTAGAGTGTGATGGTCCCTTGAGTATACCCCACTAGATTTCGGGGTATTGTGGAGTTACGGTCAGGATGGATCATGCAGAAATCCATCTAGGACCCCATGACTAAAAGGACAATAACTCTCAGACCAAGCATCCGATTGACGCACCATCTATTGCGTTGAGACCCCTATGATGAGGCGGACCTTTGGCATACTTCTTCCTAGGACATTGTGGAAGTTGACATATCGAAACTTGGCATGAGGAGAAGATCCTCCCAAAATCAAGCATGCTTTGTGGAAACCCTATGGCTGGATGCGCTATGACTACTGTTCCTGGATCCTGTGTGGGTTCGACAGCTCTGACTACTATTCCTCGATCCTATGTGGGTTTGATAGCTACGAAAACTGTTCATGGATCTTGTACGGGTTTGAAAGCTCTGACTAATTTTCCTGGATCCTTTGTGGGTTTGACAACTCCGACTACTATTCTTGGATCCTATACGGGTTCGACAGCTCTAACTACTATTCCTAGATCCTATGTGGGTTCGACTGCATAACTATTCCTGGAGCCCGTGTGTGATCAAAAGTTTTATCTTATGTTCCTGGATCATGTGTCGGTTCGACAGAATAGATGACATAGTGGATATATCTAAGCATCTCTAACCTCTCTCTACAAGAGTTGAATACCTGTGTGAGCTGAGTCTATAACTTTTTTGTTTCCTCATGATTGAGATGGATTACTTGATAAGATAGATATATGAATGAGAATATACCTAAGTGGGGATATCTTTTTATTACATACTTTGAGGTTAATCCTTGTTGGATTATGAGAGACCTTGAAGGTCTCAGGGTCCTTACTGAGTATCGTTATACTCCCCCCTGCACGGGGTATGCCCACACCTCGTTGTATTGGATGCAGAAGATGGACAGCGCTGACAAAGGCTGAGAGTACAAGGACTGGACGATACCCAGAGGTTGACCTTACAATGCAGAGGTAGAAATACGACGTGTCGATACATAGAGGAGACTGAAATACGTGGAGTGATGAGGATGCTATCTGTACCTACCCTTTAGGTATGATCCGTGGTAGATGATCTAGGAGCTTCATTTCACCATTCATCTATTTTTTCCTTTTCAGTTGTACTTGTACTTTACAGTTGGTCTTGTATTTCCAGACCCTTTACATTTTTTGCACTCTCTGGTTATACAGTTTTACTTAGTGTTTTGTTTCCATAATGTACTCTGTTGTGTGTGTTTTCTATTATAAATGCAATTCCTTCCCATATTTAGGGAATTATGCCTTTGGTGGTAGTAATTATCCCCTGGCCTATGGAAGGAGGGCTTGGGGTAGTCACGGTACGAGCCCCAGGGGATGGATCATGACAAATTGGTATCAGAGGTGTAGGTTCTACCATAGAACGTATGCCTCTGATCGTTTTTGTGAAGCAATTGTTTTAAGGGTACTAAGTGTGGTTTTCATTTTAGGGAGTCCAGTGATTGTGCGGCGGCCAACGTATCTATACACCAAGACATTGACTTCTGATTTCGGACTCAGTGCATGAAAACACTGATTCTGTGTGTGTTTTCAAAATTTTTCTTTGAGTCAAATCACCAGGTATAAATTAATGAAAGTCGTTCATCTATTCCTTATCAGGATGCTGTGGCTTAGACAGCCAGCTAGGGTTCCCGAGAGAGTACACAATGGTGGCCCACTGAGCGAAAAGGATCCAGTGCAGGGCCCTCTTACTATGTTGGCACCTTCCTGTGGTGTACCAGCACCACCACCACCCGTTGGGCAGCAGTTACCACCAGCTGCACTGGTAGATGGTGCAGGCTGACTAAACGCGTTGCATGAGTCCCAGTGGAAACGTCCTATGAGGTTTTGAGGCGAGACATATTCCCACCTAGCTGAGGGATGGATGGTATCGATTGCTAGAGTTTTACGCCCAGTTAAGACACCAGTATAGCATGTGGTGATCTTAGATACTAGTCTTCTTCAGTGAGTGACCATGGGGATGCTTCGTATAGTGATGAGGTTTCGATACGTGGACCATTACCCGAGATAGTACCACCAGGTAGTATGATACCTATATCACTACCCATTGGTCAGCAGATACAACTGGCAGTACCAATAGAGGACACATTTAGGCTTAGTGCCTTATGTGTGATTCAGCATTATATACCCATCAGGTTCTATGGTGAGCCCGACTCACAGGTGGCTGAGGATTGGCTTGAGGAGGTGGCGGAAAGTTCTCTTGAGCTTATATAGCTTTGTCAGGACGACATTTCGATAGCTAAGTATTCATCGAGGCATTCCGATCATTCCTGGTACTCGATAAATACGGTACGATCTGTGCTTCAGGGCTCGGACCTCTGAGTGAGGTGTCTTTAGGAACATCTGAATCATCACTATTCCTCTAAACATTACTACATATGTTAGAGTACTAGAGAGAACCTTTGTGGTTGAATGTTCTTTGGATGATCAGATTCATCCAATGAATATTATCAATGGGGAAGTAGAAAACCGGTGCCAGTCTAAGAGACGTGTTCTTGTAAAAATTTTCGGGAAGAGGATGTGACCGGGAACGATGAATCTTCAATGTAGCAGACATGGAAGTAGAGCTAGGAGAGCAGCATGAGGTAGTGTAATTTTTGACATATTACATCCAAACTCCTTTTTATGGACCCCAATAGGCTCAGGGAGGTGGAGGATAGGGGAAGGGAGTAGCTGCATGTGGTCAAGGAGTGCGACCCAAGGGCTCTATGAATGATTTGAGATATCATCTGTGTCTACTACTAGCTGCTGTATAAATAGACATAGGTACCAATCATTCCTTCTTTCCACTAATCTTGTCCAACACCTAGAGATTCCGGTTAAACCTTTGACTTGAAACTCACGTCTGTAGATACCTTTTTGAGGAGACTCGATAATCACACTTATGCCGACAATGTTAACTGAACCTTGAGATGAGAGTTTTAGTTGGACCCTCTTGGTGGCAGCGTTGAGGCCATACGATGTTATTTTGGGTATGGACTGTACATCCATAGATTATAATCTGATTGACTTTATTAGGAAAAAAGGTTGTGGTTTATCTAAAACTTTGGAATTGGGTTTTCCTTGGTTGGTGAAAAAGGAAACCCATGCAGAATAGGATCAACAATGGAAAGTCGGCCCGCCTAACCCTCATGGCAGCATGAGTTTTGAGTAACCAGTTCCCAACAGTAGTGGCAGAGTGTGGGGACATCCTTTCAAAGGGATGTTTCCAGGATTACCTACCTGAAAGGAGAGGGTCTTCCACTATGGCTGGATATTACCGGAGATTTGTGCCAGATCTCTCATGAGTTGTAGAACCAATATTAGCTTTGATGAGGAAGGGGAAACCCTTTGTGTGGTTAGACAGATGCCAGAAGAGATTTCATGATCTAAGGAAGAGGCTGACTAGTGCCCTCATCTTGTGGCTTCTAATGGAGGGCATAGGGTATGTAGTATACTACGACGCATAAGGGACTAGACTTGGGTGTTTCCTAATGCAGGAGCGATCAGTGATAGCATATGGTTCTCGGCAACCGAGACAACCTGAGCAGAACTATGCTACCGATGACCTGTAGTTAGATGTAGTGGTCTTTTCCTTGAAGATGTGGCAGAAATGTGTTATGGGGGAACGTTTTACTGTGAACTCTGATCACAAGAGTCTCATGTATATCTTCTCTCAGAAGGACCTGAAACTGAGACAATGAAGTTGGCTTGAGTTCTTCTAGGACTTGGACTTTGAGATAGTCTATACTCCTAGGAATGGGAATGTTTTTGTAGAATCGCTCAGCAGGAGGTCTGGTATATAGCTTCTAGGAGAGGAGACAGAGAAGTTTTCTTCTTTACAGATATCCATTCTGGATAGAGATGGAGCAGTCTTCCTTAAATCTCTTATAGTCACTCCCAACTTCTTTAGGGAGTCAGGGAGGAACAGCATGGGGACACTGACTGCGAGACACGACCTACTCAGATATCCACAGGGCAGGCACCTGAGGGATTTTATGAAGATGGGGAGCACGTCATTCACTTCAGAGGACGTAACATGGTACTAGTGTCACTTCAGGAGGTATTATTGGGGGAGATCAACATTTCCCATCTAGCGGTACATCCAAGAATGGGGAAGATGTACTAGGACCTTCGGCGACAACACTGGTGGTCGAGGATGAAGAATGCAGTTTTAGAGTTTGTCTCTCAAAGCCTTGCTTGTCAGCATGTGAAGGCGGAGCATTAGGTACTAGAAGTCTTGGTTAATCCTTTGGTGTTCCCGGAGTGGAAGATGGATGGGATATCCTTGAACTTCGTGACAGGACATCCATGTACGTCCAAGGGACAGGACTATATCTGGGTGATCATAGACTGTCTCACCTAGTCGACCCACTTCCTACCAATCAGAGAGCAGGGCTCAGTAGAGAGCTTGGAAGCCTTTATGTCCAGGAGATTGTCTGACTTCATGGAGTACCCTTGACATTCGTCTCTGATCGTGATGCATAGTTTACTTACTGGCTATATAAGGGGTTGCAGGAATCTTTTGGGATGAAGCTTCATTTGAGAACCGCCTTCCATCCTTAGACGGATGGGCAGACTATGCAGATGATTTAGACCCTCAAAGAAATGTTGCATTCTTGTGTCCTCAACTTCGGTTGCAGCTGGGATGATCACTTACCCTTGGTGGTGTTTACATACAACAACAGTTATCACTCCTCCATGGGGATGGTGCCTTTTGAGGCATTGTACAGGCGACCTTGTAAATCACTTTTGTGCTAGACTGACCTAGGGGAGTCAGCACTAGTTGGACCAGAGATGGTACGGGCTACCATAGAGAAGCTGAATATACTCCAGGAGTGGATGAAGACTGCACAGAGTAGGAGGATGTCGTATGCTGATAGGAGACGGAGACCATTGGAGTTCAAGGATGGAGACCACGTCTTTCTACGGGTCTCACCCCGACGATGTCTATGGAGATTTGATGCGACGACATGTTTTCTCCAAGGTTCATCGAACCTTTTCAGGTTCTCAGCAGAGTTTGTGAGGTGGCATACCACTTAGATCTTCCACCTTAGTTGCACCGAGGGCACGACGTCTTCCATGTATCCCAGCTGAGGATATATGTGCACGAACCTTCTCACATCATCATCCATGGAGAGCTGGACATTGAGGATGGGGAGACTTTTGTAGAGGTTCTAGAGGAGATTTAGGATTGACAGGAGTGGGTCCTCCATGGATGGTCGAATCCTCTTGTGTATGTTCGCTGGCAGCCCAAGATCCTCCAGGAGAGCACATGGGAGCAAGAGCCTCAGATGCATGCTCAGTACCCCCACTTGTTCCCTTAGTTAGTTTTTTAGCCTACTAGGACATAAATCCCTGAGGTGGGGAGAATGTAATGACCTGGAAATTCCATGTAAATTTTTTTCTTAAATACAAGGGAATTTTACGAGTCCGCAAAAAATGAAGGTGCATGATTTTGAGGCCCGTTGTGCCCGAAATCAATTTCTGATGTTTTTTTGGTACGTTCAGTAAATGTACGAGCATGTTTTTAGAAGATCTGAACTGGTGCTCGGAATTGAAATATAAGGGAACCGTTGAACTTGCAGCACTGATAGTCTCTTAACAATACATTCACCTTGATGGCAGTTGGTCAGGAAAAAAATTTAGTTTTTGGGTTTGTAGAGAATGAATTAAATAAAAGTAAAGTGTTTGGATTTAATTTTTTTCATTTATTTGTTGGTTATAACCTACAAATGTTGGTTGGAGGTGGTGACCACCACACCTTAACATCCCATGGGAGGTTATGGTGGTGGGCCCCAGCTGAATCAAACTTTCTCTTCAATTTTAATATGGTGGGGACCACCTGAGGTTGAAACCACTTGAACTCCCCATTATGTCGGGAGAAACCTCTTGAGCTCCCCACTTAAGGGTGCCACAACATATCCAACTTTATGGATCCAACATAAGAATTAATTGTGCCACTACCACTCCACCTTTATGGAGCCAACACAAGCATTAATGGTGCCACCACCTCTACACCTTTATGGAGCCAACACAAGCATTTAGGGTGCCAACATCTTGATTAATTAATTGGAGATAACCTAATTAATTTACCCTTTTGAATTTTGTTTCAATGATAAAATAATAGACAAACACAAACTAATATTAATTGGATTGGCATATTCATTTTGGGGGAATCTTTTGAGAGGAGAGAACTTAGGGATACAAATCTCTCACCCACGATGAACGAAGAATGTGTTCATCCAATGAAGAATGCCGGAAACAATCTTCTTCGAACTTCTTCCCTGGACACCTATCGATGTGGAGCATCTTTCACAGTTGATGCAACGTGGGATTGGAAGTGTGTGGTGGATGCGATGAATGACGATCATCACCGTCTTCTTCCCCACGACACCGTCGACGATCGACCGCCGATAAAAGTTAGGGGGTTTATTACATGTTGATTCATTCCTTCAATCTTCTTATTTAGTTGGAAAGGAATTGATTCAGGTGAGTTGTTGTTCATCGTACTTCTAACTTGATGAACTGATTTTTACCACCCTAAAAGCAGAGGGTGCAGGAAAAACCTACATGGCCTAACCCCTCTGCCGTTCTTGATTATGATGATCTTCAGCATGGCGAAGAAGCAACGAGGCGATGAAGGCGGGGAAGACAATGGTCGCTCTACCCACAACCTCTGCGAACCGCGCCACCCTCATGACGCTCTGGCCGAATCAGTACCGCCACCATGGGCGGAACCGCACTCCTGCCGGCCGCACCATCGACCGGCCTGGGCCGCGCTGCGCCCCGGCCTTGCCGCGCCCTCCACTATCGCCCTCCAACCCACATGGCGCCCTGCCCGGCCTACTTCGAGCCTGCACGGCCGCCTTCCGGCATGGTCGCGCAGTGCCCTGCCGCCCATCGGCCCACCAGCAAGCATGCCCAGCCTCCACCCGACATTCCAGGCCTACCCAACCGCCTCAAGTGCACCCATCCGAACCGCACAGGGCCACGCGCCCCAAGCACCCCATCCCACCTGAGCCACTCCCCTCGCGACGCCACTGGCCGAACCGGATCGGCCTCCTACACCGAGCCACCTGAGCCACGCCCATCGTGGCGCTAGCTGAACCAACTCCGACATCCGGGCCGAGCCTCCTACGCAACAACCTCCAAGCCGAACTTCCCACGCAGCATGATGGGCTGGGCCCAGGGGGCCGGGCCGAACCTAACGGGCTGACCCGCCCAATGGGCCTGGTGAGACCGGGTTGACCCAGTCTGGGTCTGCCCGGTGTGGGTCGAGACATGTTGGACCGACCTGGTCGGACCGGACCCAAGCCCACTACGACCCTTTGATTTCTTTTGGCCATATAATTGGCACCAAACTATCGTTTGAAAAACCGTCCATGGCACTGATAATCGTGGAGCGTGATGGTCCTTTGAGTATACCCCACTGGTGTTCAGGGTATAGTTGAGTTACTGTCAGGTTGGATCGTGCACGAATCCAATTGGGCCCTCGGGACTAAAAGTCTAATAACTCATAGATCGATCCTCCAATTGACGCGCTGTCTGTAGCATTGAGACCCCTATGATGAGGCGGACCTTTAGGATACTTCTTAATTGGACTTTGGTTCCGTTGATGTATCGACTCTTGGCTTGAGAAGAATATCCTCCTGAAATCAAGCATGATTTGTGCAAACCCTGTGGTTGGCTGTTCTCTGACTACTATTCATAGATCATGTGTGGGTTCGACAGATTTGACTACAATTCTAGGATCCTGTTTGGGTTTGACATCTTCGACAACTATTCCAAGATC
This sequence comes from Viscum album, assembly GCA_963277665.1. NCBI lineage: Eukaryota > Viridiplantae > Streptophyta > Magnoliopsida > Santalales > Viscaceae > Viscum > Viscum album. The sequence continues at coordinate 1,033,194,951 of OY728121.1, read as the reverse complement.
CTATACGGGTTCGACAGCTCTGACTACTGTTCCTGGGTCCTGTGTGTGTTCAAAATCTCTGATGTCTATTCCTAGATCTTGTATGGGTTCGACAGCTCTGACTACTGTTCCTGGATCCTTTGTGGGATTGAGATTTTTGATTTCCTTTCCTGGATCTTGTGTGGGTTCGACAAAATAACTGTTCTTGGATCCTGTGTGGGTTCGATAGTTCTATCTTTTGTTCTTGTATCCTGTGGGGGTTCGACAGAATAGAATACTTGGTGGCTACATCTACGAATCTCTAAACACTCTCTACAAGAGTTGTATACATGTGTGAGCTAAGTCTGTAACTTTTTTGTTTCTTTAGGATTGAGATGGATTACATGAAAACATAGGTATATGTATAGAAATATACCTAATTGGGGTTATATGTTGATTACATACTTTTTGGTATATCCATGTTGGATTTTGAGAGACCTTGAAGGCCTCGGGGTCCCTACTTAGTATCATTATACTCACCCCTGCACGAGTTATCAGCCACATGATTCTCCTCAAACCAATGCTCACTTAAGGAAATCCCACTCTATTATATGTGAAATCATCATAGACACTCTACGAATAGGTATAGCTCATTGGGACTCTCCCAATAAAATATCACTGGTCTATGAAAATATTGGTACACCATTAGGGGGTGATGCACATAACCGGTGTCGGACACCATGAACCTAATCTAGATCAACTCACTATGTAGGTGATCATTTGTAAATGATAAAACAAACCCTAATATTATGTACTTCTAGATGGAGGATCAATTCCATGCTCAGGGATGTCACATTGATTTGACCAACTCCACCTAGGGAACAAAGAAAATTGAGGTTCACACTTTAGTCTCATGGATGGAGACCAAAAAACTATATGAGAACCGACATCTAGAGGGGATCACAATCATGTGATATTGATGAAATACAGCACTATACCCTTGTGGGAAAGAACCCAGGGAACCCAATCAATAAATACTGGTCCAAAATAAGAAAATGAATAGCCAAATGAAATATTGAAGGGGGTATATAGAATATACTAGGGTGTACATGGCATGCCATGTTATCCCCTTCTCTGGTCATGTGGAAGATCCTCACATGGCTTGTAGTATTCAAGTACATAGTGTGTAGAAGTAGTAAATTTTGTCTAGAGACATACGGTATCTTGCCCGTGTTTCCTGGACATGTACCTATATGTGGTCTTATCTCATGTACATGTTTCCGTGTTTCAGTACATGACTTATTCTGTGTAATTGGTCTGGGTTGTGCCTATGTTGCAGAGTACAAAGGGTGCTCCAACCTGTGTACTTCACCCCATATTCGTGTACCTCGGATGTGATAATCGAGTATCCATGGAGGGACCACACACCATGTGATAGGGGTAACATTTCATTTTATAGTCATGTTCCTCAGAATCCCCATCCACTTAATATGGGGCCCCACAAAAGGTGTAGATTCATATAAAACATCCAGTAACGTGGTTTTTTTCATAAATCATGATACAACTCCATCCAGCCCAGTTGATTCTCTGAACCTCAATCTGAGAGATTACATAACCACAAAAATGATTATCAATCCTCATCTAGTCATTCCATCACAGAATCAACAAGATTCAGTCCATTGAACTTCTTGAAAAAAATGGGATCATTGAAATTATATGTTGAACATTGAACAAAAATCCACTACTTATATCATCTGATTCACTACCATCAGCATCATCACACCAATTGTATGTCGTTATGATCCCATATCTACAATATCAAATCATTATTCCATGAAATGGGTGATAAAATATTTATTGATCGAGATATTTTCAAACACCATGCCAAATGTAGAAAACCAATGGTGAATAGAGAACTATGGGAGAAAAGCACGAGAAAAAACGAGGAAAATAGACCTACATCAATGTTTTTGATAGTCCTGATTCATTTATATGACAATAAAAATTAAGAAATAAATAATCCAAATAAATTAATCCAAATCACCCTATAATGATCTCGTCCTAAGAATATGCACAATCTATAGATCAATCCTTTGCTCTATTAATCCATATTCATTATAGGAGTCAAGTACGAGTAAATAAAACAATTCAAACCACTTCCCGACCATGATTTAGATGGATCACTAATGATTAAGGGAGTGTCACTATGATCATTGGTGAAACCCTATATTTCTATTTTCCATTCAGTGTCGATCCAAAATATGGTTGTCGATTCACTGAGATAAATCCTCTGAAGCCCTATCCAATGGATCTATAATATTTACAATGTTAGTTGGCTAACCTTCTTATCTTCACCACAATATTTTATTAAAGGAATGTAAATTTTTTTGTCAAGAATAAAAAATGAAATAATTTATTTAATTATCTCATTCATTTCATTCATTTTTGTGCCCTCGATGACTTTTCTGCAAAAAAACTAAGTTGGCCTTGGTCAAGTTGTACCTAGGGTAAATCTCGCATTCTAATATCACTGGTGCCTATGGATTTATGATTTGAACCTCTGTTAAGATTTTATTTTACTTTCTCAAGAAAACTACAAGCTCATGCTATTTAATATATTTTATATATTTCAAATATTTATTTTAGAAACACTAGGCCTCGGAATCGCATTATATCTCAACTCCTGGTATTGAAAATAATCCATATAATATCAAAAATAATAAATGTAAATTACAAGATATAAAATTTTCCCAACCATCATTCTTTACATCTATAAAATCCAAAACATGGGCTACAAAAAGATATGTGGGTGAAAAGAATGAATATGAGACTCCTGCTCCCTTGTTCTCTGACAACATTTCTCATGTTTCTAGTAGAATCACAGAAGGGGAATAAATATCCCATGAAGGATCCTATCATGGTGACCCTCGATATCTACTAGGTATTCTTCAATGGTATCATCATCCTCAATGTCCAGCTCACCCCATTCGATATTGTGTGAAATTCAATTTTCAAGTACCTCCCCAGCTACGACAAGTGGAAGATGTCTTGCACTCGGTCAAACTGTAAATGTAGAGGTAAGAGGGATGTCACCTCTCCAACTCTATACAATATCTTGAAGGGACCAATGAATATTAGAGATAACTTTCCACCACAAACAAATATATTCAATCCACATCGATGTGAGTATCTCAGGAATTCATGGTGTCCCTCCTAGAAATTTATAGTTCTTTTCATCTTTCAACATAATAATTATGATAGATATATGCCATCCTCATCCTCTCTTGGTTTACTTACACATTCTCTATAATTTCACACAAAATCTATGGGCCCTTGAGTGCCGATGCTCTGGGATCAGTCCAACAAAGTGGTGACCGTAAGGGTAACTTTTAAGAATACTAGAATGGCCTCACACCAATGGTGGAATGGTAGATGTTTTTGTAAGAAAACCTCACCAAGGGTAGATTATCCTCCAAACTTTGGCCAAATCCCAACATGAAAGCTCGCATCATATCCTCTAAGACCTATATAGTCTTCTTGGTCTAGATTTCATAATTGAGTTGAAATGATGTTATGAAGTGTAAATACGTCCCAGTAGTCTATTGTAATCCACTCTATAAATAAGATGGGAAATGATCATCAACTTCAGAGAATATCAATTATGGAAATATATGGAGTTGGATTATGTCCTTCTTGTAGATGCATCTAAAACACTAAACTGAACCCTACTCTCGAGTAGATAGTAAGTGGTCCATTTCATTAATCGATATTTGATCACCTAGAAGGCATTGCGTCTCCTAGATTTATATGGTAAACATGCCATATATTCCATGGACATCCCATCACACATCTAATACTACACATCAAGGGGTTGGTCTAGACCCGCAAAAACATGGTTCCCTTCCTTCACCTACTAACATGCGATGCATCAAGAGAGAAACACCAGTACTCATTTCCTTAAGAATGCCCCCAAAATTGATGTTTTAGGTCAGGGTACAACTTTTACATACCTAAACGTACTGAAAATTGGGATTTATGAAACTCCCTCAATATCTCCTATAAAAATTTACAAGGTACCATAATACTTTGAAAAAATAACTTTCTCCCCATCTTCACAATATCCATGGGGAGAATTTATAGTGGATATCTGAGTACATAAGGTCTCACATTCGGTATCTCCATGAAGACCCTTACTAATAAACTATATAAATAGTCGGGTAACGACCGTCAACTGAATACCTGATGAACCAACCTTGTCCACAAAGGATATTAGAAATGAGGCAAAATACTTTGAAACCTAGACTAATAATTGAGAAAAATATATTTTTCTAAGAGTATCATCCCCCATGTCATCCTTCCCATGAGTATAGACAATATCAAATTCATAGCCCTAGAGGAGCTCTATCCATTTCCTATTTCTCATTTTTAAATCCTTCTATGAGAAGATATATTTTAGACTCATGTGGTCATATTAGATGATAAATTGATCTCCCATCAGGTAGTGTCACCGCATATTCAATGTGAATACCACGACTCCTAACTCAATATCATGGATCACATAGTTCTTCTCATGTGGTCTCAACTATTGAGAACCATAAGACTAAACTTCCACTTTATTATCACACAAGCATATATGGTCCCTAATGCATCACGGAACATTAAAAACTCGACACCCTAAACTATAAATATCAAGATGGGAGCGATCATCAACATCTGTTACTACTCATGTATGATATGCTAGAAGCTTTATCTCCATATAAATGGTTTTCCCTTCTAGGTCAGAGTTTTGAAGTGAGGTACAACTCCAAATAAGTCTGGTACAAACCACGAATAGTACATTTCCAATGAAAGAAAACTCCACACATTAGTAACATTCTTGGGTGGATCCGAAGAATGATCCTCCTCAACATTCACTAGATCAACTACAACTATAGACACTAAAAATATGACTCCCAGAAAGTGGAATTATCATATCCAAAAATGACACATTGAATGATTTTGATAATAAAATTCCACTCCAAGTGTTTCCAGGATCATCTTCATGTTATTCGTGTTCTTTTCCTCAAAAGCCAAATATAATATGATATCATCGATGAAGACTACCAAAAACTGGTCAAAAAAGGTCTGGAAGATGTAGTTAATGAGTCCCATGAACACTTATGGTGTGTTAGTCATGCTGAATGACATCACCATGTACTCATAATAATCATAAAAACATCTGAAGATGAACATTTATATATACGCATCCTGTACTCACATTTAATGATAATCTGATCTGAGGTAAGACTTTGAGAACCACCATGCCCCTCTTAACTAATCAAAATGGTCTTCAATGCTTGGTAGTGGATACGTATTTTTCTTTGTTACCTGGTTCAAGTGCTAATAATCCACACATAACATCATGATCTCTTCCTTATTCCTAGGAATCAACATTGGGGATGTCGAGGAAAAACCATTGGGTCACACAAATATCGTGTCCAGTAAGTTCGTCAGCTTCACCCACACCTCTGGAAGCTTTGCAGGATCCATCCAATATGCTATTGATGATATTAAATCCTTCCTAGGATTAAATTCAATACATAATTCCACATCTTGGTATGGAGATAAACTTCATACATCCTTAGGAAAGAAGGCTTCTTACACCACCACTAATACTTGAAATTGAAATCCCAATCAATCCACTACTCCGAGCATCATGTTATCCATGTTGTGAGTAATCAGCTACACTCTCCTATTCCTATGCTCATCTTTCTCTTCGAATGTCTCCCTTTTCCCACAAAGGAAATAAACATTTTGTCACTAAAGTCACACCACGTACTCCACCTAGAGAAGTAAATTTGGGTATTAAAAATGGATAGTTTATCCATACCTATGATGACATCTTAAGGTCTCAATGCTGCCAAAAGAGATCCAAAAGAAACCTCCTTTTTACGTGTGATAGACTGCACTATCTACCCAAGTATGAAATATTTGATTCACTTCATGTACGAGTCTCTAAATGAAAGGGTCGAACCAATGTATCAAATGGAATATCGAAGTCTCAAACTAGAGAAGTTTTAATGAAGGAATGGATAGATCTTATGTCAACTAAAACTATATCTATGTTAGAAGAAGCACGTATGGTACCACATATAATCCATGGACCCTTGGAGTCATAGGATTCTATAGCCAATAGGTGGCCTCATGCCTTCCCAACAACACACTAAACCTAGTGTGGATGACCTAAGGGGGTGGTGGTAAAATTTCGAACCTCTTGAAACCCCATGCTACCTTATTAGCCCCTCTTTTATGATTGTCTCCTAGTGGACCATCCTACACCTACCTCTTTATATTCCTCAACTTTACCTCGTCTATCTCATGACTAGGTGTAGGATATGTCAGAAATTACCATGCCATATTTCTATTATAATAATAGGGGAAAATCATAGGGAAAAATTTTATCCAATGTACATGTGTACATATACCAGAACATGAAATAGAACATGTGCTTAGTCTAGTACATGTCGATATGGGGGTGTACATGACATTCTCTAACTCATGTAATCCACATCGCATATATGTACCTCCAAGGTACACGCTATGTATATGGGGAGGGATCACATGCACTGTGATAGGTGTCACATTTCATGTGATACATAATTTATTCTAAAACCTTTCCTCCAAATAGGGTTCCCTGCACAATAATTATAGACGAATTACATGTTTTGTAATACAGATATTTGAAAAAATCCAGACCAAATCCTTGTGTCTCGACTGATGCTCTTGCCTTCGATCTGATGATCATTTCACCCCAAAAATTTATATTGAGCCTCATCGTGGCATTCCATCACCGAATCACCATTATTTGGTAATTTTATCCACGTAAAAAATGGGATCATCATAGTTATTCATTAAACACCAGTGAAAATGATCATCCGGTATCTATATTATCCTATTTTCTATCGAATCCATCTTATCACCTCTTTCATGTTGTGACGATCCCTGATCTATGATATAGGATCATTTTCACCAAGAAATGGTTGTGAAACAATAGATTCATCATGATACTTTTGAACCCCGGAAAAAATGGGGAATGCCATTGGTGAATGAAGAACTGGGGGAAAATCACAAGAATAGATGATAGTAACAAACCTTGATCGAGGTTCAGGTAAATCATGATTCATTTTCATGACAATAAAATTGATGAAATAAATAATCAAAAGTAATTCTCCAAAAATAACCCGGTAATGAACTCATCCCCCAAAAATGCATGATCCACAGATCAATCCATTGGTTGATTGATCCAGGTTCATCAAAGGAATCATGGACATGAAAAAAAACAATTCAAACAACATACCTACCCTTATTTTGATCGATCACTGATATAGAATGGAGATACACTATGATCATTGGTGAGATTTTTTGATTCTTCTGTGTGCTGATCATCAATCCACGATCTGAAAATTGTTCGTCAGAGATAAAAACTATGAATATATATCCAATGACTCAATAATGGTTTTTAATTTATTCATCTAACCCATGAATTTTCTCCATAATTGTATTTTTAAATACTTGTATAGCTTCATGGCTTAGAAATAAAATTATATATTTTATTATTTTATTCATTTCCCTACCCATTATGAATTTTCAAAAAATGTGTTGCGCCGACCAAGGATAATTCACACTTAGGATAAAACACTAATTATAATTTCAGTTATTCATTAAAATTTATGATCTCATCCTCAAATCAAAATTTGGTCAATTTTATTAAGAAAACTACTAGAACATTCTATTTAATATATTTAATATATTTCATACATTTATTCTGGGAACATCGGGCCTTGGAGTCCCATGTCATCTCAGTGCATGGTCTTGAAAATAATAAGTATAATATCCAAAAATAATTAATGGAAAATATGATATGTTACATGAATATTTTCCCATTCATTATAGTTTATGTAGACACACCCATTTGTGTTCTGTTTAGATTGTCACATACATGGTTTTTATTCTATATGTTGAAGTATTTTCAATATTATTCCTCTAAACATCTACATAGATATGGTTGGGTTCATGAGTATTGTTACATTATGAAAATCCTCCCATACAAGTTATGCCTTTTGGAACTGGTCACCAGCCCCTATTCGATGGAGGTGGGCTTGGGGTAGTTGTTGTTTTCTATTCACAATCTATGAGTTCCCTAATGGGTTGTGTCATGAATGATTGGTATCAATGGTGGTTTGACCTTATGATGGTGTGTGTAGTTATATTTCCTTGTGGGTCTTGGTTAGTAATTTATGGATACCATGTCAAAGTGTGTCGATTTTGGATTTCCTTCTTGGGAACCCTATGTTGTTGTAGTGGAAAACATATCCATTCACCAGAACCCTAACTAACTACATTTTTACATGGTATACCAAAACATTGGTTCAAGGGAACTTTGGAATATACATCCTATAGTATTGAGTCATTCTATTTTCCTTATTTAGGTAGATCCCCATATATACATATATACATTCATTTGGATATGGTGCAAATAGATTTCATTTTCAGAATTCCTCTACGAAGAAAGCCAACCAGGTCACCAATTACGGATCATGAAGACGATCTGATGAGTGATGAGGCTTCATATCAAGATCCATCATATGCTATCCTTCTTCAAGGTTGGTAGGTATCATAACCCCCACCATTCAAGCAGTAGATTATACAAGTAGTGTAGTCTGAGTATGCAGACATTCTTTGTACACTCCATGAGTTCTAGAACTAGAGGCCGTTAAGGTTCCATATTGAGGAAGATCTCCATGTACTGTTGGATCGTCTTCAGTTACTAATAGGATTTTTTAGGATTTTATAGATTAAGAGTAATAAAATGGTTCTACAGGTATACATCCTTTTCCCGGGAGAATATGGGTGTTGGTGGATATTAGTTATGCATATGATTTATGAGTCATCACACTCATAGTCTAACTTCTAGTAGTAGTTTAAAGAGGATATTTACCCTTCATGTGTACACATAGTCTATATTTCATATTTTTTAGATTTTCATCAAGGATGGATGATAGTTTTTCATTTTACAATGAGGTTCATTAATCCTACATGTTTCTCCCTTAACATGATTTGGGGAGGCTAATTCCAATGGTGGAAGTGTGAGTAGGGTATGTGAAAGAAATCCATGCCAGTTTGGTACCCTTATTAATTCCCACATATGATGTTGTGTTAGAGATGGAATTGGTTATGATGATATTCCTATTTGAGGGATTCCATGCAATTGGAGATGGTAGTGGAAATCATAAGGAAGAGTCATCTAGATCTACTAGTAGTCTCTAGTCATCGTCTTCTCAACACATGAGATATTATCATTAATAGACTCGGTAATGTAGTCATGTGGAATTTGGATTGGGTATATACATTGGAATCCCATATACAGATGATTATATGAATGGGACAGTTGAGGTAACATTCTATGAGATTTCTCGACCCAACATGCCAAGGAGGGTTGGAAGATAGAGGATGTACAACTGTGACTGAGAAAACACCAGGATCATGGTCCTCTATGTGTGCCCAAGGAGTCCCCATGGGAATTGTGGATGGAAGTGGAGTGGGTCAGACTCCGATATGGGGATCTATTTTTGGTGGATGACTTTATGGTCTCCATCCCCCACCACCACCAGGCGGCCCACATTAGGCTTTCAGAGATGGCGGTTAGGGCTATGGTTATCCTCAATCTATAGATTCATATGACCTTGTATCTAATCATATGATTAAATGTATCATCTATGATAATTCTAATATTGATTTAGAACTAGTATACATTGGTTCAATTCAATATGTCATCTTCATACTCATGGTGTGAGATCTAGAGCTTCTAGTCATGGCTTTTTTCCAACATCTTTTCCTTGAGGTTCTTATAGATAATTCTTCTTTGGTATATTTTCTCTTCCAGAATTGAATGATATATTCTGGGGAAATAGTTTCTTGTGGGATCTCTAGGTCATCACAATGAGACCACATGAATTCATCTTGGGTATGTACTGGTTTTCCATGGTCTGATCCTAGATTTATTGTCAATGTTGATGAGTCAAATGGATTTAGAGAGATTATATGTCATTGTCCATTTTGGATGAGAGAGATCTCACGTATTAGTAAGTTAATTTTTATAGAATTAAGATTCAAAAAATCAACCATTAGTTGTAAATTTTATCCCTTGACATAGATGGAACTTTATACATCGGGATTCCATCAGTCATGGATGATTATATGATGTATTTATTGAGGATTTTAAGGGACTACATCCACAGTAGGAGATACTGAATTCTATCAACTAGCACCCAGGGACTACTCCAGTATCATCTAAAAAATATCAACTGTTCCCTATCGAGATCCAGGAGCCGAGGGTATAGTTGAAGGACCCTTGGGGGAGGGTATTATCAAACCCACTGTTCCCCTTGGGGAAGCTCTGTATTTTTTTTCAAAAAATTAAAATGCTATTTTGTGGCTTTGTGGATTTTTGTTGTTTATCCTCACCTAAACCAGTCCATGATAAAAAAAATGTACCCATTTAGGAGGATTGGAACCCTCTTAGACCAATTTCCATGCTTGAGATAGTATTGAAGATCGATCTCATGTTTGGATACTTATAGTTGAGAGTAATTGAGGATGATATTTCAAAGCTAGAAATCTAATGTTGCTATAGACACTTTGAGATCCTAGTGATTCCTTTTAGTGTGACGAACTTCCCCCAATTTCTTTATGGATAGGATGGAATGAATCTTCCATCCACACATTGATCATTTTTTTTCTTTCTCATTGAATACATACTCATATACACTTTTATATAGGAGGATCGTACAAACCACTTTAGGATGAACCTAGAAATGTTTTGGAAGGACCAGATTTATGGAATGTTTTGAAAATATTAGTTTTGGATCAAAAAGTTCTCATTCTGGGGAATGTCATTTATGATTATGGATTAAAAATGGACCTGATGAATATTTATGGAGTTCTTTCTTGGGATCCTCCTAATAGAATGTTGGAGGTGTCAGGTTTTCTCAGTTTGGTGGGGTACTACTAGAGGCTCATGGCCAACACCTCAAGGATTTCATCCCAGTTGACGACCCAATTGGGGAATGGGTATTCATTTACCTAGACTATGAATTTGTATATATCATGTATTGGGTGATGCTAAGGCTGATGAGTTATCCAATTTTTAGATGAGAGGAGGAAATGAAGTATGTATTGTATTGTGATTCCTCTAGATATATGATAAGATTCATGATGATTCATAGGCAGGTAGAGATCACATAAGGGTTAAGGAAGTTGATACCCCATGAGAAAAACTACACTCTTCATGACCTAGATTTGGTAAAATTAATATTCTCTTTGAGTATGTAGAGACACTATATTCTTGGAGAGGGGTTTATTATTTGTTCACTCCCTCAGAGTCTTATGTGTGAATTAACGAAGAGATACATGAACTTGATAAATAGGTTTTATTCAGAGTTCCTACTGAACTATGACTTGAAGATAGTATATACTCTTGGTAAGGGAATCATGGAGGTATATTCCCTTAGTAGGAAGTCTCATTCTCCATAGGTATAAGAGGTTTATAATCTATTGGCTTCCAAGAAGTTGAACCTAGTTGAGGTGGTGGGTGTTGATTTCCTTTAGTTGATTGTGTTTACCCCAATAATTCATCAATGTGTGTGGGATGCTAAGTTGTTTGAAAACTACATTCAACTTATATTATACCAGATATCCTCATGTTATTCACCATATGTATTTTATGATGAAAGGAATAACATCATACTTTTTAGGGATAGATTGTGGTTCCCTTCATGATGCATGAATAGGTGATGAGGGAGTTTCACACTTCTCCTTTTAATGTACATAGTGGTGTAGGGAAGATATATTGTGACCCTTAACTACATGATTGGTGGGTTTGGATGAGGTGGAGAATATAAAAGTTTGTCTCTTTGTACCTCACATGTTAGTAGGTGAAGGATAATCACCAGGTTTCAAAAATATTGTTGCAACCTATTGAGATCCCACAGTGGAAATGGGATGAAATATTAATGGACTTTGTGAATGGGAATAGACAAACAACAAGAATCCATGATTCCATTGGGGTGATTTGATCAACATACAAATTCAATTCACTTTATTCCTATAATGGAGTAGAGTTTGTTGGATAATTTGATACGATTGTACATATGGGAGATCATAATCCTTCATGGGATACCCTTGATTATTCTCTCCAACCATGAAGCACAGTTTATGTCATATTTTGGGGGATTCATGCCGGAGGATTTCAATCCAAGATGAGGATGAGTATAACCTATCAACCCAAATGGAAGGTCTCACTAGGCACTCTATGTTGTTGATAGGGGATATGCTGAGCACATACATGATAGACATTGACCAGATTTCAGAGGATCACTTACCCTGGGTGGTGTTTTACTGTAATAATAGATATAATACTACTATAAGTTTGGAACCTTTTAAGGCCCTATATAAGTGACCCTTAATGACATCCTTATACTGGACTCAGATTGATGAGGAAGCTCATGTGGTTCCAAAAATGGTTCATAAGATGACAGAGAAGTTCCAAGTGATCCATGAGCAGATGAGGATAGATCATTGTAGGCAGAAAAATTATGCAGATCAATGTCGTAGGCCCTTGGAGTTTGAGAATGGATTCAATTTTCATCTTGGGAGTCTCCCCCCATTGGTGATTATAGAGATTATGGAAATTTTGAAATATATCCATGACTTCCATCGGGTCATTTAAGATCTTTCAATGGATTGGTGATGTTTCCTACTTCCTCGCTTTACCCCCACAATTGGAGTGGGTTCCTAACGTCTATAATGTGTTGCAGCTAAGGATATAGATGTGTTATCTGACACACGTTATTGACTATGAAATTTATACAACAAGGATGATGCTAACTACATTGTGTATTTATTTTACATTGACGATCATTTGGAGAGGATCCTATATGGAAGTACAATTCCCTTGGATCATGTTTTGTGGCAGTATGGAATCATGCATGAGTGCTACTAGGAGTTGGAGATCTAGATGTGGTCTTAGTATATCCATCTCATTAATTTATTATTTTTCATGTTGGGGATGAAAATTTTATTGAGGTTATTAAATAGATATCTTTTCTTTTCCTTTTAAGAGGATGGGAAGAATAAAATGAAATATTTTTTGAGCGTGGTGATGAGATGGGGCATGATTCGTAAGACCAATGAACTAGGAATTAATATTTTAAAAATATTAAAAATATTTTATTTCACCTGGAAAAAATTTAACCAAAATAATGGGATATCTCCTAAATGGATTATAAAATACTAAATCAAAGACCACAGTTGAATCCAAAATTTCATGTTTACCCTAGGTGGGACATAAATTTGGTCTACAAAGGATATTCGGAAGATCCATCCATCAGAACGTACATTTATATTAAAATAAATGATTACTCTACTTATTATAATATAAATAACCTCAGACTAAAACGTTGTAAATTTCTTATTATGGAGAATCATGGGGGTTAGCCTCATAACCCTATGATTGTTGAGTGGAATTTCCTCCAATTTTCACTGATGGATCATGATCAGATGATGATCGACATCTATAACATGGTAAATCATGGTGCAGCCATCGCAATGGGTCTTCTCCATCATTGGAAACCACATTATTCACCAAATAACGATCAAAAATTTAGTTACGGAATATAATTTGTCTTATTTATACCGTTTTGAATTAAACAAACATAGATTATGTTATATTCATAGATTTCTAGCATTTTATTCGATATTCACATGAGCATGTGTATCAAATATAATTATTCATTTCATTTATTACCCTCATAATTCCATGTTTCTCACTCAAATTATCCTTATCCATGTTTTTTGGATAAGAAAACCTCTCCAAAAATTTATTATCCATTATTCTTATGTTATCCCCCATCAATCATAGAATTATTCATCATAGGCATATGAAATCATAGTTCAAAATTATCAGGGCGGGTTTGAGCATTATCAAACCCCCAGAATCATGGATGTTGTACGAATGATGACTAGGATGTAAATATACAAGAATATTTGGATGATATGTCGGATAAAGGTGATGATTTCCATGGATATGATATTTGGGAATGATCAATAGTGACACAAGAGGTGTACATGATGGTGATGACATCGAGTGGAGGAACTGGATTTCAATTTCCTACCACCAAAAGATGAGAAATCAATGAACAATTTCATTATCATTAGTTTTAAAATGAATCAAGGTGGGATCAGCTATATTTGTTGATGGGAGAAGTGGGTAAAAGATGCGTGGAGAAGATCAAACTTTTGGTCAAAATCCCAACTATGTGTCATGTGTCGGTATCGAAAAACACCGTGTAGTTACCCAACTATTGAGTATTGATTTTTCCGGAATGTTAAGTATCCCACACCTTGTGTGAACCCCAAACCCTATGTGACCCAATTCCGGGGGCCCATAATGTACTCGAGAGTACACATGCACATGCATGTCCAGGAAAATTCCATGTACTCGAACACAATCAATGTACACATGCACTACCTGGCACACACAATGTTCTAGAAAATGGATAGTGTACACTATCACGAAAAACAACACACGACTAAAAAATAGGTGGCTGGGAAATGCTGTTTAGTCCCCTAATATTCCATGCAGGGAAATATAGATAGTTATTTATGTACTTGAGAGAAACATACATGCAAAGGAGTGTGGTTGCATGTTGTGTGGACCCCCTTACACACTGTGTACCTCTTTATGAGGAAACTTGTACCTCCTGTATCTCCATCCTTTTACATGGATTTTAATACATGAGTAGGAAATCCATATTGCCTTTCCATGTAGGGAATTATGGTGGAATTCATAATTTATTTTTATATATGATATGAGATTTTTTGAGTGTGATGATTCATTAGGAATCACTCAATGATGAAAGTGATTTGGCATTATCCATAGAGAGTGGTACCCCTCGATGAACTATATCATGGGTCTTATATCCATTGAGTGGAACCCTCCTCTTGGTAAATGGGATGTATCATTTCTTTATAGAGTCGAATACTCCTTGTTTATTAGGGAATGTGTCCTTTATCTACAATTTGGACCCCCTGATCAGTTTGGGCTTGCATCCTCTATCCATCCAAATAGTGGAACCCTATAACTAGGGCATGACATGGGGCCTCTATCAATAGAGTGGAACCCTCCAATTGTAACAGAGCATGGGTACTATATATATAATTTGGTTCCTCCATTATGATTGAATAATGGGTCCTCTATCTGTCTACTAAGTGGAACAGTCCATTCATTCTAGGGCAAGTGTCCTAGATTTAGAAATTGTTCAACCTCGATGGTGTGTCACATTTGTGAGGTGTGGCTCCACATGGATCCACATAGGATAGACACATGTGATACTGGGCATCGTTTATGTATATTTGGAACTTTATGTAGACTCTATTCATGGGATGTACTATGAGATGGAGATCTCATTTCTCTCATTTCTGGGATTCTTTTATGAGAATATATATATATATATTTGGGGTTATGTAACACTCATAATATTGGATGAATTTTATACATCTATCATGTATCATATTACTCCTTTTTTAGATTTTGGGCCATCCAAATGAGTATGTATATACAATCCCCTACATGGGTTTTCCCACATGTGTCATTTCATATATAGATGATGGATAGGTCGACAGTTAGTTTAGAGGGGTGTAGGGATATTGATGTTTATTTAACTGTGTATGATGGTTGAGGCATGGAGATGTGGATCTAGACTCTCTCAGCTTTTACTTTTCTAGTTATTTTCAAGATGGGACATCTATTCG
Organism: Viscum album; assembly: GCA_963277665.1. NCBI lineage: Eukaryota > Viridiplantae > Streptophyta > Magnoliopsida > Santalales > Viscaceae > Viscum > Viscum album. Next base: position 1,033,179,144 of record OY728121.1, on the reverse strand, counting down.
ATTAAGGTGTCTCTGTTTCCCAATTCATTTTGGTTTGCACAGTGGAACTCCTATGTATTTCCTTGAGATTGTCTTATTCAAGGGTTTTACCCTTGATGTAATTATAGTTTCATTACTATTCTATTTCAGGTCGTTATGGATATGGCTGATTTTCATTCATATAGGTACATTAGGCAATGGACTCTCAGAGAGGTTATTCATTTTGGTGTTGGTATACCCTCCCCTGGCCTATGGAGGCATGCTTGGTGCAGTTGTTGGTTATCCTTCCACTATCCTTGTGGGTATTGGTGGGTTGTTACAAGATAAATATAAATATGTATGGATATATAATAGATTTATAACAAATATTTATTTATTGTACATTATATTTGAACATGCATAAAAGAATTAAATACTATATTTATAGGATTTTGATCTCACTTTTATTTTCTATAATAGAAATGATGATATTTAGCATGTGTTTCTTTATGTGGTTTATATAATTACTGTGAATGTATTTTATTAAAATTATTCTGAAAAATATGGTTATTTTATAATAAATATAAGGATCACTCATTCATGGTATTTATATTTAAAAAGTAAACAATGTAGTATGGGGTTTTTTATAATCAAATATTTATTGGGATTGTTTATGATTATACATTTAATTATAAAATCTATTGACATATCACTCAAGAAACTCAAGAATTTTCATCTCATATGGTTATGTCAGGATATAAAATATTATCACTTCATTTTAATATCATCATAAACTCAGGAGTTCAAATGAAAATTTTAAGAATGTTCATTGTTATTTCTCACCTTGGTCGAAATCCCTTATTCAAAAACCATGTTTTCTAAAAAAATCCAAAATGATTCGAAAATTATTAAAATGATTTATAAAATAAATTTAAACCCATGTTTTAATTTTTTTTAAAAAAATATCTAGAATCTTCACATCATTTTAAATATAATTCCTATATATATATTTTACTAGAAATTTGAAAGGAATCAATGTTTTAACATGTATGACATGAACAATATTACCCGAGGACATGAAAATTATATTATTTGAATATTTGTTTATAAGTTTCCAAGGATATCTTCAATGAAAAGGAATTATATTTTTTTGAATATTTAATTTGAAAAAGTGGTTTTCAATTAAAATTTATTTTCCTCAAGAAATGATCCAGGTGTATTTTTGTAATCATTTTCAATATAATATTTTATCCATTGATGTTACCTATTACATACCGTGGATATGATCTAATGATGCCATTATTGTTATTTATTGAAATGGTTTATGTATATTATGGATGATCTTTATGAAATATGATTCCCTTACTGGGTTAATCTATGATGAAATTATGAAATGATTATGGAGCCTGTCTCTTTTCCACATGTTATGTTATGATGAAAGTTTTAGGAATCCAATTTCATTTCATGGTTTATTATCTAATGAATATTTTATGATATTTTAGAACACATCGATATGATTTAATAATGTGATAGGTGGGTCCTATATCTTCATACAATAAATTTGGTTATGATTTATATCTCATGATATAGTTAAAACGGGTAGGAAGAGTGATGGCGGATTACTAAGGGTATTTTTTTACTATAATGGTCTTTGGGATGATCCATGACTACTATGATGATTTGAGGAGTGAACCCATTCCACTATTATATCCTTGGTTGTGATCCTTGACTACAATGGAAATGATTTTCCATTCTTAGGTGCATTCCATTAATCCATGCCTTATTAAATTGTTATGTTCTCATTGATAAAGTTCAATTATTTGTTTATGATTCATTTCATATGAACAACCAATATTTATTACATGACTCTAAATTATGATCTTTGAGAGGAAGATTATGGCATTAAAATGTTATACTCATGTTATCATACCCTTATGTTCATGTTATGCATTTTTATCTCCCTTTTTTACCCTTACTGGGCATATGAGCTCATCCTTTCCTATGTTTCCCTTCCCCAGTTCATGAAAAAATTTATTATGTAAGATATTTATAAGAAGGGTTTTAGTAATGATTAACCTATTGAGAGATGATGTCGTTCAAATATGAACCTGTTATTTATATTTCTAGGTTTCCAAATGTAATATACCTTTTTGATTCTTAGGAATGTATTCTTCAATACAATGAATGTTCATCAAAAAAATTGCAATTTCATTATATGAAAATCCTGGGACATTATAAATTGTATTGGAGGATATATTAAAGTAACCATTGGATACTATGATGAGAAAACTTTTCTAATATCCAAAAGGACATGTATAAGAATAATTATATGGATGATTCAGTATAAAGGATTATTTTTGGTAATCTCGTAAAGGATATATGGAGTGGATTCAAATAAATTACATCCCAATATAGGTATTACCCCTGGATGTGGCCCTAGTACATTGGTGATTAGGGGCAGTAACTCGAAAAGGGTTCATTTATTATGGATCTATTGTCACCTAGTGAACAACAACAAGCCTTACTACACATCAGGTTTGACACTCTCGGGGAAAAACACATTATAAATTCACAATCACTTCAGAATCCATCATGAATTATTTAAATTGATACTGACTATGAATGACCGAGGATAAATATAAGGTGTCATAGATTAAAAAATGGTGTCATGATTTAGATATTATATTATTCTTTTTCTAGAATTATGTGGTTCCCAATTATTTTTTTGTTTCATTCAATATGATTTTTGGTTGTAGTCAATGGATGGAACCTGAATGAAATATGTTAATACATAGAGGAATAGATAATGTAATGATTTTACTCGTGAACATCCAAAAATTATTGGAATTGGGATTAAAAGTGTCTGTATTATGATTAAACAACTTTCTAAATCCATTAATGATACTAAACATCGTCCCAAGAAAAGGAGTTAACAACATTTTGTTGAGTCCTTAATGAGGGAACATTCAACTTCCTTCAATATATCCAATGATCCACTATTTTTTATAAATGGATTAGTACCAATGAAAATATCTTTTTTTCTACAGCCATGAAGACCTGAAAAAATCATTTTGGTTGTCTATTTTTTGGATGGTGAAGCATATAAATGGTGGAATATCATAACGATTATAAGGGAACATGATGAAATTGACGTCATGGATTGGGAATATTTTAAGAATTTATATTTCAAAATGTAATTACCTCCTATTAATAATATTAATATAGATAATGAGTTCCTTGATCTAGTGAAAATGGATGATGTACCTGTTGGTACCAATGAAAACATATTACAAGACATTCAAGGAAGGCTTCTGGTATTGTCATATAGCCTAAAGTTTTGGTTGATTAATACTTCAGTGGCCTAAAACAAAGTATATTATGATAATTATCAATAAGATAAATCATTTTCTATGAAGATATTTTTTGATGTTTTATATAGTAGAAATGGTGGTTATGTTATATATCAATCTCATGGTTTTGATTAGAAGAGAAAAATGTAATTCAAAAAAACTATAAAAACCATAAAGAGAAGAATATGACCATTAATTTATGAATAATGTGTTTGATAAACAAGGAGGGAATATTGATATGGAGACTAGTAAATAATTTATCTATGGATGATATGGTCATTAGTAAATAGAATACCAAAGTGATGGGAAGAAGTTTGCTAATGATGAAAATATCTATAAATATCCACAGAATAGGCCAACGTCACTCCTATGTTTAAAATGCCTGGAGTATGGGAATTATGCTAACCAACACACAAATTCAATTTTTAATGATGATGATGGACATCAGTAACCTCTTCAGCTGACAGATAAAGGGAAATATCATGAGATCACTTTTTCTAAAGATGGGTGTGATAATTACATGGTGAAAGGAACAAATAATATATAATATAGAGATGTTAATGTCTTATTTTTCTATGTATCTACACATTCATTCATATCTGAATAATTTTATAAGGGTATTAGGATTCCACAAAAATGATTTGATTTAGAATTTGTATTGAAAACCTATAATGGTATGATGATCGCATATCAAGACTATCATTCTTCACTGATATATTTTTGTGAGAATTTTATTCTGATAATTCTTTTAATCACTATTTGGTTGAATATGATGTTATATTAGTAATGGAAATTTTCTCTATACAGAAATCCCACGTAATTACTAGGGACGGGAAGTAAAATTTTATATTCCAAAACACCCTATAGTTGTCTATCAATGCATTGATAATAATAAACATATAATGGAAATAAAGTCCATTGTATGTGTTTTGATTCCAATTCAAGATGGGTGATTATCTCATATTGTTAGAAAGAAACACAACATCGATGAAACAAATTTTGGGTAAGAGTTTTTTATGTCATTCAATCTGATTTTCCTAAAAATTGACCAAAACTTGATCGTGATTTCTCAATAGAACCCATACATGCTTCCATAATAATTTCAAAGAATACATATATAATTTACCTTATTGTGTTATAGGAATTGAAAATTCAATCACAGGATAACCTTGAAAAGGGATTAATTTGGTCAAGTGTTTCACCTTACGGTCTACCAGTTCATTTTGTAGAAAAGATAGATGGATCGATGTGAATTTTCATTAATTTTTGGGAGATGAAAAAAAATTATCCATAACAAGTATCTTATACCCTATATTGTTGAACTATTTGGTCAACTATGTTGACATAATTACTTCTCCAAGATTGACCTTTATTCTAGATATCATCTTTTAAGAACCTAGATGTTAATTTCATGAATGGGTCTTGATTTTGACTGTTTTTTAGTAAATAGAAGGTTTTTATATTTTTTTGAGAACATGTTGTGTACTCATGAGTAAATGTAATGTACCGAGTTTCTGTAGGTAGCCATGTACTGGCAGTGTAATGGTGGAGTACATGGTCAAGTGGACAACCTAATTCAGGGGCCAGTTGGGGCTAGTACACAACATGTACATTAAATGGGCATGTCCTGTACATTTCTTTTCATTTAATTAATCAGACCAGGGTCACATCTAATCTCCATATTCTTCATCATCTTTCCTTGGTACTTCTAAGCGTGACAGGGAGCGACGTTCAATGTTTGAGTCACCGTTTCTGTGTTTGAGTTCCGATCTGATCCTTGGTGGCTGCCTTGGAATCTCCTCAGGGAGTTCTTCCTTCTTGCTGAGCCTATATTCCCGATTTATCCTCCTTCTCTTATTATTCAAGGTTGAACGTTTTTGACATTTCTATAGATCTATGGAATTATAGGATGATTCAAGGGCTGAAGATCATGATTGTTCTTCTTACAACGTAGGGGTAGGTGGTTTGTTGTCTAATTAATTTTTCCTTTTAGTTATATGTGCCTAAGTGCTGATTACCAATGATTCAGGTATTTCAGGTTATGAAATTTGAACCCTGTTATCAACTACCTTATATTGAATGATGTATTAAGTGTTTTCATTGATATACTATGCTAAATTTCATGTTTAGTGGACACCTGGTGGGTACGTTTCCTTATTTGAATGTATTTGGAAATTTGGTCCAAGTTGCATATGAGGCAGACCTTGTTTTCCTTGCCTTTCTTGTAAGGATGGATTTGATTGCATATTTCTGCATGTTAAGTTATTTTTTATGCAATGTAACTACATATCCTTATATTATTTTGGATTACATTGGTATTTTCGATATCAATTGTGCATGATTGTATTACACATGGCTGTGAGAACCTGGTGTGGTTAGACTATATGGGTAATTGACATTGGTGGCTTCTAAAAAGTGTCTGTCACATTTACATTGAAAGACAATAGGGGGGATTAACGGTTAGTGATCCCTCAATGGGTCTAGAGTATATCATTATGAGACCACAGGGGGAATTGACATTGAGTGATTCCTCAAAGTGTCTTAAGTTTATCGTTAAAAGACCACAGGGGGAATTGATGATGTGTGCTTCCTCAAAGAGTCTTTGTTTTTGTGAGACCAAAGTGGTTAGACCATGTGAGAATTCCCATAGGGTTGTTATATATTTTTTATTTTATGATATGTCAAACCAGAGGGGTTAGACTATGATAACATTCCCAGACGGTTTCTTGCAATTGCTTGATTGTGACGAGTCTTCAATGCCAAAGCACAAGCCCAGACTCGGAACAACATGATTTTTAGATGGTATTATGAGACATCTATTTTTTCTATTACATAGGGGATAAAGAGATTAGGCTAGATCCCAAGATATCAGTATTCATTGGTTTTAATAACTAAAAAATATAAATTAATGTAATTAGAATTGTATTATTGTTTTTTTTCTGATTATTTCCATGTTTAATTGTTCATTTTTCATATTTCGTACTATATATATTCAATGACAGTTTGGCACAAATAATTTGGTGGTTGCCTACTAGGATTCGTCTCACACCTTATTTAGGTCATGCTTTTGGGCCCAAAAAAATTATATGGTTGCAGGAATAGATACGGGAAAGCGCCCTTTATCATTAGGTAATTGATTGTTCTAAAGATGGATAGAATGGTACCAAGCTAAGGCTTGTGTTGCTGTATGAGTTTACTTGTTTTTTTTTCTACATTGCTTTAGTTTTGTATTTCCATCATTGGGACTTGTTTGGATTGTTTCCAAGATACATGTGACATGCATCATATATATATGTTTTCCAATTGTTTATTTTCTATAGTTATTCCATTGTTTACTTCTGTTGTATGGTATAACTACATCCTCGACTGTTTTCTATTTGTTTCTCCATTGTTACTCTTCTAATGAGGTCATTGTTTTCCTAATATCACAGTAAAGGCCCTCACTTCTAGTCAGAAGCCTCTAGCATTTAGGGAAATGTGCTTGAGGCCATGTGTCCAACCGGGTACGGGGCACCATTGGGTGGCACTGGGAACCAAGCAATTGCAAAGTGGTATCATAGGAGGTTCATTTCATCATTGAAATACTTTTTGGATCCTATAGACAGGAATATGAAGGAATAGGTAGTTGGTAATAAGTTGTTCAAAGGAGTAGCTAACCAGTGTATAAGGAAAATCCAAGTTACCTTAAATATTTCATTTTGTGGATTTTTTCAATTTTTACAGTTCATTTGATATCACCGTTGGGTGACACAGTTGTTTTGTGCTATTATGATTAATATGATTTTGGTTCGGTTTTTGTTGTAACGCGATTAGATGAGGGTATTCCATCTCATGAATCATATAGGCACTAGCTAGTTATCACATGTCATGCATTGATGTCATTCCTTTTAGGGTTCATTACTAATTTCATGTTGTTGATATATACATTGTGCTATACATGAATTCTATTTTGATAGATTTTATGATATGATACCTACTATTTTGAGGGTATTAGAATATATAATGTTTCATTTGGATAGGCACCAATCATTGGTACCTGAGGTGTTACGGGCCCTCTTGGATAAGAAATTGGTGGATCATGTATGAACTTTAGTTCATTTTTTTCTAGTTATGAAGTGAATATGGATTCTGAATATTGATTCGTGCGAGTATGGGCTCTCACAGGTCGGAATTTTCTATTACTTGAATGAAATATTTTTGTTTTTAAGGGTTCCAGATAAGTTTCAAAAATATACTCTCAGGAAACCCATGCAACATGGTGTGTGGGGATATCAACACATGCCATGTGTTCTTCTGTTCTAGAAGATAAAACCTTTCCTAAGAACACATTTTGTACTATATGTACACACTATGTAGTCATTGATCATGTGACTGATTGTGTGTGCAGAGTCACAGGGTTGGGAAACATTGGTAGAACATTCCGTGTTTTGGGAGTACACACCATACAGAAGAGGGCATATATTTGTCCAGGTGACTAATCACACAGATGGATAAAACATAGGTTGTACATTTTGTGTTCCATTCATGAACACCGTGTAGAGTTGATTGTGTCCATGGTAATGCAACTAAAAACATGGTTGTTTAGAAAATAAGTGTTACACGACAAATGTATGGTGAACATGCCGTTTAGTTTTACCTAGTTGAGAACCATGTGGTTTAGCCGTGTAAGAGAACATGGGTAGGAAAGAAAATTCAAGTACACGCTATGTCTTGAGGAGGAACATGTCGTGTGTAGGGGTGTTACATGACTAGTTTTTGAAGCTTTAAACACAATTTTAAAATCTTAAGGATACATGCCATGTAGGGATCATACTCAACATGTATCCTTGTTTTTTAAAACCTGAATGTTTCCTTTATCTTGTTACTTTATTGCAGTTCTATGTTTCAGTACATGATAATATTAAATTGAGGCGTGTTCTTGACCTTATAGATTCTTTCCATTGGGATGTCCTCTGGTTGTGCACTAGATACTGGGAAACAATCAGACACAAGAAATGGTAGATCAGGGTCTTCCAGAAGATCCTCCTAACGTGCCTGTCGCGGTAGTAGCTGTTATTCCAGACACAGGTGGTGAGGCACAATTCCATGATGGATTTATGAGGATGATGTGGACCTTCATGGGAACACTATATCCTTCCCCGTCTATGGTAGAGTAGACGCGGATTTTTCAGCTATAGAATCCTCCCACTTACTTAGGGGATTTAGGACCTCAGGATGCTGAGTAATGGTTAGAATCCATACTAACTATCTTCAAGAATCTCAAGAAATCTCTTGAGATGAGGGTGAAAATCGTGACCTACATGCTTCAAGATTTTTCCAAGAGATGGTGGGATGTGATATCACATGTGGGATGCCAACAAGATCTATCTTGGGATTAGTTCCAACAGACCTACTATGAGTATTTCTACCCAATTACTTTGAGCGCCTACCAAGCTCAAGAGTTCATGGGTCTAGAACAGGGTACTCTATCAGTCATGGAGTATTCTTCTCAATTCAGATAACTGATGTTCTTCTCAACCATTCTAATGGTTGATGAGTTATTTATGTCTAAAAAGATTGAGGATGTTCTCATACATGAAATATGATCCTGGGTGAACATCTTCTGGTTGACATCCATTCCTCTATAGTCAACTAGGCACTTCTCACCGAGCGTAATTTGAGGGATTCTGTAGCTGTGATCTAGGGAGGATCAGTATCCAGAGTTGGTGCTTCTTCGACTAATAGTAGGAAGTGTCATAGGGAGTCTACGCATGGAGATCCGAGTATATGGGATATATCTTCAGGTAGCCAAGTGGTATGCTACCAGTGTGATATAAGAGGGAATACGAGAACTCAGTGCCCGAGAGCCCTAGTCGAGAGCCGATCATGTGGTAAGATGGGTCATCTTCAGCATTTTTGTCTGTTTTTCTCAAATTAAGCTGGTGGTAAGGGGATCTATAGAGACTCCATGTTAATGAGAAAGACCACCATTTTCTCATAAGTTATGGAACTGGAGATTGTACGGCTATTCAGGTCGGGGAGGAGGTCGTGGCCATGGTAGCCAGAGAGAAGACTGTCGGTGATAGTTGGGTGGATCAGCTCAGGGTGGTCAGGTAGGGGCACATGGCCCCAGTAAAGGTCATGAATTTTCATTGAAGCAGAACTGTAAAGATAAGGATCTCCAGATCTCTATGGTTAGAGGTACGATTCTAGTTTCCACATTTTTAGCTTTTACTCTTTTTGATACAGGGGCTTCCCATAGTTTCATATCTATTGTAGTTGTGGAGAGACTTTAGCTCTATATCGTTACTTATGAGGTCATTATCATGCTAGAAATTCCATTGGGGATTAGGAAGGCTAGTGTTCTTCAGTGAAAGGAGTTCCCTATTGGGTTTGGTGGGTGTCACTTCATATGGGAACTCTATGGCTTAGAGATGACATGCTTCTATGTCATTTTCAAAATTGACTAGTTAGTCTCTTTTCCTGCATTGTTTGACTGCTATCACCGTAGGGTGAGTTTCACGTCCCAAGGGGCGGGTCCATTATACACAAGGAAGATTAGGATGTGTAGGAGAGAAGAGCTAATCCTAAGCATCATGGTTTGGGAGGAGTTACAGCCAAGATTGCTAGTATATATCTTGATGACCTGGGAACTTCATAGATGGTCATTCCACCAATGGTGGATAATTTTAGAGATGTGTTTCCAGATGACAATTCAGGTGTAACTCCATAGTGAGAGGTAAATCTCTCTGTTTATATTGTTCCAGGAGTGGAACCAGTGTCCATTCCTCCTTATAGGATAGCTATACCAGAGTTACAGGAGATCAACAAGTAGATAGAGGAGTTACAGGAAAAGGGTTTCATATTAACCAATAATTCTTATTGGGGTTTGCCTATCCTATTTTCAAAAAAGGAAGATGGTACCCTTAGGCATGTGTGGATTATTGGAAGATGAATATATTTATGGTTAAGAATTGATATCCCTTGCCATGTATCAATGATCTCTTTGATCACCTTTGAGGAGCCCAGTTGTTCTCGAAGATTGACTTAGGATTCAGTTTTCATTAGTTTCTTGTTAGACCATAAGATATACCTCTTACTTCCTTTCAGAGCCTGTATGGTCTATACGAGTATGTGGTTATGCCTTTTGGTCCTAAAAATGTGCCTACAGTTTTCATGGCACTGATGAACCTAGTGTACCATCTTTATTTGGATTCTTTTGTGGTAGACTGTGTGGATCGTATCTTGTTGTACTCACACACTTGGCAAGACCATGCCACGCATAATGAGATCATTTTTAGTACAATGAGTGAGAATTAGTTGTATTCTATGCTCTCAAAATGTCACATTTGGATGTATTGGATTCACTTATTGGGTCATGTAATCTCAGAGGCATAAGTATCTGTAGTCCCAGAGAAATTGAGAGAAGTAGTCTCATGGAAGATTGCAAAGAACGGTTTTTAGGTATGGATTTTTATGGGGATGGATAGTTACCACAAGAATTTTATATAGGAATTTTTATGCCTAGCAGTTCCACTGACGAGCCTGACTAAGAAGGGTGCGTAGTACTTTTGGGAAGATTCCCGTGATTCAACCATTCAAGAACTAAAGGAGAGGTTTAATTCAGCACTGATACTAGTTTTTCTAGAACCAGGAAAGAGTTACAATATTTTTTGTGATGCATCAGGTATCAGACTGGGAGAAGTACTTATGAAAGGGTAAGGAGTCATTGAGTATGGGTCTCGACAGTTGATACCACATAATAGGAATTACCCAATGCACGATCTCAAGATAGTTACAGTTGTATATGCTTTAAGATGTTGGATACATTTTCTTTTGGGAGAGAATTTTGTGGTTTTCACTAACCATAAAAGTCATAAGTATATATTTACTTTTTGTGACATGAATTTGAGAGAGTGAAGGTGGGTTGAGTACCTATAGTCTTTTGACTTTGAGCTTGAATGCATTCTTGGGACTAGAAATGCAGTGGAAGATGTATTGAGTTTGAGGACTTAGATAAAGGTAGTTCAGGAGGCCAGTAGTGAGTGGATTTTTAAGGATCTATTCTCTAAGATTCATTTGGAGGTACACAACAGAAAAGGGCATACATTTATTTATTATGTAGTTGTTACCTATACTATACTGGATCTTGTTAGAATGAAGAAGCTATCAGATCCTCAGGCCTAGTCCTACGTGAGAGTGTGTCAAGAGAGGACCCTACACCAAGGAGGACCGTAGGAGAGGATGAGATAATTTTCTTTCATGGATGGTTATGGGTGTCAGTAGACATATGGGAGGACCTGATGCCGAATTTTTATTCCTCAGTTTGCGCTGTTTTTTCAGGTGTCACCAAGATGTATCGAGATCTACCCCGTTAGTATTCGTGGCCAGGTATGAAGAGACATGTATTTGTTTTTGTTATGAGATGTTCCACCTGTCAACATGTTAATTCATAGAATCAGTGACCAGAAGGTCATTTATAGTAGTTAACCATTCCCGATTGAAATTGGAATGACTTCGTGATGGATTTTGTGACAGGTTTATCGAGGTCACCTCGAGGGTATTATGAATTTTGGGTTTTCATTGATAAATAGAAGAAGGTTTCCCACTTCTTACCAATCAAGGAGACATTTAATGTTGATGATATATGAAGGATATACATCCGAGAGATTGTACATTTTCATGGGGTTCCACACTATATTGTTTCAGATAGGGATGCCTGGTTTGCTTATAATGTCTAGTACAAACTACAGAGGGATTTGGGTACACAAGTACTTCTGAGTACAAATTACCATCACCATAAAGATTTCCAGTCTGAGCACATGATTCAAGTGTTGGAGGAAATTCTTCAGGCAGGCGTTCATGATTTTGGGATAACATGGGAGAGACACATACCCTTAGTGGATTTTTCCTATAGTAACAATTTCAGGAAATGGTTCAGATTACAACTTTTGGGGTGTTGTACGGTAGGACATGGCGATCACCCCTAAGTTGGATGGACGAAGGATATGCAACTATAATGGGACGTAATCTTTTACAAGAGACCACTGAGCAGGTGGAGTTGATTCAGAAGAGCATGGATACTTCACAATCTCGCTAGAAATATTATGCTGATCCACAGAGACGACCTTTGGAGTTCGAGGTCGAAGATCAGGTTTTCTTATGTGTCACATTGAGGTTAAGGAACAAGAGTATTAGGAGATAGGGTAAGCTTCACCGAGATACATTGGGCCCTTTGAGGTTTCATAGTGTGTCAGGCTGGTTTCCAATCAGTTACAGTTACCTCATAGGTACCAGGATATTCACGACGTCCTCCAGTTTCTCACTTAGGATGTTACATTTTAGACCCGTATCACAATTTTCAACCTGAGAAGTTTGAGTTGGAGGTGGATACATCCTTTGAGGATCACCATATTCGTATTTTGGATCATATCATGAAGGTTCTCCATGGAAATTTTGTTCCTTTGTTATGGGTGTTATGGAAGCACGGGCGAGTACATGACAATACATGGGAGAGGGAGGCTGACGTATGATCATAGTGGCCAGAGTAGTTTAATGTTTCTTCATAGAAACCCTTTGAAGGGAAATGTGGGGGAAAATTGATTTAAGGGGGGATGCTTGTAAGAAGCCAAATCATAATTTCAGGTATGGGTCTTTATTTCAGATGATTATGAGGAAAAAAATATTTTTATGAATTATCTGAGTACATGTTGTGTACTCCTGAGTACATGTCATGTACCCAGTTGTTGTGGGTAGCTGTGTACTAGAAGTTTGACGGATGAGTACATGGTTGTGTGGATCAGCTAATGTGGGGGCCAGTTGAGGCTACTACATGGCTTGTACATTAAATGAACATACTTTTTAATTTTCTTTTTATTTGATTTATCGGACCGAGGTTGCATCTAATATCCAGATTCCACTTCTTCAGGACTTGGTTTGTCCAAGAGTGATGATCAATGTCTGAGCCACAGTTTCTCCATATGAGGTCTGATCCGAATTCCAGTGAGTGCATTGGAATTTCCGTGGTGATTTGTTCCTTATTAATGAACCTCTCATCCTTATTTATCCACTTTCTCGAGTCATTCAAGGATGAATGTTTTTTGAAATTTTTGTGCATCTATGATGTTCTAGGCCAATTCAAGGGCCAATGTTCAAGATTGTTTTTTACAACATCGAGGAACCTGTTTTGTTTCCTTGAGGATATTTTCAATGATTTATATATACATAAGTGCCAATAATCGTTGATTCGGGTATTTCAGGTTATGGAATTTGAACAATGTTATCAACTACATTCGATTGATTGATGGATAAAGGGGTTTCTTTGATATATTATGCTAAATTTCATCTTTAGGGTACACCACAAGGGTACATTTCCTTGTTTGAATGTTTATGGATATTTAGTCAAGGATGTCTATGATTCATACATTGTTTTCCATTCCTTTATTATTATGTTATATTTTATTGCTTAATGCGTCTGGTTAAATTCATATGTTATGAAATGTAAATTTTTATCCTTGTAGTATTTGGGATTACTTTGGTATGTTGATTATCATTCTTTCATGATTGTATTATGCATGGCTATGAGAACCTGGTGTAGTTAGACCATAAAGGGATTTGATGTTGATGGATTCCCTAGAGTGTCTGTTACATTTCCATTGTGATACCATAGGGGGATTGATGGTGAGTTCTCCCTCAGAGTATCTATAGTATACTATTAAAAGACCACTTGGTGATCTTATGTTGAGTTCTTCATCAGAGATTCTGTAATTTATTATTAAAAGACCACACGGGGAATTGACGTTGAGTGGTTCCCCAACAAGTCTTTGTTTTTGTAAGACAAGAGGGGTTAGACCGTGTGAGATTCCCATAGGGTTTATATAACATATTGATTTGATTATATGTTGTAAAAGAGGGGTTTGAATGTGAGAACATTCCCATCAAGTTTTTTGTGATTGATTGATTATGATGAGTCTTCCATGCCAATGCCCAATCTTGGACTCAGTATTACATGATCGTTAGATGGTATTCTGAGACATTTGTTTTTTCTATTACACAGGGATACAAATCCTAGTCTAGATCCCATGTTTTCATTATTCAATGGTTTTAATGACTAATAAATGTATATTAATGTAATTGGAAACTATAGTTTTGTTTACTTCTGAGTAATTCTTTTTTAATGAGTAATTTTTATTATTTACTTCAATATATATTCACCGATTGTTAGACACATATCTTTTGTCGGTTGCCTATTGGGATTCCCCTAAAAACCCCATTTGGGTCAGGCTTTTCAGTCCAAATAGATTATATGGTGCAGATCTAGATAAGGGAATTCACTATTTATCATCAGGTTCTTGATTGCTCTGGATCTAGAGAGAATAAGGCCAATATGAGGCCTGATATGTAACATGACTTTTCTTTTTTATTTTGTACATTGGTTGAGTACATTATTTCTAGCACTGTGGCTTGTTTGGATAATTTCCTATATACATGTGACAAGCATAATTTATATATGTTCTTTAGTTTTTTATTTACTATTAGTTTTCCGTTGTTTACTTCTATTGTATGGTATTATTGCTTCTGATATTATTTTTTGTTTGTTTCCTCTATTTTACACTTCCAATGAAGGCATAGTTTCCCCACTATCACTCCCATTTCCCTCACTGCCAGTCAGAAGCCTATGACATTCATGGAAATGCGCTTGAGGCTATGTGACTAACTGGGTACGGGGCACATTTGGGTGGCACCCAATACTAGGATGATACACATCTTTTGAGGTTAAATATAGAGGATATACCCATGACAACATTCTATACATGTAATAGACACTATTAATATATAGTGATGCCATTCATTATTACTAATTACATTTATATCTTCTCATATTTAACGAAAATATTATTTTGAGATTACCTTAATTAGTTTCATGTTTCCATTATTGATGATAATATTATATTTTCAATGATAATGGAAGAGCATGAATATCAATTCAATATTGTACCAATGAACTTATTGGAGGATAAAATTTCTTCAAAATTTAAAAAGTGAGAATTTGGATACAAAAAGATTTTATTTTTGGCTCATGTAATTAGTATATAGGTTATATTGGTAGATACATCAAAGATGGTGGCTATTTAATTTTTCATAGACTAACCACATTGAATATAGATCCATTGTTTTCTTGTTTAGCTAGATTTTATCAAAAGTTTGGGAAGAATTTCTCACGACTATCTAATCCACCCACCACATTAACTCATAAGGGATCCCATATAGTGAAACATTCTTAATATAAAAGGATAATACATCATTTTAGATGAATATTAAGCACATAAAAAAGTAAATTCCGAAGGACCATAATATTTTATTATTTTGGGATACATGGAAATGTAATATTCTATATTGGAAAAGGATCTTCATAATCTATCATAAAGATATTACCCTTTAGTACTCCAACTTAAAACCATTATCCATAACCTTGGGAAAGAAAACATAATAACGGGGAGACATCAGATGCAGTGTAACAGTAAACAATGGATATATGTATGGATAAAGTGAGAATAATGGTATGAGAATATGATAGAATCATTAAATGAACATAACCTATATATAAAATATCCTAAACATGAATCATGAAATAAATATTGGATATTCCAAATACATTTATCCTAAGGAAATTAATGAACATGAGTCATGATGAAATAAAATTGAAATAAGTTATAGACATTCAAAATAAAATCAACTCATAACATCGTGAACTTGTGTAAATGGAAATAGGTTCACTAATTAGGTTTACGACCTAAAACCAGGCCCTCACATAAATTTATGGACCTGAAACTAGGTCTACACATAACATTGTGACCATGTATTTAGGATCACACATAACATTGTGAACACATACTCAGGTTCTGGCATTAACATTATGAACATGGAGTTAGGTTCACACATAAACTTATCAACATACAATGAGTTCCACACAAAACTTTGTGAAGATGTATTTATTTTCATCCAAAAACATATAGACAAGCAACCAAGTCCATGCATAACGTTGTGAAAATGTCATCAGGTTCAGTCAAAAAATTGCGAACATGTAATCAAGTTAATGCATGGAATTATACACATGATACAAGGTCAATTAATTAAATTTTGAACATGTAATGAGGTTCATTCATAATCTCTTGTTCATGAAACCAGGCCCATGCATAACATTGTGAACAAGTAATCTAGATTATGAATAATTTTATGAATAGGTAATTATGTTAAATCATAACATTTGGAACATGTAATCAGGTCCATGAAAAACATTGTGAATATGTAATCAAATTCATACATAACATATGAACTCCTGATTAATACATTGTTACCCAATGTATTGGAGGGGTATATAAGTCCTACCCATCACACAATGAATTCATACAAATGTGTGCCGAAAGATCATAAAAATTCATTATATGATAAAAATAAAATGAAATAGGTGTTATAAACACTTTATCCAATCATTACCTATAGAAAAGAGACATTTTATTTAATCATAGAATAACCCATGGAAGGAAGTGAGTTTCATAAGAATCTTATCGAGGTATAACCCATGGAAGAGAAACATTAATGAAAAGGAACATGTCATCATAAACATAAACCATTCGATGAAATAATAGAAATTGTTTCCATGGATTATATCCCCAATAATTCATAAACTATATCAAATGATACAAACATACATGGATGATGATTTTGAAAGATCACTTGGAGCATTTTTAAGGTAAATAATCTTTTTTTTAATTCATAAAATATTTTTAAAATCATTTTCTTTGAAAACCACTTTGAAAAAATATAAAGTAATATTTAAAAATAATTTAAAACTTTTGTTGACGAAAATATCATTTCATATTTGAAATCACACTTTTTTAAAACATTAATAATTTAGAAAACTATTTTCTTTGAAAATAACTTTGAAAAAATATAAAATAGTCATTGAGAAATGTTAAATCCGTTTATATGAAAATAACCTTTTTGAAAACAAATAATGAATGATTTAAAAATAATTTAAAACAACTTTCAATACTTAATTTATTTTGAAAAAAAATTTATTTGATATTATCCTTGAAAATTTTTAAAATAATCTTCACATAAATAAGTTTTATGGAGGAAGATAAGTCCATACATGTTGAAAATTCCTTTTCTGTCATATTAATTTTAGAAAAGTCACTCATTTAGAAAATGATAAGAAGAATCCTTTTTAAAAACCATTTATTTAAAAACATAAACCATGATATAATTTATAATAAAAATAATAGTAGAATAGAAATATATTTTTGAAAACATCTCTTTAGAAAACAATGTTTTGAAAGAAAACATGTTTCCAACCGAATAAAGAGATAATGTATGATTTTATTAAAAAAAGTACTTAATTATCATAAGTACCATAGATTTGAAAATGGTACTATTAATTTAATACATCATGAATATATAGAGGATTAAAAAATTCATTATTTTTATTAGGAGATGAATCATAATATTTCATCAATGGAAGCATAATTACAAATAATACTAATAAATGAAGAGATTGTAGTGATAAACTATTACAACATTGGAATCATTGAATCATAATCCCCATTAAATAATAACATTAAATGAATATTAAAATATCATTAAAAGTATTATATTCATTATATAACTTTTAAATGTTCTGTATATACACCTCATAGGATAATATGGCTGTATAACATGGCATGTATATCAAAGAAGGATAAATGAGACAAAATGACGTTATCGATTTGGTAACTATTAAACCATAAATCCCATGAAAGTGATATCATAACATGGATACATAAATAGCAAATAATTATAGTATAATAATAATATAATACATTCATGGATATTATATATAAACCACACAAAATAAATGATTGGTGAATAATGAATAAGTCTCACAAAAATAAATGTGAGACGAGAAAACCCTTACCCAATGTCTTGACTTTCTTCAAACATGTTCAAAAATCCTCTATAATAATTTTTAATTTATTATTCCTATACCATATAACCATATTCTTATATATCATACCAAATATGTTATTATTATGACTTAATATTACCTGTTTTGTTTAATAATTTGATGTTAATTTTAGGTTTTGGATAATAAATGCATTTTTCGTTTATGTCATGATTTTTAATTCTTGATCCTCATACATTGATAATGATTGACATATTTCTAGGATGTAACAAATGATTTAAATATCATATATATTATTTATATAAATATTATTAATAATTTATAACATATACAAATATGAAATGGAATATACTATTCATGGAGATGGTAGGTAGTACGTATGCATTAATGATGTTTTAGTTTTCTTGTCATATTTAATGAAAGAATGATAATAAAACACATATATATATGTATAAAATCATTAATGTAGAATTAGTATTATGTATATATCATAAAATTTCACTAAACTCATCCTTAATACATTCCATGTAAATTTTGAACAAATCACAGGGTTTGGAGGAGGCGATTGTCCACACATCCACCAACATAGTTTTAATGTTCACAAAAAACTAAAAGAACGAAGGTATGTGCAATATATTAATTAAATAAGAATAAATTAATCATAAAAATAATAAAAATCACAAATATCATAGATAATATTATTTAATCCATTGTTCCTAAACTTGAGCAGAGGTAAAATAAAAATGAATAACATCGTTTCGTGACATGGTTGTATGTCGTATACTTGAGTGGAAATTTTGTTACCCATTTTATAGAAGTATGTTTAGGTGTAGGTATAACTATTTGAATAAAAAATATCACTATATTGATGATGTTGTTTTTATTATATAATAATATGACAATAATGATAACCAAAATGGGTTGAGAAATATGTAAAATAAAAATACACATTGAAAAACATTATCTCTTTTTCATATAACTCCTTTTTATTTTCACAAGAGGGCTTACATTGATAAATTTCCCCCCAAAACTATGGATTATAGGAATATGGGAGGGAATTCTAGACGTTATTTGGGTAGGGGTTTTTCATGAAAAGTTATTTTGAGGTGTGAAGAGAAGGGGAGGATCGGAGGCCTTCTAAAATTTTCAAAAGGGCACATTGGGTATTCTTTAAAATTTTTGAGTACACTCCACGTTTTACTTGTCCCCAAAGGGTAAAAATGGAAATTTATATGCCCAAAGAGTTTTAGTGGTATAATTTAATTTTTATTTAGAAGTAGGGTATTTTTTAAATCTTATATTATATGTTTACTTATTGATTAAGTACATTTTTACCTTAATCACTACAATTAATTTTAATTACATTTACTCATATATTTTTTTAAAAACTAAATTGAAATTATTATAAATTATAAATTATTATTATTCCAAATATAGAATTCACTTATGAAAATTTTAATCACAGAAGTGGAAGAAATCAATTTAAAATTACTATCGGAGACATGATGAGATGATGAGGCTTTAAAGTGGAAGAGTCCAAAATGTCAAAATGATTTTATATAAAATTTCAATGATAAATTGGATACAATAAACTAAATTGGATTAGATAATTTATAATAAATCTATTTATTTATAAAAAAAATTAAAATATAATTTAACCCTATAAATAAATTAGATGAAAAAGAATTTTTGAATTATAATTCAATATTTATCATTATTCACCAAAACAAATATTCTTTTCTGTAACAATTATTAAAATTCACCATATTCTAATTTTGAAATTACAAATTCAATTATTTATTTAATTTTATCAAATATGAAATATAAATTTTTCAAAAATACATTAAATATGGGATCTCTATTAAAAGGTAGTAAAATTACCCGTTTGAAAATACTTCATTTTTGTTCATAAAATTTGATTTATTCTTGTCATATGAAAATAAAACAATTTGGATGAGTGTAAATTTTTTTAATTGAATGTTTAATTTATATATTTTATTTAAAAAATTGATCTCAAGCGGTTTGTTTAGTTTATTGTGATAAATTAATATTTCAATGTAGAAAAATAGATTTCTTAGAAAATGAATTTTCTTCTTTCTCAAATATTTATTAATTAAATTTATAATTAATTTAGATTCAGAGGATCCATTTTATATACATTTGTAAACCAGTATTTTGTTATTTAGTCAACATCATTCATATATTCCATTCTAATTGCTAGGTAATAATTATAATGATATTTTATAATAATATTAATAGTATATTGTTGCTCGTTAAAACTAAATATTGCGTGAAACCAATGCTATCATAGGGAAATGGTATTGTGTGTAAAACAAGAGAAACATAGATTTTCATTTACTTAAATCTAATATATGTGTTGTGCGTTGTGAAATATTAAATTTTCATTTCATATAATGCAAGAAAAACAAAGGGATTTCATATGAAAAACAATATTCAGTGTTTTGTGAAATGAAAAATATTAAATAGTTTAAAAAAATCAAAAATATATATTTTGAAAAAATATTCGGGTGCTTCATTCTACACACAATAAAATTAATTTCTTCATCATGATTTTTCTAGGTTATCAATGGTTTAATACTTGAATGTTACTTTCATATAATCCCACATCATAAAAATGAATACCAAAATTTCCATTAAAAAATATGGAACCCTAATAGTTACCTAAAGTAACTCATAACATGTTTTCCACGTATGATAACATCAATGGAAATTGAAAACATAGAAATTGAAGATAAATATAACAATTAGGTTTTGATGGGGTGGGATAGAGATCATGGTCAGAATAACGTTATCAATCAAAAATCCACAAACCAAAGAGGCTTCAAAAAGGTAATTAGTATCATAAAAATGATGATAAATGGAAAATATTTTATTTTAAGACCATTTTTATAAAGTAGAATAATTTTCTTGAGAAGATTAACATACTTGATTTTAAAATATACTGAAATTTTTTTGTGTCTTCACAAATTTCTATATTATCTCTTACTCCAAAATAACAGTTAATTTTTTATGATTGAAGCACTAACAGATCACAAGATCCATATGATGGATGTTAAGTCATTCTATCTATCATGAGTTATAATAATAGAAAAACATTTCCCCCAAGTTATCCTATATACATAAGTCATCATATTGATAGAGAATACTCAAATATCTAAAACCAAAACTCATGTTTAACTTAATCCATTCCATAACCGATCAATCTTGTAACTATTGATAATGATTACATTCCAAAACACTACAATGAAGGTCGCTAAATTTTTTCAAAATCAGCTTAACATCGATTCCAATATATCTTAATTTATCTCTTGGTTTTCATATTCAAAACATTTGAATACCTTTATCTTTTATTCTCTTGAAAAATGGTAATAACCTGAATTACCAGAAAAATATATTAAAAAGAAGCATGATTTATTATTAAAAAGATTATTGAATATATTACATAAATCCAAAAAAGGTTAAAAACTTCATCCATGACAATATTGACAAATTTCTAAATAAATAAATAATTTTTTCTTGGGGAATCAATAATACATAATTTACTTTATCCATATCAATCATATCTTTATCCAAGATAAAAACAAATTTCACAACATCCGGGACACTTTAAGGGATAACTTCCCTTAATCAAAATATCACCTTTTATATAATCCACTTTTTTAGTTCCTCCGCACCATTCAAAATATTTTTGAAAATAATTAATTTAAAATATATATTTCATGATTCATATAACATAATTATTGAATTCTAATACATATACACATAAATCATTCAACTGTATTTAAAAACCATTACTTTGGAATCATCATCTTATTCATTAATTCCCCATTACTAGACTTCTGAAATATGAATCATGGAATATGTTTCCTCAAAAAAGATTTTATCATTCTACTTATGTTAAATTAAAATAATTATTTCAAAACATCTCATAACATTCCATTGTCATTTTTTCTCATTATCTTCAATATTGTATATAATACTTTAACCACCTTCTCGATTATCATCATGGCATTTCCCCTTAGGACACCGATTTGTATAATGCCAACACATTGCAAATCTAAATTATTCAAAGTTATCCATGTTCTTTCTAGTTCCAACTATTGACTAATAATATAATGAATAGTGTGAGAATCATTTATCATTGCATAAAATAATATCATAATGAAAAATTACTTATAAGATGCCTAAATGATGACACCTATTTTCAAATCTATGAAACTTATGGATTATCCTCAGATACATTCCTAGACATATCCTTAGAAATATCCATAGGGATATTATAAAATTTTTCTCATCCTAGTTTCCAAAGGATGACTAAACCATTCTTTTAGGACAACTACAGAGACCCTACCTTAACATATATGTATATTTCATCATTTTAGAAAAATATTCTACCCATAACAAAAGTAAATTTCTTGAGGATCATTCTTGTTTAGTGTTTTTGAAAACATGGAAAAACATATTTTTTATTGGTTAAATATATTGTACATAACCCTTAATGATATTCCCATTTAGTACTCAAACTTAAAAAATTCATTCATAACCTAGGGAAAGGAAAAATAATAAAATAGTGAGCTCAGGTGCTCTATAAGGGTAAACAAGGGAGATATGTAAGAATAACATTAGTTTAAGGGTATGAGAACATGACTGTATCATTCGAAGATCAAACCCTGCATATCCAAGATCATAAAATTGAATCACAGAATAAAGATTGATAGTTCCTAATAAATGAATCATAAGTAAATCAAATAACATGAGTCATGAGATTAGGACATTGGCACCCGATATAAACATCTGGCATACACATCAAATCATTACATTGTGAACATTTCTAAATAGAAATAGGTTCATTCATTATATTTAGGATAACAAATCATTACCTTGCATGAAATTATGGACATGAGACCAGGTCCACACATGAAATTTTCAAGATGTAATTATGTTTTTGAATAAAATTGAGAATATGAAATCATTTTCTTTCATATTATTTTGTACATGTAATCAGGTTCATGCATAACATTTTGAACATGTAATCTGGTTCACGCATAACCTTATGGATGTGAAACCAGTTCTTTAGATAACATTGTGATCATGTAATCATGTTCACATATAGTTTTACAGACATGCAACTAGAACCGTGCATAAAATATGGAATATGTAATCATGTTCACACATAATATTGTGAACATGTAATCAGGTTCATGAATAATATTATTGACATGGAACCAGATCCACACAAGACATTGTGAACATGTAATTTGGTTCACGAATAAACTTATGGACATGAAACCAAATCTATGTATAACATTTTGAACATGAAAATATGTTCGATAATAATATTGTCAACATTTAATAATTTCCAACATAATATTATGAACATATAATTAAGTTTGTGCTTAACATATATAATCCTGAGTCAGTCATCATTACCTAATTCATTGGAGGGAGATATAGATCCCACCTATCAAATAATTAAATCATACATATGTTTTCCAAAAGTACATCAATATTCATAATATCATAACCCATGAAATGAAATATATATTATAAACACATCATCCTATAATTGCCTATAAAAAGAGATAGGTTTTGCAATAATTTAATTATAGAATAAACCTGGGATGACATTGAGTATCATAAGTGTGTTTTCATAGAATATCCCATAGAAGAGAAACATGTCTCAAAAATAACTATTAATCATAAGAATAAACCATTTAGATAAATAACAAGAATGTTGTCCTTGGATTATATCCCAAAGAAAACATAAACTCTATCAAATGACGTTCTCTTATATAGAGGGTGATTTTTAAAGATAACACAGATCATTTTTTAATGGAAATAACATTCCTTTAAAAATCATATGATATATTTAAAACCCTTTCCATTGAAAACCACTTTCAAAACATATATAGTAATCTGTATAAGTCATTTAAAACATTTATTGAGGAATATATATTTTAAAATGTGGTAATTTTTTTGAAAAAATAAAACATTATGTAAAATATTAATTTAAAACAACATTGAAAACATATAAAAGAATCATTAAAATCAATAAAATCATTTTCATTTAAAATAATCTATTCAGAACATATAATGGATGAATTAAAAATCATTTAAAAACATATTAATAATAAAAAAATTGAATTCGTTTTTCTTTGAAAATAAAGTTAAAAAACAAAGAAAGAAACATAAAACAAATCATATTCATGATAGTGGATAAATCTGTATATGCTAAAAATTACTTTTGTGTTGTAAAATGATTAGAAAAGTTCCTAGATCAGAAAACAACAAGAATGTTCCTTTTTAAAAACAATTTATTGAAGGTAAAACATTTGTAAAAACATATTATAAAGATCATAGGAGAATATTATAATTTTTTTGAAAAAAAATATTTAGAAACAATGGTTCTTAATGAATATGGTTTTTTGACTGAAGAGAGGGATAAATTTGGATTTTTTTAAAACACATTCTTAATGATCATAAGTACCAAAAAGTTAAAAAATGGTACCATTAAATGAACATATCATGGATAATAATTGGAAAAGAAAATTAATGATATTTTTTAACATATGGATCAAGATAATTCTACAATGGAAGAATAATCATAAATAATCTGGATAAACCATTGGAATGTAGCAATAAACTGTTAGCACTTTGGTAATATTAAATCATATTCCTCATGAAATAAAAAATTTACTTGAAGATTAAAATATCCTAAAAATACGTGTATTGGTGATATAACATGTAAAATGTAATTATATACACCTCATTGAATAATATAGGTGAATTATATGGAATGTATCTCAATGAAGGAAAATTGGAACAAAAATGCCTTAACGAATTGGAAATTATTGAACCAGAAACCCCATGAAAGTGAAATCACAAAATGGATACATAAATACCCATATATTTAAGTACAAAAATCATATATAACAAAAATTGGATGTATATATACACCATTGAAAATAAATAAGTAGTGAAAAAGGCATATGTCTCACAGAAATAAAACTGAGATGAGAAAACCCTTACCTTAATTCACGACTCTATTCATACATGTTAAAACCTCCTATATAATAAATATAATTTTATTATAACTATATTAAATTGAAATATTATTATATATATTATAATTTATTATTTTATATTTACTTTATATTATCCTATTATTAAAAAATCCATGTTAATATATTGTTTCTGGCAATAACTACTTTTTTGTATATGTTTTGGCATGTTATTATTGATCCCATTACTTATATCAGGATTTAAATATTTCCAGAATGTAAAAAATTATTCATATATCATATATATTAAGTATATAAATAATTATATTATTTTATAATAGATATAAAAATGAAATTGAATACATCATTCATGGAGACAATAGGTCATATATATTCGTGATCATTGTTTATGTTTTACTATAAAATTGAAAGAAATAAAGTATATGAAATATATTTATATATAAATAATATCGTTAAAGTATAATTTTTATGTCCTATATATCTAATAAATTCACAAAACCCGTCCTTAATTCATTCAATGTTATGCGCAACTGAATGACATCACATTGAGGTGGTGACAGTCCATACATCCAAATATGCAGTTATTGTATTCCCCAATAAAGGAATAAATGATTTTATGTGTTATTTAATAATTAAATAATAAAAAATTCATCATATATATCATATATATATATATAAAAATATTTAAAAAATTATATTTCCATCCTAATTCAAAACCATGATAGGTTGTAAAGGAAAAAATGAATGACATCATTTTGCAAGGTGGTAGTACGCCATACACATGAGCAGTATTTTTGTTACCCATTTGATAGAATTTTTTTAGTTATAGATTTAACTGTTGGAATAAAAACATTTCATTATATTGATAAAAATTATTTTATTACAAACTAGTGGAATAATAATAACTGAATGGGTGGAGAAAGAAATAAAATAGAAATGAATGTTATAGAACATTACCTCTTTTTCAGGTAACTCTTGTTGGTTTCCACCAAAGAGCATCATTAGTTTTCTTTCAACCAATAGTTATCCTTATAGGATGTAATTAGGTAATTTGGGTGGTTATTTGTTCTAGGGTTTTCTGAACCAAAAATCATTGTATGTATGAAGACAGGGGGAAGAGGTGGCCTTCTATAAGTGGGGAAAATGACACTTTGTGTTTTCTTGAAAATACTTGAGTGATCGTTGCATTTTAATTATTCTTAAGGGGTTAAAAATAGCTTATTATAGATCCTTGTTTATGGAATGGTTAAAATAAAACCATAGAATATATTTTTATACAGGTTTTGTGTCATTTTTACACTTTATATTCTATGTTTATTCATTTATTATGTTCGTAGTCACCTTAATCTAGGTAAGTAATTTTATTTAATTTCACTTATATTTTTTGAAAAAAAATTATAATTATTAAAAATCATGAATTATTATAATTAAAAATATTAAATAAATATTTTAAAATTATAATCAAAGAAGTGGAATATATAAATATGAAATTATTCTTGTAGATAGGATGAGCCAACACGAATTTAATCTGAAAATATCAAAAATCTTGAACTCTTTTTATATCCAATTTAATTGTTAAATTGGTTCCATTTATCTAAATTAAATTAAATTATTTAAAATTTATCTAATTATACATTAATACGAAATGAAAATATAATCTATTTATATAAATAATTTATATAAAAAAATTATTAAAATAAAATTATGTATTTTTCTATATTCATCCGAAAATAATGTTTTTCTGAAAAATACATAAAAAACACCGTAAGATAATTTTGACATAAGAATCAGAAAATAAATTTTTTTTTTCAAATAAAAATTATAAATTTTTCAATAATTAAATTTAAAATTGGGTCATCATTATATAGCGGTAAAATTACACTTTTGAGAAAAAGTCTTTTTATTCATAAAATTGGTTTTATTCTTATCTTATCTTATGAAATCTATTAGAGGAGTGTCAAAAAGTTAATTGAATATTTAATGTGTAAATTTTATTAAAAAAATTCAACATAATTATGTTGTTTTGTTTATTGAGATGAAATATCATTTGTACATTGAAAAATAGTTTTATTAGAAAATAAATTTTTTTTCTTTTCAAATAGTTCTTAATTTAATATCAAAATAATTTAAAAACTTATTTTTAATATTATATACATGTGTAAAAAAATAGTTTCATAACTATTTCAATAACATTCATATTTCTTATTATAATTACTAGGTGATAATTATAATTAAATATTAATGATAATATTAATAGTATATTGTAGTTCAATAAAACTCAGTCTTGAGTGAAACACAATTTATCAATGGTAAATGGTATTTTTTGTAACAAAAGACAAAACATGGCGCTCTTTGAACCACAAGGTAAAAAAATTATTTCCTGTAGTGAAATATTACCTTTTAATTTCATATAATGCAATCAAATCTTATTTAATTTGTTTAAAAAATCAATATTCAGTGTTTGTGAAATAAAAAAGATAAAATAGTTGAAATTTATAAAAAACCAACACACAAAATATCCGGATGTTAAAAACATGTCTCTCTAGATATATAAATGTGTGGGAAATTTCAAGGATCTAATGAGAAGATCAGACATTCCACTTATAATTACATTTCCCTATACTAGAGAAGGGTTTGTAATCTATAGTGATTCTTCCAAGAAGGTAATGATATGTTTTCTCATGACAAGGTTGTAGATTATGTCCCATAAAAATTGAAGGTTATTGAGAAAGATTACCCAACCATTCATTTGGAGTTTCCTACAATAGTTTTTATTAATGATATGGTGGAATTATATTTATGGATAAAATTATTATATATATATATAGATCACAAAATTAATGTTTACATTGGCATAAAAGGAGTTAAATAAGCACTAGAGATGATAGTTATAGGTGATTATAGTTTATGACTAATCTATACAATACAAATATGGGAAGGAGAAAACGGTTGTCCATGATTTGAGTAAAAAGAATCATGTTAGAATATCCATTATGAGGATCATAAAAGATCCAATATTTCTAGATTTTTAAATGTTGGTTTTGGATATATGGATGGAAGGGGATAAATCTTATCTTGACCAAATGAATAATCAACCATATATCCATGTGATGGTTAAAGAGGTGTAAAAATAACATGTGGTGTTGAAAAGGAATGTTATAAATGTTCTTGAGTTTAACATTGATCATGGTGGAATGATAAGTTTCAAGAACCATTCATGGGTTCTTTCCATACCATATTTCAAGAATGGATTTTTAGATTAATCTCATAGTTCTTCATTCTCTATTAATCCTAGAAGTAAAAATATGTAACGATATTTGAAACCATATTTCCAATGGGATGATATGAAGATTGAAATTGTAAAATTTTAATCTCAATGTTAGGAATGTACACAAGTTAATATAGAGACACAAAATTCTACAGGGTTTTTATACTCATTACCCATACCATAATGGAAATGTAAAAACAACCCCATGAATTTTCAAATTGGACTCACCAAAATGTATAAAGGGAATATTGTTATATGGGTTGTAGTGGATCACCATACAATGTTAAAACACTTCATCTCTATAAAATAATAAATCTATCTTGATCATATTTCCATACTATACATTAGGGATGTGGTAAGGATATATGGATTACCACAACACATTGTGTTTGATTAGGGTATGAGGTTTACCTAAAAGTTATACTTAAGTCTTCATTGGGATCTGTAAATGTATCATCCCAATTAAGTAATGAATAATTGATATTTTTATCTATGACTATTAATGATTAAGATAGTGTTTTAGAAGCATAAAATTAAAATAAATGCAATCTTATGCATGGAATACACTAATATTCTTAAAAGATTGTTTTACTACCTTTTGATGGAAAACCCTTTTTAAATCTATCTTTTGACAATTTTATAAGCTATGTTTGTCAAAATATACTTATTATTTATGATTAAAGCATCTAAATTTACTTTGTGTGAATTTTTGGTATTTTTCCGATAAAGTTCATTTTTTTAATGAATAGAGAAAAATGTTGTATTTTAATTGAAAACCTCTTTTTAATATAATATATTTATATGATTAGATTATCTTTTTAATTGGTTTTGAAGTGAAATTAGAATATATTTTTACCATTTTATCCAATGGTGGTCATTGGAATCAATTTCACTTTGAAATTGGACTTAAACTAGTGACAATCTTTTGATACTTATTGTTTCATAAAAACACGCTATTTGTCATGACAACGGGAATTAATTATTAAATTAATTAATGAAACTTACATGTTTTGAATTATTTAAAATAGACATCATTTTTGAATTCAGAATATCAAATATAGCTTAGGGTGAAGTTTTGGATTTTTTCTGAAAAACTTCAATTTTTAATGAATAGTGAAACCACTAAGTGGTAGTTAAAGAAACTGATTTTTCGTTTAAATGAAACTTTGCCACTCATGTGATTTGATTTTCAAAAATCCGACATACATGGTTGTCATTAAGAAGTAAAATGTGGTTCAATGAGATTAAAATAATTTTTTTTGGTGAATAGTAATTTTTACGTTCTTAATAGCGATTAGTGGTAATTAGTGTAGTTTAAGGTAAAAATAATGTTTTAATAATATGAGATGAGATTGAAACATGTAAAACCCTCATTGGATGTTTCAGGGCCGACCAATACAATCCATGGGTCAACTTGGGGACCCCATGGAGCCACTTTGGTTGGTAAATGACATAAATAACTTTTTATTCAATGTTAAAGTAAAAATGACGAAAACATGAGACGTTTTACTAAAACAATTGTTACATGGGGTTATAAATGTCATATTTTTGATTATAAATAGTCATTGGAAAGCTAAAACGATTTCCAAAATCATAGTAACTGTTTAATAATTTTTAAACTTTAAATAAATAAAATTATTTATGACATCATGATGATGCAGCGATGACCTCATTATTTAACGATTTAAATAAAATGGAAAGATAATGTAATATCTAAGACCTACACATGTCCAAAACCTATTGGATGAGTGTATTTTGAACCCTTATCACCTTATCCTCTAATTATATCAATTTGGTACCTCTTAAATCCGATTACCATTTTAAAATAAATGGACTTTTCTTTTCATTCCAAGAGTGCCCCTCCTCTCCTCTTATAAAAGGCCCCCACATCTACCTCTTTACCCACACTCCCAAAGCCTTTGGCTCAGCCAAACCCTGCTCATTTTATCTCTCAACTTCCCTCTATTACTCCTTGAAGCCTCACTTTGGGAAGAAGTCTTCCCAAGGAATCCTTTGAGCTCAAACCAAAGGGAGTTACCCGATTTTAAGGTAATGTCTTCACTTGAGTCCTTTTGTTTTATTTTGCTTCTTCAACCCCCTAAACTCTTTTTATTAATTTCTTTTGTAACAACTCCAGTATCTTCAATATACTAGGATGTTGTTATAAGAAGGATTCTAGCTACACTTACACACACCTACATCTAATGGTTAAAGGACATACAGTTTCCGTGGATGGTGAATTTATGCCTCCCGAAAAGATGATTGTTCAACATTCTTTTAACACCTTCAAAGGTGGCCATTAAGATGTCACTATATTTATATATGATATATAATATGTCTATGTTTTCATTACGATTCTGTATTTTTCATTTTGGGCATACCTTTATGGTTTCCATTACGGGTAAACGCGATATCTTTATTTAAGGAAGTGCGGACTACCACACCCTCAAAGTGATTTGATTCGTTAAATACCATATGTGGGATGTATAAAGGATGGAACTATAATATTATATATGATATTATACTGGAATTATAATATACCTTTATATAATTATGATTTCATTCTATAAAATACGAAATAGAAATGAAAGTAGCGTTCATGCGTACGTACGGCTTACCGTCTCCATGAACGGTGCATTTCATTTCTTACCTCTAAATGATTATGTAATATTCTAAATACATGAATTTACTGGATATATATGACATATATGATATCTATATCAAGAATAACATTCTGGATATAATGGATACATGAACAACTTGTAATTATAAAGGGTTTATTTTTGACTCAAGTACCAATGATCGTTAAAACGACCGTTATCAACTTAAATAATTACATAGTGTTCATGAAATGGAAATAAGTGATATAAAAGTAATAATGAACTTGAAAAAGGATCTTAATCAAGTAGAAATTAACTCACGTTTATTATTCAGGACATTAAAGAACGATCGAGTCAAGTCGGACCCGAGGTATGGGACTTCGTCTCAATCTCCTTTCATTGAGGAATATTTTGTTTTATACACAACCTTCTTTTATACGGTGTATAAACCCCTTTTACTTTTACTTTTATTCAAAAGGAATATTTTTTATATGACGTTTTTACTAAACGACAAAAGGGAATGTTTTTGTCGTACGTATGAGGCGACAATGACTTCTCCGCCGCCATGACCATTATTTGAGTTTCGGCTTCCTCTAGAAGGCATACCTTCTTTTGAAAAGAAAAATAAATACCATGTTTTACTTTTCTTTTATTTTGGTATTAAAAATGGTTTTCATAGTGTTTTTATTATATCAATGTGTTGTATTGATATCTTGTGATTGAAATTTGGAAATGTTATGTTTCCTTTATGCATGTTTTATGTGATACGATTATGTTGAGGTTCTTGGGCATTATTATGAAGAAGGGTGGTTTTGTGATAAACTAAGGGAGGGTGAGCCCCATATAGCTCTCCAATGCATTGGGTAACGCGAAGGAGTGAAACGTTATGGTTTCTCCGAAGAGATTTAGGGAATATACTGTGATGGGTATTCCAAACGTAACCAAGAGGGTTACTCCCTACGTAAGAATGTTATGAATGCCTCAAGTTACCTTTATGTCTTTTGATTTCTATGATTTATTCATGATTTGATGAGGTATGTTAAAGTGATTATGTTTTATGGGTAAATTATGATTTCATTCTTATGTATATATGTACCCATGATTCCTTTCCATATTTTTATATCCCTTACTGAGATTTTTATGCTCATCCCATGTTTTTTTGAAATGTTTTTCACAGGTCAAGGGAAACGTACATGATAGGATGATAGTGTCAAGGAAGTGTCAAGAAAGAATCTATGTTTTATTTTAAATATGTTTCCATTGATGGGAAAGAAGAATACTATCTTTATGTAACCACTTTGTTTATATGTGGAATGAAATGCATGTTTTATGATCTAATACTCTAAAACTCTAAACCCAAAAAAATCCTCAATGTGTAATCTTGTAATAACTCAAGATTATGTATGGTTTAAGGCTGGGGCCTTATAGTTGGTATCAGAGGTCGGTTTAGATAACTTTAGGAGTTAGAATTCTATTAAATTATTGTCCAAAAATATTGTTTTTATGGTCAAATTGAAGTGATATAGTATTTGAAGATTACTATGTTTCTTCATCTAAGACATGTTTGTTCAGAATGGTTTTCTGCCGAGGAAACAGTGAAGTAGTGATAGGAAGGCATGCAGAAGAAAATAACCTTCCGAATAAGCATTCTGAGATGGTCGGAATTGGAACTGAACAGTTTGTTGCAGTAATGGCGCAATTGACTCAAGCGATAAATGGTGGTGGTATCCATGCACGAGATCAGCCAGATCAACCGCAGAGGAACATGTCAGTGGTGGAACATTTCATGAGGCAACATCCCCCATCATTCAGAGGGTCATCTGACCATGTGTTAGCTGAAGGGTGGATTAAAGCACTTGAGAAGATTTTCGATGTCATGGGGTGTTCAGACAATCAAAAGGTTAGTCTTGCTATTTACCGTTTGGAGGGTGAGGCAGATCAGTGGTGGTATATGGTTAAAAATATCAGGGATGCAGATGAGATTGATGATCTTGACTGGGATGAATTCAAAGGTATGTTTCTTGAGAAGTATTTTCCTAATCATGTTCAACATAGGATGGAAAAACAATTCTTGGAATTGAGGCAAGAGGAAGACTCAGTGGCTACCTATGAAGAAATGTTCACTCGATTGGGAAGGTATGCTCCAAATTTTATCCAAGAACTTGATAGTAAAATCAGTTGTTTTTACTCAGGATTAAAGCCAAAATATCGAAGGGCATTAGCTTCTCGTGAGTTTAAAAGTTATGAAAAGCTTGTTCGATGTGCTGAGAAGGTGTAAATGGAGTTTTCTGATCATCAAGTGTTCTATAACAACCATCAGAAGAAGAGACCGAGGTGGCAGTAGAAAGGTAAGAATTCTTCAAAAAAGCATGATGGTAAGAAAACTATGTTTCCAGTTTGTGATAAATGTGCCAAAAGGCATGCTGGGGAATTTCTTCTAAATACTGGAAAGTTCTACCAATGTGGTAAGATGGGACATAAGGCTCGTGATTGCACTGAAAAGGATCAAGGTTAAGGTAAGACCAAATTTGATTTACATTTAGTGAAATGTTATAAGTGCAATGAGATGGGTCACTATGCAAACAAGTGTCCAACAAAGAGCTTGAGTGATGGGAAGCAGATAGACTACAAGCAGAAAGGGGTGGTGAAATCCTTTGCAACTACTTCATCAGATTTCGGGCCATCAAATGAAGTTGTATCAGCTCCAGGGAGCTCAGTATTTTTCAAAGATTGACTTGAGATCGGGGTACCATCAGCTGAAGGTAAAGGAAGCAGACGTTCCAAAGACTGTGTTTCGTACAAGATATGGCCATTATGAATTTGTAGTAATGCCTTTTGGGCTTACCGATGCACCTACTGTATTCATGGACTTAATGAATAGAATTTTCCATGAGTTCTTGGATAAGTTTGTGGTGGTTTTCATTGATGATATTTTGGTGTTTTCTAAATGTAAAGAGGAGAATGAAAGACATTTAAGGATTATCTTGAAAACCTTAAAAGAAAAGAAATTTTATGTGAAATTCAGCATGTGTGAGTTTTCGTTGCAACAAATTCCTTTCCTTGGTCACATTGTTTCTAAAGATGGGATAATTGTTGATCCTACAAAAACAAAAGTTGTGGAAGACTGGCCAAGACCCACAAATGTAACTGAGATTCGTAGCTTCCTTGGTTTGGCAGGATATTACCGAAGGTTTGTTAGAAATTTTTCACGGTTATCTAGTCCAATGACTAAGCTAACTCGGAAGGGTGTTAAGGTTATCTGGACAAAAGAATGTGATGATTGTTTTCAATAATTGAAAAGAAGATTGGTGAAAGCTCCAGTTTTGGCACTACCTTCCAGGAATGGTGGGTTTGTTATCTACAGTGATGCTTCATTGAAAGGACTTGGTTGCGTCCTAATGCAGAATGACCAGATAATTGCTTATGCATCACGACAGTTGAAAACTCATGAGGTAAATTACCCTACACATGATTTGGAATTAGCTGCTGTTGTTTTCAGTTTAAAAATTTGGAGGCATCATTTGTATAGAGTAAAGTGTGAAATATATAATGATCACAAAAGTTTAAAGTATATATTCACTCAGAAAGAGTTAAACATGAAACAGAGGAGATGGCTAGAATTAATCAAGGATTATGATTGTACAACTCATTACCATCCAGGAAAAGCAAATACAGTGGATGATGCTTTGAGTCGAAAAAGTAATGCTTCCTTAGCAATGTTGCGTTTGGAACGTGATCCTTTGGTTAAGGATTTTATGAACTCTGGCATAGAAGTTTTTGGTGCAGGATGTTCTTCTGTTTTGTTTCAGGTATCAGTGAAATCCTCTGTATCAGATAGAATCAAGCAAGCACAAAAGCAAGATAGCGAGTTACAGAAAAAGGTATAGTTGGTTCAGAATGGTAAGTTTCCTGAATTCAACATTTATAATGATTGCGTTTTGAGATTTGGGAAGAGATTGTGTGTGCCTTGTGATTCACAGTTGAAGAGAGAGTTGTTATGTGAAGCTCATAGTTCTTCATTTTCAGTTCATCCTGGCAGTACTAAGATGTACAGAGATCTGTGGGAGTATTACTGGTGGGATGGAATGAAAAGAGATATTGCGGATTTTACTGTAAAGTTTTTGACATGTCAACAGGTTAAAGAAGAGCGGCAGTTACTGAAAGGGATGCTTCAGCCTTTACCAGTTCCAGAGTAGAAATGGGAGAATATATCCATGGAATTTGTTGTGGGATTACCGAAGAAATCTCGAGGTAATATTGTAATCTGGGTTATTGTTGATCGCTTGACTAAATATGATCATTTCTTTTCTATAGGAGATACTTTTTCCCCAGATCAACTTTCCCGTTTGTATCTTAAAGAGATTGTCAGGTTACATGGAGTTCCTCTCTCCATTGTATCTGATCGTGATCTCAGGTTCACTTCTAACTTTTGGAAAGGCCTTCGAAATTCGTTGGGTACTGAATTAAATTTTAGTACAGATTTTCATCCTCAATCAGATGGGCAGTCAGAACGAACAATTCAGACCTTGGAGGATATGCTATGAGCTTGTTCGATGGATTATCAGGGAAGTTGGGACCAACATCTTTCTTTGGTTGAATTTTCTTATAATAACAGTTTTCATTCTAGTATACAGATGGAACCATTACATGCATTATATGGGAAGCAGTGTCGAACTCCAGCTTTCTCGGATGAAGTGGGTGAAAGGAAGTTGATGGGACCAGAATTGGTAGAAGAGATGGCAGAAAAAGTTCAGCTGATACAGAAACACATGAGAAAAGCTCAGATCAGGCAGAAGAGTTATGTGGACAATAGGAGGTAGGATCTCTCTTTTGAGGTAGGTGATCATGTTTTTATCAAGGTTTCTCCATGGAAAAGTGTGATGCGATTTGGTAAGAAATGAATGCTGAGTCCAAGGTTCATTGGACCATAAGAAATTCTGGAGAGAGTTGGATCAGTTGCATACTGAGTGGCTTTACCTCCGAGTTTATCTCAGGTACACAATGTTTTTCATGTTTCTATGTTGAGAAAGTATATGCCAGATCCATCTCATGTTTTGAGTCCATAGGTAGTTCAGCTGGTAGAGAACCTATCTTATGAGGAATAGCCGGTCCATATTCTTGACCACAGAGAGAAAGTGTTACGAAATAAGGTGATTAATCAGGGAAAGGTTTTGTGGAAAAACCACATGATGGAAGAGGCAACTTGGGAATCTGAAAAATGCAATGAGGGATAAGTACCCCCATTTATTCGATAAGTAAATAAATTGTGGGGATGAAATTTTCTAAAGGGGGGAAGGATGTAACATCCCTAGTAAGTAATTAATAATAGATATTTTTATCTATGACTATTAATGATTAAGATTGTGTTTTAGAGGCTTAAAATGAAAATAAATGCAATCTTATGCATGGAATACACTAATATTCTTAAAAGATTATTTTACTTCCTTTTGATGGAAAACCCTTTTAAAATCTATATTTTGACAATTTTATAAGCTATGTTTGTCAAAATAAACATATTATTTATGATTGGGACATCAAAATTTATTTTGTGTGAATTTTTGGTATTTTTCCGATAAAGTTCATTTTTTTAATGAATAGTGAAAATGTTGTATTTTCATTCAAAAACTCTTTTTAATATAATTTATTTATATGATTAGATTATCTTTTGAATTGGTTTTGAACTGAAATTAGAATATATTTTTACCATTTTATCCAATGGTGGTCATTGGAATCAATTTCACTTTGAAATTGGACTTAAACTAGTGTCAACTTTTGATACTTATTGTTTCATAAAAACACGCTATTTGTCATGAAAGTGGGAATTAATTATTAAATTAATTAATCAAAATTACATGTTTTGAATTTTGTAAAATAGAAATCATTTTTTAATTCATAATATCAAATATAGCTTAGGGTGATGTTTTGGAATTTTTCTGAAAAACATCAATTTTTATGAATAGTGAAACCACTAAGTGGTAGTTAAAGATACTGATTTTTCGTTTAAATGAAACTTTGCCACTTCTATGATTTGATTTTCAAAATCCCATATACATGGTTTTCATTAAGAATTAAAATGTGGTTCAATGATATTAATATAATTTTTTGGTGAATAGTAATTTTTAAGTTCTTAATCGCGATTAGTGGTAATTAGTGTAGTTTAAGGTAAAAATAATGTTTTAATAATATTAGATGAGATTGACACATGTCCTACCCTCATTGTATGTGTCATGGCCGACCAAGAAAATCCATGGGTCAACTTGGGGACCCCATGGAGCCACATTGGTTGGGAAATGACCTAAATAACTATTTATTTAATGTTAAAGTAAAAATGACACAAACATGAGATGTTTTACTAAAACAATATTTACATGGGGTTATACAATTCAGATTTTTGATTATAAATAGTCATTGGAAAGATAAAAGAATGTTATACATCATAGTAGTTTTTTTATAATTTTTATACTTTATATAAATTAAATTATTTATTACGTCATGATGATGTAGTGATGACCTCATTATTAAACGATTTAAATAAAATGAAATGATAATGTAATATCTAAGACCTAAACATGTCCAAAACCTATTGGATGAATTTATTTAGAACCCTTATCACCTTATCCTAGAATTATATCAATTTGGTACCTCTTAAATCTGAATACCATTTTAAAATAAAGTTACTTTTCTTTACTTTCTAAGAGTGCCCCTCCTCTCCTCTTATAAAAGGCCCCCACCTCTACCTCCTTACCCACACTCCCAAAGCCTTTGGCTCGGCCAACCCCTGCCCATTTTATCTCTCCACTTCCCTTTCTTGCTCCTTGAAGCCTCAATTTGGGCAGATGTCTTCCAAAGGAAGCCTTTGAGCTCAAACCAAAGGGAGTTACCCAATTTTAAGATAATGTCTTCACTTGAGTCCTTTTGTTTTATTTTTCTTCTCCAACCCCCTAAACTCTTTTTATTCATTTTTTTTGTAACCACTATAGTATCTTCAATATACTAGGACGTTTTTATAATAAGTATTAGAGCTACACTTACACACACCTACATCTAATGGTTAAAGGACATACTGTTTCCGTGGATGGTGAATTTATGCCTCCCGAAACAATGATTGTTCAACATTATTTTAACACCATCAAAGGTGGCCATTAAGATATCACTATATTTATATATGATATATAATATTTGTATGTTTTCATTAAGCTTCTGAATTTTTCATTTTGGGCATACCTTTATGGTTTCCATTATGGGTAAACGCAATATCTTCATTTAAGGAAGTGCGGACTACCGCCCCCTTAAAGTGATTTGATTCGTTAAATAATATATGTGGGACGTATAAAGGATGTAACTATGATATTATATATGATATTATACTAGAATTATAATATACCTTTATATAATTATGATTCCATTCTATAAAATATGATATAGAAATGAAAGTAGCGTTCATGCGTACGTACGGCTTACCGTCTCCATGAACGGTGCATTTCATTTCTTACCTCTAAATGATTATGTAATATTATAAATGCATGAATGTACTAGGATATATATGAAATATATGATATCTACATCATGAATACCATTCTGGATATAATGGATACATGAACAACTTTTAATTATAAAGGGTTTATTTTTGACTCAAGTACCAATGATCGTTAAAACGACCGTTATTAACTTAAATAATTACATAGTGTTCATGACATGGAAATAAGTGATATAAAAGAAATAATGAACTTTAAAAAGGATCTTAAGAAAGTAGAAATTAACTAAAGTTTATTATTCAGGACATTGAAGAATGATTTAGTCATGTCGGACCTGAGGTATGGGACTTCGTCTCAATCTCCTTTCATTGAGGCATATTTTGTTTTATACACAACCTTCTTTTAGACGGTGTATAAACCCTTTGACTTTTACATTTATTTAAAAGGAATCTTTTTTATACAAAGCATTTACTAAACGACAATAGGGAATTTTTTTGTCGTACGTATGCGTCGACAACGACTTCTCCGCCGCCTTGACCATTATTTGAGTTTCAGCTTCCTCTACAAGCCATACCTTCTTTTTAAAAGAAAAATAAATACAACGTTTTACTTTTCTTTTATTTTGGTATTGAAAATGGTTTTCATAATGTTTTTATTATATCAATGTGTTGTATTGATATCTTGTGATTGAAATGTGGAAATTTTATGTTTCCTTTATGAATGTTTTATGTGATACGATTATGTTGAGGTTCTTGGGCATTATTATGAAGACGGGTGGTTCCGTGATAAACTAAGGGAGGGTGAGCCCGATATAGCTCTCCAATGCATTGGGTAACGTGAAGGAGTAAAACGTTAAGGTTTCTCCGAAGAGATTTAGGGAATATACTGTGATTGGTATTCCAAACGTAACCAAGAGGGTTACTCCCTACATAAGAATGTTATGAATGCCTCAAGTTACCTTTATGTCTTATGATTTCTATGATTTATTCATGATTTGATGAGGTATTTTAAAGTTCTTATGTTTTATGGGTAAAGTATGATTTCATTCTTAGGTATATATGTACCCATGATTCCTTTCCATAATTTTATATCCCTTACTGAGATTTTTATGCTCATCCAAAGTTTTTTGAAATGTTTTTCACAGGTCAAGGGAAAGGTACATGATATGATGATAGTGTCAAGTAAGTGTCAATAAATAATCTATGCTTTATTTTAAATATGTTTCCATTGATGGGAAAGAAGAATACTATCTTTATGTAACCAATTTGTTTATATGTGGAATTTAATGCATGTTTTATGATCTAATTCTCTAAAACTCTAAACCCGAAAAGATCCTCAATGTGGAATCTGGTAATAACTCAAGATTAAGTAAGGTTTACGGCTGGGGCCTTATAGTAAATGTAATTAATTTACAGAAATACATATCACCCATAGAAGGATGATCTGTCTACAATAAAAAATAAAAACCTATAGGATACATTGAAATCATGTTCTATATATTTCAAAGGTATATAATATCAACACATTCATCTTAATGAGTTATCATATAATTATATATTTCACTCGAGCATTCAGAAGGATCCTTATGAAGCCCAATATGGATTGAAGTTTAGATATCCAATGTGCTAGAACGAAGTTATAGAAAAAAAATATATCAGAAACATAGATGGATGATGAAACTGTAGACAAAGTTAGTTATATTATGAAACACATCAAGGTATCATAAATTCTGAAAAACATTTATCTTATCACATCCTTTGTAAATCTAGAATTTTATGTTGGTGATAAGGTGTTTCTAATAGTTTATCCACAGAATAAGTTAATGAAATTTGGAATAAATTTAAATATAATACCTCGGTATATACATCCCTTTAAAATTATTGATCTTATTGGTATGTTATCTTATCAGATTTTTCTTCCACCAAACCTCTCTCATGTTTATGATATGTTCAATTTATCTCTCTTGAAGAAGTATATACCCCATCCTTCACATGTATGGAACTTAGAGGACATAAAACTATAGAAGATTCTTTCATATGAGAAATAACTAATTTAGATTAAGGATCATATTGGAAATGATCTACAAAACATGACCACTCACAAGGTAATAGTTTTATGGTGCAACCCCCAGTTTGATGATGTTACATGGGAAGCTAAGGAAATGAAGAGAAATTAGGATACTCATTTATTTTTACAAGTGTGAAATACATCATGGAAAAAATTATTCTTATGGGAGTAAGAATGTAACAATCTAGTATTATAAGAATTTATATTTTTAAAATAAAATAAATTTCATTAGTAGATTACATTACACACAAAACTGACTTTTAACGAACCATGAAAAAACTATTAACAATACTATTTAAATAATACCATCATAACCTAGTTGTTAAACATATAAATATGAATACTAATATTTTTAAAAATAATAATTATAATTTTTTCTATTATGAATAAATATAGATAAAAATTACTTAATTGTTAGAAAAGTGTTTATATATTTTTGATATATAATATTTTTCAAACTAATATGGTTTTCTTTCTTCTTTTGAACAATAATAAAATTAATTATTTACATATATTGAAAATTAATTTTATAAAATAAATATCATTTTTGAAATTATCATGTTTAAATTATCTTATAGTGAACTTTTAGTATTGTTTTAAAATCATTACATTTTTTATTAATAGTTAAAAATACTAGTTTTTATTAAAATTATCCTTTTCATTTAGATAATTTATTAGGTTAAAGATTTTATTAAATTGTTTTTAAAAGAAAATATCATTCAATCATATATAAATTATTCAAATTTAGTTCATTGGAATCAATTTAATTTGATATTTTTATATAAAATCTTTTCTAAAAATTTAAAAAAATTCTCTCTGAAAATACCATTTCTCCTCCCGTCTAGGAGACTAATTTTTAATTATAATATGAAACATATGATAATTTAATATTGAAAATTTGATTCAGAATTTTTAATAATAATAATTTATATTATCTAATAAGTAAACTACAATTTTTATCATAATTAATTCTGTGAATGGTAAAAATTATTTACTACGGTTAAGGTAAAAATGGGTTTATCTGGAAAAAATAAAAAGGTAAAGGTAAAATTCGAACCAAATAACATAAGAACACATTTTATTCCCATGTTTCTACCTTATATATTCTAGTATCTGTAATTTTTCATTTTTGAGCCTTGTGACATTTGAAAAACCTGGGTACACATTCTTCTTTAATAAAATTTCAAGTGTGCCACTCACCTCATTTATAGAAATTCACCAACTATCCCTTCATATTTTTACATTCAAGCCCCTTTTTTTCATTCAATACATACCAAAATAACTTCATTAATTACATACTACCATCGTATAAGCCTTATTTTGGTCATAAATACATCCTTATATGCTTTTTGGTGTAAATCAGAAATATGTTTTCTGAAGAAGAGGTAACACCCCTAACAAAGCATTCTGTTTTATTTATTCCTCAACCTCCATCAGTTATTATTATATCATGATGAAACAAATCTATGTATCTTATATATAATGAAATTTTTTTATTTTATGTTCATGACCTACAATAATATCCTCTTCTATTAAACGGGATACAAAATCATCTTTCTTTTGTATAAAAGACTACCACCTCATGAAGGGATGTTATTCGTTTTCCATCACCCTTTCTCATGACTGGATATAATGATGGATTGAATATTTATATACTATATTCAGGACATTATTATATTTATATAATTATTATTTCATATATACCATCATACATTCCATTCTATGGGAATATGATAATGTCTCTTGTGTGCACCGTGGACAACCACATCCCAATGTGATGTGATTCATAAACACTTTACATGCAAGTTAACAAGGATGGTGTGACATCTCATAACTATATGTCACTAAATTGGTACCCTGAGCCTGGTGGGCCACATGGTATCAAGTGTATCTCCCCAAAGAGTTGAGGCTGCCGACTAGTGGGGAGGGCCTAAGGTGTGTCCTTGGGGAGACTATACTCTCATTACCAAAGTTTAGCATAGAAGATGGATGTAAATATCAATAAATAAACTAACAAATATATGTAAACATAAGGCGCAGTGGACAATAGTGACAAAATTAATAATAAATGAAACAATTAAAATAAAATTTTACAACTAATGATATGTCATGTCACTTGAATGCGTGA
The DNA here is from genome assembly GCA_963277665.1 of Viscum album. Classification (NCBI taxonomy): domain Eukaryota; kingdom Viridiplantae; phylum Streptophyta; class Magnoliopsida; order Santalales; family Viscaceae; genus Viscum; species Viscum album. The sequence goes on along the minus strand of OY728121.1, from coordinate 1,033,136,332 downwards.
AAACATGGATACAAGACAACTGGAATAACATGCTCCACAACAATACAAAGGAAATACAATACTATCTGATGCATCCAATGCTCTTGAATGTTGATCTGCTATCATGATCTATCATAACCAGCAAGTAATTATGTGTTTGAAGTTGTATACTTCCCCTTTTAAACACCTAATACCATGTAATCTACCCCAGGTACTGAACGACACTTGGAGATGGTGTGAGATAACTTTTAGTGGGCCACCACCAAGAGTGTCTATAACATTTGGCCCATGTAATGGAAATGTACTAGTGTTCAAGAATCCATATATATATATAGTAAAGAAGAACAATAAAAATATATACCCATTTACTTGCGCTAGCTCTTAGATGGTTTCTGAACATTTCATCAATTCATTATATGATTATTTTTAGTTTATTAATAATCCACATTTTTGAAATTACAATGGTTCCAAGTTGTAACAAGGAAACCAATATTGATATTTTGTAGTGATGTCCCAGGGTAATAACTAAGGTGACGTAGACATCAAGGGTCTCCAACTCAGTGATACTGTAACCTGGCTTGGTGTAAGAGTGTAATCAAAGGATCATTATCCAAGTCATTCTTTAATGAGTCACCTACTGAGTCTAAGTAATTAATCCAAGGTAAAATTGGGATAATAAATGACTAGGTTTGATGGGAATTATCCATGGAACCTACATGTCAATTTTGGATCCATGTAGTGTATCTAAGGCATCCTGTAATGATATTTCTTTATCCATGGAGTGTGTCCAAGAAATTCTATTGCACTACATGAGAGATCCTATAGAATCATACAAAAAATCCATCAACATAAAAGTATTAGGATCTCAGTGGGTCTCATCAAAATAAATCCCTATCCCTGAATCAGAATTGGGTTCCTGAGTGCTCAAGGAATTCTCTGATCATAATCCAAGGGGAGATCGATTCAGGACCTTTCTATTTGATTATGAAGTCTTATAATATTTCATTTGGATTAAGCCTTGACTTTAATTTTTGAGATATGTTCATGTATCATTAAAATGTTTTCTTAAGTAATTTGGTTCAATCCATTCCATTTATTAGTGTGTTATGATCAAGTATCTTGCAACCATTTATTCAAGTCGTACATAATCAAATAAGTACATTTGGTTAAATTCTTGTATTTTATTAGTGAAACAAGGATAGGTATCATGAAACCATTCATTCGATCATTTTAAATCATATTCCATATTCAAGGTTCATTCCACTAGCTTTCATTAATGTGGTAAGGTGTGATGCAGATATACAACCTACTATTAATTTACATTATGGATAAGTCATATTCATAGTATACTTTCCAATTCACATTTCACATTTCATTATAAAATTTTATCACTTAACTTAGGAGGGTCAAGTTTGATAATACATTGTACATTCAATTATTCAATTCACAATATCAATCAAGCCCTTTAATATTGAAATTTTTACCCTTAGTAAGGAGAATCCAATGCACACCCGAATGGTCGAACAAATGTGTCAAAACACTAAAAAAAATTTATGGAATAACGTTCGACGTGGTAGGGATAGATTTGTGGTCGAAACAAAAAAAATAAACACATATATGGAAATCACATATTCATATGGTTCTAATGAGTATAATCATGGAATATAAATTCTAGCAACGACACTTGTTGATATTGGTGGGCCCTCGATAACAAATAAAAATCGACGAACATGAGGGATGAGTTATAGAGCACCCAAATTAGAGTGATCATCCAACAATAATATTGGCCCTTGATTTATCTCATATCAGAGTATATTTAAGAAAAAGTGATAAATGGACATGCCCTGATAGCTCGATCGAGATCAATAGAGAAGGAAAACATCTAAATGAGACTCAAGTACTTACCATTGCACATCCAACGTGATGAATGGATGCTCGATCAGATACCTGAAAAATGTGATCATTAAGTCCCCAGAATTAGCCATAAAAAAGATCCAATTTTATAGTGAAATCGGTTAATCCTACTAGTTCACAGGTCAGGGATGAAGAGGGGTGCTAATTAGATCATTAATGCAAAAATTGTCGAATTCTCCGAAGAAATTCCATGTGCACGATTAATCCCATTGTTTTAGAATTCGTTCACATATCATGCATGGATACCTAAGAATAAGGGTACATTACACATTTATATAGCACCGTTGTTCACCAAGAGTATTAGGTTTCTCTATCTAGAAAATTACCATCCGCACAGTTTGCCAAACCTTTAGTCATTCTTGCACCGTTTACTCTAAAACGTTCACGAAGCCTGTTTTTTCAAAAAAGTGGGGTTTTGGGCTCCGAACGTTCCCCAGAAACCCATAATATATTTAATAACTCATTAAGAAACCATATTAAGTCCAATATAAATAATTATATTGAAAATTAAATGATTCATACCTGAGTGAAAAACTAGGTTCTTATAGTCTTTTACCCTTAAAATAACTCATTATGGAGTTCGACTTCCAAGGGTGGAGAAATACTTTATAAAAACAACTTTATCCACTCAGCATGTATTTCAGCTTCCCTCTCCCATGTCACATTCTGTACCCAGCTCTTCTACCTTAGAACCCATACTTGAGGGACAAACCGGCCACAGAGAGCCTTCCTGCTCCGGTCTACGATGCGTACTGGATACTCCTTAATGGGAGAATCAAAATATAACTCATCTTACATAGGATCATACGTATGTGAGGACTCCTTATGATAATAGAGAATATGTGAATCATGACTGATTTCGTGCAAGGCATGGTACCTCTGAGGTTATAGAAACTAATAGGCTACCGTCCTGACTCTCTCTCGAAAGTCAAACAGCCCAACATAATGAAACGACATATCTCCATTCATTCAGATCCATCCATTCCCTATAATGGGTGATACCTTTATAAAAACATTATCCCTGACATTGAAATCAATATTTCGTCGATGGTGATCAGCATAATATTTCTATCTAGACTTGATAAGTAGTCATATGATTTCTAATTAGCCGAACCTACTCTAAAGTCTCCAGAATGAGATGAGGACATTGTAGGTCTACCTCACCTTCTTCTATCTTGCACAAGGATGAACAACATGACCCACCATATAAGTCTTTAAAAGGATCCATATGTATTTTCTCTTGAGATATGTTATTATAGGCAATCTCAAAGAGAGGGATATGCTTATCCTAAGAACCAATGAAATCAGGGACATGTACTCAGAGCATATCCTCTAGAACAAGTATCATCCATTCCGATTTTCCATCAGTATAAGATTAAAAAGATGTTGTTAGAAGCACATGAGTCCTCATATCCTTTTACAATCCCTGATAGAACCGTGACGTGAAACATGAATCCTGATCTGAAATGATAGTACAAAGGAGCCCATGTAGTTATTTGATCTCATAGACATACGGTCTTCCCAGCTCATCAACTGAGAAAGTCTCCCAAATAGGAATGAAGTGGGATGATTTTTTAGATGGATAACTACAACCAAGATAGCGTCGCTAACACTTGGAAACAAATGTAATCCTACTATGAAAAACATGGAAATATATTCCCATTTCCTTTCCATGAATGAAAGTGGGTGTAACAATATTGCATGTCTTTGGTTCCCCCTTCACCTGATGATAGTTTGAACACCTAGAGATAAATCCTACTATTTGACATTTCATCCTAGGCCACCAATACTGGTGTCACATATCTCAATACACCTTGGAGATTCCTGGATGGACTGACGATTGAGATGTGTGGGAATATTTCATCTACTCTACTCTCATATTTGTAGGAACCCAGATTTGTCTATGTAGATGATGTACACTGTCTCTGTCCATAGACCAATCTAGAGGTGGGTTGTCTCTTGATATTCTCTCACAATTCTCTAATCCTTCGTGATCTGAAAATTATCTACTATTCACATTCTCAAGGAAGTAAGAGGTAACATTCATAGAGGAGAGTTTATAATTCTCGTGAATATCATGAAACTCCTGAATCAGATCATAAAAGAGGACCATTAACATCCATTCACCATTGGCCTCTCATAAATCATGTTCTTGAGTTTTTCGACTTAGTGGATCTACTACCACATTTCCCTTCATAGGCATATAGGCATGCTCAAAGTCAAACAATTTTAGATAGTCAACCCCTCTCCCATTTTTGTGGTTCATGTAATGCTGTGAAAAGATATATTTGATGATCTTGTGGTATTTTTACACCACAATGTGCTCACCTAATAGATGGTGTCTGTAGCAACATATGGTGTGGAAAAATACTTCAAGAACATAGTCGTGTATTCGGTAATTCATGTTTTGATGCCTCAACTACTAAGATCCATACATAACAAAATTATCTTCATACATCAGCACAACTCTTAAGTCTATTCTTGATGCATAATAAATGATATTATAACCAATGCGAAGCATTTGAAGAGTCAGAATCGGTGCCAATACAATCTACCCTTTCATCTCCTGAAAGAATTTATCACATGCTTCTACCCATAAGAACTTGACACCCTTCATTGTAAGGCTAGTAAGAGGTGAAGCAAGAAATGAGATGTCTTTTATGAAGTTCATGCAATATCCAACCGGCCCAAATAAACTATGTATGTAAAAAAATAATTAAGATTCTCCCATGAAACTACAGCACTAACCCTTTCTAGGTCAACAAATACTCGTAATTCTCATATTATATGACCCCGGAAGTGGACTTTGTCAATCCAAACGTGACACATAGAAATATGTTCATAAAGATGATTCTCTATCATTATACTCAATGTGATATCAGGATATTTGGAATGGTCACTAATAGTCTTTGAATACACCAGGATTTTGTACACACTAATGACACACTATAGAGCTGTCGAAATGTATACTCTGGTTGTCACTACCCTAAAGAGAAACATCGAGGGAATAGTTCCTTCCATTGAATGAACTTCTGGCCTAACGCGGCACTGATCTTTTATTATTGGTAATATTACCACCACTCATGTTATGATCAGTGATAAGATCCTGATTGACTATATCAAAAAACATTAGGCAGGCTAATGATATTCTCATGTGTACAGATGGCATACTGGAGTCCATCCTTAAAATTTCTAGCACGAGAAATCTCATCACCATCTAGATGCAGTGAAAAGTGATGTAACTCCATGGAACATGATCAATACATCACAACTAACATAGAACCCTACGAGAGATGGATAAACTCTCTGGAATCTTCATCCCTTAGTATCTGAGGAATGAACTGATTATAGAAGGCAGTCTGGAAATCAACCCACAACAAGCATTGATGACGAACGACCTACGTAATACCATCCCACCAACGCTTGGTCGAATCCTAAAGAATTTATGAGGAAATATTGGCCCACCACCATGGAGGTATATCTATATGGTCAAAGATAGATAAGGAAGCCTTTATCCATGACTCAGTAGCCTACAGACCACCAACCCATGAGAATGTAGTCGGATATTGCTGCAGGAACTCACAAGTCAGATCCTCCATCATAGGTGAAACTCATGGAGAACCATTCATAGACTTCATTAGACATAAGAAACTATAAAAAAAAATTGGCATCATGGAATAAATCAGGTACAATGGGCAGTGTCTCTAGTGGCACTCCTAGAGGTAAGATGAAAAGCTCAGGGTCCACCTTGTCTAGAGCACAGTAATCACCACCCTCATGGCTTATTATATGAGGATTTCGTGGTGAAATTGGTCAAAAGGGCCAAAAACACTCCTCACAACAATCTTAAGTAGAAATATAGCATCACTAGTGGATGTTGAATGTAAGGAAACATACTACCAAAGGAATACCACCCCAACTACCTAATTAGACGACCAAGTATCGGTAAGTGATCAAGTATAAGTTTCATTTCATTTAAAATAATAACTAGGTTCACTCATTACCTTTCATAAACCTGATAAGACAAGATAAGGATGTTTAACCAGTTTATTTTAGAATTCATAATTTAGTTTATAATGGATAGATAATGTTTGTGATTCAGTACCCACACACTTACCCCTATAAATGAAACCTTTTTATTTATAGATTAATGAATCGACTTAGTAAATTACTCATAGCAACCCATGAGGGATCATACACCTCGTGAATTGAGATAGTAAATCACTCATTCACATCCAATTATAATACATGTACATGTTAATAATCACAACATTACTCAACAATAAAATCATATCAATCCATTCAACACAGTGAAATTATCCTATATGTAATGGAAGTATGTATGACATGTGAATTCTAAGTGCATATAATGATGAGTTTAACAAATCTCTTTTCCCTCATATCATCGTGCCAAGGATGAAATAAAATAATTAAATAGGGTAATATTAAAAAACTCCAAAAAACATGTACATCACCCAATGGTGAAATATTAAAAACTGTAAGAGTCAAAATCATAATAAAAATTATATTGTTAGGTAGCGTGGTTTTTACCATGAACATGGGTTCGCGACCCTCTAAAATGGATTATGATCATGTCCCAAGTATTTATAATCTCTAATATATTATTTCAAAATAGAAAAGAATGAAAAGTAACTTGATATTATACAAATTTGTGACATCCTAGACCTCAATGCCATTCTATGGGTGCCCAGAGTCTAGTGGGCCACATGGCCTCATGCATATCTCCCTGAATTCCAAAGGCTGCTAACTAGCTGCGAGGGCCTAGGATGTGTCTGTGGGGAATCTATTTCCCCATTACCAATGTGTAGTACATCAAATTAAAGTAATTATAGGAAAATAACTAAATCAATATATGTAAAAATAAAGAAAAGTGGATATTAGAGAGAATAGAAACAACAATTAAAACAACTTGAATAGCATTTAACAATTGATGATATGTAATGTCACTAGAAAACATGAAAAAATGGATAAAATACAATATGAATTACATTTTCTACAATAGAATAAGGGAAATAAAAGATTATCCCAAGCATCCCAAGCATGGATCTATCATATACTATCATGCTCCATCCTAAACACCAAGCATTCATGTGTTTGAAGCTATTTTCTTCCCCTTGTCAACACTTGCAATGATGTAATATACCATGGGTACCAAATGGTTCCTAGAGAGGGTGTGAGATAAATCTTAGTGGCCCACCACCAAAAGTGTTTATAACATCTGTCACATGTAATGGAAAGGTAAAAGTGATCATGCATGCATATATATATTAATGTAGTACAATGTTTATAAATACCCATGTACATAATTCAGCCTTGGATGGGGTCTGAACATGTAATCAATTCATTAATTGATTATTAATAATTTTTAAATAAGTCACATGTTATCAATTTCAATGGTTCCAAGTTTTAACAAGGAAACCTATAATGATATTTCATTATGATGACCCATGGTAATAACCAAGGCGATAAAGACTTCAATAGTCTCCAACTTATCAATACTGTAACCTAGCATGGGTTGATTGTGTAATCCAAGGAATGTAGGAAAAGACATTCAAAAATGAGTCACCTACTAGGTCCATGGATTTTATCCATGTTAAAATGTGTATAAGAAATGAATGGGTTGGATGGGCTTTATCCATGGCACCCCAAAGTCAATGATGGATCCAATGAGTGTATCCAACGAATCCTGTAATGATATTGCAAGATCCAAGGAGTGTATCCAAGGAATCTAGTAGTACTACTTGAGGGATCCTACGGTATCAAACAGGGCATCCAAGAACAAGAAAGGATCGGGATCTATGTGGGTCTCAACCTAAGAAACCCATATCCTTAAATCAGAATGGGGCTCCAGAGTGCTCGTGGCCTTCTTTGAATAGAATCCAAGGTGAGCTCGATTCCTTCCATTTCTCATTGATTATGAAGCCTTGTATCATTTCATTTTTTTTAGGCCATTACTATTATTAGTGTGATAAGGACATATATCATGCAACCATTTTGTCATTTCATTTTGTTCAAGAATTTCCTTCCATTATCTTGATAGGTCAAGTAGCATGCAACCATTTAATAAAGTCGTAATTAATCAAATAAGTCCTTTTGGTTAATTCCTTTCATTTCATTAGTGTGAAATCTAAAAGTAGAGTGAAACTGTTAATTAAATACATTTAAATCATATTCCATATTCAAGGTCTATTCCTCTAGCATCAATTACTGCGGTAAGGGGAGCTACGAATATAAAACCTACTATTTATTTACATTAAGTCCAAATTCATATTCATCATATATTTTCCAATTCAAATTTCACATTTCATTGTCAAATTGACGCACTTAACATAGGAAGATCATGTGGTGAGAATACTTGGTACATTCCATTATTAAATTCACAATATTGTTCAAGACATTTAATATAGAAATGATTTCCCTTCGGAAGGTATAGCCAAGGCACACTGGAATAGTGGAAAAAACATGTTAAAACACTAAAAACCAATTCTAAAATAAGAATAGACCTGGAATAGATACGGTTGTGGCCATAAACACCAATAATTATTCACATATACGGAATGAGAATATAAATACATTTCTAATGAGTATAATCAAGGAGTATAAAATCTATTAGAAACACCCAATGAAATCGGTGGGCCCCACAGCACAAATCCCAAATCATCAAACTTGATGGATGAGTTATAGACTACCCAAATTGGGGCTATACAATCCAGCCCTCTAGTATTGGACCTTTATTTGTCTCGGATCATAGTAGTTCTATAAAATAGGGAAAAATTCAAATACCTTAGTAACTCGTTCGAGATAAAGAGAGAAGGAAAACGGTTCATAGGGACTCAATTACTTATCATTTCTCATCCAATGAGGTGAACGGAAGCTCGATCAAATCCTAGATGAAGGAAAACAATGAATCCAAAGATTTGGACTTAAAAAGGCTCTAATTTGAGAGAGAAATGGGTAAATATCACCAGTTCTCATATTAGGGAAGAAGAGGGTTTATAATTAGATCATTATGTGAACAATTGTCAAATTACCCAAAAATATTCCACGTGCAATGTTTTCTCACACGGTTTGACAAACCAAGAACAAATCCTACACAATTACCTAGGTAGAAGGGCATATTTCATCATTAAGTCACACTGCTGTGTGCCAATCATGTGAGGTTGTTCTGTTCGGAAAAACACTATCCGCGCAGTTTTTAAATCCCTGTATCATTCTTACATGGTTTAATATAAATCTTGCATGAAAACTATTTGTACAAAAAATGGGTTTCATGCTCCAAACGTTCCCCAAACACCCCTGATACCTTTACTAACTCAGTAGGCTTCCATATTAGGTAAAAAATAATAAATTAGACCGAAAATTAAAGGATCCATACCTGAGTGAAAAAATAGGTTATGTCATATGTGGTTTATAAAAAATATGTAATATATATGACATTAATATGATTTTAATGGTATTATATTATTTACTGCTAAATCTTTAAATCCTTCTAGTAAATGGAAACAACATTGATGCATAGGTATAGCATAGTGTCTCCAAGAACATTTCATTTCATTTTCTATCTAAAAATATTATGGACTTCCCCTAAAACAAAAACAATGATTATATATGATATTTATAACGTATTTAACATTATATAAATGGTTTATCTATGATCATAAAAAGAAAATCAGAAATAAAAAAACAAATAATACATGCAAAACAATGTGGTTATAGCCCAGAATGTGACGTTAACATGTAATTTTTAATAAATGGATAATAAAATGTCATAAAAATTCAAATACGGTTTGATATATATAAGTAATGTTTTTAAAATATTTATAATAATAATATATTTTTTATATAGGAATTGTAAGCTTGTACGAAGGAATTCAAGGCATAAGGTAGGGGGTTTCTGTCTCACATTTATTTTCTGTGACACACAATCGATATTCAGCTTGAGTTTTTCATGTGGAATATATAATGTCCATGATTGTATTTTATGATTATTATCCAGGAAATTATTTGGAATTTAATATCCATTTTAGGATAAAATATTCATATGGTTTATGGTAATAAATTTACCAAAGTGATAAGGTATTTTTTTAAAATCTAATAATTTCTCATTATTATTTATGATTATGCATCTAATGATGAAATATTATGATACATATCTAAATAAAATTATTAATTTTATTAAAACATCATTATTTCATGTGAAAAAAAATTTCCATTCATTTTCTTCTATTTATGTACTCATGAGTTCAAAATAATGTTTTTAAGAAAGGGAAAAAAATTCTCTCTTCGGTTGAAAGCCCTTTTCCTTAAACCATTGTTTCTAAATATGTTTCAAATTATTTTTATCATTTATAAATTTTTCTATATAATAAATTTTTAACTGGTTTTTAATTTTTTTAAAATTTATAAATAGAATATTATTTTTTTTCTAAATAATGAATGTTTCGCTTTTACTGAAAATATGAGAAAATAATTTTTTCAATGAATAAGTCATCAACAAAATTTTTTGATGTCATTATGATTATTTTCTTTTCATATAACATCATTTTTCTATGTTTGTTTTAATTGAAATGGATTTCAAAATTTTAATATTGATTCTTAGTTTTAAAAATTTATTTTCCATAAAAATTCGCTTTCCTCATGAAAAGTTACATGCTACTTTTCAAAATCATTTTCCATATAGCATGAAATATGTTGATTTTAACTATGAATTAATGGGGATATAATCCCATGATACCATTCATGTTCTTTCATAGAGTGGTTTATGTTTATCATGGTGTGATGTTAATGAAACCCACTTCTTTATATTGGTTATGCTATGATGAATTTATGAAATGATTATGAGACCTGTTTCTTTTTTATAGGATATAATATGAAAAAATATTTTTGAAACCCATTTAATTTCATGGGTTATGATATGATGAATTTTTTATGATCTTGTGGTATACATACATATTGTTTTCATTATGTGATGGGTTGGACTTATATCTCTCTCCAATGCATTGGGTAAAGATTTATATCTTAAGAGATAGACAGGATGGAATGGGTAGTGAACCAAGTTCACCATGAGATGTTGTCCACTATGATAATCTTGGGAGTGAACATTGTCAACAATAATTGTTTTGGGGAGTGAAACCACTCCAGTATGATAGACATGTTAGTGACCATAACGACTATGGGAATGATTTTCTATGCTTATATAGAAGACACAAATATATGCCTTCTCCCATTGTTATGTTATCATGGCTCTTGTTCATTGATTTCTTAATGATTAATGTCTTATGAATATACAATAACTATTAAATTATTTAATATTATGATATTTGATATAAATGTTATTGTTTTCAATATTTATTCTCATATTCTAATACTCTTATGTAAATGTTATACTTATGAATAGTTCTTGTTTACACTTGCTACACATCTGAGATCATCCAATTTTCTATTTCATTTCTTCAGGTTATGAAGAAATGTATTTTTTATGATATATATAATAATGGTGTGAGTCATGTTGAACTTAGGGGGAGATGATTTAAATTAGATAATAACAAGTTTGTTATGTTTCCATGCTTCCAAATGCACTATACATTTCTGATACTCATGCATGTATTTGTGTATTGTGGTGAATGTTCATTGAAAAATGATGGAAAAACTATGTATGAACATCCTAAGAATCTATACACTTATTTTAGACAAATAAATAATTTTTCAAATATTCAATCATGGACACTTCTTCAGGTCACTGAAGTTTTTTGTCAATTTCTCACTCAAGATTACATATCATAGCCACTTCTGTACTTTTTAAAACTTTCACTAATAGTTACAACTCAAGGTTACATCATGAATATTTCAATTTTTCTGTCATGGACACTTCTAATGTCCACTTCATGAATTTTGAAAATTTTCCTTCAGGTCCATATATCATGATTACTTCTAGAGACAATAATACTTTCGCACACAACAACGTCTTATGATCACATACAAACGTGGTCCAAATTTCACTCATAATCACTTCTCAAGGTCAATTCTAGAGATTTTTAAATATTAAATAATCGGAATTTATCAGATAAACTTTATAATTTATATAGAATATAAGAAATTATAATTATTGAAATTATTGAAGACACTAATAATTTGGATCATTTATTTAATTCAAAATTTACCTGTTTTCATAATTGATAAAAAATTGTAAATTCCCAAAAATTTATCCCCCTTCTTGAAATTGATAAATAACATTAATGGATTAATGATGATTACCGTAATATATATAATTAATAGTTGAAAATAAATTATCCTTTGTAATGTTAACATCAAACAAGGCTCCCCATTAATTATTATGAGGAATGAAACTAACTTAAAAATATTCACAAAAAACATAAGTAGTCTTCCCTTAATTCTAAACAATTTCAAACAGTATGTGCTGACATAAAAAGATAATTGTGAGTAATAGTTTAAATTATTTTAAAACTATATGTTATAAACCATAAGGATCCATAAAAACATTTCAATATTTTTATAAAATAATTTAATTATTTTAAATGATATAAATAGTAACGTACTGTTCATTTATATACGAGTGAGCTAACAATATATAAATGGAACATATTGGACATTTTAGATGAAAAAAATCAAAATACCCAAAAATATATATTGTATGAAACAAATTTCATTATTCCAAGTCCTAATATTATTTTATCAATATTAAATATGTCCATGAGTTTTTTTAATACATCAATTAAATTTTTTTCTAACGAGATAAAGTTTATATTTAATATTTCCTTATAAACATGATCCTTAAGAAAATGATATTTTATATCAATTTGATTAGTCATATAATTTTGTAAGGTATTTTTAGATATATAAAGATACAAATTACAATCATATGAAATTGGAATCTTATTAAAATAAAAACCATAATTATATATTTTTTCTTACTCCATAATGATTTAGGAAAAAAATATGCAACAAAAATATTTTCCGATTCAGTAGTTGAAATAGAAACATAATTATTTCCTTAAAGACAAATAAAATAAAGAATCTACATGTAAATGAATCATACAAGATTTTCTTTTTATATCTATCTTGTGTCCACTAAAATCCAAACCAGAATCGGTTTTCATGAAAAAATTAAATGTTGTTAGATAAAACAAACCAAGATTTATATAACCATTAACATATCAAATAATTCTTATAATATATATAATGTGACTTTTCTTATGACCACTTTGAAATCCAGTGAACATAAAAGAATCTAATCAAGACTAAAAGAAGTATTGCATGAGAAACAAAAAATCGTGCCTTTATATGTTTTAACTTAATTATATATTCCAAATTTATCTAAATTTATTTTTCAAGTTGTACAGATGGGAGTATTTAAAAAAAAAATTATAGTATACATAAAATATTTTAACAATATATTTATCATAATTTTGTTGATTAATAAAAATACCATTATTTAATTGAAATGTTTACAAATCAAGGAATAATTCAATTCCCCTATGAGAATCGTAAAAAATATAGGAATTCAAAAAATATTCAACATAAATAAAATTATTTTAACATGAATATCCAAAAACTATATCATAAACCGAAATTTTCACAATAATGATATCTTCACAATTTTTCTTAATAAAATACATAGGGTAAACGTTTCCCTAAAATTTTGTTTTTAAAAATAAAAATGTTGACATTTAAAATAAATATTAAGGAGGTTTTTTATACCTTATAATTCCTTATATGTTTTAAAAAAATGATCAAGATGTTTTTTATTTTTATACTCATGGTAATTTCTAAGATATACTTATTAATCATAAATATAATCATTTATAAAAGAGGTTTTTAAATCCGTTTGAAAAAAATTAAAACCATGGAAATAAAAATAGGATAATTATGTTAATTTTGCTACTAATCTTGAAATAGGGGCAAAGGATTATTCGAAATCAATTACTTAATCTTGATATTATCCCTGAGAAAATAATCTTCCTTTTCTAACAATATTTCCATATAAATCATGTTTATTTATATATATCTGTTTGTTAGAAATAAGATGAGACTGATTTGGTGGAACAAATAAATTCTACATACTAATCCTAGTAAACTAATTTAACTCACCTTATATGGGATAGATCCAATTTAAAGAAATTGATGCTTTATCAATATTTTTATGTACAAATTTATATATAAAATAATGATGATCATAAATATTCATAACTTATTTTCTAGATTGAACATATATTTAATAATTTATAATCAAATTTTATATAAGAGGGTCCTTTTTATTCTTATAATATCATTCATTATTAGGTTCAAATTGCGGAGAAATATTCTCCCCCCCAATACGTGCATATATATATATTAAGGTACTTTCTCTCCAAAATTAAAATATTAAAACTAATACTAAAGCTTATCAATATCATAATCACAATATTTTATAAATTTTTACTCAAACATAAAATAAAATGATTCTTAAACAACCACATTTCGTTTATAATAAACCATATAAGCCATGTTCTTGTTTTAAGGAAATTATTTCAACATATTTTTTCAGAATTTTTTTAAAGAATAGACTGTATTGATAATAATAAATTTACATCCAAAGTCTCTAAAATTTCTAATTTTATGATTCATCCACTTTCAAAGCTAATAAAGGGTATTTTTTAACAATGGTTTGAGAAGAATTCTTCTAAAATCATAAAAATATGTATTCAAAATTAAATCCAATTAAAATTTAATAAGATTGAACTCATGTAACATGGTCCTAGACATTTCTTTTAGTGTTATATTTATTATTTTGACTACAACATTTTGCTATATTGTTATAGCAGATGAAAAATATTGCAAATACCCATTTTATTCCCAAAAATAGATAAATTATAGATTTTTGAATTCACCACAATGATCACTTATTGAAGTAATTGTGTCCCCATTATTATTTTAAACAATTTTTCAAAAATAATAAACATAGATAAAGTTTCATATTTAAGTGTAAGATAATATACCCATCTTTTTCTAATAAAATCGTCAATAATAATAATAAAATCACTTACCACCAAAACTAGATTTTTTGATTGAACAATGTAAATTCAAAGGAATATGATCAAGAGTATATAAAATTTGTACTTCCTCATTAACTTGAAATATCTTTTTATAATTTTCATTTTCCTAAAAAATCACTCAAAAATATGCCTTCGACATTATGTTTTGGTAACTATAAAACTATTAGGTTCTTAGAAGATTTTTCATCATCTTGAAATTATAATGTCCCAAAATCTTATGCCAATTTTTTTTGTTAAATCATATAATATTTAATGATTTGACATTTTGATCAGTTAATTCTCATAAGTTAGTTAATTTATTATTTTATTTTATATTTTCAAAAAACAAAACAGATATATATTTTATTACAATTCATTTATCATTTTGAAATTTAAAAAATATTTCATCATAACATACATATGAAATAATTATTAAATAATGTTTCAAGGATTTAATTTATAAGACATTAAAACTAATAATAGAACATGAAATTAAAAACACACCAAAACCTTTTACCATTCAATTATAATTATCATAAAAATTAGAATTTCCACTATCATATTTTTTGAATTAAACAATACATGATATATCACCAGTTATATTTCATGTTCATACATTGTATATCTTCTAAAAAACCTTTTTGATTCTCCCTTGATTATTTTCTTAAATAATAATATTTATGGGTGCCTTGGTATCCATGAAAACTAGTTTATGATGGGATTATCATATTAATTATATGGAATCCAAAATTATTTCAAAAACATGTTTACAAAAAGTCTAAAACAGAAGGATTTAGAAATTGAATCCCTTGTATGACTATGATATTGGGAAAGTCTTAAGGAATACTCATTTTCATAATTAAATATCAAATTACATCTAAAACATGTAGTATTAAATGTACATCCATTAGTACTTCCAAAAAAGGATTGTAATTTTTTTTTAAATTTTAATCATAACAAGAACGAGATATATTTTTGTTCATTTTATTAAAATTTATCATTTTTTCAAACTTTAATCTTCTTTGACCTAAAATGGATAACTTTCACATTAAACATTCAATTTCTTTTTTTGTTAGTTCATTCCCTTTAAGAACATTATAAAAAATTCATTTTCAAAACTCGTTAAAATTATATATGAAATCAACCACTATAGTTAAATTATCATTTTTAGAATGATCTGTTTTTAGATATTCTTCTATATTTTTAATATATGCATGTGATAAATTAAAATCTGTATTTAATGATTTTAAATAATAATGGATAGATTCATTTATTTATTCATTCACCTTATAAACCACGTTATATTTACAATTAAAATTTTGATATAAAAGAGAAATATTTTCAAATTTATGATAAAGTATTTCTAAATATTTTTGAAATTCCCCTAAATTATTTTTTATAGATTCAGATTGAAAGAAATAATGTATCACCATGAAATTCTAAAATAAGGAAATTATATTCCATAGAGTGTATTCCACTCAACACTATGAATAAATAGAATATAAATGTAACAACCCAGATATTATTTTTAGTTATGGGTGTAGATTTTTTGTGTTTTTGAGAAATATGGGAGTTTTTGAAATTTTATCGGTACATGTTGTGTACTTTAGAGTACATGCCGTGTACTAGGTTATCGAGGGTAGTCGTGTGTTGGCCATGTAACGGTCATGGACATGGCCATGTGGGGTGTCCTAGAGACCTCTTAAAGCAGGGGCCGGTTGAGGCATGTACATGTTGTGTGCATTAAATGAACACGTAATGTACTTTTTCATTTTTTTTATTAATCGGACCGGGGTCACGTCTAATCCCAAGAGACATTTTCTTCTAATATCCTTTCATCAAGGAGATATCGAGTGTAGTGATTCTTCTCAGAGCCACTAATCGATTGTCCGTTCTCTGAATTAATCTTCATTGGGTGAGTTGGAATTGCCTCAGTGAGTTTATCCTTCTTCTACTGAACCTCTTCCCGATTCTTTCTCTCCCTTGAGTTATTCATAGGTGACCATTTTTACATTTTTATAGCTCTAAATCATTATAGGATGATTCAATAGTTTAGGGAAAAATATATTGATCATACAATGAAAATTTATTTGTTTTGTTGCCTTTAGTTATTTGTCTTTGTGTTTTACATGCCAAATTGATGATTACACATGTTTCAGGTATTTCAGGTTACGGAAATTAAACCCTATTTTATCTGAATTTGATTGTCTTTTTAATTAAGGGTTTTTATAGTGATATTATGTGAATTTTTGTGATTCTAGAATACCCCATGGGGTCGATTACTTTTTTGAATGTTTAGGACCGTTTGGTCCAGGTTGCCTATGAGGCATACCTTGTTTCCTTTCCTTGCATGACTGGATGGAACTGATCACCTTTTTCTTATTGTTAAATGCTTGTGATATACATTTTAATTTGTTTCTATATGTACTAGATGATATTAATTTTAGATGCTTGATATCGTTTACGCATTATGGAATTGCACGGGGCTCTAAGTGCACGGTGTAGTTAGACCACATGGGGAATTGACGTTGAGTGATTCCTCATAGTGTCGTTATAATTCACTATATGAGGCCATGGGGGGAATTGATGATGAGTTCTCCCTCATAGTCTCTATAGTTTACATTACGAGACCACTTGGGGAATTGATATTGACTTCTTCCCCATATAGTTTATTTTTATTTAGGAAAGACCATAGGGGGAAATGTTGGCGAGTGCTTCCTCATAGTATCTTTTCCTCTATAATGCATTATTTGTCCAGAGGGGTTTGACTATGTGAGATACCCAAAGGGTTAACATAAATATTTAATTTTTTTGAAACGTCTATCAATACAAAGCACAATATTGGATTCAGTCAAGTTAGGTAGTCTTCTGAGATACCTGTCTTGATACTTGATTAAATGTTGAAAATTAATTTCTATTGAATGTAAATGGAAACTGTAGGATTTTTTTAACTTTTGTGAAATCCTAGTCTCATTACTGCATTTCCATTATTACCTGTTATATATACTCCCTAATAGTTATGTGACAATATTTGTGAATGCCTACTGCTATTCTTCTCACACCCTATTTTGCTCATGCTTTTGAAACCAAACAGAGTATATGGTTTTAGGTGTAGATTAGGTCAAGAAACCTTCTTCATCAAGCACTTTATTGTTGTCGATAAGGAAATAATGGATCCAAGCTATGGCTTGTGATGCTGTTGGAGTTTTTTTGTACTTGGGTTTAGTACTATATTCCATTATTGTGACTTGTTTGGGTTAATTCTTATACAAATTAGATATGTATCATTTATATATGTGGTCCAGTTGTTTATTTACATTCATTATTCCATTGTTTTCTTTTTTATGGTATTATTAATTTTACTACTAGTTATTAATTGGTATTCATCTATGCATACTCTGCCAATGATGTCATATTTTCCCCACTATTACACCCAAGTCCCTCAGTGCTAGTTTGTATCCTTTGGAGTTCGGGGAAATGTGCATGAGGCCATGTGAGCAACCGGGTATGGGGAATCTTTGGGCGGAACCCAGAATTGGGTTGTTACAAAGTGGTATTAGAGGAGGTTTTTCTTTTCTGCATTGTATTACTATATGGAGCCTATAGACAGGGATATGAAGGGAATGATAATTTTTAATAAGATGTTCATGGGACTAGCTAACCCCTATATAGGGAGAACCCAATTTACCTCGATTATTTCTTTTTTATGAATTTTCAATTGTTACTATTGATTTTATTTCATTTTTGGGTGATTCACATGTTTTTTTCTATTATGATTTATATCATCGAGGTTCTTTTTATGTTTTAACACTATTATATAAGGTTATTACATCTAATGCATCATATAGGAACATGATAGGGATCACGTGTCATGGATTCTTTTCATGCCATTTAGGGTGCATTACTGATTGCATTCTATAGTGACAGATGTTGTGCAACATATGAATGTTGTTGTGGTAGATTCCACAATAGAATACCTACTCTTTTGATAGGTTATAGGAAAAATGTAATTTTTTATTTGAATGGATTCTATACTTTGGCCCCAGGGGTGTTATGGGCCCTCACGGATCATAATTTTGTGGATAATGTGATTGATTTCACTTTTATACCTTGTGATATACATTTTTTTATGCCGAGTTTTGATTCGCGGGGAGTCTGGTCCTCCTAGAATCAAAATACGTCACATTAATTCCCGTTTCAATGTTTCTATTGGGTTCCAGAGTAGTTTCTGAGGCATCTTGTGCGGAAAAACCTAGAATACATGGTGTGTGATGACAAATTCAAGCCACGTATCCTTTTCTATGGGAGGAAAATATTTTCATAAGTACACACCGTGTACTGTATATACAAGATGTGTAGTCCATATCTTTATGGCTGAGTGCGTGAGAAGAGACATGGGGTTGGGAAATTTTGGGTGAAACACGCCGTGTACTTGGAGTACATTCCATGTTGTCAAAGGCCATGTATCCAGTCGTGTGACTAACAACACGAGTGGATAAAAATTAGGTTGTACACATTGGGTTCCATTATTTTATGCCATGTAGAGTCGACCGTGTCTCTGACCGTGTGACTAACGACACGATAGGTTGAAACATAAATGGTGCACTCCGTGTCTAGCGAAAACACTCCATGTAGAGTTACCTTGGAGAGAACCATGTGAGTTATCCATGTTGAATAACTCAGGAAGGAGGGAAAATTCAGTTAAACGCCATGTCTTATGGAGATCACGTTGTGTGTAGGGGTGTTACATGACCAATTTTGGTAGGAGTACACAACCATGTTAAAAGCATAAGGGAACACATAGTGTAGGGGTTATACACACCGTGTACCCCTGTCTTGTACACATTATTCCTTTTCCCCTCTTTTTCCTTTCTTTCAGTCCTATATTTTAGCCCTTGATAATCTTGAACTAAGGTGTGCACTTGACCTTACAATGTAATTCCAAAGAGACGTCATCCAATATTGTTCCAGGTTCAGGGTGTTGGTCAGACACTAGAAATCATCAACCGAGGAAAACTAGTAGATCTTCCCATCATTACCTTCATGGCACAAACTGTGATCACAGATACAGGTAGCAATGAAAACATCCAAGAAGGAATCATGAGGATGATTCTGACTATCTAGGGAGCACTGTATCATGCCCCGTCTATGGCAGAGTTGAAGTGATTTTCTCAGCAGCAGCATCCTCCCACTATCTCAGGGGATGGTGAACCTCAGGCTGTAGAGTCATGGTTAGAAGCTATGAAGTCTATCTATGATCACCTAGAGACACCTGCAAAGAGGAGGGATAATATCTATATGTATATTCTTCATGATTCCTCCAAGAGATTGTGTGATGTGATATCAAAGGTAGGATTACAGTGAGTTATGGTTTGGGATGAGTTCTAGCATACCTTCTATGACTACATGTACATGAAGACCTTGAAGGCCGAATGAGCCTAAGATTTCCTGAGTTTCGAGAAGGATACTCTCATAGTCATAGTTTATTATTCGTGCTTCACAAATAGGCAGTTCCTTACACCCATTCTGGGGGGTGATGAGTCATTTTAGTCGACTATGTTTGAGGATGGTCTCAGGAATGACATCTGATCTCCGGTGAACATCTTCATGTTGACGTCCGTATCTTCTATATTCAACTAGTTACTGATTACCGAGCATAATATGATGGATTCTAGTGTTGTGATACATGATGGTTTATCACCAAGAGTTGGTACACTTCCGACTGATAGTAGGAAACTCCACAAGGAGTCTATATTTGGTGATCTGAGTAGGTGAAATTTTCACTCAAGTAGCCATGTGGTGTGCTTCCAGTGGGGAAAGGGAGAACATAAGAAACATCAGTACCCATGAGTCGAAGTTGGGTTTCGATCATGTGGTAAGAAGGTAAATTTTTAGCATTTATGTGACGCCCTCCTACCGGTAGGTAGTGAGGTAGGATCTATTTTGAATTCTCATACCGTAGCAGGACCACTAGTTCCACATCAGACTGGGGGATGGAGTTCTTCAGGACATTAAGGCAGATGTCGTGGTCATTGCTGTAGTGGTCAGACATAAGGTTTTGAACCGTAGCAAGGTGGATCATCTCAAAGATCTGATACAGATTCACAGGGCCGCGACATAGGTCAAGTTTTTTTCACTAGGGAAGATCCATTATGAGCAGGATCCCTGATCATCTACGGTTAGAGGTTAGATTTTGGTTTCCACAGTTTTAGATTCTTCCCTTTTCAATACAGGGGATTCCCATAGCTTTATATTTTTTCCTATTATGGAGATCATTGAGATCTGTATATTTACATATACTGATATCATGACGTTTGACACTACATTGTGGACTATAATGTCTAGTGTACATCAGTTCAAGGAGTTCCCTCTTGAGGATGGTGGGTGTCAATTCCTATGAGGCCTTTATGTCTTATAGATGACAGGCTATGAATTCATTCTCACAATATACTGGTTAGTTCACTTCCAAGTAGTTGTCGATTGCTATTGTTGTAGGGTGAGTTTCAGGTCACCGGAGGGAAGATTGATTC
This sequence comes from Viscum album, assembly GCA_963277665.1. NCBI lineage: Eukaryota > Viridiplantae > Streptophyta > Magnoliopsida > Santalales > Viscaceae > Viscum > Viscum album. The sequence goes on along the minus strand of OY728121.1, from coordinate 1,033,114,857 downwards.
TACATAAGGGTGAATGGGATTCCATTGACAGTAGGGATGGACCTGACCATCACGGGTTGAGAGGTGTTATAGCCCAGATTGATAATATATATCTGGACTAACAGTGGACTTCACATATGGATTTTCCTATAGTGGTCAATCATATCAGGTATTTTTTTCCATGTAACATTTCATGTCTTCCTCTAGAGCGATAGGTATACTTTTCTATTGATCTTGGGCATGCAGAATCAACGATGTTCATTCTTCCTTATAGGATGGCTACACCATAGTTACAGGAGAATGTGATGTATTTAGAGGATATCTAGGAAAATGGTTTCATCCGACCCAGTACATCTCCTTTGGGTTAACCTGTACTTTTTGAGAAGAAGACGGACGGTACCGTTGGACATTGTGTGGATTATCGGAAACAGAACCAGTTGACTGTTAAGTACTAATATCCCTTGCAAAGTATTAATGACCTCTTTCATTAGATTTGAGGATCCTGGGTGTTCTCGATGATTGAATTGATATATTTTTATCATTATTTTCACGTTATACCATTATATATACCTCTTACAGACTTTCAGAGTATGTATAGTCTATACGAGTATATGTTTATGCCATTTGGTCTGAAGAACGTGCCTGTAGTTTTTTTGGCACAGATAAACAAAGCGTTTCATCCATACATGGACTCCTTTGTGGTGGTTTTCATAGATATTATCTTGGTGTAATCTAACTCTTGACATGACCATGTTACACATCTTAATATCATTTTGAGTACAATAAGAGAGAATAAGTAATATATGAAGCTTTCAAAATACCACTTTTAGATGGTCCATATTCACTTTTTGTGTCATGTTATCAAATGGATAGGAGTATCCGTAGACCGAGAGTAATTGAGAGCCTTAGTTTCCTGGGAGTAGCCGAAGATCTTCTTTGAGGTACAATGTTTTCTAGGGCTTTATGAATAATAAAAATATTTTATACTGGACTATTCATGCTTAGCATCACCACTGGCAGGCTTGACAAAGATGGGTGCGATGTACTCATGGATTGATTCTTGTGAGTCATCTTTTCATGTGTTAAAATGGAGGTTGAATTCAGCACTGATACTAGTTTTTCTAGATCTTGTCAAGGGTTACACCATAGAATGTGATGAATCAAGAATCAAGATAGGAGTAGTTATTATGTAGGGGGAAGGAATCATTATGTACGGGTCTCAGCAGTTGAGTTCAAATAAGAGGAATTTCCTGATGCAAAATCTAAAGATAGCTTTATTTGTGCATGCTTTACACTATTGGAGACATTATCAGTTGGGAGATAATTTTTTTGTTTTCTCTGACCAGAAAAGTATTGAGTATATCATTACTCATCATGATAGGAATTTGAGACAGTAAAGGTGAGTTGAGTACATTCAGTCTTTTGATTTTGAGTTTTCCTACACGCCTGGGAAAGGCAATGTAGTGGCTGATTCCTTGAGCATAAGGACTAAGATACAGGCAGTTCATGAATCCAGAAGTGAGTGTCATCTTATGGATCTCTTCTCTGAGATTCATTTGGAGGTTCATGATATAAAAGGATAGAAATATCTTTCTTATATAGTTGTTACCTATACTTCTTTTGTATCGAGTTCGAATGAGGCATCTATCAGACTCTGAAGGCCTAGTTCTATGGGATGGTGTGTCTTGAGACGTACCTAGTACTGGGTGGACCATAGGTGAGGATGAGGTATTTCACTTTCTTTGACGCGTATGGAAGTCAGCAGACATACACGAGGAGCTGATGCATGATTTTAATTCCTCATTTTGGGATGTTCATCCTTTTGTCACCAAAAAGAATCGAGATCTACACCGTCACTATTGGTGGTCGTGTATGAAGAAATAATTTTATGGTTTTGTGATGAGATGTTCCACTTATCAGCATATGATGGTGGAGAATCAATGACTAGCAAGGCTTTTACCTTAGTTACCCATTTATGAGTGGATGTGGAATAGTGTCGCGATGGATTTCTTGATAGGGTTAATGTGGTCTCCATGATGGAATGATGTGGTTTGGTTTGTTATTGATAAGCTCACAAAGGTGGATCACTTATTACCGATCAAGGAGACCTTCAATTTTGATTTGATTCAAAGGTTATACATCTGAGAAATTGTATGTTATCATGGGTTCTGAGCTCTATCTTTTAGTTATAGATTCCCATTTTACATCTCGTTTTTGGAAGGGAATAAAAAGGGCTTTGGGTACAGAGGTACTTCTATATACAACTTAACACCCCCAAACAGACGGCTAGTCCAAGCACACGATTCAGGTGGTGGAGGACATGCATTAGGGATTCATCCTAGATTTTTGATGTTCTTGGGAAAAGCACATACCTCTGGGAGAGTTTTCCTGTAATAATAGTTTTCAGGAAACTATTCATATGGAACCATAAGAGTATTTCTACAATAGACCATGCCAATCACCCATATGTTGGATAGATGTAGGAGAGGCAGTTATTTTAGGACCTCATCTTTTCTAGGAGACCACTGAGTAGGTGGAGTGGATTTGGAAGAGGATGGATACTACATAGTCATGGATGAAGTCTTAGGTTGATCGACGGAGATGGCCTCTATAGCTCGAGGTGAGAGACCAAATTTTCATATGTTTCACGTCGAGGTTTGGACATAGAAGGATTAGATAAC